>LR990519.1:16735000-19235000 GCA_905147745.2 Phlogophora meticulosa
TTGTTCACAAACAAAGATGGGTATTTACATTGGGATTGAGATAGGTTATAGATTTCAGGTTTGAATAAAATAGCATGTGGGTTTTTGTTAGTGGAGAAGTTTTTAGGATTGCCATTCCAATACTGTACATAAACTGTCCTGAATTTGCGCTTTCATATATAACAGATAATTGTGACTATTTGCAAAAACTTGCATTTTAATGGATGTCTTGTGAACTGTGTTATATGCTGAACAGTATTTTAATTAAAGTTGTGTTGTATCTGTCTAGTTTAGTGGTATGGATTATAATCTCACATTGAAAAACAATGACATTTCATTTGCAATTTAATGATGATGAAAAATACATTTTAAATTCCTCAAAACGGTAAATCTGGTGTTGTACCAGTGCAATGCCACGCCAGCGGGCTACAAAATTTTGATTTAAATTTAATTGCTAAATTGATATATACCTACTCGATTATTTTTGAATATGGGGCTCTTGACTTTATTTTAATATTGGTGCCGATTCCCTTGTTGACAAGCTTACCTAAATTTAGACTACTTTTTATCTCTTTCTCTCTTATAAAAGAAAGTCGAAAGAAATTTATAAGAGCTGCCAATTTTAGTTGCACAGAAACTTCTAAACCATCATAGTTGACTTTTAAGAGGCATCGACCAAAAACATGGTCAAGTTCAAAGCATAAACTAATTTGACTTCTCTAACTAAATACACAACTTAGAAAGAGATGTCAATTCTCTAATCTAAGTTTAGTTTGTGAGCAAAAGAATCCGTTCCATTGTTTAGTAAGTTTCATAGCTATTTGTGTAGAATAAGCTTATATGTAATAAAATATATTATAAACCTATCCATGCATGGGACTCGAACATAACTTTTAAAATGTGCGTTCAGCACAGGTACACCTCTACCTAATCCATACCGGCGTGATGTTACGTTTATAATCCGTTAAAGCACAAGTAGCAACAAACGTAGTGGCATAAACAACGCGTGTGTGTGAACTAACAGTGTGCTTGCATGCCAGGATGGCGGCCACGCGGCCTCGTCGCCCATACACATACAGGGCCGGCGCCCCAGGCCCGACATGGTGCCAGACATCGCCTCCAACACGCCGCAGGTGAGAATCTTACTGTGCCTGACGCTTTAAACACTTCTTGTTACTAATCATACCCTATAAAAGGGTCAATTTAATTAACTAAAAATCTCTTAAAGGGTCAATGTCCTCATTCGTAAGTGTAAAACAAAAAAAAAACTGTATCTCACTCTACCTACACTCTTATATTATTATAACGATGCGGATAAAGACTAGTGGGCGGGGCATTTAGCTCCCAGGACCGATAGCCGTTGGGGTGAAATGATTCTCGTGTGGCAACCGCATATCGGAAGATGCAGCGTGGGTAGGTCCCGCTAGGCGGACCGACGATGTGGTGAAGACCGCAAAAAGTCGATGGATGAAAGCAACGCAGGACAGATCATTGTAGAAATCTTCGGGAGAGGCCTGTGTCCAGCAGTGGACGTCTTGAGTGGGAATGATGATGATAACTCATCATTGTCAACTACGCTTACCGAGAAAACGATAAAAACAAACAGCTGTTTTGTACAGAAAAGTTGCGCTTGCGCAAGTGTATAGTAAAGTTTTGATTTATGATATCCCGTACGTTGTCCCGTGTTATCGTCCACAGTTGGTACCTCAAAATTTATTGATAGTGCTTTAGAAATAAATGTTTAAACTTTATTATTTTTTGTAGCAGCAACCCGATGTACAGCCGACGCCGTCTCTGCAGAGGGCTCGAGAGGGGTCGTCTTTCAAGAAACACAACACTGACAATCTCGACGAACAAGTAAGTAAAACAATACTTGAAATAAAGATAGACTAAAAAAGAAAAACTGAGAAGCTTTTTCTCCGATTCTAAATAGTTTTCGGCTGTCAACTTGCACGTGAAGTAATATCGTATAAGGACCAAATAGCCGACTAGATAATTCATCACCTGCCTAGCCTTTCGGCTTCAAGTTTAACCGGATGCAGCTAAATACCAGTATTTAACATGGAGCTACTCTATCTGACAACCACACGATACCTCCTGGTAAGACTGGTTTTTCGGGTCTTTCGGGCTTCTGAATACACATAACGACTGTCATAGATCTACGAATGACGGCTGAGATCAACGGTTGATGTGCTTCCGAGGCACGAAGGGGTCCCATAGTATGTTATGGACTTTCGGGAATCCACGGACCACCACAACAAGCGTAGCTTAACCTTCGAACGACCCCTGCGGCTGTTATTATATATCTCTCTATTTCAGGCGTTAATACAAATTGCAACTGAGGCATTTGTCAAAGAGCTTGGCCTGGATTGTGACACTGTTTTGCGCGGGAATGTGCAAGTCAGAGACCTACCCGCCGGAACTTATATCATGAAGGAAGAGAGTCATAAGGTTTGTAAAAATAGTTTATATTAAATTATATGGGACATAAACATGACTGGTGACATGTGGGTGTACTATAGGTATATCGACACATGTACACCTCTGTCGAACCCTTCCAGGAATACAGACGTGATGTTATGTTGAATGAAGATAATAATGTTGTTTATTTCTTTATTTGTTAACATAGGTAATTAAATACAGATCTTAAGTTAGATCGTATGTTGATAGGTATACCAGGCCTTAGTTGGAATAAGTATATTATAGAAATGTGGGATGATATGAATCTTTAGAATAGAAAAGAAAATATATATTTGTTTGCAATGAATGTAGGCACAATAATCAGGTGATACATCTTCTTAGCGTTACCAAGTACATTCTGCCTTGTTCGGCAGTCAAATTTTTATATAGTTTTTCGGAAATCTATTTTTATCTATCAGTTTGACCATAGACATGAATCGGTAAATATTTTGTTAATCTGTAACATACAATACAAGAATGTTACTAAACTTTTAAAGTTTTTGACATATATTTGTTAGGTTTATATTAAATTGCTTTATAATTTCCTTTCATAAGCTGTATTATAGTATCCCCGGTGAACCAGAAATCTCACAGGTATGTTCTAAGTGTGATACATTGACAGTTCTGCATACCATGATAATATCATATCACTGTCATTATCACAGCAGCGTATGACGAATTCGCTCAAAGTCAAAGTCAAATAATTTATTTTAATGCAACCACTAAAATGCACTTTTAAACGTCAAATTTACAGGAAATTAAAACGATTCTATTGGCTTCTCCCGAAAGGAGGTTTCGTATGGAGACGAATGGGCAAGAAACTCCAGACTTACCCTTTTAAAATAAGTGTTTTACTATATTTTGTATGCGAGTATTTACATTAATCAGATAATTATATGTGAAGTTGTACTTAGAATAAAAACTATGCTAAAAAGGTACAAAGTATTACATATAGTATTACAATGTAGCAGATAGGTAAATTATCATGTTGATAGATCGCCATGAGCGCCATGACCAAGTATTGCAATCGTATATTATTATTTTTCCGTATTCTTTTAATGTACATATTTTTTTACATATTTTAACAAAAATTAAATAAAAATTAACATTTTTTGATAAAATTTGTATTAAAATAGTGCTCCGCCCGCAGCGAGGTGGTAAAACCCAAGCTTACGGTGGTTAGGGATCCAGAGAGAGGAACCTCCTCACAATACAATCGTATATTATTATTATTATAATTTGAACTAACAATGAAAGAGTGTGTGAGTTAAAATAATCACAGTTTGTAGAATTAATTTCGTAACATGTGGTGTGAATTTTTATTGTGGACTGACACGCTCTCTTCAACGTATACCGAATGTTGCAGGATAATAATGCCTTCCCCGTTCTTGACCCTCCAATAACTTAAATCGATGATAAGTTAAGAACAATTGGATAAGTAAAGTAATCTTACATGCACCTAGGTAACATGGATTTTATGGTTAAAAATAAAATGCTAGAATAGGCTAATTCCTAAATGAACTTTAAGCTAAATGCACGAAATAACGTCAAAATTATCTTTAAAATAAGACAAAAGAGATTTTTGTTTTTGCTCACGTGACTGCAAAACGCTGTATTATTGTTCGAATGAATAGACCAATTCTAGAGCATATACCGAAACCCAAATGACGTCACAAGACAGTACGCAAACAACGATTCTAAGTGTATGATAGCTTGTGTTTTACCTTGTCACGTAACTTGAACGACGTAAATCACAGGGACTGTTTTACGAGGTAATTTAGTAATAAGAATTAATTTGTTGATTTTTAAGGAGAAACACTGAAATTTATGAGTTTTTTTTAAACTAATTAATGTTATTTCCTTGTCGTAACTATCGTTACTATCTCTAGGATCTCCCATACATTAGTATACATGTTTGTTGTTACTAAATAACTTTTTTTGTGCTATGAACTCAACAATATCAATCATAGTTGTTTTTTTTTTAATTATTAATTTGGTGTCTTCATCTCTTGACTTCGATAGTGAGTAATAAGCCTGCCCATTCCATGTAAATGAAATTTTGTGGATTTTTTTGTAAGGTGTGTTATTTTGTTTAGGACGTGGCGCTAGTGTATCTTCTGTCTGGTGCTCTGTTGGTGTCCCAAAGAGTCGCGGAAGGCGAAGGAGAGGTGCACATGTTCACTGCTTATCCAGGTAAATACACAGGATACATCATAAGTCATCATCTGCCTAGCCTTTTCCCAACTATGTTGGGCTCGGCTTCCAGTCTAACCGGATACAGCTGAATACCAGTGTTTTACATGGAGCGACTGCCTATCTGACCTCCAAAACTCAGTTACTGAGTAACACGATACCCCTTGGTATAACTGGTTGTCAGACTTTCGGGTTTCTGACTACCCGTAACGACTGTCAAAGATCTGTAAATGACAACCGGGACCAACGGCTTAACGTGCTTCCCGAGGCACGGAGGAGTCTCGATATGCTACGAACGGTCACCCATCCACATACCGACCTCGGAAACCGTAGCTTAACCTTCGATCAACCCGTGCGGCTGTTTTTATTTAGCCACGACTCCTCTATAATAGGACACATCATCAGTAATTTTACATTTGTACAGTTTGCGTCATGTACGTGTGCAGCTCTAAAACCAGTGATTTATAGCTTGGCCTACGTATATTTGTCTGCGTATACATGTTGGTATAGTGGTTACAAGCGCTACTGCTAAATTTTAGGTTCGATTGGGGTCGGAGAAAGTATTATTCGGTTTCTTCTTCAGGAATTTCTCATGAGCTCATTAATATATGTTTCTGATAACCCCAGGTGAAGTAGAAGGCGGTCTCGCCGTACTAACAGGAGAGCCGAGTTTCTTCTCCATCCGCGCGAAGCATTTCTCCCGCATCGGCCTGCTCTCCAAGACCACAGTATACAGCATCATGAGGGAACGGCCATCAGTAGTCTTACACATCGCCAACACCGTGGTTCGCAGGCTTTCGCCCTTCGTGAGACAGGTGGACTTCGCTCTTGACTGGGTAAGTTCCGACATGTTTCTTTTTTTTCATGGTTTATCTTCATATCTGTTGGTTAATAGGTCCAAACACGTGACGTAAAAGGGTTTTAGAAAGCCAAGAACAGTACAAGGAATAAAGCAGCAGCGTTATAAAGCGTTGAAATATATATCGTAAAAAGGGGTAAATAAAAAAGCAGGGGTGAATAGAAACAAAACTTTGAAAGGCATTTTCGAGTTTCTTTAACATTGTTACTACAATGACTCTTATTTTTTTTAATGAATTGAAATTAATCATTTCGACACCTTGTGAGTAATAAATAATATCCAATTAACGTTTAAATCTCATTTAAAGTTTTGTTTCGATTCACCCCCGCGTTTCGTTTCACCCCGGTTTTGGTTTCAAAGTATATTGTAAGTAAAACACTTACAATATACTTTGAAATAAGTTAGATTTTTAATGAAAAAAAATGAATGATTTACTTGTTCATTTCCGCAGTGAATGATGTGATCGCTTTGACCACCATTTTAACTGATGGTAAGCGATAATATGGCACACGATTGTGCAAGGTAATGAATACAAAGATATCTAGTCTTTTCATTTTGAATGGACCTCTCTTTTCATAAAAAAATTAAGCCAAGATGAGGTATTCTTTTTTCTCCATGTCAAACATTTAACTCGCATCCGCCGGCTCTCTCCTCACTGGCAGTCGCTCCAAGGGTACTCGTGTGCTTATCTAACCCTTCAACCCCACAGGTCTTCCTCGAATCAGGGCGCGCAGTGTACCGCCAAGACGAAGAATCCGGGTCCACATTCATAGTCCTGAGTGGCCGTCTCCGTTCAGTCATCACGCACCCCAACGGCAAAAAGGAGCTAGTCGGTGAATACGGCAAGGGTGACCTCGTCGGGATTGTCGAGATGGTCACGCAGACTAGGAGGAGTACCACAGTCATGGCTGTCAGGGATTCTGAGCTGGCCAAGTTGCCTGAAGGACTGTTTAATGCTATCAAGCTGAGGTTCCCTGTGGTGGTCACCAGGCTGATTAATTTACTGGGGCATAGGATTTTGGGTGAGTATTTTTTGCTCTTTCGTGGAGCATATTCTCTAAATTATTGAATAGGTTCGTATTGACGTCTGTGGTAGCATGACGCGTCATTTTGTTGGAACGTCATTAATCGAAAAATAAATCTACATATGAATTTCCAAAAAATGTTTATTCATTTCCATACTCACTATAAGTTATATTCATAAGGAGTAGATTTCGTTTTTTTTAATATTCACTCCATAAATCATTAATAATGCTGCCAACGTTTTTGTACTAAACGATTCCCATCCATATACAAATATCATCAATCATATATATATTTGGACGCCTGACCAGACAGACTTATTCGATTAATTCCACCCTGTGCCCCTGGCTTCTTAGAACCCATTTAAAATGTTGTCAAAACACTTGTAATTTAATTGTTTATCAATCTCCAGGTTCATGGCAAAAACCAACAGCTGGCCTGGGCGGCGCGGCTGCCATAGAGCCGCGACCCTCGCAGCACAACTTCTCCACAGTGGCCGTGGTTCCTGTCAGCGATGACGTGCCGCTGACAGCCTTCACATACGAACTGTACCACTCTCTGTCAGCTATCGGTAAGTAATCTTGTCACCTTTTCCTCCTACTAATATTTCCGTCCTAATATGTTTAATTACACTATTGTAACACACCGTAAGTGAACACACAATTCACGAACACACCAAACGCATTCACCCACTCACACTCCACACGCACCCACTCACGCACCACACGCACTCACACACCCCTTGCACTCACCCACTCACACATCACTCGCACTCACCCACACAAACTCACCATTTTGTTTCTTCTCTTTTCTTATTGCATAATACTGATAGTGTTTCTTCCAGGGAGAGAGCAATGGCTCTTGTTACAAAGGTTAATCACGTATCAGCAGAGTCAGGGACTTCACACACTTTTGTTATCCTTACTTATGTTAATAAACATGATTTATTCAGATTATCATTAAAGACTATATTTGGATTGGCTTCGAATCTAACAAGATGCAGCTGAATACTAGTATTTTACATGGAGCAACTGCATACCTCTAAAAAAATCAACGTGATAAAATTATTTTCAGGCCCGACAGTGCGTCTAACTTCAGACGTGATCAGGAAACTCCTCGGTCTGACTATCATGGATCCTAACAACGAGTACAGGCTCAGCTCCTGGCTAGCACAACAAGAGGATAAACATAAGGTATGTTTCATGCTACCTGTGGATAAACCCAGGAGTTTCTGGTTGTTTTTGTTATATATTTTAATTGTAAAAATCCTTTGTAAAATATAAAAATAAAACGACTGTGACTTTTCAAGCAGTCTGATGCATTTTTTTATCTGTCTGTTGATTTCATACATTTTTGTCAGTTAAATTTTAGGAATCGTCTTCTCGAGCTCTTTGTTGTGATCATGTAACAAAAAATACAACTTCAAAAAATGCCAACCTCTTATTTTCAAAAATCACACTCGAGAATTTGTTTTGTATGAAAATTCTAATTCCCTATATTTAGAAACTTCAGATTTTATTCAAATACTAATCAAGGTAACTAATGAAATTATAATGATAGATTTTCCAAAACTCCCTTTTAAGAGATGTCAAAGTTTAAAGAGGAAAGTACAAAATTCTCGTGTACGAAGTCACGGGCAAAGTAAGTTGTCAGGTACCGCGGGCTATTTTTAGCCTCAAGACTTCTTCAGGCGAAAAACTGGTAACAAATTCAAGTTTTTAAATTATAGTTTGACATTTCCAGGTGGCCCTCTACCAGTGTGATCCCAGTCTAACACAATGGACCCAGCGTTGTATCCGTCAGGCTGATTGTATTCTCATTGTCGCGTTGGGAGACAAACAGCCTAGTATTGGCAAGGTTAGTTTAAAAAATGCAATATGTGAAAGATGATAAGGCTAGAAAGGAGGTAACTATTGAGATGACGGCAAATACTATTTGGAAGACGAAGAAGAATACATGCCGCGGACCGCAAATAAATTGGGTTGCGGGTATGATGATTAGGATGAGTTTTAAATATGCTTTCTCTGTTCTGCATCTGAATCAACTTTAAGTCTAGACTCTGTAAGTCTTTGTAAGTTTTTATTGAGCTGATTATGGATGACTAATGTGGGGACTGCGTAATTTTTTTCAGGTTACGCCCTTTTCTAAGGTATTTTAATGTGTAGGGGGTACCTACTTGGGCGATGGCGCAATCGAAAGTACCCTTAAATTATGGCGGGGGCTTATAAAGCCGAAATGTGGTCTAGCGGAAACATTCTGTGTTGAACATACAGCAATCTTGATCTGGGAAGTGCTTTCTTTTAGTATAAGTTTTTGACCCAAATGCTGCTATTTCCAGATCGAGAAAGAAATCGAGCGTCTCGCCATCCGTACCCAGAAGGAACTGGTCCTTCTGCACCGCGAAGGGGGCGCAAATCCTTCAGGAACAGTTCACTGGCTGAACATGAGGACCTGGGTCAGTCAGCACCACCATGTGAGGTGTCCGCACAGGATGTTCACTAGGAAGTCGCAGTACCGCATCGTGAGTATCTCTTTTTAAGCTTCAGATGTATTGGGGTATTTAAAGTTTGCGGCGGCTTTGTCGTTCTCTGATGGTTCTATGACACATGGGAAGGAACAACAGTTGGGTACAGGGTGGAACTTTTTGCAAGGATGTGGCGCATATTTTCTTGGCTTAGATATAGGCCTGTCTCTTATAGATTATCTGTCCTTGGTTCCACTAACACTTTTCTCTCCCCAGAGCGAGCTGTACAGCAAGGTGCTGATGTCCGAGGCGTCAGTGCACTCGGACTTCTCCCGCCTGGCGCGCTGGCTCACCGGCACGTCGGTGGGGCTGGTGCTGGGCGGCGGCGGCGCGCGCGGCGCGGCGCACGTCGGCATGGTGCGCGCCATACAGGTGAGGGCCTGCACACTCAGCGTCACGGGTGTACCTGGAGCTGATGATCTGCGTTCAGCGGTTCCTGTCCATTCCTATCCGCGTCTCTTAAGACCGTGTAGAATTGTGGAGGATGAGAGGTGACCGTGGAGGATCACGAGTCTTCCACTTCATCTTGTTGATGAACGGCCGCTAGATCTTATGTCTTAATGCGATTTTTGGTGATAATCGTATGTTACGTCATTTTCCTTAAACACTTAATGATTCGGTTTACAGGAGGCCGGCATCCCCATCGACATGGTAGGCGGGGTCAGCATCGGCGCGTTCATGGGAGCGCTGTGGTGCATGGAGAGGAACATCACCACCGTCACGCAGAAGGCGAGGGAGTGGTCTGTGGTATGTAGTCTACTAACATCATGTTTGTATTACACGAACGGTTACGCAGAGGTGAACAAACACACTTTGCTACACACAAATGATCATCAAATCTAAAAATCTAAAAAATATTTCCAGAAAATGACTCAATGGGGCAAGCAGCTCCTGGACCTGACCTACCCAGCCACTTCCATGTTCTCCGGCCGACAGTTCAACACGACCATCCGCTCTACCTTCGGGGACGTCCACATTGAGGACCTGTGGCTTCCCTACTTCACCGTGACCACGGACATCAGTTCGTCTTGTATGAGAGTACACCGACATGGTAAGTTGTATGATTATGATGGAAATTAATCTGGTTTGAACACTTCCATAGCGTTTTATGAATGAATAGTATGTAGTTCATAATATCATGGCGTGTTTCAGAAACTCCAGATAAGTTCTGGTTAAATAATATGGTAGATAGTGCCTATCAGGACACTAAAAAATTGGTCCTTCAATCAATTTAATATGACAGTTTTTTTTTAATGACCATAACTGAGTGATGTTTGAATCATTCTTGTTCTTTGATCAGTCATCATTTCAGATGACTATTTGGAACGATGAATTATCTGTGTTTCTAGCACGAACGCCCGGCGTAAATGTGAAGTGAGTACGAACGATTTTGAAATCGGAATTTGAAATTGTCTCGTACATATTATTTATTTTGTTGAAAGAGATATTCATATCTAGGTAGTCTAAAGCTGATCTATTTGAACTAAAATGCTATGAGATAGTGGTTTTTTCGACTCAAAAATTGACGTAACGTATACGCAGTGTAAACGTGCTAGGCGTACAGAAATTTTAAATCAATATTACGAATCAAAACACTTTTAAAAAAGGAACTGAAATACACTGCCATTGTAAGTCTTTCCTATGAAGCAATAAAAGAGGTTTTATTTTATTACCGGAAAGAGGGTAATGTTTACTTAACTATATCAAAATTAGTTAAGAGAAAGTAGTAATTGATTTACAAAAAAGCTTGGTCTAGGTAAGATCAGTGTTGATTAAATAAATATAATTATAGAAAAATCTGTGGCTATTACAGATATGTACCCCTGTCCTTAAACCCAGGAGAACACTGTATCTCGAAGGAAAATTAATTTATTATTTCCGTGTGTGAAGAATCTATTTACAGAATCACTGTTGTGTGTGCAGCAATATTCACAAAACGCACACATTTACCATTGAACTAAAGTAATTGACACAAACGCTAACTGTAGTATTAAATAATTTAACACAACACAATTCGTGGACAGGAAACTGTTTATATATTGTTTTTTTTTTTAATATTTTTAATTTATATAGCTTTTTTTTGCACTGTACTAACCCGAGTTATATTTATTTGCTTTACATTATTATTTTTTTCAATGGAAATGTCTGGCTTTTTTTTTACAATATGGCCAGTTCTAGGCGCATTTTCGTTCACGGTGGTGTCCGCAAGAAGTAAGGACTTCCGAACGAACGTAAAAATGTGCCACCATGGGCCATTGTGTAAACGAGTGTTAAATTAATCGTATTTATGTGATGCATGTTAAAATTTGAGAAATATTGTTGTTGTATTATCTGCAGACCAGATTTTATTTATGACAGAATATATGTGTAAGGTCGATTACAGACGTGCGGTGTAGCCGACATTATTTTTAACTGCAGCTCAAACCCACCTCGATTGCTGGTAAATTGAAGGTTGCAGGTAAATTGACGTCGAAAAATGTCGTACGTCTGTAGGCACCGTAATATCGTCACATAAAAGTCTCCCCACTCGGCTTTAGTGAATCAATATTACAATTGTCACTGTCATTTGGCCACCATTTGTCACGCGGGCGTCTATACCTTCATACGATATAATATCTATGATGGCAATAGTCGTTACAGGAGCCATACTATGACGCGGTAAAACCCATCACTGTTCCAGTGTGAGAGAGGGACGGAGCTATAGAAGACGGGAAGCGCTGTCCCTTTTTCACAACGGAACAATGATTGATTAATCACGCCGTGGTACAGGCCAGGTGTAAACATGCTAATATTTGTTCATGTCATTTTGTTTTTCTCAGTCACTAAGTACACTGTGACGTGTTATGTTTTTGGTTTCATTGTCCGCCACAGTCTACAAACCACACTCACTTGCATTTATATGTTTGTATGATGTTATAAGTGTGTTTGTTACATGCAATATTTAAGTGTTTATTTACCTCCCCACTCCCTCTCACCCGGTGTTCTAAATACCTCTCTCTCTCTCTCTCTTGCTCTCCCTTTGTAATACTATCAAAAGTTTTTAAATGTTATTATTTAACAACGATACGAATCCGACATTTGCCTTTGGGAAGTTGCCATTACTTTTTTTTATAAAGCGCTTGTGATTGGTTTACCTAACGCTAATTATTTGGGAGTTCCATACATTAAAAAAAAAGTATTTATTATTATATTAATCGTCCATACAATGTCGGGTTGGATGTGATGTAAAGTTTGTATGTAAAAATCATCATACATTTCTCATACATTCTCTCATCTCCATGTATATGCATGAGTGTGGTTCTTAGTTATTTTCTCATTTTTATTACTTATGTATTAACCCTTTTAACTTCCCATCTGTAGTTTGCCGCAGCGGTTACGCAGCGTGGTCGCTGCGTTTGCTATCATCGTAGCATGGTGCATGTACTGTAGCAATGTCTATTCTCATCATATATTACTCACGGAACAGACGCGACACTTATATGTTCTATTTATGGGTTGGTAAAATCAACAAAATACGTTTTTTTCTATCACGTTCATTTCCTATCCATGAACTGTGTTGTTTAACTTTGACTAATACACACGTTAGGCGAGTGTACAGAAGGGTCAGATGTCCGTGTGTCTGTAGGTTCGCTCTGGCGTTACATTCGCGCGTCGATGTCGCTCAGCGGCTACATGCCGCCGCTCTGCGATCCTGTAGACGGCCACCTCCTATTGGACGGCGGTTACGTCAACAATCTCCCAGGTAAACCAATCACAGAGCTCGGTGTGTTGCGTGCGCGTATCCGATTGGCTGTCTTATCACGCTCGCACATGTTAGGCTGAGTGAAAATATTGTCATAAAGACTCTGTGAATAAATTTAATTATTAGTAACTCAAAAAATTTGTTAGTAACTAGTTGAAATATTGAAACAGAATCGTTCTTTATACTTTTCTTTGACACATTTAGATAGATGTAGGACACTTACTAAAATGTCAAATTAATCATAATTATCTTAAATCAGTCCAAAAACTTACTAATGTCTTATCTTCGTGTAGAAAATAAAAACAAAACGTGCTTTTGTGATCGTTTTCATAGAGTTAGTGGGAATAGTCATGTAGTAACGGGATTCTAATTCTAACCTAAAAAAACAACTCTAGCGAACATAGTTTTGTCTATTTCACAACAAAAAACCTATTCACACATTTTCTTCACTATCAATCAGCTATTCTAATTAACTCTCATACAAAAATCCTCTTCCATTACTAATAAAAAAAAAACTAAAAAAAACCGTCAAACCGTACGCGTTCTATTTTCAAAACATGAAAAAAGACAATGTAAGCATAAAAAAAGACGTATATTGTCACTCAGTCTAGCGTTTAAAGGTAAGTAATGGCAACGGCCCCTGATTGGTCGGTCGTTACAATGGCGGAGTATCATCAGGTGTTCTGTGGAGGTACTGCCGCTCATCAATGAGTATAGCCGGCATCTTCCCGCCAATTTGCGACCCTATGGATGGACATCTGCTGCTTGATGGCTGTTACGTCAACAATGTACCTGGTAATGTATTTACAAGTTATATCTACTTATATCATAGAAGAAGGCGTATAAGTACCAAATGTTCAAAATAAAGTTCATCTTTTCAAGTCCCTTTTTGTAACTGTTTGAATCGTATAATTATTTATGTTATGCCAAAACAAACCAATCTAGATTTTTTCAATAATCCGGTTGATTTCGTCGAACTCCATATTCTAAGTTTCGTATGTTACTTGCCAGTAAAACAATCTAATATAATAATAAAATAATCGAGTATCTGAAATATTGCCTTGGTAATATTTTAGATCTCTATTGATGAGCCTTTATTAAAAAGGAGTGTTTATTATTATTTAATTATTAGAACTATTTGTAGTTAATTTATCGACCCTGCGACCGCTACTGGCTGGTTTTATTATTTCAAAAATCTTATTCTTCAAAATGTTGTCTATAACATACTTCTTAAAAACATTTCAGCGGACGTGATGAGGTCTTTGGGCGCTAAACACATCCTTGCCATAGACGTGGGGTCTCAGGACGATACGGACCTCACCAACTATGGCGACGACCTGTCTGGCTGGTGGCTTCTATGGAAAAGGTAAAAAATATAAAGTAGTGTGGACTTTCACTTTTATTATCAGGTTAACCATATTTGTTTAGTAAGTATGTGCCAGAATCCGAAAAAATGGCTGCCATAATATTACGAGTATCATGCCGGCGTACATATTATAATTCGAATGGTCAGTTATTTTTATAACTACAGGTCACGCTGTAATCGAAATTCGGCTGTTTCTGTACATCCATACTTATCCATACCTATGCCAAATTTCGTGTTCGCAATATTCTTAACAAAAGTAACCGAAGTTTTCGCTTCACGTATAAATATAATAACAATATAAAAAGAACTCCACCCGAACGGGTATCTTATACAATTCAAAATTCGAATTTAATCTTCATAGCAGCACCGGCTTGAAGATACGTTTACCATAGGAAGATGCAAAGTGCAAGTAATGGCGGAAAACCGCCATTGTTTATTTGGTAGTAGAGTTGCGACACTGACTCGGTAGATGTCGCTACTTACATATTAAGAGAGGATGTTTGGTTGAGTTTGTTTAAAGGTAATTTATAACAATTATTTAATTTATATTTATGAACAGAAAAGGCCAAAGTTATAAAACAATAACCAAAATTCACCTCTTCAAAACATAACTAGTCCGCTCATAGTTTTGAACAACTCGCCAACAGATGGCGTTATGCTGTGACGTCACTTTTCTGAATCGCGGTGTTAAGATCCTCCGCCGTTGAATGACCACCGCGCGGTACTGTTGCAAAATCATACTTACCTGGCATAGGGGACACCGTGATCACTAAGGCGGTTCCCCCAGGGCGAGGCCTTCCCATTGCACTGCGGTTGGGTTGACCCCTGCGATTATCCCTAATGTGGATAACTCGGATGCGTTATTTTTGGTAGTGGGGACTGCGTTCGCGCCGTCCCCCCAGAATCTAATAGAAGCTCAACCTAGTAGTGAGCTCTCATTCAATGAGAATTTGACTTGAAATGAAATAAAATGTTTCTCGTTTCTTTATTGCGTTTGTTAGTTAACGTACCCACATTACACGAGAAATTTCTAGTGGGGCAAAAGAAAACTACGCTGCTACGTCGCACGGTGGTCGCAGT
Source organism: Phlogophora meticulosa (assembly GCA_905147745.2). Classification (NCBI taxonomy): domain Eukaryota; kingdom Metazoa; phylum Arthropoda; class Insecta; order Lepidoptera; family Noctuidae; genus Phlogophora; species Phlogophora meticulosa. The sequence goes on from LR990519.1 coordinate 16,750,227, forward strand.
GCTAAGTACGTAGTATTATTTAAACAAAAATCGTATTTTCACGTTATTATCTTGACATTTAATATCAGAGATATGATTATATGCTAAAAAGTTAGTAAGCTGTCATTATTTATATTTTAAAACCTCGCAAGTGTTCGGGACTTACTAGATCATCTTCAATGGTTAAATATGTTCTTGTTTATGTGCATTGCTAGATTTTGAATTCATTATTTGAGCCATCATAATTAGATTCATTGTTTTATACTGTATACATTTAATTATTATCATTACCTTAAGGTTATACAAGAACTTTCCCAAGTATCAATTTATGTTTTTGCGCTTTCCTGGAAAATTTAGTTCGAAGAAAGAAAGGAAGAAAAATTATGGTTGAATCAAATTCAAATATTTATAAAAACCTCTCACGGCTGCACCAAAAGATCAATTTCAGCTTTAATGCCTGACAGGTGCTGTCTGACGCTGCATTTCAAATAAATAGGTTCGAGTGTCGGAGCGTAAACTGGATTTTGATCCGTGGTAGCCGGCTCTGTTTATTGTCTATAGTTATTTAAGACATAGGCCCAGGAAAGTTTGCTTTTGGAGAGCTATTTATTTACAACAAATTGTATTGTTTACAGATGGAACCCATTCACGGCGCCAGTGAAGGTGCCCAACTTGCCAGATATACAGAGTAGGCTGGCTTACGTGTCGTGCAACAGACAATTGGAGGTAAATCTTCTACTACTCATGTGAATAGAACTTTGAAAATAAAATTTAAATAAATTTCACATTTGTTTTTAACGAATAATCAATGCTTTTCCTGTTATAAAAATGAATTCTTTTTCACTGAGATTAAATGTAAACAGGCATAGGGTGAGACCGTACCTTTAAAATATTTTTCCATTTTTAAATGTTAGTTTTAATATAATTATGCAATTGTACTACTAAGTTTGTTAGTTAGGTAATAACTGTGCTAGTTATGTTAGCTTTATTTTTCTTCTAATATTTACATAAACCTCCTTCAACTAGATTTATTTCAAATTTTTCCTTTGTAAACTTCCAACATGAAGAGGAATGGTAAATAAAAAATGGTATTTTTACGGTCATTTCCCGAAGTGAAAAACAAAGCCGCTGAAAAAATATAAGTTTTTTAACATCCAAATGAAGTTCTTTCCTATTTATGATAGTCTTGATCTTGTTAACCCGCTTAAGCAATACAGCTTCCCGCTTCGGTTTCTATTGTTATGGAAATAAGTACATAATCCAAACCCAAGTTATGAGGGTTCAAAAAAACGACGAAGCGCTTCGAGAAAAGGTAGGTAGTGCCCGTGCGCTTCGCTTGGCTCGTCTTGGCGGGGGCACTACCGTGCCCCTAGATATTATTGAAATAGTTTTTTCGACTTTGAGCTCCTTAGTTTCGAGATTTTTTCTCAAAAGACCATCTCAGACAGTAATCTGCTTGGTTTTCACATGATCTGACCAAGATAATGTCTGGATTTTAAAAGAGACTGTGACCTCTGAGTTTGTTTCGGTGTTTCTTCTCAGATTAGTTAGGTAGGGAAACACAGATCTAATTCCAATTCGACGACCCATGTGGCGCAGCGGGCGAAGGTCCGCCTGCGACGCAGGAGGTTGCGGGTTCGATTCCCGCCTTGGGACAAATGTTTGTACGATCTACAAATATTTGTTCCGGGTGTTCTGGGTATTTCCTATGTATAATAAAAAAAAAAAATATCTATCTATGTAATGTATTGTATTAAGTATATCAGTCATCTAGTACCCATAACACAAGCTCTGCTTAGCTTGGGGCTAAATGATGCTGTGTGGATTGTCCAGCATTATTTATTTATTTATTTATTTATTATTCAATTTCAATGACATCTTAATTAGTTTTATAAAAAATATTATTTATAGAAATATCATTTTATTTTGGTTGAAATAAATAATTAAGGCTGGCATCGGGTTGCTTCAATTGATGTTAAACCTAACTATAATCCTTTTCACTATTTATTCACCTCCACCAACTTACCCCAACTTCCTCCCACCAGGAGGTAAAGAAATCAGACTACTGCGAGTACATCCGCCCTCCCATTGACGCATACAAGACTCTACAATTCGGCTCCTTCGACGAAATCCGTGAAGTCGGCTACAGACATGGCGCCGCGTACTTTGAGGGGCAACGGCGGGGCGGCGGAGGAGGAGTGAGCGGGGCAGCCGCCGCTGAAGGGAGACGGCACGATGCGCCCTCATTGACTGAGTGAGTAGGAAAGAGATGTGTTTAATAGTGTTGTGTGCCGCCTCTCTGAGGTCTACTTCGTGGGGCTGGAGTGAAGCGGTTGTGGTTGTGAAGTGTTTCGAAGGGATCCCATTATCTGTTTTGTACTGAAGCGGTTTCTCTTCTTAACCTTTTTTTATTTTGGCTCTGTTCTGGTCGAATTCTCAAACGTAAAATAGCGTTCTGTTTCGAAGTAAGATATTGAAATTATTCAATTCAGACGGAGATTAAGATTAATGTACAAGACGGAAGGAACACCGACGCATAACCTGATGACCTTAATATATGATTCTGGGCCTTTTAAGCATTAATAATGTTCGATGGATTTTTCTAAATTTTGCCGTTCTCTTCTAAATGTCGTCATTTCCTTCTAACCTTATGAGATTTTTAATTTAAATTAAATAATTTATTTCTAAAATTAAAAATCTCAATGGGTTCGATAGAAATTATGATATTTTGCAGTAAAAAATATTGTAGTAGTATAAAAAAACATTGGTAAAAACGAAGAAAAGTTTCAACACCCAGAATCCCTCAAAACTCATTGTTTCAAATTGTGCGTCGATGCCTCTTCCAACCTGCATTTAAAAAAAAAACAAATATTTGAACGTATTAAAGCTAAGCTTTGTTTGAGAATTCGCAGAACAGTGGTGATAGGCAAAATGCATGCATTCATTGTCACTTTTTAATACCCATGTTTGTAAAATAATCATATTCACCTACCATCAGCTTCGCTTTATTTGCCATCGCGTCCGTGCCAAGGGAAATCCTTTTCTATTAACACCCTCAACGCCAGGTGACCGACAAACAATACATTTTCTATTGTGTCTCGTTGTCTGACAGTTAAGGTGTTAAGCTTCACTTATTTTTTTTTTATACGATCATGTGGTCCCTTCGAAATAATCCAATGGCGAAGGACACACGATGCGGATGTCGTAAGTGGCTAGCTGACAGTAGACTCTAGATCTTTCTACCTAAACCGGTCAACTTCAACGATGGTGGTGGTCTCCGGCAGTCAGCAGCAGTAGTGAACCGTTCTCTTGTTCTATGAGGTACCGCTACGGGACTACGTACTACGAAGGCCAACGACGCGGAAGCAGGAGGCCTAGTGGCTTCGGTACTGATGGCAGAAAAAGTCACCCGCAACCATCGATCACCGAGTAAGTGTTAAGTTGGCTGTAAGGAGCCGGGTATGCTAAAATGTGTCAACCTACAATCTGTCAGAAATTCTGTTACTTAATTAATTATCCAGCAAAAATATTAGACGAGCTAACTGCCTCTGTTTCGCACCGGTGGGATTTCTGTGTTAAATTTTAGTTCAGTTATACATATAACCCATCTGAAATAATTCTCCAAATAAATGGCAAAAAGCACAGATGCAAATCCAGTGTGTAGTTTAGAAGATCAAAGCGAACACACATACAGACGCGAAAAGATAAAAAAAGCCATTTATTTAGCACAGGCTCGTGCACACAGTTTTAAATAAAGAAAGATAAATGTTTAAAGAATGAATAAAATAAATAAAAGATTATGCATCTGCATTAGCGCTTGTTATCAGATGAGTTGGTGGTGAAAAGCAAACTTTAAGCTTACCAAAAAAAAAAATTGAACTATTTCGACAAATGGAAGACACTGTGATGTGGGTTGGTACATTTTGCCATAACCGGGCACAACTATCTTTCTTGACTGTACTATCTTCTTTGAAGCCTCTCAAGACTGGTCTGTTGTAAGGAGTTTTAAATCCTCTTCTCTCTTTGACACAGAATTGCTTCGTTTACTACATAAAGGATACAAGGTGTATGTATTACTAAATTAACCTGAATAAACATTACTTTCCGTTAATTCATTTTCATACACATTCATTTTAATACTTGCACAATAATATAAAACAATAGCAAACACCATTACGAACAGAATATAATCTCAGGGCTCGAATTGGAGGTCCCTTCTATAACAATACTCTCCGTACCCATGGGCTCAGCATATACTCATGTACTTAGGAGACATTCATTAATTGCGTGAGAAAAAAAGGAGGGGGAGATTTGATGAGATTTCGCTGTACTCCTCGGTACAGCGAAGTCTCCTCAAATATCATCTCATCTCTTATAATTAAAAAAAAAAAACAAATAAACATTGTTTCATTTTTTTTCGTTGGGGTAGCCCATTCTTCCTACAAATACATAAGAACGGAAAAATACCTCACATAATTAATGGACGGTCCCCTTTAGTAACAATAACAAGAATACAATGTTTTGCAATAACCTTTATTATATCTCTTAAAAGTTAATAAGAAACCCCGTTTCAGAAACTATGTGGGTTTAGTTAAGCCCCATTTAGATGGATAGGTATATCAAAATCCTAAAGGAATTAATAACTTACTATTAGGTCTTTACCTATGAAATTGCCGTTCTGCAGTACTGGCCATTTCAAATCAAAATATTTTTTGTTTTTAGGCTAAGAATTCTAATTTCAAATTAATTTTATTTTAAAAACATGGATTTCTTTTTCCAAAAGTAGTCATTTGTTTATTGATTAGTGTTACATTTTCATCGCATTTAAATCTTTTTCGTCATCATGGATACGTTAAAAATTCGAGTAATTATGGAATATGAGTACCGTCGTGGCAGCAACGCGGCACAAGCGGCACGCAACATCAACGACGTTTACGGAGCTAACACTACAAACCAACGCACTACCTGTTATTGGTTTGCTCGCTTCCGTTCTGGAAATTTCGACCTGAAAAATGAACCTCGCGGTCGTCCGAAGACTTTGGTCGACAATGACGAATTAAAGGCGATTGTGGAAGCTGATGATACACAATCTACGGCTGAATTAGCAGCAGCTTTCGACGTTAGCGTCAAAACAATATTGGTCCATTTGCGTCAAATTGGCAAGGTAAAAAAGCTTGACAAATGGGTGCCCCACGAACTCAATGATCGCCAGCGCGAAGTACGCGTCGAGACGTGCCTTGCACTGCTCAACAGACACACAAATGAAGGAATTTTGAACCGCATTGTTACCTGCGATGAAAAATGGATTCTGTTTGATAACCGCAAGCGCTCAGCAAGTTGGTTGGATCCTGGTTCAGCACCTAAACAATGCCCTAAACGAAAACTTACCCCAAGAAAAGTGATGGTCACTGTTTGGTGGTCTAGCGCCGGTGTGATTCAACACAGCTTCTTACCAAACGGGGTGAGCATTACTGCAGATGTGTACTGTGAAGAATTGAACACAATGATGGAGAAGCTGGCACATCTCCAACCAGCATTGGTCAATCGCTCGTCTCCGCTGCTCCTGCACGACAACGCGCGACCTCATACTGCACAGCAGACGGTCTCCAAGTTGCAAGAACTGGGGTTGGAAGCTCTCCGTCATCCGCCCTACTCACCAGACCTTGCGCCTACAGACTACTACTTTTTCCAGAATTTGGATAACTTCTTGGCGGGAAAAAAATTCAATACCCGAGAGGCAGTACAAAATGCCTTTGAAGAATTTGTTGCCTCCCGTCCAGCTGATTTCTTTAAGAAGGGCATCAATAAACTGCCACTGCGTTGGCAAAGATGCATTGATTGCATGGGTGATTACTTCGATTAATACAAATAAAAAATACATGAAAAAAATTCATTTAAATTTTTTCATACAAAACGGCAATTTCATAGGTAAAGACCTATTATTTGCTATGAGAGAGCTCAAGTGTATGTAGTTAAATAGGAAAATCTCAGCCCATAAACAACCCACTTTAGACCATAAACTAAACTGTAAACACAATATTTTCCAGCTACACATTCACGGACTTAGCCCAGATGGTATGCTCGGTCCGTACTGCTCGCGACGTGGACAACGATTCCTCTTCATCATCAGACTATGAGGAAGATCAGCGCCACTTTGAGGGGTACGCCTCGGAGCCCAGCGCTGGGATACTGGAGGTAAGCCCACGTGGTTTCTGAGATAGATTTAGTGTACCTTGTAGTATGCGTATGGCCAAGTTAAAATGTCGCGTGGACTATGTAATCGTTATATTATATGTACCTACTTGGAATTTTAATCGTATTCGTTAACTTGACAGTTCTAAGCAAAATAAACTTGTCACATGTATAGTTTTCACTATAGTAATAAAAAAATAGTGAACGAATTTAATCAAGATTTTATGAGCTTAGAAATCTTGACGTTTTGCCATGTCACTTTGCAGCCGTGCAAGGACGGACAAGTGGCTTAAAAAAAGATAAATATGCGCATTGACTTGAGAATTCTTCCTCTATTTATCGTCAATTAATATTAAAGTTAAATTGTTATCTATTAATTGTTGGTACGAATATAATATGTAAGTCAATACTTCACTGATTTTGAGCAAGAAGTATTTAGTTGTTGTTTTCTTAGTGGTGTAATGTGTTTTTTTTAATCTGTGACATTCTTGACGCTTATCTAAAAAGTTTATAGTTGTAGTATAATCCACTATGGTTTTGTCTGATTTTATTTTGCTTTAGATACTTAAGGTGAATTTCACCAATTGAACTGGACCCAAACAGCACATCTAAACCGCGTTGACCTGACAAAAATAGAAAGGAAATATTTATTTGGGACACTCTTAAAGACAGAAAAGGCGAATGACAAATACCAACAAGTTACATAAGTAAAACGGCCTGTGGAGGCCAAAAAGCCGCAGACCACAGCATAATGCTGCGTAGCTTAGAAAAAAAAATACCGCAGCGCTGGTATACGAATAAAGATGAGTTCCGTTGTGACTGTCAGTGCCAAAATGATGACAGTGATAGATCTTGAACGCGGTTTACATATGATGATCATGTTCAGTTTCATTGCTGAAATACGCCCTTAGTTATCTTGTCTATGTTTAACTTATTTGTATCCATATTTTATTTTGAAAAAATGAGATGGGGGCAAATACAAATCTATGGAAGGCTGACATGCTGCGGCGACTACAAATAAATTGGTACAAAAGCAGGATGATGATGATGATGAAATAAATATAATTACACATATATTTCAATTTCTGTGTGTGCGGCAAAAAAAATACTTCGAAGCTGCCATTGAGTAATAATATAAACACCAAAATGTTACTTACCTTTTCAAGTCTAGACAGATTCTAGACTGCCTTGTGAAGAAACAAACACTAATATTATCTGTATACAGAATTACTGCCTCGTTGGTCTAGTAGCTGCAAGCGCTACTACTCAGCATGGCGTCCTAGGTTCGATACCCGGGACATAGATACCATGGACAAAGTGTTAATAGATTTTTGTCCGGAAATTCTCAGTAGCAGCCCTGAGTATGGATGTATGCCCGGTTGGTGGCAACATGCCCGCCCCCTATAACATGGGACTTGAACATAACTGGCGAAGTGAGGGTGTATGATGGTACACTCCTGCCTCACCCTTCAGAGAATATAGGCGTGATGTTTTATGCTTGTACTGGCGAATAGATTCTGAGATAATACGTATAATGTTCAGATGTCGTCAAACAAGGCCGGCGGCGCCGCTTGGATCAGTGACACAGAATTGGTGGGCACATATTGACTGCACCGCACTGTACCTAGTTGTTACTTACGGTGTTCAGTTAAATCTTTTTTTTTTTTTGTCTATGGGTGCTGTGACGTTGCGGGCTTGGTTTTTTACTCTGTGGTTTTTGTGTTGCTTGTTAGCTAATGACAGGGTGATTTTTAGTTCAACGGCTATCAAAATCAAAATTAATTTATGTTTGGGCTGACAATTGGCACTTTTTGAACGTCAAAAATTACATTACAAAGTCCCCAAAACACCCACTGATATTGATACAGTGCTATTGCTGGGCAGAAGTGGCGCACAAACTCCCCAGCAACACTTCTGTCTGATAAGTTTGAAGAAATTGAAACTATTCTATCTTATTTTTGAAGGGGTTTAAGTACTCACGAATAGCTATCAATATGGGAAGATCTTCGACATGTATGAAAGACAAAAATCAGCTGTTCCCTACATTTTATCATTTTGTAGTAACTTAGAGGTCCACTCAATTCTGAGTGGTTCTTCCGCAAAAGACCATGGTTTAAATTAAATTTAAACTATTTATTTTATCCCAATTTTCAGTTCTTTTGTGATGCGCGCTAGAGGTTAAACTTGAAAGTTAGGACAGTTATTATTTCGATTATTGACCTCAATATTTTTTTTTATTGCAAATCAAAGGTTTTCCTATAGTAAGTTCCATACATTTCTAACAGATGGCAGTGTAACTTAACTATTGAGGCAGTAGGAAGTTCGACGGGACAGCTAGTTCATAGATAAAAATTGTTGATACTCATGATTACTTTTACCCCTAACGTATTGCCGATGAATTGAAACTCATCCTGTATTTCAGTTCCTGTGCTATTAGAATAAGAGTTCTTAGTTCTGAAGGATTTCCATTTCGTTTCATGGAAGGTTTTTACCGTTGCTAATTTACTTGTACTGTTAATTATCTACTCTTCATCTGCTAGATTACTAATACTTTGGGATATTGTTACGTGTCAGTTGGATAGGACACACGTCAGTGGAAACTGAGCCTGTATAAGCTGGCCTGTTATGGCCTGCGCAGACTGGCGAAGCAGACGGTAGAGAAATTTATCAATTGAATTTAATACTTATCCGATCGACATAAGGTATACATTTTAATGCTCGGTTATCCGAATAGGGCGTAGAGTTTCTCATGTTCCATAGAAAATAAGAACTACGACTAGGGTTGATTATCCCCGTGATTGAACATAGGTATATAATGTTACAGATCACGGTTGTAATGTTTGTTGTTGGAACTCTGCGTCCTATTGTCGATCACCGAACATTGAAATGAATACCTTATATCGATCGGATAAGTATTAAATTCAATTGATAAATTAAAAATCTTCCGCCGGCTGGTCAATTAGTCTGCGCAGGCGATTACACTAGGCCAGCTTAAAAAGTGTTACCACTGTCGTGCAGTTGACAGTGCCTACTAATATCGGTAAATCGAGGTTGAACGTTATTTTAATATCTACAGGTTTTAAGGTATCTCTAGCTATCTCGGTTGTTGGTTTAATATAATAATGATCTACTAACTTCATCCGTTAGCTTACTACCCCTAAATGTATCTCCGGTCAAGTACCGTGGGTACATCTTTGTACCACACGCCCACAATCTGTTTTAGACTCTATTTCAATTTTTTTATGGTTTAAATTAATTTGTGAGGCTTTAGTTTTATTTTAAAAGATATATTTTTTGTAAACACGCAGAAGCTGATTTATTCTATATTATTGTTGCACAAGTATTAATATCTATTTTTCTTGTTACTTGCTTTTTAAGTTATAATTATTTTTAAGGTTATTTTCAAACTTGATTTCGCTACTGCTTAATATCGACACACATACGGCTCTGCTATTTAGATATTTGAATAAAAACTTGAATCAAGGGGATAATCCCCAGGATTAAGCTTCGCTACACAGCGCTACTACTATTTTAACCCCGATACAAGGAATATTTTGGTACGATTTCACGAAATCTGATATTATGTCATTCATGGTTATAATATTTCCATTTACTAAATCTCCACAATTATAACACTTATAACAAATTCTCACTTCACTCCACCTCTCAAACAGCGTGAGTACATCGTAAAATAATGTACCACTCGCTCCAAATTGTTTTACACTCTATTTGAATTCGATTACGCTTTAATTTAAATTGAACGATTTTAATGTTTGGGCTTCACGGTGGTTGAGAGGTTAACACATCGCTACACTCTCTCAGAAACTTTAAATTTTAATAAATAAAAATCTCAAATTACAGGAGGGCCTGCGCACGCGGCGGGTAGGTGGCTCCCTCTCTCTATCCGAAGACGAGATAGACTCGGAAGCCGAAGTTTACGACCCCCTTAACAAGCGCGGCGGCGGCAGGTGAGACCGGGCACTGCACGATCTGTGCAAGGCGCTCTACGAGCATGTGACAGACTCCTGCGCAGATTAGCAGGACGTAGGTAATACTAGCAAAACATTGTGTGTCGCCAAAATTCCAGTATTGTTCTGTACGTGTGTAAACTCAAGCAAGATGTCATGCAGGTCATCTGACTAGCTGTCCCCTATGTGGGGTCTTACCGGATGCAGCCGAATACCAGTACCTTATAGGAGCGACTGCCTATCTGACTACCTAAACCCAGTCATAGGGAAACACGATACCCTTGGTAATTCTGGTTGTCAGTCTTTTCGGCAACTGTGACGGATGCCAATCCAGGAATGTCATGACATTGTATGACATCTAAAGCCTGTCTTTACATCGTGCACGACGTTGCAGATGAAGATATTTGTCTGAATTAATATGTCATGTAGCGGGAGGAACTACAGTTTTGTATTATTAGAGAATGGACAGTTTGTGGTGTATTTAGTGATGTTGGTTGTTGTATTTGCGAAGTGTGAAGTTGTGATATTAATGATGTTTTTTTGGCTGATTTCCTTGTTCAAAATGTTGATGTCTCTTACTGACGTATAGATCTAGAAAAGGATGGAGACTGTCACTGACAGATAAAGACTTAGTTAGAGATGTCAATTTAGTTTTTGTCTTTAACTTCGCCATGTTTTTGGTTGATGCGTTTTAAATATCAACTATGTTTGTATGGAATGTTTCGTTCGCTAAAATTTGACAAGTTTTTTATATGTCTATCTGTTTCTTGTTTTAGAAGAGAGAACATGGAAATAGATTGAATTAAGTTCAGTTTTTGAACAAGGGAATTGGCACCACTGTCTGTAATAAACAGTGAAGTTTAGATTAATAAACGTAACTTAGCACGCACTTTGGATTGGTATTGTTTCCGTCACTGTCGCAATACAAATGTAAGAAAGAGATGGAAACATGTCTTCACCAGCTTTCCGGAATTGAAATAATGGACTCTTCACAAATAGAAACGTAAAATGAAAATATATTGGCTGTTGATAATTTATTCAACCAATCATACTACGTAGTTCACGCGTGATTGATAATTTCTTACTTATTTTGCGATATTTTTCGTTCCTGAAACTGGGTGTAAGCCAAAGCAGCTAAGTAACGCTTATCAATCTCTGCCCCAGAGTGGCAGTAGGTACTGCGACATTTTGTGAATCGTGTTTTTTTTTGTAAATATTATATATTTTGCCAAATTGGGGCCTATCCCGCGGCGGGACGATTGCAATATGTAGCGGTTAAAAGTGAGATTTTCTTTATAAGTTATTGATATAATTGTACGGGGTGTGTGATATTAATATTTCAGTGATGTATGGCCAGTGAAGTATCAAAACGATAGCTGTTACTTCATATTAAAAGTAATGTTATTGATGTGAAATGAAATGATATTTAATTACATTTAATTTGTTATTTTATATTAACATTTTAACTTCCAGAAAACGAGACACAATAGAAAATGTATTGTTTGTCGGTCATCTGGCCTTTACGGTGTTAAAAGTAATGTACCACCTTAATGATTTAGTTATTTGGTTGTGGTGATGTGGCTGTAATGTGTGCCATGCCTTACAAATGAAACATAAATTAAATATTTCAAGATTATTCGATCCATTGAAATGGTAGAACAAAGCAATGTAACACGCGGATGTATGAAGTGTAACAGGGTATGTGGTATATTTGAACAAATAACTGATCGCCTTGTTGGTCTAGTGGTCGTAAACACTGCTGCTGAGTGTGAGGTACTGGGTTCGATTCCCGGGACGTGCAAAATTATATTGGGTTATTCCATCAGGAATTTCACAGGAGTCTGGAATTGAGCCCGGTTGATGACAATAGGCCACCCCTTATTACATGGGACTTACACATAACTGGCAAAATGTAGGTTTACTAAAGGCCTAACCCCTGCAGATATTATGTAGAACAAACAAGTCTAATAATTTTCATGGAGTTTCTAAGGTAAATGTAACTGAAGAGTCTTCTAATGTTATTGAGCCAGAGTAACACTTTACGAATTCTACTGGGTACCATTGTAACAATGCTGTTAGATGTTATCGTTTGACGACCGATGTGGCGCGGCGTGCGAAGATCCGCCTGCGACGCAGGAGGTTGCGGGTTCGATTCCCGCCCTGGGACAAATGTTTGTACGATCTACAAAGATTTGTACCGGGTGTTCTGGGTATTTGCTATGTATAATAAAAAATATCTATCCATGTAATGTATTGTATTAAGTATATAATTTATCAAGTACCCATAACACAAGCTCTGCTTAGCTTGGGACTGGATGATGCTGTGTGGATTGTTCAGCATTATTTACTTATTTATTATTATTTATCGTAGATTATAGTATCAATAAATAACCATTAGATATCCAGTACTACATATAGTTATACATAGCTAAAATAAAAACACGTAGGATAGTAGGCTAGAATAACAAAAGATAGGTTTGCCGCCAGAAGTGAAAACTCAAAACTTTGGAATAACTGTGTTTTTGACATACGTCTCAATAGCATGTCGGTGACGCGAACCCATATGTTTTGCTCCTACCAAAAATAACTCAACGCGGCAAAAAAAATCACTTGAAAACTTCCGGTATTTATTGATGTAAAAGGTATTAAATAAAAAGGTCTTATCAACAAATATTCTGGCGAATATCACCATAGAGTTACTAATAGAAGTGCATTTTAGAATTGTCTTTACAATAACAACATTAAGATGGCGTAGATAAAAAAAATAGATAAGGCTATTCCTTATTTGTATGAACGCTACTAGGGTCCTTAGGTAGTCTCTATTTTTAATAAATTAGCCAAGCAATAACTTATCCTATTTACTCTATGCAACGGTAGTCGATTTTATACTAAATTGTTACTCAAATCTGGTCAATGCTGAATGAGCATAGATGCGACGCAGTATGGTTTATAATATTAATAGGACTGGTGACAGAAGTGAAAACTTGAAGCTTTGGAATAACTGTCAGTCGCCATTAACATGTCGGTGACGCGGTACCATTAGCATGTCGGTGACGCGAACCCATATGTTTTCCTCGTGCTAGAAATCGCTCAACGCGGCTAAAGTAGATTTCACTTTAAAAAAGCACAAACTTGATATCACACTACAGGCTAGCACCTCCATAAAATATATTTATCTTTTTTACTCGGAGAATAATAATGTTTTTGTATTATACCGCTGAAATTAGATGAAAAAATTCATCTGGTTGATATTTTGTATGAAACAGTGTTTTTTTTTGGTATTTCAGGTCTTATAGTGAAAGTTATTAATAATTTAACTATGAGTAGGTTTACCAGCACATCAAGCGACCCCAAACTGTCAAAATTGATAATTAACCTTATTTTTTTTGTAATAAAGTTGAAAAACTATCAAAGTAATTTGACATATTGGGGTAGCTTGATGTGCTGGCCTCTGTACTTCAGTTCTACCGCGATAAAAAAATTATTTAAATTTCACGCTGTATAAAATTATATTGTTTTATTAAGTTCGGCTGCTTTGTGGTAATTCATTATATTATTATACTAATGTATTTGCTTTCTTATAATTACGTACAAGACGTCTGAATTTGTATGTATTTTTTTTTGTTGTTTAACAGTACAATTTATTTACCTAATATGGTATTAATATCCCATTAATACGTTTATAATGTTTCAATTTATAACTGACCAGAAAACCTTTCGTTTGGCGGGCAAATAACATACCTACAAAGAAAATAATATGCATTAACGAAATATACAGTGCTATCCAAAGTTTGTAAAATTACTATTAATATTTTCCCAAATTCATATACAGAATTGTCGTTTGTCAGTGGTAACAAAACCAGTGTAAGCTGGCCTCTTATTCTATCCAAAGTGTATGCTAGGCCAGCTCAAGGTCAAAGCGGTACCACTGTGGTACTACCCCCGGAAGAATTAGTTATCGCTCGATACATGGAATGTGTGATTTTAGAGTTATTGTAGATTTTAAGTGCCATTTTGTGTAAGCACCGGCACGGATCTTGAGCGTTGGACGCAGTAGTAGGGGAAAGTTCGCGCTAGGCACTTTATACTAAAATCTACTACTGCAATTCAGGGTCCGTGCCAGTAACTAATACCAACTGAATAATCCAAATTCCATTCTTTGTCAAAAAACTGTGACGCTGGTTTAATACATATATTGTCATCGAAAAGAAAGAAGCATGAAAAAACAATGGTACCAATTAATGCTGTGTGAATGGATTATTGTTTTCACATTTGTATTATTTTTTATACCAATGTACTGCCCCGTTGGTCTAGTAGTCTCAAGCGCGACTGTTGAGCGCGAAGTCCTGAGTCGATTCCCAGGTAGGACAAAATTGTTATTGAATTTTTCCAGTAGGAATTTTGTCTTTAGCAGCCTGGAGTCTGGACTTGTGCCCGCTTGATGGCATTAGGCTCGCTTCGCCGCCTATTCCATGGCACTTGGACATAACTGGCGAAATGTGGGTGTTACTATAGGTGCACGTCTGCCCGTCTTTCAGTGTCTTGATCCTTTTTACAAAACCATACCTGTAGCCTACAATATATAAACGAAAGTAATGTGTAACTTTACAATATATAATTTATAATAGGGTAGTGTCCTTAAAAATCTGTTTTGTCCGAAAGTGGGATTACTCAAAAATACTGGACACGTATTTTTTCTTTTGTCACGTAATCCAAAAATGACGACGATATAGTGTGTTGAAATTGCGCGTGACGTCACGCCGTGCTACAGTTTTAACGTAACGCTGACGCCACAGGCCCCTTCACCTGAACGTTGATGTGCTATATCATTGCCACTTTTAATTGTTTTGAGTAAGCAAAAAATACGTGTCCAATATTTTTTGGTAATCTTACTGACGGACTAAATAAGACTTAACATATGTTTACCTAGGACACATCCCTATTGAGTCTAACCGACTGAATGTAGCTTTAAGTAACGCCACGAGGCACAACATGTGTTTAAATAAAACCAAATGTCTAGCTCAAATATTGTAATTCGTATAATTTATAAAATAAATGCTTATTATTGAATATGTCGAGTTTCTATACTATTTAACAAAAACAATTACCTACCCTGTATATGTGTGCAATTCATTAAACAAAATGATATGTCAAACATTTAAGCAGAAGTATTTCCTTTTTTAATCTTTATAAGGTTCAACGTTCATTTTCTTGATGAGACGCTCTTTTGTCTCCTTGACGCGCTCCAAGTAGCTCGATGAATTAAGTGACTCCACATTATCACCAAGTTCGACCTTGATCGTCTCCGAGTTCCATAAATACCTCGTCCTGTAGTGATGTCCAATATCGACACCGAAATGTTTGGTCACCGTCGTACCGTCCCATTGTTCAGGCTTCCTGATCTTAATATGATTCACGATTCTATATCCTAAGTTTTTCCTTATGAAAAGCCTGCAATCAGGGCTGTCGCACATGTTGATCATCACCTGCATAGCTCGCAGTTGCAACACTGGTATATCTCTCATCACGCACAGAATCACCAAACGCTTACACAATGTATATTGGAACTGCTTACATCGCCATTTTGACATGGTCGTTATTGTAGTGTACTCCATTAAACCTACTGCGCTGATGATGACGAGAGGATCTTCAGAGTATAAGTAAGGTAACAGAAACCTCGTCATGTCATATTGGTCGGCTAGTTTCTTACCAATACTGTGTTTGCAGAGTTGTCTCATGCATTCCATGGCACCCGCTACAACCCTTTGATCATCGTACCTCATCAGTTCTAACATAACTTGGAACGCGTTCCCTTTCAGTGCCTTACTGGGCTCCCAGTCTGCTAAATTCTTCAGCGACTCCAAATGCAACAACACTATACCTACGTGATCATTTTTTATCACATTGAGGAGGTTATCAACTAATTTATCAGACTTTGAGATGGATTCACACCCGTACCTTGTGAGGTTTTTGAGACAGAGCGCTGCGACGTATCGTATTTCTTTGCGATCTCGCATGAATAGGTGCGTGAGCCGGTCTATGACGACCGGTTGGGCTAGGATCCGGATCCTGCCCTGGAAATAGTTCCCGAGGTGCATGAGGATAAGGCAGACTTTCTCCTTGACAATGGGGTCCCGGTCCTCCAGGAGCGCTATGAGACTGTACACGACGTTCTGATTGATAACAAACAGGGCGTTTTCTGATATTTGGACCTGTTGGAAGGGAGATAAAGGGTTATTCAGTTAATTAAGTAACCTTTTGTATTCTAACTAAAAAACTAAATTGTGTTGCTCCAGTCGTTAAGGCCTCGCCTCTCATGCTTGATTTTCTAGGTTCGAATCCGGGCTATTAACCCACTAATGTGGCTTTATCAATTCAAATGTGGGTATTTTCTTAGTTTATCTTACACATCACTGCAACAAAACAATGTGAAGCAACCTGGACTTATAAGACTGAAATCGCCAACCAGCCTTGAACAAGGGTGATGATTAATGCTCCTGCTTTCTATGTATGAGGTGTTTGCCCTGCAGTGGGACAGTAACAGGTTGGTATTATTAAAAGTTTAAAACAGCACCTGATCTAGTAAAGCGTGAATCGCTTGCAGTTTCACGAAGTTGTCATCCGAGTGGATATTCTTGCTGATGATGCGTAGTCCGAGGCGTTCGAAGCCCAAGCGAGCTCGCGTGATGTCAACACACGGAGCGTACAGAGATGGCTGCATTGACTGCATTCTTTGCGCTGGGGGTAGTTCTAAAAGACGAAAGTTTAAACCCAAGTACTTAAGGGGCGAATAAGGGACTACTCACTATTATTCAATTTAGCTTATGTCTTCTATCTACCTTTTTAAAAAAATGTTGCCCCACACTAGAAATTTCTCCTGTTTCGTGGGTGCCAGCTGAATTGCTTCTTACAAACACTTAAACTCACACACTAACAGCCAGACCCGGAACAACTACCTATAGGCCATGAAGATATATCTTTCTGTCTTATGTAATATGTAATGTCTGTCTTATGTAAACGTCTTTGACGTTCAAAAAGTGCTGATTCTCAGCCTAATTTGAATAAATGAATTTTGATTTGATTTGATTTGATAACGATTTTGTACGGAGACGGATACGCATCCGTTCAGCTGAAAGAACGCATACGCATATCATACAAAACTGGTGTTTTGGATAAAAGCTGAATTGAGCTGAATAAGTGTGAGCAGTGCCCTAAAAAGCTGAGTGCGGACGCTGCCTTAAGGTGAATGCGCAGTTACAGCCGAAGAACTTCAAATTTTCATGATTTTTATGCAATTTGCAGCTCAGTATTAGGTTGTATGTTTTTGAAAAAATCATTCGCGGCTGATAAAAGCTTCTTATGAAAAAACCTTTTTCAAATTGAGCCTCGTTTGTGATTTGAGTAAGTATGATTTATTAGTATTATTTTCAATTGTTAAGTGTGTAAGTGACATGTTTTTATTGGGAACTAAGCTAATGCCCTCTAGGTAGAGGGCAATTTTAATTTTAAAGTTTGTTAAATTCCACGCGGATGAGATCACCCGCGTGGAATTTAACAAACTTTCATGAGTTTTTTGATTTTTCTTTTTTGCGTGGAGCCCTAAAACTTTTTCTGAAATGACACTAGCACATCAGCTATCTGCCATTGGTAGGCCCGTCATAATCTGTCCAGCCGTTAAAGATATTACTTAACGAACAGACAGACAATAAAAAAAAATGGTTTTTAGGTGTTACCTTATAATCTTATATCCTTTCATATGATTTTCGTAAAAAGCTATTATTTTGGCATTAAAAACAGACACTCCAACTTTATTTATTTGTATAGGTAGATAAGATTAAAGTTTAAACCTAAACTAGAGTTATTTACTTACCGTCATGAGGATCAAACTGCGTCTTCCGCATGGCGCGACGAATCGCCTTGTTGATGAGTCGAGGCTCCACACTCGTCGACAGCTGCAGGTACGAATTCTTGTAGGGACAGTACATTTTTGTGCTTCGTAATTTTATTTAAAAAAATGGAATACACAACTGCAAACACTAAACAATCAAATTTTGTCGAGCAACCGCCTCACTTTTGTATATATTTCGAACTATAAGAATCCACCAAATAAACATGCAACAAATTGGGCAAAATAATTTGACGATTATGTTTGACATTTTGATTTGACTTGAAAATACGCGTGGTTGCGTTGTGTTTACGTTACACGTAACGCAACTACGATGTTAATGTCTAGAAGATATTCGAATAAGGTTTTACTATATATAAAGTCTTAATGAAAATAAATTGATGCGCAACATCTTATCATCATATAATCCATACATCCCTTATCCTAATATATTTGGGGCGGTAAAGCATATCTTATTCTTTCGCACATTTTCATTTGCCGTAATTTCAATAGTCACTTCATTTCTAGCAATATCATCACACACACAATCCATTTATATTTCTTTGGTCCCTATTCTTATAACCACCCACATTCATACTCAAACCTTTCCTCCACATCACATGCTCATGAATTCCACTACATTATTATTTCCTTTTTTCCTTTAACAAACATATAAATTATATTTTTAAATATTTAAATACAAACATAAAAAAGTATAAAAATAGTAGCCCACCGATATAGGGAACAGGGTACCTATAAGTTAAAGCTACCAGCGATCAGGACTCTTGAGAGAGGAACCTCCTGTAGTAGGAGTACTGATTTTTTAATCAAACTCTTGATGCATCTGTCTAACGAGAGCCTCCTCAAGTGTCGGTCGGGGCTATCGGCACAATAACTGCTGTTTTCACTCCATAGTATAAAACATTCCTCGTGTTTGAATTTTCTATGCAGATTCAGCTAGGCAATTTGACTTAAGACGTTAGCATATTAATAAACGTCTGTACAAAAGAGGGTAGTTGCAAAATCCCGCGCTCCTCCGCCATCCGCCTCCATCGCACCGCCAGTATACCAGAGAAGAAGAAGTTCTTTGTTGTTGGAGAAGTTTAGCCAAACGTCGGGAATAATCAGGTATTGTGCCCATCTTAAAATAGTCCACTCAATTTTACTTATCAATAGCCTTGGAACTAATTGATTATCGTTGTATGCGCAGTCTCATTAGTTGGTGAATCTCAGCCTATCCCTAAAGGTAAAGAATAAACAGCAGGATTGTTATTGCAAATAACCTTTATTTGTTAATTAAAATATAGAAGCTATCCCAATGAAGATGACTATTGTGATTACAGCAGATAGAGATAGAGATGCATGAAAGGATAAAGATAAAGGTAGAAGGCTGATGATGAAACTATATCAATAAAACTTCTTGCCTCTTAGTTGAATACAGTTGTGCACATAAAGAAATTAATTCCCTATCAGTACAGCAACTCAATATTTATCTTTCCTGGTGTTGATAGCTTTAATCAGTTTCTTCTTTATTGCAATCAAACGAGTTATATAACTGTGTACATCGTCAGGTTGAACAGTACCACCATAATCACTCTTTATCGTCTCCACGTCTTCTATACACATCGTTTCGTAGTTATACCCACTTGCATTCCCATAAGTTGTAGTCTCCGAATAACCATCAAAACGTTCATAAGGTCTTATCTTTACATTTTTGATAATAACCGCTTCCCAGTGGGTCTTGAGTTCTATCCTGACGTCGGAACATTCGCAGAGGTTGATCAGCACCTGCATGGCGCGTATTTGAAGCACAGGCATACATTGTGCAAGAGCCAAAGCCACCAACCGCTTAACAAGGTCATAGGTGATCTGTTTCGATCGCCATAATGACCGGTGTGTAGTCGTCGTATACTGCATCAGTCCAAGAGTGGCCAAAACCACCAGAATATCTGGAGAAATTAGGAAAGAATACAGACGATGATTCAAGTCGTACTTATCAGCCAGCTGCTTGCCGACACTGTGTTTGCAGAGTTGTGCCAGGCAATCCATCGCCGATTGTACCACTCTATAATGGTGAAATATTAGAAGCTTCCTCATCACGTTGAAGGCATTCGCTTTTAGCGGCGTGACGGGGTCCCATTCTGATAAGTTTTTTAGCGAGTTCATATGGTATATCACAATCTCCATGTAGTCGTGTTTGATCATTTTGAGTAGGCTCTCGATGATTTTATTATTTTTTATGATGACTTCGCAGATGCATCTATCCCTGGTTAGAGTTTTAAGGCAAAGAGAAGCAGGGTATCGTATCTCTTTGCGGTCCTGCATGAACATGGCTATGAGGCGGTCGATGACGATGGGGCGTGATATGATTTGCGTCTTCCCTTGTTGACAGGTTGCTAGGCGTGTTAGAATGATGGCCACCTTCTCTCGGACAATAGGGTCCATATCCAACATCAGATCTATGAGTCTGTACACAACGTGAAGATTGAGAAGGAAAAATACGTTTTCTGGTATTTGTACCTGTTTGACAATAAAACATGTATTATTATAGGCTTACAATCTAGTTACTAGGAATAAATACATTACACTGTGTATATTATTTACATAATTACGTTTTATATTATTATGAGGTACGAGTATGACAGTAGTCGTTAAGTTTTTTGAAATTTACCAATTTTTTATTTATTCTTTCCGTAAGGTCCTTCTCCTTACAATAACAAACATCAAAACAGAATCAGCAAAATTGGTCCAGCCATTTACACGTTATGCCGTGACCAAGGAAAATAGGGATTCATTTTTATGTATACAGGGTGTTTGGTGCATGGACCGACGGGATTATTTGCGGGGTTGGGGGGGGGGGGGGGGGGTAATGCGCTAGTTTTCCCCGATAGATCATATGTCCTAAGTGTCGCGGTAGTATAGATATGCTATTTTTTAGTTTTTTTTTTAAATCACCCGGAATCTTGCCTTTAAAACGTCATAATTTTTGTGTTTGTGGTGTAATAACACAAAATTACCTCTAACCCTGTATAGATTACCTGGTCCAATAAAGTATGAATGGCTTGCAGTTTCACTAATTTGTCATGTGAGTTGAGTTCCCTGATGAGGATCTGGAGTCCGATTCGGCCGAACCCCAGCCGAGCCTGCGTGACGTCAACGCATAGCATGGCCAGAGACGGTTGCTGTGACTCCAGTTTTAGAGCCGGTGGTAGCTTTATACCTTGCGCAGCCTCGTTATCTCCAACTAAAATGGAAGGTAAAGAATAAGACCCTGGTGACCTGTAATTCAGGTTTTTATATAAATCTACTTCAGGCACCAGTCTCTCACAAAGTTAGCTCCGTGTTCTTGCACTTGTCGAACATTAGTTGTGAGTACATATCTTGTGTAGAGGAAATAAACGTGTTGTATTATTAAAAAAAAAAAAAAATTGTCGTACCTATATACAGATAAATTACATTTTTAAATATTTCAATGTAAAATATAGTGGTCCACCGATGGCAGGAGCAGGGTCCAAGCTACCGGTGGTTAAGGTTGCAGAGACAGGAACCTCCTCACAATGCGAGCCGTATCGAGGAGTACTGCCTTTTGTATCAGGCCTTTGATCAACCGATCAACCTTTGGCCAACCGTGTAACGAGAGTCTCGACAGATGGTCGTCGAGGCTTTTAGCCAGTAGGCCATTGGCCGTTACGACGATCGGAACAATGACAGCCGAGTCCACATTCCACATGTCTACAACCATGTGTACTAAATCCAGATATTTTATCTCTTTTTATATGTTATTAGCTGACCCAGCAGACGTTGTTTTGCCATATAAAATGTTTGGGGGTGCACCACCCTTAAAATTTAGGGAGATGAAAAATAGATGTTGGCCGATTCTCAGACCTACCCGATATTCACACAAAGTTTCATACAAATCGGTTTTAAAACTTTCGGGATTCTGACTACCCGTTACATAATTAGTAGTTGGAAAAACGATAGGTAGATGATAGATAGAAGATAATAGAAAGATTACATATTATACATCATGAATATTAACAAATAATGACTAACAAGTGAGACCGACACAGGCTGTTACAAAGCGATCTCTAAATCTCTCGATCGCAATCGAAGCGATCTCTAGGGTTTTGGTGATTAGCTGTCAATGACAATAACTTATCACAATCTCAGTTCACATCTTCAACTGCTGAGTTTGCAAACTTGTCCACGAAGATCGATAAATAAAATAAATAAATAATGCTGTACAATCCACACAGCATCATCTAGCCCCAAGCTAAGCAGAGCTTGTGTTAGGGTACTAGATGACTGATATACTTAATACAACACATTACATAGATAGATATTTTTTATTATACATAGCAAATACCCAGAACACCCGGAAAAAATATTTGTAGATCGTACAAACATTAATCCCAGGGCGGGAATCGAACCCGCAACTTCCTGCGTCGCAGGACCTTCGCCCGCTGCCACATCGGTCGTCAAATATCTTGATACCAATCAAGATATCCATCCACGATCTTCAACTGCTGCTTCGTCCTCATATATAGATTGGGATTGAGATAAGATATTGAAATTGGCAGTAGATCAGACAGATCATATGTTGTTGTTGCTTACCAGGAGTTTCTAAATACTTCCTCTTCATGGCGCGTCGCACAACCTTGTTGATGACCCGCGGTTCCATAGGACATACAATCTGAAGATAAGCATTCTTTTCCGGGTGGAACATGATTCACCCACTAAAAATACAATTAAAAAGATCTAAGAAATAGTTGTGCAGTAAATGCACTAAAACCTTAGAGTATAGAAATATTATTGTAAGGTCTCTGACTAAAACAGTTGATTTTAAAACGGATTTTGTGATTTCCAATGACGTTGTCAAACGATGATCGGTTTCTTGTCTATGCGTAGGGTTTTCGAAAAAGTATTTACACAAGGATTTGACTGTCATTTTATAAATTGTATTTTAAGACTGCTTAGTTCGTCTATTAGTCACGAGCGCTACTGCTGAGCGTGAGTCCTGGGTTCAATTTCCGGGTCAGGCAAATTTATATTGTGTTATTCAATCAGGTATTTCTCAGTAGCAGCCCGGAGTCTGGATGTGAGCCCGGTCGATGATAATAGGCTCACCCCCTATTACATGGGACTTAAAAACAATAACTGGCAAGATGTGGGTGTACTATAAGTACACCTCTGTCTGATCCTTCGTGGAATATAGGTGTGATATTATGTCATGTGTGTTTTTGGCTTTGATGAATGAACCCAATGCGCAATTGTAATACTTTTAACGTGTTCATTAATTAGGTACTTTAGGCATCTTTTGTGGTAGATTGTAAGTGCTGTTGTTAAATAATTAATTGATTTACATAGATACAATTATAATATAAAACTAACTATATACATATAAACAAAAATAAAAAAGCCAACCAAAATACTTAGGCGTCAAAGTACTCTTCCGCATTGCTGTCATCTGGAAACGTGTATAAAAGACTGGCAGCATTGCCACGTTGTATAGCCATACTAATTCCTTGGGCAAAGAACCAGCCCTCTGGTCACGCGAAGTGTCGATTAGTCGTCGAGCAATTTTCTTATAAAGGATACAAAGCATTAAGATAATTATTCATTTATTAATTAAGCCCACTCTCGATAAAGAGTAAGTAGGTTCTTCATATAGTATGACTATCATTAACACATTATTCTGATCCAGTCCAGCATCTCTTACGTCTGCATATATGTGCCATATTCCTTTACATAAACTGTTAATTTTATTTCCTGGGGTACGGCAATCTGAACCCTTTCCTTCTGCACTTAGTGTCCACTATAAGTTGTGCTTGTCTCTTCAGGTAGCAGCGCGAAGGTATGTCTTCTTCGTCTTCCGAAGCTGTAAATAATGTATCAATGTAATTAAGTATACCTTTTATAAGTGAAGTTCCCTGATCACTATGAGCAATATCTCTCTATCGTCAACCTAGTTTTATTGAAATTAGCTCATTTAGTCATATATATGCCCCTGAAACAAACATTTTACAGACACACGTTGCCCCATACTAGGAATTTCTCCAGTATCGTGGGTGCGTTTCCAAACACATAAATTCACACACACAAACAGCCAGACCCGGAACAACTACCTGTAGGCCATACAGATATTTGTTCCATGCGAGATTAATTCTATTCAGGTAGTACCTGTAGGGGCTGTAGGCCATACAAAAAAATATGCTGATCCTCGGCCTAATTTTAATAAATGAATTTTGATTTTGATTTTCGTTAAGAATTAGTTTAATTACAATAATAAGTTAATGTTTGTTTTCTAAAAAATATAAATAATTAATAATTGGGAAATCAAATGCCATTATTTTTATTCGACTGGTAGTTCCAGCTTTGTGTTATGAAAGATTGTACATACTCTGGGCTTTTACAGGCTCCTTTAGCAACAGCTCTTTGTATGTGGGCACATTCTTCTCCGACTCTTTGGGAGTGCTCTGGCTTCCACTCATTCCGGCCACCGACGCTGCTGCGCTCGCCGGCTGTAGAAACTTGAATTATTAGATGAATTTGGTGGTACATAATACCTACTAGTCTACGATAAGTTAATTATTTTGCATCAAATAAGAAGCAAAATAATTAACTTATCGTAGACTAGTTAGTAGTTAATAGAAGTGCTTCTGGGGAAGTATTTTGTACTTGTATTTCCTGAAGGAAGGTTAAAAGAGCCTGAAAAATTACATTACTAAAGACGATAGTAAAATTGGCAAATCTGTGATATGCGGTGTAATGTTCTATCTATAGATATCCGCGGTTCCTTCCAACAGACATTTAAAACATAACATGACATAACACCCTCGTTTGTCTAGTTGTTGCAAGTGCTACTACTGGGTTTGAGATCCTGGGTTCCATTTCCCGGGTGAGGCAAAGTGTTATTGGACTTTTTCATCTTGCATTTCTCAGTTGCAACCCGGAGTCCGCATTAGCGCCCGGTTGATGGCAATTGGCTCGCTCCCTATTACATGGGTCTTAAACGTAACTGGTGAAATGTGAGTGTACACTTAAGGCCTGACAGTTAAGGAAATATAAGCGTGAATTTATTTGTATAGTAAAGTAAAAAGTACCAGCCTATTACTGTCCCACTGCAGGGCAAAGGCCTCTTCTCATACAGAGAAGGCATGAGCATTGAGCATTAATCACCATGCTTGCTCAAGACGGGTTGGCGATTTCAGACTTATATTAATTATATAAGTCCAGGTTTCCTCACGATGTTTCCCTTCACCGATGTCAGTGATGTCCAAGATAAACTAAGATACTGTATGATACCTAACACAAAATTCTGCGGAGAGACCAGATATATCGGACGGTAACAACCACCAACACCCAGTTTTAATTGGTGGTGAAGTCCACATCAGAATATCTTACAGTAGAAGGCACCATGATGATAGTAGTATCCTTCTGCTTCTCCTTTATATCTTCGGCTTTAGCTCGAGCCTTCTCGTAGCGGATTGTCAACACCGACACCAGCTCTTGCACGTCTCTTGCTTCAGCTGTCCATTCAGGCATGCTTGGTTCTGGGATTATCTGCAATTAATTATGGAAATCGACATCTAATAGAAAAGAAAAGGAAAATGAAGAAATAATGAAGACCGAAGAAAAGATGGATGGATTGTGTGAAAATTTATATGGGTAGAAATAAATTGGGATAAGGGTAAGAGGATGATGATGATGATTTCATATAATGTTAGTTTACATTTAAAATCCATGATGGCATCAAACATGAAAATGACATCAATGACGAAAAGTTAGTTATCGATGAGATCGCTCGATAGGTTGGTCGTCCAGACGGATGGTCTAGCTGAGATTGGATGATAAATATTTTAACTAGTCGTTGCACACTGGTCGAAATTTGTCCGCTTTAGCGAATCTCACACTTCGTGCACGCAATATTCTTAAAAAGGGACCCAAAGTTTACTCTTCACATATTATTATAATAAAAGTTAAGTACAAAAATACTGTCTTGTTTGGTAGATAATTATTATAACCCAAATCGAGGGCTCTGACCACAGTTGATCCGAGCCATCCTCTCCCTCTGGTGAGATGTCGGGAGATAGGGCTCAACCTCCTCCCCCCTCCGCAAATACACGTGAGATTTTCAAAAACGTTTTTCTAATGTAAATGCGTAGGATTTATAGAAAAAAATGATTAATATTTTAATTCAATCAACTTTTCTGGAAAATTTTACTATGTGTAAAAGTTACGTGATATTCGCCGAGACCCCCCTTCTCCCCAAAGATGCTTCGGCTCGAGCCCGTCACCCCTCTAACGCCTCACGTAATTAATGGACGCCCCATAAGAGACTTGTTTGTCCCAATAAAGGTACTTACGTCTAATAGCTTACACAGCTCGTAAAGCAGTCTCTTGATCTCCAGCAGCAGAGTCTCCAGTTCATCCATATTCTTCTCTAGTTCTGCGTAGATCGCGTTCTCCTCAGCTATCTCTTCTTTGAGTGCTGTTATTTGATCTTGAGCCCTGATTAATGTTACAAATCATTTATTCAAAGTATGTAGTATGCAGTCAAAAGAAAAAATAAAAGATATAAGTAAATGTCAAGATGGCCCATTTGTTTAGACCTCTCCTCTTGTGCCCGAGGTTATGGATTCAAACCTAAGCAAGTACCAATGTGACTTTTTTATTCATAGGTACTCTCATCATCTCAGTTTATCTCGGACATCATTGACATTGGTGAAGGAAAACATCGTGAGGAAACCTGGACTTATAATTAATATAAGTCTGAAATCGCCAACCCGTGTTGAGCAAGCGTGGTGATTAATGCTCGAGCCTTCTCTGTATGAGAAGAGGCCTTTTGCCCTGCAGTGGAACAGTAACAGGCTGGTATTATTAGTATGTAGTTGGATATTCTTCAAGCACCATGGGTATAGACCAAAAGCTATATTAAGTCAGAAGTGAACACGAGCTTGCAATGTGAAAGCAGCTGCCACTCTACGAAGCTTGTCATCATCATCTTCGCTCCTAGTACCAAATACTTCTCAAATATACCAAAGTTAAAAACAAAATGGAGTAATGTAAATCTGGTGATGTCGATGATCGCCGGCACTTACTCGTCTTTATCCTTGACGGAGGCAAACTTGAAAGCTTCCAATTCTCCCATCATGGTTGCCTGGGTCTGTTCCAACTCCAGTTTCTCTTCTTCCGTGGTCTGTTGAAGGTAGCTCAGCCGCTGTGATGTGTCGCGCTGAGCTCGGAACCTGTCGAATACTTCCTCAGCATCTGTCACTCCTGGGAAATGTCTTGATTTTATTCATCCATGTAATTACAGTTACTTCATCCATGAAATTTAGAATTTCACATTTCCCCCTATCTGAAATGACTATTGTAACAGTTTATATGGCTCTGCATTATTTTTTAAGGATTAATTTTTTGAAAGCTTTATTGACAGGCATATCTTAAATTACTATTGAAACTTTATTTTATTTTATTGAAAACTTTACTGACTACCAGCTTTGCTTTACGTCTTAATGAAGTTAGCCAAGATCTTCTTTTTTGTGAAGGATTATAGAACCGACTGCATATAGTTACATATTTGTCTTTTGTTTCTGATAGCGAATACATAGACTGTGAGTATGTGTTTATTACCAGTTAGTTTCATCAGCCTCTGGAAGATGTCCTCCATCTGTTGTGAGGCTGACACTTCTTCTGGGACTGTTTCTCCTTCCGTAGACCTTGTCGATTCCTGACGTACCACCGGCCGAGCTATTGGCCAGGAATAGAGAAAAGAGGATTAGGTAATACATCACCATTTAGTGTTAAATGTGCACTGTTGGACAAAGGCATTTTTTAAACGGTTTTATATAGCCTGCTTTGTGTGAGTCAAACCTAGTGCTTTTTCAATAAAAAGGAAGCCGCATCGTTAACTATTAATGCTTGAGTTTATTTGAGGATGATTATTTGAGCTAATGTTGTTAGTGTTGCTAGTGTGTAGTGTTGTTGTTGTTGCTGTTGCTTGTTGTTGTTGTTGTTTTTGTGGCTTGTTGTTGTTGTTCTTGTTGTTGTTAAGTAAAATCGCTAACTAATTTATCAAAGGTGGAAATAGGTTCTCTTACGATTTTGCACTTAAACATCCAGGTGTTATTAAGGACTCGTTAATGTTGATAATAGGCACCTTGTGGAGGAAACACTCTCTTCTCCAGCTTCTCTAACTCCCGTTTCCTCTCCGCGAAGCGCTGCGCGAAGTAAGATCGTTCTGAGGCTCGTGAATGTTCTGCGTCGTGCGCCCGCGCAGCTTCCGCCGCTGTGGCTGCTGTTGCGCGTATACGCATCTCTCCTGCTTCCTCACGGATATTCTGCGGTGTGTTAAAGTATGAAGAAAAAATCAGTCGGGGGTGTTAATATAATATCTACTACTAGGGAAATACGATTTTGAAATCGTGTCCATATTACCAAACTAGCCATGAGTACTCTTCTTCTTTCTCATTTGTAAAAAACGTTATTCCACACTAGAATTTTCTCCTGTATCGAGGGTGGGAGATTAATAACATTTAAACTCTCATACATAAACAGCCAGACCCGGAAAACCTACCTGTGGGCCATACAAATATTTGTTCCGTGCGGGAATCGAGCCCGCTACACGCAGCGCAGCAGCCAATCGCTTAGCCACTGCGCCAACCGTGCCGTCATACTAAATAGATTGATCATGGATTCAAGGAAGATGGACTTAAAGAATTTCATATTTTATGCAAAAAACAGAAATGTTAAATCCTCATGTAATAGGGGGCGAGCCTCATCCCATCATCGGGTAAAATATAATAATAATTATGCTGGACAATCCACACAGCATCATCTAGCCAAACTAAGCAGAGCTTGTGTTATGGGTACTAGATGACTGATATAGTTAATACAATACATTACATAGATAGATATTTTTTATTATACATAGCAAATACCCAGAACACCCGGTACAAATATTTGTAGATCGTACAAACGTTGTCCCAAGGCGGGAATCAAACCCCTGACTCGCAGGCGGAATTTCAACCACCTACACCTCCAGACTTCGGAATGCTACTAAAAAATTGCCAGGACTCATGCTTGGCATCATCTCATTTGAGTCAGTCGAAGCAAATAATTCAAAATAAACAGCAGGTGAACAGAATTTAGTTGTTAAGTCATACAAACCTCTAATTTCATAATTTCTTCTTTCTGATTCTTCAGAAGATCTTCAATCCGAGATAATGAACTTTCAAATTTTACCGAATCATCTAACAGAGCTTGCCTTTAAAGAGAAAAATATTAGGTCTTTACCTATGAAATTGCCGTTCTGCAGTACTGGCCATTTCAAATCAAAATATTTTTTGTTTGGCTAAGAATTCTAATTTCAAATTAATTTTATTTTAAAAACATGGTTTTTTTTTTCCAAAAGTAGTCATTTGTTTATTGATTAGTGTTACATTTTCATCGCATTTAAATCTTTTTCGTCATCATGGATACGTTAAAAATTCGAGTAATTATGGAATATGAGTACCGTCGTGGCAGCAACGCGGCACAAGCGGCACGCAATATCAACGACGTTTACGGAGCTAACACTACAAACCAACGCACTACCTGTTATTGGTTTGCTCGCTTCCGTTCTGGAAATTTCGACCTGAAAAATGAACCTCGCGGTCGTCCGAAGACTTTGGTCGACAATGACGAATTAAAGGCGATTGTGGAAGCTGATGATACACAATCTACGGCTGAATTAGCAGCAGCTTTCGACGTTAGCGTCAAAACAATATTGGTCCATTTGCGTCAAATTGGCAAGGTAAAAAAGCTTGGCAAATGGGTGCCCCACGAACTCAATGATCGCCAGCGCGAAGTACGCGTCGAGACGTGCATTGCACTGCTCAACTGACACACAAATGAAGGAATTTTGAACCGCATTGTTACCTGCGATGAAAAATGGATTCTGTTTGATAACCGCAAGCGCTCAGCAAGTTGGTTGGATCCTGGTTCAGCACCTAAACAATGCCCTAAACGAAAACTTACCCCAAGAAAAGTGATGGTCACTGTTTGGTGGTCTAGCGCCAGTGTGATTCAACACAGCTTCTTACCAAACGGGGTGAGCATTACTGCAGATGTGTACTGTGAAGAATTGAACACAATGATGGAGAAGCTGGCACATCTCCAACCAGCATTGGTCAATCGCTCGTCTCCGCTGCTCCTGCACGACAACGCGCGACCTCATACTGCACAGCAGACGGTCTCCAAGTTGCAAGAACTGGGGTTGGAAGCTCTCCGTCATCCGCCCTACTCACCAGACCTTGCGCCTACAGACTACTACTTTTTCCAGAATTTGGATAACTTCTTGGCGGGAAAAAAATTCAATACCCGAGAGGCAGTACAAAATGCCTTTGAAGAATTTGTTGCCTCCCGTCCAGCTGATTTCTTTAAGAAGGGCATCAATAAACTGCCACTGCGTTGGCAAAGATGCATTGATTGCATGGGTGATTACTTCGATTAATACAAATAAAAAATACATGAAAAAAATTCATTTAAATTTTTTCATACAAAACGGCAATTTCATAGGTAAAGACCTATTATAATGTTAAAAGAATGGCCCAATGTTGAATGTCAGGACTGATAATAAGTATCGTGACACTGATATACCTACCTTATGCAGATGTATTTCTTCTTGACCAACTCAGCTTCTGTCCATTGGATGAGGACTTTGTGTATCTCGTTCTCTAAGTGTGAGACGTTCTGCAAGTAATATTGAAAAAAAAAAAAATGAAATGTAAGATGTTATTTTCAAAGTAAAATTGGAATAGGGGGGAATTTAATAAAATCGGAATAATACTCGTTGTGCCATCCCAATACACAAACTGCAAGTTTTTGAACGATACTTAGCTGACCAATACGACAATCTAAGTAGTATTTATTGCATTAATACGGTTTTTACAAACACTATTACAAAACGACCAAAAAACAAAAAAAGAACATTAGAAGTGAAGTGGGTATTTATAATTAGTCTCTTTGAAAGCCCAGACATTATCTTGGTCAGATCTTGTGAGCCATGCAGATCAGTGTCTGAAATGGTATTTTGAGGATAGAACCATACAGATGTCATGAGTGGATCTGTCCAGTCACACACGTATTTGTCATTTATTGCTATCAAATATCAAACTATTAGACAGACGTGTTGCTGGGGAGTTTGTTCCACCACTTTTTCTTCCCAGCAAAAACACTAGGAAGTGGTGAAGGGTGGGCGTTTTGGGAGACTGGCTTTTGTAAACGTTTTGACGTTCAAAAAGTGCTGATTCTCAGCCTAATTTGAATAAATGAATTTTGATTGTGTAGCTTTACTGAAATGATCTTGTTAACCTTTCCAAAAGTCATACTCATCATCATCCTCTTGCCTAAAATATACTAAGCAGTTTCTGAAAATTAGGTGTAAGTGCTAAATATGTACCTTTCTTGCTTTGCTATTGTTTTTAGACTTCACAAGTATCCCTTTATTGTTTTCTATCAGAAGATGTTCGTAGTCCTTCTCCAGTTCCGCCAGTTTCTTCTTTTTACTTCTCTTCTCGTATTTCAGTAAGTCTAGAATCTTTCTCTGTTCTGTGACTTTCAGATCAAGATTGTGTATTATCTGTGAAGAAAGGAAAATTTACGTCAAAAACTTTTCAGATGCATTTGATATTAGCTGTGTCTGCGACTTCGTTCACATGGAAAGGGAACCTTATTTTTTTTTTCTAAAATAGAAGTAGCCTCTTTATAACATTAGCTGTTTACCAATGAAAGTCCCGTCAACATCAGTCCGGTCGAGTTTCGGTGATTAGTCAAACAGACAGACAGACACATATTTAATAAATAGTTTTTTTGGTATTACTTTAATATATTAATATATTAAAACTACTAAGACGACCGATGTGGCGCGGCGGGCGAAGGTCCGCCTGCGACGCAAGAGGTTGCGGGTTCGATTCCCGCCTTGGGACAAATGTTTGTACGATCTACAAATATTTGTTCCGGGTGTTCTGGGTATTTCCTATGTATAATAAAAAATATCTATCTATGTAATGTATTGTATTAAGTATATCAGTCATCTAGTACCCATAACACAAGCTCTGCTTAGCTTGGGGCTAGATGATGCTGTGTGGATTGTCCAGCAATATTTATTATTTATTATTATTATTATATATTCTTACATATGCCTTTAGTAAAAAGATGTTATTTTGACATATCATTCAGACACTTCAATTTTATTTATTTTTATATAGATGTTGGATATCACTGCGTGTCCTAGCCAAAGCAACTCGCAAACAACACTTTAATAAATCACTCATTTGTTCGGCGAACAGGAAGGCATCCCCTGTCAGTGCAACGACAACGCGTTCGGGTTTGCAGAACTAAATGATCGCTAGGGTCGGATCTTTTGAGACAGTCGCTTTGGTTACGACTCAGAAAGTAATTTGCATTCTTTATGTATGTACAGACGCCAGCACATCAAGCTACCCCAATCCGTTTAATTACTTTGATAGTTTTTCAATTTTATTGAGAGGAGTTCGTGGCTAAATAAAAACAGCCGCACGGGTTGATCGGAGGTTAAGCTACGCTTGCCGAGGTCAGTCGGTGGATGGGTGACCATTCGTAACATATCGAGATTCCTCCGTGCCTCGGCAAGCACGTTAAGCCGTTGGTCCCGGCTGTCATTTGTAGATCTTTGACAGTCGTTACAGCAGTCAGAAGCCCGAAAGTCTGACAACCACTCTCACCAAGGGGTATCGTGTTGGCCAGTAACTGTGTTGTGGAGGTCAGATAGGCAGTCGCTCCATGTAAAATACTGGTATTCAGCTGCATCCGGTTAGACTGGTAGCCGACCCCAACATTGTTGGGAAAAGGCTAGGCAGAGTTTTTCAACTTTATTTGAAATTTTTAAGGCATGTTCAATTGGGTAAATTTGTCAGCTTAGGCTAGCTTGATGTGCTGGAGTCTGTACATCTGTCATTACCTTGTCAGCACTCTTATCCCCCATAGGACAAACTTCATTAAGATATTTCTTGATCTGCACTTCCTCTTCTCCTATCACGGCCCTGGCCTGTGCCAGCTCAGTCAGTCTCATTTTTATTTCCTTCTTCAAAGTATCTATGAGGTCATTGTTCTGTTGCTTCTCTGCTTCGTTTTCTTCGAAGTTTGACTTTCTTTGGCCCTCTGTGGCAGAAGTGGTGAAAATATATAAAGAACTTGTACACTAAGCTACCCCAATCTTTCAAATTTCTTTGGTAGAATTTCAACTTTATGACACAAGCGTAAGGTGCATGTTCGATTGGGAAAATTTATCAGTTTGGGATAACTTGATGTGCAACAGAAAGACATGCGTATTTTGCGATTTCAAACTACAAATTCCTATTATATATGCATATTTTTTTCTACACAATAGGGCTAGATTTTCATTCTTAAATATTTCGGTCATTCAAAAGAGAATAGTTTAAAAAAAATATCGAACTTAAAACGTAAAATGTATTTTATGTTCATTAAGCATAGGCTCAGACACGAAAAGAATATTAAAAACAAATAGAATATGGCAGAAGTAATAATAAAATAGAAATACATGTGCCTTACTTCTGCGAAAAATGGGTCCAGTCCAGCAAAAATACCAGACAGCTAGTGTCTGAAGCTGATTTTTAACCGGATTGAGATGTGCGGAAGTATCACGAACGTAAATCAGTTGTGTAGTTACTAGTAAGATGTAAGTATGTGAAATAAATAACATAAATACATCTATGTTTAATCTATCATACGTACCTGATAATTGTATTTTCTTTTTGATCTCAAATATTTTAGTGTTGATAGTAGTGAGCCGGTCCTCTGTTTCTATTTCGAAGGGATGTTTTTGATAACACATCGCCATTGTTATTAATATTGTCGCTGTGATTAATAATAAAAAAGATGCGAGTTCTACCCTTCAGGTAGGTTCCCAATAACAGACCGACGAAGTTATTGATCAAACAATGCTGCCGACAAACGCGAAGCATCCAGTAACCAATTGTTTAGTTCCGGTTTACATCAGTTGTTATAAATTATGTTATTATCCGTTAAAAAATACTCAACAGTTTTTTATTTAAATTACTTAGTTCCATATTCAACCCCTAGCTAAAACAGGTCAAAGCGCCATCTGTGTTGTGGCGCACTAACGACAAAGTTCAAAAGCTCTTGATTGGCTGCGCGCACACAGTGCTGCTGAATCGCTTGATTTCTCCATTGAATCAACATTCCTCCGCGTACGTTTGTATGTGTGCGTAATTCGGTTCTCACGGTGTTTTAGCCGAATATTCTACAATTCATGACTTAAATCAGTTGTGTCCAGTTTTCAAATGATTAAAACTAATGCCTGAACTAAGTGATCAAGCTTAGATCCCGAAATATGTATGGTTACAAGGGGTGCGCACGCACACAGGCGCGACGGCGGCCATTTTGATTTACCGTACGCTGTGTATTTACGGACAAAGCCGTCAGATGCGAGCGGGACGCGGCTGCGCATGTTCCTACCGGGCTTTACGTTATTTTCAAACGTGTTTTACCGCTAAAATGTCCAATAAACAAATGTTTTCGACGTAACAACAGTTCAAAAACAAAATGAAGTGCCAGTTCTTACATTTGGTTCCGTGAGTGTTTATTATTAAGTGTTCAAACGACATAGAAGGAGTAAAACAAATGTGTGTGATCCATGTGTGAATGTTGTGTTACAAAATGTGGTCGAGGAACTTTATACCGGATTATGGGATTCAATTGCTGTCAATCTTCATCGTGCTGTCGACACTGGCCGCCAGGATCCATGGTGTCGAAGGTGAGTGCTAGTTATAAAAGTAGTTGAGCTTATGAAAGCGCGGTCTGCAAGTTAACGCGGCCGAGTTGGGTTGGCGCGCTTGCTTAGCGAGCTTTCGGCGGGCCGGTGTCTTTTGCACTTGGTCGGGTTACCATTCGGTTCTCACAGTAGGGACTTGTGAAACGAGTCGTTTTAAAAACTGGAGTGAATTCAACGCATCGCATTTTTTAATGTTTTTTAATTGTGCCGCGTTTGTTGACGTTAAGCGCGGCTCGTAACCTGAGCTCGTATACATCGGCTCGCTTTCAGCTCCGTACGTTGATATTTGTACCTTGATTCTAGTAGGCATAATGCTTGTAGGCTGTAATATTTAGGTACCCACGTCGGACATTGTATTGAGAACAACACATCCGACTGTTGAATCTATATGCTTTTCTTCAGCTTATCGTTTCATTATATCTGCCTGCTTATTCTCGAATACATTCAAATATACACAGACCCTACATCTTCTCAAGTTACTGTACTCTTCAGAAATACCTTTCCCAAAATCTACATCCTCAAAGAGAGCACAAACGAAGTCACTAGTTTATACGGGTCGTCCTCCGTCAAGGAATCAACAGTGGTTGAACGGATAGCACATCGACATAAGAAGATTTGTATGTAGATGTACAGACATCTACATACAAATCTTCTAATCCCATCCTCTCTGAATATGTATGAATGTTGGCTCATCCTTAACTCCTTTCTAACACCTTAAGCTGTATCGGTTATGGTGAGAACAAGAGTAAGAGTAATAATGTCTTCGTTAGAGTTTACTCCATCAACTGCAAACGTTTTTCTAACTTGCCAAAACGTAACCTCCTTTATCTTACTTATTCTGTTGACTTAACTCAACTAGCTATGTTTGTTCATTTGAGGACATAAAACATTAATACGACATAACAACTTTGTCATTAGATTTGTAAGCTTGAAGCATTAACTAGTGCCAATAAACGTTAACCGTTTCGTTCTACGATTGCAAGTTCTAGGGATCTTTCAAAGATTTCTCAATTGTTCTAACACTTCTATCTAAGACCTATACAACTAATCAACTCTGGTTTATTACCTTCCTTAATTACCTTAAGAGCTTGATTTGTGGGTCTCTTTCTATACATCGGCTGTTTGTAGTTTATTTTCTACAACCGTCTTATAAAAATCTAATTGCTGTTCATGGATTTGACGTCTTCATAACGGTGTTGATGTGTTATTCTAGTATCGACGATGGCGAAAGTTTGTTTATCAACATGGCTCTTTTCTATAACTTTGGAAATTTCCGCTTTTGGGCTTCCTACGTTTACTACTAAAACATTGTTTATCTTTGTATATCTGTAATAATCAAAGACTAACAAATATACTCTAAGTATATGCTTTAATCTTATTTCGTTCTCACTTGTACTTATACTATAGCTGCAAAAGATTTTAGGATCCCCAAGTCCGGAGATAATGCGTATAGTTAGTTACACAGAAAGTCGTCTTCACACTATATCTGAAACATCGGAATATCCTAGATCTAGTGATAAGAAATAACAGTTTAATTCTATACATCAACTTCTCGGCGTGTTCGTCTATACTGGACTGGGTGAATACCAATGTTGGTGCCCACCATTTGGTATTCGATGCATCTCCACACGATTTCTGTGGTCGGGACTCGGCCGGGACATTTTGAATATTGATCAACCAAAGTGTCACTTTACAGTTTAGAAAGGGACAATGTGTATATAAATTCTCGATTTTGAGGGAAAGTTCTTTTTTGTTTTGGTAATTGTAACTTATTTTGTATGCAACGAAGATAAACGGACACAATTCAACTGAAATCTGTTCTGTGATTCGGTTTTATATTGCTGTTTTTAGTAATATTGCTCATGTTAAATGTTTATTGGCTTGGGAGCAAGCGTTTAGATATCAATTTTTACCTGCTTTGGTTTACGACCGAATTTGGGAACATAACATTTTTGATGACACTTTTTCGTGTCTATATCATCAGTCGTCTTTCACCTCACGAACTGTATTAGATATAAGCCAGTTAGCGTTACGCCTATACAGCTGAACCGTTATATTTCCATATCCATGATTATTCCTGCCTAAATTATTAACTCCTTCTTTCTTGACCTCTCCAGAAATAAAAACTAATGCTGCTTCTATTACAGTACCGTTTCCAGTAAACCAATATTCCTCATAAGCCCCAAAACCATGACATGTGTTTGGAATCATTCCTCTATCTAGCTGACATTCACCATTTTACCGGGTATGCCCAAACAAACTAACGGCTAATGTTATGGACACAACGGCTCAAATATTGTTTGAAATCATTAATGGTTTCCGTTTGTGTGTTCTGTGTGTTTTCGCTTTAGTCGTTTAGATAGTTGCTTTATCTCGGTTCAAAGGTTCTTATGTGTTCCTGGACGCGTGATGTAGTTAATGCAGATTGTATTATCTCAGGATTAACGCGTCCTGAAGTCAGGTATATTGCTTACAATTATATTTAGCTTTGTTGACCTTGCTTCGTAGAAATCTGTTGCTTCTGTTCCAGGATTAGAAGATACAGTCACTGGTTATTTATCTAGATTTTTAAGTAATAAGTGTAGCTTTAAAATTAATCCCGTTATTCATGAAATTACTATCACAGTTCTTGGTACGATTTAATCTTGTCGGTTGCTAATGCTATTGCCGTCTCACTCTATTTGCAAGAATACCAGGTAAAATTTATGAATGCCAAGTTTATGGGTAAAGGGATTGATTTTTTGTAGTGTCAGAATTACGTAAAAAATACGCAGGTTCAAGAATGCTGGAGTTTATCACTTTGGACGAATTTAAATGCGATCTACTGAATCTGAAATAAAATAAACTGTGTGTTTTGTGAACTGACTCATTTCACTGTTAGGGTGATCATTAAACACTTCAAATGTATTGATTTTATTTCTTCTACCTTTATCAAAGCACCTACGTCATCTTTACCAACAAATATTGCATCCGTAATCGGTATATATTAGCAAAAAAAAAACCGGTCAACTCCGTTGGATTGCCAGCCATGTAGATGTCGCCATGTTGTACAAACAGACGGTTCGCTCCAATTCTATGAACACGCGCAATTAATGGCCAATTGTCTAAGTTGTAGTCGCCGGCCACTCGCCTGGGGTCACTGGACACAGTCTCAAATAAATCTCAACTAAAGTGTACCATAAATGACCAATTTCTCGTTTAATCTACATCATTTGCATCTGTTAGAACGTCACCAACAATAACGTGCCTTATTTCTCGTTTTATAAAGTTTGAATTTGTAAAATCATAACACGCCTTCGGGTGTCCGCGACAAGAAATTGTTCTGCGAATCGCCTTTACTTATTTGTAACGTACGTAGTCTGAGAAACATTGAATAATTGAACAGTTCCAACTCGCAGATGTAACAATACGTTGGTTTTTAGCTTTTCTGTTTAGAAATACTCAATTTTGTAACACCCGTTTGCTTTAGTATAACGTGTTTCCGCGACAGCTTAGTAAAATATTAAAGGTCTGCAAAATACATGTTTTATTTATGTACGAAGCCTTAAAATGTTTAACTTCAACGTCAATCATATCATATTTCTATTTTCAGCCAATCACAATCACACGGCAACTTAATGCCTGCGTAAAGGAAAATTATCATAATGTTGCCAGACTTCACATAAATCAGCAATAATTGTTAATGATACTTAACTGGTCTTACCAAATTAGGAGCATACTTTTTGTTGCATTGAAATATCTGTTCCTATTTCGTCAAAACGTTGGGACAAACCTACGTATCGCCTTATATGTGCACTCAATGCAGAGTTTAGACCACACAGGTTTTAACTGTTTACTAATATTGCTAATTATGTGTTTATGACCATGAGACACTAACTGTCAAGTCTTTCCGTTGCATAATGGTGGCTTTTTGATGGTAATTACCACTCAAGTTGGCGCTATGCTAAGGAGTTTATGCTATGACATGTCTTTGAAACAAATTGTTGAAAAGCCAGGGGCCACGCTTTGACGTGTTAAAATCATCACTGTTCCAGTGCGAGAAAGAGGTGGAGCTATACAGGACGAATAGCACTATCTCTTTTTCACTACGGAACAATGATGGGTTTAACAAGTCATAGTATATCCCCAGGTTCTTATGTTGCTAAGGGCTCTAAGAGATCGTTTTACGAAATAAGCTTACCATTTAAAAGTAATGTTTTTGCTTCACTAAAAGACGTTATGCCTTTTGCTAATGTAAAATTTCAAGTAGATGATATATCAAATAATACTTTACAAACTGCCGACATCTAGTAGTAAACGTGGAATAATGGAGAAACGAATGAGATAAGAAATTTGAATTACCAGAAATACGACATTGAAGACCAAGACTCGGCTGATTGGACGCCAGCTACACTTTTAGTAAGATCTATTCCGATAACAAATGAAGTCTACATGGGCCATAAAGTATACATCGTTTCTGCAGGGTGCTATAAAGTGATCAATGGCTTTAACAACATAATGCACTCTTATAAATTCAAGCACACTAGTTAAATCAGCACCCATAAGATTGTAAAGCTTGTAAAAGTTACATTATACAATAAAATGGGCTTATAAGTGATTAGATCATTTGCCGGTGGGAGATTTTTATGAGCGTCTGTGTACTTTTGGGAGTTACATACTGAGGCTGCTATAAAATTCTGTGGGGTTTGCTTTATTTTACAATTTACTGCTCTTTGGACTTACTGGCTTGAAATAATGAAGGGTTTAATGCATTTACTGATCTTACATATTCAAAATATAAAATTGTACTATACCGGCCCTTATTCTATATCAGATAGTCAATCAGTATTACCCATGAGTTTAGCATCATACTTTAAGGTAGCTTTACATTGTCAATTGTCATGGTGGTTGATATTCCCTGACATCAGTAATTTAAAGCTAGATTAAAACCTACTTATTTAAAAAAAAAAATTGTACAACTTCTTTATGCATGCGGAGTTTGCCTGTAAGTGATTGTTGCACTATTGCATACATATATTCGCATGATACCCTTAGTATAGAACCTGTATAAACAATTGTTGGTGAACCAAATAAATAAATAAATTATCATTATCATCTTCCTGTGCTTATCCTAATTTATTTGGGTTGGGCGTATCAGCGTACCTTCATCTTTTATACACATCCCAATAGTCACCTCATGTAATTGACTGTCATAACTAATTTGCATTTTTTTTTCTACCTACGATATAATAAGTTATAAATTCTACATTAGACTTCCTTGGTACAAGATTTCAAGATTCAACTTCAAAATCTTTATTTATTCCCTTCCCTAACACACACTACGCACTGCAGTATCTATCCCTAGTTATCTCCTAGCGTTGTTTGCTCACACAACAGAGCGCCTGCGCAGCGGCACGGTGCTCAAACACGCCCGTGTTTGGACCTCACGGATGTCAGATAGGGTTGCCACCTAGCCGCATTTACCTGGCTATCTTTTGCTTTATCCATAAGTGACTGGGCTTGTTGCTCCTTTGTGTGGGGGGATTTTACTTGGTGTAATGGTTCATTGGCTGAAGACTGGTGTAAATGTGAGCTGATTTGGATTATAGTCAAAGATTTGGGTTCAAATGGTTTACGTAAAAAATGCATACGTTAATTAAATAATTGGAGAACCTAATGTAATAATAGTAATTTTCGAATGAGCAAAATTAAGAGTTGTTGGAAGAAGAATAACCAAAGTTACGGATATTTTTTGAGTAAGTGACAGCCCTATTAGACAGGTTTACGATATGAAGTAAGAGGGGACTAGTGTTGAAAGTGATAAATCTGTCATGAGCGTTTTATGACTTATCCATATTTGTGACAAGTGCCATGTGGGACCGTGATCAATATCATGACCCTGATAACACCGACAATTCGTCTATTTTTCTTGTAATAAGTACCTACTACCTTTAAAATAATATCCTAAGCTCCTCAAAGTCATCACTTAAGTAAATGTTTAATAGTATTAAAAGTTTTATTGGAAATAAAACACGTCCAAGTCAGGAACATAATAACTTTTAAATCACTTCAATGGACACCATCATTAGCAAAACCAATTACGATGTAATTTTCTTGTCTTTAATTGTTATATACACGAACTAAAGTTGAAATGACTGATTAACGTTCGTTTTTAACTAATAAACAACAATATTGTGAAGTAAAACTAAAAAACAGCAGACAATGGTATACTTTCGCATGAGAAACCAACATTTCCCATACAATACTGGTGGCGCACGCGCAATAAAAACATGTCGCAGCCTCATTGGTGACGTGGAAAACCTCAAAACAATTATTTTTACATAACACACCCGCATGGTTTCAGCTTCTTGTGAGAATTATTGATGAAAATGTTACATGAGAAACTTTGTCATCGGAAGATCGAGTTCTATTGGGAACCGATGCTTTACTTGTTTTCATAGCGGTAACATCACATACAGCTGCTTGTTGGAATAATCTGACGCGGCTACATTATTCAGATCTTATTACTACGTTAGCGAATAATAGTCCCCATTGTACAGCTAACTATATGGGGCGGAAGGTACATCTACACACAAGCTGATACCATGAGTTCAGTATGGTATAGATGCCAGCACATCAAGCTACCCCAAACTAAGATTTTCCCAATTGAACATGAACCTTACTCTTTCGTAATAAAGTTGAAAATCTATCAAAGAAATTTGACACATTGGGGTAGCTTGATGTGCTGGCTTCTGGCTTATTTCTGGACCTCACAGTGTTGAAAATTTTCATTGGCTATTCTTTATTTTCACGTTTTTTCTGTGTTTTTTACTTTTTCACAACTTATTTGCTGTTTCAATAGTAAAATATCACCAAAAACCTTTATTTCGTTCTAATTCAAAGATATTTTGAATGAAAAAAGCGTTAAATTACATCTCTCATCAAAAATGTCATTGGGTTAAGTAACAATCTAGATTTTTTTACAATTTGATTTAATAAAACAAGTGAAAAAAAAAACGTACAAATGTCAGATTTAACCAATATTCTTCTTGAAAAAGTCATCTCATTCCCTCTACACCTCGACGTTTTAAACCTTACCTTACCTGAAGTACCGTACAGCCAGTTCTAAACCTTATTCTTTAGCATCCTGGATGATTCTTTCAAAATATTCAAACACATTCTCTTCTAGTGTTTACGTTGCCCCATGCATATGCACTAGTAGTTATCGGCCGTCCGTTCGTCCGTTTGCTTTAATAATAAGCCTGCGCCCGCGCCGCTGTCACGAACTCCAAACATAGCCTCGAGCTAAGCGAGTTATGTGGCGGGATACAAAAATGAAAAAGTGTTGAAATACGGGTTGAGATCGAGGAGAGCGAAGTAAAAAATTAACATTGAAATCATCTTTGTTAAAAAAAAGTGTTAGATTTTGGTCTGTTATGGACTTTTATTGCGGGGCTGAGCATGGGGCAGTGTTTTATTCTCTGCATTTGAGTGTGAAGTTGTTTTTCGCGTTTATAGTTCTGTGTTGTATGCCTCCTATAATATATAAATAAATAAATATTGCTGGACAATCCACACAGCATCATCTAGCCCCAAGCTAAGCAGAGCTTGTGTTGTGGGTACTAGATGACTGATATACTTAATACAGTACATTATATAGATAGATATTTTTATTATATATATAGAAAATACCCAGAACACCCGGAACAAATATTTGTAGATCGTACAAACATTTGTCCCAAGGCGGGAATCGAACCCGCAACCTCTTGCGTCGCAGGCGGACCTTCGCCCGCCGCGCCACATCGGTCGTCTGCTATGTCTAGTGGTCGCAAGCGCTACTGCTGAGCATGAGGTCCTGGGTTCGATTCCCGGGTCAGGTTAATTTATTGCGCGGAACCTTATTTCTTTTTCTCCTTATAACATGAGCTATCCATTGGAAGTCCTACCAAAATCAGTTCAGCGGTTTCGGAGATAAGC
This sequence comes from Phlogophora meticulosa, assembly GCA_905147745.2. NCBI lineage: Eukaryota > Metazoa > Arthropoda > Insecta > Lepidoptera > Noctuidae > Phlogophora > Phlogophora meticulosa. Next base: position 16,793,044 of record LR990519.1, read on the forward strand.
AAAAAAATAAAACTATATGTTTTTTTGGTATAACTGCCGTGTATATTTTCATATGGTAATAGAAAAAAGATATTATTTTGACATAACAAACAGACACATCAATCTTAATTATTTGTATAGATTTCGCTGTAATAGATACAGCTCCTAAGTGTATTTATTTTAGATAAACTCATTTCTAAATCCAAACAATTTCTGCTTTTTACTGGTCAAAGAAACCTGATAATTCTTCAACATACTAAGCTAAGCTATATGTAAACATATCGGCTATTGCTTTTTATTTGTCCATTTCGTGCCTTTAAAGTTCAAAAGCATAGGGTTGTGGGTTCCTTTCCCGTATCAAGTGTCCGAATCCTCTCCCACGTTAAAAACTAACCGACAAACATATTCATTACAATTGACAAAACTTTATCGTCAAGAAATTTTAAGTATAACACAACCAGCAAAGTTATCCTTGTCATCATTTCTATTCTAGAATGGTTCGTCAAAGTTTCTAAATCGATATGAATAACAGAACGATGGTCCATTAGTGCATTCTATCGATTGTACGGCCAACGAATGCGTATCGATAAATTAATTACTTATTTTTCTGTTGTCCTCCAATCGATTTACCCGGCGGTTTCTGTGTACTCGGTTTTTATTGATATACCTATTAGGCATTGCATTTATTAATATTTGTGACTTTTCGGTGCCTTTGAAAAGCTTCGTTCTTGTATTATTTTCATCATTAAGAACGCACACAGAATAGTATAAATAAAGATATTTATACTATTCTAATATTATTAAGAGTTAAAATTTGTTAGTTAGTTTGTGTGTAGGGGGTAATCTCCGAAACTAATGATACAATACTAAAATGGTATTCACTGTTAGAAATTAATATTATTCCTGAGTGCTATAGGCTATTATTATTTTCAAGACTGCGCTTTAAGGGGGTTGGAGGGGATTTTTTTTTTAGTTCCAAGGGCAAATACACGCGGACGAAGTCGCGAGCTAAGTGCTAGTTATCTATATTACTGTACTCGATGAACTCAGATTTTTTATCATGTCATAAGCATCTGACCTCGACCTTTGACCTCCTGACTCCTTGAACTCAATTAAACTTTGTCACTTGGCTAAAACACTACTTTTGCCAAGTCTCATTTCCCCACATCATGACGGTACCAGACCAGTTACTAATTGCCCAAAACATTAAAAAGAACTGCAACTATTCGCAATCAAAATTAATAATCTCCATCACACTCCACTAGTTCTAATTCATAATTTTAAATACCGTCTCACGTCTGTCTGTCCAGCTTTTTTCCAACCTGTCAATTGTAAATTACTAGTTTGGTTCCTAATTGCATCGTAAGTCAATCCAGACGTAAACTAGACAGGTATAGTCAGAAGGACCACTTAAGAAAATGGTGGTGATGAAGTAACAAAAGTTGCAAAAAATGGACTAGTCTCACATTAGATTTAGATTTCTGTTGTATATTATGGTTGCAACTTTGGTCCTTCTGTCCATGGGAGTGGTCCTTCTGTACTTTTTTTCTGTTGTGACCTAGACGATCGTGAAAGCAAGGCTTATCTCAAGCTATGGCAATCAATGTCTGTGATCTAACGTCTGGTGGTATTTGACCACGTCAAAAATTGATATTATAGTCATTGCTGTGTGTTTTGCGGAGTCATTAGGATTCAAACGATTGTATAGGTTAAAGACAGTTATACAAGAATAGAGCGTTTTGGATATCACGGGCGCGTTTTGTCTAGTTGTGTGATATAAACACCTTAACTGCCAGACAACGAGACCCAATAGGAAATGTATAGTTTGTCGGTCACCTGGCGTTGAAGGTGTTAAGGGCAGACGATCCAGGCAATCACATCTGATTAGTGATTCTGGGGAGTTTGTTCCGCCACTGCTTCTTCCCAGGAAAAACACTAGGAAGTGGTGAAGGGTGGGCGTTTTGGGGGACTGTCTTTTGTTAACGTTTTGACGTTCAAAAAGTGCTGATTCTCAGCCTAATTTGAATAAATGAATTTTGATAGATTTTGTTTAAAAATAGAATGACTCACTATAATATAAACTCAAGGAACTGGGCAGAATATTTTCCGTTTTAACTTTTTTAACAAGAAAGTGCCAACACAAAGCTTACAGCCAAATATATCACTCTTCGAAATAGCGCCCACTTAAGACTTGTGGAATTTCTAACCGTACATAATTGATTTTAAATTATTCCAAAATACATTGTGCCGCGTAGACATACGTGTTAAGCATTCGGATGGCCCCTGATAAACCGCGGTATATGGTACATGTGAGTTTTGGGTTTTATGGTCCCCCATATCCACGAGAGATTACGTTTTATGAATCCTCTCTTCGATGAGCTTAAAATATTTTTGTTTAGTGCTATCGAAGTGGGCAATATATATTTTTTTATTTTTATATTCTACTAGTAATTTATTAAATTAAATTATAACTTTACTTAAAAATGAAAAGAAAATAAAGAGTCATAGGGTATTGTTGCCCCTGGTCCTTCATCACTGACAACCTCAGGACCAGTTGAAAAACAGCGTCAAGGACTGATTTCTGCTGATATTGGCTACGAGGCACATATTTTTATTGTCTTTTGTTTCTATTTCGCTGGTTTAATTTACCTAATTAAATTCAAGTTCCTTATTGAACACAGACTAGTCCTCACGCTATCCATCAAAACCCATGTCAGCAGCAAATAACTTCAACCGTACTCCACATTATAAATCACTAAAGATGCATAGAGATCAAGTTTCTGAAACGGTTTTGTCTTTATGATCATTACTGTGAAAGTTTGAGAGCTCCGCAGGTACATTACTTGTTACTTGCTCATCATTAATCATCTCGCTCTTACAAATCTATTATTTCATGATGGCAGACATCTTTTGTTTTGGGCAAAGCCGAGGTTTGGATTTGGAACTCATTTGGATCGTTATGATTTTTAACGAACTTCAGAGCAAGAATTGTGTGTGTTAATTTTTGCTAGCATGTTCATTGTTTTAGTACTATGTTGGAATTGAAATAGGTTGCTTATAAGTGATTGATTGATAATTTACCAAAACTTCTAGCGCTTTTTTTTTCTAACCAACCAAATTAATATAACCTTCCTCCTTTTAAGTCTTAGAGCATTAGCCTCTTATGAATAAACACGGAATAAAGTTACAACCAGTATTAACCTTCAAATTTTTCGAGTAGTACCTAAGTTTAGCATTATTTTAGTCCACTTTTAATAAGGCAAACCTCCTTATTAAAATGGTAATTTGGACGGAAAAAGTGTCCAAAGTTGCACAGCCACGTTAGTCTAGTAGCAGTATGAAAGAAAGAAAGATTTAAGTATTGGCAACAGGTTGAAACACGCAACAAAAACTGGCATCTCCAAAAGTTCCATGTAATGCTAGACAGCCGCTGTCGGACGAGCCAACTGCTGAGCATGAGTTCCTGGGTTGGATTCACTTAGATAACCCTTTGGAGAATAACGGTGTGGTGTTATATTAATTTATTTTTCCACTCTTGAAAGTCAGTAACTACATTCTGCCTTAGTCTGACAAAAATCCATTCAGCGAATTCTTTGATCATTGGTCCTAGCCCGAATGCTAACCTAACGTCAATTCGAACGATTTTTTAATTTAAAATACCCGTTTCGAATATAATACTCATTTGTTTTTAGGAGTTTATATTTTCATACTATGGATGATAAATCATAGTGCTTGCCTCATAAATTGAAACCTACATGCTACAGGATAGTTATATTTTCAATTTTAAAATCGTTCCAATTGACGTAAACGTAACATCTTACGTATTTTAAAATTGGAACTACAAAATTCGTGCCACGCACACAGATTCTACAACATAAACGAATCAATAAAAACCTTTAACAACCGTCCAACTGTATCATTATTAAAACAAATACGATAACACGTTGAGATATGATGGCGGCTTTCGATGATGAATTACGAAATGACCTTTCATTGTTTTGAGCCGGTCAGCGGCAGCCGCGTAGCGGTACCGAAGTGCAATCAAGAATAGATCAACTACTTTTATAATAAATATGCAAAAACTGGGAGATGAGACTGACTGATTAGATGTGGGAGAGAGTAGTTTTGTGTGATATTGTAACTAGGGTATCCAACCGTACTACAATATAATAGTATTGTACAGAGGCCAGCACATCAAGCTACCCCAATGTGTCAAATTTTCCCAATAGAACATGAACCTTATTTCTATTTGGATAAAGTTCAAAAACTATCAATGAAATCTGACACTCCAATGTGTCAGATTTCTTTAGCGTAGCGTGATGTGCTGGCCTCTGTATTGTATTTCAAGTCTGCGTACTATATACTGTTGAAGAAACACGTAGTAGTACGCAAAAATACTATATGTTCAACACCACAATCTAATAAACTAAGATGTTATTCAAAATAAATATCAATGTGCCTTTTCACTAACTTAGTTGCAAGAAGTGCAATTCTTCGTAATTTTTTTGCGTAAATACTATTTTTTTTTTAAGAATACTATATTTTTTATAGGTCGTCTGAAAAAAAATTCGGTGAAGAAATGTTGGCAACCCTAATTGTAACCGAGATGTATGCTACTTATATTTTTATGGAATTTTTCATCTCTTATTAAGTACTATCTGTGCCCCGCGGTTTCCTCCACTCCTAAGGGTCTTAGCGTTGTGTTTTAATCTTATGCCAATTATCTATCTCAAGAATAATGCTTTCAAATAAAATAAAAAAAACAAAGTTATCTGTTAGTTTTTTTACTCATTTGAACTACTGTTCTAGAGATAAGCGTTCAAACAAAAAACTAACTTTTCAGTTTTATTATATTAGTAATTTCTATAGATTTACATAACCACTTAATACTAATAAAAACTAAGTAGCTTTTGGAATGACTGTTATTATTTAAGAAGACAATTAAAAGAAGAATTTGTATTGCAAAAAGTGAGGGTTTGAAAGTAACTTTTCCTAAACATCAAACAGTATTTTTGTAAGCTATATTGCAAACACAGTTTAGGTTATGAAGATTTCTTAGTTTGATATTTCTTTACCATGTTAAACTAACATTACTACACAGAGTTCATCCCATTCCATTTTAGAAGGGGCATCTCTCAGTTTATCCTTCAGGGAGGGTTCGGCTTAACCGAACTTTCTTGTGGGGGGCTTAATTAGAAATTAAGGACTCCAGCCAGGCGTAAAATCTTAAAAACTAAGCGACCAATCGCTAAGGGCACCCCCTGCGGGGTACGAGCCTCGGCTTGGGACGTCGCTGAGAGAGGACAGCAAGGGACGGGCTGGATCAAATAGATATTATATATTATTTAGGGACTTTTATTTAAATATTTACCGGCTCAGCTACGCGGGCTGGCTCGAGAAAAGGGCCGGGGGGAGGGCATTGATGGGGTCGTCGCGACGGGCCTCAACGGCGAGGACGGAATGAAGAGTTCATCCCAATCGTCATCTTTTCTTTCACTTCACGCAAATTGTATTACTTACATCAGTACCCCCACCCACATTATCAAACAAAAACTCTCAAACATTACTAACTTCAAAATCCTCTTAACTATCATAATTAAACCCACAACTTACAATCAACTTGTCAATCTCTAAGTAACGTTCTGCAGGTGGTATAAGGTCATACCGTAATTGGATTACGGAATGGCTCAGCTCAACTGGTGCATGATGTCTACTGACGCTCAGACCAGACTGATGCTTAACGCTTCGTTGGGTTGTCACTATGATTGTGTCTGGGTACCAGCTTGTTTGGGTGGGTAACGTTTGTAATCTGTGTAAGACGGGATTATGTAGATGAATAATAAACAGTGCAATGATTAAGAGTGTAGGTGGGGGCTACCTTTTTTGGGTTATCTACTTAACATCACGACTGTTTTCCGCTTAGTGTTGGGCAGACGTGTAACTAAGGTACACTGACATTTTGCCAGTTCCGTTTCACTACCATGGAGACGAGAATATTGCCATCAACCGGGCATATGTCTAGAATCCTTGCTGCTACTGAGAAATTGCTGATGAATAACTTAATAGAGATAACGGCACGGTTGGCATAGTGGCTGAGCGATCGACTGCTGTGCCGCGTGTCGTGGGTTCGATTCCCGCACGGAACAAATATTTGTATGGCCTGCAGGTAGTTGTTCTGGGTCTGGGTGTTTGTGTATGTGACTTTAAATGTTTGTAAACGACTCAGGAGACATTCCTAATGTGGGGCAAAGTTAAAAAAAAAGAACTTAACATAATAGACCTGACAGTCGAACCCAGTACCTCATGTCACTGGGATCCAAAACAGTTTAATCGTTTCTCCGGGTCTCATCGGGCTTCATTGCCTCGACGCTTTGATGGTGGTTGCCATTTTTTGATTCTAGTTTTCAGGAGTCGCGGTGGTATGGGAATACAATGGCGGGCTTTTCCCTTTAAAAAAATAGTCGGGGATTAGTCGGTTTATCTCTGGATGCAATGTAAACATACCTAACTATCTCAGTAATTTTAACTCTTACGACTTCCGTAGAGATATTTCAATGTACACAATCTTTGAATCTAAATTCAAATGAGAGTAATTGCGTCCCACAGGTTTCCTCATTTATCGAATAATCTTATAAAACAATGAAGGCGATCGCTTTTGCATTAAGAAACATCAATTAATTTCGTGTGAATATGATATTTTCGTAATGTTGCGCGCGCAGCTACTATGATAATGATGGGAGCGGCGCACGCGCACATAAAAGTAAGGAAACCGCGGCAATCGCTGTGAGACTGTTTGGTCTCACACGTTGTGCCAATATTGTATATACTTTTAATTAAATAGTAAGAAATTTTTATATTTTTATGATTTTCCTATAGCACGATATTAGGCTTTTGTAACTAAATGGCAATATGGCCCGATAATTTCGTACTGTCAGTCTAGTTTTCAAATAAATAAATATTACTGGACAATCCACACAGCATCATCTAGCCCCAAGCTAAGCAGAGCTTGTGTTATGGGTACTAGATGACTGATATACTTAATCCAATACATTACATAGATATATATTTTTATTATACATAGCAAATACCCAGAACCAGAAGTTTTCAAACTTTCTTTCAGGAATACAAATTTATTTTTGCCGTCCATAAAATCAATATTATGCACGCGTAAATTTTATATTCTGTGCGACACGTACTTAGCCGGTTTTTTTTATCTTTACCTAATGGCACAACACGTTACATGAACGCTTCCTTTGTTCCCCCATATAGTTGACCTTGATCCAAAAAAAACCCTAAAATAGTCCTAAAAATATAAAAAAAAATATCCAAGTTATCATTATCACTTATGATACTGAGACAAACATTGTCGTTTGCGGTGTCCGGCGGAAGTGGTCCGATAGCGGGTCAGGTCTGGACAAGTCGACGGAAGGCCGCTCTCGGAAGCACTATCGTACCGTGTGAACGCCGCTATCATGCGCAAGCGCAGGCACCGCCGAAATGGGCACCATTCGATTGAAACTGGATACTTTAATGAATGGATTGTGGAATATGAACGGTTAATGAAAATTGTAGATGCTGAATGGGAGTCTGTATGGGCTTGACTAGCTGCGTAATATGTCAACTTCTTGATGACACTGTTGTGTACTTGTACTGAAAGAAAAAACTAATATTTAAAATAATATTTGTCTATGACTTATATACCTACTAATAAAGATTACTAAAAGCCATGTTAGCCACATTAGTAGTTAGTAGCGTAGTTAGTTAGTTTTTTTAAATATTTATTAAAAGTTATTTTGTTTGTTATTTATCGAACAATAATTTTTTTTCGAAATTAAATTGATAGTGGTAATATTCATTTTGTTGCTAATATTAATAACCTTGGGATGTATCTCAGTACAGCTAAAATATACCCTCAAAAACGTTGGTACCAAAAACCCAGCAGTGTATTGACTCTACCACTCATTGTGGTATGACCTCGGTGGCTTGTCGAAATCCAACCTCATTGGCTAATGAACGCTATCTGATCTAAATCGACAATTTAGAATGGTTCCGGATTCTGGCTGATATTTGGTACTTACCTTACCTTAAGTAATATTAGAATCAATTGTTTCGTGGTATCAAACATTTTGGACACTATGATTGATATTGTATTTTAAAAGCACTGATAAAGACGGATCATTCTACTAAATTAAGTTTTTTCACTTCTAAAAAACTCGTAGCTTTTTTCTATCTATGCTCACACATATCATTGCATAGCATTATCACGCCTATATTTCCTGAAGGGCTAGGCAGAGTTGTATCTCTATAGTACATCCACATTTTACCAGCATTTTGCTCACGGGACTTCAAAACGGTCTATTTTGACCTTAGATGTATGAACGATAACAAGCAAAATGAGTATGTAAATAAATGAATAAACAAAGCTGGACAATCCACACAGCATCATCTAGCCCCAAGCTAGGCAGAGCTTGTATTATAGGTACTAGATGACTGATATATTTAATACAATACATTACGTAGATAGATATTTTTTATAATACATAGCAAATACCCAGAATACCGGAACAAATATTTGTAGATCGTACAAGCATTCGAACCCGCGCCCGCTGCGCCACATAGGTCGTCAAAACCGTAAAGATCGTAGCCGGTATAGGATGAAGGCGTGAGTTTACTCATTGTAATGATTTGCGGTAATCCAGTGAGTGGCAAGAAAACACTGCATTAAAAAAGCCACATACACCCAACGCTGTCGAAACAACTACTCCAGAAAAATCAATACAGTTACCCAACATTTAAAACTTTATCGTTTAACAACTTCCTTTCAAAGTCAAAAGCATAGTCAACACTTAATATCCCAAGCTTTTGTTTAAAGTGCTCTCAGAATGGAGTACGTTGTCCGGAAGAGTGGAATCCGGTAAAGTTGTCAGGTCCCTCATTGTGGTGGTTTACAAAGAGCCGTAAAGTTGCACTTGCTCATCTACCTGCTGGCCTCCATTGTTTTATAAGTCGTGGTGTTTTTAATGAGCTGTGGATGGTATATGAAACGATGGTCTTGGAGTGTCCCGGTTCGCTTTTGTTTTTTTTGTTTCTTGGGTGGGGGTGGTAGGCGTCTTTTTTTCTATCTTTATGACTCAGAAGTGTTTATTAGCTGAAGATTTAAATCTGATAGGACCAAATAATATTCTGCCTAGCCTTTTCTTAATTGTGTTGAGGTCAGCTTCCAGTGTATCTGCAAGCAGCTGAATAACAGTATTTTACATGGAGTGGCTGCCTATGAAACTTCAACCACCCAGTTATTGGAGGTTTCTTTTATTAAGATTTTTTGTGAGAATTTTGGACTTAGACTATCCGACATCCGTATGTAACCATTGTCAAAGATCTAATAAGGGCAGTTGGGACTGACTGCTTAACATGCTTTCCGGGGCACGAAGAGGTCTGGATATGTAATGGTTGACCATCCATGCATCACCCATCCACAGATCGACATCGTTAAGCATAGCTTTACCGTCAATTCATTCGTTATTATTAAGCTACAAGTCTGAAGGGACCGAAATTGTTGCGAAATTCTATTTGACTTTTGATTTCTATGAAATCAGTGATTCATTTATTTAAACAGCCTATTGTTTAAATATTTCGACATTCCTTTGAGCTTCAACGCTTATCCGTTCACATACATATCATAGATCAACACGAACTGGGTGCCAGCGAATCCCGCGAGACTGGAAGACATCTAGAACGTTCCACAGTTGATGGGCTACTAAAACTTAATGATTGAAACGTGGCTTGAACTGAACGAGATCCTGGTGAAACAATAGCTGTAATTATATGGATTATCCTTTACCCAGTCGGACTTGCAAGTCGTGGTAATAACGGTATGAGCTTAAAATCGACATCTGGTCCGCGAGCTCTGACTGACACGCGTAATTGCTTAAGTATTTTTATAAAGCTACTGTAACCAGAAGGCCAGTCACCGTTGACGGTTAAATAGCCATTTGCGGACCGTGAGACCATTTAAATCTGTTTAGATTCTACACGTATCTCAACATCGTGGATTATAAACAAATTTAATTGCTACTTACTCCATCGTTGTCGAAAATCGCGTGATCACCAGCAATTTCGGGATCTGAGAAAACATTATAACATCGCCCGCATAGACGAAGTCGAAGAAAAGCTAAAAATGAAAATTATGTGATGATTTATCAAGCTTTATAATTATGTCGGCGCGAATAATAAACCAAAATACATCATTTATACGACAATTTAATGAATAAAATAACCTCCACGTGGGATTTCGACACACCTTCGTAATGGTTAATTATATAATGCCGGAGTATCTTGTCGGCCGCTGCCGCTGCTGTAATTAATACCTCTAAACCTATTCCATGGCTCGTTTTTTGTCTGTCTGTGATGATTTGTGCTGAGACTGGCCCGATGCTCGGCAGCCGTGGACACACGCACGCTGCGCATGCGACGTGCGCGGTAGTTGCGTAACGAGAGACCCGAGCGTTTTCTTTTCTGTAATTATGTTCATTACATCTAAAATGATTCGATTATGTTATTACAAGTAACAGGCAGTTGGAACATCTCAATTCATATTCGCATTTTAAACGTTAAGTTCCATTGATCTCGGTTGCTACAGCGAGGGCTGGGGACCGTTTACCTGCTCGCCTGTCGCCCTTCGCTCGCAGCCCGAAGGCGTCGCACCCTCCGAGATTTGCGCCGGGTGTGCCTGCGCAGGTGCTCGACGCACGACGACGGCCGTACTAACCGTCTATTTTACAATAACAACAAAAAAGCCCAGTCGAGTGTTCGGGAGCGATGGCAACCATGTCATGTTATTCGGTCGGTTTATACCATAAAAAAGAACGGAGTATTTGGCCGTTTCCGCTTTCTCGGAGCCGTGATTCACCTCGCGTGTGAGCCTACACTATGATTTATACACAGATTATTGTTTGCGGTCAAACTTGAATGTTTTATGCGATTAAAATAAATTTTGTTAGAACATGAATTTTAATATTCAACTTTAATAATGCATGTCGGTATGGGACGCCGGCTAAGTCTTCTTAAAGAGTCTCTAAATTTATCATTTAGAGGGCGCTTTCACCGCCATAAGTCACGCAACGTCGGGGCTAATAAATATCATCGTTTAATGATGGCAGGATGAGAAGAAATCTATTTCAAATGACCTTATAGTGCAATGAAATTTTGGACACGTTAAGTATTTCATTGCTGCAGATAGATGTCACAGTTACAACCCTGTATGGTGATTTAAGGACCTCAACCTCCTCACAATTTTCTTTACCACAATTAAGTCCATATATTATGTGGAGCAATTTATTTTCATACTTGGAATAAATATTCTTGACACATTGATAACCGTAGACAATGAAAACAAAATTACAGAAAACAAGAAGTCCAAATATAACGTCTTGTTAGCCAAAGTAATGGTGTTCGCTGGATCCTCGCCAGTCGGCCTAAATATGCCGTTTACGGGCTTAAACTAGGGGTATTACAGTAAATCGTGAATCCGGGCTATTGTGGTTTCGACGTATATGGGATATTTAAACTGACTCCCCGAGGGATTTTAACCTGTGGGTCGCAATCCATTTCGTGACCTTTAAAAGAAAATTGGACATGACTATTGATTCTAATTAGATGATGCTTTTGTTCGAAGGCTTTACCAAAGGACATAAATGGAAGATAGTATTCGAAGCTTGAATATCGTCTAATGGAGTGGTTGGAAGTTCTCATGTTATTCACGGGTTGTGACAATGATGCAACACTTCATTGTTATAAGATTTACGATACCTTTCTTTCAACGCACAAAGCGGCTAGAGAACAGATAACAGGTGCAGTAATTTAAGGGCTATACTTTCGAAATCGTTGAAATCTGCAGCCAATTCCGGGCTCACAATATCGCCTTGAGCGCTCCTCTCACCACACAATAGTAACAGCCACCAGTGTTAAAATTCATCATATTCCTTAACATAAAATTTAACACTTAGATTCTGTCTGTCTTAACGACGCAATTTACGATCACCCACTTCTATAATTGGCACACGCAACAAATCTATTTCATCGTGACTATTAGTCATTGTTAGCGGGTCTGGTGCCCTGGCTCATAATTTAGCCGTTCACGGAGCTACGGGATAATTATGATTAATTTTATGCATGAATTGAGAAGGATTGGAGCCGGGCAGAGCTGTGGATGTGAGTCGTGAAGTCTTAATGAGACACAGTGTTGTTCAGATGGGTTTGTCTGCTACGCTGATAGCGAAAGCTGAAAATGAAATTGGAGTGGTTGTTTACTAAGGAAACACGAATGTTTACTAAGGAAACACTAGATTCTGCCTTGTTATGTCGCAAGAAATAGGATTTGACAATGACTCCACAAGAAATGCCTAGTGTTTGTAATAGTCGCAAGCGCTATTGTTCAGCATGAGGTCCTGAGTTCGATTTATGAGTCAGGCAAAATATTATTGGGTTTTTCGATTTGGAATTTATCAGTGGCCAGTAAGCTCGCCATTTATAACATGGGTCTTAAACATATAGGTGTACTATAAGACACACGTCTCCTTAACCTTCTGGAGAAAACAGACGTGGTATCAGTAGTGTTCAACACCAAACTATAATCATTTTTGAAAGTAGCCAACACCCAAGCTACAAGCAACAAACCAAGTTGCTCAACTTTAAAATATAACCGCATTAAGTGAGGCACTTTGAAAAATTACATGCCCATCAAAAAAGTGTAGCTTCAAAACTAGTAGAAGACATATAGTACGTAACTACTTCACTGCTGACGCCATATGTGAGGCGCGGAACTAATATTCGATTTACTATCGTTCGTGATTAATGAATGTTAGGAAGAAGCCGCCTTTTCAACATCCACTAATTTGTTGAAATCGTTCTGCATAATGTGTTGTGATTATAGGCTTTATCTCTTGATAGTTCTTCTATGTAGATTTTGGGGAAACGGTGGACTAATAAATAAACAAAAGTCGTATGTAGAATGAAACCTGCCACGTAGTTGATATAGATATTTTTAGTACTAGTGTGTCTAACTTTAAAGAAGACACTGCTGTTATATCTAAAAATCGAACTCTTGTCATACTGTCTGCTAACTAGTAATACATTAATTTATATGTTTACAACATACTATCAGTGAAAACTTTAAATTGGTCATCGTCACGTTAAAAATTAGACTGCTAAACTTCTTAGCTTTAAATTTCCCAAAATATTTATATATGTATGTATATCAAAATTAATTGCCTGTCGTGTGTTAGTCTCGCAAAAACTCGTGGATATATCGGCCAATTTTTGTTGGCCAAGTTTTTTTGGTGTATATATGAGTGGGATATGGGGTGTTTGAGCAGGACAACGTCTGTTGTAAGGAAGCTTTACTATTGACAAGTCACAACTTGATTTACCAAACAGTGCTTTCTGTAAAAAATATTGTGTTTTGCCACACTATCGTACGTGACTTTAAGACATCGATGAATCACCAAACATTATACACTTCAGCACACAGGCAACTGAATTAAACGCCGCATGCAACGAAATCGTATTGAAGCATATCACAATTTAACGGTGGGCCATAAACAATTTCAATATTATATTGCGATAATTTGCGAGTATGGACCGTAGCAGACAATTACGTACATTTGAGAACACTACAGACGTTTAGTGTCATGACGAATCAGAATCGCCATTCTGCGATGGCTTTTGGGTTCGTGTTCCAACCAAGTTTGATCAAATTCTTTTTGAATGTTATTGTTAGAATTTGATGCATCTTTTATTCGGTTAGTTAGTTAGATATTTAGTTAAGAAATAGTGGGAAAATCGTATGCTCTAAATTGTTTTAGTTGCGTTAAAAGAATTTTTAGATACAGTTACTCCTGCTTTTGGCAAATATGATGGCTTCGGATTCCAGTAGAATCGTATGCAGTTGTATTTTACATACAGGCGTCTGCCTATCTATCCTCCAGAACCCAATAACTGGGTAACACTTCTTGGCAAAGCTGGTTGTCAGACCAAAACTGCATAAAATGCTGAATACTAAATAATTTCAAATATTACAAACCCTGCTTTACCTGTATTATTTAAATCTGAATCTACTTTCGATCTGGAAAGTAGAAAGGCACGAGTAAATGTAAATCATTTGGCTAAAGATCCATCTTTGGACCAAGCTCCTTCTATAACGGGTTTCAACGATTCCATTCCAGATGATAGACAGTATTGTGAGGTAAGTAATGACTCGACTTGCTCAGTATTAAACTGGATAGATGTATGCCTACATTTTCTCATCATCGCTTCTCATCTGTTTTATTGGATTCGGAATTTTCTTTTGAGGTCGCTGTTGTTACTGTTCAATGAGTTTCTGGTGTTATAGATACAATAGGGATGTGTCCTAGGTAAAAATATAATAAGTCTATTTCGTCCGTCAGTTAGATTACCAAAAAATATTGGACACGTATTTTTTGCTTACTCAAATCAATAAAAAGTGACGAAGATGTAACACATCAAAGTTCAGGAGAAGGGGTTAGTGACGTCACTGTTACGTGAAAAGTGTAGCACGGCGTGACGTCACGCGCAATTTCAACGCACTATATCGTCGTCAGTTTTGGTTTACGTGACAAAAGAAAAAATACGTGTCCAGTATTTTTGAGTTATCCTACTTTCGGACCAATCAGAATTTTTAAGGACACTACCCTATTGTTTCGTCTGTTATCAAGTCTGCGTTTACAGTTAGAAATATTTTGTTATCTGAGCACATGCATTTTCCAATTCTCTCGTATTGTTTTTTTTTTAATCTCTGCTTCTCAGAACCATGCCGTATCTACCCTGTATCTGCAAATTCTACATCCAATATATTAAATGGACAACACAGAAAGCTCATTGTTTTCCATCTAATTGGCAATGAAAATTCTAATTCCAATGTTACATAGGAAGTAATTAGGGCTTATTTATAGTGCTACCTTATCTTTGGGCGTCACGAATGCTGTGGGCACATGGGCCAAGCAATTGTTTGCAGTACTGATGCAGACGGTCGCACACGTGGGTTGTTTAGGATCTAGGAGGCAGCATTGTGATTCGGACCTGACTTCGGCTGGTCATTGTTTAATAATATCTATTGTATCTATTACTTGATGTATTTTTTAATTGTTAGTTTTCATTGTTGTTGACCGATGTTTAATAGTTGATAGTTTGAGATGTATTTTTGATCTTTTGACTCAGTTGCAGTTGCTACTACTGATCGGAGCGGCAATTCCTGTATTCCATTGTAAATTGAGTCTTAATCTGTCAAAAATACGGTCAATTTACACTTTCGATATGTTTGACATTGATTGCCGCCGAGTTAAGATTACGGCTAGATTTTGACCATTTCTAATTTCAGGAATTCGCTCTTAGAGTCGCATTGTTCCTAATATTAGCTGATTTTGTATAAATTCATATCAAAACCTCCACATATTCAAAAAACATCCCTCCTGAACAAGTCCGTACTTGTCTTGTAAGCTCCTTAAACTTGAACTTACAAGCACAATAATTTCGCAACTATTCCTCCAAACTGGATATTCTGGTATGTCAGAAAGTGACCAAAGGTGGCATCACTTCATGTATTTATCCTCGTGTCTACGCTTGAGCGAGTCCCATTATTCCCTAGCTGTGACGTCGGCGGCAGCTGCAACTAACGTACGCCACGTGTGTTGTCGTCTCCTTCTAACATGCGGTGCTAAAGCGTTGTCTCTTTCCCGCACAAGTGCATATCTATCATCCGGTCAAGTCTACTGCGCGCGCGGTGAAACTGTATCGATTTGTGTCATTTTGTTTTTGAGAAATTCTTGCTGTTGGAATTAATATTTTAATAATTTTGGTTTAGATAATTTTGGATATTTTCGGGTACTTTGCTTTCGCACTTAGATCATAGAGCTGCGCTGTACCGAAGGACCATTTTTTTGTGATTTCATAAGTTTGTTGTTAAAAGACCAGAAACTTAGGATTCAATAACTCTGCGTCTACCATCTTCAAGTTCTTTTATTTCAAAATATCAACTGAATCTCCGAAAAGGTATACAGCATCAAACTAATCGCCTTATGCTATCGAACGCCCACGTGTTCGAACCCAAACCTTTTTTTCTATTCTTTTTTTTTGCTGCTAATGGCATATGAAATGTAACACAAAAGACCGACAAAAAATGTACTATGTAGGTACGAGCGTTACATGCAATGCGCATGACCTTTATTTATATTCGTTTTTTTGTCATTTTAATACGTCAAAATGGCGGTGTTTGAATTATGAAATGGATTATTTTGTGTTCAGGTTATTTATTAAAGTCGTTAGGTGGTTTCAAATAATGATTGTAATGACGTTATGATCTAAGTTTTTGACATTTTCCTTATTTAAGATACTAGTTTACAGATATTGCTTGTTATATTTAGGCTTGAGTGCTACACTTATCTATATTCTGTACAAGCTGTTTTTTTTGTTTTTCATATATGAAATGTTTTGAAGGTACAAAAGGCTGCATGTCAGAGGCCAGGCTAAGCCACCTCAAGGTTGACCTCTATTGTTGACTGTACCTCTATTGTTGAAAATTTTAAATTACTTAACAACAAAATTACCAGACATACCATGTCATCAAAGCTTTTAAATTCTCGTTTCTTTCCTGATGCAATTACATTTTAAGACTTTTATCGTGCGCAAACGCAACATTGTATCCAAAAGCAATGCGCGAGCGCTCCACACCTGTGTCGTGTAACGGAAGCGCGGGAACAACGCGCCACTGTTTAATGACATCATAACTTCTTAAAAGCGGCAATACTGTCAAGTGGAAACGGAAAAAAATGTGGTCTCCATAACAAAACCTTCATTTCGGGAGAAAGGAATGAAACGAGGCTTATTAACCACAAAATGATGCCAGTGCATTGTTTGTTGTTACAAAGTAACATTGTAAAATAAACGGTCTTAAGTATTTCAAAATATTTTCGAACGTTAAAAAAAAAGAAGCCTGCATCAGAGCTGAAAGTTTTACACTCTGTCAATGATTCCATGGTACACTCTTCCCAAATGAAAATGAACCTTAAGAAATTGTTATAAAGTTGAAAACCGATTAAAGAAATTTGCCGGATAAGGGTAACTTGATGTGCTGGCGTCGACAAGAAACAAACTATAAATACCGTAGAAAAACTTTGTTTCCTATAGAAAAAGCGATAAAAAGACATATTAATATATCCAGCATTATCCAGGCAGGCGGTCCATGGCGCCACGCCACCGAAGATAATACTCGCCTTGTAATAAAAACCCATCAAATTAATATTCCGCTCTTTAACTAAGTTTAATTAGCTAGGTTAAATTTAACCGTGAGAATAAACGTCTGTCGGCCATAACAATTACAGATTTGAGATTTTTATGTCCAATGCTTATGTGTATAAATTTTGTGTTATTAAATTTTAATTACGTTGAATTTTACTTATGTTGTATGAAGTTTGGTTATGTTTTTATTTAATTATTTCATATTTCTTAATGTATTTAGCTGTATTTTATATTATCTGGTGATTGCTTTATTGGTCTTTTCAGCTCATAAGCTCATAAAAATGGAAGATGGGTAGGCCTTTTAGCACTTTAAAGAAATGAAATAATGTTTATTTCTGAAAATAGATCTTATCCAGACACTTATACACATCAATGCAGGGTCAATAATACATAAACTTATCGCACCGGTATTTTTTATTTGATTGATTCCGCACAGGAACTCAGAGGTCGTGGTCTCTTTTAAATGTATTTTTGAATATATAAATAATAACACAATTGACAACACATATTTAGATTTTTAGATAAGAGTCTTGTATAATAACTTTATTTCGGACTAAAATTCATATTTGTGTGCACACATAATTACTGCAAACAATAAAAAGGTCTTAAATCCAGCCATTCTCAATACACACACACATCTGAACAATTTCCATACCACGGCAAGTTTTTCATACAAATACTCGTAAAAATCAATGATACACATGCCAGTGATCGTCGCCAGATGGGACGCACTTGTGTTTTCATTGGGGGATGCGGTGGGAACGCTCGCGCATCTGTGCACGTTGGTTGCGCAGGCGCTGCCGAGGGCGCGTACGAACGGATATAAAGGATAACAACGGAGATGGTAATTAGGTGGTATTATTATCACTTTTCTTTCAAATCTTTCCGATGTGGTGTGCCACTTGTGAAGTATTAAAAAGAGGGCGTAAATAATAAATTAAATATTTAAATCGACTTCACTAGAAATGTTTGAAGGTCTGCCGGAAAAAAAAACTAGTGAATGTTCTTGGTGTTCCTCAGTATTAAAATAAGACTTGTTCAAAATTAGCGAGAAGATTTTTTTATTAATATCAACGTAACATCACGCCTGTAATTCACGAAGGGTTAGACAGAGGTGTACCTAATAATAGTACACACACTTAATCGTGCTAGTTATTTTTAAGTCCCATGGAATAGGGGTTGAGCGTCTAGCTATCAATCACAATTTCCATTGTCCGACCTGGGAAACGGACCCAAGAAGTCATGCTCAGCAGTAGCACATGCAACAACTAGACCAACGGAGCAGCTTTATGACCATTTCAGTTTATTCGTCTTTACATATCCACACCATTTCTTTGATCTAACGCTAAATAATACTTATTATTTCTCTAAGCACATGATCAAAATGAAGTCACTAGAATTCTAGATCATATAGACCAACGACGCAGCTTTTTGACTATTTCACAATTAATGGTACTTACACACATCTACACAATTTGTTACATCATTAAGACTTATTATTTCTCTAAACACATGATCAAAATGAGGTCACAATAAATCTAGATCACAATAATTACCTGACCCAGTTCAAACCAAGTTACCCCACTTATTCCTTGCCAATTAATTTGTCATTCTAACTGTTTAAACCTTGATTGGCCAACAAACAGATTGGCGGAATGACACACGGAAAATTGGTCAAAGCCTGATCTATTATGTACTGCTACCATTAGATGAAGGTCACATGACCAGGTTGCTGTCATGCGCAGCTATTAGAGATAATGATCAAGTAAGGTCAATATTGCGCATTAATTCTTATTATATTCAAAGTTGACGCGTTCCGTGAGAATGTGACTGATTTTATATGTAACATAAATGGTACTTACGACATATTTGGTATTGTAAACATGTACCTACTGTGATTATCCTATACCACTGCCTCACTGGTCTGGTGGATGCATGTGATCTAGGCGAGGGTTCGATTTCCGGGTCGGGCTAAGTGTTATAGGGTTTTTCCATCTGGGATTTCTCAGTACCAGCCAGGAGTCTGGATGAGC
The DNA here is from genome assembly GCA_905147745.2 of Phlogophora meticulosa. NCBI lineage: Eukaryota > Metazoa > Arthropoda > Insecta > Lepidoptera > Noctuidae > Phlogophora > Phlogophora meticulosa. Next base: position 16,812,366 of record LR990519.1, read on the forward strand.
CCGGTAAGTGGCAACAAGCTTGCCCTTCATCACATGGGACTTAAACAAAACTGGTGTAATGTAGGTACGCTATGGCTAACCCTCCGAGGATTACAGGCGTGATGTTTTTTTTTTACTAACTCATAGTTGACGCTTACCGTGAGAATGTGTCTGATTTTATACGTAACAGAGGTGGTACTAACGATATAGTTGGGCTTGTAAACAAAATGATTATGAACGGACAGTAACTATGTATATCGGACCGTGATCGTATGCTAATGAATGAACATGGTCCTTTACGCACAAAGTTATATGCATCTATTAGGAAAATAAAACAGATTTTTGCAAAATAATCTTTGGAGAGAAGGTGTTTGACACTACATAGTACCGCCCCACAGTTGTCATCCTATAGGATAGGGGTACTAACCTACCTCTTCACATATTTTATGTATCCAATTTGTATCTCAAGTGTTGCCGACGCATCCCTAAGGACCAATTCATAGTTGTAGAAATCTGTAGGGTGGTCTTTTCAATAGTGGATATTTGTATTCATAAGCCAGTGCCCAACAATTATTTGACATAGGACCACTTTGATATTTTTCTCGTAAGAAAGGACCAGAATTTAAACGAAAAAAACAGTTTCAGTTGAGAAATAAGTTTAACCAAGACAATGCAACGAGATATATAGTTGAACTCAGTAGTAACATGCATTAACAATACTATAGTTACAGAAAACACAACATTTCCAATAGATTAATGATTTTGGAGATGAAAATTTTGGCATTTTTCGCTCGCTATGATAATGAGCTCTTGCGGATAACCGTCTGCATACAACGTAAACATTGTTAGGAAAATGCTGAGCAGATAATGATTTAAATATACCTTGACTGTATTTTTTTTACTGAACAAATCCATCTCTCATAAATGAATGATAAACGTGTGATAAATCAAAAGGCAGTAGCTTCTTATGATTATTTACCCATAAATATTCATTATCTGTGAGAAGTTTCTCATCGTGTTTACTGAAACCTAAGCTTCTTAATTTTGGAGTTAAACAAAGAAAGTAACCGTTCGAACAAATCATGGTAATCGATAAAAAAACAAACAGGCACGGTTGGCGCAGTGGCTAAGCGATCGGCTGCAGTGCCGCGTGTCGTGTGTTCAATTCCCACACGGAACAAATATTAGAATGACCTACAGTTCTTCCGGGTGTTTCTGTTTGTGTGACTTTAAATGTTTGTAAACGCACCCACAATATACAGGAGAAATTCCTAGTGTGGGGTACGTTTAAGAAAGAAAACCATTTTTTATACCATAATTATAAAAAAAAACAATTAAAAGCAAAAAACCGTGGTACGAGAGTCTGGATATGTGCCCGTTTATGTCCTGGGCCTTAAACATAACAGGTTAAATGGTACTATAGTTACATCTCTGCATAACCCTTCAGAGAATACAGGTGTGATGTTATGAAAATAGACATACGAATACCCTTGAACTTTGTGTATTACGAAATTAATAACTATTAATATAAACGCATAATAATTATCTTGAGCTCGAATTGTATCGATCGATGAATCTTTGTTATAAATCTCATACAATTTGTTATCAACCGTCTGATTGATTCAGAATTTTTATTCGCCGTGACCAATCGAAACAATCTGTTTGTTGCGTCAGCTTTAGGGTTGCCCGTGTTAATTAAGTTTTGTTTTTCACAACTTATTCTAAGGACTAGTCATCTTGTCGGCTTAGAACTAATGGTTGGTGTTTTTATATTTATAAATTGTTTTAAAAACAATCGGTGAGAGAACTGCTTTCAATTTGTTTCCTACTCAAGATATGTAATTTTCCTGTAAGTTGGTATCCTACAGTTATTTAACATACAATTAATATTATGCTGCTATGATAGGAATATATTTTGCAGAAACTTAATCCATGAACGTTTCACAGAAACGTACTAATCGAAATATAATAATTATCTGAAAAAATGCATTCGCCAATAACCTAACATCCTGGTAACCCTGACATTTAGTGCGGCGGCACCTTTGATCGCTACTTGCTTGTTTATACCAATTAACTAGCTGGGGCACACGGCTTCGCCTCTCTTACTAACTTCAATCAACCGTATTTAATTACGTAGAGTAAGATGCCACAATTTCTGTTAATTACAACAATTTCTTATAATTGGACTGTGTAACTATTTTGTCTTCAATCATTTCGGAAGATTGATAGGGATTTATTTGAGGCTAAAAGTGTTTCGTTATTATTTCTGACGTCAACTAGCAATGGGTATCTTGTGACTTCGTTTCCATAGTGTTATCATACCTGAGAGTAAAGAATAATTTCAAGTAGAGGAGAAATACCACCACATATAATATTATTCAACAGTCTTGTCTTTTTATATGTAAGTGCATGAAGCACTTACATATAAAAAGACAAGACAAAAAAAAATAGAAGAATACTTACATCCTACATATTTAAAAAAAAAAACTTCCAGCGTAACTGCGATAGGAAAATTCATTAAAAAAGCTGTAGACAGATTGCAAAAAAAGAAGAGAACATTAAAACACTTAAAACAATTTACCATTTCAAATAAAAGAAATAGAAAATACTTAGAAACTTATATATGAATTACATCGCGGCTCAAAGGACCATATTTTCTCAAAATTCAATGAAACCCAGTTACACGAATCTGCTGACACGCTAGAAGGACCACAAGCGACGTTGGAGCTCGCCAGTGTTCAAGTCGTCTGCAGCTCGATATTACTCAAGTCGTGCTGATAAATGGTTCTATTCTATAGGATCGATTTATGCATCGATTTAGCGTAGCCCATTAGGCCACTATTATAAAGGTAACGCGTGTAACTCGGCTGCGGGAGACAGTTTGGGTATTCAAGTGTCGGGCTCTCTTCAGTTGACTTAAAGTCTTTAATTGAGTGAAACCTTTGGGTGTGGCGGTCTGAATGGAGAACATTGAGGTTATCGGGTCTGCATAGGGTTAGGTTTTAGATTGGCCTTTTCGTTGGCATTGATTTTATCATTATGATTATGACGCCCACTGCTAAACATTAACCTCTCAGCGGTCGTGGGTCAAATCGGTGAAAGTATTGTTACGGCTTTGTTCTTTTGTTGAAACAATAAAACAACATTATAAAGTTATACCAAACTTAATATTCTAAAAATATTTGGCGAATCTGAAGGTCGCGCTGGTAGTATTCTATCGCAGACATCGTCGTCAGCGCTTTTGTTTTAGTTTGCTCACAGTTTTTATATATCATTACAAGCGAAGTGCTCCTACGTCAGACACTTTTCCTTATAGGCTACTTAACTAACTTAAGATCTACGTGTGTTCGTCTATTATTTTTTTCATTATAATAATAAGGGGTTTAATAGTCCTAACAAAGAAAGTACAAGAATGTATTTACTACCTGCTCAAAATATTGTTGTTTTTAATTTTATTAATTTATAATTCCGTCAAAAATATGCACAATAAATAATATAGATATAACAAACGAAAGGATTTGGTGTCGGCAGAATCAAAGTTGAAGTCACATACATAAATCACTAGCAGGTACATTATACTTAGGCAACTGGCGACTAATACTCTTTAAAAACACTATAATACAATGTCTAAAGTCCTAAAATGACCCTACTATCAGTAACTATCATTACAAGCATCGTATCGGAGCTGGTACCGGTAATCGTGTTGTCATGTAGCACCGCAGGAGCCCCAACTATGGTCATAGACCATGTTCTGCCTGTACCCATAACGATTTGTCACAGATATCAGTTCTATAAATCCATGGTATCTCTGTTTCATAGGCCACTTGTTTGTATTTGCATTTTCAGATTGTATGTAGTGTAAGGAAGTGTTGCTTGAGATAATATTAATAAGTTATAGTTGAATGGCAGGGAGGACGGGCGTTTTGAGTGGGACGTGTATGTGGTAGGCGATAAAGGATATGGGATGGCTACTTTATTGTAATAATTATGTTGAGCAAGAAGTAACTTAAAGGATTCTTAGAGGCTGTCGTTTGTACATTTTTGACAGTTCAAAGTTATACAAGTGCTTTCCGAGGCACGAAGTGGATCTTATGATTCATTTAAAAAATAAATTTCAAAGTTTAGTTGTCGAAAGTCTGACAAGCAGTTTTACACAGTAACTGGGAGGTCAGATAGCTACATCCAGTTGTACCGGAAGCCGACCGCAACAAAACTGCTAATAGGCTACGTAGATGATTGATATAAATCGTAAGATCAAGAGTAAAAACTTCAGCCCAAAACTTTGATCAAAGTTCAAAATCCAACTCCGTTCGTTAAAGTAAACCTGTTTCTTGACCAACGGAAACGCAATATTTGCATATCTGCTGTTACATCACGATAAAAATGAAGTCCTTATTACTTACCGATATTGGCATATTGACCCACGACAATCCTTCCTTCATTTACACGATTACACATTTACAAAGATTTGGTCCTAAGGTATTGGCCCGGTACTCTTAACATTAGCGTATTGGCCCGACGCGTACCTTAGGACCAATACTTCCGCAGCCAACGCAGACATTTGCGTATTGGTCACAATCAAGCGTGGGCTTGCCAGATAAATAGTCCAATTTACAACCACGACTGACTAATGTTGTACTAATGAACTAGCGACACATACCCGATGGCAATAATGTGGTACATAGATGATAAAACGAGGAGATAAACTTAGAATATAAAGTAGACTGTTCGATTTGTAGCGTGGTACTTTTAATTAGATGGCGTTAAGGGATTGCGTAAGTGTGGGCTATGTTTCTTGTTTGTGGGCGGTGACTTGTTTCTTAAGATGCGGTAAGCGATAGTTTAGTGCCTTTTGGGACGCTGGAGTCATTAATGGGCTTTTTGGTATATTGGAAGTGGAGATTGTAATTGAAAGTGTTTCATTAATAAGGACAAATAACGGCTCACGCGCAGACAGGCGCGACGCGACAATGTGACACGATTTTGCGATGTATACGATATACCCATAGAACAATTGCTATGAATAGGTATGGTGTTGTAAGCGTGGTTTAGGTTTCATTGATCACCAGGAAAATAAAAATGTTGACAGTCATATGGGGCCTGAAGAGAAAACTTATAACTTTGAATTTGGAACTGTGTTTTTGACACACAAAAATCACTCGAAGCGGCATGCATCAACTTTGGAAATACCAGCTTGAGTTGCAAAACACTCTTTAACACTTCTAAATTCTAGTCCATCCTTAAGGGAAGCACGCTAATCTATTAAGTTGGTATGCTCCTCATTAGTTTCTCAATGTTGGCATTTAACATACTGGTCCTTAGTGCCGGAATGTAGAAAAATGCAGATTGTCGATTAAGGGCAATTTGTTTAATCATTTCGATTTATGAGCTTGCACATAGGAGATAGAATTTGATGATGATTTAGAGGGTATACGTTTGAAGTTATAGATCAGGACTTAGGCAAAGCTTATTGACATGACGTAATTGTTTGAAGAGGAATCAGTGCTATGCAGAAGGGGACGCCCTAGACTGACATACCTTATTGGTGATTTTCTTAAGAAAAGTTGGGTGCATATTACTTGCAGCTGGCTTGTGCGTATGAACGTAAAAAAGAAGTTTGTTAGTGGTGGTGTACTGTAATTTCTATCTACCCTCATGGGAAATAGGCGTTTATGTTCGAGCTATGAAGTGATTTTTATCTTACTTTTCAGGCAAAAAACCTTGACAACATCAAAAAATGAATTGCACTTTTTTAGAAGCTTCGAAAGCTTTGTAGTTTGTTTTCTGTCCAAAACCGTACCGTTATTCAATCGTTAATTCTCCTATACAAAAATCTTCACAAAACAAACCAGTTCATATTCTCACCATTTCTTGATACAACTACCTACGAGTACGTCAGTTGAGTCCAGTCACATAATATCTTAGTGAATATTTGCCGAAGAAAGTCTAGATCATACACTTTCTTGCTGGCTGCTGAGACCCACCATTTAAGGCGTTATGATATGAGTGCAAAGCGCACTGCACGATTTCACCGGGCAATTAAAATTAATATGTGGGCAACTCGTTCTTGGGCATAATACCATTTTGTAGTAGGGTTGCTACTGGCGTTGATATTTGTTGCAGTTATTTCGGTGGAAAATAAGATTTGTTTAAATAATTTGTTATATGTTTTCCAAAAGAAATGTCAGTACCTTGGGAAATAAAATAATATGGGATACGGTAATTATTGGTTACCGTATGTGGTATAATTAAGGGGGCATCTAAGTATATTTATATGATAAAAATGAACGCGTTTATCTCTGAACTACCATTTTTCCCCTTTGATTTGCCCAATTCATGAGGAAAGTTCACAGCTTCGTCACAGCTACGACCCTTTGGAGCAGGTGAAACTGCGGGCACCTACCTATTCAAATTTATAATAATTAATTTAAAAAAATCAAAGATTCAAAAGGCTTTTAAGTTATAAAAATCAAAAATAATATTTTTCAAATGTTCAAAATTTTGGAACGAAACGACATACCTTCACACCTGTATTCTGCGAAGGGTTGGTCAGAGGTGTACCTACATAAAAATCTACTAGTACACCCACATTTCACCAGACGAGAGTTTTTTGTTTTTGGACAACCCTGTCATAAGTGGACAAATGCAAAAACTCTCAATGTAATTGAGATCAATATTTATCGGTTTTTACTGAACTGGTCTCGGATTGCGGATAACTTCTCAATTCGGTATCTTCGATGTGTACACGTTACAAAGTAAGTATTATTGGCTGGTCTTGATAAAGTTGGTCGAAAGTGCACCTCTTTTATGTAAATTCTTGATATTTCAATATGCTTGCATCCTTCTCGGGATATTTTTTGGGTGTCCTGATCAGTTTTATCATGGATATGGAAAGACAAGGCTTTTTATTTCTCACGTTGGTGACAAATTTCTGTTTTGATCCTTATGATCTCAATGTGGTCCTGAGATGTATTTTTATAGTGCTTTTTAAGTGTTTATCTGGCATTTTTAACTGTTTGTAAAAATACAACATTTCATAATAGGTTCTCGTAAAAGGACAGGATAAATACTTAATGAATAGCTTCAAATTATCATTTCATATTCAAGATAAAATACATATTATCCATAAGCTTTGCGTTTAGGCCAGTTTGGAATACAAGGAACTATACTTGGACTTTTAATCGTGTTCAGTAAGTTGACAGTTCTAAATCGAATAATGTTGCCGTGCTACAACTTATAAATTAATTTGGGAAAAGAATGAATCTTAAATAGTTGGATTTCAAAATCTAGCCAATGCGCCTTGAGTAAGCATTTGCTAGGAAGGACTTGGACTTTTAATAGTATTCAGTAAATTGACAGTTGGAGGGATACCAGTTTCTGCCAAAAAGAGTAGTGTGGTAAAACAAGAGTGAGTGAATTTATTTATTTCATATCTTGAACTTTGTAAAACTTTTATTTGTTTGTAACATAACACAATCAATCAGTAATGACCGATTTCACGTCTTTCACAAAAAGAAAGACGGAATCTTGCGTTTATATGCACATAAAAAAAAAGTCAATGCACTGAAAATAATGATTTACTCAGTAGGACACATATGTTTTGGATTTATTAAATATACTTAAATGAAGTATTTACGTAATACCAACCTATTATAGTCCCACTGCAGGGCAAATGCTTACTCAAGGCGCATTGGCTAGATTTTGAAATCCAACTATTTAAGATTCATTCTTTTCCCAAATTAATTTAAAAGTTGTAGCACGGCAACATTATTCGATTAAGAACTGTCAACTTACTGAACACGATTAAAAGTCCAAGTATAGTTCCTTGTATTCCAAACTAGCCTAAACGCAAAGGGTATCTCGCAGCCTATTATCAGCATTAAGCATAACAATGGATGGGCGATGTAGGGCCTTATACAGAGCGATTGTCCCAAGTCCTTCGAGACTCCTAATATGTGCCAAGCTGTGAACTGTATTGTTATCCTAACAGCATAGTGTTAGTTATAGTTTCTTTTTGGTCTTTTGAATGCCTACCTGGTGTTGCCGTGTTTATAGTGTGATAGGGTTTTTTGTTTTACCGAGTTTTTGATGCAAGAATTCTTTGAGTTTTAGGTTTATATGTAGGTATTGTTATTATATTAATACGAACAACGCGCTACGATCCTCACATACTCCTTTTCCTATATTATTACGTGAACCGAAAACTTCGGATCTCTTTTCAAAGATTTGGCTTAGTTTAAGTTTATACGAAGAAGAATTGCAGAACTAAAATACAAAATACTTTCGACTACTAAGCGACCACTAGTTATATTGAAATTTGTTTTTAGCCTGCTGTTTTTATTTATTTTTAATGTAAACTAGTACATTTCTATTTGCCGCCATCTCACAAGATGGCGCTAAATGGAGTTGTATAGAAGAAAAAGACATGCTGCGCCGACCCCAAATAAATTGGGATTAGAGCAGGAGGATGATGATCGTGTGTTGCACTCTTCCCACCTTTGCTCTGACCTCTAGAAATTCTCAACATGATTTACAATGAAGACTCAGAGGTACAATAACTAGCAAAATCAGACTACAGCATCCAAGAGAAAGCTCCAATCAAATTATTAATGACCCAGCGACATATTAGCTCAGCATTGTGCGGCCATGTTCCTCGTTTCGTCATCCATTGTGTGCTCAAACGGTATTAATGAATTGCCCGTCGATTTATCACCGAACAATACACAGCGAAGCGCTTTTGTCGCGTGAAAAGCGCTCAATGACTATGTTAACAGAGTGGTCGCGAGATTAATGGTGGAAAAGTTTAGTGAACTCTCCACACATGGTTTTTGGATATGAAAGATGCCTCGTTTGATCCCTTTTTGGGCTAGTAGCTTAGCAGGTACTTCTGTATTTGTTTCTTTTGTATGCTGACGTTTATTTAAGGCTGCTTCTAGTCAGGCCATGATAACCCTCGCCATTACATTTTAGTATGTTTAGGATCTTTTTTTGTCTAGGGGCTCATGGACCACAGGTTCTAAGGTTAAAGCTACGCTTGTCAATGTCTGTCTTTGGTTGTGTGACCATCACATATCGAGACACTAGGAATATCTCCTGTATCGTGGGTGCATTTACAAACATTAAAACTCACATACACAAACAGCCAGACCCGGAACAATTACCTGTAGGCCATACAAATATTTGTTCCGTGCGGGAATCGAACCCATGACAAAAGCGCGGCAGTCAATCGCTCAGCCACTGCGCCAACCGTGCCGTCAAATCTCCTCCTTACTCCTTGATATAAAACGTTTAGTCGTCAAAATGAATGCACTAACACCCAGAACATATCTCCTACAGTACTATTTAGCACAGGTCCTTTTATTTTATATTCTTATTATTTAATTTTTAGTTCCTATCCTCTTTTGTGTTTTTAATACCTGTGCGTGTCCCAAATACATGTATTTTCATTCTTTCATTCTATACTTTCGATCATCAATACCCTAGCACCATTTCCTTTGATACAAATTACATTTGTATCTGTATTCAGGAAAATCTTATTCTAAACGCCCATAGAAATCTCGATTGGAATCCATGTTTTATGCCCATCGTTCTAGGAATAACGGTACCCACACTAGACCATAGTATTATGCATTATAACGGCCTTATTGCAACTTGGCCTGGTCTGTTTAATGCTGGCCTTTTTACCAGGATTATGTTATAAGATGTTACACAACTCTGGAGCATGGAAAATAATGTTTTAATGTTAGATTTTGTGAAGACACAACATCGAGTCTTATCCCGGATTAGGCAGAGATTTCAGTCACGAGCATAAATAACGTACCCGAATACAAAATTCAAAAGCAATTCCCTCGTGAAATACCGATTGAAACTTTGGGGAAATTCCTTTTTTATAATAGTATGGTTTCGAGGTTTTTATGGGGACCAACAATACACCTTTATGTCTAATTTTTTTTCGTAGTTTTAGTGGTACATAAGTATACATAAATACAAAAACACATTTCCGACGACTCTTTAATATAACGCCAATAGTATCAGTGTAAAATGGCTGACAGACGGCCAAGCCGAAAATACAAGTGTTACGTTTTTGCCATGTGACAACGTACCCCTAAAAATGACTCGGGATATTTTCTGATTGTGCCTTGTACGTTTATGTCAATGTTTAATTTTAGGGTTCCGTACACAAAGGGTGCGAACGGGGCCCTACTATTAGCTAAGCCTCCACTGTCCGTCAATCCTCCTGTTTGTCAACAAACTGTATCTCATGAGCCGTAATAGGAACACAATTGAAATTTTACATAGAGTGTATTTCAATGGCTGCTATAGTAACAAATAATAAATTAAACATCATCCATCCTCCTGCCTTATATCAACTTATTTGGGGTCGGCGCAGCATGTCTTCTTCTTCCATACCTCTCTAAATAGAGAACTTGCAAATGCAAGTCACCTCCTTTCTAGCCATATTATGCAATAATAAATAAAACATTAAAGCAGTATTTAAACGAAGAACAGCAATACAGTAAATGTAACCATGGTTACGAGAATATCTCTCATGTTGTACGATGCTACGTCCGACTCTAGACGGATACCGCTCTCTGAGTATGAGCCTGACTCGCTCCTTCCCGGTGGTTTTGTACTTTTATTTTTTTATTAATTCGAGAAAAGTTATTAAAAAAAAACCACATATCTTCTGCCAAACTGCTTTACAGTTGGTCGGCAGTGTTCTCGTGGAAACAGTTTTGTTATATCCTACTTGGTAATCACAAAACTGTTGTATCTTATTGACCATGTTAAATGGGTACCTACACATGTATATGCGCTTATTGTTAGGGTATAAACGTAGTGTTGTAAAACGATGCTCTAGCTTGATTCTTGATTTACTGTTGACAGATTTCGTACCAGGCCATCTATTCTCAGAACTAGCTCTACACAGAGATTTATGCTTGAAGTATAAGTGTTGATCTAGAATGCAGGGCTAGGATTGTTTAGATGTTTACTGCTGAATTGAAGCTTTCCTTTTGTGTCTCATTTTGTTGGATATAAGTTAAAACTGAGATAGCGGTTCACGCCTGTATTTTGTGAAGCGTTGTGTTCGCGCCCTGTCTTTTCTATATGTTTTGCGTTCGGACGCTTTTTGCATGAAAGGGATGCGCAAGAGACATATGTCCGCGCCCCGTCTGCGTCTTACGTCTTTTCTTTGTGTTCCTTAAACCCTAAGTGACCTACAAACAATACCATTTCTATTGTGTCTCGTTTTCTGGCAGTTAAGGTGTTAACAACCAGAACTTCGTAATCCTGGTGTTTGATACTTGCCACTTCTCATCATCATCTGCCTAGCCTTTTCCCAACTATGTTGGGGCGGCTTCCAGTCTAACCGGTTGCAGCTGAAAACCAGTATTTAACATGGATTGACTGCCTATCTGACCTCCACAACCCAGTTACTTGGCAATACGAGACCCCTTAGTAAGACTGGTTGTCAGACTTTCGATCTTCTGACTACCCGTAACGACTCAAAATCTACAAATGACAGCCGGTACCAACGGCTTAGCGTACTTTCCGAGGTACGGAGGGGTCTCCATATGTTACGAACGGTCACCCATCCTCAGACTGACCTCGGCAAGGAAGACTGGCCACTGATATAAACACAAAAATAATCTCCCAAAATACCATATCTAGTTCCATTGAGATGAGATGTTATTGATATAAAAGTGAAGTGAAATCGTGTCGCGTTGCCAGCGGATGCGACGTGTAAACGACGGCATCCGCTATTACAGCTGATTTGAGGCCCCCGTTACCTATAGCATAGTATATATCAGATTATCAGTAATTTACACGACCTTCGGTGTCACGGGTCACGATGTGGACTGTGATACAGTTCATCTTCATCATCACTTTAGCTGAAAGTCTTCGTCCAAGTGTCGCTATATGAGCCTCGGATTCTAGCGGTCTTTACTAGGTCATTGGTTCACCTTTTGGGAGTTCCACTCCAGAGCCTTTCAGCCTCATCGGGCTACGGATCTGCAGGGAATATGCCCAGCCGATTCTTCAGGCAATGGCAATTCTTCGGGCTATGTCGATTACCTCTGTTCTTCTGAGGATTTTTAAGATATAGGAGTCCATTTTTGACAGTCTCTTAAGCCAACATATTCAAGGAAAAATAACTTCGAATTTTAAGAAAACTTAGGTTCTTAGGACGTATACTCACTTACTTCTGATTTCTGCTATCAAGCAGTATGGTATGCTCTGGTCTTTTTTCTAGAGTTGTCAACGAAAACGTTAATTTGTATTTAAAATAAACTCTATTTCTACAAAGGTAAAGTTCTAATTACAAAAACTCACGTCAAACCCGTGTCTTAGTTGTCAATTTCGAATGAAGAATTTTACACTCATCAGAATAAAGTTTAACATACAAAAACTGTCTCGACGATATTGGTAAATAGAACCCGTTTTAGAATAAAGCGGTTAATGTTGCTGGTGTCTATCGTATACGGCTGGAAACTTTTCAATCGAATTTCAAATATATTTTTATTCTTTTTCTTTTTTTAGCTATTAGCCTGTATGCTTAACGTACACACATATACATACTGCTTTCAATATATTTGAACCATAATGTAATCTTTACCGACAGCAACCTATCCATTTGATAAAATAATAATAACACCGTCCCCTTCCCGCCATATTTCATAACGTTGCAAAAATTTGAACCGTATGATGCGCGTGCGCCGCGCGCACCGTCGTTCTATTCGCTACGGAGGGTGAGCACGACCCCTCTGCGGAACAGGGTTGTAATAATAATTGCTATCGATGTAGTTTGTAGATAGTCAATTGTTTAGCTAGAGGACTTACCCATTTAATGATTACTGTGTGTGGTATTAAATTAGAGGGTTGAGTCAATCGAAGGTTAAGCTACACTTGCCGAGGTCAATCGGTGGATGGGACGAGAATATGCCATTACGTACTAAGACCCTTCCGTGCTTCGGAAAGCAGGTTAAGCAACTGGTATTCGTAGAAGTATTTTTGACACACGTTACGGGAGTCAGAAGCTCAGAGGTGTGACAGATAAGAGGTCACATGTTACCCAGTAACTGGGTCGTGGATGTCAAATATACAGTAGCTCCATGTATAATACTGGTGCATCTTGTTAACCTGACAGCCGACCCCAATATTGGAACGAGGCTAGGCAGATATCGGTATTGTGGTTGGTCTAGCAGTCGGAAGCGCTACTGCTGAGAACGAGGGTTCGAATCCCGGGTCGGGCAAAGTGTTATTAAACTATTCCATCTGGAATTTCTCAGAAGCAGTCCGGAGACTGGATTAGTGCCCGGTTGATGGCAAAAGGCTCGCTTCCTATTACATGGGACTGGCGAAATGTGGGTGTTCTTACAAGTAAAAAAAAAAATAGTTGCCCCTTCCAAAAGTTTCTTTCGTATGGAACCAATACAGACCTTATCCTGGAACCAATTACATAACAAATTATAACGACCTATATTACCATAACAGCTGATTAAATAACAATAACCATACCACGGTAGGAACCCAAGACCGGCCAACACCCACGCTGTGTAACAGTAGTGGGCCACTAATGTCCACTAACGGTTCATAATGTGGCTGTAGTGGCCCAGCTTCCGTGACCCGGCCGTATGGGGCCATAATCATATGTATTTTTTTTAAATTACATTTAATTAACGGAATTTATAATGATGTCTAGTAAGCTCTAGTGATAAAAATTAGAGCCTTTTAGGAGGTTTAATATCGGGGTATAGGTACCTAGCCATACCTGATAGTCATGGTCTTTTGCAATTGTCATATAAATATGTATTCAAATAGTTATGAATTGTATAGTACACCACAAACTGCCAACATAATAAAATTTTCTCCTTTTCATCAAGTCCATCCAAAGTGATCAGGCCGCCTATTGTAACACCCTATGTAGGTACAAACAAACATCGTCTTCAGCTTTATTATATTAGTATGGACATAACACACATTAACAATACTACTTAAAACTCATTAAAACTTAAAAGTCATTACGTTAGGCCGCAACATTTCTTATCATATTAATATCACTACAATATTAATTAATCATAATTATTATTTCTCTAATAAAAATTCTTCATCACAAATCAACAATACTAATTATTTATTATTTAAAAGTGATTATCAATTACGTTGTAACGGCCGCTCTATTGAACACTACGAGCTTAATTACCAAAATAAACAGTAATAATGAATCATTATGATTGATAAGAGTGGGTACCGATTCTTTTAATTAACTTACGCTTACCAAATATAGATACCATCGTCAACTTTGATTATTATGACATTAATGACCCGAAAATGACTGAGCGTTACTAGCCAAAAGACAAAAGTTCTCCTCATTTTTTTTTAAAGGATGGGAAATTATCCAATGACTTCTCCCGTTCTGGGTGGAACGGGAGGGCATGTCAGACTTTTGCTGACTAAAACCCATCCGTGTTACATCCTTGTCCTTCACATCCCGGGGTCACGGTAACTGTTTCGAAGAACCCGCAACAAAAGTTCTCCTTACCCTTTCCTTGTTAAAAAATATAACATAATATTACGCCTGTGTGTTTTCTGAAAACGTGAACAGAGGTGCACCTATAGTAACCCACATTTCGCCAGTTATGTTTAAGTCATCCTTCGGCATCTTCTGGCAAGCCGAGGTATACCGAAATGTGAACGCTAAGCATCATAAAATAAGATCTCAAATCATTTGCGCTTACTAAAATTCCTTATCGACTAAGAAGGCGACGGCTCTTAATGTTCACGGATTGCATGTTGGACAGGTCCACTCATATCTGAGAGGTCCTACCCTCAAAAGACCATCTCAGTGTATGGTCCTCACATGATCTGAAGTCTGAACTTTAAAAGAGACTGTGCCCGGTTAGTTTGTCTCGGTGTTTCGTCTCAAAGTAATCAGATGGAGAACCACCTACCTAATCTAAATAATTGATTTTATTTTACTACGTGTAATTTCACAACCTATTTTAAGAAATAAATTTTATAAATTATAATTTCATTTCCAATTGATACCGGCCATAAGAGACGCATGCAAGAAAAGGTGGCCAGTCTTGAAAAAAAAATCTTGAGCGGTCAATATTTTTAGTGACTCCAATTGCCACAGAAATGCAGTACAAAACACTGTTCACCTATAATAATAATCCACATACTATGACGCATACCAACACACTATGAAAACATCCAAAAATCTATGGGAACCGCGAAAGATTCTCCTATCCCGCATACCAAGATGGCGGTTCTTCTACAACTGTCAAACAAGCCTGATACACCGTGAAATCGCTAAACGCAACCAATTACTGTTTTATATATACGAATATGTATTGAATATATCGGCGTTTATCGAACGTCGACACGCGATTACACTCCCGTAGAGATTGACAATTAGCGTTACCAGATTTGGGTATCGGTCGCTCGGTATTTGGTATCTGGTATCTGGTACCAGATTGCGTGGTGTCCGGCTCTCGCTTTTTTTTGTGGCTCCGGTTTATGCTCTGTAGTTATGGGTAAACTTGTTCTTGTTTATCAATTGACTGGAAGCTGGGATAGCAAGATATGTAATAATCCAAGATTCAAGTAATTCTAACTTGGATGGTTACGTGGTTCCCGTTCTTTCCATATCATTATGAGCTAGCTGCTCCCCGCATTGATACTCGCGTTTAAAAAGGCAACATGAGACGCCGTTTTTGGGGTTAAAAGTAGCCTTTGTGTGGTATGAGCTACCTTCATAACAATTTTCATCGAAATCTGTTAAGCCGTTTCAGCGTGAAGGACTTACAAACATACACACTCACTGACAAACTTTTGCATTTATAAATTTAGTGTGATAGGTTTTTTGACCGTCCAGCGGAACCAGCTGGTGACTAACCCAAGTATGGTGTGGATTTCATGAATATTAAATCACATCTCACCTTGCCTATTTATTTACACATTTAGATAAAATGAATGAAAAAGAATATCCACAATTTCTCTTCGTACGTATTTACAAAATCGAAAATCGGTTTTGAATATCTAAATTATAACTCGATATATTTGTAAGCGTATACCCCCGCGGGGTTCGTGTCACAACCATGAATTTTAAGTAAGTACACGGAGTATTACATGTGGTCAGAATCCCATAATGCTGTCAAAATGACAATAATGAGCTGTTTATACACAAATAACCATCGGATGTACCTTTTTTCTCGATACACGTACGTCCCGTGTTAACATTGATTTCGATGCCGGTGAAGATGGATACGTACTAAATTGACATCGATAGATTTCTTTAGACTTGTCAATTGGTTTTTGGCTGAACCCAAATAACGTCCCAGGATGATTCGTTGTCTTGTACTAAGTACAGTCAACGAAAGATTCGGTGGAGGTCGAGCATCATCATCATCTTCCTAGCTTTTTCCCAACTATGTTGGGGTCAGCTTCCAGTCTGCATACACATAAGTCTCTGTTTTTTTACATTGAGCGACTGCCTATCTGACCTCCAGAATTCAGTCACTGGACTACGCGATACCCCTTGGTAAAACTGGTTGCCTAACTTTCCGGCTTCTGAAAATCCGTAACGACTGCCAAAGATCTACACAGCCGGGACCAACGGCTTAACGTGCCTTCTGAGGCACGGAGGAGTCTCGATATACATATTACGAACGGTCACCCATTCACAGACTGACCTCGGCAAGCGTAGCTTAACCTACAATCAACACATGTGGTTATATTTGTTTAGCCACAAACTCCTCCTACTGATGTATGAAAGTGAACGAAGGAAAAGGTTCTATAGTTTCTGCCTAGCCCCGTGTAAAAATGCGTGAAGATATGTATATGAGGAAATACTCTTAAAAATCGTACCTAGTATTGACAGTGTCCACGAGATTCTCACTAGCCAAGCTTTTTCTTATCTCGTGTTAACATTCTCTCTATCGCAGTGTCAATTTACACGAATATGCAAATACAGGAATAGAGGTGGGCCTTTTGTGGTCAACCGGGGGATTCGTGTCGGTGTTTCGGTTTTGAAGGCCATTGTACTGACAGATCTTATGTCATCGTGTTCAGTTTGAGAGAGAGAGAGAGGAATTAAGAAAGGTCCCTCACCATCTATCTTACCCATTCCTCAACTATGTAGGGGTCTGCGTCCAATCGTAATACTTGTCAGTTTTTTTTTTATCTGACCTGGAATAAAAAAATATGTTTAGTCCTTCTAATGCCAAGCTTGAAATACCACGACACACCAGCCTCGTGCTTTACACAAAATGTAACGTATTTTTTATTACTATTTTTCATTATCAATCTATGTGAACATTATTTACGCTAGAACCTTATCACCATTCAAAACAGATCAAGTTGAGACTCGACCATCCCTATCATACTACTCGCGGAAACGCGCGATTGTACTCTATTTTTTTTTAATATATTTTTTTAAACTAATGTTTATATATTTTTAGTTCTGTTATCGGTGGTTTACGGGCAATGTTCCCACGGTCCAGATAGGCTTATCATTACTTCCTGAATGACTCAACGATACACGAATCTGATGATTTTTGTACGCGTATTTTTATGTATATATTTTCAATTGGCATTGTTGTTACCTAGTGTTTCATTTTCCTGTTTGCAATGTACCTGTTTTTCTTCTGGTACAAAGCTAACTAGAATACAATAGTAAATACTCTTTATTGTACTTACATCATAAAAAAAAACCTGATAAATTATACAGGGTGGAATAGAGATCGACACACACCCAGATACCATGAGGTCAGCACATGATTCTGGACCCCCATAGTGGAAATTTTTCGTCAGGTTTTCCCTCATTTTCAAGATTTTTCAATTTTTTTTTACTAAATAATCATGACAAAATCATAATTTCTATCTAACACCGTGAGGTTATTAGTAAAAAAGTTAGTAATTCACTTGTAGTAAATACTGATAATGTATAGTTTAAACTGAAAAAGTAGAAAAAAACATCGTTGAAATTAGGAAAAGAAGACGAAAAATTTCAACGTATTCCAAACGTGGTCCAAATATTATGTACTAAACGCATGCTTTCGATGTCCCTTCTACCTATCTCATGTTATTTTCTATAGAGGTTCAATAACATTAAAATACCAATTACCCATGCAGTTACTTGCAGTCAACAAACAACATCTTCCACATTGGTCGTGAAACTCCAAATTTGGTATATTTGTAAATCAACGCAAGCGCAGTATACCAACCCATAGTGATCAATAAAACATCAATAAGAAGCCGGTCATTACTTCTTGATAGTCATTCCTCAAGCAGCGGTCGACATCGATCAATGTCCTTTACTAAAAGCGCTGTAAACGGCTGCGTACGCGCAGGGACGGATCGAACGATTTATTTGTGATATTGATTGGGAATTGATCAAAGAGATTTGTCTCACAGTGTATGAAGCTGTTAAATGCTTAGAAATAGTGTAAAAATAGACTGGCATAATTAATTATAATGATTAATATATTCAAAATTAAAATTATTTAAAAATTATTTAGAATAAAAAAGGGAACAATTATGGTTTGTATGTATCCACAATATAGGTGTACCACGGGAAGGAAAAATACCCTAGAAACACCCAGGTGATCTTAGGTGGACCACGGAAGAAAATAAATTCCCTTGGTACACCCAGGAATTAAGTTCAGTCATGCTTCCATGAGGAAAAAATGATTGAAAGTGAGGAATGAAAGCCGTTGCCTACTAACAACACTATCTAGAGACAGACTGCCAATCTATCTCCTAATAAAAACAGTAGGTAGGCCTGTCATCTGTCAAAAGTCAAAACAATTCAATCAGCGATGCTATCTCTTTGGCAGCAGTCAATCTGCACAAAGTATGAAGACCATTTTGTTTATTGCAGGTTTAAAAAAGAACGTATTGACGGTGAACCGTTCCTTTTTCAAAACGAAGCATTGAGATAGATTTTACGGTTTTTTTTTTTTCTTAAATAAAGTCGACAGTAAATTAAGTCAATATGCATCTCTCTCTTATGCAACAAGTAAGGGATGAACATATCAGAGCTGTCAATTTTAGTTGGAACTAAAGCTTCCACAGACACTTGACATTTCAGAAAATATCGACCGTACAGTAGGTCAAGCTCGAGGCATAGACTAATTTCAAATCTTAACTTAGTTCCTATCTATCACCGTACTTTTCTCGAGCTGTTTGTTAGAAAGAGATGTCAATTGTCTTATAATAGTTTAGGTTAGGGACAAGGCAATCCGGCCCCGAGATATATAGGAAAGTTTTAAAATATATTACGCAAGTTTCTTTGCATCAAACTTTTTTTATCGTTTGTTGAATCTAGGTCGGAACTGATGTCGGTATTCTGTTATACACATATTATTTTACATAATTTATGCTTTTTGCAATACCTACTTAGATTAAAATCAATCCGGTTTTCGGTTGCAGATTTAAATTGCCAAAAGCCAATTTAATGTCAGATTACTGTCACAGGTGTTTAGATTGAGTAATCGTAGCGCTAAATTAAGTAATTTATTATGAAGAGTGGAAATTTATAAGGGTTAGAGCTGATATGGTTTGGTACTGTTTCAACTATATTCTATCGTATTCGAATGTGTTGCTGGGAAGTTTGTCACGCCACTCCTTCTTCCCACCAAACACGCTTGGAAGTGTTGAAGGGCGAGCATTTTGGGACTGCCTTATGTCATTTTTGATGTTCAAAAGTGTTGATTCTTATCATTTTTATTTTTGTATAAACTTTTCTCCACACTTCCAGATAAACGTTATCACACAATTTCACAACTTCCTTTTGTTTCACTAGTTATGCCCCACAGTTTCAACTGCCTCTAAGGATCATGGCATGATAGTAATGGCCTATAATATTCATCAAAAATTTGGCTGTCAAATGCAAAAATTTAAATCCGTCCGGTACTTACAGAGTTCAACGCGTTCAAACAAAGAAACTAATAAATTCTTTTTATATTAGTTCTAAAATCAAAGTCAATATAAGTACCTATATTACTTTAATATCAAGTATAGATAAGCCCTTACCACAATGTCCAGAAAATTACCAGCCAGCTCCCGCCGGTCCTGCGTTCCTTAGCAGCAAAAACAATGGGTGACCTTATAAGGTGGTGGCAGTCGCATCCAGTTTTTACACCAGCACCCGCCCGATACGCGAATTTGGGAAGTTATGCGAAAAAACGAATATGCAGACCTTTCGCTTTGTTTAAGCTTTTCGAAGTTTCGCTGTTTTGGGAGTGTGTGTTGGTAGGGAAAATAGAGGTCAAAACTTGACTTGCCCATAGGAACCTAAGTGGGATACTTTTAGAGCAAGTTATTTTTTTTTCGTTTTTGTAGACTGGACGTAAGGCTGAAGTCTCTGAAATATGAAGAACGAAGAGATGAAAGTGTTAACTTCAATACTTATAATCATTAACATATTAATATGTTGTAAGCTGAGAGCATTTAAAACATATTCACGTCTAAGTAGTTGTATTAAAAATGGACGTTATCTTCTTTATATAAATGGATCCCTCTTTCCCTGGGTCACGACATCACGCGGGAGAGGATGGACCAATTTCGCTAATTCTTTTTTTGTTGTGTTTGTTATTGTAAGGCGAAGTTTCTTATGAAAGGCAAAACTAAGAAAGTTGAAAATTTAAGAAAACATAACGACTATTTTAACTTCGAGTAATAGACAGTTCGCGCGTTTGATGAGTGAGAATTTTAAGGTAACACCGCGGGGCGCAGTTACATATGAATAAAAGCCCAGATGTATTCAAACTTCTAGTTAATTGGTATCAACCATTAAAATCCTGAAGTCTAAAGCAACTTTTGAGTTAAATATGCTCTAAAACTTAAGGGTACAAGTTTTAGAGCATATTTAACTCAAAAATCAATAATTCCGGAGTAAAGTTATGACTAAGTAACTTGATTCACGAAAAATTTATGGCTTACCTGAATGTTATATTATATTAAGGGGGCTAAAGCTTATTTCGCTCTGGCAACAATCTATTTTTGGACACATTTAAACTTATTTACCAATGAAAGGTACCCAAAAGCCCTTTACACAACGCTTGGTATGCGGATCATGGCATTTATCTGATCCCAGTTGAACGAGTGACCTGAAATTATTTAGTGTCCTTGACTATCTCGAAACAATGTGCCCGTGCGCATTGTCGAATTCTACCATAGACCTGTTTTACTCTATGGTAAGGCTAGAAATTGAATTAAATGTAATTTACTGTGTCGCTTCTTAGGTAGACTTTGTATGGTGCAACCGAACTACAGTGCATCAGTTACCCAATGGTTGTACCATACAAAGTCTGCTACTAACAACTAAACATCAGTATGTTTAGTTGATTGTACAGAGGCCAGCACATCGAGCTACCCCAATGTGTCAAATTTCTTTGATAGGTTTTTAACTTTAATACGAAAGAATAAGGTTCATGTTTCATTGGGAAAATCTGAGAGTTTGGAGTAGCTTGATGTGCTGGCGTCTGTACCTACTTTTAGTAGAAGACTAGCAGCAACCCGCGCCTTCGTCTGCGTGTCTTTATTAAAATATAAACTTTATATAAAATGTAGCTTTTCATGTCAGGTCTTACTATAGGTGCATCTCTTGCCCAACCCTTCAGGGAATACAGGCTTGATGTTTATGAAGTTAACTTTATTAGTATAAAAACTCCTACTCAAGTTCAAAAACATGGCTGAACTCATTTCTCTAAACACAATTTAAGCGTAAGTACCAATGGCGTCATGCCAAAGAAATGCTTAAACCTAACTTAGTTTATCAATGTTTACTTAGTTCAAACTTGTTCACACGCGTGTCAATCACCGTACATGTTTATATTTGTGATGATAACCTATCAAGTGCCTACGATTGATGAGTTTATACTCTTTTCTGTATTTTTCTGACAATATTGGCTATAATTTTACAATACATTATTTTCTACTTGATCTCGGAGTATTGAAGTTTGAATTAACGCTGAGAAAGTTATTTGTTTATTTTGTGGGGCTAGTGGCTAATTATTAACAGTCATACGGGTAGATCTTCAAGGTTAAGTAACGCTTAGGTACCAAGGTCGGTTCTTGGATGGGTTACCATCCATTATATACCGAGACCCTGCCGTGATACGGAAAGCACGTTATGCCGTTGACCCTGTTATTTGTCAGTCGTCGCCGGTAGACAGAATGTCCAATGACGGAATAACCACCAAGCTTGGACAAAAACTTTTCTGAAGCGTAAAACGTCAGGCGCTAACGTCAAAATGTGAGGTATTGAAATTAAAAATATGGAAAGAAGTCACGTGCCATCTCTAAAGCGAGTGCCAACTCCATACAATTTGATCTCTGCGCTGGCGTTAATGCTTACAGCAAAGCGATTTTAGGCCCTCATTCTTAGCAATCGGGTACCGTGTTAGATTGAATATATTGACCCTAGCTCAGTTAGGATAAGGCTTGACATATCATATGGATATGGATGGATATGCTCGTACAATACATAAAAGGCTAGCAATAATGAAGCCACTCTTACTTAAATCTTTTTACATTTCTCTGTAGCTAACACTCAAAGAAAGAAGCGAATGATGGTTATAAATTAAAAGATGTTTGTGTCAAGCTATCCCAATCCGACACATTTATTTGATAGCTTTTCAACTTTTTTACAAAAGAATAAGGTTTATGTTCAATGGGGCAAAATTAACAGTTTGGGATAGATGTGGCTTCGGTACATTAATAAAAAAGAATAAATAAATATGGCTGGACAATCCACACAGCATCATCTAGCCCCAAGCTAAGCAGAGCTTGTGTTATGGGTACTAGATGACTGATAGACTTAATACAATACATTAAATAATAATAATGCTGGACAATCCACACATCATCATCTAGCCCCAAGCTAAGCAGAGCTTGTGTTATGGGTACTAGATGACTGATATACTTAATACAATACATTACATACATAGATATTTTTTATTATACATAGTAAATACCCAGAACACTGGAACAAATCTTTGTAGATCGTACAAACATTTGTCCCAAGGCGGGAATCGAACCCGCAACCTCCTGCGTGGCAGGCGGACCTTCACACGCCGCGCCACATCGGTCGTCAAAAAAAAAAAACCAATAATCATTTTAATCGCAAACAAGTTTGTATTAGAATTACTCACATCACTTTAACAATTTTCAAGTGTGTTTACATTTTTACAAGAGTTATGTAAACAAGTGAAAAGTATCTAGTCTTATCAAGTTATCATGTATTATTAATTTTACCAAAATTATTTATCGCTTGTACAAATATTACACTTATCATATTCCGTTTAAATCCGTGAAATGCTTCAAATTCGTTAGTTTTTCCCACAGATCTGTTTATTGCGAAAAAAATTGTGTACAGTTTACTTAATTCGAGGATAGCTTTTTAATGTAAATATAATGTTTACTAATATTGTGTGCTTTTTACATTTAAATACTTTCCCACGATAAATAAACGGACTTTAAATTTGTTTTTTCTTAAAGTACATTATTTTCACATGACATTGCTTTTCAGTTCCTATCATCTCAGGGGCTCGTAATAACAACTGCACGGGTCTATTTTCTAGGTTAAGCACTGCTCGGTAAGCAGTCCAGTCAGGTCAGCCCGTAGATAGGTGACCACTCAGTGCCTCGGAAAGAACTTTAAACCTTTGGTCACGCTCCCTGTCGTCATTTGTAAATTACTTTGACAGTCCTTACGGTTAAGCCCGGAATTTTGACAACCAGACTTACCTTAAGGTATCGTGTTACCCAGTTACTGGGATGTGGAGGTCAGATACAGGCCGTCGTTTCATGTAAAATACTGGTATTTAGCTGTATTTTTGAGACTATAGCCCATCTCAAACAAGTTGGGAAGAGGCTAGGCAGATGATGATGTTTTACTACTAAAATTGTTGTAAGACCTTGGTTACAATAGTGGTCAGTGCACTTTAAAGTCACATCCATTCTCATGACTGACGATATTTTTTGCTGACAAGAACTAAATTGATGGACTTCTTTTTTATAAATCAACCTTACATTTTGTAATGCAAAAGAAACAAAGAATAGTATCAACTACGTATCAACAACTACAGTTTTTACTCGTACGCTATTTTTATTTAAATTAAATAAAAGCTGCCATTTTGAGTCCAATTTCCTGGACTAAATGTATCCGATGTGTTTGGGTGGTCTCGATTCTGACTGATCGATACATCGAGATTATACCGATCGATTCTCCAATGTGTTGATAACAAATCGAATGTTTGAGTTTTCTCATCGCTACTTCTGTTTTTTTAGGGCAATCTCTTGTAATATCTGATGCAGTATCTGTATATTTTATGTAAATAATTATCTTATAGAATTGTACCTTATTAGAAATTGTTATAGTCATAATACACCACTGGCAATCTGCATATCTTTTCTCTTTCGCAATTAAGTCTTTTCAAAGGTTGTCTGTAAGAGATCGCTTTTACTAGCGATAAAGACGCCCATTGTAATACCCTATGTACCTCTCAAAGTTATTATTTGTAAAGTTTTGTGGTGTACAATAAAGAGTATTCTATTTTTTGGTAAAGGCAACTTTAAAGGCAAAATAAACTCAGGTTAAGAATTCGGCAAAAGCACTTCACACCACAATAACGGGCCCCCTAAAATTCTTCAATTTATATTTCACTTCTTTTCCAAACACCTCACCGCGGCTCCCAAAACTCTCGAAATAAATGCTCACTATCACAGCATCAGTAATCCTTCTCCGAGACACGAGCAATATGTTTGAGCACTCACCGTCACTTGATTCGTATCTTACACTTTACCACTCGGATGCTTTTGTCGCCAATCAATCCTGTTTAAAGTTATTTTGTTCTGTTTTTATTTAAAATTTCCATCCGCAAGTTGACACTTGTGGTTTACAAGTCCGTGCAGAATTATTGGACATAAACTGCTCACTAACATCTTGAATTGTTTTTGTTGTTTTTAGTGTGGACTATGTTGTTATGTATTCATCACCTGCCAAACCTTTTCCCAACTATGTTCTGGTATCCAGTTTTTGACCTCCTCACAAACATGGAGTTATATAAGTGTATGGCTTTCGGGCTTCTAACTTACTGTAACGTCTGCCAAACATCTACAAAAGACAGCCAGACCATCAGCTCTCTCAAAGGCACTGAGGAGTCTCGATATTTAATGGATGATTAACCATCCACAGACCGACCTCGGGAAGCCTTCGGTTGACTCCTGCGTCTTTTTTATTTAGCCACAATCCCCTTAACTTAATTCAGTAAACATAATAATTATTCACCATATTAAAGTACCATACCGCATTGACGTCATCGGTCAATAAAATAAAGGTTTCTTTCGCAATATCTTTACAAATCTAATGGCAAATGTTATCAAGATCTGTCTAATATTCTGAATTTTTATTTCATATCTCACTTGTGACCCAAATTGCCTTTTATAGCCAAGTTTAATGACTGCCGTAGTCATAATGTTTGAGCAATTAATCAGATGTGACTTGTCATGATAGACCAGTGGTTAAAGCCTCGTCTTTCATGCACGAGGCTGTGGGTTCTAATCCGGGCAAGTACCAATGTGACGATTCGTTTGTCGATTCATATGTACACACTACATCGGTGAAGGAAAACATCGTGAGGAAACCTGGACTTATAATTAATATGAGTCTGAAATTGCCAACCCGTCTTGAGCTAGCGTGGTGATGTATGCTCATGCCTTCTCTGTATGAGAAGAGACGTTGGAAATTTATACTGTAACAGGCTGGTATTATTATTAGAATTAATCAGACGAATTGAATTTAAATATATAGTTTTCATTTTATATTGTTGTAATTTAAATTTTATATTGTAATAATTTATATTGACAGCTGACAAACTTACGGTTTTTGAGATATTTGTGAGTGTGAGTTTTGGCATAAGTTTGAAGTTTATATGGAGAAGCTGTGCAGAAAGCTAACATGGCTAAATTTTACTATTTGTTTGATATCAAGTGTACCTATTATCGATCTTACTTCTAAAATATTCGTTCCCATGTAAGAGCTTATAAAAAAAGAAAAATAGTATTTTTATCCAACGAAATAAACAACCCAGCTTTATTTAACTATCTCTCGCTCTCTCTCTTTTACCCTAAGAAATAGTTCGTCGCAGGCACAGCCAGAGGTAACAGTTAGTGCAATATTATAAGATGCTAATGTGATGTTTTCTTTTTGCTCAGGTTTCGTGTCGTGTTCGCCCTCGCCATGCAAAAATAGCGGAACCTGCCTGTCCACGCCGAGAGGAGAATATTTTTGCAAGTAAGTGTAATAATTTATTAGCTTACGAGCTACATTTAGACATATTTTGTATAGCTTGTTGTATAGCTTCAAGTTCTTCAAACCTATCAGACAGACGTGTTGCTGGGGAGGTTGTTCCACCACTTTTTCTTCCCAGCAAAAACACTAGGAAGTGGTGAAGGGTGGGCGTTTTGGGGGACAGTCTTATGTAAACGTTTTGACGTTCAAAAAGTGCTGATTCTCAGCCTAATTTGAATAAATGAATTTTGATTTTGAGTATTTTAGTTAGTATATTAGTATTAGTAAGTAAACCTGCTTAGTTTGAATTTTATCATGTTTGTGAGAAACTTGAGAATGACGTAAAATACTACGCGATTGAAATTGATACGGGATTGGACTTAGCTTAGGTAATTAATTTAATGATACTTTATATTTTTGCCAATCTGAATTGGTTAATTTATAGTTTAATAATTATTTCCTTTAGCCGATTACTCTGAGACAAATACCGCAACAACCTCAGATATATCACAGTATCTTTTAAAGTCCAGACATTGTCTTGATAGTAATTTCTGGATGGTACCCCCTGTGTCTGATTTAATCTTTTGAGGAAAGAACCACACAGCTTTAAGTGGATATGTCCAGCGTGTGCAAGCATTTTTTTAGCACGGCGTGACGTCACGCTCAATTTCAACACACTATATCGTCCTCCTTTTTGGTTTACGTGACAAAAGAAAAAATACGTGTCCAGTATTTTTGAGTAATCCAACTTTCGGACCAAACCAAATTTTTAAGGACACTACCCTATTATCCTCCTCTATAGCCGAACTAGTCAAGCGCGTCCCACAAACTTCTCAAAACCCAACATAATAGAAACGACAATCCGAAAAATTAAAAAAGATCGTTATTAGTTTCCGAAAATGTATCCCCATCCATATGCCATAGAACCGTTAAAATTATTATTTCACCGTCCACCGTCGTCACCGCCCCATAGATACCCACATATACACACAAACACACACACACAGACGTAGGTGCTGCGTGTGCGCGCGTAATTGTTGTGTGCTCGTACGCATGTGTGAGTGTCTCGATCAACGGACAGATGCGCAAGCCCTTGGAACTCAAGTGGATCCTTAATTGCGTTAAAAATATATTGGAGTAATGAATATGTTGGGTTCCGTCGTATAAGTCATCTGTTTGTATGTAGTTAGGGAAGTATTTAACGCTTTTGTTGGTATATTTTTTTAACGTTTTTTTTATTAATCAGTAGTATTTTTATACTTTTGGTAGTTTATTTGAATTATGATATGACCGAGATACTGAACACATCTGTTGCATTTGTTGATCATTTTAATTTTTGGTCTGGGTTCGATTGCCAGGCCGGGCAAAGTGTTATTGGGTGTAACCATTCAGAATTTTCTCCATTAGCCGAGTATCTGTTTTTTTTCCAGTTTGATTACGACAGGCTCGCCCCCTATTGGGACTTAAACCACAACCGGCAAAACGTAACGTAACGAGAACACTTGCGTTATGGGTTATGGTAATTACGTATATGCTCTAGTAACATATACATATGAAGACATCACTCCTGTATTTCCCCGAAGGTTTGGGCAGAATTGTACATAGGTACACCTACAATTAACCAGTTATGTTTTAAAGTAATAGGGGGTGAGCCTATTGCCATCAACCGGGCACACATCCAGACTCCGGGCTTCTACTGACAAATTCTTAATGAAAAATCCCAATAACACACTAGAATCTCTAATGCTATCTCTGTGCTCTAAAAACATTGAACTGAACTAGCTGCAGGTGCAGAAAACCTCAAACGGCGAAAATACAACAACCTAACTGGAAGTTATATGTTTGAGCCGTTTGGGGTTGAAACACTAGGGCCATGGGGTCCGTGTGCCCATTTAGTTTTTCGAGAAATCGCGAAACGTTTGGTCGACTCTTCACGTGACCAGAGGGCTGGCCTTTTTTTTGGCCAAAGGATCAGCATTGCCATTCAACGTGGCAATGCTGCCAGCCTTCTGGGCACTTTTCCCGTTGACAACGATGCGGATGAATTTTTTGATGCCCTATGATTATTTATTTTATTTTATTTCTTCATATATTAATAACTGAACTAGATTACAATAATATCTGTACAGAACCGATAAACCCTTTCGCCATCCTTAACCAGTATGGAAGCTAATGGCTCTTAACCGTGTCGATTTATATGCGACGTTAAGCCAATATATTGCAGCTGACCACTTTCGATGAACGCCCAGCAAAAATTTTGGATGCCTTTTTTTCCTAAATTGCCTTGACTTTGAAGAAGGCTATAAATGTATCGGCTTTTTTTTCACAGATAAATTTTGACATGTACATGTAATGTTTTTGTAATGTAATGTAATTTGCTTCTTTGAATGTATTGTAATCACAAATCATACTTAATAATTTAAATATTAATTATTTTGACATTCACCTAACAAGTTATTTTGACTTTTGTTCCTATAGTAATTAAATAATACAATTATTTACGTAGTTAATTTGTAGTTTAGTACGAGTTAGCTCTTTATTTGCATGTAAAGATTGAAATTAATTCTTCTTGTATGCCTATAATAGGCTGATCATAGCGCACATTAACCTAAAATATTTCTGATTTCTGATTATACATATTGGGGTAGTGTTTTAAAGTACCTTAAAAGGTTTGAAGTTTGAAGAATCGATTCACTAAAATAAAACTAAGACAGTTGAAGAAGAATCAACGACGACTTAACAAAAGATTCTATCACTGACAAAGATAGTTGGCTTAACAATTTGAGGTGATAAATAGAAAATATGGTAATAATATTTATTGTCTAGTGGTCGGAAGCGCTACTGCTGAGCATAAGGTCCTGGGTTTGATTCCCGGGCCGGGCAAAATGCTATCGAGTTTTTCAAGAAGTCCAGGTTTCTCCACGATATTTTCCCCGCAATCTCCTGCGTCGCAGGCGGACCTTCGCCCGCCGCACCACATCGGTCGTCAAATAAAAGACATCTTCAGTCAGTAACAACAGAACATTCCGATAAACCCACTTTTTAAATGTATTCCGTGGACAGTAAGAATGCGCTTGCGTGAAGTGCAAGCATCGCTTGTCCGCAAATATTATGACACGCCTTGCAATAACTCGGCAGAAATGACACTGCAATAACAAGCACAGACCGACGCATAAGGCCGTAAGGGTCTCTTTTGTTAGACCCCTCAAGTATTAAAAATATGAGCTTGTTCGTTAAAAGCTCTTTCTTGGACCCCGGGGCATGTTTTCAAAGGATTGAAAAGACCCTTCGTTATTGAGAAAAATACATTTTTCGTTACAAAACGTCCTTTGCTGTACAAAGCTTATTTATTATCAGAGTAGATTGTTACCGGTAAGGCATAATCTATTGTGGATGAGAAATTGAGAATTATCAGTTTTATCTACTCTTGCCTCTTGGCTTCTCTTGGTATCGTGTTGCCCAGTAACTGGGTTGTGGAGGTCAGATAGACAGTCGCTCCATGTTAAATACTGGTATTCAGCTGCATCCAGTTAGACTGGAAGCCGATCCCAATATAGTTAGGAAAAGGCTAGGCAGATAATGATATACTCTTGGTTGTGTCTTCGTGTTAACCAAATGCTCTTAAAATTCAGAAACTTTCCTTTCTTGAGCTTTTAAAACAACATACATTTTTTAACTACACTAAACTTGATATGACCACACTAAACGTTCGTTAATTCAGAAAACCCATTAATCCCATATATCTTACTAGCTTCCGCCCGCGGCTTTGCCCGCGTAGTTTGCTAATAAAAAGTAGCCTATGTCCTTACTCGGGATGCTATCTATCTCTCTGCCAAATTTTATCGAAATCCGTTCAGTGGTTTTGCCGTGACAGACGGACAAACAGACACACACTTTCCCATTTATAATATTAGTATGAATTACTAATAATGGAATCCCAAAATAAAACTTTATATACGGTATTCTCATGTATGTACAGTTGACTGCACGCTAGTAAGACATTAAGACATTACATTGACAAATATGACTAGTATGCAATGTCGACTATCCTTCTTCTCCAAGTTCCGTAGGTACTTTGATAAAAGAAGAACAGCCAAGAGCCAGTTATGGAGAAGTGTACAATCGCGGGTTATCCTTACCTTACCGTGGTAAGGCACAGTCCCGAGGTAATAAATAGTGGCCCGCTATCAGATGGCCGTATATGTCATGTTATGTGCAGGGATTCACACTAGCCGCCTTACTAGTGGTTTGGAGTGATAGAAAAGTGAGAAAATAACGAATTTAAGCTTAGGTTTAAAGAACTTTATTCTCAAAAAAAGACACAAAATAATCACTTACTTGAGAACAATATTATCTTAGGCTAAGTTTAATACATCACTACACCAATTACAACTTAATTGTAATACCCACATCCATCCAATGCATTCAGTGTTGACGAAAGGTGCTATTTTCAATCTAATGTAACTGAATGAGTCTTAAATGCATTAATTGAATGTAAGTTTCTTATAAAAGAGGGTATTTTGTTATAAAACTGTGCTCCTTCATTTGTTTTGAATTTACAAATGACAAAGATGTAGTATCCACATGTTCTGAGGTCGTTTGCCAGTGTTTCGTTGCAATCAAGAGAAATTTGCTTGATGTTAGTCAAATTAAATAAGAGACCAACTTAATAACTAAAAAGTCTGCCGTAACAGGAGCAGATTTGGTGTAACTGAACCTGGTAAGAATAATTGTGAAAGAGATAAAGATTCATTTATTTGTAGAAATGTGTAACATTATACATGGAAATGCATATGTGCATGTTTTGCCTCAATTGTCACCAAATATAATAAAAGAAAGTAAGAATTTAAAGGCAATAATAACGTCAATACGGACTTTGACATAAATATATTTAACATTGAACAAAGGTAACGCATTATTATTCCACACGCCTATCACTTTTTGGCCCATACCGATAAAGACCTTTTTGATTATCTGTAACATTTTACTTTTTTGTTCATCTCACAAGATTATCACTTTTAGAAGCATGGGATAGAACCAATAGTACGAACTCTGGTGCGGCAGATCCCTTTGTTTTGTGCTCATTAAAATGGCTGCTTTTATGGTGATAATGGCAACTGCTATGACCATACGGTCTGGCGGAAGTTGTAACACCGCTATCAAATACATATTTGTATCGACTATCTCCTTATTGATACCTATGCCTAGTTTTATACCATTTGTATCTATAATTTCTATATGTTTTTCAATGTGTTCAAGTGTAGTTAGTTTTGTTATCTTATGAATAAAAGTTCAATAGTCAATACTCAATACTTTATTGCATTCCATAATGTTATATAAAACAGTTGGTGTGGCAAGGATAGAATCAATAATGGACCCTGTCGGGCACAGCCAAGTTCAGTTAGCTGGTGATAGGAGAGAGGATGAAAGCGCTTTTTATGTATTAATATATATATAGAATATTTATTAAGTAAATTGGATTCAATTAAGTAGTATTGTTATTTTAAATGATGGTATGTTAATGGCTATTTTAATATGGTAAGTTCAGTTTGCTATGCAGTAAAAAATCTCCTCCAAATGCTTTCATGTAGGGTACGATGACGTGAGCTGTCTCCCAGCCACTTGATGCTAGGGATTGACAAAGAATTGCATTATTACAATCATAATCGAAAATCGAGATTACCGTACTCGTAATAATACTTTTTGATGCTAGTGCACTTGGTAAATTATTATTATTTTAGAGCTAGTATTTAAGTGTCTAAACAATACTTATTTTAAGCTGGGTAACACTGACTACTCACCTCACCTCTTACCAAGTTTTACAAAAGAGAGATTTTTACAGAATCGAACGGCTGGTATCTATGCAATGTAGGTCTGTGAAAAATAAGTAAGTTCATATAAAGATGAGTCATTTAGTTACTGACTCAACCGGACATTCCAAGTTAGTACTTGCTTCATTACCAAAAATGTCTTCACAGCTTTATTTTGTCTCAAAAAAGTGACTCTAAGTATGAAAGGTACTTTTGGAAGATGCACAGATAATAGATAACAATTGTCCACTCGTCTAGACGACTAATGGAGGTGGGCGGCCGGCCCCGATTCCGCTGATGTCATGCGCGCGCGCATCTAAGATGTACCGATCTATGGCCACGATCTCCTTTGGGATTATTTGCTTTAGTAATAACTTTTTTTTGTGGGTTACGATGTAGGTAATTTGTTTTGAAAATCGAAATACCCTCAGTGTTTTTTTTTTCGTAAACGAAATTAATATCTATGGATAACTTTATTTCGTTTTTTTTTAAACTTGTGAAGCAATAAATATTTAATGTTTCTCCAATGGATAAAATTATTATTACCTACGGCAGGGGAGATTCCCCCTCACATTAGAAGTACAAAAGAGAGATTGGGAACGACCCTTACACGTGTTTCCTTCTCAAATTGTCATTCAAAATCATTAGGATTATCAATTCAATAGCGTTTATGATATCAAATTCACCTTTCAAAGCGTTTATTACAAACATTTACAATGATTATAGCCCCAAATCGTTCTTATAATCGAAATTATTCGATTTCAATTTGGGTAGGTACATCACTATTACTGACTATAACAATTAGGTATGATTGTTCGGTTTTGTATCAAAGGGATAGTGGGTTGATAGGAGACGGACTACAACTGCACTGGATAGATCAATTGAAATCATTATGGGTCGATTTTCTTTTATTTTAAATTGAATTTTCGATTTAAATAAATCAACGTTTGGTTGACGACCGTAGAGTCTCTCTCGCTTCCACTTTGGCCAGAGGCTAAGAGATGCCATATAACGTGGCAATACTACCAGTCTTTTGAGATTTATACACCCTATGCAGCTCTTGAAATTTATTATTTGTCAGTTACACTGCTGTAGAGAGTAATAACTATTCTATAATAATAATAAAAAAGTATATTTGAATTTAGAATACGGATAGTAAAATCTAGAAACGTTTTTAATGTGTCACTCGGTAAAGTGAGCCACACGTCAGTGGGTAGCACTTTGACGTAGTACGGAGCTTCAGTAGAATGCGAGCCCAGCATATACTGGTTTTGTTGTTACTTTTTTTTATTTTATTTTTTTGTCCCACTGCTGGACAAAGGCCTTCCCCAAGTCCGTCCAAGTATTCTTTTCCCGCGCCACCTCGTAGCCAGCCCTTGGATGATGATGGCCATTGTTTGATTGATCGCCTCCAGGCCATCTCGCCACTACTACTAATAATTTTTGACAAATATCTTGGTCACTCATATATTGCAAGGGATATACTACTGGTTAGTGTATGAGAAGTAACTGCCACCATGTAGTGACTATTATTTCACACAGTCAGACAAAGTAACGATTATGATTATAACACAAAAGTACCGAAATCTTACGTTACACGGGAGTGAACCCACGACCCTAGGTCGGACATGCTCACGATAACATTATTTGTATGATGAAATACGTTACGTTGTATATTACTTGATGACTAACGTGTAGAGTACGACCGAAACTGTATTTTGTTTTTCGGCAGAAAAAGAATACGAAATTCGGCCTGAATTGTATTTTCGGCCGAGAACTCAATACAAAAAAAATATATAATGAATAATAAAAATATAAATGTTATTGTTTAATTACACAATTAAAAACTGCTACTATAATTAGTACTGGTGAGGTCTATTAATAGTTGAATTTAACTATTTAATCTTCAAATCATACGAAAATCAACTTCTCAAAGATAGTATAAACATTCTGATTCATGATAAAAAAAGGTATTTTTATGCATTTTCTCTCTTTTACTTTCATTACGGTTTTATTTGTAACGATGGATTTTCTTAAACGAATTGCTAGTGTTGGTTTGCCGTATTTTTGTTTTCGGCCTATAACAAAAATCGCTGACAATAGATATTTCTGTCGAAACTTGAAAACGACTTTAAAATTTGGTCGGACTCTACTAATCTACGTTTGCAGCGGTAGGAGGTCAAGTTATTGTACTGTATATTGTTTATTTCGGTTTAAATGAACCCTAGGTAGGGCAAATTAAAACTATACTTATTGCGTATGTACTTAATACTGCATGCAAGTATCTATATGCAGTTTTTAAGTAGTTTCGAGTGAAAATCAACACACACAACAGTTTGGTATAACAAAACAGAACAACTTTTACAGTGGATTCATCTCTGAAATAGTCAAAAGAATAATATAATTTGTCACTTTTAATCTATTGGTATTTGTGTACCATTTTACATTGACATAAAGAGGCATAGACGGCACGGTTGGCGCAGTGCCTGAGCGATCGACTGCTGCGCGCCGGTGTCCTGGGTTCGATTCCCGCACGGAACAAGTATTTGTATGGCCTACAGGTAGTTGTTCCGGGTCTGTCTGTTTTTTTATGTGACTTTAAATGTTTGTAAACGCGACACAGGAGAAATTCCTAGTGTGGGGCAACGTTTCAACAGAAATAAAGACAAAGGGAGGTGCTGTAAAGTTTGTATGCCACATTGAACCTTATAGCATACAGGCTATAATATATGTATGTTTCTAACTCCTCCGCAGTTCTTTTCTGATTAATTTAGTTCCGGGATCCAAGACAGTTGAATCGTTTCTCCGGGACTCGTCGAGCTTCATTGCCTCGACGTTTTTCTGGTGGTCGCCACTGTTGATTCTCGCTTTCAGTAGTTGTAGTGGTTGGGAATAGTGTGGCGGGCTTATCCCAAATCAAATATTTTCTTTCAAATATAGAACATGCCGTTTGTTTAGAACGTAGCAGATTGTTTTTGGACGCGCCAATGTTAAGACGTACACTAAATAGATATAATTAAATTATCGGAGCCATATCATTTTATCGTGCCTTCTCTGTATGAGAAGAGGCCTTTGCCCTGCAGTGGGATAGTAATAGGCTAATACAGGTACTGGTATCGTTTTATAGTTGTAAGCTCTCAACTCGGCGATGTGAGGCAATGAACTGCCTCACAGTACATATATAATTCGATGTTACTAGATTTTTCATGTTAGATGATTCTGTGCCTAATTAAATTTTGGATACATAGTACAGATTTATTCACAAATGTCGCCGCATTTTCATGCTAATTCCTAAATTAGTTTGTGACACCCAATAAAGCTCAGCCAGCCTTTTCTCCACCTTCCAATTTACGAGTGATACATAATATATGTCTTTACACACACGATAAAACTGCCTAGATCCAGTTTAACAGCATGCATTATGTATTTTCCATACGTCGTGACATATTAACTTTTATGATACTGTGATTTTGAATTACAAAATGTAATAATAGATGATGGTATAAAATTCTATGCATATGTAAAAATATGTTAAAGGACAGGCTGTGTGCGAGCATTCGTATACAGAGTGTGGCGAGTGACGCAGGTCTTATTTTTAGTATAAAAGGTTCTATTGCTTATTAACATATAAGTATATATATATATATTAACATATATATACTTAACCACATCGCCCTAAAAAAAGTTTTAATAAAGAAATAGTTAAAAAACCATTTTATTTATTAATTAAATCTGTATGCACAAGTACAAAAACCGTACAAAGGCGGCCTTAGGCATTTTTTACCACAACACCTTAGGGTAAAGCCGAGACAGAACATGGTAGATGCAAAAAGGTAAAAAATAATTTTGACTCGAGAGAAAGATAGTTCGTTGATGGAGAAAAACTAATCAACTGTACTACTAACTAATTATAATCTACATTATTACTAACTCGTACAGATTTTTAGATTTATTGTAAAAGGTCGGATAGGATTAGGTACCTACATAATTATGCCAATGTCATGAATTTTGTGATGTTCAAAAATTCTTAAACCAATACTTTATATTTAAGAGTAGTGGGTATCTGTACTAGTTTTATAACCTACGAGGTATTTATAATTCTACATGCTGTATAATAATGTATTCCATATGTTTAGAGTCTGAGGTTTCTAACATAGCTTTGTATTTATATGCATCTGAAAACTCTTCTTCTATAAGTACGTCTGGGATTAGGTATCTAACATAATGCAAAGCTCAGGCTAAACGGAGAGGATCCCGCGCGGGATTCGGGATTACATTCAAGCGCGAAAATGATGACAAGTAACATTCGCTTGACTTTTAATTATTATTATTTATACAACAGACACTCGTAGTCGCTTTCCGCGTCCAGCGCTGGTTTCGTTTGCGTAGGCGTAGCAAGAGCTTTGCACAGCCAAATGTGGATCAATTCAGGCTTTTGCGCCACCAAGACTAAACTCGTCGCAGGCAATCACACGGGACTATTCGCGCCACTTTGAAAACTTCCATACAGTTAGTTGACATATTCGGCGCGAGCGACTACTGTCCCGCATCCCGCGCGGGATTCCCTTCAGTTTAGCCGGAGGTTTATTTGTCGTGTCATTTTTAAACATAATCCACCTTTTAGTAACAGTTCACAAAGCATAAAAGGATGTTTCTGACCATAGACAGATAGAATGCAGTATAATTTACTATTTCTGACTGTTACCTGATTTTGACAGTTCGTATGTCAAAATCATAACACATTTTAGTTCTCATTTCCGCTGTCTGTCAGGTTGTATTAGACACAGTAGTTAAAAGAGTTCACACGAACAGTTACGAAATAAGAAACCAAGAAGTATTGCAATGTTATGCAATGTGGGTTTAGAAGAAGGGTAATGTGTTTTGACTATGTAGGTATGTTGTCGACTGCGTTGCTAATAGTAGATCCAAAACATTGTGCTTTGTTTTGACATTAGTTATATTAACATAACAATAATAAGTATATGCTTTTGTTATTTTTTTGTAACACTAACACCTAATTGGTTCCATTGTGTTGCCAACAGTTATTAGTTCAAACAAACAGTCCGTAAGACTTCATAAATACTTAGTAGTTTAGTATTGGTTAGAGTAGACAGTAGAGGATCCTTTTGTCCAATCCCGGTCATAAATACCTTATAAATAACATTGCACCTTTAAGAAAATACATAATTTTAATAAAAACTCTTCATGAAATTTTCAATACTTTTAAGAAAAATTAAAGCTGTATATCTTGCGTAAATATAAAGTATGTATGCTATTTACTTTTCTTTAGAATCTTTCACATATAATTCCAAAACAAAAATTAGAATCCTTACATACTGATGAAAAGTTTCCATCAGCAACGACAAATAGGATTCAACAAAAGCTTTTGGGACTCGGTCATAGAATTCTAGATATAAATTAAAATTATGCAAGATACCACGTTGCCTCAATAACCTAAAATACTCCTTTCCCTTATCTATTCTCACAAGTTTCAATCCATTTCCGTACTTACGCAACAGTATCATTACTACTAAATGAGTTTATAATAAAGGATTCCGCTGGGCTTGGTCTTGGGCCCCCTTCCACTAAGAAATGCATTAGTTTAATTGTAGCCCAACATCGAGCTCTCGTTACACCGGATTGGGATAAAAAAGCTTTTTTAGAGTTCGGTGTAAGTGGGCAATTGGTATTGGGGCTTTGAGTATGGTTTTTGTTGAAAGATTATGTAATAAATTTTTGGTTGTCTTTTGTTTTTAGACTAATGAGAGGATGAACAGGTTCCTATTTTAAAAATCTTTATATTTTTAGGAAAAAATTACTGATGAAGTAATAGTGTTTCCTTTTGTAAGTGTGTAGGTACTTCAATGACAACTCGTGTGTGACGTTTAGTCAGGTTATCATCTTTTACGAAGAAAAATCCTTATGTAAAGCTTGTTGTCAACCATATTTAGATACACGTTTTTAAATTATTAATATTTACAAGTCGTGTCATTCTCGTAACATAAACGACACCTGCCTAAATAAATTTCTCAAAAAGTTACGGAACCAGTTTCTTATGTACGACTTACGGCCAGGCAACCACGACCATGCGACCATTTCTCGGTTTGTTTGACTTAGTTGAAGGAAGATAATAGCAGCGACTTCCTCAAATTCGTTTCGAGATGACTCGCCTAAGAGCGTGAGAAATAAAATGATAGTTTTAGAATTGTTTTTCAGTGTGAAGTTGTGTCATGCAACATCTTAAGTTATTGTTTAAAATGTAAATAAATGTATTTTTTGTGGTGTGTTTCTGTTTTGCATTGATTAGGTACTTTAACTGGTTCGTTGGTGTAGTGGTTGAAAGTGATAATGCTGAACATAAGATCCTGGATTAGATTCCCGGGTCGTGCAGTGCTAAGTTGGAAACATTGTCACCTCGAATATTATTTTCTCTTTATTTTATTATGAACAGCTAATTATGAGCAGCTTTAACTATATAGCTAAGTTTCATAAAACAGAACCATCATTAAAAGCGGGTGTCAGGTAATCAAATCCACTTGAAAAACCTACATTCAAGTTGGATTGAAAATATACAACTATCTACAAAACCTGATCTTGACGATGCGGATCCATTCAATGCAATCAGTCTCAGATTCTCAGTGTACACAGGTCTTCGTCACTTCTGTAGAGATTAGATCTTAATGAATCACGTGTGTAGTGACACTTTGTGGTACTTTTTGTGCCGCTGGAGTATTACTTTTCAGGACTGGTTGTTTAGACTTACTTGTGTGTAGGTAGAGCTAAGGTAGTATCTTGATATGTTTCGTTTGGTCTAACATTTGTGTTTGTGGAGGAAGCTCTCAGAATTTGAAATTGTATTTTCCATTTTATATTCATCAGTAATTTCATTGAAATTATCTTCATGAACAAGTAGCAGTATGTCATCTAGAGAGCATTAAAAAAAGGGCGGATCTTAACCATACACTTGTATCGGCGATAATGACTCCCATCGTATGCCATTATAAGCTCAATTACCATAAATATAGGTTGCAGAATCCCTCGTTACGTATTCATACCACGTGGACAGTGCACTGTATTGAAGTGGTTTCAATTTTCTGGCTTCTGGGAAAGAAATATTTAAGAGTACTGAAAGAAAGGGAGTGAGAATTATAATTTAAGAGTATAACCAAGTATAACAGGGTCTTTTACATAAGATCATTTGGAATGGGCAATCATTCTTAACATTTTAGCTAATAATTTTAATTATGACAATATTGAGTCTGGTGTTTATTCCCTATTGGAAATTCTAAGCCATCACGCAAATCAATAAAAAAATGCTTTTAATATCGCCAAACACAATTCGGAGACACTTAACCCAATACCACTTTTAATTTAAGTCCCAAATGACTCCCATACGTGACAAAAGTAACACCAAAAAGATTAACTCCCTTCGGAGACTTAAAACACGTCCCGGTCTGGACCATGTTTGTCTTTAAGTTTAAATAAGTGTTCAGCTGACCACCGTGACACTTTAAGGACAAACTGCGGTCAAAAAGATCAATTACAAGATTTTTACAAGTTTAAAAACCTTTTAGCTTCACGTGGCCCGTTATTAAGCGGACAGAGGAATCTTGGTGCTTCGGATTGTGGTTTATTATATTCTTTGTGTCTGAATGGCCCAGTGGTTGAGGCCTCGCCTCTCGTGTTCAAGATTGTGGGTTGAAATCCGGGCAAGTACTAATGTGAGTACTTTTTTAAGTCTTAGTCATCACTGACATCAATGACGGTAAAGGTTGTGAGGAACCCTGTACTTATGATTTATGTAAGTCTGAAATAGCCAAAAAGCCTTGAACAAGCGTGGTGTTGAATGCTTCTTTTCCTTCCTTCTCTGTATGACACAGGAATGGATATATTATTTATCATTATTCTGTGAGCAGTATTTCTTTTTGAGTAGGTATCAAGGTCTGATTGTGAAGCTTATGAGGATGCCTATGTACCTACTCATTTCTACTAACATCAGCTATTTCCTGAGCATGAACTCATGCGCATTAATGTATCCTTCAAATCCTTATAGAAATATTTATTCCTTCGTCTTTGTTGAACAATCGATGCTCACATACCTAGCAACGTATAAGGCATAAAATTATGATATATTATTTCATACAACGTGCGCAGCGAAATAAACTTGATACACCGTCCCGGAACAACGAATCACGTATATAAGCGCACGCGCAAACCGCCGCCATTGTCTCAAATTCGCCCAAACAAACCGGTTTCCGAGATAATAGCACCAAAACGACCGTCCACACGCAGTCTCGGAGAAATTCCGACCAAAGTAGTTTTATTCGTTAAAACTTTAGGGAATCCTGTCCGAAGGCATCTCTCGATAAAAAGTCATAGACGGCCGTTTATTTATCGCTGGACCAACAAATAAATTATGAAACGACGACTATAATGGACGCTACTGTGATTTCAAATATTATTTCTTATCTTCTTGGAACAGGGAATTTTATTCTGCTACCGGTGCAAGCCATTAACGGTGATAGAAAATTAGTGGCGTCTAACGATTAATTGAATATTAATGTTTTTGATTGGATTCCGGAGGCTACACTTATAAGATACGGCACCGTTCGTATACTATATTATAATATGAAGCCGTCATCTATGAAAACATTTTTAGTTTAACACGAGAAACAAATTGGAATACCGGTAAATTTGAAGAATTTGTTTCAATATCAATAAAACATAAAATAAAAATCGTTCTAGATCGACTTATTGATTTTAGACACGCTTTTGTATGCCTTGAATCCCCGTAGGGATCAATTCAAAGCAGGCTGCTGCACAGGTTACACTTTGTCTTTATCAGACACTTGCCTTAGAGCGGCTAAAGATTTCCTACACGGCATCAATGAATAATAATAAGCCCAAAGGTATTGAACCATGACTTTATGCTATAAATAAAGTGATACAATCTTTGCTCGGTCGGCAACTTGTACATACTGAGTCATTATAGGCATACTGGCCTTATGAAGTTGGTACATGCAAATGTGTGCTTCTGTTGCAAGTTGAATAGGCATTTAGTATAAGAACACCATAACTGGTTCAGCTTGAATATCGCAAACGGTTATATGTTAATATCGTCTCTCTAGCTTAACTTTAGGCAAATAACGCTTTAGGAATTTCCGACGTACAGAATATGTAAGCAATCTATTTGTTAGTTCTTTACTTCTTAGTTAGATTTTCAAGAACATTTAAATAATTCTTTTGTCATAAAACATGGTTAATTTAAGTATGTAAAAGATGTAGCATTAATAAATCAATTTATTAAAAGTACTGACGATGAATACGATGAAAACGTAAAAAATAACAACGTACAAGAAATAATAGGATTAGACAAGAAAAATTAAGTGACAACTTTAACCCAAGGAAAAATGTTAAGAGGAGCTGTTGGGTTCAAGTAATTGTGTATATGACAACACTCATTTAGTAAAAACTCAAATCTATGGATTAACTTGGTGAAGATATTCATGATGTTTTATCGAACATGTCAAAACATGGTGTTAAACACCTGAGTTATGACAGGAATATATCAAATATTTGAATAATACAACTGTTTTATTATTCATAGATGAAAAGTTTAAGGTATTTACAGATTAGAACCGTGCGAAATGATTAATAAAAGATGTACCGCTTTATCAAGATTTCATATTAAAGATTCACCAAATTAATCCACGTCAAATTATGTTTTCTTTATTCAGATTTTCTTACACGATCCTTTGATGATTATCGGAGCGTATTGTCCAATATCACATCAATAGATCGTAAAGGTTATTCTTAAGCTGAACATTCCGAGTTATTTGAACAAAAGCCTACCACTGCTGAGCCATGCGAATGGTCCACTATAGGCTGGTCTCGGGCGAGTCGATTTTTTGCACTTTTTTCCGAAGCGTTATCGGCCCTCGATGATTTAGTTTTGTATTCACGTTTAGTATTTGGCAGATGTTCAGCGGACGTTTGATAGTAGCATTTGCATTTATATCTGTTTTAGCTTAGTGTGAAGTTCCTTCTTTTGTTTTTAGATGGTTATTATGTGCTGCCATTATGATTTGACCAATTTTGTCTGCAAATAATACCATAGCACATGGGTAACTGATATTTTTATCTTGAAACATATCATAACGTGTTTTAATAATGATTATATCCATATTGTAAATAGGAAAGTGTGTGAGTCTGTTTGTCTGTCTTTCACGGCAAATCCACTGAACGGATTCCGATAAAATTTGGCAGAGACATAGATAGCATCCCGAGGAAGGATATAGGCTACTTTTCATCAGCAAAGCCGCAGGCGGAAGCTATTATTTTACAAATTTTTAGTTACCAGTAAACTTTTGTTAT
Source organism: Phlogophora meticulosa (assembly GCA_905147745.2). Lineage (NCBI taxonomy): Eukaryota > Metazoa > Arthropoda > Insecta > Lepidoptera > Noctuidae > Phlogophora > Phlogophora meticulosa. Next base: position 16,854,834 of record LR990519.1, read on the forward strand.
GCATCTTTGAACTTCGATCAAGATGGAAATTTTACTGAATGCACGCGATAGTAGTGAGGCTGTTTACATTTGCACCTCACCCGTGGTGGTAGTGCTTGTCTATTTCCCTAAATTGATGGCTAGTTCGTAACAGTTTCCAATCTAAATTTATAACAGTATTAAAGTTTCTCAATTCAACTACAATTCAAATTGAATCAGTGCCTGTTCTCGTTGCGAACATCGATTCCCTTTACCGTATTGTAATTTAGTCTAGCTATCACATTTAGAATGGCTCCGTTCCCTCGTCCTTTGGCCAAACTGGAGCATGTGGAGTACCTGAGTTTATGTCCTTTAATTAAATTAGTTCTTGAACATTTAATTTATGTTATGTTCATGTTGTTATTACTGATAGGTAATTATTGGAAATTCTATGTGGGTTCTGGTTTTGATCGATTATTATTGGTTGATAGCATATTTTGCGTAGTGCTACTTAATAGATTAGTAAGGGAGTACACTCCCTTTTTCTCTTCCGTTTTCGAAGACAAATTTGGTCCTATGCATTTTACCACTATATACGTAAGTATAGTTACGAAATCATTTCTTAAAACTTTGTCTTCGTCTTCTAACATTCAAGTAGCCTTCACTTCAAGATTTTGTCGAACAATTTCAACTTTTTCTTTGTTCCCAAAGGAGAATGTGTTTATCTATTAGCTTTGTCAGTTGGCGAAAACAAATCGTTGCTCGTTTGACTGAGGCCATCAATCGGCCTTAACATTTCATAAAAATATTCATCAGTTTACGACGTGGATAAAATATTTATTCTAATTGGCATTCTATTTAGTCATTCAGCTGTCTATGAGAGATGTTAAGCTGACTTAGCTTCTAGCGTTTTAAATTGTTTAATTATTTTAATTTAATTATGTTTACATCAGCCTTCCGCGTGCCTGAATTATTCTTGTTATTCTTAGCTAATCTTCAGCTGTAGATTTGGAACTGGTATATATATCTGTATATTTATACATACATACATTAACTTACTTTTTTTCCCACGGGGGCAGGAGCTACAGAACGTCACCTGCTACGATCCTTACATACTCGTTTTGCTACATTAATACGTGAACAACAAACATTAGGCATAGTAAAAGTTTATATGTTAAACTCCTTAACTAAGCCAAGAGGCAGAAACAATCGATGTTCGACCACTGCTTGACCGCTAGTATTAATCAAATTGGCATTATCATCATCTATCACTGATTTTCATTCAACATTAAGTCCTATATTTATCCCTTTTAACGTTTTGCTCTTTTTCCTACCATTATTTCTGAGAATTTTCTATGTCTCGTTTATATACCTCCCCATTGTAGCAAAAAATGGTCTATCTTTAACAAGGCTCATGAAAACAATGCTCCACAATCACGACCGTCAAGCATTTGAATCAAACATCAAGCCTCATCAAGTCAGCCGGATCAGTCCTAATGAACGCTTGCGACGCCATTTATGGGTTCGTTCGCTGCGCCCGCGCAATCGGCTCAGCGATATCTATATCACATCGCATTGTCGTTAACGATGGGGATTGTGTGAAATGTGGAACGGTTCTGGTCTTCAATACTGTGTGTCTGGAGAAGAAGCGTGAATTTTGTGTCTTAAGTCGTGTTTCAGTTTTATGAGTATATGTATGTATGTAGGCAAAAGCTACAAAAATAAGAAAATGTGTTCGGAAAATATGCGCTCGTAATATTGTGGTCTTCTGCTGTAAGAAATTACTGGCCTGTGGTGATCGTATCGTGAAATAAGATGCCAGCTTACCAAATAATTTAACATCGAAGCAGATACAAAAGTTTATAAAAGTATGCACCGCTACATAACCAACTCAAAATCAATTGAAATATTTCAAGCGGGAATCACATTTGATATTATATATCCAATAAATATAATAATCACGATCATTCAAGATTATTGAGATATTGACAGCTAAATACAGGCGGAACCACGGTCAGCTTGCATCTTGATAGAATATTCCACATTAATGATACAAAATCTTGATATGGCATTCATTATAGCGATACAAAGGTCTTGGAATCCAAATTTAGTGTCTATGAAAATTTAAATAATTGATAAAGATCGTTTAGATAAGGTTATTGAGCCATTATGGTTTTGTAGCCCTTTGGTTGAACGTAAAACTAGTGATGATCAGTTTGTCCGAATTGAAGTTTCAAATACAGTTACTAGCTTCCATATTGATATAATATCTGATAAAATATTACCCATAAGCAATTAAGATATTAGTGATGTTACTAATAATGTACTAAAACAACACCAAGTACCAAAAGGAGTCAATAATCGGGAAGATGTTGATGCTGCTAATATAGACAACTGACGCTAAATACTGTTGAAACATAGTACAATATCTCTGTTTACTGTAACGATTGTGAATCTATAGGAACACATTATTTACGATCTGCACGATATTGACATTAGTCCGGACAAATAGACACAAATCATCTAGCAGTTTCAAATGAGGGTTATTTACTGTTCAAATGCAATGGTTTGTAACTCGTCACCACTTTAAGATTAGACAATCATGAGCGAGAACTTCACACTCTTTGAAGTAAGAGAAATTATGAGAATTTGTCAACATATCCACTAAAAATATCCATTTAGACCGCAACAGTTACTTTATTCTTGGAACACTTGAGAACACCATTCTGTAATAAAAAAACAGTTATAAAAAAAACCTTTGTCGTATTATCACGCTTTATCTTGACGACAACATAAGTAATAAAGAACTTGGACTTCTACTAAAAAGTGCCGACTTATCCACTAAAGAACTTCACTTTGCTACAGAAAAGATAACCTTATTTTCGTGGGCATAGAGGTTGTAGAAATAGTTATAATATTCTGGTAGGATTTCCGTGAAAATTCACCTGCGCTCGCGCCTATCTCGATGCATGAAGCACGTCTCATTCGGTCGCCATGTTTTTATCTTACAGTCATATGTCTTAATGGTCTTAGACCACATGAGTAAGCACGAAGGGTTCACTTGTAGTTATTTTCTTAACCGCACAAACATTTAAAGTATAACATTCTAGAATTTTAGCCAGCTTCTAGAATTCTAGAAGTTTGATGGTATCTTTGTGAAGTCTTTTGATATGACTCCGTTTATACGTCTAATTTTATTGCCATCATACCTTGTATCTTTTCATTCCCAATTATATCCAACTGCTTGAAGTCTTCGCCGTTACCGTCAAAACATCTATCTTAATTGCTTTTTCTAGCGTCTTCTTTGATTTCCATATCTCCTTCATAAAACAAAAGTTTACAAACTATTGCAATAGGAATACTGATTGATCATCCGCCTTTAATATCAGCACCATCATCCTCATAGTTGACGATCAAATCTTAACGAATAGCTCTAATGATCGCCTCGAGCTCAACAATGCGATTGTTGAGACATGATGTATCGAGTTATTTAATCACTCATTTCAGACTGCATGTATGTGCTGCCACCCACAGGACGGTATCGGTTTGATAGCGGTAGACTTAGGTTGCGTTGGGTGAAGTTAAGACTGATTTATGATGGACTGAACTATTCATATCTAAATGCCCTAGAGGTTTTGGGGGTATGAGGAACAGGATGTAAAGTTCCTCATCCACCATAGAAAAGGGAGGATCCTCCGACCAGACGAGTGTTGTGTCTGGTGGGCTACTGCCCGACGGTTGTTGTCGATGGTATTTGTCGTATATATGTATTCCCAGTAGCGTGGATAAATTTAATATTGCGATGTAGGAGACGTCAGATTTAGTTCGTATGTGGCGCGATAGATGTCGCTACAAGGTGAAATCCAAATAATACAAATATACATATAACAATAATTGCTGGACACTCGTAGAATAGACGTAAATTTTGCAATGCAGGTTTCTGTAAGTTACCTTTTTCAAAATTTTCTTTAATTTGCACTGTAACTCTGAAAGTAATCAGTTTCTTGTCAAACATGTTCAATCCAAACAGAATTTAATACCTTTATTTAACAACTGACAAAACCATATATTCTGCGTCATATAGCCAAGCGTACTCTCAATATGTTTCTTGTTAGAACCATAGCGCGTAACACGAGCTATCCATCTAAACTGTATTACTACATTTGAAACTATCAATTATACATTTAATGAAATAATAGTCATGGTGGATCACGACTTCACATCAATAGGGCTGGCTTTACCATAGCGATCAAGGCTATAGAGGTCATCTTATCAGATTTAGAAGAATCTCTAGCAATGAACGATTCCAGATTAGTTTTGGTAAAGCAGGACAATGTTTTGAGTTTAATCCTTATTACCGACGATAGCATTGAGCTGGCTTGTTCAAATAGATGCAAGAATCTTGACTCGGATATAAAAATGGTAGAAAAACAATGGTCTCCCTCTTTGATGACTCTATGCTTAAATTTGTCTAGATTTCCAAAGGATTGTTACTAACGATAGATGGTCTGATGGTGTTGGAACTAAGCATGTATTTTAATGCCTGAATAGTAACAAGCAATAAGTTCATAACAAATGACAGACGAAGGAAATAATAAATATGGTACAACAAATAATAATCTCGAAAGAAATATGGCGCAGCTGCACAAGCAACCCTACAAACAGCGTGTTCTGCTGCGCTTGCGTCGTTTGTTATACTAAAACGAGATTATGTTGATATTTAACTGAATCAAAGCATTGTCACTTATATCCCTGTAAGTGATTTTGATTGATAGGTAATACAAAATGATTGCAAGTAGCCCATTAGGTTTCTATTGGACCTGAAGTTACTGCAATCGGATAATGATCTTATGCTTCTGTATATTTGTGAAGGACCAATATCCATACTAATATTATAAATGTGGCAGTACCTCTGTCTGTCTATCTGTCTGATATGCCTTCACTGCTAAACTAATGAACTGAATTTGATGAAATTTGCATGGTACAGACTAAGCTTAACCACAACAGTATATAGACTACTTTTTAATCCACGACTTTGGCTGCATCCGTGATAACTGACATTCTCGACAAAATCGCGGGTTAAAGCTAGTCAAGTCTTAGAGGACCAAGAGTGATGGATGATTCTGTTGATGCTCATTAGATTTTGGTTAGTTGATTGTAAAATAATGTTTCACTGATGCTTTTGCCAATTCATATTACCGATATTATAAACATCTGTCTACTTATGGTGTATTAAAACATGGATTGACGAACAGTAGCGACTATCCCTTTTCTCTTTTTTATCTGTGGAAATTTCCCTTATGTAATTTAGGACAATAACCACACATGCGAGACACGAGTTTATCAACGAAACTTTATGAATGACACAAAGTTTTTTATTTCTAAAATTAATTCAATTCTCACAATCACATGACCCCCTAAACAAAGAACATTTAATATTAATTATGTTCAGATAGCAAACAATGGACAAGAGACTTTACAGGGCAATGAAACTCTAACATTAGCCGATGTTGCAATACCGTTGCTACAGAGACTGGTGAATAGCTATCATTAATTAAGGTATAACTACAAAAGTTATAGATAGCTGGCAATTCATCAATTGATTGACCCTGTTGTTCCTATTGTAAGGATTCGTTTACTGTATGGTCTAGTGCACGGGATGTTTTATTAGCAACTAGCTTCCGCCCGCGGCTTCGCCCGCGAGGTTTGTTGATAAAAAAATAGCCTATGTCCTTTCCCGGGGTGCAATCTATCTCACTGCCAAATTTTATCGAAATCCGTTCAGTGGTTTAGGCGTGAAAGACGGACAAACAGACACATACACTTTCCCATTTATAATATTAAGTATGGATGATAAAGTTGTATCGGTGAAATCTGCATACGGGACATTTTTACTTATATAATGACATAGTCTTACGACAGATACAGACTGATTCTAGATTTGAATTTATTTATTAGTTTGGTCGTTAAGTAAAACATAGGGAAGATTAACAAAGGACAACAACATTGAGGGGCTCGTGGCTAGATGATCACGGCCGCACTGTTTGATCGAAGGTTGAGGTCGGTGGAGACCCATCTATACCTCGGACACCAGCAGATTAAACTGATCCCCACTATCATTCGTAGAGCTAGTAAGTCGTTACGGGCAGAAAGTTTGACAGCCGGTCGATGGGTGTCGTAGATGAGGAGGTCAGATAGGCAATCGCTCCATCAAAAAATAATAGTTTTCAGCAGCATCCGGATATACTAGAAGCCAACCCTATCATAGTTGGGAAAAGGCTAGGAAGATGATGACGAAGACATACATGCACAATATATGGCACTTAAGGAAAACACACATAGGGTTAGACTTATTATTAATAGTCTATAACAACATGAATCAGTACTACCAACACAATACTAACTATCGTAATTCCCTCATCATTATATCGATATACCGTCATTACGCTAACTGCATACCTGTCAATTTATTATGTCGATTAATCGTCACCCACAAAGGCACATCCCTATTAATGCCTAGTGTTGTTTACCGACTTTCGCCGGTTGGCGTGTATCACGCAATTCTGTAGCAGTGCAACTTGAGAACAATGGTGTGTTAGGTTAGCGCTAAGCTGCGCGCACGCATGCTTTCGTTTCACACAGTTTGATGTAATATGGCGCAATTTTATTGTGGCTAATGTCAAAGGCTTTTTATAATTTGTGTTATTTATTTTCTTGAGTAATATTAGTTATTACAGTAATTTTCTTGCGTTACTCGTTCCAAGTGTGTTCTTATTGATGTGAAACATCTCTATACTCGTCTTGGGAGTAAAAATGACTCTTGTACAGTGATGGCAAACGGCATGACACTCTCCGATGACGTTATGTTCCCTCTGCCGCTTATCCCGGTTACCGATTTCCCGGTATGTCACATCTGCCAAGTGTCCCGTGACGGCCAAATTTTTATAGTCGTGATTTTAATTAATACGAATTTATTTCCGTGTGCTACTTGTGTGTTGTGTGTCATTTGACGACCGATGTGGCGTTGCGGGCGAAGGTCCGCCTGCGACGCAGGTTGCGGGTTCGATTCCCGCCTTGGGACAAATGTTTGTACGATCTACAAATATTTGTTCCGGGTGTTCTGGGTATTTAATAAAAAAAAAATCTATCTATGTAATGTATTGTATTAAGTATATCAGTCATCTAGTACCCATAACACGAGCTCTGCTTAGCTTGGGGCTAGGTGATGCTGTGTGGATTGTCCAGCATTATTTATTTATTTATTATCATTACTAGCTAATTTATGACATCTTCAGCACAGTTACAATCTGTTTGATCGTCAACTCTTTCAAAATTCCCCAACCTCAGTATTCATTGTCTTCTTATATCATTTTTATACTTCGGGTCTTCTATCGTACTTCCTCCGAGCTGTACAATAGTTTGATCAACACCACGTGCTCCACCAATAACACGGCTGTATCAACCGTGATTCATGGAGACATGAATAAAATTGTTATCTAACGACCGGATGACGGCTTAGGGTACAGACGTATTATGGCTGCATTGACCTGTGCGTTTGTTAGTATTCGATTGATAGATCAATTACCAATATATAGTTAGTTGTGTGTAAATAGGTAGGTATGGGCATGTGATGTGAAGGAATGAGATGATGTTGTGAGGAAAATTTTGAGTGTGAACGTGGACGGCTAGAGGAAGACCAAAGAATCTATAGTTGATTGGTGTGAAAGATGATATGGCTGGGAAGGAGGTGAGTATAGAGATGATTGCAAATAGATGTATGAAGGAAGACGACATGCTGTACCGACCCCAAGTAAATTTGGATAAGGACAGAAGGATGCCGATGATGATGACGAGTATGTTGGGTCAACGAGTTAGGTGATAGAAACAATTCCTAAAATATCATTGTATATTTTAACTCTAAAATCAGTAGTAATCTTCTTTACATAACATAAAAACAAAGGTTCATGTACAACAGCAACATCAACCAAAAATCGAGTACAATCAACTCCGCCTATATTCGATCACGATTCGATCACACATGTCAGCACCTTTACGCAACGCTTGAACTTTAGCTCCACACCGTGCACCGCATAGAACTCATCATTTGTCAGTCATCACATCTGAACGATTTACGTAAATATCAACGGCAGGTCACTGACCTATGCCCGAAGAGGTCTATTGGTTTAGAAATGTACATATTTTGCTTGCTCTTCTTATCTTACGTTTGTTTTGAGACCACCTTTAATGGAGGGCCTATGCATCATGAGGTCAGCGGTCATTATTATGAATATTTTGTGCACGTTCGTTATTACTTTTGACTATAGCACAATTTGGTCAATGACTGAAATTTTAAACAAATAAAGCATTGTATTACATCACACCTATATTCTCCAAAGGTGGATCTATAGTAAATCTATATTCCGCAAGCCTATTGCCACTAACCGAACAGTTGCATAAACTCGGACTCCCAGTTGCTACTGATAAATTCCATTTGGAAAACTCCAATACCAATTTGCCCGACGCGGGATCCAATCCAGAGCCTTATGCACAGCAGTAACGCTTCTATCCACCAGACCAAGGAGGCTGTTTAAAACAAATACTGCATTATCAAAACCAAAGTTTATTCACAAATTTTCATTACTAATCTTTATAGCTTCTTCTATTTTATTTGTTATTTCTTGGGCTGTCTCACCGAACGCAAGACGTGACGGAACGTTTCCGATCACTTTGACAAAAAACAAACTAATTTTGGATTTAGATTACTCTCTTACCGTGGCCAATGGCCTTATACCACTGTTTACACAACATCGACCATTTATCAACGCACGATCTTTCTAAATCCGTGATACTTGTGAGCTAAGGTTCCATGAAGATATTTGTGGCATTTTTCTTGAGATCAGTTCGCGCGTGAAGTGGTAACGCAGCATGGGACTCCCAATTTGCTCTGCTGATATTTAGAAAATTAGCTGTGGTGATCTTATGATACAATGGTAACTGATGATACGTGCTAATGAATTTAGTTCTTATTCTTCGTATGACCCATTTGTAGCATCTGCAGTAATTCACATACCTTCTACCTTCATTATCATCGCTCCTGATTCTCAGAAAGTACAGTAGAAAGCCGCCATCGCATCGCATATGTTATTTAATATTTACATTCCACCATTGAAGCATGCATATTTGTCTGTAATAAAACCATCTGGTATTCGGTCATAAACTTCTTAAAGAAAAATGAGCTCTCTTTCACTTAACATAATATTTTCCGTGGCCAACCACTTAATATCTAAAACTTCGTAAATTACATCATCTCCTGCTCTATTTAACAGCATTCCCATGTCGTATAACTAATTAACTATATTTAACAGCTGCCGCATTTTAACTGATGCTTCTATTTAACGAATATTAAACTTAACTACCTCTAAATGTCACTCCATATATTTGTTAGTACCACCAACACGTACAATGTACCCTTTGAATGGTTGTGCGTGTTAATTGGTTTTTACTTATCGTTGTTATGTTAATTTTGTACTTTCTTTTCAACAACTCGATCGAATTTCTGGGTGATGTTCGGAAATTTCATGTACAGGTATCGATATTGACTAAGGGGTGATTTTTCAATAGTCTCTTGACTTTTATTTGAAGAAAAACAATGGCGCTTTGATATATTTTACATACATAAGCAGTCCCGCCATTTTTATTCTTCAGATTATAGTTATCCGTTAATGTCAGCCCTTAATAAACATACAGTGACTTCTTCAATCGAACGATTGACGATACTCTTTTGTTTTTTGAGTGCTACCTTAAAAAAAGATCTTCCTGTTATGTTACTATCAGTGAGTCTATTTACTTTTCTACGAATCGAATCATTTTCCAATACATGGTTGTATGTATATATGTATGTATAGCTATTTGTGTGACTGTGCCTGTATCACATGCACTAAATTTATGCGTATGAATGGGATAAGTAAAGTAGAAACAATGTTTTTCACAGTAGTTGACCGGCTTTTTGCTGTCGTATCTTTCACCATTGTCTGATCGACCATCTCGGACATGACGGGCCTTAATTGGAAGTTATTGCAACTGAAAACGATTGGTATTGTAAATTATTACATCGTGCCACCAATCAGCGTGATTGATTCGACTGAGTAATGCGCGCACGCAGAATTTTAATTGAAACCTTTAAATGGATTGATCGGAATGACATTTCCGAATGTTTTGATAACATTGCGATTCCTTGAAGTGAGGAAACAATGAGGTTTCTTGCGCGTCATTCAAGTTTTTCTTGACCTAAGTATTGTTCTTCTGATAACTTCATCATCCTCATCCCAAAACATTCATACATTGTACGTTTTAACCAAAATTGTGCTCAATATCTTCAGCTGCCTGTGGTTTACAAGATGTAGACCACAAATTATCCCATATCCCCACCTGATCTTAACAACTCAACTCAAACTACAGTGTATTTTCTTTTATGCTCATACTGTTTACCGACTTTGTAGTATTTTCAATAAGACTTTGTATGTCTGTGTGTGTGTCTGTAACAGTTCGCAGTAACACATTGTGGCTGATCTTTAACCTGTTATTACTTGCTATGTTTGAGCACGATATTGTCGCCCCGCCCTAATCTGATCGATGGCTGGTTTCTGTAATTAAATAGATGAACTTTGTGTTCGGTGATTATCTTACTTCAAATGGTTCATGTTTCTACGTATTTTTGGGATAGTTACGTATGTAGAATTATCCTATATTGATTTAAATAACTGAACAAATAGTGCTCGACATTTCTAAAACGTTAATTTCGACATTTCGCTAATGAGATTACATGAAGCCAATGTACACGTGCAAAAATCAAATAAATTATATCAATTTACGGCGATTTCAATTCTAAGTGATTATTTTTGGTCTTATGTAAGCAAGAAGGATTTATTAACAATTTTATGATCAGCTATTGCTTTCTAAATCAAGTTTGATTGCTTTGAAAGTGTATTTCTGATTTCCTGTTCCGTTGCTCGCAGTTCAATGGATATGTTATCTTTCCGTGAACTGCTCCGAAATCTTCATTGCGGATGTCATAGGTAGACCATATCACCCTTTAAGCTGAACAGTATCTTAATGCATAACATTTAATGACTAATTTCCCATTTCAAGTAACTTTGATAACTCAAAAGTTCGATTTCAATTCAAAGAAGTCTCAACGCTGTAATTAGTAATCGAAGGTCGATTTTTGACTGTCGGAAGCAGTATTAAATTCGAATTTTAAAACGGACTGTTACTAAGTAAACATTCGAAGATGAAGCTCCAAATCGATTCGTTGGATATTGATTTAAGAAAAAAAAAGGTGGCCATGCCTCTCTGAAGTTGAACTGAGCGGGTATCGATTTGACATCGAGTGGAGTATCAATCGATTGTGTGGATTCGATGCGTCATAATATTGTTGCTTGTAGTGTAAACATAATGTGTTTATTCGATTCGTTGTTGTCTTGATTATAAATGAGCATTTGTAAGTTTATATTTCTTGTTATTCTAGCATTGGTTTTGGAAAGTCTGATAGCACATTACGAGTTTTCAAATGTGGAATAGTTTGCGATGATTTTATCTCTTTATGGCAAAATACAGGTAATCTTGTTCGAAATCATCCATACATACTTAATATTATAAATGCGAAAGTAAAGGTTCGTTTGTTGCCTTTTCACGACTAAACGGCTGAACTGATTTATATAAAATTTGGTATAAAAATAGTTTGAGACCCAGGGAAGAGTATAGGATAGTTTTTAATCTGCGACTTCATCTGCAAACGCGAACGAAGTCGCGAGCAAAAGATAGTAAACTATAAATGTGATAGTATCTCTGTATGTTTGTCTGTCTGTTACGCATTCGCAACTAAACTACGGAACCAATTTTGTTGCTACAGACTAAACTTGAAGAACAAGAAAGGATATAATCTACTTTTAGGTCCGCGATTTTGTCGCGATAAGCAATATTCATTCGGACAAAGTCACAGGCAAAAGCTAGTAAAGATTATGTTAATTAGTATTTGCGATGTAATTAAGACACATAAAGAAAATGTTTAAATCAATTAATATTTATTTGAGATCCATAAATCACGCGTTAAACTCTATACACAAACAAGGCACTATGCAAAAATTCCCACATCGTAATATAATTCGAACTTATAAAAATACAACATCGTAAAAGTAACAATTTATTGTATGCTACTTAATTTTTAATCGTCTTCGGAATGTTTGGTATATTAAAATTTATTCAAGAGATAATAAGACCACATGATATTAAAGGTCTCTCTAATTTGGTGGTATGTCCATTAGTAATTATGTATTCCTGATATCGTCCATTGAAAGAAGCAGTGCCCGAATGTTCATAAAATTAAAATGAGTTTTGGTAAAACAACACCTGTAGATGGTGCAAGTTTTGAGATTATAGCGGGAAGGTTCAACAGTACAGACACACATCAAGCTATCCCAAAGTGTCAAATTTTCCCAATTAAAATAAATATATAATGCTGGACAATCCACACAGCATCATCTAGCCCCAAGGTAAGCAGAGTTTGTGTTATGGGTACTAGATGAACCTTATTGTATTTTTATAAAGTTAGTATTTTAAAAAAGTAAAAAACTATCAAAGAAGTTTGCAGAATTAGGTAACTTGATGTGCTCTGTTAGTACATACGTAGATAAATTATTGATCGAATGTAATAATGACATCTATTACAGTATCGACCCAAGAACAGGTCACTGGTGGTCCTCTTAAGGACTCCACAAACACACGGTCAAGCCTGCCTGCGGAATGTGGAGTGCAGTAGTTTAAAAAATGTTATGTTTCCTTTTGTAGGATTTATTTTAAATCAAAAACCTTAGTCACACTCCCTCTGTCACTCAGTCTATCTGCCTCTGTCTCTGTAATTTGAAAATAAATGGAAGAACTCATTATTTGCTCTAGAAATGATTATTGTAATAAAAACACTGTATTTGCAAAAATATTTTTAGTTTGTCTACAAAAACACAATAATTATTTTATCATCTATACAATAAACAAACCTTTCTTATTTAAAACATTTATCCTTGAAGGCTAACAATGAATATTTTATTGAGATCTATAAATTACCAGAATACAGATCTACCAACTGGATAGTCAAAAAAACAACCGCCGGCGTCATGTATCCATCAGGGGTCTCGGGATCGCTTTCACTCCTCACTTAAACCAAAAAACGCTATAAAAAGCGTTAATACGGTGCCGACGACCGATTACCCCGTTCATTTGAATAAGCCCCCGCAATTGTATTAAATTAAAAAAAACCAAATAAATACTGCTCCAAGCAGGAATGCATCGAAGGATGAGCCCAAGATATCAACCAACCACGACACAGGAATAATTATAAGAACGGTCCTTGATTGGTCGACGATGCTGGTATTGGGTTTCAATCTCATTCAGGTTTATCTTTCACTAATGTAGTTCCCATTTAATCTTTGTATGTATTTGTCTTAGAGATTTAATGGGACACCTTGTCTTATCGTTTTTATAGATGATAATCTGATCATGAATTTTCATGTTGGTTAATTTCAAGGTGGGACGTGTTCGAAGTTCCAATGTTCTGATTTACATCATAATGTTAAAATAAATTAGGCCTCTTTTAAACGGTAATTTCTATAATGAGCTCATTTATTATTTGCATTAATAACGTATCAGAGAGATCGTTTACTAAATTGGTTTGGATGTAAAATGTTTTCGAAACTGGCCTGAAAAACTGCTAAGTTAAACATTGTGTGCTTGTAATATTTCATAATACCAACACCTTTTTTTCTCTTTTGAAAACGGGTCCCGACACTAGGCATTTCTCAAGTATCGTGGGTTTACAAACTTTTAAAGTCACATACACAAACTGCCAAACCCGGAACCTGTAGTTTGGTCCGTGCGGGAATCGAACCGGTACACGCAGCGCGGCAGCCAATCGCCACTGCGCCAACCGTGCCGTCAAAGAACCCGTAAATGTTTAAATTTGAAAATCCCTTAATACCTGTACGCATATCGTCAATTTGACGGTCATCGTTGATAGCATCCAAAGCGGCTTAAGCGTCAATCATGAAATTTGGATTATACACTAATTCCTTAAGATGAGAAAATTACCCGTAGACGGTACTTAATCGTTAAGTAACCCATCGCTGTACCATCAGTGTAGCTTAACTTAGAACTAATGAATGGGATGTCATTTTGACCAGAAGCAATGTTCTGATCAGGAGAGTTATAGAAAGAAAAGACATTTACTTAGCACAGACTCAGGCCCACAATTACTATATTAAATATCGAAAACAAAGAAAGAAAAAAATAGTGATGACAAAAGTAATAAAAAAATAGCCTTACTGGCTGCACCAAATAGGTCCAGTTTAGCAAAAAGTTTTCGGGTTCGGATTCAGTAAATAAAAGTGTGATCTCAATACATGATTCTTTTCGCAAAATAGTCAGTCCAAAAGGATGTAAGTCTAGAATCGTGTGATTACTTATGCACAGAGCCATCTCTTAACCTATGTGATTGTCTGCAGCTGTAAACAATATCCGGGTAGCACCAGTACCGGTTGAAGCCCCACTTTTAGACATTTTCCAAGGTTTTATTTTGGCCATACATTTTAAAACGAGGCTAGTTACAAAAATAATTTATTTTTGGTAAGTTTTAGTGAAATAAACACTCGTAGTGGAAACGCTGGGAGGGGAAGGACATACACTGACCTTATTGGTGATGTTATACAAAAAGGTCAGGTGCGTAGTACTGGCAACCGGCGTGCGTGTTTGCCCAGATGTATGAACTTAAACGAAGCAAAAGGAGTATGTAAGGATCGTAGCAGGTGGTGTCCTGTAGTTTCTGCCTGCCGCCATGAGAAAAAGGAGTGAGATTATGTATGTATGAAGCGCTTGTGTAGTTTTTTTTTTTTAAAGAAAACGTTGCCCCACACTAGGAATTTCTCCTGTATCGTGGGTGCGTTTACAAACATTTAAACTCACATACACAAACAGCCAGACCGTTCCGTGCGGGGATCGAACCCACAACACGCGGCGCAGCAGCCGATGGCTCAACCACTGCGCCCACCGTGTCGTCAAATTAAGAAAGCTTTAAAAAAGATTAAATGAAAGCTACGCTTACCGAGGTCGGGCCGTGAATGGGAGACCATTAATTATATACCCAGACCCCTCCGTGCCCCAGAAAACTTGTCAAAGCGTTGAGTTCGGCTGTCTTCCGTACATTTCTTTGACTGTTGTTACGGGTAGTCAGAAGCTCAAAAATTTTACAACTAATCTTACCAAGGGGTGTCGTGTTACCCAGTGCGGTTGTGGGAGTCTGATACTCAGTCGCTCCATGTAAAACACTGATATTCACCTGCATCCGGTTAGACTGGAAGCCGACTCCAAGATAGTTAGGAAAAAGCTGGGCTAGATGATGACTAGTTAAATTACTTAACACCTTAACTGCCAGACAACGAGACACAATAGAAAATGTATTGCGTGTCCGTCACTTGGCGTTTACGGTATTAATGATTACTGATAATAGGTATTTGCAATTCTATGAGAGGATGTTTCAAATCCTTGTAAAAATAAAACGATCGAGACTGAAAAAAATATACTATTATCAATAGGAGAAAAATCACACTGTCTTATAAATCGTGATTTATCTAAAGAATATCCTTAAACCTGAAGACTCCCGCATGTTCACATAATCGTGCGATGTCGTAAAAATTTATGAAACCATACGATTGTTATTGGAAATATTAGATCTATAGTGCCGTAAAGTCTTTTGATTTTCGTTGGTCCGCTTTTATGAATGTTAATCTATTAGAAGACTTTACTGCTTCGAACCCGTTTGATGCACAAATTGGTCTCCTAAGATGGATGGTGCTATGAATTTTATAGTTGTGTGATTTTACGATTGGATTATTCCATAACTTTTAATTTGTGGGTAGGTAATTGTGGTGGCTCATTTTGTGGTTCATTTTGATGTGAAAGAAAAATTTTGGTCTTGTTTTAATGGCTAAGTTAGTATTTAAACGACTGAGTATCATTGATGAAGTCATCATACATGTAATGTATAACGCCTTGGGACAAATGTTTGTACGATCTACAAACATTTGTTCCGGGTGTTTTGGGTATTTGCTATGTATAATAAAAACATATCTATCTATGTAATGTATTGTATTAAGTACGAGTATATCAGTCATCTAATACCCATAGCACAAGTTCTGCTTAGCTTGAGGCTAGATGGTGCTGTGTGCATTGTCCAGCATTATTTATTTATTTATTAAATACTATGAAAAAATGTCGTAAGAATGAGTACAATTCTTACCCATACATTAGGATAATCTCGTAGCTGAGAGCCAATTTACCTACTGTAATTAAACTCACTCCTCACTTATAACATAAAACGTAAAAAAGTTTATACAATTATTGCTTTTGATTTTTTCTCCTCTCATTATCCCATCATAAATTACCAATAGAGTCCATTTGAATTATAATCGTCTTCTCAAATATAGCTAATTACCCATACAATGCGGCAACCCTCTTTAATTATGACAGTTTGAAAGCTGGGCGGCCACCTGCCCACTCCTCTGTCTAACCTGTTGATGATTCATGCTCAACTATATTACTTAACAAGCCCTAATTTTGAAATCTGTTGGATATTAATATGACCTTGCGATCATGTTTCCTTGTTGACTTGTTAGAGGTCTATTATTTTGCTACATTGTGCTTTGACTATTATTTAGGTTATCATTCTCTCTCTCTGTTCTTTCTATCTCTTTTCTTCATCTCTGGTCACTCCACTGATTTGATCCACATTCTACGTTGGTCCAATCATTTTTGTCTGTTCAAATATCATTTTACGAATTTACAATATTGAGGTTATAAAATTAAGATGAAATGCTATAAAAATAAATATGATAGAAAATGCAATATTTTCATCCCACCTTCATACTTATCTAGACTATCTTATAATAATAACTGTCACTCAAGCTCCATGATTGTAATCTCCCACACAATCAGTGGAACAAATCATATCATCAAACTAGTTATAACTAGTGATGCAACTAGGTATGCAAATTGTCCAGCGTCGGGTCATCGGCCGCCATGTTTGAGCATCGTCGCGCCCCCATTGGTCGGATCTGAATCGATTCGTACTGCGCCCGCGCAGCTAAGGTCAATGTCGATACGCCTTTGATCTGCTACCGATTTTTGATCTAGAATTAATCTCGCGGTTAACTTTTTGGTTAGCCATTACTTTTTTGAGACAGTTTTTTCTAAATTTTGCTGGTTTTTAGTGACGTCATTTTATTTTCTCTTTTTATTTTATACGGCTTTGGTAACGTTTTAATAGTAATAATGGACCAAATACTTTTTTAGTGGATCGAAGACATATCTTGATGTACAAATTAATCGTTTTATCAACAACAAATATAATCGTCAAAAATGTAAATGTGAAAATCTATAAATCCGTTTAAATGACGATAGGGCGTCACATTATAACATTATCTTTGATAGCATCTACAATTGAGCTACCCACGACGTGGCCCCTGCGTACACGTCGCTTTGGAAGTCGCGTGCTTTCACATTTGAGGGATAGGGAAAAAGCGTACTGGAATTTTTGAAGGGGCTTCAGTATTAAGTCTATATCACCTTGTCTGTGGCCAAATGATGCATTCAATATCGCAATTGATGGTAATTCTTCAGACTTCCGGGCTTCTGACTACCCGTAACGACTGTCTGTCTGTTGAAAAATAGAAATTCAAAACATAAAACCACTGAGGTAATAAGATGGTAACTGCATTATTCATTTTCAAAATTCGGCGTTAGTAATATTGATTAGCATATTTTGTATCCTATTCAATGTCTGGAGCTCCGACAAAAAGGACTTATAACATTGTGTTACCTGTCTATAAAAAGTCTTATTTAATTGACCACAGGTTCTATATTGGTATAATTTCTAGGAACGGACTAATTTGCATCTTCGACATGACCTTCTGGTTTTATGACATGAAAAAGATCTGTTTTTTTAGGTATAAAATCACAAATCAATCAAGTATTTTGATTGATGTGTGTCATCATCACAAATAAGTTTTGATTTCATAATACTTTAAAGAATATTTTAAAACTTGCTTTTTCAACTAAGTTCTCGATCTCCTAAAGAGTTACATTTAGTTAATAAATAATAATGCTGGACAATCCACACTTCATCATCTAGCCCCAAGCTATACAGAGCTTGTGGTATGGCTACTAGATGACTGAAATACTTAATACAATACATTACATAGACATTTTTTATTAAACACAGCAAATACCCAGAACACCTGGAACTAATATTTGTAGATCGTACAAACATTTGTCCCAAAGCGGGAATTGAACCCGCAACCTCCTGCGCCACAGGCGGAACTTAGCCCGCTGCTCCGCATAAGTCGTCAAATTATTGTAGTATTAGTTATTATTCATAAATCATGAAGTATTGTGATCATAAAATGTTATTGCCGTTTTCAAATCGCATTCATCTCACATTAGTACCACTTACATTTATTTATTTTGAAAAAAACGTGGGTGATATGATAATTTTCTTCAAGATCAACGCCATCTTACTCCACACATCTTAAATCACGGTCTGGTTCCCAAGATTTCCTGTGTCGTAAAGAACTATGCACAATATCACTACCGGCGCGCCATCAATTGCTGAATATATATACATATGTATGTATCGCCACTATTTCTTGCTTGCATATTTGAATCTTTAATACGAGCGCATAATACTTGTATATCATGCCCTATTTCTATAACCACTTCATTTATAAGTTTCTTAGATATCTGGGTTAGTGATAACTGTATAGGTTTATTTATATTTCCTGTATCTAGATTATTATTTACTAATAGCGGCTAGGAACTCATTTGCAGATGTCAAATTAACTGTAGATTATGACAAGTTGACTTTTATACTAGCTTTGCCAAAAGTAATGTTATCATCTAATTAATTGCCAAGATTATCTTAATTAATTCTGCCATAACATCTGCTTAGTTCCTTAAATCCACATAAATTATATGCTATAAAGTTTAAGTAAATATTCCATTCAGTCTCTCATTCCTGTGAAACGTTAAGCTTGCGTGGCAAACTCATGATTTATTTCAGACGCCTTGAGGTATCGGCTCGTTATTTCACTATTATATGAATGCAAATCAAATAGAAAAGTCGCTCAACTTGGACCAAATAATATATCTTTAAATACCAATGCAGTATGATGACATGACTACTTATTCTTATAACATTTTGGATAATTGATAAAAAATAAAATATAAGATTTGTCTAAGCCAGCTCATTGATATAATATAAACCAAACGTATAATTGAATAAAAATCATCCTCCTGCCCTTATCCCAATTTATTTGGGGTCGGCGCAGCATGTTTTGTTCTTCCATACATCTCTATTTGCCGTCATCTCATGGCTCTTTTCTTGCCATATCATCTTTCACACAATCCATCCATCTTTTCTTTGTGTTCCTCTACTCATGTAACCCTGCACATTCATACTCAAAACTTTCCTCACAACATGGTCCTCATTCCTTCGCATCACATGCCCATACCATGACAACCGATTTCCACACAACTTCTCGATCACAGGCGCCACTATCAGACTTCCTCTTACATACTCATTTCTTATTCTATCCATTCGCGTAACACCACACATCCCCCTCAGCATTATAATTGAATAAAAATAACAACCAAAAACCATAAAACTGTAGCCGAGAAGCATTACAAGCATCTAACATCGTATCATACTCTTCCTCATTCACAGGTACAACACAAAACCAATCACAAACTCAAACCACATTTGGAATCGATTATAAACCAATTTCAATTCTATCATACCACACATTATTATTACTAACATTGTTTCCAATGTAAAAAAGCAGCAAGAACCGGTGGTTAGGCCAGGTCGGATCGCCTGGGGCGGTGGCGCGAGGCCAATCGAGAGAACGAAGCCTCGAGGGCTCCCATGCGATCCGAACCTCTTTCCCACCAATACGTAAACATACCGCCACGGGTTCCTAGGCTGTACCGTTCGAATTTATCAAGAGCTCTGCGAAATTACTGGCATAAAACAATTTTGGAGTTTGGACTAATTCGGAAAATAGATTCGCCGTTTTTTGCCCCAGACTAGACTTTTTATAGTGCCCTCGTTTTTGCAGCCGTCGCTAAATCTGACGTTGGTTTTAAACTTTTTCAGGTGTCGGTAATTAATTTCCTATTCAGCCATTACATTACCTGTCGCAATAAACTCAAGTTCGTTAGCTCCTATAATCTTTGCTTAGAAGTGAATATAATCTAGAATATATTGCTCAAGATTGTACTTTATGTACAAACCATAATCTCCTTAAAGTAATGTTTCTAGTATGAAACTTATCTTGCTTAATAAATGCGGCTTTCGCCCTGTGCTTGTTCCCGTATAAATGTCTTTATTACTGTACATTATGCGATCTGTTTATTCGCTTTCTAAAACAAAATAGCAAACATGTCATTCTCACATACATAATAAGATTGCTCAATTCTTCAGAGAAATAATCTGGGTGAATTCAAGAGGCGTCCATTTTGAACGTTTTAACGTCTAAAGCGTGTCTTTCTGTGACAATAGGGCGACACGCATTGCCCAATCGTTATTTATTTTAAGAAGTGTTCGTCTACGGCTTAAGTTACCAGCTTAGGAAGGCAACAATGTTTTGGTACGATTTATTGCGATATTGCGACAGACATTCCAAGCCTGCCTTCATAAGCCATTCATTGTTTTCAAATCATAGCATTGAAGAATAATATAGTCTGACGTTATACTTATCTATGATCCATGGAATGGTTTGGATTTCAATAATGACACCAAGATCTAAACACTGATTGGACAAAAGTGGTCCGGCTCAGTCGGCTCTCAGCAGTGGTGGATGCCAAATTAGTTATCGCTGTCGTCCTAAACTTGTGTCTGGAGAACGGCTTTACAATTTACATATAATGGCTGAGCGGCGCGACCACGACTCAGATTTGGAGCATAGATCTGAGCGTCGTGCGCCTCTCCGCCACTCCATACATCATACTACCAGATTACTATTCAATCCCGGCTTTGCACATCAGTGCCAGCACACAGGAGTTGCTCTCCGCAAATATTTGCCAATCACACTGCACAATCAATAGCTCGTTTGCAGGCAGCTCCAAAAATGACACCGAGATGCGAATTCAGAAAAACTTAGTAAAAGTTTATTGACTTTAAACCTCATTAAAAATAAGGTTCGCATGACTCACGGCGTACGAGCGATGTTAATGGAAAATATTCAGTAATCCTTATCACGATGACGTACGGCTCAAAATCGCTCATATGCCAGTTATGACAGCAGTACTAGTGTATGTACTCACGTATTCTTATGGTTTTAACTACCGACTGGTTGGTTATTGGAGTTGTTGCGCCGTTTAGCACGGTGACCCGACCCCGGGCGTGCTCGCCAGTACAATCTCATTGATTCGATATGAGATTAAGCGGCGTCCGTGAATGTTTCCATTTTGAATCCGCGGTGATGCTCGCCTGAACTCGCACCCGGATGTCATGTTCGATTTACATTTCGTTCTCTTGTTGCCGCATTCAATAGCAGTCGTGCTCTAGAGGTATTTACGAGCGAGTACATGATTGACGGTGGTGCGACGTCTGATGTAGACACAATTGTTACGTCCCGAACGCCGATAGGTTAGATTCTCACTACAAAAAAGATGGAATTCGATAATCGCAAAAATGTGTTACAATCGCTGGGGTCGCGTGTTTCCCCGGCTATCAGTATGCACGTCGCACATGTCTTGTTTACAATCCGGTGTCGCACGTAGCGATCGTGAAGGAACAATTATGTTGCTGAACCATGGACTATTGTATTCGCGGTTTGTCCAACCGTTAGGCGCGACCTTGAGCGTGATACGTTGAACTCCGGCGCTCGACTTGAGGTATTAATCGCTGCGGCTCCAAAAAGAGAAATATCCTCTCGGAAAGTGAAGTCGCAGAGATACGAGACGATCGTTACTAAGCGTGCATTCGTTTGGTTCGAGCGCCCGAGGCCAATCATGTCTTGGTATAATAAAGGGTTGCGCGCGTCCTTTCGGCCCGGCTTTAAGATTTATGGGCGAAGTAGGCCGCGAGCCGCCGCGCCGCCGCCGTCGACGCCCGCTCCATACGTTTGTCACACCACTATCACGATCGAATGCTTGCATCCTCTATTGACTCCAGTAATTGCCAACATGTGCTCAATAGCACAACGACTACCACCAATGTACTCCACAATTAAAATTTGAAAATAATTGAGCACCGTGATAAATCTTCCTAAATGTAACATGACATGGTTACGCCCATATTAATATTTATGCTGATCAGAGGAGATATCGTAAATCGAAAGACTTTTGTTTTTATTCGGCAGTGCTATCGGTGTTACGAAACAAATATGGTTGATTATTTATTTTCATGTTTTGTTTTGGCTGGGAGCGTTATTGGATTCGGGACTGAAGGTTGATCAACACACCTCTTGAATATATTATTGGAAGTCCCAGCACTTATTCCGAACATCTGTGCTCGTTTACTTCAAACATTTTGCAGTTTATTCGCAACATATATTTTGTTTCATTTACATGGATAATATTCTCATCCTTGTTAACACATTAAAGGATTCTCATTAAAACCTCACACATCTGTTCGAGATGTTATCTGGGATCTAGCGCCAACTGGAGCTGCCGTTTCAGGCTTGGACGCGGTTCTCGCAAGCCGTTAAATGATCCGATTGATCTCGTATCTTGCTTCGTTTATGTTCAACCGTCCTGTTTCTGTTCCTTTAGGTTTCCAATTACATGCTGATTTAATTCTGGAATTAATGGACGAAGGGTATTTTAGTTTTGTTACAGTACTTGCTACTTATTTTTTTAAATTAGTTAGACGAAGAATTTGTCAGCGTTCTTGGAAATTTCGTTACATTTTACTACATTATTGTGCTTTGTAGATATACAGCCATATTCAAGTAAGTTTCCTAATTAATGAAATTGGTGATTTTTTCGTACTGCTTGTGGGTTCAATTCCTGAGTCGCGAAAGTGTTATTAGCACTTTCTATCTGGGATATCTCAGTAGCAGCCCGGAGTCTGGATTTGTGCCCGATAGATGGCAATATCGACGCTCGCTGTTACTTGGGACTTAAACATGACTGGCCAAATGTGGGTATACTGTACGCAGAACTCAGGCTAAACCTTCGGGGAATCCAGGCATGATGCGCAGAAAAGAAGATCGAAAACCCAACAGCATAAAAAAACAAAACTAATTCTCATGATAATGATAAAAACGCACAAGTAGGTAATTTTGCTTATCCAAGTTAAAGTTCCCATTAAAGCCCATAAAGATTTTAAGACCAGTTGCAACTAAAGTGCTCAGCAATCCATTATCAGTGATTACGTCAGGTAATTGGATGCGTTCAGCAGATTAATAACTAGAACTTAATGGCAATTAGCATAGATTATAGAATTCTATGGCTACTGTAATAGCTTGAGAAGTAATACTGACATGAACACTAGTTCTATTCACTGAGGACAATTTAATTTGCTTTTACTTTATTTAATGTCGTTCCGCTTTAAAATGCCTCTTCTTTACATTAAGAGTTAAAAGGATTTTCTATTGCCCTTTGTGTAGGTTAATCTTCATATCATCGTTATTCTTAATCCTTTCCTATTTTAATCTCAAGCTTTGCCAATGGTTCTATTACTACTTATTTTTCCATAGTCAATCTTTCATATTAGACTTCTTCTAGTCCTGAATATAACTGCTTAACGTCATTGACAGTTTTACCAAAAATCTGCACCGTAGTAGGGTCATTATCACAAAGATCTTCATTCATTACATCATTGGTCGCATCTACTCTTTCCCATTACATAACCAAGGTGGGTTATGCTTATATCCAACATATATGTTAAACAACTGACAGCAAATGAAACCTTAAACTTCAATCATCTTGACATTACTTACATAACAACCGACCATGACAGAACTGCACCGAGGCAAAATTTCCGCCCGATCTCTCACGGAGAGACGCGTCTGCGCACAGGGCAAGGGGGAGGGGTATTGCACGTGTGTGCAGTAACCCGATCCCGGTGTATAGATAATTCCGTATTGTTGTGTACATAATGAAGCAAGGGGATGATGAATAGATGCAGGATCGGTTTGGTATAATGGTAATTTTTATTTTTAATTTGTGAAGGTGTCTTTATTGGGATCGGAGAGGGAGATGGTTATCAATCGATAGACATGATAACGTGAAACAATATTAATCATGTTATTGAATTGTGAGCTGAGAATAGTAGGATGAATGTTTCAGTAATGCTTTCGTCTGTGTTGGATTAAGAGAGAATGTGAGAAAGAGATTCTTTCACCAACCTATTTATCTCACCAACAATCCAACCAATGATTGTCCCACCATTACTAGGTGCATTAAACTAAATAACCTCCGATTTGTAGTTCATAAAGCACAATGCTATCACCTTGACGATGACGTCGACTATATCAGCAGACGTGTGCTCAATGGGATCGACGGATGTTGTTCTGCGGGTGCCCACAGACCAATGCGACAGATGTGTTACAACCTTTTTGTTACGGTCTAGCATCTGTGAGGGGTCACAAAAAGGGGTTCATTGATCAAATTTGCAGTTGCAACTGCTTGTGTATTGAACGTTACTAATCCAACTGCTCATTTTAATTCTGTGTCATCAAAACTTGCTAATGTTTCGATAAAGATACGATACGAAATGGTTTTCTTATCAATTTTAAATGTATACTGTATACATAAAAGTAACGTGTAACCTCACGTTAAGTTATTCAATAGACCATTAACGATCCGTGTTATCACTATTTTTTATGATATTCCTTTTAAACATTTTGAATAAGTTGCTAACTTTGTATGTATGGAAACATACGAAAATAACTTGGCAAAAAATATACGCACCACGAAGTTGCCGACAATTATAAATTTTATGATCAATTTATGTCGTCCATTATCCAATTTTAATTAAAACTATGGAACAAGGGATTCTGAGGCTGAGGTGTCCAACAGATGTAGAGGTCCTTCAGTTACATCTGAAATTTAGCCGCCGACCTTGCTTGAAACTGGTTCTTCGTTTACCGTTGATTGATGAGTTGAAAATTCGTGGTATATCTATATATCTTTCTTCGGATGAATTTTTGAATTTCAAATGAGATTTTTATGGTTAAAATATATTAAAATCTGACAAGATTTATTGCGGTTTTTCCTGTTAATTACTACGTTTGAGTGGTTTAGTATGTCTATGGCAAACATCATCATCGTACTGTAAACTTTTATTACAAAGTATATTTATGCCAGTATACATAATACTCGCTGGTATTTGCAAAGACAGTTCCAAACGTCTAGCTCAATATATTCACATTATAATCTACTCTATGAAAGTTGGGAGCGCAAGCTGCGCGCGCCTCACACACACCAGCGCGCTGCGCGTGCGCCTGTGTGTGTGCGCGTGGGAACGGGCGCGGCGGACGCGTGCGCGGATTGTGACATGCGAGTATTGTGAATTATTTAAACAAATCAACATTTTTTTACCTTTACGATTTGACTTGTTCTAGCACTGTCAGTCGAGGAATCTCAGAAGAATCTTTCATATCCTTTTATGAAAAGGTACGTTCTATGGTTCTCTATTTCTCTGTCTTAAGTTGAGGCATGTCCTCATCCCTGTAAGGTTTCAGAACATTCAGATTGACTATCTCCTCAACTAGAATCATTCGTAAATCTTCGGTCTTCAAGTCAATCCTCTGAATTGTTTGCACTCCATATAAGTAACAGTTGAACATGACTTAGCTAACCGTATCTTAACCCGGCTCCCAAACCTTGTATTATATAACCTCTATTTGTCTATCGCCAACTAAATGATTCGATGTAAAGATTAAACTATGACTTGCACGATCTGACTGATTATTTTATGATGAAGATACTGCTTGTAACCTGTTATGGTAAGAATGTCTTAGACTACATTGTATTTATTAATACTTTTGAAATTGTCCATGATATGAAATGTTAGGGTCTGTGATAATTATGTCAGAGCTATCATGAGGAAGACCCTGAATTCTGGGATGGTAAAAAAAACAGTTTGGAAATTAAATTTATTTGAATTTTAAGTAGTTCCTTATTTGTTGCATCCCTGCTGAGCCGATTAGTTGGAACCATTAAATTTATGTTAAACTAATACGGTTGTGCCATTATATTGGTTTCTTGTTTAGACTAAACATTTATATTCACATGGATATCTAAAAGTTTATCTGATTAATGCGTTGTCCTCATGAGTCATTCAGTCATCTCTCAAAACAAAAATTTACCATTTCAATAATCTCTCAGCAAAAGCAGCACCATTTATTTGATTTACATTTCGACCAGTATCTTTTAAAATATTAAGCATAAAATCTTTTTCGACATCACACTCAGGCAAACCATTTGCAGTCATTACCATTTGCCAAATGTTTGTAGAGTCACGATTTCGCAACTACCTCGAATTTCGATATTATTACATTGACCAACCTTTTATATGCCAGACGATTGCCGACTGTGCACCAAATCCGGGATTTGGACCGAGATTTTTTAAGCGAATAAGTGTCTGTATTTTGAAACAATGCACAAAACTGTTTTCTGGTAAAACCTTTTTTCCACGATAAATACAAAAGCGGAATCCATTGCTACTTGCCTGGTCATAGTGAAGAGTTTTTCAATATAGCTTTGTGCTCGTTTAAACTTTACCAATCTATGATTTAATGCCGACGCCAGATTTACACATACATATAATAACAATACCAGCCTGTCTTCTCATAGGTACAGAGACACGATCATTAATCACCACATTTGCTTAAAGCCAGTTGGCGTTTTCAGACTTATATTTACTATCCATCTAGGGATGGATAGTAAATTGGAAAAAATGGAAAATGAAAAAATGGACTACAGTTTTCTGTACCTCAGGTAGGCCTGAGGTACAGAAAACTGTAGTCCTTGATAAGATGTTATGTTGATAGAACCTTTCTTAGCGATTAGGGTGGTTTTCGCAGTTCAAGTGTTAACACTATAAGGTACGGGGTACACTCATCATTATGAGATGGTATTGTTATTTGTCTTGAATGCTCTAAACAAAGACTCTATATTATTTGAACGTGTTCCGTTTGCCTCTTGGTGTTTGATATCCTCAGTAAATTGGATGTTGTTAGTGTTATTAGATTGTATGCGTTATCAAATCATCACATCATCAGGCTATATTAGTCCACTGCTGGACATAGCCCTTTCCTAATGAGCGCCATAGCGCTCTGTCTTCAGCTTGTCGCATCCAGCATCTGCCTGCAGTCTTTCGCAGATCGGCATCTCACCTGGTCAGAGGGCGTCCTACATTATGCGTTAGTTAGTTGTTTATTGCTATCTGAAGTCTATTTGGCTATTGGACTTTATGAGAGCAATTTTTGCTCCCTTCATTTTTGTCTGACTTAAGTTCAATACTTTAAAGTTTTGCACAGGCCCTGGGCTCACCTCTTTTACCTCTTGTATTTGTAACTATGGGTTTCTTTCGCCTTTATCTACCATCCACAAGTTTCTTAGCACCGTAATTGCAACAATAAAGTACCTATCACAACAATCTTGCTTATTAAGAAACATCGACTCATCTCATTTAGCGGGAGCCCCACTATAAATCTCGTGGTCTTTCTGTAGAAAAACTTGAAGAATTTTAGTGCACGGAGGTTACCTATTACGTATAGGTGCGGGTGTCCCGCTTCCCCCTCTCGCTACCGTGGCCACGCCTCTCGGCAAATTGCGTCCGTCGCTGCGCTTGCGCCGCGCGTTCACCCAATCACGTACTAACATAGATCTGAATTTAAGCGATCTAGATGCTTGAACTGTATCTGATCTGATGTTCGTACTTTGGAAGGTGGTCAAAAAAGGTGGATGTGTAACAATGGTCGAAGTGGGAGGACTGTTACGTCTGTTATTAGCTTTGATATTAACAAAATTACCAGTATATTTGGAAAGTTATATTGTGTGGTAGTACTAGCTATTGGTCATGTTAAATGAGTCATTGACCCGAAGGTACCAGCAAAAAACTACTTTTGAGTCATTCATCATTCCTGCTTTACAATTCGTTTCGTCACCTAATCGAAATCCACATCATTCTCAAAATCATCGTTCTCATCATCCTCCTGTCCTTATACCAATTTATTTGGGGTATTCATAGCATGTCTTCTTATTACATACATCTATATCTTCCACACAATCCATCCATCGTTCCTGCAATAACATCATCCTAAAAAAAACATTATCAAATGATATTTCGCACGAACCTCCAGTATTTATTACTACAATGAACCACTATCAACTCTCCTATCTATTTTAAATCCTAGGACATAAAGCTGCTGTGAAGGGGTTCAAAAACCTCTAGCTTATTACGTCAATTACTGGGGTCGTGTGGGTTCCTATCGCCTAGTGTCTACAGGGCACTATCGGGAAGATTTACACGGAGAGGGAAGTCCTCCAGAGTCCGAGATACAATCCGGACCCCTTTGTGTTCGTATCTCTAATTGTTGTTACGCTAATTAAGGGTTTAGCTGGATCTACTGCAGATTCTTCTACATTGTCTGTGGCTTTAGGAGTTTCTTGTACAATAGCTTAGTATTTATTTTGGTTGAGTTCAGTATTCTGGTTGTAGGTACCTACACTACCTACGTTTATTACAGAAACACTTTTTAAAAGTGAAATGACAATATATTCTTACAGCAAAAAGATTTAGCTTAATTTAACTATAACGCAGGATCATTTTTATCTTTTAATTCCAATAAATCGTCTAATTCGTTGGAATTAGAAGCTAAAAATCCCGCGTCAAAGCATTGGCTTTGACATGAATTGTCATCCAAACCAAACTTGTATGCAAAATTGAAGCTTAATCGGTTAGGGATAACTAGTTAAAAATTCAGTTGCTAGATTTGACCTACACATATTAACATGGAAAATTAGGTGAAAACTTATAAAAAGTAAAAGAACAAAAGCTGGTATCTCTGGAAATAAAGTAGACGGTAGTTTAAGAGCTCGTAAATGTAATTAAAAAGAACCGTAATCGAAACCTAGTACCAAATAAGCATTGCTAATCTAATTTTAAACTTACAAACCTCACCATAACAGATCTTACTGGGAACCGGTGAAATCTGATCGCCGTACGTTAGCAGCATTTATACTCATGTTTAAACACGTGGCCATCTGTATGTCACATTCTTACATGTGAGAATGAGGTCTACCATTATTTTTATGGCTTACAATCAACAGTACCTGGATGACCGACCTTTGCTCGGATAAAACGACGTTTTCTAAAAATGAAACCTAGCTACTCGTAGATCGATTTATCGCCCACGAAACCCCCTGCATACTAGATTTCATGGAAATCGTTGGAGCCGTTTCGGAGATTCAGATTATAAAATATGTACATACAAAAATACATAGGTACAAGAATTACTCGTTTAAAGGTATTACATATAACTAGGCTAAAATGATGATTTGGGAGCAATGACGTGTACGTGAATGACCTGACGTGTATTTTTTCTCGATTTTACAAACTTTAAAAAATAATTAAATTACTTTAACAACTAAAGGCCGATTTTTCCGACACCATCGTTATTCGGGGAACAATTTTTAATTTTTGACAGAAGAAAATCATCAATTTTCTGTATTCCATAGACAATCATCAATTTTTCTGTATTTCGGAAGACATATCACCTAAGTATTTGAAACTACTTATCCATTTAAGTAGAAAGAAATAAAAACAAAAGTGTATTTGTTTGCCACAGGCGACATTCATACATACTCATACATATTGACAAAAAACCTTAAACTAAGGAATTTCTAATGGTACCTACCTAAGTAGTATTAGTAAATATTTTGCTAGCACATCCATGACTTCTTAAACCACAAAACATCTAAGCCTGTAGAGTAAACTAGCCTTAAAAATCCATTCACAAAACAAATAAGACATTGCAAACCACAATTTGCATACAAAGCCAGGAGAAAAGAGAAGTATTTATTGAACAAGCGAAATGTAATGTTTTAGTTGCGCGCGCACCCGATGAGCTATGGCGCTGCGTTCGCGCATGCTACCGTGCGTTTTATGCTCCCGCCATATTGAGTTTTGTTTATTTTTCAACGAACAGTTTATATGAACTATGGGTGGTTATGAAATTTGGTACGATAGAGTTTTTGTGTTTTGAAATCAGCCTTATTACCCACTTATTATTAAACACGGAGAAGAGTATATTTTCCAGATTCACTAAAATTACTCGATTTGAAGTAAAAATTTGGCTTCACTACTGTGCGCGAAAAGGACCAGCTTTTTCAGACGTAATCCTCAAAAATATTGAGTAGACTGCAGGGTTTTATTATTTTGTTTTTAGAACTGCATAAAAATACTTTGATCTTACGTCAAACATAATTATAATAATCGTATATTTCATTCAGTAGAGTCTTCTCAAAATCATGCAACGAAACCATTCCTAGGCTTATAAAGAAATTAACTTAATACAAAATTACCCGCTTCCATACAATTTAACACCAATTAACATAATTCCCATACAAAAATCCCATTAAAAACGGTTGAACATCATGAGTCCATTGCACTTCTTTTTCGCCCTTTACGGGTCGCATAACTGGGCATGTCCATAGATGCGCAGGCGCTCCTAATGATGACAGGAACTGAACTGGTTCGGCTGCTGTATGTTCTCTTAGTAAAAAAGTGGGGAATCTTGTAGAAAAACACTTTTTCTGGTCCGACCAGCTTGTTACCGTTATAACTACAAATTGGTATGAAGTGATTATCAGACAAGGTGATGTGGGATCCACGTTTGCCTTGGAAGCTCAACGCTTATAGTATCTCTGTCAGTTGGATT
Organism: Phlogophora meticulosa; assembly: GCA_905147745.2. NCBI lineage: Eukaryota > Metazoa > Arthropoda > Insecta > Lepidoptera > Noctuidae > Phlogophora > Phlogophora meticulosa. Next base: position 16,885,790 of record LR990519.1, read on the forward strand.
GTATCTGTTTGATAAGTTATGCTTGTTATATTTCAGAGAACTAATCTTGCTTTGGTTTTAGAGCTTTCCGCAGAACTGAGCATAATAAAAATGTATTACTTCCATAAAAGAAGTGATGATAATCACTGCTTTTATCGACGACACCCAAAATATAAAAAAAATAAAACAGGACACCCAAAAAATCTCAATCGAAAGATCCGCCGCCGATACAAAATCTTACTCTCAAGTAACGTCCACATTTCGGTGACACTTTTGCGCTAAACGATTTAACGTCAAGATACACCCTATGCGCGTGCGTCGAAGCGCACGCAGGCCGTCAGCGCGCATCAGATAACTACGACATGCGAAGCTATGCGCGCTTCCAAGAACCAAACCCAACGGAATATTTGTCGTCTGTGCGCGTTTAAATAATCATATTATACATGCATTCATACGTGCCCATGCTAATTATGATGTACTGAGTGTTGTTGGTACTGTTACATTCGGTACACACGCATTTGGAAATATGATTATTTTTGGAACAGATCTTACGTGACGATTATTAAAATATTTTTGAAGAGGCGCTGTCAGCATAACGAATAAGGATCAATCATAAAAAGAGAAAGTAGGAATCACAGGGTATCAAAAATTCGTCCGCATTGCTGTCAACGGGAAAAGTGCCTAAATGGCAATATTTGTCACGTTGAATGGCACTGCTGTGTTTTTGGCCAAAGAGTAAAGATGTATCGAGTATCAGTTGACAAATTCCAACTCGTGCAGTGCACTGGTTTCGGTTAGTTTTTCATCACAAGGACAAATTATTACCGTCATGACTAACTTTCTCTTATTTATCATAATCTTTAAAGACATCTAGCTCTGCCAAGTCATTAACATAATTCGATCCGACAAAACGACCACTTTTTCCGCTGACTTTGCAACGTTAAATGGTGTAACCCTTTAAAAGTTCACTAAGCTCACCGTATCGTATAACATAGCGCAAGCACGCAACTATTTATTTATTGCGGGCACTGGCTGCGACACGGGATCTCCTGTCACCAGCTATAAATTATGGTCGCACAACCAACCTTGGTCTTGCGCGCTTTCCAACTAGCCGTGTGCTTGGACACAAATGCGATCCTGCGATCTATGGTGTATAAGGGCCAATAATTGGCAAAGGAGAAAGTGAACTAGTTAATGAATTTGTAGCAGAATTAGACACCTCGTAAAAATTGTTTGAGTAACAGAGATTAATGAGTAATCTGAAGTATCATCTGTAAATCCGAATTTAGAACCTCTAATCTTCATCAAATTTTAAAGATGCTAAGAATAAGCATAAAGATTTAGTCGTCGGTGACATGAATCACAAAATATTATAAATTACTACAAAGGATGAGGACGCCATCTTGAAATGGCACATAAAACACGGTATTGCAGTGTCCGCACATCGGTTCCACTTTTTAACCCACCTCTATAATTAGATCAGCGATAATAATAATCTATTGTTCGCCCTCATAATGAAGATTTAGCTCCTAGTCTTGTTAGCTGAACAAAAGCCCTATTTTCAAGACAGGTTATAATTTTTAGAGATAATCTCTGGAGCGGTGGCCATCGTCATCTTGCAGTCTTATTGTTCCTGTGATGCCGTAATTAAGGACGCTGAGAAGCTTCCTCGGATCTTATGATATAATTTCTATTTATCTTCAAGACATTTTTATAACCTAGTCTGTAATAAAAGGTTTCTCGGCAGATGAGCAGGTAATGACGTTTGTAAATGACTCTCAAGATTGTCTTTTGTGAGGTAAACTTCGCTGTTTTATGTTATAATACCTGGAATTTGGATTCTAATCTTAGAATCTGTTTTCTGACAGTTTTTTCCTGGTAAATAAAAGTCTGTTTTAAACTTGCGAGGTAAAAATATTCTGACAAGTCTCAGCGTTTGCAATAGCATCGTCGAGGCAGTGAGTCCAGTGCATGCACCCTCTGGCGAGGTCACTGCGTGGGTAGCCAACAGGCTTGTCCTCCCACGCCAGCACATACAGGCTCACAGGCTCACCTCAGCTTTAATACACCAACCTAACGAAATCACGATAAAGCCATTTGTATTTGGTGGAATCCATTGTTTAGATCCAAAACATTTGCTAAAGCAAAAGTAAATCCTTGGTGTATTTCGTATATTTAGATGTTGCTGTTATTTTGTCAGGAAAATGTGTTTAAAACGAACCTTATAATACTTTAGTTTCATAATTATCAGCAAGTTTCGCCTTTCTAGTACCTATCCCATTTATCAAAGTATGTTGAGTCGAAAGTAATAAAACATTAATATTCATAATTATTACAAAATAAATAACGTTACATCTATACTCATTTTATGAGGTTTACGGCTCATAAATTGTATGGTTATAATTGTTACAAATAATATAAACAATATTAAATACACAAACCATTTAAAATGAATGTATAATCAAACAGGTAATATGGGTTTATGATGTTCAATTTGTGTAAAATGTCTATAGATGCACGGCTACAGTTTATTTTCCCACAACACCTAAAGTGTCGGTATTGGAACGGTTCAATAAATGAGATTTACTTCGTTTAGTTAAGAACATTAACATACACGTGGGTGGGTACATTTAGATCGGGACTGCTATCGGTAATATAAACTAATATTATAAAAGTGCTGTGGGTGTTACATCCTTTAGGCTGATCTTAATTTAAGCGCATTATTTATTTATAGATTTTGTTTATTGAAAATGAATACTGTTTTTTGTGTAAGCGTAGCTGGTATCTGATCTGGTTGTATATCAAGATGGGACATATGTGTACAGAGGCCAGCACATCAAGCTACCCCAATATGTCATCTTGGATAGTTTTTCCAAGCAAATAAGGTTCATATTAAATTGGGAGAATGTGACAGTTTGAGGTAGCTTGATGTGTTGGCGTCTGCACTCCGAAAAATCCTTAAGAGTGCTTCCCGTAAAAAAGTGCACTTCCATAATTTCGTGACGTGCATAAATCAATGAGAGCGACAAAGATTTATTTTATATGCGTACATTTTGTTCGGTTATCATTTATCATGTCATTGTAATTTACTGTGAGATTATGATAATACCTACGGCTTTTTACTGCTAAGAAAAGATTTTCTTTCTCACGTGGGCGTTCCTCGGCCGTTTTATCTCTGAACATATTGGGTGCACCACCAATTGTGTCAAGAATGTCTATATCAATAATGTTTTCGACCGTTGCTTTGTTATTTACTATCAATAATGTATTTTGATTTCGAAAATGGAAAAGCTCTCTTCTACTTCCATCTTTTAAAGCCATATATTATTAAGTGCATTTGTTTGGGTATTAACTTTTATCAAACACTAGCTTTTGCCCGTGGCTTCGCTCGCATTAGGAAGTGGTAGGTTAGAAAGAGAAAAAAAGTAGCCTATGTCACTCTCCATCCCTTCAACTATCTCCACTTAAAAAATCACGTCAATTCGTCGCTCCGTTTTGCCGTGAAAGACGGAAAAACAGACACACACACTTTCCCATTTATAATATTAGTATCGATAGTTTCCATAGATATTCAGAATTATTTTTGTAAATTTAGAAAATCTAAACTTACCAGAGGGCACTTTAATGAAATTAAACACTGTTTCAAATATTATTTTTTTCTTTAAGTAACAAACATTTTGAAATGATGTTTATAATAAACCTACAATGTGCATGAAAAGAAACAAAATAATTATAACAGATCCTTTTTTTGGGCAAAGAATCACCATTGCGATTCCTCGTAGCAAGCCTTATTTTTCCCGTTGACAATTATGAAATTGATAAATTAATACTTAATGATTCTCTTGGAGATGAAAAAGATGGTACGAATGAAAAACACAGCTAGTACCTGTAAGTAGCTGTGTCTGTAAGGCGGAGAAGGTAACTGAGAGAAATTGATTACTTAATGGTTTTCTTAGACGATGAGCCGGAGATCCATGATTACTTACATTATGAGAATCTGCAAAAACACCATCATTATACGTCTTGGTGTTTGTTTTTGGTTTACTGCTAGTATTTCAATTTCAATAGAAGTTTATCTCGTTATTTTTTTTGTTTTTTTGTTGCTATTTTTTTTGCTAAAGAACATAAAAAAAGTTTAAAATTAAAATTATATTTTCTTTGTGTTTATAATAATTATGTAAATATAAAATTGCATTTTTAAACTTTCTAGAAGTAATTCGCTATCTGTGAAACATCTTTTGTTTAACCAACTTCATTATTGTCTAGTACTACATAATCATTACACTCATGAAATTTTATAAGACCGACAGATACAGGTCCCATAAATTGTCACAATTTTAGTAACATTTCCAATTTAATATTGCAACTCAAAAACGCACCATAGCGATACAAAGACGAGGGCTGCGCGTGCGCACGTCACGTGGTCGTGTTCGCGACGTATCTGCGTTATTTATTGTCGACGTCCGGCCCGAGCTGCACGACTGCACACCTACGTAACAACACCGCGAGTATGTTATAAGCCCTATAGTGTAAGGAATATGTTCTGTCGATTTATCCCCGAAGATATTATAATATTTGTGCGTCGAATTAAAAAAAAATGTGCAAATTTATTCCATGGTCAATTAATTCTATCAGCAACAAGGTTTTGTTTACGTACTCGTATTTCAATAACTGAATATTAATAATAATTAGTATTCAGTATGCAACTCGATACAACGTCAATCTTTTTCATAATTAATTTAATCACAAGAAACCTGTCACACGGAAGGTTGAACAAAAAGTCCATTTAAACAAGATGGTGTCTTTAAAACCACTATATTTACATTCATAATTAATATGAACACAATATCTACAGATAAAAGCAACCCTGAACCTATAAAGTAAACCCGTCTGATAGAAAAGACCGAGCTCACAGACCCATTGTGTGCCATAAAGACCTCCAACAGAGGCACAGTAATAAATACTAGCACTTTAAATAGAGTAGCTTTCATATATAAAACCTTTACACATGTCCTGTGGCTCGGATATAAAGCCAAAAAGTAAAATAACCCTTCATCAAAAGACTACAGCTCAATGAATCAGGACAGTAATACAATGGGTTGGAGGATATATAACGTGCATACAAGAAGTCAATGGACTCAAAAGAGTGTAAAATTACAATCGCAAGTCACTGCTTACTAACAGTGGCCGTCTGTAAATGCCTTATTATTCACTTAGAAGAAAAGTGGATGTTCTGATCGAGATTGGTACACAGCTCCTCATGTGTATCGGTCCTCCTTACGTTTGTATGTTTATCTTCACCATTATTGAGGATGAGGTAAAGAAAAAGAAAGAGAGGAGAGATTTTTGAATTTAGACCAGTAACGTTTTGTCACTTGTTTTCCACATTTCTAACATTGCTTTCTTTTGTTTCAGTTGTACATCGAGATACGCGGGGGAGTTCTGTCAGCACTTGAACCCTTGCCACAGCGAGTCCAGTCCTCGATGTCAGAACGGAGGGTCTTGCCGAGTCCGGCCAGGAGTTAGTGGAGGTCCGCCTTCCTTCGCCTGTGACTGTCCTCTGGGATTCAGTGCGTCACTATGCGAGATCAGGATACCGGCTGCTTGTGATTCTGCACCTTGTTTAAATGGAGCTACGTGTCGATTGACTTCACTCGATACGTATGAATGTGATTGCCCGCCGGGTTATACAGGTGAGTTTGATTACAAATTACATTTTTTTTGTAAATGAATTAATATCAAAAAGTTCTCCTTTTTATGGGGGCTAAATACAATTGTTACGTTTGAAGCGAAATGCTCAGCACTTGAAGGATCTAACTCATGTGTCAGAGTGATTGTTTTATACAATTATCAAGTGTTATACCGCAGTTTATTTCTGTTGACTTTAATGGATTTCACATCAGGCATCTGAATTTTCAATTAACACCAAACGTGTTTATAATCGACATTCATATACTGGGTAATATTTCTTATTTTCGTTTGATTGCATCTCTTCATCTTTATACTCTTTTCTTCTCGCTATATTCATCTTTACACAATCATCCAGTTCATAATCTGCGTCAGAAATAGCTTAGATATTATCAAGATAATTGTCTGACCGTCTGTCTGTGTTTTATATCCTTTATGCGTAATTGGTTACGCATTTTGATGACTAATAAACAGGTGTTTGTGTTATAAGATATGAATTATGGTAAAGATTATATAGCTACCATATGTGGAACTGAATTAAATCTTTGTTTCATTAATTGGCATCGTCTTAGAGACTGTGTACAGCATATCCAGCACTATATATGGCTTTTGTTATGACCACAACGGCGAGTAGTGTTCATACACTTTTGTTCATAACGAGGTATATCGGAAAATACATAAACGCAGAGATTATAGAGTACACTGCCTGATTAAATGGAAAAGTAACTCTGGAAATTGAGAACTATTAGAGATTTGGTCTCGCAGGATGTCCAATTAAAACATTTAAATCCCAATCCCAAGTTACAATAAATCAATAGAATCCAATAACGAGCAAAGAGACAACACAACATATAAAATTCCGTAAACCTTAAATCACCATCAAAATATAGATAGATTTAATATACTTTTCAACGTAAATGGTATCAATAAAAGTCAATATAAATCTATCATCTAAAACGATGAAGATTTTTATATTACGTTTGGTATAAAATAAATTATGAATATAAAAGACGGACAGCTAAAAGCGAAATTCGATCAATCAGTGCCTCGAGCGAAACTTGTTTCAGAATTATGTTATCAAAATGATTTAGTGTACTGTTAATGTTAAGCTGAGGAAGGAGTAACTATTAAATTTTGGAAAGTTGTTGCTGTTTCCTTTCAAATACTCTAGTATAGTTATTGACTATTAAACCTTATTTTGTAGAACATAAGATCTAGAGTTTAATGTGGCTAAAAGTTTTTGAGTCATCTTATATGCATTTTGGAAGCGACAAATTTTAGCTTTTGTCTTGAAATTTCTGAATTTCTTCATTATGGTTGTAAGTGGTGAAGATCCGAAATTTAATGTTCAGGACTGGGAATTGGATCTCGTTGGTCTTGTCATTGCAAGTGCTGTTGCTTATCATGATGCCTTTGATTCGAATCCCGGGTCGGGAAAATTCGTATTAGGTTTTATATCTGGAATTTATCAGTAGCAGGTGTACTATGGTTTCGTGTCCGGTGATGGCCATAGGTTCGAATCCTATTACATAGGACTTCAGTATATCTGGCGGGCCTTGTATATAGGTACACCAGTGCCTTATTATTTTGGAAATACAGGCATCATCCTCCTGCCTTTATTCCAATTTATTTGGGGTCGGCGCAGCATGTCTTCTTCTTCCATACATTTCTATTTGCCGTCATCTCAGAAGCCTCCTTCCTAGCCTTATCATCTTTCACACAATCCATTCAATATTTCTTTGATCTACCTCCACTCTTGTAACCCTGCACATTCATACTCAAAACTTTCCTCACAACATGGTCCTCATTCCTTCGCATCACATGCCCAGGCGTGGTGTTATATTTATGAACATTTGGGTTATACTTTATACCAATGGTCGAGTCTTCATTCAGTGTCTTCAATCTGTATCCAGACTAGTTCGTTCGTTTTTCGATCGTGAGACAGAATTGATTTTACAATTAGTCTCGCTTACAGTACAATCAAAATCCTTTTTTGTTTTATTCTTCTGGCTCCATTTAATAAAATATGCCTTTTATATCTTTTGTTTCCAAGATCCCTCCAGTCATTCTTTAGTAGTTTAACTACATATTTTATGTCCTTTTAAGGATCAACTCCGAGTACTAAGTACTGACATATCTTAGCTATTTGTATTGCCGTTATAAACCATAAAGTTGATGGCCATAAAAATATCGTAAATTGTTATATGATGTCATGGTTAAATTTGTGTTGTATTTTTAGTTTTGTCTCACAATATTTTCGTTTCAACAGGACGTTAGTTATTATATTTTAAATTTAATTGCATGTTTTTGTTAAAAGGATCGTTGCTGCTTATTGTACATACGTTACTCTCTGAGATTACCCGATGCTCTATTATTTCGTAGGTACTTTGATGGCGGGAATTACTTTCAATACTTTTCTAAAGGGCAGAAGCAAATGTTACTGCTAATAGAAGCAAGGGCGCCAACAGGAATATTTTTACGAGGGGTGCATCTTCAGCAGAGCGAAGCAAGCTCGAAACTTCTTGCAATTAGATACCTAACTTTGTCAACTTAAGCTTTAGAATCAAAATTTGGCGGACGCATGAGGGAGCAAACCGAGCATCAAAATTTAAGCACACCTCAATTGCTTTATGTTTTCTTTTCATTCATACAGAAATAGAACTCTGTCAATATACTTATGCAGAAAAGCTAAAAAGCTTACGAAGGAGGATGCAAGGACGATCGAATCGAGCTCGACAATTTTCGCAATCCATCTTGGATTTAGGTTAATAGTGGTATTGACATATTTTGTTTCAGGCCAAGTAGGTTCAAGTGCACCCCCCTCCCCGCCCTCAGCTTCCTTGTATATAAGCTACTTAAGCTCACTTATGAGAGTAAAGATTTGTAAAGACGTAATGGGCCATATAAAAAAACAATTGCTCCCAGCCCGTAGGTGGCGTAGGAACGCTCAATAAGGTCATATAAATATGTCCATAAAAGCAAACTCAAGCGTAATCTTCATTCCATTAAATAGTTTATTATTAATTTAATCTGCTTTAACTGTAGATTGCGAACCTTTTGTTATTATTTATAGGATTGTAAATGAGGGATATTGAATACGTTAAATATCAAATTTTAGTTATGGTCCATAGATCTTATTGATATGGAAGCAATTATTGTTTATATTAAACATACTTTTAAAGTAATTCGGAGATATTTTTTTAACAATGTCACTCTATAGTGATTTCTGTAAAATATTGCCTCGTGAAAACTTGGGTGAAGTGAGCGTCACCCAGCCTAAGTAAGGCATTAACAGCTCACTTCATCGCTCACTCCGGCCCTTACTCCGGGACTCTTTTTAACCATCGAATTCATAAATTCATGGACTTCGTTTACCTTCAATTTACAAAGTTGACCTTTTAAAATAACTGTTGTCTAGATCTAAAAACGTATATTTCAATTTCAACCGTCAGAGTTTTCACAAGTTATGCAAGAAACAATTATAGTAGCTGACGTCACACGCACCAAACCAGTACTGATAGTCTACATGGGCTAGTCGCCACCATAAAAAGGGAATTTGAGCAAAAAAATCTCATGCGCCTGCGCCGCGCGCCAGCCGCCATCTACGGCAAGCAATTATGGGCCGCGCTGACGCTTAGAAGCTCAATATTTTTGTTTAAGTGGGGCTAGTAATTTAGAATATAGTAGGAGGTCTTTAGAACCAATTTCTTTCTAAATTCAAAAAAGTTTATATCTTTTTTGGTTTTTCTGAGAATAGAGAAGTGGATGAATTAAATAAATGAATAATGCTGGACAATCCACACAGCATCATCTAGCCCCAAGCTAAGCAGAGCTTGTGTTATGGGTACTAGATGACTGATATACTTAATACAATACATTACATAGATAGATATTTTTTTTATTATACATAGCAAATACCCAGAACACCCAGAACAAGTCTTTGTAGATCGTACAAACATTTGTCCCAAGGCAGGAATCGAACCCGCAGCCTCCTGCGTCGCAGGCGGACCTTCGCCCGCTGCGCCACATAGGTCGTCAAATTTTTTTAATCGAATTTAAGTGATTGTTAGTCATTACTTGGATAAGTATTTTACTTACTTTTTTACTGAACATCTAACACCTACATACATAGGTGTTACATTAGCACTAAAAAATGGCGCTTCTTGGCCGGAATTCGCGATCACGATTTTCCGTAGCCACCGGAATTACCGGTGAATCACACCAAAAAACAAACACACACAAGAAAAAGTAAATTAGAAATAATGAAACAACCGGTGTTGCATGTCTGCGACGGCCAATTATCTTCAGTAGCACGTCTTGCTACTTTAGACGAAACCGCCATCCCGCCAAGTCTAATCAAAAACAATTTTCAATTAAATGTATACAACTTTTTAATAGATTACACGGAAAATTACATATTATAAGCGTTTGTATTCTATCACACGGGAGTTGTAGAAAGTCATAGAAAGTCTGACAATTTGTCATTTCCTGAACCACGTGTAATACTTTTTGGATATCAGCCGTGTCATTAATGACTTGTGTGAACGCGACCAATTTGCTGTTCAATTGTTTGTGCAACTAATGAATTCACCGTGTACCGTATTCTGGCGGTATCTTGCCTATGATGTTTGTGGAATTTGACATGTAACGTTTTTGGTGTTCCGTTGGATTTTAGATTTGATAGAATGTGCTACTCTAAATCTTTAGGAATCTTTTTAAAGCAAATTTCTTGTGAGATATTGGGTGGGATCGACGCACCACTTGATACCATAAGTTCAGTACATAATTCTGGATCTCCAAGGAAATTTTGGTTGGTTATCAGATATTCAGGATCCTGCCAAACGATTTTCAGAGATCTACAATTGACAGCGAGCCAGGACCAACGGCTTAGCGTGCTTTCCGAGGCACGGAGGGGTCTCGATATATTACGAACAGTCACCCATCCATTGACTGACCTCGGCAAGCGTAGCTTAACCTACGATCAACCCGTGCGGCTGTTTTTATTTAGCTGCGAGCTCCTCCGAGTAGGTATATATCAGGCGTTAAACATTTTGTTTCACAACTTGCATACAGATCGAAGCAGTGCCCATAATACCAATTGAGCTCGTTCCACCAATCAAACCGAATTCTTTCGTTTAGTCCATTACTCGGACTAGCATTCTTTTTACATGATGAATTTTGTGTGGCCAGGTCTGGTCCGACATTTTGGGAGATGCAATTCTTTTGTTTTATGCTTCCTTTTTTAACTTAAACTTTTTTGGTAGGATGTAGGATACCATGTAGCTGTGTGTTATTTGTTAGCTTATTATTAGTATTACCAGACTGGATTTTCCCACTGTAGGGCAAAGGCCTTCCTGCTTTCTTTTCACTTCTCCAGGTGAAGGAAGGAGTCCAGCTGTTAGCTTAGTAATGAAAAATAATACCAGCCTGAAGCTGACATACTGCCAGGCAATAGCTGCTTCTCATACAGCGAAGGCACGTTTACTAAATAGTACGCTTGCTCAAGGCAGGTTGGCGATTGTAGACTTATATACAAAATTCTAGAAGGAAAACCCAATAACACTGCCTGACCCGAGAATCCAACTCAGGATCTCAGCGGTAGAATAACAACTACCTACTCAACTTTATCTAGAAGAAGCTCTTATGTTATCACAACAAAATACCTGATCTTATTATTTAGTCCAAATCACATTGACCTCTTTACCTATGTATACCATACTTTCTCCAACAATTCCCATAATTACAACTAATTTATATGCAAATAGACACTGACACAAAAACAATTGTAAAACGATGTCAAGTTCCCAAATCATATCCGAAAACACAACACAATCATTCGATCAACAATCGATTAAAACTTATCGATTTAAAATCGCAATCATAGATACAAATGATATGATTAATATCCGCTCATCAGGTCGTCTGTATGCAAATTGTGTTTTAGCGACTTTTACTAATTCACACGTTGCTTCATTAATATTCCTGATTAGGTAATTATGGGACTATAGAAGCTTTTCTTAATGATAGGTTTATGAGTGTTTGTAGGTGATATATGTTTGACAATACTTTATTAGTTCATTCGTCTGGGCGTCCTCTTATAGAGCAATGTCTTCTGGCCTTGAGATGAGTTATAACTTAGTTTTTTACATATAAGCTATTAGGAATGTCAGCATTTTAATTGTAATTTTGACGTTTTCTCTTGAAATAATAATTACTACTTTTATTAATTTGTTTCTTTTTGTGGCGAGTCCTGATTTATCTGTTACATAATGTCTTACTTAATGACTATCTATTTCTGAAAACAAAATTTCATCTATTGCAGACAGTGATGGAAAATCTATCACCATATTTGTTCCATGTTTTGATGTATCCATATCTCATGAAGTTATATTTTAATTTTCAATTCTCTTCCTCAGGCAACGAGTGCTCCCACGAAGACCACTGCGCATCACAACCCTGTCGCAACGGAGGCCGCTGCGTAGCCGACAACACCACCACCGCTGGCTACTCCTGCGCTTGCCCCCCTGGCTTCACCGGCTCCCGTTGCACCGAAGACGTGGTCGAATGCTCCAGTGGTTCCGGCCCCTGCCACCACGGCCGCTGCTTCAATACCCATGGCTCTTACACATGTGTGTGTGAGCCAGGGTATACGGGAAGAGATTGTGACGCGGAGTACGTTCCCTGTGAACCGTCGCCGTGTCATCATGATGGAAGGTGTACGCCATTGGATCAGCTGAGATACGAGTGTGATTGTCCGCCTGGTAAGTAAACTTGTGAACTTTTCATGTATATTATGAGGTGTTTCTAGTCCATAAATTATGAAGAAGTCATGGGATCTATGCGAACTAAAAAAGAAGAATCATGCATTTTACGTCGGTTCGATTTTGTCTGGAAGCAACATAGTCTTGACATCAAAATTTAGTCATTAGCATGGTACTAAGATGTAATCTGCAAACCTTACAATATAATGAGCTGACATCGGCTAATAAAACCAATAAGCACAAATCTAACCAACTTAAGCAGGACGTGTGTGTATTTCAAAGATATTTCACCACTTACTACCTCGTACAATAACTTTCTTTACGACCATATCGGCCATGTTGGGCAGTATTATTCAATCATAGAGATGTACAATGTTGCAGTACTAGTTGCCGTAACAGGTGCTACTGAGCAGGGCAGGTAGGCAGTAAGGTTTTCGCAACAGGACGGGCGTGGCAAGTCGTTAGATCTAACTTTATTGGGTGTATGTGTTGGTTTGGTTGATATTAAGATTATAGAAGGACAAGTAATAGTCTTAGTTTATAAATAGACTGATTAGAGGCTTAAAATAATACAGTTAATACCAGCCTGTTACTGTTACACTGCTGGGCAAACGCCTCGCATAATCTCAAGAATCATGATGCTTGCCCAAGTGGGTTGGTGATTTCAGACTTAGATCAATTTTAAGTCCAGGTTTCTTAGCCATGTTTTCCGAGGCCTAAAATATGTTGGGCAAAAAGTATCCTAATCCGAATCGCATAAGGATGAAACTAGAAGAAAGTATGTTTTTTTTTCAACTTATAACCAAACAAAACAATCATCTAGATAAAAAGACGCCTCATCTCTTAAGCATATCCACACGATGGTGTGTCAAGCCGAGTTCAGACATGATAACCCATTTCCAAAGTCAATTTATATTTTACGCACTATGACTGCGTTTCTATTAAACACGAGCGAGATACCTCATTAAACCCCAAGACTAGACCAACTTTCCAAGGTCTACGAGACATAAATTTCTCGTACCAATAAACTGTGTAAGCTAAAGCAAATATAATTCACACTATGTAATGTCATTGCTCTTGAAAGGACCCGAGAAAGTTCGAGATATTTACTGTCTTATCGTACCATGTTTATTAGATACGTTAAAATTTAAATATGGTTTGTGTGTGTGAATTGTATTCATTATCTTCGGTAATTTCTTGTCTTGTTAGAAACTAGACCAGTAATGATTTTGGAAAGTGGGTGATTTTATTGGACGGTCCTGTTTAGGCTCAAGATCAGATGTTACCATCAGGTTTTTGTAATATGCATTTATAAGTGCACGAACCGTTTTGAAGGAAATATACATGATTTTCATAAATTCCAAGACATTCGTAACCGCAAGAATTTAACAGATAATTTTGGTCCTTCGAGTCGAAATAGTTCTTCATTTAAACAATGACCACTTTATAATGGAAGTAATGATAAAAACATGCTAAAGAATAAGAAATAAAAGCAAACAAACGCATTATATCTAGACTTACGTCCCTAGTCTCACGAACATACGCACTAAGCAATAAAATGGACAGTCATAATCGTGTCTGCGTTATTTACGTCACGGCTCACAACGCGGTCTGAAAGGCGACCGTGGCCCGAGGCGACCACGACTCGTACGAAAGCGGTACACAAAATGGGTATACTGCATAAGTCTATAGTGTACTATATTTATGTATCGCTATACTTTAAATAGTACAAGCTCTTGTAGGTATTCGATCTAGCATGAAGGATCTTTGTGGTTTGGTGGAGAAGGGTAAAAGCTTTTGATGGGCACGTTATTAACTTCTTGGTCATTAATGGAGATATTGTTATATATATTTGCTTATACTGATAGCAATATGTTCTATGAAACAACTAAGCAAGAATTAAGCTAAAAGTAACACGAAAGCTTTAAGAAAAATCGATAAAGGTGGTATGTAGGTTTGGTTTTTGTTTTCTAAGCCGTTGATTAGTTGATAATAACAGTTGTTTAGCCACGATAGTTCATGAGTATGAGTACAGGGAGATCTCACGGCCTTGTGATTTTATTTTATTGTCATTGTCCTGAATGGTTTTGTAAGTTGTCATTACTTGTGCAAATGTATGCGCAGGCGGCTTAAACAGACATCAAAATATGATGTACGACTACCGGCTAAAACTTTAATCTTAAGAAAGGATATCATGATTCATACAAAATCAGAAAATAAAACAAGTTTAAATTAAACATATCCAATGTGCTTACACACTCCATTATTTTAATATTCCGTGTAATTTGCTAAAAACTAACCGCACTGACGCAACAGTTACGTCACAATTTTTGTAGTTGCGCCTGCGCATCTAGGATTCATTAGCTTCATTACGCTCTTGCAAAATAGTGGTGAGCAGTTTCAACATCCAGTGCTGTGAAATGTTCCATATTTCGAGGTTCCATATTAAATTTCTGACTAAAAATTGCAAAACTAGGAAATGATGGTTATTGTGATACGCACTGAGAATCTAATAAAGCTTTTAGTAATTGTTTTGTGAAGTAGTCTGTAATTAAGTGGTTTTACTGTTTAATGCTAAGTTGCATAGTGAAATTACATAACAGTTTTGAAACACTACAGACAACAGTATCATAAAACTTTGGTCCTTCCATCCGGAAACTTAAAAAAATAATGTTTATTTCAGACTAGGTATGCCCATATTTTGTTAGTAACTAATTACATAATTATCTTAAGACTTAGTAATAGTTATGAGGATTTAAAATACAATTGAAATGAAAAAAGATATTAGCTTTTCAGTATATTTTGATCGTATAGGTATTAAACTTTATTAGAGAACAGCTGGTTTTTTAAGGGTAGACCCGTAGGTACTGAAAGTTATTCATATTTATGAGTATATTAACGACCTATTAGAGATTTATAGATACACCTTTTATAGACACAACAACTCAACTCTCTTGCTGATACCATTCGCTCGCAGCCATAAAATTAAAATATCCACCCTACACTTGAACCATACCAAAATAATTGACCAATGACTCAATACATTTCAATGAAAAGCACTTTCTCCCATACATTCCGCTCTGGAGACATCCATCGGCCACTTAAATTAGCTCAGTGACGTCATGCCCCATGCCCAAGTGTGGGAAAAATGATACACACTTAATTAACGCCCGAAGTAAAGCAGTTTTGTTTATTGACTTAACTTTTATACTACGAAAGGTTGATCATGTGTGAAAAAATAGTTAGAAATGGTATTGGGAGCTTATTTCTACGGTTCCGTACCCAACGAGACCCTATTACTAAGCTTCCGTCGTCTGTCAGCGGCCTGTATCTCATGAACAGTAATAGGTAGTTGTTTTTGTGACTCACTGACATAATAATAATTAATAAAAAAAAAGAATTGCCGTCGCAATACAAGGAACGTTCTTTAATAAAAAATACGGAACCCTTCGCCTGCGCGTTCGACTCTCGCATGGCTGGATATTATCAAATGGGGAGTCTGCTTTGACAATCATTGTTGGTTAAAATAGAAGTTACTTTTGTTGTGGTTCAAATATTCGTATGTTTATTAAGTTTTTTAAGTAAACCAATATTTTTAGCATCTCCTACATCTTGTATAGCACTTTCTATTACTAACGGATTATCATTGAGTTTAATTGTTACTGCCGCGTTGGTCTTGAGGTCTTGTGTTCGATTCCCGGGCTGGGCAAAGTGATACTGGGTTATTTCATCAGTAATTTCTCAGTAGCAGCCCGCAGTTCGGAGTCTGCATTTGTGACTGTTTAAAGGCGATTCCATTGGCCCCCTATTACATGGGACTTCAAAATAACTGACGAAATGTGAGTGTACTATAGGTACACCTCTGCCTGACTCTTTGGGGAATACAAGCGTGATGTTATGTTATTACGTTTTTGTTACTTTTGTGCCGTTTACAGTAACCTCAACAAATGAATAATCAAGCGTTTAACTTGAAGCTAGCCTGTCGGGTTTTTACCGCATTCTCTTTCAACTAAGTATAATTTTAATGGTGAGTGTTGCACGCTTCGCCAACTCCATTGATGACATGTATTTTATGGCAATCTGCATTGCAATATAAACATTCATAATAGGGTAGTGTCCTTAAAAAATCTATTTAATTTTTTACTTAAAAAAAAATACGCAAAATACGCGCAGTGTCGTGGATAACGGAAATAAAAATAATACAATAATACAATACTCAAAAATACTGGACACGTATTTTTTCTTTTGTCACGGAAACCAAAAATGACGACGATTATAGTGCGTTGAAATTTTGTGTCGATGACGTCACGCCTTGTTACACTTTTTACGTAGAATTGACGTCACAAGCCCCTTCTACTGAACTTTGATGTGCTATATCTTTGTCACTTTTTATAGATTCAAATCTATAAAAAGTGAAATGAAAAGTGAAGCAAGAAATATGTGTCCTATATTTTTTGGTAATCTAACTGACGGACCTGATAGACTTATTATATTATTACCATCCCTATTACTATTCTGTTTTCCATAGTCTCTATTTTAATACTTGCGTCATTACCTAAATGGACATCACTATTAGTAGTAATAGATTCCACTAAATTAGGTATTATCTTGATTTAGTATATCAATATTGAAATTTTAACAATATTTGCATCGGGTTTATTATTTGTTTGTCTTAAAAATGTTAAGATTTGCATACTTATCAGTTTTCTCTTACGTTTTATCTCAAGCAAATCTCATAGATAATTATCAAATTGAGTTATCATTAGTAAAATAGTCGATGCTTATCTAAAAACAAGTGTTTTTAGAAAAGCATCGAATATATTAGATGTAAAATATTTATAAAAAAAAATATTACCATAAAAACGCGTACACGTGCTTCAAAAAACATCTTTAAACATCCTTCTACTAAATTGAAAACAATCAATCATACGCCATAATACTATCCATTAAGTCTCTTCATTTCCTCCATCAAAAATAGATAATATGTATTATTAATTTTTGTATTAGTTAATTTATAAGAATCTTTAACACATGTTCAAATATCTCCTAACATATGTGTGTCTGAAATAATAGCTTCCGTACTAGTACCAAGATATGGGAATGTAGGGACGCCATCTCTCACACTCCAATATTATGGTAATCTGATTGTCAATTTAGATTCTTAAATGTTTTCGTAACACGAAACACCAATACTTGTTACCAATATTTGTATGTGTATTCAATCATGGCGTACAAAGGTAAATATGGCGGGAGATTTTGGGAATCGTGTTTGGAGAAGCAATGAAATAGAATTTGAAATGTCTGAACAAACATTTGGTAAGAGTGTCGATATCGCACCAAATGATCTTGGGAAAGATGGGAAAATAGGTAAACTTCATATAATCCATAGCGAAGCTGTTGACGGAGATCTTGAACAAAAAGCTAAAGTTGAGAAAAATATCAAAGAATTACCAACACGATACCAGAATGATTATGTAGTAGTTTTTAATGTAACAACAGCTTATTAAACTAATGAATGCTTAATACATAGCATGCTCAGAAGGAAGCATAATATATTATGTTAATTTTCTAATGGAAATTTAATTTGGATGCATTTCTCAACTGAAATAGTAAAATGTTTAAATGTTTTTATATACAATAAAACTTGAGAATTTTGTTTCCAAACACATAAAATTGACGGTGTGAAGATAAAATCTGCGTTTGTGCATCACCGGTGACAGTTTTATAGTGATCTCCCTTTTATTCTCAAACGGCTTTGACTATTTCCAATCTTATTATGTGCTAATTAGGATTAAATTATTTAATTAAGCAGAGATTTTGGAATAGTTAAAGACGACGTTTTATGATCATGTTTATGGCCCTTTATTCTCTAAATGAGATGGGAGATGCTTTGACGTAATTTGGGTATGTGTAAGATTTTACGTAGTAGAAGTACCAGCCTATTACTGTCCCAATGCAGTGCAAAGGCCTCTTCTCATACAGAGAATCATCACGCTTGCTCAAAACGGGTTGGCGATTTCAGACTTATATTAATTATATAAGTCCAGCTTTCCTCACGATGTTTTCCTTCACCGATGTCAGTGATGTCCAAGATAAACTTAGAAAGTATATATGAAGTGAAAAACTCACATTGGTACGTGCCCAGGTTTGAACCCACAACCTCGTGCACAAGAGGCGAAGCCTAAACCACTGGACCATCATGACATTTTAGATCTTACGTACGTCAAATCAATCCTTTAAACACTAATGTCGAATTAAGTCCATAAAAAATGGCTACCTTCATAAATCTATTTAAAGACTGCAAAAGCACTCCTAGTTAAAATCGTAACCAAAATATTGGATCCCGACTTTCCGCATGCTGGTTCTGAGGCAAAAAAAGGCGTCGAGAGATTTAAACGAGACGCCGCCACCATAAACAGTTGCACATGTGTTACTCGTGGGAACTGACCGGTTAATGAACATAATGAGATTCTCCACTCGCTAATCAAACTGTATGAACCATGGTGTGATTTCGACACTTAGAGATTGGCCATTGATCGGCTTGTCGTAGCTGCAATTGTCGGCCGATCTTTATCAATAGCTGTTGATAATTCTAATTGAATTGTATTTAATTGTCTCGCCAGTCGTGATTCTTTACTCAGATATTCTTTTGTCTCATTAGAGTCTTGTTTTAATAAGATTTTTTGTTGTTCTCCACTTAGTGCTTAGCGTGTTGTTCTAACACACAAAAAAAGACCCATGACTAAATTGAGTACTAAAAAGTTCTTGTGATACGGTCGAGTGGATTTTAATTATAATGATTATCATTAAGTTTAAATAATGTCTTTTTTGCAAAGATACTGAAACTAATTATAGTCTTAAATTAAAAAGAGTCGTCACGGTAAATATTCTCGTATTTTAACACGACACATCAACCATTGATATAATAAATTACAAGTGTTTTTATTTCAAACATGGCGCTATAACACTTCAGCCGAAAATAGAAAACAGATGTGAACTTAGAATAAAGAGTCTATCAAAATTTTAAGAGGATAGATGACTAATTAATTTGGGAACCGTTTCTAATCGGAACTCTCATGAGTGACTCATGGTCTAAGAATTTTCAAATCAGCATCAAACTGTACACTTCAGTTACAGTTTACACTTTAAACGATTTTCCATAGATCTTATTGCATTATGACTGCGCTCCTTCCTTTACATACTATTGATGTTAGCTTGTTTTTTTTCTAGCTTATCTTCTATTTTATATTTTACATTATTATGGGGTTGCAGAGATGGTGCAGTGCCGTCATAAGTTGTTGCACTTAAACACGCACATGGTTCAACATGTGCAGCTGTAACGTGTTGAGAAAAATCGATAAACAATTTTGAGGGTCATGAGTTGGTAGTTGACGACCGATGTGCGGCGGGCGAAGGTCCGCCTGCGACGCAGGAGGTTGCGGGTTCGATTCTCGCCTTGGGACAAATGTTTGTACGATCCACAAAGATTTGTAATGTATTGTTTTAAGTATATCAGTCATCTAGTAGTATAACGCAAGCTCTGCTTAGCTTGGGGCTAAATGAAGCTGTGTGGATAGTCCAGCATTATTTATATACTTATTATTATTTTACCTTTCTTAACACCACGAAATTCTGGTTTTAAAGCCAAAACTTGATTGGATTAACCTGCAAGATTCTTGAAATATATTTTCCTATACGTATACATATTCTTGGTAATCTGTCCACTTACATGGATTCAAATCTCAAGTTCAGCATGGAAAACCACACTAATATATCTAATAGTTCCTCAAAGCAATTTATCATTCCGCCATTATCTAAATCTCTCATCTTTCCCCAGGTTATCGCGGCCAGAACTGCGAGATCGACATCGACGACTGTCCCGGCCATTTGTGCCAGAACGGGGCAACTTGCGTCGACGGGCTCAATTCTTACACTTGCGAGTGCCCGCCCACTTTCACTGGCACCCTATGCGAGACCGATGTCGACGAGTGCGCTCTTAGGTAAGTCGGCTTTGACCTCAGCTACTTCAGTCTTATGATGTCCTGGTACTTTCTGATCTGTATCAATACTTTGATCGTGTGTGTGTAAGCGGCATAACTATAAGTTATCTTGGTGACGTGTATTTAGTCATTAGCAATAGTACATTTTAACTTGATTTTAGTTAATTTCTTGGAAATACTATAAAGGTTTCTGCAAAATCATGAACAACCGTAATGATACTTCTGATGCTGAACTTTACAAATGTTGTTACATTGTTTATTGAAAGCGAACAAGACAATTTCAAAGTATTTTCTATCATCGTAGCCAACGCTATTCTTTGATCATTCAACTCGTAAAGGACAGTCAGGTCAACTGACAGTATTGACAATCAAACTGAATGACAAGAGAATAGGTTCTTGATGTGCGATAGTGAATACGAGACGAAATAATAGCTTTTATAACATTGAAGAAACCTTCGACGTTATTTATAACATTTGTCAGTGTATTTTATTGTTTAAGTCATCATTAAAAGTGAGTGCCTCGTTGGTCTGGTGGTTGCAAACGCTACTCCTGAGGGTGAAGTTCTGGGTTTTATTCACGGATCGGCTAAAGTTTTATTGGTTCATCATCATCTGCCTAGCCTTTTCCCAACTACGTTGTGGTCGGCTTCCATCCTAACCGGATGCAGCTGAATACCAGTGTTTTACATTAAGCCACTGCCTATCTGACCTCCACCACCCAGTTACTGGGCAACACGATACCCTTTGGTAAGACTGGTTGTCAGACTTTCTGGCTTCTGACTACTCGTAACGACTGTCAAAGATCTACAAATGACAGCTGGGACGGTTTAACGTGCTTAAGAGGCACGGAGGAGTCTCGATATGTTTCAAACGGTCACCCGTCCACAGACTGACCTAAGCAAGTTTAGCTTAACCTTCGATTGAGTCGTGCGCCTTTTTTATTTAGCCACGAGCTCCTCCAAAGTTTTATTGGTTATCCATCAGGAATTTCTCAGTATCCCCTGAGCCTGGATTTGTGCCCGGTTGATGGCTCGCCCCCTTTTTTAAACAAAACTGGCGAAATGCGGATGTCCTATAGGTTTACCTATGCCTAATCCTAGAGGGACCTAATTATGTTATTTTATTTCATCACTAAAAAAATCTCTCTACTGCAGAGTCCAGAGTTACTCATGTTAATTCACACAAATTCGTGGGCTATTTCTGTATCTACACGTTCTCGGAATATCAAAACTAGTCGAGTAATTTAATTAACAAATCAGCATAACAGAGATGTTATCGTTAATCTAGATAAATGAAGATATCCGCCGATCAACACGGTCAGCGTCTACGTGCGGATCAACAAAGCGAAAACCGTTGCTTTGATAAAGCTCTTTAGCACTGTCAATTATTTAAAATTAATTGCAGATTTATATGCGGTGTAGAGGTGAAGCAAAAAGATTCAGTTTCTGCCTTTTTAAGACTCAATAAGAAGTAACCGACCCCCTCACGTATGACTCAGCCGATATATTTAAGCGACAATTAAGTTTCATACGCAAACAATTTTATGTGTACAGTAAACAACTCGCCAATTGGCTACATCATGTATCCTTCTTGGATCTCGAAGCACTGCCTATAATTGACAATGAAATATTACGGGTGCTGTAGCAAACTTCATAGAATTATCGACCTTATTGACCAGCTGAAAGGGGCGCGGTATGATTGGATTGGAAAATATGTGTTGCCTGATATTATTCGCTTGTCAAGGAATGGCTGCGGCCCAATTAAATCAGCGTCCCGGTAAAACGAAGTCTGGAACGCATCGGATGATTGCACCGCCGAAAAAATAGATTTAACCAAAGATTATTCTTTATTGCGAACACACAAGGCTGAAATTTGGTAGGGAGATCATTTTTAAAAACAACACCGCGCTCCCAACTCGGTAATTCAATATCAGACGCCATCTTGGATGACGCTGCGCATGCGACTATGTCCATATTATATTTTTTGCGTTAAAAAACCGACAAGTTAATGAAACGAATTACTGCCAAATGTTATTATAAACGGGCTAATGATATCTACATCTGTATTGAGATGGTTTTTTTGTGTGATACAATATCATCTCGGCTGTGTGTCGATGTATTGGGCGTTAATTACAAAATAACTCGTCAAGAAGTCAACGGCCCCGCGTTTCAAGCGACGATAGAATAGCGGAACACACTTTATTCTTCCTGTTTACTATCTTATGTTTGTACTTTTGATTCCTTTCCTAATTCTACTAATTTTCTTGATAAACTTTGTTATATCTTTACTATTTTTCTGGCTTTCATGTGCTGTCTGCTGTGAATCTTGTGCAATACTTATTGCTAGATCGCATTCAACCTTGACATTTTCATCCGAAATTCGTTTAAACATTCCTGCATCTTGCCTTTTTTTTAAGTTTACGAGAATTATTATCAGTTTCTTCTTCAAGCGGTCACTTGACAGGTGATTATTTCTTCCGCTTGTTTCTCACAACTTAGTCTAAGAGCAATGTCCTAAGTCGCCATGTGCGATGCGCCGTTCCTACATTAATTGTTAGCTAATGATTGGGTACAAAAAACGCCATGATGTTCCTACGTTCGCACGGTAATAGTAAGCATCTTCTTTATAATACTTTTGCGTCTGTACACGCAAATGACTTAATTTTTTCCTGTAATTGACTTCTGAAGTGATGATTGGATATACGAACGATCGTTCACGTTTTCTTTATTGAACAAATATTCGAAAATAATTTGCATGATTTGATTTATGACTGCTGGGCTTAATTGTGCCCCTCATCGGATTGTTTGAACATTGATGAATTAATTTGGCTTCTGTTTCATCATCGCTCGAGTTTTTAAGCGGATCAAGTTCACATCCGTCAAGATTTCCAGTGGAGATTATGGCTTCTGCATGTCCGGAATTGAAGGCTTCATATGTATGAAAAAAATCTTTCTCCAGAAGCTGCGGATTAAAGGTTTACGGTACTTCGATGTATTTTCTTTCGCACGGGAATTAACTTTTAACTGTGAGCATTTTATTCTTAGTTTCGTTAAATGTCGCGTGTATCGAATGGTTGGCATTCAAAACATTCACTTTATCGTTTATAGTCGTGAATATTTTAGAAGAGATTAACTGTACTATAGTGCGTTCGTGCCCAAAATATGTCATAATTGTAACATTCCAATATGGCGCTTCTAAAGCTTGTAGATGGAGATTGATGGATGTCTGGGAGATGAAAGATGAGGCGCCCATTCTTTCTATCTCCTTTATAGCTTGCACAATAGAACTCTGTGGTAGAGGTGCATTTATACAATAAGGTGTTACTGGGGAATGTATTATTTAATCATTTTCATTAATTTTACATTCAGGCTTTGTAGAACCTATCCTTTATAATACACAATTTAAGCGTATACAACTTAACCATTTCTTTATCTTACAATTTCTTAATCCGACATCAAGAGACTCCCAATGGCGATCAATTAAACAAAATAGAAATTATTACAAAAAAATCTAAGAATTTATAACCACTCCAAAAACAGTTCTTTTTTGGGTCCTCTGATAGATTGTCTACGTCATAAAAGTAATACGATTATAAAAATGAATATTATTACCCATTTCTTTTGAATTAATCGTCCCTATACAAACTATTAATATTTCGACCATCTATGGATATGTTAGACCTCCCGCTGCAAAGGCCTCTTACGTAACCAAGCCACCTATATATTCATCCTGATCTGCAATGTAATATTTCTTAACACAACCCAATAAAGTTGAATTTCGATCACAAAATCCCGTCTTGAATGAAAGGGTAACTTTGTATGGACACACTTTAGCGTAGTGTTGTTGCTTGTGTTTTGTTTTACTTACAGCATGTACTACGGGGTTTACTTTAATTATGTAATTTTGAACTTTATTCCTTTCGTGTGTAGCTTTGTTTTTAGTTGTAGGTTCGTTTCATGGGATAGTGTCACAGTATCCGAGTCGCTGGCTCATGAAACGCGTCAGATAAATGCGTGCCCAATATCGGGTTACGTCTTGGTGTATTTACTCTTTTATTTTCATTTGCTTTGAAGCTCTCTGAGGTGGAAGTCGATACAGTTTTTATAATAAAGTTTTATGCTAGATCGCGTTGCGCTTTAGGTGTTGTGTTTGAGGTCATCAATATTTTTATTTGTTCCTGGTGGAGTTAATGGTTTCCATTTTGTGGTGAAATGTTATTGAAAATTAAAACTGTTTTCATTAGAACAGTGTAAGCTATTAGAAATGTTCTCGTTGTTACATTTTGGTTCTTAAAAGACTAGAAGCTTTGTCTTCCTGTTTCCTTAAAGTACTGTGTACATATAGTTTCTTATTGACAAACAATAGCCAACACCAAGCTAGCTATTTATTCTATTTCATCAATCATCTCCCTACCTCCCCTAAAGCATAAACAGGTACAATCTAGCGTCAGTCATGACTTACGATGTATCCGTTGCGCTTGCGCCGGAAGCATAGACAACGGTACAGGTGGCGTTGCTATCGTATTACCATGCTTAGAAATTTATTATTGAACTTGCATCTTGTGTGTATTTGTCTTATTTTATATGAAAGTCAAAATAAATTGGCTTTCATCGGTCATAGATTGTCGTTAGATGGGAAATAATTTTTGGTCCTTATGATTGCAGTCAGTATGTATGATAATTGTTGCTACTTCTTCCTGGTCCTTGCGCATATTATTTTATCTAGATAAAAGAGTATTACGATGTGTTTTACTCAACTCTCAAAAAGATTATTTTCATAGACATGAAGGTTAAATATCTTCACCTGTCAATTCTTCACCAGTGAAAAAAAATCGTGTCCAGCAAATAGCTACGCTTAAGAAATTTTCAATTAAAATACTTTTTCCTCTATTTGGTCAAAATGTTGATAGTAGTAAAACACATTACATGTTTATTCATGATGTGTCCGAAGCTGTTCAATTATTCGTAAGTGTAGCTTTTAATTAATGAAATGAGGAAAGTTTAATTAAAACAAACGATAATGTTTGTTCTTGTTGATATGGGACATGTTTGGGATAGAAGGGAGATGTTAGGCATATTCTGTTAAAAGGCACTTTATGAGACAATTGTTACAGCTGGTAATAAAAGAAACACGGTTTTTTTAGGGTCGAAGGACCAATTTTGTGAAGTGATTTACTGATACTTACTAATACCTTTCAAAACGTCTCACGTTACTGGCCGTAGCTATAAAATTCCAATGAAATATGGAGACTATTAAAAGCACACCTACATTATAAGCATCAAAAGACCAATCAGCCACTTAAACCTTCTTAAAAACATAACCCCACCTAACCCTAAAACAGTTACAGAAGTCCTCAACAAATTACTCACTCGAGGATTTACAACGTGTCGGCAGAAGCAGACAAACATCTTGTTAGGCGTACAATTTTATTTTTTACCCCGATTCCAAGGCAATTGGCTGGCTAGGAAATTGTCGCATAAGTACGCACTATTATAACTGTTCAGCTGATGGTAGCTATAAGCGAAGAATTTGTCAGCTGCCTGTCTTCCTGCGAAGGTCGTAGGAGCCAATTGAACTTTAAGCCTTTGGTCCTATATGACTTGTTTGTGGATAGTACTTTCCTGTTATGTTAAATTATAAACAAGTTTAAATTCTGTATCGGTTTTCATTATCTTTCGTAAAATGATGTGAAGTTTTACAATAACCTAACCCAAGTACCAACTCACACTGGGCCCACGCTAGGCCCTCTTCTTCACGGGAGATGAGGCCTGTGTTTCAGTAGTGGGAAGGTTATTGGCCGAATTGGAGTTGTACCTTTTGCTGAAGGTTCTTTCTTCTTATTCGCATTATAAATTATACTTGAATCATTATTGCCAAACAAGAAACTTGAGCAAAATATATTAGAAACTGTCTTTAGCCCTTAGAACAGGAAAGAATTTGCTCAATTATATAAACGGGTTCTTGACATTCTAGCAACGTTGCCATAATTTGTAACTGACTGGCTACCAGATCGCTGATAGGATATTCAATTTGAGCATCATCAATGGGCTATTAATCATCTGCTAATCGATTATTTTATATGCCGCGGAGTAATCTGCTCAGAAACGCGTACAGTCGCTTACAGATGTTGTAACATAAAGGCAATTAAGGCTATGCGAAACTTGTATTTCATCCTTTTCTTTATTATCGTCTGTTTTATTATAAATCTCGTATATTACTTCATAAACTTTTGATTTTTATTCTTTTGGCAAATGCACTGTTTGTTTAATCTGTCGTACATAGCAGTTTCTCGTTTGCATCAATCATCTCCGAAGGTGCATTGACAATCTCTTTTATTTTCTTGAAACACTAACGAGTGTACTGAGAACCCGTTATTTTGTCAAACGTCATCACTTTTTTGCATACCCTTACTGTACGGTCCTCAGCCTCATATAAGATTTTTTATAGCCGAACTTTTTGAACATGATACTTTTATGAGAAAATTACTTCGGCACAATTTGCGCTGAACACGCAGTGTCGGTGTAGATCGTTAAGCGAGGCTGCGCTTGCGCATGATGGTGCTACCGGGTACTTGGAGCGATTGGCTTAAGTGGGGAGAAAAGGCGGGTGGATAAACGATGATTGTGAAGGGAGTAATTATAATCAAGTATTGTGAATGTAGGTGGTCGCAGTTTTTATATGTTTGGTATAATTATTGATATGAATTTTGCTTTACTGTCTGAAGCTGACTTCCCAATTAATTTAAATGTAATAAAACTGCAGTTAAAGAATTATGACATGAGAAATGATTTTATTTCTTCACATGACGTAATTAAATCAGAAACCGCCGCCAGATCGAATGCAGGAAGTAAGTGATAAAGGTATGATGTGTGTTAAGTCCCTCCCGTATTAACAACATAATCAACTTTTATCAAGAAACATCATAGAAACTAAATCGAAGTCAGTTACATCTAAAGATCAAATCTTCGATCCTGATCTGAGCGTCGGCGTCGGCGCTCCTAGTGGGTCCCGTAAAGCGGAGTGATTAATGATGATGACCTCCACAATCATCTCCGTTCACTTCCGTGCGGAGCTAGTGATGAATGAACCCCATCCTGGTCTAATAGATAGATAAGTGATGATAGTTATATTGCCAGCTTACTTTAAGTAAAGGATTTTGCTACTGCAGACTATGTACTCGTAGCTACTGATGAAGATAGCAGTTTTATATTTGAGGGGAGTAATATTTATTATGACGATCGATGTGGCGCGGCGGGCGAAGGTCCACCTGCGACTCAGGAGGTTGCGGGTTCCATTCCCGCCTGGGACAAATGTTTGTACGATCTACAAAGATTTGTTCCGGGTGTTCTGGGTAATTGCTATGTATAATAAAAAATATATATCTATGTAATGTATTGTATTAAGTTTATCTGTCATCTAGTACCCATAACACAAGGTCTGCTTAGCTTGGGGCTAGATGATGCTGTGTGGATTGTCCAGCATTATTCATTTATTTTAGCATATCCAACCAAGGAATTTTACTAGTTGTGTCTCTTAAGTGAAGATAACCAAAATCAAGAAAGCTGAAAGAGCGTACACAGTTGAACGTCCAACACTACATGGAATAACTTACCACTTAACACTTAACTTAACCAGAGTTTCGATTTATGCTCAGTTGATGGCAATGGGCTCGCCCCTAATTATATGGGATGAAATGTGGGTGTAACTACCAGTAGATATACCTTTGCATAATCCTTCTAGAGTTTAGGCGTATCTTATTCTATCACATAGTGTCTGTTTGTAACTGAGTAAATGTATATGAGTTACAACTTCATCCATACCTATAAATTCATAATTTATCAATATCATAAGCTATGATTTCCGTCACATGGTATGCAAATTTTACAACACATTTCACATTGGTGTCAGATATAGTTTTAAAAAAAACAGCGATTTATTGACACTCCCACTGAATTTACGATGGTAAGCCTGCGAAATATTAAATTGTGCAGTTTGCTCGGTCAATGGAGGCAAGCTTTGTTATAACCTGTAAATTTCTCTCTCTCTCTCTCGCTCTCTCTCTCCCTCGCTCTCTTTTTCTCTCTCTCTCTCTCCTGAGCAATATGGTTTCTGCCACGTATTCTTCTAATCTTAGTCCTGACATATCGTCTTGGTTCGTTACAGTGTCTGTTTTATGACATCTATGCACATTGTTCTCACTTCGCGTGGGCCTTTTTATTACCGCTTTATTGCGTTCAATAGTATCACTCTTTTGTTTACAGATTAAGTCTTACTTTGTTTTATTGGTATCGCCTATCACTTTCAGAATAATGTTTATTTATGATTTATCAGAGTTTGCTTGAATATCTGGAAGTTAAAACTGCTATGGAGCTTAATTATTAAAATCTAGAAACAGATCAGACTCCCAGGTCGGTCAAAAAGTTATCAGGTTTAAAAATATTTATTCTCAAAAAAGATACTTAGAGAATGATGCTTAAAAATAAATAATAAATACAAAGTTCGTCACAGACGTCTCGGTAGCAGTTATCATAGAGTACACCCATCCAATACTTTAAGGAAGGGTTTTATTTTTGAGTTGTTCCTTTAGGATGTTTCTCATTCTGGAGTCTGCATTTCTGCCGGGTTTATGTCAATAGGCTCGCCCCCTATTACGTGGAACTTAAACATATCTGGCAAAATGTGGAAGTTGCTATAAGTGCACCTTTGCTTTAAGGAATACAGACGTGATGTTATGTACCTTTATCTTATCCTTTATCCTTCTTATCCTTATCCTTTATCCTTTATTATATGTTATATACCTTTATCTTCTTTAACTTTACGCTTGTCGATTTTATAGGCATTACATCATCATCATCATCATCATCTGCCCAGCCTTCCAGTCTGGTTGTCAGACTTTCGGGCTTCTGACTACCCGCAACGACTGTCTAAGATCTACAAATGACAGCCGGGACCAACGGCTTAACGTGCTTTCGGATTCACGAAGGAGCCTCGATATGTTAGGAATGGTCACCAATCCACAGACTGACATCGGCAAGCGTAGCTTACGATGAGCGTACCTTCGATCAACCAATGCGGCTGTTTTTATTTAGCCACAAGCTCGTCATAGGCATCACATTTTAGTCATCGATTTTACAGGTTTTATTTTGGTTTATAACTCGTTTTGGTAACGTTGTAAGTTTATTATAGTTTGTTTGACTTGTAAATCTAATATTAATGCAGTAATAATATTATGATTCTAAATGGTAGATTGAACTATAAGTAAAGGGCGCGTTCTACATTGAACTTAGTCAAATATGAATATCTAAGTATCTAAGACTTTATGGCTATTAGATATTAGCCCATAGTGTCACACTGCAGGGCAAGGCTTTCCCTTCTCTCTTTCTGCTTATCCTGTTCCACTTTTGTCTATGATCAATGTTTGATTGAAGATTTTTTTAGGTGCAAGTGCTCTATTTTTCTGGTACAGACGCTAGCTAGCCCAAACTGTCAGATTTTACAATTTGAACATGAACCTTATTTCTTTTGCGATGAAGTTGAAAAACTATCAAACATATTTGACACATTGGGGTAGCTTGACGTGCTGGCCTCTGTACATAGTGTCCTACTGTGGGGCAAGGGTTCTCTGTTTCTGCTTATACTGTTCTAATTTCTTAAAGGTTCAATATTTCGGTATAAGCTTGACGAAGGAGCAGATATCATTCTCCATAATCATTTTTCTTTTTCAAAACATATACAACATTAAATTAAGTACTGGTTTTTGGGCATCGTGAATATGCCATTGCAGAAAACATGAATAAAAAACACAAAATAAAATAAAATATTCATGTTCATATTCACTCTGAATACATACATACATAAATTCACGCCTTCTCCCCATGGAGGAAGGCAGGAACTACAGAACGCCACTTATATTTTATCTTCATATTTTTTAGAAAATAAAATGTTTTTTTATAAACACATACCTTTCTACTACACCCAGTCCTTAACTTATCAATCTGACACCGCCAACATACGACCCCCTAACTATATATTAAAGGTTTGGCAATATTGTTTGCAATTTGATCTGATATGCGCAGGCGCTCGTGCCGCGCCCGTTCTCGATCCTTGCCGATCGTACCCGATTGTGCCCGACCGGCCGCATAAATCTTTCGTAATACGGACTTTAGTGATTTACATTGCGCCTTTAACCTTTATTGTGGAAATATTTAAATGTAATTACTATGATTTTTCGTAGATATTTTTAGAAACAGGTTAAGTTGAACAGCCTAGACGATAAGGCTGACTTAGCGAGCTTTTCTGGACGTTTAACCCTATACGACTTCTTATGTTATTTAGGTAATGTCTGTAAGAACATTAAATAGAAAATTTAATGAGTAATTAGCATGGTTTTTGAAACCACAAAATAGTATACCCACATTTCGCTAATTACTTTTAAATCCCGTGTAATAAAGGGCGAGCCTATTGCCACAAACTGTCCACAAAAACTCCTGGCTCCTACTGAGAAATTCCTCATGGAATAACCCAATTTCACTTTGCCCGTCCCGAAATCAAACCTCACGCACTGGACCAACGACCACATAAAGTCCCAAAAGACCATAAAACTTCCGTAATTACACGACAGAATATTTATTTAACTCCACAATGCATATTAAATCTACAATGTCTCTTTAAAATATAAGAAAGTATGCTAAACGGCCATCAACGAGGCAGACTTAAAATTTGCACCAAATTCCACCACGAAATCACGACAAAGGTTTTACTCAAAAATTTAAACCTCCTTAATAAGCTATATTTAAGTGGTTTTAAAACTAAAACCGGGAAAACATGGCGGCCGCCTTTTGTTAATTTCGCGCGTTAAGTATTGGCCTTTTATATGCATTCTTTGTATTACTTAGTTAAGATTTTCTTTCGAGATGCGTTGTATCATTATGTTTTGGTAATTACATATTTGGGGGCTTCAGAAAATGTAGGTACCTATTAAGGGCATAGGTCAAACGAAGGATAAATTACGCTTCACGCGGTGGGCCCGTGGATGGGTGCCCATCCTTTTTTACAGAGACACCTCCGTGCTTCGTCAAGTCTTCTGTTTTTGTCGTTGTCTTTTGTTTTTTGTTTAATTTAGGTACCCTCCATCTATTGTAGCGTCTAGTATTACCAGAATATTTTTTTATTCTCATATTAATGCAGCTTATCTCAACATCTTAGATTGTTGCCTTCAAAACTCGTTCGTCATTTTCAACGCTACCATCAACTAATATCTTTCCTTGTCCCACAGGCCTCTAGTCTGTCAAAATGGAGCCACCTGCACGAACTCAGTGGGCGGCTTCTCTTGCATCTGCGTCAACGGTTGGACTGGTC
Organism: Phlogophora meticulosa; assembly: GCA_905147745.2. Taxonomy (NCBI): domain Eukaryota; kingdom Metazoa; phylum Arthropoda; class Insecta; order Lepidoptera; family Noctuidae; genus Phlogophora; species Phlogophora meticulosa. Next base: position 16,917,576 of record LR990519.1, read on the forward strand.
CAGAATGTTCTGTCAACATCGACGACTGCGCGGGTGCAGCGTGCTTCAACGGTGCCACTTGTATCGACAGGGTTGGGGCTTTCTACTGCAAATGTACCCCTGGAAAGACTGGTACGTGTTTTCGCTTATTTGAGCTGATATTTTTACCAATAGAATGTAAAAGAGATATCCTGGCATGTACTCATCATCATCGTCTACTTTTGTAAACCTCCAAATTCATACTCAAAATTATCCTCACAAAATTATCTATATTGCTGTGCAACAATATTATGGACTGTACTATTTACTGCAATTTAGTTTGGAGAGCTATTAACTAACTAAGGAGGGTTTTACCTGCTCATCATTTAAATACGTACCCATCTAGATTGTGTCGTCTAGCAGTACTCGAGATACAGACAAGAAGAATAAATTGTTAACATACATGTTGCTATGAATTCTCCTTGCCTTTTGTTCTACAAATATGAACTTACGTAGCATACTGTGAAGTAATCATGTTTATTTCATATAGAAAACAAGAGAAAATCGAAAACTGTATATTCAAATTTTACCTTCCTCTCCTCAGGTCTACTATGTCACTTAGACGATGCTTGCACCTCCAACCCTTGCCACGCCGATGCGATCTGTGACACCAGCCCCATCAACGGCTCCTACACTTGCTCTTGCGCATCCGGCTACAAAGGACTTGACTGCTCCGAGGACATCGATGAATGTGAACAGGGTAAGTTGGAAATTGAAGAACATTATTTGTTTACAAAATTGAAACTTTTATTGCGCTGCGGGGCAAAGAGCTTTCCTAAGTTCTGTTAGGGCTAGTGCTATCGGTGGTTCCATAGTCAAGCTGGGCTCGCCTTTTTTGGGTGTTTTTGGTGTGACAGCTGGGATTCACAAAAAAAGAATCTTGTAAAGATTGATAAATGCCATGGTCCATGTCATCTACAGAAATGGCGGCAAATGCAGCATAACTAGTTTCTCACTCTAGCATGTCTCTAACGCGTTTCTTTCCTCTTCAGGATCTCCATGTGAGCACGACGGTATCTGCGTCAACACGCCAGGGTCTTTCGCTTGCAACTGCTCCGTGGGTTTCACCGGGCCACGGTGTGAGACCAACGTCAACGAGTGCGAGAGTCACCCTTGCAGGAATGATGGGTCTTGTCTCGATGATCCTGGTACCTTCAGATGTGTCTGCATGCCTGGTAAGTTGATTATGATGTTTTGTCTTTTTCCCGTAAGAGTTATTCGTATGGGGGACTTCCTCTTGACATGAAACAAGACTACGAGGGTGAAGGAATTTTGTCTAATTTATTTAGGTATAAAGGATCTTTCGGAAACAGTGCGCTTTCCGATTTTAATTGCGATCGATCGTCATTTGAATTTAGACGTGTCGTACTCTTTGAGTTCGAGTTTATTTTGATAGAGCTGTGTATTTCGCCAAATAATACATATATATTCACGTGACTGCAATATTAACATTGGAATCGTATAGGCTTTAGGTCGCAATTAGAATAACTTTGGAGAGTAATACACCAATTTCGCGTAGCTCGATTTATATGTCTGACAAAAATGTTTGTTTACTAGCATGCTAGTATTTTATCAATTTTGATGCGTATATTTTATAGCTTAGATTGGAAATCTTGTACATCCAAGAGACATCAATGACCAAGTTTGCAATGGCTAAGCCATATCATACGCTTGAGCATTAGTCATTGAACGTGTTAAGCTACTGACTATGCTTGAGTAGTTATCACAAACACCTAGTACCTACATTGAAACCAGTTTCAACTGAGTCACAGATTTAATATTCAAACAACTTAACTTTCTGATACAAACACACAAATTGCATTATCATGCATCTTAACGCATATATCATTCATTTGCATAGAAACCTTAACGTTTACCGAATATTGTAAAAAACAGTGATTAGGTAATCTTGGAACTGCCTTGACATTGGTATAGTGGTCGCAAGCGCTTCTGCTGACGATCAGGTCCTAGGTTCCGTTACTAGGTCGGGGAATTTTCCCAGTAGCTGCCCGTAGACTGGATTTGTGGCCGGTAATAGGCGCGTTCCCTTCTGCTTGGGACTTACACATAATAGTGAAATGTGGGTATCACAAATCCCGCTGCATCCGGTTAGACTTGATGCCAACCCAACATGGTTGGAAAGAGGCTAGGCAGATGATGATGATTCGTCTACTGCCTGAATTTATATCTCTTGCCAATTGTATCACAGGGTACAGGTAAGACCTGATTTCTCCGGTAAAGCTTGGCTGAAGCCGCTAACTTACAATTTGCTTCCAGTTGACGGCAAGCTAGATGATTATCATTAATTCCTATTAGACAGAGACGGGCGATAGTCCGCGAGGTTAGGGCTGTCCCCTTCATGCTTTTCAATTTGTGAGAATTTAATATAGACCCTTTATTAGTAAATTACATATTTTGGCCTGCCTCATTGGGCTGTGGTCGAAAGCGCTACTGATGAGATTGAAGTTTTGGATTCGATTTCCGGGTACTGTGGTGTTGGGTTTTCCGTCCGGAATGTCTCAGTAGTCGCTTGGAGCCTGGATTTGTGCCAGGTTGGTGACGATAGGCTTGCACCCTATTACGTGGAGCTTAAACATAACTGGCGAAATGTGGATGTACTTGGGGTACACCCCTATCTAATCCTTCGAGGAGTACATGCGTGATTGTATTTATAATTTTGACTAAGCTTTATATATTACCTATATAGTATATTCAGAAAGTAAGCTACCTCTGCTCAATCTCAGATAGATCTAGAATTAAACAATTTCTTATGCAATTTTATGTCAGCGGGTATTCAGTGTAACTGTTATTTTAAATCTGTTTACCGTCCTAGATTAACTGCAGCGTACGTTTTTCAAATAGTTTCTCTTATCTGTTAAAGAAAATCTCAGGACACACTCATTACCTTTATACTTGTACAGGTAACTGATGATCTTGTCTTTATATATTGACATTATATCCATTTAAATGTCAAAAGTGAAATAATATGTTATTTTATGGGACAAGTCCGCCACACTATTCCCAAACAACTGCAACTCCTAAAAACCAAATCAACAAATGTCGACCACCAGAAAAGCGGAGAAACGATTCAACTGCCTTGAATTCAACAACGAAATCAATCAGAAAACAACGGAGGAGTTAGAAAAATACATAATTTCCACTTCCCTCCATATCAGGCAGGAGACAGAACAGAGCTAGACCAATACGCACAAAGGGACGTTTACAACTGGGTTAGACACACTGATATTATGGGATTACTGATATTAAATAAAAATAATATAACTAAGTTTTTATCCTTTGGCAATAGGCTTTCCCCCAATTTCATGGGGATGTATAATAGGTGCTCTTCCGCCTAACTCCTCGAGAAATACAGGCATGATGTTATGCTGATCTTATTTGTTACTTTATTTTATTTTAAAATTGTCGAATCTGTAGAAATATATCATCACTTGATACTTGGTCGATATGATTATTTGAGAGCTCAGACTCTTGTGGAAAAATTACTAAACTTCCGTCTTGTGTCTAAAATGACACCGATAAAATGTGAAACGTTAAAAATAACCGTGGCTACACCGCAGTTAAGTTTCCTTAACCACTAGTCATGTCAGATCTATCATTGCTCCAATTACCACCAGAACCGTACCAGCCCTATCCGGGACCCGATTCCCATGGCGATGAGAGCGTCTGCGCCCGCGCATTGTCTTGACGCGGAAACGATTGCGCGCAGACCTCACTATCAACGTCACAGTTAACGTAATCTTTGCTACGCTGCGCTAAACATTGTGCTATAATACGTAGTATTATTGTTGTCCCCTGTATTTTCATTCAGGTAAGAGCTTGGGACTCAGGAAGCAGTTTGGCGTGACGATTTAGTCTCTACTGTTAGGCAAAGGATGGCAGATTCTTGAAGACTGCTAAGAGCTTAGGTTTGGTTAAAAAAAGTGAGGAAAAGTTTCTTTAGGTATGTGGTATAAGGGATTTCAGTAAGCGCAAACGATATGAGATCTTATTTCATGGTGCTTAGCGTTCACATTTCGGGATTTCATGGCATGCCAGAACGTGCCGTAAGATGCCAAAGCAGGCTGTAACGTATCAATGAAATGTGAGTGTTAACAGTGTTAAATAAGATTCGAAATCTTGTGTATTACAAAAGTCCCTTGTCATCGTACCGTGCCGCCAGTGGGCACCGGGCCTTTGTACCACATTTAGTAACACCACGAGTTTATGCTCTCGGATTTCAATGTCTATCTATTGCCATAAATAGATATGTGGGGAAACACGAAAGACCTAGTCTCTGTTCTAGTGCTTGCAAGCGCTACTGCTGAGCATGAGGTTCTGAGATCGGTTCTTAGGTCGAGCGAATGTGGTTATTCCGCCTGGAATAGCTCTGAGTCTGGACGCGTGCCCGTGTATTACAATAGGCCCCATTACAAGAGACTTAAAGATAACTGGCAAAATATGGGTGTACCATACGTGCACCTCTTCCTTATCCTTCAGTGAATACTGTTGGTTGTTATGTCAAGAAAAGAACGGCTAAGATTTCCGAACCAACAGAAAAAAGAAGGGTGATGCATCACAACAGCCAGCCATTTTTCTTACAACCTATCACATTCGAAATGAAAAAGTCACATTGGTGCTTGCCAAGATTTGAACGCACAACCTTTTGTATGAAAGGCGAATCCCTAACCACTGGGCCCCACTCCTTTGGCTTCACCCATTCATTAACTAGATACCGCATTACAAAATACTAACGGAAATGGGAAACTTAGACCACTACGAACGAACGCGGTTCTTTTAACGCAATCAGTGATTGCTAAATGCAATGTCGAAGGGTATCGTCACATCTTATTTTGGTGTCGCCTCGAGTTCGGATGTCCTATAAACCGTGAGAATTGTATATTATTTATTAATAATATATACTTGCTCACGAGGTTACCAGCATGTGGAATATGAGCTCAACAATTATAGTGCCGATAGTCATATCAGTCAATGGTTTGATAGCAAAAAGTTTCGACCAACATCGGGAGAAACTTTCGCTACACAGTTGGGTCAAGAGCCAGATGCAGAAGGCGGTCGTCTTGGATACGGCACGCATTGTGAGGAGGTTCCTCACCCTAGATCCCTTGCCACCTCGCTGTGAGCGGTGCACTCTTTTTAAGCATATTTTTACAAAAATCATTTTGTACGTTTTTGTAAAAATACGGAATATAAAAATATTGAAGGCAGAGTTGTACCCTAAAGTACACCAGTTATGTTTAAGTTACATGTAATAAGACAGAAATTCCAGATGAAAAAACCCAATAACACTTCCTCCGACCTCTGAATCGAGCCCAGGACTTCTTGTTCAGCAGTATCGCTTGTGACTACTAGACCAACGAGCAAGTCTAAAGCAACTAGTTTAAAATAATATTTATAAGCGTCAGAGGACATTATAGGACAGTCAATTAAACTCAAAACTCAAGTCAGGTGGACATGATATGTTAAAATATGTCAGAAACGCAATGGTGCGAGCAAAACCACTCTTTGGAACGGTTTTATACTCCCATGAGTAAGTCGACCAAGTAGTATAGTACACGCTACAATACTAACGTAGTTATAAACCGCTACCTACTTCAGATGTCCGGGTAATAGTCAACTTGTTATTGTATAATTTCCCTCTTTAATAATGCACTATTTTTCTTGTATTGTTGCGTCCTGTTGCTTCTGTGTTATTTAGAAGAATAGGGGACTTTTTTAATATCTGTAAATTATTTGCATGCATACTGTTTTGTGCAGTGATGAGTGATAGTAACCGGCATGGATCTTGGACGCAGTAGTTAGGGTAAGTTTGTTAAGCACTTTATATTAAAATCGACTACTGCCCAACTCAAGGTCTATGCTCAAGATCCGTGTCAGTAACTATACCTAAGTATAGTCTAAGTCTTCCGGATTCCAGTGATTTAAATAAGATGAATTCGTAAAAATATGATTTGCAGCAAATATAATTCTCGAAGGCACATAACAACACCCTTTTATACTTCGAAAGGTTAGGAAGAAATATACTTTTAGTACACCAACATTTCGCCAGTTACGTCTTAAGACTGATGTAATAAGGGCGAATCTTTTGCCATTCGGGCACAAACGATAAAACCAGTTTTAAATCATTTTAATTAAGCCTTTATTTAATGATAATTCTCATATTGGCATTTACAAAAAAAAACTTCAATTTCAAATTTCAATTTCAAATTTCGCGGCCTCCCATTCATTCTAATTTTCTCTTGCCACTACTCTTTCCAAAGACAAACATATAAACCGCCATGACACTAGTTTAAGAAAAATGAATGGGAATTGCGATTCCACGTTCATTCAGTAGCCCATTGATTCTAATCCCACGGAGAAGGCAAGGGGGTCTCAATAGTATACGACTCCTAAGCCCTTTGACCTCTCACTTCCTGTAAGAGACGTTAATTGTTTACCTAGACTTATGTTAGGTCTGCCACGTGGGCCTATCTTTGTACCTATCGTATAAGGTGCTAAAAAGCTTTACTAAAGACGAAGGTAAGATTGAAAACTATCGTCATCATAACACAGTGATTATGACCTCGCCTCTCATGCCCGAGGTTTTGGGTTTAAATCCAGAAAGTACCAATGAGACTTATTCAAATCGAATGTACATTCCAAGTAAATTTTGGACATCACACATCGGTGAAGGAAAGCATTGTGAGGAAACCTGGACACAACTCAATGATGGATAACAGGGTAAACATTCGTCAGACTGGTTATTAGAGTTTCAGACTATAGGTAGGTACTCGTAGCGACTGTCAAAGATTTATAAATGGCAGCTGGGACCAACGGCTTAGCGTGCTTTCCGAAGCACGGAGGAGTCTTAATATGTAATGGACGGTCATCCATCCGCGTACCGGTCAGCATAGCTTAACCTCCGATCAACCCGTGCAGCTGTAAATATTAAGCCATAAGCCATACAAATATCATAATATTTCCTTAAAACAACAGGGGATTGAGTCGTCATAACATCGAGACCACAAGTTCGTCTGGTTTTGCTCGTGTTACCTCGCGATGCTCGACTGAGCTCGAACTTGTCACGCCACTACAAATAAGGGCATGCCTGCACTGTATGACGACATTATAGTTTTTTTATAAAAACATCTCTATAGGTCTTTGAACTGTATTATTTAAAAAAGAACACTAGCTTTGTTTTTTTTTTCTCATAAATAACGTTTTAGTACATCAGCAGCTGTGAGCGTAGCCCAAAATGCTTGACGTACACGAAACGTCAATTAGAACGATTTTAAAATTAAAAATATTCGAATATACAGTTTGGTAAGACTATATTCATATCTATGGGTGATAGTAATTGTTGTTGCCTCAGTTTCATTGCACGTAAATACTACAGAGTAGTTTTATTTTCAATATTAAAATCGTTCGAATTGTTGTTACGTGTACGTAAAGATTTCTTCAAGAACAATGATATTTATCTTTTATTAAAAGAAATGTACTTCAAAAGATACCACGACAGCGGCGGCCATTAATTTTATATCTTACAAAATAAATTTATAAAGCCAATACAGTTTAGTTACATAAAAAATGTACACCATCCATCATCATCTCTTTTTATCCGTCTACCATCCATAGATCAATTCATCACTCATAAGAGCGAAGTCTAGAGTTTTTTACTAAAAATCTTAGCAGACTTGAAAAGCTTTTAAGACTATTAAATCGGAAATGCCAGGAAAATTATTATCTTTTTGTCTTGACTATTTGCCTTTTCCTAACTGTTATGAAACACACGTTTTGTATAAAATAACATCACGTCTATATTTTCCAAAGGGTTAGGCAGAAGTGTACCTATAGCACATACACAGTTCGCCAGTTATAATTAATTCCCATGTAGTAGGGGGTGAACCTATTGCCATCAATCGCGGCTATTATTGAGGATTTCTAGATAGGAGATTCCAATAACACTAGGCCGACGAGCCAGTCCTTTGTATTTCTTCATATATATCTATTTTTGACAATAGTTAGAGATCCTTGTATACCACTGATTAGAATACTTGTACACGTGGCGCTCTTAGCGTGATCCAGTAGTAACTAAAACCTTAACCCTTTAGTTCGCAGGTGAAAAAATGTTGCAGTTTTTTACCTTTTTCTGTTTGGGGGGTATATATATAGTCTAAAAATGGCTTTAGAAAAATGTTTAAAAAAATCTAACTTATATACTTTTTGAGAAATCATATGTTGTTGAGATACAACGTTGGGAAACATTCTAGTGAGTAAATGGCATAATATGTGTTGTACACTACCAACATTGCGGCTTGAATGGACAGTTATATTTACAATAAAATAAAAAATTTAAAGGGGGGAAACAAAATTTATTGTGAAAAAAACACAAAATCAGCTTTCTTTGACATGTTTATCGTCATTTAGACGTTGACATGGTAATGGTAGTAACAATTTCTCTTTTCCAACATACACAATCTAAGGTTACACTTATTGCAATATACACTGGTATAACCTTTTTTACAATACTTGCATCTGCCTTGAGACACAAATGTTGGTAAGTGGCCTACATTGTCATAGCGAACAGAATCTGGTGGTCTTGGAGCAACAGGAGCCTTAATCTTGACCAGCGCTTCATTTTCTTTTGAATGTGTCTGCCGAATTCTATTTTTTTGAAACATTTCAGTTATCAGCTGAACTCTAAACTTTTTGAGAGTTAATGGTTTCTTGATATTTTGACAATCCCTTCTATAAAGTAGCCAGGCGTTATTGACGCAAATGTCAAGTGCTTGAGCAAATAAAGCCATATACCATCTTTTTGTTTTAAAGTTGGAGCGATACAATGACACCAACATGTCGGCCAAATCGACACCACCCATGTGAGCATTATACTGCTTCACTATTTGCGGACAATCTACATCAACCCTAGTTTTGGTTTCTTTCGAGTATCGCTTGATTTTTTCTTTTGGGTGTGAGTCAACAAAAGAACTTGCTAAAGTGACTACTTTATTATCATACCACTTGACCACAGCAAGCTTCTTATCATTGCAGACAACTTGTTGGCTGGCACCCCTGCCCTTTTTTGCAAGCGCTTTGTCAGAGAGTAACATTGTTTGGCAGCCTCTTAGTCGGTTACTTCTGATCGTTCCTAAGCTGAAAATACCGTATTCGTTGCGTAAGTGGTGGATAAGTTCGAGCGATGCAAAAAAGTTGTCGAAGTAGACCGTTGCTGGTTTTTCTTGTATGGTCTTGCAAAGAGCTATGACAACTTTAGCTCCAAGACCTAAGCTATTTTCATAGTCCGTAAAGTGGTGGTTTCTGAATGTATCTTCACCAGCATATGGGATGAAGTCATATATTAATCCGGAGACTCCTGCTCGCACAAATATCTTAAATCCCCATTTCTTGGGCTTCTTGGGTAGATACTGGCGTCTACTTCCTGCTCGTGTTCCTTTGTAAGGGACCATCATTTCATCCACACTGTAGCGCCCTTCTTGCGCGAGCAGCAAACAATTCTTACGAATTTTCTCAAGTACAGGTCGCACTTTGAAATAGCGGTCGTCATTTGTGTCAGTGTTGTTAACAAAGTGGAGGAATCTTCTTATTTTTTCATATTTTTTTAGTGTCATAATATCAGCAATTTCGGGGAACCTCAACGCTTTGCTCCAATAGTCACGGTAAGCTGGCATTTGGACCACACCCATCAAAAGAGTTATGCCAATAAAATCACTTATGTCATCCTTGGTAACGTTTATGCTTTTCGAAACTTCATGTTGAACTGAATAAAGATTCGTGTTTTCTGTGATGAGGTCCGTTATATCTTCAGAGAAAAAATCCTGGAAATAATCAAGAGGGCTTTTCAGGCCTGTATCAAAAGGAGGATTATACTGTGGTAATTCTACTACAGCTGTGTGGTTAAATTTGCCTTTTTTGAATTTGAAGTTCATGGGTTTTCTAACATACTTCTTGACTCGTTTTGTCAAAAGTCTAGGTAGTGTGGTTGCCTTTCTCTTTGAACGAGTTGTGGTTGCTGGTGAGCTAGTCAAAGGCGATAAGATGGATGATACCGAATTTAGCATGAAAGGAAGTTGTTCTTGCGGTCGACCGGTAGGAAACATTTCATTGATAACAGGTGACAGTGGAATGGTTTCTTCGTCCGATAATACTGGGTTGAAGTGAGCCGGTTGGTGATCTTCATTATCAGAACAAATGTCCAACTCATTTAGAGAAGAAGGATAGGATCTTGGTTCTGAACTGCAGTATGTAATATTGTCATCGTCATCTTCGTGAAGTTGTAAATTCTGGATGATAACTTCATCATCAGAGCCACTACTACTACCATCAGAAGGTGCATTTTCAGGTGGTACAAGTGCCATAATCGTACGTGTTCGATGCCATTTTGGTTTAATCTGAAGCAAGCAAAAACAAAAAACATGCAAAACCGCACCCAAAGCATAACAAAATGTGAATCGCCAATACAAATACCAAATAAGCATTTTCAAAACATTAACCCATAGTATTAGTAGGCAGTCCGAAATATTAAAAATACCCAAGTAAAAGTGCAGTGTTGTTTAGAGACGACATAAAATATATGCATTACTTGATAAGCAAAGCGAGCAGTGTTGTTTCTGAACGACAGACAGAATGTTCGGTAATTTTCTGAGTACTCTGCAGTGTTGGTCACAAACAACATAACATTTCACCGGCTCGTAAATTGAATATTCGTTGTTCAAATGAGATGTTTTTTACACAAATCAATAAAGGTGATATTTCTTCGGACTTTTTGTCATGCATAATATCCATAAACTAAATTCAAATGTCCAAAATCGAAAATTATTTACCTTACATACGTGCGAGACAGGTGTCCTCGGTGCCATCTTGCTAGGAAAAGGTACAAAACATTTGCGCGAATTGACTTTTATGTCATTTTTAGGTTGCGTTTAGTTTTTGCTAAGGATTGATTTAAAAAAAATCATGAAGATATCAGCAGAAAATTAACAAGATTTTTTTGTTTACAATGTCGTTCAGATTTAACACTGCGAATTAAAGGGTTAATTATTTAATTAATAAAAAGCAGACAACTTCATACGTCTTCTTTAATGAAATACTTTAAAAAAAATATAGGGCATAAAATATGCAAAAATAAAACTATGACATGTCTTACGGCTGCGCCTAAAGGTTTATTTCAGCGGTAATGCCAGGCAGGCGCTTTCTGACGCTGGTTTCCAAATGAACCTGTGAGGATCGGCAGTAAGAGACCCCTATTTCATAAGCAATCGTTGATCACCGTCCCAGCTTCATAAAAAAGACTCCTTCGTGTACTCGTTACATCAGAATAGACCTTTAAATCTTAACATACCAACAATTCCCACATGTTTTGGGGTTTCCCAAACAAATACCTACATAGTAATAAATACATAATATTTAAAGCATTTAGAGCCAGCTGGGCATATGTATTGAAAACTGGTATTAAGCATTCATGTATGCGAATAGTGGACATTAGCATGCACCAAACATTCTCATTGTGGCTTGTGATCCGAAATCGTGACGGTGGAGGCACGGCGTAAACTATAGGAAATCTTGGTAATATACATGTTATATTAAGAGTTCTAGGATTAGCAGAGTTAGGGGTGATATACCCAGGCTCGCTGCAAATGTTCCTAATTCAAAATTACGTGTCTTATCCTCACTCCATCCCATTTAGACCATACCAAAAAAGTTTGGCGGAAAATCGGGTCATTACGGGTAGCCATATCTTTTAAATCGCGTTGTATAAGTATGCCATGTTTCCATTGTACCTAACCTAGCTAAAATCGCTCATATCTCGTGCCTCAAACCCAAATGACCACTACATGCGCCGGCGCACAGAGGCGGGGCATCCCTACCAAAGCCTCACCATCACCACTCAAAAGGCCATATTGTTCATGGAACAACTGCTGAGCTAGAATATATTTTTCACACCAAATGCTCGATAATTTCGAATCTGATAAGCAAACCAGACCTAAAGTACATTATAGTCTATGGTTAGGCTAGGTCTAGCTGAGCAATTAATGTATTTTGAAATTATTGGAACCGCAACTAAAAGTTTATATAAGATTTTTTATACCAAAAATGAACTAATTCGAAAATCGAATTAATTTCATCATCTCGTAAAAGCTGTGAAAAGACGAGTATTCTCCTCGGGGATAATATTGTCTGCGTCTTGGGCGAGCTTGAATTTCTCTGATTCAAATGTCTTCTATCTATCACAAGCCCTACGATGTCAAATTGTCTAGTTATTAGTCAAACGAAATTAGTTTCACGTACATAATGTAGTGTTTTAATCTTAGTACAAATTGTTGACGTTTTTCGTTTGGTGAACTTCTCGCAAGGAATTGGTGCTAGGGCTACTATTATACTCAATGTTTTGAATTTTGATTGATATTACTGTTGTTCTGAAGATCTAGTGCCCTTATGTAGCCAAACGATAATGACCTTTCTGGCATCCTCCGTTTTGGCTAGTTATCGGGATCGAAGTGTATTTTCTTGTTCGAGTTTCCTCTGACTAGGAGTGAAAGACACTTCTTTGCCTCAACTATTTTCAATCGACTATCTTATGTATATTTATGTATTATTTACTTTATCGTATACCAAATAGTAAAACACGCGAGAATCATTAACAAAACAAGTGAGCAATGGCTGGTCTTTCCGATCGCAGAGAGCTATCTCTTACAGGCAACCTTTGGATGGACTAAAAGACTGGAAACAGACTTGGGGCTGTCAATGGACCAAGTTACCATACATAATTATGTAAATTATTGGATGACCACCCATCCTCAGACCGACTTTGGCAAGCATAGGTTCGCCTTCGATCGACCCGTGCCGCTGTTTTTATTTAGCTCTGATGATTTATATCGTAGTTTAGAACTGGTGCAAGATATTTCTTGGTTTTATTTATGTTTTCAGAAAATAAAGTAAGATTCCACCACTCTATATATAATTTACTTTTAAGGAGTTACAACGTTCGTCCATTTATCATTATTTGCACCAGTTAAAATGAACTCTACAACAATGCGCATAAGAGTCATTCAACTGTGATTATTTTCATTTTTTGCTATGCAGAACCACATTCCCAATTTGGCGGGATAGTGATTTTCTTAAGAATAATATTGCCAACTTAAAATATTATATAACCAAACGAATGTGAACTGTATTTCCATGTCATAAAGGTCATGGAACTGCAGTTTCATTTTTGCTTCTTTAAAAGGGCACACTCGATACTGGTCGGAGCTAGATTGTCCTGCCTCGAGCACTTCTTCATTCAACCTTCAAATATCAACTTTAAAACTCTAGTTTACGGTTCATTTCTCTTTGTCACACTTCAGAGTCCAGTTCAAGATCGGACAGGGTAAAGAATGAGCAATTATGAGTCTTATACACGTGGGGTAAGGTAGTATTTTGAGTGGGTTAGTTAATGGTTTGGTTTTGATGGGACTGGAACGCTGACGTCAATTAGCATTCTCGAGAGACGGGTCTATGGTATAAACATAAAATCTGTTTGTCCGTCATAATAGCTTTCATGTGAAGTCTGTATGAACTGCACAGCCTGTTGTATGGAGGTTCTATTGTACTATATAAATTGATTTTATGACAATAGAGTGACCTGTTGGTTTAGTGGTAGCAAGCGCTACTGCTAAGTATTAGTAGGTACTTCGATTTCTCGGTCGAGCGGTGTTTTTGGGTTTTTCTATTTAAAATTTTTCAGTAGGCTGAAATTTTAATATTCCTCAATCTATCATTCATAGTTACACCACACATACTTCGCAAGTAACACATATCTGAAGCATTTATTCTTACAAATTACTATTGGGAGGTAATCTAATAAAATAAAACTATACAACCATAATTATACATAGTTCAGACCATCATTATAATTCTACATGTCATAACATTACGCGTGAATTCCCCAAAGAGTCAGGCAGATGTCTACCTACAGTTCACCCATATTTCGCTAGTTATGTCAAAAATCCAGACTCCGGGCTGCTACTAAGAAATTCCAGATGGAAAACCCCAATAACACTATTAATACCCGACTTACAGTGCTATTACGTAAAAAATATCCCACCGATCACTTCATTCAAGTTATCACAGATAGATCTACAGAATCGATCAGCTGGGAATCGAGCCCAGAACCCCACGCTCAGCAGTCATACTTGCGACCGCGGGTCCAACAGGGCAACGTCACAACTAAGTTTACAACTAAGTGAACAATGTAGTCACCATCATGTTTAACATTTTACGATGCTCGCAACTTAAAGCCTATACTTTGAACTTAGTCATTCGCTCAAGTTATATTATTACGGTTTCAACTTAAAAGACAATAAACAGACGTGATTATCTTTTGTTTGTGATATTTGTGTGTTGGGATTGTCTTCTGAAAAACATATGGCAGCTTATTATTATATTTTTGGTTATAATATTATTATTTGTATACTAGCTTTTGCCCGCGGCATCGCTCGCGTTAGGAAGTGGGGGGTTAGAAGGGACAAAAAGTAGCCTATGTCACTCTCCATCCCTTCAACTAACTCCACTTAAAAAATCACGTCAATTCATCGCTTCGTTTTGCCGTGAAAGACGGACAAACAGGCACACACACTTTTCCATTTATAATATGAATAATATAAGAGTATATTCCCATTTATAATAATAGTATGGATTAATACGTGAAGCGAAAACTTCGGATCCCTTTTTAAGAATATTGCGCGCACGTTGTAGTTTGAGATTTGTTATAATTAAAGTTTATATGGAGAAGAAGGCTGCGAGCGCGCCGTATTTTAGGTGGACACTTCATCTCAACTTTCCTTTTTTTTGCTGATCTGAAAAGTCCTCATGGATGTCCTCCGCCCTAGGGTCGGCGGAGGGGTCTGTCAGACTCTTACTGACTAACCACCCCGGTGTTCCATCTCACACCTACGCCGGGGGTTGGCAACCCCAAGATTTTAACCTTCTGTGCTACCTTAAACAATATTATCTGCATCTTGTACATCCTTACTCCCAAACCTTTATTGATAAACGCTCTTATCTTTCTTCCAGGCTTCACAGGAACACAGTGTGAGGTGGAGATCGACGAATGCGCCAACAACCCTTGTCTCAACGGAGGAATCTGCCACGACATGATCAACGCGTTCAGGTGTACCTGTGTGATAGGGTAAGTCATCATCAGAGTCATTAACTTAAGTTATTTAAGCAGGGTGTTAAAGATCTCTTGTCTTTGTCACATATACTTGTTTAAGTGTCTTTATATAACTAACTGCGCCCCGTAGTTTCACCTGCACCAAAATATCTCAGAGTGGTGTTAAATAGGAGTTGTTGCTGGGGAGTTTGTTCCGCCACTTCTTCTTCCCAGCAAAAATACTAGGAAGTGGTGAAGGGTGGGCGTTTTAGGGGACTGTCTTTTGTAAACGTTTTTTTTTTGACGTTCAAAAAGTGCTGATTCTCAGCCTAATTTGAATAAATGAATTTTGATTTTGAAAATAGCCTATTTTCTAGTTAAAAAAACAACTTAAGAACTATTCTATTCTCACTGGTAGTTCCATAAAAAAGCATGTTGAAAGAAATAAGTGCTTCAGCTTTATTATATTAGTATTGATGTGCCTTGGTGCCCGGCTGATGGGAACAGGCTCGCCCCCTATTACATACGACCTTTACATGACTGTCGAAATCCGGGTGTACTATTAGAACACCTCTACCTAACCCTTGGGGAAATATAGGCGTGATGTTATGTTTACGTTAATGCGGAGTACATTTAAAGCCTTCAGACTTAACATATTTGTTTTTATTGGGACAAGCCCGCCACACTATTCCCAAACATCGGTGGCACAAGAAAAGCGTTGAGACAATAAAGCCCGCCGAGTCCCGGGGAAACGATGTTACCACACAATATATACACAATTATACACGAGATTTACCATAGTTACGTTTTTGTGGTTCAAGTTTGACATAACACTAAGAATAACAATAATTTATTTATAAAAGTATTACAAAAATTTACATTTATGTGCAGTAGTGTTATTTCTAAATCAATGGTATAATTAATGCATAATAGTAAACTATAACAAAAAATATATTTAACAGTTGCAAGAAACGATAATGTGGATTTCACAAATGTTTGCTAGCGACCTGCCGCGATCTAGGTTTATTTAAACCTGTGTTTCAGGCCATTTCTGGACACTTCTCCGTGTCTATTAATAAGGGGGGTTAATGTTCAGTATCTAATCTCTCCTCCCCTCCCCTACAGCTTTACCGGTGCCCGTTGTCAAGTGAACATAGATGACTGCGCGTCAAGTCCGTGTCGTAATGGAGGAACCTGTCACGACTCCGTCGCTGGATACACCTGCGAATGTCCACCTGGTTATACTGGTAAGTTTCATCTCTCTAGCTACTCCAAAATGGGCTTTAAGTGGTAGTGGCGAAGATCTTGTCAAGTGACTTACAAACAACGACACGGTTGGCTCAATGGTTGAGCCATCGGCTGCTGCGCCGCGTGTTGTGGGTTCGATCCCCGCACGGAACCAATATTTGTATGACCTACAGTTAGTTGTTCCGGGTCTGGCTGTTTGTGTATGTGAGTTTAAATGTTTGTAAACGCACCCACGATACAGGAGAAATTCCTAGTGTGGGGCAACGTTTTTAATTTAAAAAAAAAAACAAAATAGTAAATATATACATATATTGTAATGTATATTTATTGTGTTATTAGCAGAGGTCGGAATTAAGTTATTTATGTACTTGCATCGAAATGTTGATATTAATATGGATCTTCCCGGGATTTATAATACAAGCCTGTGTGGCCAATAATATTACAAATAAATAATAATAAAAACCTCAGAGATTGATAAGACATTCAGACATCCGATGTCGGATGGTTTAAATTGTGTAAAAGTAAACAACTTTTTTATTTAATAAATCACGGGATTTTTCTGGTCTTTATAATTAATCCCGGGATTTGAGGCATATCCATTTTATTCTTTCGCTGTATGAAATCAGTGTAAGTACATAAATAACTCTACCTAATTCCGAGCTCTGGTTTTTAGATACTATAATACATGTTAATGTGTATGGAGTCCCCATTTAGGCAAACAATGCCTGTATAAGAAGGCTCCGCTGTTTCAACATCATTGTCGTACACTTATACTAACTAACTTAACTTGCATGAGATTAATTCATACTTAAGTACATGGATGCTGTATACAGCTAGAAATTCTAATGGTTGTTTTTCCGCGGCAGAAAGATTTGCCCTCAGTAATAAGTACTAAGGAAACGTAGAGCTTAACTTTAAAAGTAAAAATGTTTTCGCGGGGTCAATGTGCTACCAACACAAAATCGTTTTGCTCCGGGAACACCATTCAAATTTCAGCGTGTATAAGTCATGGAACTAAATGAACGGCCCGTAAAATTTACAAGTTTTCTTTAATTCGTCATCTATCGGTCACCAAGACTCTCATAATTTTTTTAAATCCGCAGGAATGTCATGTGAGACGAACATAAACGACTGCCTTTCAGCCCCATGTCATCGCGGCGAGTGCATCGACGGAGACAACAGCTTCACCTGCAACTGTCACCCAGGGTACACCGGTAGGGTCTGTCAGACCCAGATCAACGAGTGCGAGTCCAATCCCTGTCAGTTTGGAGGTAAGATATTATCGGAAGCACGTGAACCAGTACGAGAGGCTATTCACATAATTTCGAAATTCGAAGATGTCAAAGTGCGAATCCAAGATGGCACCAGCATTTGACAATCGCAAGCGAACGTACCTTTTACAGTAGACACGTTAAAAGGTATTTTCCCTTGCAAATTATGTGCGATAGCTTGACTGAGGTTTGAAATGAATTGTTGGTGACGATAGATGATATCTGGAAAACCAAACGGCCCAAATATTTTCAAATCGAGGCGCAATGATCAAGTGTGGCGATTAACTCTTCTACATAACCGAGTTTTAATCACCACACTTGCTCACTCGTTCTCGAAAGCCTAACACAGATGGTGATGGTACGGTCTTAATGGGTAAATTAACATTTGGTTCACGTTTAAGCTGTGTGAGTCAAGTTTCCAAGTGATTCATCGTGATGAATGTGAGCGCTCGTCACGCCACAACATGTGTCACGTAATCTTTAATGGGACAGCCAAACTGATTGCCGTATTTTAAATATAAATAAATTTCTTTAAATGTTTCTTTCGCCATGTTTCGATTTGGACAAAATAATTATTTTACTGATACTGGTACTGTTAGCCTGCTTCATCCCACTGCTGGGCAAATGCCTCTCTTATGACTTCCATTTAGGGCTAACGTGGGCGATTGGTCGTTGGTATAGTCCAGCGCGTCCCGCCATTGATATTTTATTAATATTAATTTAATACGTGAAACTGCGAATCCCTTTTTAAGAATATTGCGCTCACGTAGGATTGTGAGATTTGGAATACTTTATAATTGAGAAGGAGTGAGTCGTCACTACTAAAAATATATATAACTTTTTTTGAAAAATCGTATCCTAGATACAGGAAGACACTTATACTCGTAGGTCAAAAGCATTTGAAGAATCTGTAGATTTTTTACAACTGTGGGCCTAGATAAAATCCCTTTTCTGTAAACGCTAACGACAACGAAAAGATCAAATTGTATGGAGTTGACGTTAGCTTTAGAGATATCACGTGACTCCTTTCCACATTTGTAATGTCATTTCATCCATTTTGACGTTAACGTCTGGTACTTTAGGCTACAGAAAAAATATCAGTCTTCGTTACAAAATATCAGTCTCTAATGATTATCTTATTTCTCCAGGACACTGCGAGGATCTGATAGGCGGCTACCAATGCCGCTGCAAGCCAGGCACCTCGGGCCGCAACTGTGAGATCAACGTCAACGAGTGCTACTCCAACCCTTGCAGGAACGGGGCAACGTGCATCGATGGCATCAACAGGTGAGGACAAGAGATTGTCTAACTTCATGTCTTCTCACTCGAGCACTTTGCAACACGACAGTGCGTTCGCGTAACGTTGCATTGTTCTGAGAGCCTAGTGCGAGTTTTGATACTTAAACGATCGCGTTTGCGTTAGGATTTACTTACGTTTATCCTTGCGGAATAATATTGTTTCCCAATATTGACACCAGACGGCGCTTATTTAGTTTCAGTACAAATTGAAGTTTACGTTGACGCGATCGAATGGGTATTAAAAACTCACTCTCAGGCTACAGGTGTGAGTTTGCGCTTCGTTCTTTCACTTACTTCACTTTGAAAATGATGTATGTAGGTACCGGATAAACGGAGTGAATAGAAACAAAACGTTCAAAGGGATTATCATGTATATTTAATATTATTACCTACCCTAACATTCAATTTCAATTCATTAATAGTATGGAGTTCTTGTACCATGTAATAAACAATATTTAAACGTGAAAATTATGCACACAAATGTACAGACGCCAGCACATCAAGCTACCTCAAACTGTCAGATTTTCCCAATTGAACATGAATCTTATTCTTTTGTAATATATATTTTTTTATTTGTTTTGTTTCAATTCACACCTGTGTTTCTAACTTTATTACAAAAGAATTTTATTCATATCTTATTACTTTGTATTAGAGTTGAAAACCTGTCTAAGAAACTTTATATATTGCGGTAGCTTGATGTGCCGGCCTCTGTACAGAGACGGACTTAATGCCATAGGCATTTTCTACCAGTGAACCCTTGGGTGATGCAGAGAAACAGGTGCAACTCTTTAAAACAGTTGAAATGAAAAAAAATACTGTATTTTTTTTGTTTTGTTTCAATTCACCCCTGTGTTTCTATTTACCCCGTTTTTATGGTACCTACTGATGTTCTATCCTTCATAGTATTCCAAACAATGTGCATGCAGGGTGACTCCTAATACTGGCACCTAATGGCACCAAATCCTTTGTTCAATAACTAAACTAGAATTAGAGACATTTCTCACTGACATACAACTTTAAAAAAGGATGTAGACTGACGGTATCAGATAAGAGCAAGGTTAGAAATGTCAAAATTAGTGTTTGACCTTAGCTTCGTCATACTTTGGTCGATGAGGTCTATGGAAACTTCGTCCGTCCGTCTCTTGTTTTATAAGAGATAAAAAGATGATAATAACCTAGTTTTTGAACACGAGATTTGCCACCATTCTCTTAAATTTTTGGAGTATACTATGTTATATTTTCCTTAATTCGAATTCATTGTCACATCCTGCGCATTTCATACTGTATTATATGTACCAATTATCATTATTTTAACGCTTATTTATTTTCTTTACATGCAGCAATAATTATTTTGAGTAAGTTTCCAAATCATTTCATAATACTTATTTAAATGCATGGTTTTGAGTTATTTTAATTAATTACCAAATAATCTTATGGATTATTTATTTAACTAGAGAACCCTACTTGTTTATGTGACATGGGTTCAGTAGTTCGCCCTGCATGTAATAAAAATAAATGATGTAAGTGTTGAACAATTAAAATGAACTTTTTTGTATTCTGCTATTCATGCATCCTACTTCTGCTTACACTATAACCCCTTTAAGAAACGCAGATTGATGTTACAACCAGTATAATCTGCAGACTTACCCTGCATTGTTTGGGTATAACTTTCTTATACGTTTATTAAGGGTGTTATATTATAGTTTGTGGCTGTGCCTTGCGACGCAGCCTTACTCTTTTAGATCAATCATAAAGAAACATGATTTTTATTATTGTGTGTGTCTAATAGCACTCTGAGTCTATCTACACGATTACTGACAAATGTATGCACTGACTGGACAGGTCCACTACAATCTGAGCGGTTCTTTCTTCAAAAGACCATCTCAGACACTTTTATTCTGCAAAGTCCTCCGTTGATCTGATTCTGAACTGTTAGTTTTTTTCGGTGTTTCTTGAGAAAATGGCGGGTTTTAAATAAACCTCGTTTTAAAACGCGCCATCACCATTCAACTATGTTGGGGTAGGCTTCCAATCTAATCGGATGCAGTTTAATACTAGTAGATAGATGCTCCATGTAAGTAACTGGGTTGTGGAAGTCAGATAGGTATCTGACTTCCACAACCCAGTTACTGGTCAACACTGTACTCCTGTTAAATATGGACATAGGAGTACCGTACTGACCAGACAGCCAGAACCAACGGTTTGTCGTGATTTCCAAAGCACGGAGGAGTCTCGATATGTAATGAACGATCAACCATACATAGACTGACTTCGGCAAGCGAGTCTTAACCTTCGATAACCCGAGCTGCTGATTTTATCTAGCCAATTTTGCTACTAATCCTTCGACCAGACACTGACACACACATAAGCAAACTCATGTCTCTTCACCTCAACCGTCCCATACTCTTCAACAAGCTGTAACGTCCTGGTCTCCCCAGGTACACCTGCGAGTGCATCCCAGGGTTCACTGGCCAGCACTGCGAGACCAACATCAACGAGTGCCTGTCGAACCCCTGCGCGAATGGCGGCAAGTGCGTGGACAGGATCAACGGATTCCGGTGTGAATGCCCTAGAGGATATTATGACGCTAGGTACGGACGGTAGCAGGGTCAACCGGACAACTACTTTAAGGGTTTTGGGATTGGTTTATCATAATTCTGGAAGGGTACGACTATACAGAACTGTTAAGAAGAATAGGTACAGTACAGGTAACATCCAAGCTTGGAACCATTCATGAGTTCCGATTGATTTACTTTCCAAGAGAAACCTCAGACTTCCAAACACTTGGGGCTGTGTTTACTTTTGGTCAACAAAGACCAATAAAAGTCATTCCACCATGTTGCTAAGCAACCCTATAGACCAACGTTTATCTTTTGTTTCCCAAGTTTGGCCGTAACCGTCTTAGATACTCCAGATTACGTTCATACGAGAGCGATCACTCTTTCTTTAAGGTGCTAGGTAATATGACGAGCAAGGCGAGATTAATTTTAGGGCTTGCACGTAGTAAAAATAGTTGAATGAACGAGATCTTTTAAATTATTTAAAAAAAACGTCTGAATAACCACAGTTTTCGTGTAACATGTAATTTGGATGAATTATTAAAACAAAACATTCCGAAAAATTGAAATGGTCACTTGCGACTGTTTTTTTTAACAGAAAATAAGGAGGAACTAAAATTTAGAGCATACCACAGCACAGAGTGTATACTGAACAAAAACATTTTATCACATTTCGTATTCAGAACAGCTACGGTTAATGTCAAAAACGTAGCAAAAATTTAGTTATGGGTACCTAGCGCCTTAATAGAATTTTGAACAATCACAATACTCCCTCCATTGTTACCTTCAGTTAACCATCACATGGTACTCACGGAGTTTTTCCCATTACAGATGCCTTTCTGACGTGAACGAGTGCGCTTCGAATCCTTGCATCAACGGTGGCTCCTGTGAAGATGGAGTCAACCAGTTCATCTGCCATTGTTTGCCAGGATATGGAGGTAAAAATGATACGTTTGTTATCAGAGAACTGTGCTTAGTAGAGGTAACTAACACCTTTAACGCCAAGTGACCGACAAACAATACATTTTCTATTGTGTTTCGTTTTCTGGTAGTTAATGTGTTCTCAAAGAGAAATAGTAGCCCATACGTATTTCTTGAGAGTATTATCAATTATTCTTGTTGTACCATCCAGTTAATAATGTTAAAGCAGTGAGTTTATGTTAAAAAAAAAAACAACAGACTTCAAAAATATCACTGCAATGTAAAAAATAGCTTTTGGAAGTCGATGTCTTTTTCTACCTATCCTTTTTTTGCCACGGACTTTGTAAACTTGAATTCTTTCTCACTTAGTCGTCGTTATTTTAAGTCTACTTAAGCAATGCTGATATGGATGGTCTTCTTCGACCAAAGCAAATGTAAATTGGCCTGGTAAGGACGGATAAATTTGTGTATAAAATATAAGAAAAAAATACTCACCGGAAGCATAACCTTCTCCATAATCTATTGGTTGCCACTACCTACAGGCTATACAAATATGTGTTCTGCGTGGGAATCGAACCCGGGACATGCAGTGCAGCAGCCAATCGCTCAACCATTGCGTTAACCATACCGTCTAACACTACATTGGTACTAAATGACGTGTTTCTCTTTCAGGTCAGCGCTGTGAACGTGATATAGACGAGTGCAGTTCCAACCCGTGTCAGCATGGAGGAACCTGCCATGATAGACTGAATGCTTACAAATGTGACTGTGTGCTTGGCTTTACTGGTAAGAACTACTCCTTTGTGATGTCAACGAATATAACATCACTCCTGTTTGTTATCTTCAATTCTTCTGTTGTTTGGTTACGCAGGGACGTATCTATAGTACACCCACATTTCGCCAGTTATGTTTAAGTCCCATCTTACTTAGTATCTATTCTTTAATATTTACAACTAGGTCGTATTTGCAAATTGCGTTCAATAACAACTCATTTTGCGGAAATTGTACCAAAATACATATTAAATTATACTCAACATAAAAGGTAAAACATCGCCGCAAATTGCAAAAAAACGTTAGAAATTATTATCACGCGGTCTTTGTGAAACAGTCGTATTCAGCTACTATCAAGTTAGACTGGAAGCCGATTACAAAACAGGCAGATGATGATGATTAACCGTATCTCCTTCTCCCCAGGTGTAAACTGCGAGACTAACATCGACGACTGCGCCGGCAACCCGTGCCTGCACGGCGGCTCGTGCATAGACCTCATCAACGGATACCGCTGCGTGTGCGCACCGCCGCACTCCGGACGGAACTGCGAGAATACGCTTGATCCTTGCACGCCTAACCAGTGAGTATCTTCATCCATCATATTATTATGAGTTGGTGTAAATTAAAGTCTTAGACTCTGACTATATACAAAAGAGACAATATGGTGTCTTGATAACACTGCTGAATGCAGGGCTCAAAATCTAGATTGACTTCTAACAGTTTTCAGCCATATTGCCACAATCTACGCAGACTAAAGTTTCTTGCATAATTTGTTGATAAGATCTTACATACTCTCTAGTTAAATGTTATGATTTCAAAAAAACAAAAAAAACTGATTTGTTATTCTGAGACTTGGGGGGGCTACCATATACTCTGGACATTATTTGTTAAAAAGTGTTACTTTTGATCACGCGTAGTCTATGGTTCATGTGATGTGTAAGCGATTTTGAATTGTATGCAATTCAACCTTGTGTAACTACATCACTGTCATTTTGAACTGCCATAAACGGTAAAATTGAAAAAATACTCTCTTTCTCCCATAGATGTCGCCACGGCGGCCGCTGCGTAGCCGAAGCGTCATACGCAGAGTTCACTTGTCAGTGCCCGGTGGGTTGGACCGGCGCGCTCTGCGAGAGAGATGTTGACGAATGTGCGGTCACTGCCCCCTGTCATAACGAAGCAACTTGCATCAACACTGAGGGCTCTTACGCCTGTTTGTGTGCGAGAGGGTACGAGGGAAAGGACTGCGCCATCAACACTGATGACTGTGCTTCATGTGAGTATTTATTGAATTGGTTATTTGTCAAAAAAAGTAAGTGTAGGTACTTAATCCTCTTTTTCCAATTTGAGACATTCTCCAAATACAGGAATCATATCAGACCTAAAATACAGCGCCCATACTGTTCTAATCCTTCTATTATTATTTTTTATTTTATAGTAGGATAGACCCTACTATAAAATAATCATAACACGCAACACCACGCCTATATTCCCCGAAGGGTTATACAGATGTGTAGTTATAGTACACCCACATTTCGCCAGTTATGTTTGAGCATAAAATCGAGCATGGGTTCGATTTCTAGGTCGGAGAAAGTGTTATTGGGTTTTCCATTTGGAATTTCTTTGTAGCAGTCCAGAGTTTGAATTTGTGGCCAGTTGATGGCAATAGGCCTCCTATTACATGAACCCAGGACCTCACGCCCAACAGTTGCGCTCAGTACCACTAGACCAACGAGACAATCAACATTAAATACTAAAATTATCTCTTTCTTCCACAGTCCCATGTCAAAACGGCGCGACATGTCTAGATTCTATCGGCGACTACAACTGCGTGTGCGCAAGCGGGTTCGCGGGCAAACACTGCGAGGTGGACATCGACGAGTGCCAGTCTAGACCATGCATGAATGGAGCTACTTGCAACCAGGTGAGGACTAGAAACTGTATCCAGTATTTGTGTGTATGAGAAGTTGGGCCATTGTCCGGAGATCTTAGCCGTCCGGGAACCTTTACAAGATTGTTCCAATCAATCTATGCATATTGATAAAATTGAAGTGTCTGTTTGTAATGTCTAAATAACCGGTTTACCAGGTACCAAATGCATATGAAATGTTTTCACGGTAGTCATACCGAAAAAACAATTTAAAAGTATATTGTCTGTTTGTCTTTCTGTTTGTTTGAGGATATCTCCGAAACGGCTTCACCGATTTTGACGGGACTTTCTCTGGCAGATAGTTAAAGCTATAAGGTGCAACTTAGGCTAGAACTAGGCTTGAAACTAAGTTAGGCTACCTTTATTAAAATAATACCTAAATAGTTAGGGTTCCGCTCAAAAAAAAAACCCCATGTTTTTGTTAAAGTCTCTCTGGATTTACCAGACGTAATTGCAAAAATATTTGTGCACTCAACTCTTGAGAAAGGTTAAAGGCTAACACCACGCTGCGAACCGGGTAGAACCGCGAGGCACAGCTGCAGTTAATAATGAAACATCCCGTTCTTTATTTCCAGTACGTGGCATCATACACCTGCACCTGCCCGCTTGGGTTCTCCGGCATTAACTGCCAGACAAACGACGAGGACTGCACAGAATCCAGCTGCATGAACGGAGGCTCCTGCATCGATGGCATCAACTCCTACAACTGCTCCTGTCCACCTGGGTATGTGTTCTTTATCATATTTTGCCGTTCTCTTCGAATTAATATCGGATCTTAAACACTGTCCATAATGAGTCGAAGCACACAGGGAATACCGATCGTCTTTTGTCTTAATTATTAGGAAATCATGCGACTTAGTTGCTATAGAAGTTTTGAGAGCGAATTCTGCGGGATTCGCTTTATTTTGGTCAGAGCTTTACTAAACAATGTGATGGGTAACTCATCAATTTTATGTGAAGATAAGGGACCACCTCATTTTCCGTCGCGACGGCTTCTCATGGTTTCCCTCATATGAGGTGAGGATTCGTTCGACGCCCAATGGCGTATTTACCTCACGAGTCGAGCCGAACTCAACCGACGCTGTCCGAGAGAATGAGTCAGCGACCCGATTGAGCCCGACTGACTCGAGTACTCACGAGTCACGACTCTCATATTCTTCCTCACCTCCCTCATTCACAATACAATTTTATGTCGGGTCATTCTTCTCGCTCGCGAGAACTCACGAGTCGCGACACAATTTCGTACTGACAAATCACAAATGTAAATTTGTGAGAAATGTGGGAATTCGATTAATTCTTTCAATTGGCGATCACGAGTACCTCAAATGATTCAGGGATGCATCTGTAAATACAATTATTATTCATACATTACATAAATTTCATTCTTGTTTCAGCTACACGGGCTCAAACTGCCAGTTCCGTATAAACATGTGTGACAGTTCTCCGTGCGACAACGGCGCCACCTGTCATGATCACATCACGTACTATACCTGCCACTGCCCTTACGGGTACACCGGGAAACACTGCGAGACCTATGTTGATTGGTAAGTTGCTTACAATACCCAATGAGTGTAATACCCGTCTTGTACCATCACTAGACATCATCTGTTTACCATCGCCTCTAGTACTTACTTAACACTTGGTTTTATTGTAATAATTGTATTAATTAATTAATTAATAATTATTATTAGCAAGTCAACTGTTTATTTCTAAGTATTTTTTATTTATTCAAATATTTAGAGCATGTATACTTGACAATGTGTAAGCTGTGGTTACCTGTAATCGAGTGTGCATTACAGGATAGTGTATACTGTATAAGTTATAATTTTGTAATATTTAATTGTAATGTATTTCTCTTTGGTGATCCTTAAACAAAAAAAAGTTATTTAAACTATTTGCCATTATCCAATTGATAGACATAATCTGACCCACCCTTTATCAACAGGTGTGAAAACAATCCATGCGAGAATGGAGCCACATGCTCACAGAAAGGCCCACAATATACATGCACTTGTGCCCCAGGATGGTCCGGCAAACTGTGCGACGTCGAAATGGTATCCTGTAAAGACGCGGCTATCAGGAAAGGTATGGATTTCAGAGGTAATTTAGTGTTGAATACTTATGGACTTATTAAAATATTACTGTTTTTATTACGTCCTACTATTTAAGATTGTAAATTTTCTTATTGCTATAGTGGTTAATCTATCATATAATTTTGTCCCCAGGTGTTCAATTAAAAGCTCTTTGCAACAACGGTTCTTGTGAGGATATCGGCAACTCTCACCGTTGCCACTGTCTTGAAGGCTACACTGGATCTTATTGCCAAAAGGAAATCAATGAATGTGACTCTGCTCCTTGCCAGAACGGAGCACTGTGCAAAGACCTCGTGGGGACCTACCAGTGTCAATGCGCGAAAGGATTCCAAGGACAGAACTGTGAGCTTAATGTCAACGACTGCCTTCCAAACCCATGTCAGAATGGAGGCACTTGCCACGATCTCATCAACAACTTCTCATGCTCTTGTCCCTTTGGAACTCTTGGTAAAATCTGTGAGATAAACGTGAACGACTGCAAGCAAGACGCCTGTCATAACAATGGTACTTGTATCGACAAAGTTGGAGGGTTTGAGTGCAAGTGTCCGCCTGGCTTCGTTGGTCCACGTTGTGAAGGCGACATCAACGAATGTCTATCAAATCCATGCTCAGCGCCCGGTACTCAAGACTGCGTCCAACTTGTCAACGATTACCATTGCAACTGCAAGCCCGGGTACATGGGGAGACACTGCGATGCTAAGGTCAACTTCTGCGCTAACTCTCCTTGTCAGAACGGAGGTATTTGCACTGCCATACAGGGAGGTCATGAGTGTCTCTGCAATGATGGTTTCTACGGTAAGAACTGCGAATATTCAGGATACGCTTGCGATTCCAACCCGTGCCAGAATGGAGGATTCTGTCGAACTTCAGAAATTGGAGGCTACGTCTGCAACTGTCCATCAGGCTTGTCAGGTATTAACTGTGAAATCGATTCGATGAACGAATGCCTTAGCAACCCTTGTAAGCACCCAGAAGCTAGGTGTATCGACAAGCCTGGTGACTACCTCTGTTACTGCCCACGACAATGGACTGGCAAGAGCTGTGACACCCATGATCCTCACTCCAGAGGTGGTTACGGTAGTCCAGTAGGAGTGAATGGAGGCTTCAGCGCCAAGAAACCAGGACTTACATTTGAAGAACTAGACTTGGCTTTCCAAAGAGAACAGTGTGTGAAGAGGGGCTGCAAAGAAAAACAAGGTGACCACCATTGCGATGAGGAATGCAATACTTACGCGTGTGAGTTTGATGGAAACGACTGCTCTTTAGGCCTGAACCCTTGGGCGAATTGCACGGCACCAATAAAATGCTGGGAAGTCTTCATGGATGGCGAATGCAACGAAGTGTGTAACACCCAAGCTTGTTTGTTCGACGGCAGAGATTGCCAGAAGTCCCTACAACGCTGTAATCCAATCTATGACGCATACTGTCAAAAACATTACGCCAACGGTCATTGTGACTACGGCTGCAACAACGCTGAATGTAATTGGGACGGTCTTGACTGCGAGAACGAACCACCACACCTGGCCGAAGGTGTTATGTCAGTTACCCTCCTGATGGATATGAAGACTTTCAAAGAGAATTCTGTCGCTTTTCTCCGAGATTTAGGCCATCAGTTGCGAACGACGATATTGATAAAGAAAGACCATTTGGGCAACGACATGGTTTACCCCTGGAAGGGGTCTACCGACGTTGGATTACAAGACACGGAGTTCGGAAAGAAACACAACATCGTATTTACAGAAAGGGGGCAAACAGGAGTACAGGTGTACTTGGAAATTGATAACAGAAAGTGCACATCCATGTCTAGTTCCGAATGCTTCTTCTCGGCGAGAGAAGCTGCAGAGTTCTTAGCGGCTACAGCATCCAAGCACTCTCTGTCGCCTGACTTCCCGATTTTTTCTATCAAGGGAGTCAACACCCCCGAAGATCCAGGTGATGGCCCAACTAACTCAAAATACGTGTTCATTGGAGTGATCTTGGTCCTTCTGGCCGGATTATTGATTGGTGTATTAGTCACAGCTCAAAGGAAGAGAGCTGCTGGTATAACATGGTTCCCTGAAGGTTTTATCCGCAACAACTCTTCGACCAGACGTAGATCACGTAGACGTGGTCCAGACGGGCAGGAGATGCGGAACTTGAACAAAGGTTCTATTGGTTGTATTGATGTGGATATCAATGGCGGTCATATGGGACCTCCTCACCATTGGTCGGATGAAGATGATGATGGGTCGGCGCCTCCAAGAGCAAAACGTGCCAGAGGTCCTGGTGACTCCAATGGTGCTCCAGGAGGTTATGCGTCAGACCATACGGCAATTACGGATTATGAGGAGGCTGGTCATGATGGTAGGGTCTGGACGCAACAGCATCTGGATGCAGCTGATATCAGAGTACCACCGAGTATGATGACGCCACCGGCTATCGTAAGTATTGGCTCATCTACAACATGTTGACATTATTTTTCCATTATTTTATTCAACAGACATAAACTTTCCATTTCTCTTTCAGCATGATGGTCACGTAGAAGTAGACGCTCGTGGTCCTCTCGGCATGACGCCTCTCATGGTGGCTGCGGTACGAGGAGGTGGACTGGATACAGGATCAGATGTTGAAGACGAACAGACTGCTCATATCATCTCGGAGCTGGTGGCTCAAGGAGCTCAGTTGAATGCCGCCATGGATAAGACTGGGGAGACTAGCTTGCATTTGGCTGCGAGGTAAGAAATTGACTCTTCAGCTAAATTAAAATTTAGTAAGGGATGTCTCTATGTGTAAAACATCAAAATTCCGTCTAAAGTGAGGTCAACTTGATGAACTTTGACGACACGGTTGGCGCAGTGGTTGAGTCATCGGTTGCTGCGCCGCGTGTTGTGGGTTTGATCCCCGCACGGAACAAATATTTGTAAACCTAGACCTACAAGTAGTTGTTCCGGGTCTGGCTGTTTGTGTATGTGAGTTTATATGTTTGTAAACGCACCCACGATACAGGAGAAATTCCTAGTGTGGGGCAACGTTTAAAAAAAAAAAAAAAAAAACTTACGTCAGTGTTGGCATACAGAACGACCAAATGCTTTGCCGTCGTTATTTTCATTGCCAAACTATTATAATAGACTGAGCTGTAAACTCGGAGCCTTAGTAGGCGAGATGCACAATTCTTTTGTGGTTGGGACTTTAAATTTTATTCTACTATGAAATAAACTATATCCGGATGTATTTTTATCCAACTCTTATTTGCTCTCCCCTAGATACGCACGCGCAGATGCAGCCAAACGTCTCCTAGACGCCGGCGCAGACGCGAACTCCCAGGACAACACGGGACGCACGCCCCTGCACGCGGCTGTCGCTGCGGATGCCATGGGCGTGTTCCAGATATTACTCAGGAACAGAGCGACGAACCTGAATGCGAGAATGCATGATGGAACTACACCACTTATTTTGGCTGCTAGGTAAGTGAAATACTAACAAATATCCACAAACAGACAGAAATAAAAATATCTTCCTATTAGTTCTGGACTTGCACAACAGAAACAAAAGAACAAGCCCAAAAAAAAATACAGTTAATCCTGTATAGACATCAAAATCCCCCATCGTATGGCTTAAGCATTAAGCTTACCAAATACTGCGATGTATAGAGATTTTCATGCCATTTTACGTGTGAATCTAACAGCTATGTATATGAGATGGCCTATGTCCAACAGAAGACGTATTTCATCTTAAAGATGGTGATGAACTAAACCTGTAACTCTCTAATAAACCTGTAATAAATAAATAACGTTTAAAACAACCCAGTCAGTGATGAACGAACACAACACTAAATGTGTGTATTGCATTCAAGAAAAATGGATTATGTCGTCTGATCTACCTCATTTTTCTTCATCATTTTTACTATTATGTAAAGTAATCTAAAGAGTCTATACCTAACATAACTAAAACAATTATCTTCTTTCAACAGGCTAGCCATAGAAGGCATGGTGGAAGATCTAATAAACGCAGACGCGGACATTAATGCAGCTGATAACAGCGGGAAGACCGCGCTGCACTGGGCTGCGGCTGTGAACAATATCGATGCTGTCAACGTTCTGCTAGCTCATGGAGCCAACAGAGATGCACAGGATGATAAGGTAAACATGACATTGTGACTGTAAGCCCATAGAGGTGTACTTGTAGTAGAAACGACCGTTCACACCACATGGAAAAAGAATAGGAATAAAAAAATATTTTGTATCGGAATTTAAATTTTTCCTCCACATACACATTCTTAGATGACGGTAAATAGAGACGTATGGAAGAAGAAGACATACTGCGCCTACCTCAAATAAATTGGGATAAGGGCGAGAAGATGATGACGATGATACGAAGTTAAAGCTTTCTTATTCCAAATTGCGATATCAGAGTTATCTGCGCGATTAATATAATTATATACAAAATCCCGACGAAAAAACTGCCTTGCAGTAGCCCGCCTACCAGGCGAAAAAACCCGTATGGTCGAAGGATCCTCCCTTTTCATTAGAGGATGAGGAATATTACACCCTGTTGTATGTCCTCAAGTTAACTCTGCACCCAATTCGGGCATTTCTTCTCAGGAAATTTGGAAACAAAGAAGCCATTTAAATATTATTTAGTTTTTAAATATTAACCTGTAAAAGCGTCTGAAAAACATCTTACAGAAATGAAAAACATTTCATAAAGCCTCAATATTTTTTCTGTTTCTAAATTTAGAATAATATTACAAAAATTTCGTTAAAACGTCGTCGATATTTCCATATCTGCGTTTGATAAGCTCCGTTATTTCACGATTAATATAAAGCAATGTATTCTATTCACTATTAGCATGCTCATTATAACACTAAAATGCAGTAATTTTACCAATATAGCACTTTAACTATCGATATTTGGCCGTTATTTTTCTAATCTTTTTATAAATGTGAGGTACCTTTTCGTCCATAAAATGTCTAATCCCTACCTATCTCTCCACAGGACGAAACGCCACTTTTCCTAGGTGCCCGCGAAGGTTCCTACGGAGCTTGCAGAGCGCTACTGGATGCTATGGCCAACAGAGAGATCACGGACCACATGGACCGGCTGCCGCGAGACGTGGCTCAAGAGAGGATGCACGACGACATCGTGAGGTTACTCGACGAACACTGTCCGAGGCCGCCGCCGCAGCATCATCATCTCATGGGTGAGTTGATAAGGGTTGTTCTAGTGTACGAGCATACATGGAAATGCTCATCATCATCATCAGCCTATATCCAACAATGTTGGACTCGGTTAACAGTCTAACGAGATGCAGCTGAATACCAGTATTTTTCTATTCGCAATCGTAGCTTAACTTTAGACGTGGGACTGTTGTCAATTAAACACAAGCCCTAGAGAGACGAGATTCAACGATGTCTCTTATTATTTATTATTTATTTTATTATTATTATTATCATGGTCTTAGGTAAAAATGGAAAACTAACATGATCTTCTTCCACAGCATCACCAAACCCGCACCCGCAGCTGATCAGCCAGCCGACAGTGATCAGCACGGCCGCGAAGGGGAAGCCGAAGAAGTCGCGCGCGAAAGCCGGCCCCGACAGTCCCGACCAGGCGTACGACAACAACAACTTGCAGACTACGCAAATAAGACGGTATGGCTTTGTAATATTTAGATTTGCACATAACCCATGTATTCTATATATCTATTCTATATATATGTAAAGGGTTAGACACAGGTGTAAAGAAAGAAAGTAAGAAAGAAAATTTAAACGTTTATTTGGGACAGCGGACAAGAAAAACTAAAACTAAAAAAAGAGAACTTTGTGAGGCCTAAATAAATCCTGGCCCTTGCATAGTACAGCGATATTTAAAAAACAAATACCTTAAACATATATTGGTCGCAGCGTCATGTCATAAAGCCTAAAACTTACCTCGATAAATGAACTATACAACACAAAAATATTTAAGTAGAAGAACCTGATATAAGCGCCTTCAACCAAACAAACGAACTTTTCAGCTTTATACTATTAGTATAGGTATATTGATATTAATTATTTATTTTTATTCTGTGGTTACAGAAAACCCAGCGTAAAACGGAACAATAAGAAAGTGGCGCAAGAAGTGCCACAGAGCGTGGAGAGTTTGGGTTCCAGTCTGAGCCCTGTTGAATCACCGCTCCAAAATTTACAGGTAAAGTTACTAAATGATTCTTATACTTTTGCAAGTATCCTTAATTTCATGTCCATTGAATATGTATTCACCTTAAATTCTGAGTCTCACTGTACTTCAATTTGACCATAACCCTCATGGAGATTCAGTTTCATTTTTTTTTTGAACTCTGCATGAATCTGACACTTTCACATTTTATTTCTTTATACACACGAAAAAAAATACTGCAATGGTAATCTGAAATGCTGCCACAGTCGGTCTTCATATTTTGACCCAAGTTAATATTTAAATAACGCGAAGAACCGACAACCGCTGGGGTAAACGTGTTCTTGAGTGGAGACTGCGACTCGGCAAATGTAGTGTAGGACGCCCTCTGACCAGGTGGGATGACGATCTGCGAAAGACTGCAGGCAGATGCTGGATGCGGCAAGCTGAAGACAGGGCGGAAAAACTTAACTTACTTTATATTTTAAAAACCTGAATATATATTAACAATGTTCTGTCTGTCTGTTGCAGGACTTGCCGTCGCCGTACGACGCAACGTCGCTGTACTCGAACGCGATGGCGCAGTTCGTAGGCATCGAGCAGCTAGTGCAGCACAAGCAGCCGCCAAGCTATGAGGACTGCGTCAAGGTAATACACTATAACATTCTACATGCTGACACTTTAATGATTGTATTCCCGCAGCGAAACGCTTTTGATCATTTCAATGATTTTCCAAAATATCAGAAACTTTTTTTTTGTTAAACGTTGAAACACTAGGAATTTCTTTCGTATCGTGGATACGTTTACAAACATTCTAAGTGAATTTGTTCAGAAAAATGCTAATATTATGACACAGAGCTAGTGTGAACCTAATCCGTCACCTACCGAAGTATGCTCGTATATCATCGGCTGAACTCGGCCGAACGAACCAAACATAATATGTGTAACATAGTGAGTGCGTACAAGAAGTTATCGGACGTCATCGGAAGATGTCGGTATTATGAGAATGGCGGTTAAAGAATGATCCTACTACAAAGTGCAATTTTGACGTTAATGGCTATAATCATTATTTTAATCCAAGTTTTTTTTTCTATATAGGAACTTAATGTACCTGCCTGTATGAGTGTTTATTTAATTGGCCGTTGTAAGAACTAGTAACTAATAAGATCAGTGCTTCGTCCCGCAGACGGGTCAGACGCTGCAACAGTCGTTCGGCGGCGGCGCACTCGGAGCGTCCCTCTCGCCGCCCTACTCCAACCATTCACCCACGCACAGCAATCACACCACATCGCCGCATGCGTATATAGGTAAGTCTACCATTCACGTTCTAAATTAAACATGTTTTTTTTTTTTAACTTAGTAAAGAAAAACATAGTGATAAAATCTAGACTTATAATCTTCTTCAATTAACATAAAACTTTTCGACCTAAAAAAAAAATCTAAATGTTGATAAATCGTTCCATTTTTAAAGCGCAATAAGTCAATATTGAACTATAACAATTCTACATTGCCCTTATTGTGTTTTTGACTTAAAAAAGGAACATATTATTTTATTTATTTGTGTAAAGTGTCAAGTTTATTTCTTATTTCCAAGTTTAATTCTGAACTAGAATTTAACATGAAATTTTTCTCCCAGGATCTCCATCCCCGGGCAAGTCCCGACCATCCCTGCCAACGTCGCCTGCGCACATGGCGGCGTTACGTCACTCACATCAACACCAACTGGACGCTGCGGCATACTCGGCGCTTGCACATCTGAGTGAGTATAATTTAGCTTGTTGTACATATCCATCTATTTTATATCATTCTATCACCCCAAATAATCAGTTATAATTTAACTTGGTTGTGGAGGTCGGATAGGCAGTTTATGTAAAATAGGCATATTTATGTAAAATACTGTAAAATTCAGCTACATTCGGTTAGACTGAAAGCCGACCTCAACATAGTTGGGAAAAGGCTAGGCAGATGATGATTATAACCCCACTGTCCCAATGCTTCCACTTCATACTTCTGACTCCTAAGCCTCAGGATCACCTAGTCAGAGTTTACCTTATCCGTATGTCCTTTACTTAAACAAGTTATGTATCCCAGTCTTAAGCAATAACAAAGGTTTTTGTATCAACAATTATTTTTAATATTATGATATTATTACTACTGCGCAAACTGGCCACGAATTGACCTCGGAAAGCTTTACTGATCCTTGTATATCGACCCGTGCGGCTGTTATTACTTAACCCCTCAAATATCCGTCTATATTCCAGTATCCGTCTTTACTCCGATATCCGTCCATATCTCTATTTAAATTTTGCATCTCCAGGTGCCAACGGACAACACAATGCACAGCTGCAGGCGGTGATGACGCACGCAGCTGCACTTGGACAGGTGCAGGGCGCGCAACATCCAGCGCTGACGAATATGATGTCAAGTAAGTACTGTAAAGAGTAGAAAAGTTTCTGAGGTTCCGAATTTGCAATGAAAAGCGTATTTGGTATTAATAATGGACTGCATTCCTTAATTGAATTACTATTTGACCATAATTATATGCAACCGGCTCGACAGCCAACGGCTGTCAGTCCAACCTCTTTCTGTTCCAAATATAAATTATGTTAATCCCATAACTTGCCAGTAACTTATTAAATATCCGTGTAGGTTGGAAGCCTCTACAGTACAACTTTCCTAAAACCTTCGATTTTCAAATTAAACCGCAGTAAGTGAGAGTTCTAGAATACAAGTCTACAATAAACACTTTTTTTCTACAGGTCTATACGGCGGCTGGGGCATCGGTGATACGTTCCCGACGCCATCACCAGAATCACCGGATCATTGGTCAACACCATCGCCACAGACGCCACTCACGCAATCACCGCACTCTGATTGGTCGGATCGCGCCGCGCTTTCCCCAAACGACATACAACAGACCAATAAGGGAGCGACCGAAGCCATTTATATATAGGGTTAAGTTAAGATTTGGGTTTAGATGAATTTCCGACGTTCTTTGTATTGTGAGTGGTGACTTTTTGTTGGATATAGTGAATTAAGTGTCATCTGAGTCACATAAGACCTTTTGCAATAACTGTTTTCCTACACATTGGTGCTAAAATCCTGAATAGCAATCCGAAATCCAAATACAAATACACTGCTGCGATTTTCTATCTAATAAGTTAAACGAAGCCTCTTCAACACTACACGAAAATCAACTTTATACATGGCAAAATAAAAGTCATATTCGACTGTAAAAGCACCACAAAATAAGAACGTCAAGCAGCATACGAATGAAGACATGTACAGAACGATGCGTGTATTACCGTTCGGCGTCCATTGCCGCGTTCGTTCGACGTCGAGCGGCGGTGTCGTGAACATAGACTGACTTGTACAGCCATGACTCGAGTGTATAGCTATATTAACTTAGTGTAGAATAATGCACTAACATTTGGTAATCTCGTGATTTTTTTGCATTCCTTTTTCGGTGTATTTTAATGTGAATAATGATGCAAGTGGTTTTAGGCTTCAAAAAGCCTAAAAATATAAATAAAGTAAATATTTTTATAATTTGGATAAGTACTAAAATAGTACAGTAATAATATTTTGAAAAATAATTTCTATTGTCTCTAATATCGCAGAATAAAAAACAAAAATTGCCATATTAATAAAAAGCATAAAAAAATGCTGTAGTTCAATTTTAAATGTTCAAGAAGTGTTATGAAAAACTTCTGTGGAACAGCATAAAAAATACACCGAATGAAAAATAATCACATATTGATAAATGACACACTTGTTACGTTGTTGATTTTTTTATTATTTACTTGTTTGTAAGCTGTGTTTTGAACCGTTAGTTTGAAACACATTGAGATTTTGTTAAGTGCGGTCGATGACGTCACTCTTACAAGATGGAAGCCCGGTAGCCGTCGACTTCACATTGGTACGGAAATTATTTATGTGTGATTCTGTAGCTTAGGACCTTATCGCTTTTAGTGTGTAGATAGTTTTGATTTGTTACTAAAGCTGGGATAAAATTAATAGCTAATTATTATTGTTTGTTTTTTTATTAATAAAATTAAGCA
This sequence comes from Phlogophora meticulosa, assembly GCA_905147745.2. Classification (NCBI taxonomy): domain Eukaryota; kingdom Metazoa; phylum Arthropoda; class Insecta; order Lepidoptera; family Noctuidae; genus Phlogophora; species Phlogophora meticulosa. The sequence goes on from LR990519.1 coordinate 16,955,026, forward strand.
TGGCTTTTTAATGGATTTTGAAATGGTAAAATAAAAAATATATAATTAAAAAGGGGTTTTTGAAAAAAACTAGTTTAAATCGGCTTTAGCAACAAATTGCGTTATTATAGTATTTAAATGTAATATTGACTGAGATTGCTGCCGTCATCGCATTTCTCACATTTATTTTAGTTTTATTTTTCTATTTTTGTTTGTTTTGCAGACTTTATTATTTGATCTGGCAATAATCTCAGTTTTGAATATTATAATTGATAGTTTACATAATTATCATCCGTATATCGAATCATTCCATAATTGCTTCCATTTATAAACTTGTACGCAGACGTGCAAATTTAGAAATATACCTTTTTAGCAGGTATTACAAATATTTTGGTAGTATTTTGATAATACAAAAAAAAAACAGCCATTCCGTGCATATAATGTTGCCATTAATTACTTTTAATTTTCTGTGTCACCTCTTGCATGGTGCATAATTTCCAATTGTTATAAGATCTCATTCATTCCATTTTTGCTTTAAAATGGCAACACTAGTTGATTTGTTATAATTATATATTATTATAAGTTGACACGGGATCACTCATGCTCAATTTTTACTCAATTCCATACATACTCTATTATATTGTAATATATTTTATAAAATTAAGTAATTTTAAAGTTTTTATTTAGCTACCCGATGTTGTAACGCCTACATCGTTGTAAATATTTTTATCATTTTTTTTATAAATATAAGTAATATTTAAATGCGAATGAAATAACTGATCTTCGTAGTTTTAAAGATAGTTTTAATTTAATTTTTTTTGTGTCATCTTTATTGTGCCAATGAGCAGATTTTGAATACTGTACCGTTAGTGGAACGCACAGAAATTTTACATGTGTATTATTAGTTGTAGATTATATATATGGATAAGCGAATCGTGCTTCCTAACTGCTTATGTCTAAGCATTAAATGGCCTCAATACGTATAGGAATTGGCTGAAGTACAAAAAGGTTCAATTTCGTAAAATTTTCGAAGTAAAAAAAACATTTTTTGGTTCAAATTGTAACTAACTAAATATGTGACGAAATAAAGACTGTAAAGGATAATTATCTAAGTGCAAAAAAATTATACTCATGAGCGTAAACTCCGTGTTTTTACCCGACTACGCGACGCGAAGGAGGGTAATGTGTTTTTATATTTTTGTGTGTGTGTAAAGAGTAACAACTTGGCATATTTTTCGTGAAAATTGACACATCTCGAATGCACTGTGAAGGCACTTTGTTACGAATAAAAATAGATGAGAATGATCTTCAATCCGTGTGCCTTTTAATTAAGATGATTTGTAATTTAAACTACTAAATTAGTTTAGTGACGTAGCTGTAGTTGGTAAACTTTGTAAATATATTTTAAACAATTATTTTCATTGAAGATAATTGCATTTAAATTGTAAGGAAAAAATGAAATTTTAATAAATGTTCTCCCGTAATGACAATAAAGGAAAAAATAAACTTGGTCGTTTTATTACCTCTTGTTTCAAAGTTCATAAATAAAACACCTGAGAAAAAAAAATCAAAAAACAAGAAACAAAAAGAATTTGAAGAGATCAACATCAACACACAATACACATAACACACTACTCACACAACACACATAATTGCATAATTTATGCAGTACCTATTTGCGTTACTAAAGTTAAATGGCATGTTTTAAATAATAAATAAATAAATAAAATAAAATTCATTTAATTCAGACGACAAAGATCCATATTTTGTTAGTATTACACACAGCTTATATTCTAGTGTTAGTAACATTGATACAAAAATAATATTATTAAAACAAATGACGACCAGGCAGAAAGTCCTACCTAATCGACCTCCGCACAAAAGGCCTGATATGTTTTAAATGTATATATTCTCATTAACTATGTACACATATTGATAAGACGTTGATTTTTTTTATATCGCTATTGCAGACTGACCTATGCATAACATTTTTTTTTTATGAAAACTCTGTCGCTTTCGTCTCGTCTCTTTGAACAGAGGCCAGCGCATCAAGCTACGCCAATCTGTTAAATTTCTTTGATAATTTTTCAACTGTATTGCCAAAGAATAAGTTACAGAGGCCAGCACATTATGCTACCCCAATCTGTTAAATTTATTACAAAGGAATAACGTTCATGTTCAATTGGGAAAATTTGACAGTTTGGGGTTGCTTGATGTGCAGGCTTTTGTACTTGTCACGACGCTCCTGTCTGCTGGAGCCTTACTATTATAACCACGACATAAAATTGACACTTTTACGAATGTGTAAAGTAGTACAAGTCCATTCCATTCTAAATTAAAATTACGAAACGGAAACAGAATCTGTGGCCAAACGAATTCATATTTGCTGTCATTTTTGCTTCAGCATACCCTCACATTGTATCATATTTTTAAAGAACAATATACGATCTGTAACCGTGAAAACCGACGAATTAACAAGAACCTCTTTAGACGTTTAGTCACGGCCAGTGTTGTTGTAGAGAGATAAATAGTGAATATTGGTATTTAATATTCAGATATGCATTTTATATTAAGTAGCAGCTAGAAGTCAATTCATAATTGTATTTACTTTAGTATTTAGTATGACGAGACATAACACCCGGAGACAAGCACGTAGCATCATTTCTCAGTGAGTTTTCTATCAATCATTATATTTTTTTCAAGATGGTGTATCTTTTAGCAATGGCTGTTTGGAACACTTGAAACGTGTGTTTGTGTTTGTGGGGCGTTTTACAAGTGAGTGAATTATTTGTGTGAGAGAGATAAGATTCCTTTTTTGAACGGCAACGAACGGTGCTTAAATTGAGGTAATAGGTATGTAGGTACTATGTACTAGAAGAGACACTACTCGTCACTACTGCGTTCGCGAAGCACTTAACATACAAAAAAATTACAACCCGAAGCGATCTATAGTGCTGCGTGCTTATCCCGTTTGGTAAGACATCTTATTCTTTTAACTAAACTTTTGTCAAAACGAAGCATGACATTTGTTTGAGATGACTTCTCTAAAACGTAGAACATTTAACCTCAATGTTGCGATCTTACTTTCTACCAGTAACAGGTAGGTACTTCTTATAATGAGCTAGGGGTCAAAATTTAGGTTTTAATATTTCATGTCAATGCAATCTTATATGAAATTTCCGACTGTAATAACTGATATATCTACCTACATGAAAGATTATTCATTATATTATGATTACGAGACAGGCAGGCAATACATACTTGCTCCGTATTACATGGGTCTTAAACGTAAAAGGCGTGAGTTTATGTATGTATGAATGTTAAACATAAACGGCAAAACGACGGTGTGCAACACCCCTACCCAACACTTTGGGGAATACTTTCTTTACTCTTCATTAAAAAAAAAGCGTTGTCCCGCATTGAGAATTTCTTCTGTTTCGTGGGTTCGTTTGCAAACATTTAAACTCTGTAGGTCATACAAATATTACGGGACCCCTTGCATGTGCTGATGGTGACCACCGGGGTGGTTTTAGTGAGGTAAGAATCCTATCCTCCCTGGTCTTTTCCCCAAAAGTCCAGGCCAGCCTATTGAAGGTTTCCCCCCGTTAATAAAAAGAAAAGGTCATACAAATATTAGTAAATATTATATGTAGGTCATAAAGTTGTGTTACATTGATCACTAGGCACACATGAGTTTCCTTCAGCCTCGCGGCGGGCTCACATCCCGCTGGTGTGCCGTCGCCGCTGTGATGGCCACCATAACAACAGCCACGACTGTCGGCAACGCAGCCGTGCTGATCGCACTGGGACGCACGCGCACTGCGCCGGCGCATTACCCGCTAGCGAGCTTGGCGGCTGCTGATCTTCTCGTGGGACTGTTCGTGTTACCGGTGGCTGCTGCGAGGGAGCTGTTTGTGTTTCAGTTGGGTAAGTCACCTTTTCTCTGCCCTTTTTCTTTACCATACCTACTAGTCATTTTACTCTTGCCTAGGTCAGTCTGTGGATGGGTGACCATTCGCAACATACCGAGACTCCTCATTGCCTCGGAAATCACGTTAAGCCGTTGGTCCCGGCTGTCATTTGTAGATCTTTGACAGGTGTTACGGGTAGTCAGAAGCCTAAAAGTCTGACAACCAGTCTTACCAAGGGTTATCGTGCCCAGTTGTGAGGTTGTGGAGGTAGATAGGTCCATGTAAAATACTATTCAGCTGGTAAGACTGGAAGCTGACCCCAACATAGTTGGGAAAAGGCTAGGCAGATGATGAGGTACACGTGCGTAGCAGTTGCGGGTGGAATTACCAACATGTTCTGTCCTGATCCATCTTCAAGACTTGAAAGTCGCTATAAATTTCCAGATCGGCTAATCTGCAGTTGCTGGAAGACTCTTGACATCATGTGCTGTACAGCATCCATCCTCTCCCTCTGCTGCCTTGGCTGGGAGCGCTGGAGCGGCATCACAGCACCCTTTGCCCGAGCTAGACGAGCCAAACGAGCCAGACTGCTCGCTGGTCTGGTCTGGCCGGTGTCACTGGCTGTTGCACTCCCTACTATCTTCATACCGTCTCCGAAAGCCTTCGTTAACGAGGAGAAGGGATGTCCTGATAATACTAATGTTGGGTGAGTTGTCCTTGGAGTACTTTAACGTTTCATATATTTTTAAGACTCACGTACCGCTTGGACACGATCGTCGGTAGAGGGGATGCAGCGAGACTGGTGGGGAGACCGAGTGTTAGCTCAGTCTAGTGCGGACAGTCTTGGCAGACGCTCAGTACCAACGCACGTGTTTGTTTCATGTGAACCGTTACTATAAATAAAATCAGTTAGCTTAACTTAACTTGTTGACTACTATCACATCTGATGATTAGGTAATTATGGAGCATGCGTGCTTAAAAGCAACTTTTTCATAAAAAGCCGACTGTAAAAAATTACTAAACAATTGTTTGAACTTTTCAAGCAGTCTGGTCTGCTGTCTGTTTGGTGGCAGTTATATTTGTCCAAAATAATACAGTATTTTATTATTAATTTAAACTATTAATTAGTTAAAAATAATTAAATTTAATTATATTTTAATTCAACCCTAGATTGAATAACACCAACTGCATCATACTGGTTTTTTATTTTTCCGAAAATGTAGAAAATTTTCTTTTTTTCGTCTTCTCCAGCACCTAATTTTGATGACCACGCCAAAAATAAAAATGGCACTTAACTTAAAGACTGGAATTATCAATCGTTTTACGTCAATCGGCTGATGATGAAATTGGTAGGCAGTATCATCTTTACCCTCTTGACCATAATCCAGCTTATTTGAGATCTGCACAGCATGCCTTCTTCCAGTGGTAAGGAAGTAAAACCCCCTTAATGTTTTGTGTTTCAAGCTACGTGTTCTACTGCGCCACCCTATCGTTCTACTTACCCGCCATCGTGATGGTGGTGTTATACGCTCGAATCCTGTTTGCCTTGTCAGTGCCACTGCAGATTCGATCACATCGGGGCGGCCTACCTTGCCCAGATACTGGACAAGCGGTAGGCATATACATTATTCACAAAACCTTACATCATCATCATCCTCTTGCCCTTATCCCAATTTCATTTGGGGCCGGCGCAGCATGTCTTCTTCTTCCATACATCTCTTTTTCCCGTCATCTCAGAAGTCACCTCCTTCTTAGCCATATCAACTTTCACACAATCCATCCATCGTTTCCTGGGTCACCCTCTACTCTTGTAACCCTCTACATTCATACTCAAAACTTTCCTCACAACATGATCCTCATTCCTTCGCATCACGTGTCCATACCATGACAGCCGATTACCACACAACTTCTCTGTCACAGGCGCCACTTTCAGACTTCCTCTTATATACTCATTTCTTATTCTATCCATTCGCGTAACACCACACATCCCCCTTAGCATTCTCATCTCAGCTAAATGCAACTGCCTTTCATTCATTCCTTTTGTGGCCCAACATTCTGATCCATACAAGGCAGCAGGTCTAATCATTGACTTCATTTTTTCATTCACAAAACCTTACCCCATAAGCATATAGTTTATTTTGTTAGTATTGATTCATTACTAATTTTACTGGAAACCGACCCCAATATATTTGGTAAGAGGCTAGGCGGATGATGATATAATTACTATTATTGTGTTTATTTCAGGGAAAAACTTCTAAACCAGCGTTAAAAAGATGCCCCACTGTTGATGTCATTTGTGCACAGGAAAATCAAACGAATACTATGTAAGTTAGATTTCAATTCAACACTGGCAGCATTGTTAAAGGTATTTAAGGCAGTAAAAGTACTTTAAAGAAAAAAAGTCAAATATCCTAATCAACTACTGTCACTTAACAGTAAATTATGTATGGCGTCGAAAAATTCCGCTGCATTGCTGACGGTTGGTAAGGGTCCCAAAAAAGGGTTTGTATGAGTATATTTCCTCAAAATATTTTGATTTTGACGTCTATCCGCACTTTGTTATTTCAGTGTGCAGTCACCAAAAGGCTGTCACCTGAATTTACCTGAAGGATCTAAACCTGATAGCTGTCCAGCGTCGCCTGTGAAGCACCCTGGTGCACCGTAAGTTTTATCTGCAACATTTTCTTCTTAAGCTATTGCCACAACTGGTTTTTGACAATTCAGCAGAGTTTCGATCTCGGGGCTTGCATGAGTGCTCTGGAACTGAGTACCTATTCTAGGCATCTAACTTAATGACTAAACTAGAAATACAACGATCCGTTCTATCACAAAAAATACTTATGACACTTGGAAAGCTGCCGCGCTAAAATGGAATTGAACTGGACAGTGGCGTACTAAGACCGTCAGAGGCCCGGGGCTTCAAAGCTGAATGAGATTTAAAAAATGTAGTTTTACAAGCTTTTTATTCAGTTCACATTTGTATGTAGTGTTTATGTTTATTTCAATATAATTCAAAGTACCCAATACAGAGACGGGAATAACCCCAGCGTATTGGACGCGTTCAGCAAAATTTAAAAGAATATTAGTACCGCGTAAAAAGTCTAGAAGGCTGTAGTGTTTTGATCTTGATGTAATTATGTAGGTACTAAGCACATTTTTAAAGGATTTGATCAGGGGAACGCGGAGGCATTTTGCCCCCCCCTAGATCGGAGGCCTGGGGTGGGGCGCCCCCTCCATCCCCCTGTTAGTCCGCCAGTGGAGCTGGACACATCTGCCACGAGTGAAATTGCTTGAAAAAAATGACTATTGAGAGCATAGAAAAAAGAGATGTAAGGAAAAGACGACATGCTTCGTCAAACCCAAATTTATTGGGATAAGGGCAGGAGGGTGAAACAAATTACTGTTCCCTGTTCAGTTTAAACTAACTGCGCATTGCAATCGCCATTCCAAAGGAATCATCATCATCCTCTTGCCCTTATCCCAATTTTTCATTTGGGGTCGGCGCAGCATGTCTTCTTCTTCCATACATCTCTATTTCCCGTCATCTCAGAAGTCACCTCCTTCTTAGCCATATCAACTTTCACACAATCCATCCATCGTTTCCTGGGTCTCCCTCTACTCTTGTAACCCTCTACATTCATACTCAAAACTTTCCTCACAACATGATCCTCATTTCTTCGCATCACGTGTCCATACCATGACAGCCGATTTCCACACAACTTCTCTGTCACAGGCGCCACTTTCAGACTTCCTCTTATATATTCATTTCTTATTCTATCCATTCGCGTAACACCACACATCCCCCTTAGCATTCTCATCTCAGCTGCATGCAACTGCCTTTCATTCAGTCCTTTTGTGGCCCAACATTCTGATCCATACAAGACGGCAGGTCTTATCATTGACTTATAGATCTTCCCTTTAAGTTTAAGGGGAACGTGGGAATCGCAAGTTGTTCCCGTTACCTGCCGCCATTTCATCCACCCTGTGTTTATTCTGTGCTTGACAGTCCGATCTATTCCTCCGTCACTTTGCACGAGTGAACCGAGATACCGAAAGTCGGAGCAGATCGGAAGGAGCACGCAATCAAGCGCAATGGCTTCAGGGCTGGAGAGAACGCTGAAATCGCAGAACATATATTCTGTCTTGGTTCTGCTGATTTTCAAGCCTACACTCTCCAGCTTCTGTTGCCATTTCTCCAATCTACCCTGGATCTCAAGTCCATCTTCACTGACAAGGACAATGTCGTCGGCAAATAGCATGCACCAGGGTGCCTCTTCCTGTATTTCCGACGTCAGTGCGTCCATTATTAACAGGAAGAGGTAAGGGCTTAAGGCCGACCCTTGGTGCAATCCTACAGCCACACTGAACTTGTCAGTGTTACCTGCAGACGACCGGACATAGGTACTAGATCGGCTGTACATCGCACGAATCAACTCAACAAACTTCCCAGGCACACCTTTCTCCTTCAAGGCCCACCACAACACTTCCCGAGGCACCCTATCATACGCTTTTTCTAGGTCAATGAACACCATATGCAAGTTTTTATGTGCACATCTATACTTCTCGCACAACTGGCGGAGTGCAAAGGTGGCGTCCATTGTTCCTCTACCTGGCATAAACCCGAACTGATTTTGGGAAATCTCACTCTCATTTTCATTATTATCGCCATTCCAAAGGAATACTTTACTTTAATCCACGGTATGAGCAACCTTCACAAAAAATGTTGTCAACATCCGTTATGCCGTTTCAGTATGAAGGAGTAACAAAGGTACTCACATAGCGACTAACTTTCGCATTTATAGTATTAAAGTGTGATGCTGTGTTCACAGTTGCTCCATCTTATCTCGCCAACAACGCGCCACTCGCACTATCATCAGGCTTATGGGGCTGTTCCTTTTCTGCTGGACACCATTCTTTATCGCGCTGCCAGTTGGTAAGTCTTTCAGTAATTTTGGTAGTCTTTAATGTTTGGCTAGTTTCGGGAGGCCTAAATGTTTGTGTTCGTGCGTTCCTACCCTCTCATCAGTGACACCCTAAGCTGAGGACCGTATCTCACAGGAACTCCTAAAACGTATAAACCAAACGACTACACGCTAAGGGAACACTAGCATGTAGTCGTTTAATTGTTGACGGCACGGTTGGCGCAGTGGCTGAGTGATCGACTGCCGCGCCGCGTGTCGTGGGTTCGATTCCCACACGGAACAAATATTTGTTTGGCCTACAGGTAGTTGTTTCAGGTCTGGATGTTTGTGTATGTGACTTTAAATGTTCGTAAACGCTCCCACGACACAGGAGAAATTCCTAGTGTGGGGCAACGTGTTTTAAAAAAAGAAAAAAAAGGAAAAAAGAATTAATGAGTTTTTATGCCCTGGCCGGAGGCCTTCATTTATCTATAAGCATCGACTGCCTAACTTACGACTAGGAATAAGGTTAAATAGCCGATATCCTCATAGGTTGACCTACGAGATACCCATTCCAATAATAAAAAAACTGAACTGATTCTTCTCTCCTCTTTATCTAGAAGTAAGTTAAATCATAAATCTTCAGCAGTCTTCTTTTATGGCTGTAGAATTACTGTAAGTTTTACTGTATACCCTTTTTCATTTCTCCAGATTCGATCTGTGACTGCGTATGGGACTCGGTCTGGCAGTGGTGCACATGGCTCGGGTTCGCCAACTCCGCCTTGAATCCACTTGTGTACGCAGCGGCATCGCCCAGCGTCCGCCGCGCGTTGCAAGCTTCGCTGACGAGCTCGGTCAGAGCTGATGTGCCGTTGACACCCACAGTTAGGAACCGCTGAAGTAAGGAGTATCTAGGTCACTGTGATGTTTTTCCTCATTTTTCTTGGATATACTTGGAAAAGGTGGAGATAAAAACCTATTTAGTAGCTTGGTCAAGTGGTCGCAAGCATGAGGACCTGATTTCGATTCCTGGGCCGGGCAGTATTATTGGATTTTACGTTCTGTAATTTCTGAGTAGCAGTTCTGAGTATGTATTTGAGTCCGGTTAATGGAAATAGACTCACTCACTATTATTGGGGCTTAACACGTTAACTGCCAGATAACAATACAATAGAAAATGTATTGTTTGTCGGTCACCTGGCGTTTAAGGTGTTAAACATGAATGTTGGTGTACTATAATGGTCGAAAACCTTCAAGCCACACATCTCCCTTGATATGTGAGTTGAAGGTTTGGAAGATGGTGTGGATTTTATCAGTAGGTCTCTATTAAGCTCATCCTAGTCGGAAATCCATTAGAATGCGAATTGAAATAACTGTTTTAAAATAAATAATATTTATTTACACAATACATTCAATATTTGTGTACACTTCTTTGGCATAAACACTACCCATTTATTATTTTAAAACAAATATATAAAATTGCACTCGCAAAATACTGTTTTATGTGAAATATTAATCTACGCTTAGAATTTACAAAGTTTTAACAACAACAATATTATTTACAACTTAAATAAACTTTGAAATAGACTACGAACAATGTAACAGCCTAAAAACTAAAATGTTGTGCGATATAATAATATTTATTTTTCTCCATAATTTTATTATTTTGTACTACTACAGCCTACGCAGCTGCACACTCCGTAGTAACATATTTTAGAATAACTAATAATGTGTTTTGACAACATTATGTTGTATAACGAAGATTATTTTTAACTTTAAGGAGAAGCTCAGAAGAACCAACAACGAAATACTCCATCACTGGTTTATCTAATCGGCGTATCTTCTACATTATTTCCAATTATGCCTTCGTTTAATATCATTTTTCCTTAGACAACTCTACATAAAAACAATAATATATTAACAATCTGTACATATTCTATACTTTTACAGTTGGTATCTCAAGATGGCGGCGATTGTTAAAATGGCGGACACGATTAATGGCGGGCGAGAGAGTGTGGCGGCGCCACCAAAGTCTTTGGCGTCTGGCGAACAATTCTTGCATGTGCAGCGTCCTGAAAGACAGTAGCCAGGCTCGTTCTCTTCAGATACACATTCCTGAAAAAACAAAGACTTGTATTTGGACCCTTAAATTTAGGAAAATGTTGATAAGACTAAATGTATATTAGTTATAGGTAGATATTGACTGATGTTTTAAAGTTGTGGACGTGATATAATAAAGCCAGGTGCCATTTATTTAATAATTTAAGTTTAGTATGTTAGTTAAAAATGAAAATGATGTTATGTAAATATTTTGATAAACTGAATTAATTTGATTTTATACCTTTTACTGTAACCCTTAGTTCATTACTGTTATATAATTTATTCAATTAATGAAGGTACAGGCTTAGCATGAATGTGCAACGTAATGTAAAATCGAACTATTTTGAAATTGAAAATACTCGTTTCGCACAAAGATAATATTTATTTCGTTTTAAGATTTTTATCCGGATTTATCAGCGGCTATGCGTATTGAGTTGTGTATTTTCAACCAAAATGTTAAATTGTTTTAATTTCGATGTATAAACCGTCCGAGTTTAAGGTACCTACGTTTAAATTGTATTGTTTTGAATTGCAATTACAGCGATATTTCATGACGATATTTAGTAATAGTATTTTTTTTTTTTAATAAATATTTGTAGATCGTACAAACATTTGTCCCAAGGCGGGAATCGAACCCGTAACCTTCTGCGTCGCAGGCGGACCTTTGCCCGCTCCGCCACATAGGTCGGCAAGATGCGCCACATAGGTCGAATGTAAAGGGCTTGCTTGAATATACTTAATAAGTATGAAAGTGATCAGAATCCCGAAATTATTGGTAGCTATTTGCGATGCTGATGTTTTTAAGATTACACAGCCTTTTACTCCGTTTTCTATCTGTAGTAAATAAAAAAAATCGTAACCTTCAATTAACTAATCCAGCACAACACCAAAATAGTCCAAGACACACATACCTCATCCCTCTTGCAGTCCTGCCCCGGCCTGCGGCGGTGCCAGCAGCGCGCAGGGCTGCCGGCCGGGCGCGCGCTGTAGGCGCAGGCGCAGGCGCCGCCCAGGCACAGCGCCGCGCCCGGCGAGCGCGCCTCGCCCAGCCCGGCCAGGCCGTCGCATTGGACGTCGTACTCGCAAGAATCATTGAGTTCCTTTACGGCTGTAAACGGGGAAAAACGAAATCAATAACTTAGAAAAATTCGAAGAGCTTGTATTCTTCAATTTTACGGCAGCTTCTGGAGTGGATAGCTACGTGAGAAGCTTATACTTTACTTGTCTATGAAGATAGACAAGTAAAGTATAAGCACAGAAGTGTGCAAAATACTTCAAACTCAAATATTCGTTCTGTTTATTGATGAACTGACAGTGACACTAGCCTTTAAATGTTATTACTAAAACTTTGGATTTTTGCTGTCCGAATAAAGAAAATGTCCTAGAATGCCCTATTCCAAAATTCCTAATATCATGGAAAAAACAGGCGTGGCTGTCAATCTCAGCGGATACTAATACTACTACCACAAACGCGAGAGATACTATAGAAATTCAGCAGAATTGAGAGCTCGATAACAATAATCACCTCGACCTAATTATAACATTATCATTACTTACAGCAATTTCAACCAATTCATTGCCCTTTAGTAAAAATTCCTTCCAAAATAGAATTAACTAAACCTTGCCCCTGATATAATGCTAACCATATTTACGACCAAACTGATGAAATGTATGTAAATTGCATCTAACTATCAATTAACATTGGCCCTTATAATTAAAAGGATAGTGGGCATACCATTGTATTAAGGGCGTGTTAATAAACTTAATGAGGCTTTGTTAGGAATGCCATGGTTTACTTTTCGTCTACTTAGGAAGATTTTGACAGCACGGTTGGCGCAGAGGCTGATACCGACTGCTGCGCCGCGTGTCGTGGGTTCGATTCCCGCACTGAGCAAATTTTATGGCCTACAGGTATTTGTTCTGGGTCTGGCTGTTCGTGTATGTGACTTTAAATGTGTGCAAACGTACCCACGACACAGGATTAATTCCAAGTGTGGGGCAAAGTTTGTAAAAAAGAAAAAATAAACAAATATTGGTTATACACATACATTTAATCACGCCTGTATTTCACGAGGGGTTAGGCAGAGATATTACTATAGTGAACCTACACACTATACTATATATATTTATTATTATTATATGGGATAAGGGCAAGAGGATGATGATATTATACCGAAATAAAAATAAATCAGCTCAGCTTACATTTCACCAGTTATTTTTAAATCCCACGTAATTGCTACTAGTAACATTTAACTATACCTACTAATGTAATACTACCATGTTCTATCTCAGCATCACCCTAAGGTAGACTAGTAGAAAAGGTCTTTGTACGAATTTTAAATACTTGTACAGAGGCCAATACATCAATCTTCCCCAATCTGTCAAGTTTCTTTGATAGTTCTTCAACTTTATTCCAAAAGAATAAGGTTCAATCGGGAAAATGTGTTAGTTTGGGATACCTTGATGTGCTTTTTTAAGGACAAGCCCGTCACACTATTCCCAAACCACTGCAACTCCTGAAAACCAGAATCAACAGTGGCGACCACCAGAAAAGCGTCGAGACAATGAAGCCCGACGAGTCCCGGAGAAACTATTCAACTGTCTTGGATCCCGCAACGAAATTAATCAGAAAAGAACAGCGGAGAAGTTAGAAAAATATATAAAGAGAGAAACAGAACAGAGCTAGGCCAATAGTCACAAAGGGACGTTTACAACTGGGTTAGGCCCAGTTGCCTAGCACCACGGTTTAACCACCAAAACCACGAAAAAACATTAAAAAAAAAAAAGTCAGATTGGGTTAGCTTGGTGTGCTGGCAACTGTACATAAAGTTTTAATAAATTAATAAATATATAGAAGGGGCGAGCCTATTGCCATTAATCAGGCACAAACCCAGATTCCAGGCTGCTACGTTTGGTTCCGTATAATACAGAGACAATAAAGGTAATCTAAAAAAAATTGGTGGTGGTCTTACCCGATTAATTCTAAGAGATCAAGCTTTTAACCTTTTGACCGCCATCGTCACAAATACGTGACAAGCGAACGCATGCCCTGTACGCCAACGTCACAAATACGTGACAAACGCCGTACAGTCTTAAGTACTATAACACTACACATATATACTTTTGTGTGAGTTAATTTATATATCTTAAAAGTTGAAGTGCCCGTGCGTATTTAATTGCATGAAAAAATTTAAAATAAAACACGGATATTGATACATTCATGATGACAAAGAAGAGATTTAACGTTTTTATTAAAAAGGCTTGGCGTGGAGGGCACGCGCGTGCGTTTATCCTCTGGCGGTCAAAAGGTTAAAGAGCTCAGTCCTACCAGAACTAGAAGCCTTTTTAAATTTACAGTTAAATATGGTAAGGTACTCACATTCCACGCACGAGTTGGTACCATTATGTGCCACCCAGTTGTCCCTGCAACGGCACGTGCCTCTGCACTCGAGACCTGCGCCCGCGCACTGCAGTTGATCTTCACATTCTTCGCCCAGCGTAGCGTCGCGGACACATCTAGCAAGTACATAAAGCGCAAGTTAAGAAATAAATAAAATAAATATTGCTGGACAATCCACAAAGCATTATCTAGCCCCAAGCTAAGCAGAGCTTGTGTTATGGGTACTAGATGACTGATATACTTAATAAAATACATACACAATACATAGATAGACATTTTTATTATACATAGGAAATACCCAGAACACCTGGAACAAATATTTCTAGATCGTACTAACATTTGTCCCATGGCTGGAATCGAACCCTCTTGTGTCGTGATCAAATGATGAGTGAGCGTCAAATGATCATTTGGCACTAATGGCATATTTGGCTAAGTCCAACGTGGCGCACATGAAACGAAAGTATTTTCCGTCCTCCAGAATAAATAAATAATAACAAATCATCATCTGCCTAGTCATTCCCAAACTATGTCGGAGACGGCTTCCAGTCTAACCAGATGCACCTGAATACTGATCTCAGCAAGCGTAGCTTAACCTTAAACCATTTTCTTTACGCTTTGCTCATCAGAATTTTCTTATTTCTAAGCGTAATTAGATGTTGTTGAGTTGAGTTGTGATGTTGGTGCTGTTGTTTGATGTTGTTGTTGTGTTACCTTGTGCCATTATCTCTAGGACTGAACTGGAGCTGGCAGGTGCAGTAGCCTCTGACGCAGAAGGCTTGTCGCTCAGGACCCTGGTCTCCCAGATAGCAGTTTTGATCCACTACGCAACGCTCACCGATCACTGAAATGAATATAACATTGTGAAACATTTTATAATATCTTTCAATAGATCGATATAAGTCGCAAAAAAATATAGCAGAATAATAATAATAATAAATAATAAATATTGCTGGACAATCCATACAGCATCATCTAGCCCCAAGCTAAGCAGAGCTTGTGTTATGGGTACTAGATGACTGATATACTTAATATAATACATTACATAGATAGACATTTTTATTATATATAGCAAATACCCAGAACACCCGGAACAAATATTTGTAGATCGTACAAACATTTGTCCCAAGGCGGGAATCGAACCCGCAACCTCTTGCGTCGCAGGCGGACCTTCGCCCGCCGCGCCACATCGGTCGTCAACACACAAAAATATTTAATACATTGGCATAGTAGAGTTCATGGCTAAATTACAACAGCCCCAAGGGTCCTCTTGCTCGCCGAGGTTGGACCGTGGTAGGGTGAGCATCCTTTGTATATCGAGACTCAGCCGTGGAAATCACGTTAAGTCGTTGGTCCTGGCTGACATTTGTAGATCTATGATAGTTATCAGATGTTGTCAGAAGCTTAAAAGTCTGACAACCAGTATCTTAGACACTATATCTGGCGAAATGTGTGGGTACTATAGGTGCAGCTCTGACTTACCCTTCGGAGAATACAGGCGTTATGTTATGTGATGTCTAAAGACGAATATATTTCTCAACTTGTCTTGGTAGGAGGTGTCATTCTTGTATAGTAACTACGTATATATTCTAGATATTGTGCAGTAGTTAGCCGCGCGGCAATGGGATGGAATGATGACCTATTTCCTTTAACATCTTCAACAGTGCTATACTATACGTATACGTGTGAATTAACATTTTGCTTTGTAGTTCGTATACCGTCTCGTTATTGAGAGTAGGCTTTTCAAGAGTTTGTTCCAATATAAATTGGTGCTGTAAAACAGGATATTCAAGGACACGGATACAACTTTATCTAGTCAACTAAAATGGTAGCGTAACAGACTGCCCAAGCTAAGCCAAAGTTTGATCATTAATCCAGAATTTTTGTCCTAATAATAGATCCAAATAGTTGTGGATTCAACCTGGGCAAGTACCAATTTGACTTTTTCATTTCATATGTTCTTTTTAAGTTTAGCTTGTACATCACTAAAGGAATATCGTAAAGGAAAATATCGTGCGGAAACTTGGACTTATAAGTCTGAAATCGCCGACCCGTCTTGAGCAAGCGTAGTGTTTATTGCTGGTGCCTTCTTTGTATGAGAAGAGGACTTTGCCCTGCAGTGGGACAGTTACAGACTGGTGTTACATATTATTATATATTATCGCTGTTATTTGTTAACATTTAGGACACGCTTAAAGATATAAAAAGTACAGTTGAGCAGACGTTACTCATTATTTACGTTAAGTTTATTTATGAGTCACCATCTGCCTAGCCGTTTCCCAACTCTCTTGGGGTCGGCTTGTACTCTAAACAAACGAAATTAAGTGCCAGTATTTTACATGTATCAGACCAATGCGACTTCCACTACCCAGTTCCTAGATACTACGAAACCCCTAATAACTAATTTACGAATGGCAGTCGGGACCAACGGCAAACGTACTTTTGCTAGACCCGTAGGGGTTTCAGTACTTAATGGATGGTCACCCATCTGACCGACCTGTGCGGTTGTGAAACATCATTCGTACTTTTATCATCGCCTTTCGGGCCGTGCAAAGAAAAAATGGATGGATGAGGAGGAGTAACAGAGATGAATGGGTGTAAATGTCTTATTACGGCGCTACTAATGAAAAGGCGATATAAGGACAAGTGATCAGCAGATAAGAGTGATCAATGAAAATTGGACCTAGGAAGCTGAAACTTTGCCGTTCGTTTTATGATGTACACATAAATTAAAGCCGGATATTAAGAAATTCTCACAGGATATTTTTGGCCTGACCAACGAATACCTGTTCAAAATTGTTCAAAATCTTCTTAATTTAAATATGTATGCTATACTGTACATGAATATCAATTATAAATCATCTTGTACTTACCAGCAGTTTCATAACAGCGATCATCTTCAAAGTGCGCTGTGGTTGCGCAGGCGCACACTCCGTTGGCGCACTCGGAATGGATGCCGGTTGTAGAGTGGCACTGTATGTGCTGCACGCATTCTTCACCGATGCGGGCCTCTAAAAATAAAGGAAGATAGATTGAAACCTTTAATATTTGCGGATTGATGCGGAAGAAAAAGAATTAAAATAGAAAAAAAAAACATTGGCATCGTATATTTTTGATTCCAGTTACATTCTACCATTTGTCATGTAAAAAAGGCCGACAAACAATAGAAAATGTATTGTTTGTCGGTCATCTGGGTGCTAAATAACTTATAGAAACTTAATCAAATTGGCAAGAAACTAAACAATGTTTGATTAACTTTTTTTTTAATTCTTCATCCTGGGGTAGGTATATATAATTTTTATTTATCGTGAGAGAATTTAAAGAATGAACTTGCGCAAAAATATATCATTATTACGTCTAAGAGAGAGAGGCCAGAAAGAAAATCGTTGGATTTGTTAAAAGATGATAAGGCTAGAAAAGGGCAGATAGAGATTTACTCAATGGAAGAAGTTATCACAAAGTTATGACAAAAAGATTGAGATCTGTATACCCTTTTTTTATCCATCACATGTCTTGCCGTAAAATTATTACAAAATAGCATGACGTACACATACTCGTACCTTCATAAGATCACACCTTGTTCCCTTGGTATTAGGCAGAAACTACAGAACACCTTTTTTTTGGAATGGGCATCTCGCAGTTTATCCTTCAGGGATATTTACTGCTCAACCGAACTTTCTACAGAGCACCTCAAACTGCTATAATCTTTATAGTCACGTAAGTTGGCAAGGTTTTGGCGTAGTGGGGGTAAGTTCGCGCATCGTGCACTTAGTGGAACAAAAAAGTGGTGACTTTTATTGATCGTCATTATTTTATGGTTATTGCCATCATTTATATTTAATAATATCTGATTAGAAGAAAGCTGAAGAAGGGAGTGGAATTCGTAAAGTTTATTGGGAGTTATAAATAATATACATACGAGGAAAGTATGCGAAAAAAGGCATACCTTTTTTTGCCTTAATTTTTTAATTTAAAACAACAACAATAATATCAACTCGTAACAAAAACTAAATTTAAAAACAATAACAATAACTCTTTAACATAAACACAACAAAAACAAAGGGTACAATTTTCGTGCACGCAAGTGTAATCGGGAGTTCGGGAGGCAACTGTCGACTTTTGCACCAATCGCGCGCTCGGATTGACGTACCTCATACCCCGCGTCCCGCTTGACTACCAAAGAGACCTAAAAAACGACTTGTGCGCATCTAACGACTCTTGCCAAGTTACTTGCCGATAATTATACGTACTTCTTTTTTCTTCGTTTACGTTCATACATCGGTCATAAACACACGCCGGGCGCGTACAACGCACCTGACCTTTCTGTACTGAAAAACATCACCAATAAGGTCCGTATATGTTTTCCTAGGGCGTCCTCTCCCGGCATTCCCACTCACATTTAATACACTCTACTAAACCTCTTCTCCCTCTCATCAAACCTCTTCACTCTCTCTCTCTATTCTGTTAGTAGAAAATGATTACGAAAAGTTGACCGCGCTGCTCTTATTCCAAAAACTGGGCCGATCAGGTAACATGCAAATCGTATAACCGTCTTAAACGACGCAGTAATGAACAGCACTAAGCACCTTTGACAATACCACTCGCAAAGTCCTTGGAGATGTTTTTTGTTTCAGTAGAAAATATCGAAATGTTACCCCACACGCTTTTGAAGGTACGGTATAGACGGCACATTGAAATATCCCAAACTATGTCATTTTTATTTTGTAGTACAAAACAATAAGGTTCAAGTTTTTTTATTTATTTAAGGAAAAACAAACAGTAGCACAATAAGATACAGACATATTAGATATACGAGTAACTACATTTTAAACAATAATGCTACCCACTAAGTTCTCCACAGATAACAATTAAAAAGTATTTAAAACTAGCTAGTAACACAGATAAAAAAACTGGTTCTGAATTTGAAATAAATAAAAAAAAAGTAAATTTGTGCATACATGATTAAATATTGCACTATTTTACTATTATGTAACTTAATTACTGTCTTACTTATGGTCAATTAGAAGATGTAAAACTATCAAAGAAATTTGACAGATTGGGTAGCTTAATGCTCTGGCCTCTGTGCCGTTAGAGTTGCCAACTATACATATAAAAACCGACGGAAAAATTTCAAACGCTATGGGTTCCGTAATCATGGAGGTACTGAGCTTATTGTATCAGGTTATGCGTCGATGTACCCTGTATTATTTCTTCAAATATTACCGACCTTTTAAGCATCCCTTGTGTGTGCTGTTAATAGCAGCATACACGAAGCCATCTTTGCACACGCAGTAGCTGCCGAGCCGACAGAACGCGTTGTCGGGGCAGTCCATGTCAACGGCGCACACGTTTCCCGTCCGACCTGGTGAGGAAATAAAACCATTGTTATTTGAAAAATCAAGAATATCATCATCTACCTAGCCTTTTCCCAACTATGTTGGGGTCGGCTTCCAGTCTAACCGGATGCAGCTGAACACCAGTATTTACATGGAGCGACTGCCTATCTAACCTTCACAACGCAGTTACTGGGTAACACGATACCCCTTGGTAAAACTGGTTGTCAGACTTTCGGGTTTCTGACTAACCATAACGACTGTCAAAGATTTACAAATGACAGCCGGTATCTACCAACGGCTTAACCTGCTTTCCGCATCATGGAGGTATCTCGGTCTGTAATGGTTGGTTACCCATTCACTGATTGACCTAGGCAAATGTTGCTTTACCTTGAAGATAGGCCCATGCGGCTGTTTTTACTCAATCACGAACCCCTCTCCTCTTACATCAACGGTTGCTTGATCACAACTAAAAAGCGTAAGTGAAGTGCATATTGTTGTTTAAGCACACTCATATATAATTCAGGGAACCTTATCTATCTAGGTTGGGACTCGATGTTAATAGATACACATTTACGTTGCCTTTATTTAAAGTTCAAATTACTCATTTAGCACGTACAGTGAGCCGCCAATCATTGGTGAAAAATCCAGCATAAGCTGGCCTCCCAATCTATTGAAGCTCCTTACTATGCTAGGTCAGGTGTAGGTCATGTTATTATTTGTAACGACTTTCGTTACTAGCCTGTTACTGTCCCATTGCAGGGCAAACGCCTCTTCTCATACAGATATCTTGCACGGGCATTAATCACCACGCTTGCTTAAGGCGTGTTGGTGATTTCAAACTTCCATTAATTGTAAGTCAAGGTTTTCTTATATCTATCGCAAAAATTGGAAAACATGGTGAAGGAGTCAAAGGGAAACCAAGAAAGTACGTTCGAATTGACAGTCTCTTCTTTGCAAGTTGAACCCAAAACCTCGTGTATGAGATGCGAGGCCATTATGACATTAGTACGATTACAACTGTACCTATGATACGAATAAGTTTGTCGGTATGTGTGTGTTTCACACGGAAACGGCTGAAGAGATTTGGATGAAATTTGTTATGAAGGTAGCTAATACCCTGGTTCAGCACATAGGGTACTTTTTATCCCGAAAAAGTGAAGTATCTCGTAGGAATTTTGAAATTCGTCACATGTTGAGTTTTAACCCGCTGTAACATAGCGAGACGCAACTCGTGAGTAACACATAATGATGAATTCTTAAACAAAGACAGTCTACCATTGGCTTTTCTGATTCGTTCTACTAACGACGTCATCAGAAAAATCTATGAAATATTGCTAAGTTATACTCGATTAAATTGATAAATACACCAAATCACTCTCTTGTCATTGTTGGCACAGTCTTTTGTTATAATAAGTAATTAGAAGTCAAGTTATTCTGCAGAAGTCGCTTGCAGATTTGTCATCTGTCATCGTGATTTAGTGAAAAAATATGCTAATCACCCTCCTTATTCGCATTTTAAACGAGATCACGCCGTATTTTGTTGGCTGGCTAATTTTTGAAGAGAAATTACGTTTGTATTTATTTTCTTTAGAAAATCAGCATCATCATTTTCCTGCTCTTATCCCAATTTATTTGGGATCGGCGCAGCATGTCTTCTTCTTCCATCTATTTGCCGTCATGTCAGAAGTCACCTCCTTTCTAGCCATATGAATATCACACAATCCATCCATCTTTTCTTTGGTATCTTTCTACTCTTGTAACCCTCCACCTGTTAGGAGGTTCCTTTCTTTAGCATTGGAAATGGTTTTAAACAAAATTGTAATCTTAAATTGTATTTTGAACAAAGTATGTACTTTAAAATAAGTGTAAGTACTCTAATATCTATTCTAATATTAATATTCGCAACTATTGATCCAAAGACGACACGGTTGGCGCAGTGGCTGAGCGAACGACTGCTGCGCCGCGTGTCGTGGGTTCGATTCCCGCACGGAACAAATATTTGTATGGCCTACAGGTAGTTGTTCCGGGTCTGGCTGTTCGTGTATGTGACTTTAAATGTTTGTAAACGCACCCGCGACACAGGAGAAATTCCTAGTGTGGGGCAAAGTTTAAAAAATAAATTAAAAAAAGAACTTTTTTCACTGTTAGAACTTTTTGATAATGTTTTTGGAATAATTCTTTACTAAACTAAATTACGCGTTAAAGGCTGGGTGAAGGGGATATTAAAGATCGAAGAGAAAAGAACAAATCCACGCAGACGAAGACGCGGGCGAGTGCTAGTATTGAATAAACAAAATGAAGCGTAAGTATAAGTAAGTGGTGATTACGAAAATGGAAATTACAATCATCCTTTGTTTTTTGTAAAAAAAAAAAAACAAAAGACGTCATTCTTAGTCTGTGCATAACAACACAATGTTTACACAAATCTCTCCACAAACAAAACTATACAAGCTGGTACAATATTTACACTTTTTTCAGTTCAAATGACAATATAATAAGGAAATGTTAATATTATCAGTCATTTGATCATTTCACGATAACTTTGTTGGCACGCCAGTGTAATCACTGAACAAACTAACTTGTCTATTTTATGGCTCGATAGTGTACGGTAGGTATAGTTTTTGTTCACTGAAGGTTGTTTTTTCAGGCGATTGTTTACAAGGCTGATCTATTTTAATCCGTCTTAGATAAATCAAACTGTTCAAAGGGATTTTTTTACTGGTTGCAAACATGTTTTAGTGTTGTACTACTGAGGTTTTGTTCAACGACGTGTTTTTGTACTTTTTATTTATGATATTTGCGAGGCTTATTTGACTCCTTATGCGAATTTATCCTAAGAACAGCTTTTCTAAACAATGACAAATGGATATAAGGAGAATTGGAACACAAAAAAAAAAACCAACAAGTTAAAAACCTCTTAAAAGCCTACGTTTCGTGGGGAAGTATGGATTGGAGGAGGTTTGCGTGTACGTTCTCAGCCTGTAAACACATAAGTGAGTTAACTCTGACATGAACTTATAGCTCACATCATCATCATCTGCCTAGCCTTTTCCAACTATGTTGGGGTCGGCTTCCAGTCTCACCGGATGCAGCCGAATACCAGTATTTTACATGGAGCGACTGCCTATCTGACCTCCAAAACCCAATTACTGGGCAACACGATACTCCTTGGTAAGATTGGTTGTCAGACTTTTAGGGCTTTGCATACCCGTAACGACTGTCAAAGATCTACAAATGACAGCCGGGACCAACGGCTTAACGTACTTTCCGAGGCACGGAGGAGTCTCGATATGTAACGAACGGTCACCCATCCACAGACTGACCTCGGCAAGCGTAGCTTAACTTTCGGTCAACCCGTGCGGCTGTTTTTATTTAGCCACGAGCTCCTCCACTTATAGCTTATAACTTATAGCTCACATAATCTTATCCAATACTTACTACTCGTAGATTAAGCACTTATTACGTAACGAAAAAACTCAAAAATTTGATAAAATAAATAGTTTTTCTTTTTTTACTTAAATTCCTATTATTTTATTCACATAGGTATGAATATTTTGTATTTCTATATTTATTATCATTCCACAAAACTGATAATTACGTCCGTGAATTTACAACCTCAGGTCCAGATGTAAACCTGCACTAGAAACTTGTCTGACATTTTAGCTGAACTTGGCCCAGCCTCGAGGCGCGCAATATATATTTTAAATCTTTTATTTTGTTTTCCTCTTTATTTATTATTGTGTGCCTGTAGTAACTAAATGGTTTTTCTTGGTTTCCTTTAATAAATGAACCTCCTTAATATTATATTTGATGTAAGTAGGGACAGCGACATCCGTTGCTACGAGAATGGGCCTCAAGCATTAAAATTTCTGCGATGAACGAATTAATATTAGGTCTTTACCTATGAAATTGCCGTTCTGCAGTACTGGCCATTTGAAATCAAAATATTTTTTGTTTGGCTAAGAATTCTAATTTCAAATTAATTTTATTTTAAAAACAGGGTTTTTTTTTTCCAAAAGTAGTCATTTGTTTATTGATTAGTGTTACATTTTCATCGCATTTAAATCTTTTTCGTCATCATGGATACGTTAAAAATTCGAGTAATTATGGAATATGAGTACCGTCGTGGCAGCAACGCGGCACAAGCGGCACGCAACATCAACGACGTTTACGGAGCTAACACTACAAACCAACGCACTACCTGTTATTGGCTTGCTCGCTTCCGTTCTGGAAATTTCGACCTGAAAAATGAACCTCGCGGTCGTCCGAAGACTTTGGTCGACAATGACGAATTAAAGGCGATTGTGGAAGCTGATGATACACAATCTACGGCTGAATTAGCAGCAGCTTTCGACGTTAGCGTCAAAACAATATTGGTCCATTTGCGTCAAATTGGCAAGGTAAAAAAGCTTGACAAATGGGTGCCCCACGAACTCAATGATCGCCAGCGCGAAGTACGCGTCGAGACGTGCCTTGCACTGCTCAACAGACACACAAATGAAGGAATTTTGAACCGCATTGTTACCTGCGATGAAAAATGGATTCTGTTTGATAACCGCAAGCGCTCAGCAAGTTGGTTGGATCCTGGTTCAGCACCTAAACAATGCCCTAAACGAAAACTTACCCCAAGAAAAGTGATGGTCACTGTTTGGTGGTCTAGCGCCGGTGTGATTCAACACAGCTTCTTACCAAACGGGGTGAGCATTACTGCAGATGTGTACTGTGAAGAATTGAACACAATGATGGAGAAGCTGGCACATCTCCAACCAGCATTGGTCAATCGCTCGTCTCCGCTGCTCCTGCACGACAACGCGCGACCTCATACTGCACAGCAGACGGTCTCCAAGTTGCAAGAACTGGGGTTGGAAGCTCTCCGTCATCCGCCCTACTCACCAGACCTTGCGCCTACAGACTACTACTTTTTCCAGAATTTGGATAACTTCTTGGCGGGAAAAAAATTCAATACCCGAGAGGCAGTACAAAATGCCTTTGAAGAATTTGTTGCCTCC
This sequence comes from Phlogophora meticulosa, assembly GCA_905147745.2. Taxonomy (NCBI): domain Eukaryota; kingdom Metazoa; phylum Arthropoda; class Insecta; order Lepidoptera; family Noctuidae; genus Phlogophora; species Phlogophora meticulosa. Next base: position 16,979,659 of record LR990519.1, read on the forward strand.
CGTCCAGCTGATTTCTTTAAGAAGGGCATCAATAAACTGCCACTGCGTTGGCAAAGATGCATTGATTGCATGGGTGATTACTTCGATTAATTCAAATAAAAAATACATGAAAAAAATTCATTTGAATTTTTTCATACAAAACGGCAATTTCATAGGTAAAGACCTATTATTACCCTCTGTAAGTAGGTACTGTAGAAGTTATAATATTCTACGGTACCGATTCGGGACCTTACTGCTACTAATGATAAATAAATAAATAAATAATGCTGGACAATCCACACAGCATCATCTAGCCCCAAGCTAAGCAGAGCTTGTGTTATGGGTACTAGATGACTGATATACTTAATACAATACATATATATGTTTACTATACATAGCAAATACCCAGAGCACCCGGAACAAATCTTTGTAGATCGTACAAACATTTGTCCCAAGGCGGGAATCAAATGATACCACTGATTCTTGTTCTTTTATTAAGAGTAATTCTTTACAGTTAACACGTCTGTGAGAATAGTCCGCTCGGAACTAGACAAGAGGCACGTTCTAAATTTGAAACGATTCATAACTTACGTTCTATATTTGAAACAATTCTTAACTTTTTTTAATGTTTGAACTCTACCAGAACTAATGTTCGTCCAGCCTGTAAATGCAATAAGGTTTGCATAAAACCTCCCCAGTACTACGAAATACGATCTAGCAGTTTCTAGATTAAATATAATTGTACTTTTCTTTTTCCACAAGCACACAAATCATGAAACAAAAGTTTCGCATTTTTTTTTATATCTGCATAGTTAATCTCTTTTAAACTAGGGAATCTATGTTAACAACATCTTGAAATTATATTTTGTAATGTTGCTAAAAAGCTAATAAGATACCAAGTCTCTTTGGTGTCGGTCGAGCATCACGAAAGAGATAAATTAAATGATCATCCGTGACGTGCGCGACAAAACGTTTAGAAGTGGATAAGTTTACCATGGTACCAAGGTTCCATGCTTTGGTAGGAAAATCTTTTTTTTTTTTCATATTTTAATTTTGACTGTCTGCCACCGCATAACTAAGGGGTCTGCTGATAGCATAAAACTGTGCTAGTTAGAGAATCCCTTTTTTTCCTATCTACTAGTCTTACTGCAGATATTACAATTAATTAAATAAAGTTGGACAAGCATTTGTTTTTCCAAATTAGAATGAATTAAAAATCACCGAATTTACATTAGTATTTACTCAAATAATCAGCTATGACGGACAGAAATACTCGTACAACACAATAAGGGTTCCTTTTTTGCTATTGTGGTACGGAAATCTAAAAATATGTCACCAATTCACCAACGCACTAATTTGACGCAAAGATTTATGTTTTTTTTATGAGTACAAATTACTATCAATGATATCATGAAATTAAGTATCTAGTCGACAAATTGAAACTTTAGTCCATGAAAAAAGGCGTCAGTTATGGAATATCGAAAACCATGGTCTGTTAAAAAGAGCGGTGCCAGGTGTAATTAAAAGCCCATTAAGTCATTAGACCCTCAATGAAAGAAATCACTGTTATCTGTAACGTCGATTATTCCTCTGTTTAAAACTCTATTTACACAGCACATCAAGCTATCCCAAACTGTCGAATTTTCCCAATGCATTTTTAAGCTATTGTATAGCTTTTATCGCGGGCTTTGAGCGCGGCGACCGAATCAAGAAATTCCGTAACGAAAATAAACCTAACACCCCCCACTCCGACCGGCACAGCGGTGCGGCGTTGGAAGCCGTGCATCGTCTAACTTCGTTTCATTTCGGCAGACTTCGGCACGGTGTTTATGTGCGTGCGACTAGACGTATGCGTGTAGACTGTGCTATGCAATAGCTTTATTTTTTAATTATGTTGAAAAAACGATCAAAGAAATTTGACAGATTGGTGTAGCTTGATATGCTGGCCTCTGTGCCTAGATATTAATTAAACTAAGCTGTCACTGTTACATTTAATCTCAAAAATCGAGCTCATAAAAATAGCACAAACAATTTCTCACTCCACAACCATGGACAACCGACTCGGAATTTTTATTAAAAATTAGAGAGAGAGTAGAAAAAAAATCAATTTCCTATGGTTATCAGCAGTTTTCAATTATCACCGGCTGTTTGCAAATGATGCTGCGTTTAGTGAGCGTTCAACTGCGACAGCGCAGGTTCGAGTCTGGTTCAAATGAAACGAATCGAGTGTTGCAAATGGTTCATAACGGTTTATATAGCTATCTTCTCTTGTTACAATGGAATGTTGGGGATTGAAGCTTATTGTAAGTGTTACTGTGTATTGCTCGGGGTTTAAATTGGATTTTTGGCAAGATTGTGCAATCAGAAGCCTGAAAGTCTGCCTTATCAAAGGGTATTGTGTTACTCAGTAACTTTAATTTTTGTGTACAGGATTACTTTTTCTAAACTAACTAATTACTTACGAAAACTAAAAACGAGAGGAATACTAACAGCCCTTAAAGAACTCCTTAATATCTATGGCACCTGGAAATTTGCCCAAAAGATTGTCATATTGCCATGTTGGATGGCAGTAACTCGTTAGTTTTCGTCTACTAGGGATGTTGTCTATTGTCGGTTGGCTGGTTAACCGCACTATCCTGTAGTACCTTGTACCTTGATAGATCAGGGCCCCCAGCCAGGGCATAATAACTTTTATACTAAGTGAACACGCGCTTAGGGCATCCCCTGTGTAGTACAGACTTCGGCTTAGGACGTCGTTGGAGAAGCCTTTCCCCAGCGTAAAGATCAAGATTATTTAGGGAACTCAGTAGCTGGATTGTGGAGGTATGATAGGCAGACATTCCATGTAAAATACTGGTATTCAAATCTGTTTAGACTTGAAGCGGACTACACCTTAAAAAAGTTGAGAAAATGTTAAACAGATGTTGATGATAATGATGTAGGCTGATACTCGTAAATAGATAATAAAAAAATAAATAAATAATGCTGGACAATCCACACAGCATCATCTAGCCCCAAGCTAAGCAGAGCTTGTGTCATGGGTACTAGATGACTGATATATTTAATACAATACGTTACATAGATGGATATTTTTATTATACATAGCAAATACCCAGAACACCCGGAACAAATCTTTGTAGATCGTACAAACATTTGTCCCAGGGCGGGAATCGAACCCGCAACCTCCTGCGTCGCAGGCGGACCTTCGCCCGCCGCGCCACATCGGTCGTGGGTCACCACATCGATCAGAGGATAGGCAGTCCAGGTTATAAATCAACAAGAGGAACGTACGAAAAACCTTTATTGTGAGAAGTGGTACTTGGTAGTCTATGAAGTTTACTTCGAACCTCGCTTCAATATACTCGTACACAATTCGAAAGCGAACTCATTCACCGATAAGCACTTCGAGAACATTCGTATTCATGTAAGTATATGGAAGTAGTGCTCACGATTTACGTACCGACTAGATTTTGATTCAGTGGCTAAATCGTTCAGTGTTGGGCGTTAATTGATAAATTTTGTAATTGAATTAATAATTGGGATTACATGTAATCCTGATTCAAATAATTGTAATCAATAATTAATTGGAAATTAAGATTATTATTCATTAGTTTGCCAAATAAAGGTACTAAACACAAAACAGTAGGTATTTCGATTACTTTTGTCAGATTTGGTACGTAACAAACTAATTTTAAATCGATTTTTTTCTACTTTTGAGATTTTATTGGATCTAAAATGAAAATGCAAACTGGTTGAAATAAATACATAGGATACAATAAATAAATACGTAATCTCAACAAAAACGTAATCGATTACCAATTGGGATTACAAAAAAGACTAAACGGGATCAATCACAATAATTACATCATACGTAATTGTAAATATTAATCTGAGTTTTGCGATTACTTACCCAGCAATTTATGATTTCATTCACATTTTTTCTATCGTTCGATTTTAATTTCGTTCCAGACCAAAAACATTTTCGAATACATTACGAGAGATATAGTGTTCGTCGAGTCGTTGAGCACCTTAAGTTGAGTTTGTTGAGAGTTGAGTTCAGCTCTACGATTACTGATAAATTCTTGCACTGACTGGACAGGTCTACTCATATCTGGGTGGTTCTTTCCTACAAGACCAACTGCATGGCCTCACATGATCTCACCAAGATAATGGCTGGACTTTAAGAGTCTGTGACTTATGAGTTTGTTTTGGTATTTCTTCTCAGAGTAGTATAGTAGATAGGGAAACACTGAACTAGTTTAATTTTTTTTTTAATGTTGACATGTATTTAATTCATCATCATCATCATCATCATCAGGTTATACATATATCATATGACGACCTATGTGGCGCAGCGGGCGAAGGTCCGCCTGCGACGCAGGAGGTTGAGGGCTCGATTCCCGCCTTGGGACAAATGTTTATACGATCTACAAATATTTGTTCCGGGTGTTCTGGGTATTTGGTATGTATAATAAAAAATATATATCTATGTAATGTATTGTATTAAGTATATCAGTCATCTAGTACCCATAACACAAGCTCTGCTTAGCTTGGGGCTAGATGATGCTGTGTGGATAGTCCAGCATTATTTATTTATTTATTTATTTATACTAGTCCACTGCTGGACATAGCCCTCTCCTAATGAGCGCCATAGCGCTGTTGACGTGTATAATTGTTTGTGATAGCAATTTACAGAAATAAATACAATTTACCATCATCATTTATCACTTAAGTGGCAGTTACAAGTTCTATTTCCTAGCAAACATATTTGCTTATATCTTTGGAAGCTTTAATGAAAGAAAAGAAAGAAGAAAGTATAAAACATTTATTCAGCACAGGCACACTACGGACATAATGCTAAACATAGAAAACATAAAAAATAAACAAAAAACGATGTATTGTAGGTAATGGATATATATTGCAAACGCAGTGTACATAAGTATGTACCCTCGCCTTGCCCTCCTTACATCACTTATCGGGTAAGGTAAGACAGCAATTGGCTAATGTGTAAGACGGTACGCATCGGTATTTATCAAGGAAAAACTTTATGGGACGTGCGGTGATTTTGAAGACGTTCCCTGCGCGGAAACTCCTAAGAACTATAGAAAAGAGCAATGCTGGAGGCCATTTGCAGTGAGTATAATTCTCACTGAATTGGGCAGACTGTTTACAGAAACTACAGAAATTATTACATTAATACGTGAAGCTAACACTTCGGATTCCTTTTTTGAATTCGGTTCATTTGTTTTTTTTTATTCCAATTTTTTTTTGTCAGTTGGATAGCACATGGCAATATCAGCAAAACAAATATGGCTACATCGCTAGCGAGCTAGTTAGCTTGTTTCATTTTTTAAATGCAAGGACGCTGAAATACGTTATTTTCCAAAATTCTTGCAACATGAAAAATAAACAAAGATGGGGGCGGCCGAGATGACAAGATTAATTGAATTCAATATTATTTGTTGACATTTTACGAGTATGTTGTGATGGCCCAGTGGTTTAGGCCTCGCCTCTTCTGCACGCGATTGTGGGTTCTAATCTGGACAAGTACCTACCAATATAACTTTTTAATTCCAAGTGTACGTTCTAAGTTTATCTTGGACAACACTGATATCGGTGAATGACGACATCGTGAGAAAACCTGGACTTATAATTAATACAAGTCTGAAATCGCCAATCCGTCTTGAGCAAGCGTGGTGATTAATGCTCCTGCCATCTCTGTATGACAAGAGGTCTTTGTCCTGCAGTGAGATAGTAACAGCCTGGTATTATTATTACTATTAACATCGATCAAACCATGTTAGGCTACAAGTAATGCCAGAGAAATGGACTTATGTACATACACGCACTCAAAGAACATTACCCTGCTTCTAGTATAGTTGGGTAAAAACGAAATGGATTTGACCTACTGGTCCAGTGTGTTCATCATTATGGCACTGTTTTCCTTCACATTATTTCTTAATACGTAACATAACATCACGCCTGTATTCCGCTAAGGGTTAGGCAGAAGTGCACCTATAGTCGGTACACCCACATTTCACCAGTTATGGTTAAGTCCCATGTAATAGGGAGCAAGCCTATTGCCAAGAGCCGGGCATAGATCCAGCCTCCAGGCTGCTACTGAAAAATTCCAGATAGAGAAACCCATGTCAAACACTTTGGTTGACACGGGAATCGCATCCAGGACCTCATGATCAGCAGTAGTGCTTGCGATCACTAGACCAACGCAGGATGATTCCTTATATTGTCCATGTCTACTCATAATTTACTTAAAATATTAATAGACGACCCTAGGTAGAGGTGAGGTCGCTATAGGCACCCGGTGGCCAGGGGCGCAAAAACGCCAAATGCGAGAAACAATTTCGAGCGATATCTTTATGGCGCGAAAGAGTCGACCAAAGGGTCATGAAAGACAATCTTGCTGTATCTATTTTAAGGGCTAGCGGCTGTTTATAGGTAACGTCTACTACAACCAGCACGCGTAGCATGACCGCCATAGAAACGGGTTTGGTCACCGGAAGAATAGACTACATTACTGATTAAATTGGGACAAGCCCGCCACACTATTCCTAAACCACTGCAACTCCTGAATATAACAGTGGCGACCACCAGAAAAGCGTGGAGACAATGAAGTCCGAAGAATCCCGGAGAATCGATCATGACAGATTGTTGATAGAATTCTACTGTCCTAAGCGTGGCTATGTTAAAACTGAAGAGAAAATGTTTTCTATTCTCTATAGTCTACGGGTGCCTTTTGCTCGAGTAGAAGAGATGTTAAGTTGGAAAGAAATAACTTTTTCTATTCTTGGTAGAATAGATATAGAATTGCTGGGGAGTTTGTTCCGCCACTTCTTCTTCCCTGCAAAAACACTAGGAAGTGGTGAAGGGTGGGCGTTTTAGGGGACTGTCTTTTGTAAACTTTTTTTTGACGTTCAAAAAGTGCTGATTCTCAGCCTAATTTGAATAAATGAATTTAGATATTTTTTTTTGATTGATTGGTGTTGCTACGCGTGCTGATAAGTAACAAGTCTATGATCAAGTTTCTCTTCACTATTAACGATAATATCTGTAATGTAAGGAAATGGGAAGCGGATGTATGATTTCTTACACCGTGGGAGAATTTGTAACACACTTATTGTGTTAATTTTACAAAAAAATAGGTACAATGGTTTACATAATTACGTTACTTGCTAACGAGAGTTTATATTGATTACTTGAATCATCCCAAGATATTGGGCATGCGTAAAAACACGTCTAGTCAAATCTAAATTCATTTATTCAATTCAGTCAAAACGTTTACAAAAGACAGTCCCCCAAAACGCCCACCTTTCACAGCCTAACAGGTGGTAAATTCATTATGAGGTTGAATTTACCTATCAAGCGGGTTAAATGTAGGTTCTTGGTGCTTGAAGTAAAGTGATTTACAGCTTACACAAGATTGATAAGCGGCTGACAAGGCGCGTGAGTCAATGACATAAAAGTATAAGCCGTGAAGCAAACATGATGAAACGGAGACTAACCGTAAGAATTTGAAATGTAGGCCTATGTTGTAAAAGATGTGTTAGTTTAAAAAAAACACAAAATAAAAAAGATACAGGATGTACGGATATCGACTACGACTGTAGAATCTTTTACAGAAGATACTCATGATTCATGGCTAAATAAAAACAGCCACTCGTGTTGATCGAAGGTTAAGCTACGCTTGCCGAGGTCAGCCCGTGGATGGGTGACCGTTCGTAACATATCGAGACTCCTCCGTGTCACTGAAAGCACGTTAAGCTGTTGGTCCCGGCTGTCATTTGTAGATCTTTGACAGTTATTACGGGTAATCAGAAGCCCGAAAGTCTGAGAACCAGTCTTACCAAGGGGTAACTGGGACAACCCAGTTACTGGGGAACACGAGCACGAGGTCAGATAGGCAGTCGATCCATGTAAAATATTCATTGTTTGTGACCGCTTAATTAAACGTATACGCTTAATAGATGGTTTAAAAAAAGATTTTCCTCCATTATCTAGATTTATTTTATATTATACGCTTGTAAACTTCGGAGATAAGGGAATCTGTATCAGTTTGCACCATCGGTGGCCGAACACCAGCCTGTATAATGATATTATGTAGAATTATCTGTGCCTAATGTATGTATCTCGTATTTTAATCGCTTTCCTTACTTGATGATAAAGAAGTTACCCCAAAGGCGAACCTTATTGAATAAGAGCAACTACTCAGAAGCCATGGGACACAGGAGGAAGGTTTTTTTTTTGGAATGGGCATCTCGCAGTTTATCTTTCAGGGATATCTACTGCTTAACTAAACTTTCCTGTGGGGACTTAATTAGAAATTAGGGCCCTGGAGGACCTAATTTCTAATTAAGTCCCCACAGGGCGTAAACACGCTAAAAGCTAAGCGACCAATCGCTAAGGGCACCCCCTGCGGGGTACGAGCCTCGGCTTAGGACGTCGCTGGGAGAAGACAACAAGAGACGGGCTGGATCTAATAGATATATTATTTAGGGACTAACAGGAGTTTATATCGGGCCTTTTTATAAGAGTCAACCTATCGTGTGGCAGCAGTGCTGCTAAGCTCTATGGCTTCTTTAATTAGTACTTAACTGTAATTTGTAAGAAAACAGGCTATCCTGCATTTTAATAATACTAATAATACCAGCTTATTACTGTCTCTACTGCCTACTACTCTCTGTGTACTGCCTCTTCTAAGACAGAAAAGTCACGAGCATTAATCACCACGCTTGCTCAAGACGGGTTGGCGATTTCAGACTTATATTAATTTATAAGTCCAGTTTTCCTCACGATGGTTCCTTCACCGATGTCAGTGATGTCCAAGATACATTTAGAAAGTACATATGAATGGAAAAAGTTACATTGGTACTTGCCCAGGTCTGAACCCACAACCTCAATCCTCCTCGATTCTGCATTTGATATTTTTTTTTTCAGACTATCAACTTTAACTTGCATTCACGTATTCCAAAAAACCACTTGATTTTTATTTTTTTTGGAATTGATTATCACTCTATCGTCAATTAAAAATTGAGGTAAACGATCAAGCCAAAATTACACAAAAAGGCGATTCAGAAAGTAGTATTATCGTTATTACAAAACTCAGTAATGTTACATTATATAAAAAAAATATTGCTTTTAACTACACAAGGAAAATTACGCAATCACATATTTCAATAATTCAAACAAAAATATGCTGAAATTACTAATCAACGACATAACATTAAAATCGACTGTAGTTAACATTTAGGAATTAAAATTATATTCAAAATTGTTAATTGATATATGAAACTGATTAATATAAAATGACTTTACGCTTGTGTAACATCCTACATTTTTAAATTTGTACGCCGTTCGGGCAAAACATGATTGTGACATAATTTTATTTAACATCTTGCATGCCATTTGTATGTATACTCATATTTTGGACAAATAAAAACTATCTTTATCTCAAGGAGGAATTTATTTAAAAATAGGGGAAAAAAATATACTTACGTTTTTCCGGGCCTTGTCCCATAGCGAACCCCAGAAGGGCCAAAAAGCACAGTTCCCATCCCTTCATTTTCGGGCTAAACAGGAACTGGGGGCAATCGGCAGAAGTCGGGAGAGTTCGGGACACGTTCGGGACGCAGGAACTCACGCGCACACGACCTCACGTCTAGGAAAAAAGTAAAAATATAATTATAATATAACAGAGTGAGATGATAAGATAATTTTATCGCATCTCTATGATTAATTGTGTGATAGGAAAAATACTCGTCACGAGATGGTTAGAGTGGGGATGCTGGTCGTTCTATTGTAATAGATGTAGAGATAAGTATCATTATAATTACTAAGAAACACCAAGAAATATGAGGCCTATCGTAGATAATATCAATATTATAAAATTATACAATATAAAACAGCGCAGCAATGTGAATTTTGAGTTACATTGACGAACACTTGAAATTAACACAAGCTTAGAATATACCTATGTAATTTTGATCACTATAAACATAGCGCTCTGTAGTGCATCCTACCCATTCGCACAAAACGCATTGGGATCACTTTTATTCTGAGTACAGCTAAGGTTTGGGATTCTTTTGAGGAGCATGTGTTTCCCGATAGCTATAACCTTGGGATCTTGTGCTCCATAATCGACCACAACATCGACTGCCATCAAGTGAGACCATAGTTAATCGCGAGCTTAGTCGTTTGCATGTAACATTTAAACTATGTGAATGCAACGAAAGTACCTATGCTCAACAACCTACCAGATCTAAATGCATGAACAATAAATACAAGATAAATCATTTTTATGACTCTTAAAATCGGACACTTTTTTTTTTTTTGGTGGGAAAATCATCTTAAGACATCCCCCACTCTTGGGCGGGGCGGGAGATAGTGTCAGACTTTTACTGACTAAAAACCCACTCCTGTTCCTTCGTTGCCTTTCGTACCAGTCCGAATCAGACCCTTGGCCCCGGTAGGCTTCGACCCTGCTGGGTCCCTGCAGTTGCTGACATCTCTTCTTGAGGCGCACGTGTCCACGCGCGCCGTCGACGACTTGGGCTCGGTCCGGATGGTTACCGGACGGTCGGACGACGAGCCACCCATCGCTCGCCGTCCGCAAGCCCGCGCCTACGGTGGCCGGTAATCGGGATCGTGGTCTCGGAAAAATGTGACACTTATAAATGTCATACAACAAAACAATTAAGTTTCCCTACTCTGAGAAGAAACAGAAAGAATTTAGAACCAGAAGCCCTAACACGAACGGGCGAAGTAATCGCGATCGTTTATTTATGGAATCGAAAATACAAATATCATTTAATATTTTGGTTTATCAAGCAATAATTTATAGTAACTAAAATATGAATAAATTCTTGGTTTTAATACTAAATATTGTATCATTATTGCATTTGCGCCGCCTCTCGTGCGTAAGATCGCGGGTTCAAAACTTCAAATCTATGCTAACACCATTAAGACATCAAATTTGCAAATGAACTAAAATAACTACCATCACGCAATATACTGCCTGAAATGTCATTTTGTTTTCATTAAATTTGTTGTCGTAGTTTTTCGAAACCCCAATTTTTATAAAATATATTATTGTAATGTACGTATGTGTTTTTTCTTATGCAGTTAGTGTTTTTGCACAACGTTATGATAAATAATAATAATAATAAACGTTTATTTGGTACAAGTTAGAGGACACAAATTTACAAAATGAAACGAAGATAGAAATATGTAGGTAGTTAGTAGAATACAAAAAATTAAAACTGTGACGTAGGTATCAATGCAAGTCAAAAGCATGGTGCATTTGCTCCATACTAATAATTAAAAAGAAAGAAATAATTAATTAAAGTATCAGGTAGGTTGGTATATTTTTATTCGTGCCGAAATACCAACGCAACTAGTGTCCAAATGAACCCAAGACATGCATGCAAACAGACAAGACTCTTTGCGTCATAATAACAAGAAGTTATTAAACTAGATTAACATTAAGTAGAAAAGAAACAGTGTTATCATTCCACATTGTAACTGGTTGAGTTAATAGGTCACTATGTCGGTTTTTCTGATAAGCACAGAGTTGTGGGCATGGCGTCTTAAATCAACCGTGAAATATAGTGGCGCCATCTAGTGATACAGTGAGTGAATTTGCTATGGTATAGTCTGATAGCCTTATTTGCCGAGGAGGTCAATAGTAAAAAGGTAGAAGCTAAAAATTTCTTAATCTAGTCGCAACGTCATCTCAGCGACATTCAATGTCAAAAACTTGTCAAAAATATTTGTCTGTCAACTTACTGCTAATTTTACTAACGTATCTCAATCGGACATCTAAAATTGCTGCTTAAGAATCGCCTTCTTAAGGTTACAGATCGCAAACTCGCCTATTGATTGGTTACGACATTGACTTATATTGTTACAAAAAAAAGATCGATCCCTAAATTCGATTGTGATGCGTCATTGCAATTGGCATTTAGATGTAAGTATTTTTGATTTTAGAATGCAACCGTTCTTAAAATAAAATGGAACCACCTCTCTGATAACGAGATACTATGATAATTACCGCAGTTACAAATATCCTGCTATAGGCACTAAATATGGGAAACAAACAAATTGTTATTGTGTCCCACGATTTCACCCACCCTTAAAGGTCTTAGTGCGATGTTAAAGAGCCTGTAACCTTCTTCAAGAATTGGGTTAACAAATGCAGGAAGAATTTTTCAAATCCATTTGGAAGATCTAGAGATAAGCTTATTCAAACAAATTGACGAGCGGCCAACCATCCACTTCATACATCGACTTCTCTTCAAAACCAAAACATTCTAATCACTTCCCACGATAAATTCTACTGTTAACACGGCCATTACAAGATTCTTATCATCCAAATGATACACTCGAACACAAATCGAATGGAGTAAATGCTACAAATCGTACTAAAACAATAGTTTTTACTATGAGTATAATTTCTAGGCGCTATCCGCTCTAGCGATTCACGATATTCTCACGTTGACCGCTGTAGCGTGGAGAAATAACTTTGAAGTGAAATGGTGTATTGGTATCATATTATACTTGGTCTAAATTTGTATTTTAAAAGGGTTTCAGTACTTAAGTGATCCGCAAGAGAACCCAAGTAACCGATATAGATTAGATTGCCAAACTTAAGAGGCTGTGAGCGTGGCACATTGCTCGCAGAACCGATGGCCGATAGAGCGAAAGGTAGCAAGCAACCGGGTACTGGAAGACGAAGCGTGGGTAGGCTCCCCAAAAGCTGAAGATAGCAGGGAGCTCATAAAGTTGATTATGCTATTTACAATTTCGTTGCAAAAAGCCGCTTCCATTCCATTCCGCGGCGGTGTAAATTGAGCCATATGGAGTATATAAGTTGTTGTTGTTATGGGTATTAGCCAGTCAGACGTTCGGTCGGTCAGTCGGTCGGTCGGTCAGTCGGTCGGTCGGTCAGTCGGTCGGTAAACCTAAGGGAGTGTATAGTATGCGCGCGAACGCCCAAGGGAGTCGAGAGCAGTTGCATAGAGGGAGCATGGCAGCACGAGACTCGCTTATAGATGCTTCAGATTAGCATTTGCCTGGATTTGAATCCACATTCTCGCACATGAGAGTCGATGCCTTAACCACTGTGTTATCGCAACTCTGTGGTGGTCGATTTCTTACATCATATAAGTATTTAAAAATCGTCCACAAAATGTGGTAACCCGATGACCAACTTTCTGTGGAATGTTATTTGTTTGCAATTAATGCAAAAAAAAAACTTGTAAATGCGCTTGCGCAAGCTCGAATGCAACTTGTGTGTAACTCTGATACCCGAGCGGAATGCTAAGTTGAGGAAATTCTATACATGACACTTCCATTTACAAAATAACTAGGACATACAACTATTTGCATATGTTTTTAGACTTTTTATATCTTTTATTGTTTTCCGAAACGTTATGTTACACATTTAGATACGACTTACTATTATAAATACCCAAATCGCTTTAGGGCTGCCTATAATATTGAAAGAGTTGCCTCTATTTCTCAAGGATCCCATCCTCAGATCTTGATTGGGTAACAATGGAACTACCTCTAGAGTATATATACCCTTTCAAACAAAAAATATTTTTTTAAATCGGTTTGCAAATGGCGGAAAAATCGGTGAACATACAAAAATGAAAAAAAATATATATATATACAGTCAATTATGTAACCTCCTTCTTTTTTAAGTCGGTTTTAAAGGTTAAAGGTATCAATTTTTTCAGTGGAGTTTGCAACAATCTAAACCCAATGAATTGGAACAGCCAATGTAAGTATAGCAAACTATTTGTATGGTCACATAATGGTACATTTGTAAAGAATTGGATCACGACAAAAATCACGCTGTGAAAATTATTACACGGTATCACTTACGCCATTATACAGGCTGTACCTTTTTGTATACTTGATATTAGTATTTGGTAGGACGTACAAGAGGTGGTACAGAGGCCAGCACATCAAGCTACCCCAATGTGTCAGATTTCTTTGATAGTTTTTCAACTTTATCTTAATACAAATAGGTTCATGTTCTATTGGGAAAATCTGACACATTGGGGTAGCTTGATGTGCTGGCCTCTGTACTACTTCAAATATTATGTCGCGACAGGCTCTCGCCGTCTCCGTAAAACTATAGGACGGGGCCAGAGAGGGAGCGAGACGCATGCTTCAAATTACAATAGTACGTCATTCTACGATAAACATCAAATGTCATATTTGTAGTTGTAACATCAAACGTATCGCCGTGCGGCATATTCTATTCTATTCTGGTTCATATTTCCACGACGGCATAAGTTTACTTTAAACATTTAATCTTTCTACTGACAATATGAAACATACGAACTTGCTAATATTTCATTTTCTTCACAGCACGATTTAATTGGTAACCGACTATACAGCAACTGTAACAAAAATGATGAGTCATTTCTCTCAAAGAAGCTCAGGTTAACACCCTGTATAAAATACATCTGTAATAAAAATTACGAAATACAAGTACACACTAATCCAAGGTACCTACAGTAGAAAAAAAAAACTTTTTGTATCACGAATAATCACGATCGATCGTGACGGCAGATAAGACGCGCGTGCGTTTGCGCCTGCGCCGCCTTGCCGACAACTTTGCTTTGGTACAAAAAGAACAGCCGCGTTTGGAGCATTCTTTTTTTTGTATATCATAGATGTTTTGTAAGTTTTTTGTTGTTAGATTTTGTTTTCTGGTGATCCGGATTGTCAAACTTTGAGGGCTTGATTAGCGTAGTGTCGGAACGATTAACTGTACTGTGTGGGTGTTAGGCTGCGTTTCCACTGAGGCGGAGCTGTGCGGAGCGGAGCTTAGCGGTGCATGATTTAACCAACCACAATGTCTACACTGAAGCGGAGCGGAGATTTCGAGAATTGCGATTGGTTAATGCACGCACCATAAACTCAGCTCCGCACAGCTCCGCCTCAATGGAAACGCAGCCCTAGGTATTGGTGTCCTACAGGTGTGAACATGGGGCCATAGTTGCCCGTAAAGTTGTGACTCAGTATTAGGTTTCAAGCTGTCAAAAGCTATTCGCAACCGTAACGAATATACGTGGTGAAAAAGACTTCAACTTCGCTAGTCTTTCTTTGTGTATTCTGGAGACATGTCCACACCATCTCAGCTGACGTCTCATCAAGTAGGCCTCCATGCCAAAGACCCTGGTTTGCCTCAAGACGTTCGTTTTTTAATACGGTCCGACCATATGATGTTCATGATGCTTCGGAGGCATATAAGATGAAAGTTGTCCAAGGTATGACTTAGATAGAGACACAACGTTTCCGACGAATACAGAAGAGTAAGTTTGTTAGAATTATGGCCGTGTACACTGATATTTTGGTAGTCAGTATCAGATCGTGCGAACTGAAAACCTTAGGTTACAATTTGCCAAAAGCTGCTGCTGAAACACACAAACTGATGCAATGGGTTCAGTACATTAATCTTCCTCCCAGTATTGACTATTCTGTCAGGTTTTTATCATTTCTACGCTAGTTTCGGCATCTTTCTGCACAATGTATGCTATATTTGAAGACTTGGATGGACCTACAGAAGCTACAGTACAGTAAGATGACATTTATCATCATCTGCCGAGCCATTTCCCAACTATGTTGGG
This sequence comes from Phlogophora meticulosa, assembly GCA_905147745.2. Lineage (NCBI taxonomy): Eukaryota > Metazoa > Arthropoda > Insecta > Lepidoptera > Noctuidae > Phlogophora > Phlogophora meticulosa. The sequence goes on from LR990519.1 coordinate 16,995,297, forward strand.
GTTGGCTTACTGTCTAACCGTATATAATAATACCAGTATTTTACATGGAGCGACTGCCTATCTGACAATTACTGGGCAGCACTATAACCCTTGGTAAGACTTGTTGACAGACTTTCAGGCTTCTGACTACCCGTAACGACTGTCAAATATCTACAAACGAAGCTATACGCTTATCTTAAAGAACGCTTCAAGTTCACTCGCTTCATGACACACATACTTACTAGCAATCAAAGGCCATCGGAAAACTTGAGGCTAGAGATGCCTATGCAAATGATAAATCATTCTCAGTGTAAGCAGTAGGTACGGCTATGGAATGCTTTGCCAGTGTCAGTACGACGAGCTACAACAATTTATTCCTTCAAAAATATGATCAAGAATCATTTCGCTTACTCCTAAAATGTCATAATAGAACAGTTAATTCAGTTATTGTAATTATTATATTTGTGTTGTAGTATGTATGTACCAGCCTATTACTGTCCCACTGCAGGGCACAGGCCTTTTCTCATACAGAGAAGGCATGAGCATTAATCACCACGCTTGCTCAAGACGGGTCAGCGATTTCAGACTTATATTAATTATATAAGTCCAGGTTTCCTCACGAAGTTTTCCTTCACCGATGTCAGTGACGTCCAATATAAACTTTGAAAGTACATATGAATTGAAAAACTCACATTGGTACTTGCCCAGGTTTGAACCCACAACCTCGTGCACAAGAGGCAAGGCCTAAACCACTGGGCCATCATGACATTTTCATTATCATATCTATATATCATAACGTATGTATGCAGATAATATAAACAAATCCTTCGCATCATATGTCATGGTATGGACTTGTGATGCGAAGGAATGTTGTGAGGATCATGTTGTGAGTAAAGTTTTGAGTATGAATGTGGAGGGTTACAAGAATAGAGGGAGACCAAAGAAACGATGGATTGATTGTGTGAAAGATTATATGGCTAGGAAGGAGGTGACTTCTGAGATGTCGGCAAATAGAAATGTACGGAAGAAGTAGACATGCTGCGCCTGCGACGCAGGAGGTTGCGGGTTTGATTCTCGCCTTGGTACAATTGTTTTACGATCTACAAAGATTTGATACGTGTGTTCTGGGTATTTGCTAAGTACAATAAAAAATATCTATGGATGTAATGTATTGTATTAAGTATATCAGTCATCTAGTACCCATAACACAAGGTCTGCTTAGCTTGGGGCTAGATGATGCTGTGTGGATTGTCCAGCATTATTATTTATTTACTTTATTTGTTCTATTCTATTCTAATGATGAGATGACACATCACACCTCCGCTCAAATAGTGTCGTAAGTAAAAAAATCAGACTTTCCAAAAAATGTGTTTGAAATTAATGAGGCCATGAGAACCAGAGTGACCTAGCTTACATTTTTTTAAATAGAGATCGGACAGGGATCGGAAATAAAAGAGATTTACCAATTTTTTTAATGGTCACACTAGTTTAGCGGAGGTTTGACAGGGATCGGAAATAAAAGAGTTTTTCCAATATTTTGATTGGTCACACTAGTTTAGCAGATGTTGGACAGGGATCGAAAATAAAAGAGATTTTTCAATTTTTTGATTGGTCACACTAGTTTAGCGGAGTTTTGACAGGGATCGGAAATAAAAGAGTTTTTCCAATTTTTTGAGATGTCATACTATTTAGGAGGAGGACATTTAGATGAAAAATAAACCCTTAGTCCTTAACCTCAGCCGTCCCCTCTCTCAAACCACGTCCTCATCACAATGAGAACCGGACAGGCGGACAGCGCACACAGTACCATTGTTCACAGTTACGTACCGTGATGTGATGTATGCCTCTAACGTAATTAGCTAACTTAATTAACACAGGTTGTTGACTCGCCTGTGTGGCCCAAATGTTGATAAGGCTTTGTAAGTATGTACCTACATAAATAATTGCGTAAATACTCGTGAATGACCCAAAGTCATATTTCTTTTTCGTTTTCGGCTGGACTTTAAGCCGAAAACGAAAAAGAAACTTCGGTTTAAGTCTTGTTTTTGGCTTAAAACGAAAATTATTTAGATTCTTGCTGCGGCCCGCGAGCAGTCAAACTTGTGAAGTTAAAATATTCGTTAAATTATCTAATGTTCGGCGCAAATATAGGAACCTTCCTCTTGCAATAATTGGTCCAGCCGTTCTCGAGTTTTGCGCTTAGCAACACATTTAGACATTCATTTTTATTTATATACATATTAAAACATATTACTTAATATATTTCCGCTGTTAACCTGAAAGCTTGTTTGTTTTGAGAGCTAATGTAGACTTTAAAAGAAATAAACGACGATAATTCCATTGAAGGAAAAAAAAAGTAATTGGTATTGTACTTATTGTGTATTTCTAGGAGTAGCTCGTGACTAAATAAAAATAACCACGCATGCCGAGGTCAGTCTGTGGATGTGAGACCATTCCTAACATATCGAGACTCCTCCGTGCCTTGGCTAGCACGATAAGCCGTTGCTCCCGGCTGTCATTTGTAGATCTTTGACAGTCGTTACGGGTTGTCAGAAGCTTGTTGCCCAGTAACGTAGTTGTGGAGGTCAGATACCTAGGAAGTCTCTGCATGTAAAATACTGTTATTCAGCTACATCTGGTAAGACTGGAAGCCGACCTTAACATAGTTCGGAAAATGCTACACAGATAATGACTTACTGTGTATTTCTAATACCGAGGTTTGCAAAGTAAAGGCCGAGTGGCGCAGGACAATTCACGAATTGCTGATTTTTGACTGGTATATGGCTAAAAACGACAATATTATATGGCCAAATAATCATGATTTATTTGGCCAAATAAATCTGGTAAAACTAAAAAAAAACGTTGCCCCGCAATAGGAATTTGTCCTGTATCGTGTTGTTGAATTTGTCTCTGTTGCCATGTGAAAGACACTTATATGCATCAAGTAAATAAACATTATAATTTTCTTATATCTTTAGTTGCATAATCCTAAATGTTACTTCCCTGTATTATTATTATCAGACAGAACGTAATCAGAACGGTTGGCATCACAATCACTAACTCATTGTATTCGTTTTGTTACAATCAGTTTCAAATGTGGTAGCAAAAAATTGTCTAATATTTTGATGACATCGTTCAATTGTTTCTGTGGTCATACAAAAATGGCGTGATGTATGAATGAAATGTATGAGTCACTAGACTTGGAAGTCTGTACCGAACGTGACTCACAATGGGCTAATGCATCACTTGTTAAAATGCAATTATACACAATAATGACGATTTATTGGAATGATTAAACTTGTATGCTAGTGGTTCACCTTGTGATTTAATTATTTATGACATAGGCTTCGTTGGTCTAGACACAAGTCACAAGCACTACTACTGAGCATGAGGTCCTGGGTTCTATTCTCGGGTAGGGTGAAAGTGTTATTTGGTTTTTCCACTTGGAATCTGTCAGTAATAGCCGAGAGTCTGGTTTTTGTGCTCGGTTGGTGGAATAGGCTCGCCCCCTATTACATGGTACTAAAACATAAGTTGCGAAATGTTGGGATACTATAGGTGCAACTCTGCATCCCTCTCTTCGGGGAACAGAGGCGTGATAGTATGTTATGTAAGTAAATATAATACCATATATACATAAAGTATATGTTAAGTTTTCATGGTGTACAATAAAGAGTATTTATTCTATTCTATTTTATTTTATACGGTAATTTAAAATCATATTTATTTTATAAACTATAGTTAATCTATGTTTTACCTATCTACTAAGAAATATCTACTTCACAATCAATGACAAGAAGCGTAAGTTTTATTTGATGTACATTAAGGTGTATTTTCCTATAACCCGGTCAAAAACAAAAGATCTTCAAAACATATTATATCATCTCAATTTTCGGGTCGATTCAACCGTTAAACTGCGGTGAAAAATCTTTATTGCAAAACGAATTAAAACCGATTTGCGTAAAAATGTTACCAACCGAAAAATCTGTCGACTTTCTAAAAATTGTTTACGCTATCACGATTTGCGAGAGCTATAAGAAACGAAATATAATATGATGGTGTCGCATGTTACAGAAATATTAAGATTTGTATTGTCGTTACGACGATAGCTGTTGTTCCAGCATGGCCTATTGATGAAGTTGGGAGCGTAGACAATCCGTGTAGAAAGTTGTTTAAGACATTGGAGAATGTTCACGATATTATATCAAAGAATAAAGATGACAAATGATATTCTTGGTATAAGAGAAAAGGATCCATCTTTACTTGGATATAACATTTCCAATAAAAAATCAGTTTTACTGCCACAGAAGCTCTCTTTCACGTATTATTCTAATCAGACTCTCCAACACACACACAAACACACACACACACACATAGTCACACGCACACACATACACAAAACTTACATTCATATAAACGACTTAACATACTTTAAATTTTTAACAGTTTTACTTTTATTTTATTTATTATTTTTTCTCTAGTACTTTCTTTAATTAATTTTAATTTAATTTAATTTAAATATATATATTATTTTGCAAGTTTTGTAATTTGCTGTGATACCAGATAAACTTGCCATCAAATGTGTAACTTTAAGCAGGTGGGGACCTGGTGACCTGTATTACAGGTGTTACTACCTACCACAGGCACCAGCGATCCACAACCAAAAATAGTTGTAAGTATACTGCTTGTGTGTAAATATTGTTTGTATTTTTTGGCTTGTGGTGAGAAATAAACACTTTTTTATTTATTATTATACAATAATATGACAATTGGCGCGGTTGACGCAGTGGCTGAGCGATTGACTGCTGCGCTGCGTGTCGTAGGTTCGATTCCCGCATGGAACTAATATTTGTATGGCCTACAGGTAGTTGTTCCGGGTCTGGGTGTTTGTATATGTGAATTTAAATGTTTGTAAATGCACCTACGATACAGCAGCAATTCTTAGTGTTAGGCAAAGCATTTTTATTGTAAAAAAAAAACACATTTCTTGAAAGTCAAAAATTACATAAGACGGTCCCTAAAAACGGCCACTTGTTAGTGATTATTCTGGAAAAAGAAGTCACACAAGAAACTCTCCAGCTAAATTATTAGACCGATATCTTTATCGGTCTAATAATTTAAATCTATACAAAATAAAGAAAAAATCAACTTGAAAAATCAAAAAAAAAAAATATTTGGCACGTGTAGCACACTCCAATATACCAAAAAATATTAAAACAACAAAAGTAAACTTTTAACCATTTTTAGAACCATCTAGGTACACAATGTAACTCGCTCCACACTCAATTCTTCCAAAGACATATCTACATCGCTACAAGAATTTAATAATTCTAAAACCACAGGAGGAACACTAAACCACACTGTTAATCATTGATTCAATAACAATAAAACCACGTAACCATTTTACAGACTCTTAACATTAATCTTAATATAACCAGTTGATTTATTAATCAAAAGGTTAACGCACGGTGCGACCTGCCTCGCTCAGTAAACTCGGGTCAGATCAATATAAACAAACGGAGTTAATAGAATTTTACGTTTAGATAAAAACATGTTACGATCTTTATCGATACTGTATAAGTAGTTTGTCGATAAGGTTTCATCGATAAGAAGTTTATCTTTGTATCACTGTTTTGTGTCGTCAGCAGGATTCCGGAAGACTGAACTCTAAGGCCCGGTGCCCACTTTCGGTAAGGCACGTCAAGGGATGTTTGTAACACAGATGATTTCGAATCTTATTTTAACACTATGAACGCTCACATTTCAAGATCTCAAATCATTTGCGCTTACTAAATTTCTTGACGTACCGTGCCGCCAGTACGAGACGGCCCTTAACTATCTGTCGAAATAGTCCGTGAAATTTCATTTCAAAATTCATTTCGCGGTAGTTAAGAGAAATTATAATCATCTAAGTATAACATTATTGTGTGAAAGATGACAGAAAGGAGGTGACTTAGATGATGGCAAATAGAGATGTATGGAAGAAGAAGAAGACATGCTGCGCCGACCGTAAATAAAATGGGATAAGCACGAGGTTGATGATATAACATTAAAATTTGTCTCGAAATTTTATTTGGTGTAAATCGTCAACTTTTCACCATTTTATTAAACTCAGCAAATTAATGATGCATATATGTTGAATTTGCTCATCACTCAATGGACAAATGCGCTCCCTAATGCAAAAAGAGTAAAGTAAGTAATTTCATGGATTACATTGAAGGAATGACAAGTTATTACTTAATAAAGAGTACTTATGTACCTAAGCATTGATTGTTGTTAAAACAAAAACATCACTTTTAAGTAGTGATGAGAAAAATAAAGAAAAGTAGTTTAAAAACATTCAAAATATGATTTTTGTCCGGAAACCTTATTCTTTTCCTAAAATCAACATATACGTGTACGTCAAAATCGGTCTAGTCGTTTCGGAGATTAGACCGAGTAGACAGATAGACAAAAAAACTAAAAATTGTTTTGTTGGTATAACTACCGTATAAACTTTCATATAATATGCATTTAACAAAAAATTGTTCTTTTGACACAACAAACAGACACTTCAAATTAATTTATTTTAATGTGATTTCCACATTTGTCTAAAAATATTACTGAATTGAATAATTTAGCTGTATGAAAATTATATGAAATCAATTAAAATTCAGTTGAAAATGGTATTGTATGTATGGTAGACGACAGATTACAGAAATACTGAAAGCGATAAGATTAGATTATTTTACGATTCATACATAGGTGAAGTCGTGTAGGTCACTACACAGTCATAACAAAAGTATTCTATTGTTTTGCAAATGAATTAGTAATAAACAAAACAAAACAAAAGAAAAATGATCGATCTTATCTGTGAGAGGATTGCCGTAACCCATTTCGATAAAAAGACAAACCAGCCTGTTACAGCCCCACTGCAGGGCAAATTGCTTCTCACACAAAGAAGGCACGAGCATTAATCACCACGCTTGCTCAAGACGGGTTGGTGATTTCATACTGATGATAATTACTATCTATGCCCCGTGGTTACACTATTTTTTAAGGTTTTATAGCGTGATCTTAAACAGCCTATATCCCTCCTCAAGAAGCAGGTTGTGAAATGCAAAGAATTTCGTAAATCCTAATACTGGTAGTAGGTACCAGATTGGCGAGTACGAATAAAAAAATAAAAAGGTTTTTAGCTTTACATTACAATTTACTGTAGTATATGTATTTGGAGGTATGAGGAACAGGGTGTTAAATTATTCATCCACCATAGAAAAGGGAGGATCCTCTGACCAGAAGGTAGTTGTGTCAAGTGGGCTACTGCCCGACGGGTTTTTTTGAAATGGGCATCTCGCAGTTGATCCTTTCCTGTGGAGGACTTAATTAGAAATTAAGGCCTCCAGGCTGGGCGTAAAAACATAAAAACTAAGCGACCAATCGCTAAGGGCACCCCCTGCGGGGTACCGGCCTCGGCTTAGGACGTCGCTAGAGAGGACAGCAAGGGACGGGCTGGATCAGATAGATATTATTTAGGGGCTTATTAAACATTTATCGGCTCAGCTTCGCGGGCTGGCTCTAGCAAAGGGTCTGGGACTGCCCGACGACGGTTGCTGTTGGGCTCTATGCTCAGTCACGTAGATAACTTTAATATCACTATGTAGGAGACGTCAAATTTAGTTTGTATGTGGCGAAATAGATGTCGCTACATGTAGATAAATGGAGGGTTACGACTCGTTTATCTATACAAAATATCGCTGTACCACTCAAATAAATTGTAGGGGTTGATTTTCACCACTGAAACTGCACCATCAGTGTCATCCATCATTGCCGTGGAATATTGACACTGACAGTTCTTAAACGTGGTTTAAATCTGCTGATCACGTTTAATTTAATTGGTGCAATTGCTCCTGGAAGTACCTGCTTCTAATCTCTGCTTAACAGTAATTTAACACTAGTTAGTCGGTCAAGTAAGGCATTGTGAGGATACCAGGACTTATAATTGTTATAAATTTGAAACCGCCAACCCGCCTTGCGCAAGCGTGGTGATTAAACAAGTCTTCTCTGTATGAGAAGAGGACTTTGCCCTTCAGTGGGATTGCAGTGGGACAGTAACAGGCTCGTATTATTATTCATTTATAATTGTTAGCTCGGTAAGTATGTTTATATACAACAGGATCATAAACACGAAAGGACAATACTTGATAATATTTGACGACCTATGTGGCGCAGCGGGCGAAGGTCCACCTGTGACGCAGGAGGTTGCGGGTTCGATTCCCGCCTTGGGACAAATGTTTGTACGATCTACAAAGATTTGTTCCGGGTGTTCTGGGTTTTTGCTATGTATAATAAAAAATATCTATCCATGTAATGTATTGTATTGTATTAAGTATATCAGTCATCTAGTACCCATAACACAAGCTCTGCTTAGCTTGGGGTTAGATGATGCTGTGTGGATTGTCCAGCAATATTATTATAGTATATATTATCCTGGGTTCGATACCCAGGTCGGGTAAGTGTTATTGAGATTTTCCAATAAGACTTTTCTCATTAGCAGCCTTGGGTTTTGATTTCTCACCGGTTGGTGACACTATAGGCTCGCCCCCTATTACATGGGACTTGAAAAATAAATAGCGAAATATGGGGGTTTATATTGGTGTATCACTGCCCAAACCCTTCGGGTAATACGGGCGTAATGTTATTAAGTATCTATGTATCTAACTAAACACGCACTCATTAAACAAATGCAAGTTTTCTAACAACTCTACGCAAGAAAGGAAACGCCTAATCTATTCGCGAAAGTTACCTATATGAAATGCTACCAAAGGAAATGAGTAATTTTTAGACGTCATAGACTTAAAACCATACCCAGTCATTAGTTTTGTGTCCTATAGTATCTTTTTAAATTTGATTTCAATTTATAATTTGTTCTTTTTTTAAACTTGTGATAAATTTAAAAAAAGAACAAATTAAAAACAAATTATAAAAGATACTATTCATTTTATTTTGTGAATATGGGTTTTAATGATGACAAAAATTGTAATAAATTCCGCCACATTTTACCATGTAGGCATGCAAAAATAAACAAAAAGCCGCTAACTTCAAAAGTAGGTGAATTCGATCTACTTTTAAATTGAAAATACAACTATCCTACGCAATTTTAGTTTAAAATAAATGCGACTAACACATTTAGTATCATACATTGATATGAATAAAGTTTTATAATAATTATTTAGTATTTTTAATTTTAATTTATTGGATACCAATCAATTTAAAAAGCGTTCCAATTGACGTTACGTCTACCCCGACCGTTCGTGCCTTGGGCCTCTGACATACGGACTAAATTACAAAAATAAATAATGAAAAGATTTCATTGTTTGTATGTTTTTTTTTAATGGATCAAAAACTTCGTAACCAATTTTCGAAATTCTTTCGCCCTTAGAAAGCTTCATTATCAACTAGTAATATAGGCTATATTTTATCATCAAAACTACGCTTTAAAGGGGGTTGGGGTTCCAAATAGAATATTACAAAATCCACACGGATGAAGTCGCTATAAAAAGTCTCAGAGGAAAATACATAAACAAAACATTAATATAATGATACACTACTCAAGAACAAAAAACTATTTTTATTCTTACTTAAACTAAAAACACTCCTCACAATTCTATGATCAAAAACAAAACATCTGTTAAAACATACCTGTACGTATATATACCAAAAACTGAATCCAACACAGTCACTATTTAACACAGGTTGTCACAAATATCATCATAAATTTATTTTATAAAACACACGTGTATATTTTCCACAGCACTTTTGAGCACACGTCCGCCGGTAAACACGATCTGAATCGCACTGACCGGACGGCTGATAGCAATTGTGGATTAGATGATCGGTCGCGAATTTAATTTCATACCTATTTGGGTACGTATGCACTTACCTATGTATTGTTACAATATGGACGATACGACTTGAGTGTGTCGTAATTTTCTGCGGTAAATAAAGGTCAACCTGTATGTTACCGTGGGGTTAGGGCCCATTACCAGCCATCGACGTCCACATTGGTGGATGGAATAGTTTAGAGCTATATAAAAAAAACTTAAAGTACTGTTTTGGTATTTCTAAACGTATTTTCATTATTTGTCAAAATTCAGTCAGGACTTTTAACAGAAATTTTACGTAATCTTAACACGATGTAACAATACTTTATGGTGTTTAGTTACTAAAGTGTGAAGGTCTTTTTTTTAGTTTTTTGATATATTAGAAAGTGCAAATTGACACACTGGTAATTCATGTTATTTTAATATAATATGTGCGCGACTTTATGTTTTTTTTATGCTTTGTAAGTTCAATATATTATTCTGCAATGTATTGTATGCGTTTAATTTCTTCTAGTTTATCACATAGATGTGATGCTGGGGAGTTTGTTGCGCCATTTCCTATTTCCAGCAAAAATACAGTAGGACAGTTCCTACTGTATTTTGTGCGACCTTTACCACTGTCAAAGTCGGACGTTTGGGGGATTGTCTTATTTAATGCTGATCCTGATCTTAATTTAAATAAATGATTCGAAAATAATTTGAAAAAAATATATAAAATTCTGTTAAAAAGTTCATTTTTGGGCATTTTTACGGGGGTCTTCAATGTAAATTGGATTAATATGTAGGCGATATTAAAAGTAACCTAGTCACTTGCATTAAAACTGGAGTTTTAACTCAATGTATATCATCAAGTAGCTATTTATTTGATTACAATCACTCATGTTTGTTACTTACCTAGAACATTGATAACCCACTGATTGGTTTATCAGCTAACGTCAATTTGATTAGAAGTAATACGAATTTGATTCTATTGTGAGTCACTGATATTAAATTAGTATGTTGATAATGATTGAAACTAGATTTATTGCAATTTCGGTTGCAATTTCCTAATGAATTTGTAGCAAGTAGGTACAGCCACGGGCATAAATACCTTACATTAACTCAGAATTTAAAGGCGACTTGACTGACTGTTGGTAAGACTGGATGTCAGACTTTCGGGCTTATGACTGCGCAATGACTGTCAAAAAACTACGAATGAGCCAGGACCAACTGCGTAACGTCCTTTCCGAGGCACTGAGGGGGGGGGGGGGGGGGGGGGTATGACGTAACCCGTCTATGGATCGACCTCCCGATATACCCAATCGGCCACCTATTATATGACATTAGTTCTAACAACTTACTGCATCAAATTAAAAGTCGTACTTTACTACCAAGGAAACACTATAAGGTCGTGGGCCGGTATAGTATTTCGTTTTCCTAAAGTGAGTCACACAAATTACGTAGGCAGTGAGCTATTTATAACTATGTAGCTTAGGTACATAGTTTACTATTGTCATTTGTCACTATATCTATGAAAGACAGCGGATATCGCTACTTCAATGTCTTACTCGAATTCTATTAGTATTCTTATTCACCGTTTTGCTGAATAGCTTGGCGGTCACAAATATTTTGGTACTCGTGTATTCGATTTTTCGACGACCTAAGTAGCGAGGCTCACGAAGGTCCACCTGCGACGCAGGAGGTTGCGGGTTCTATTCCCGCCTTGGGACAAATGTTTGTAAGATCTACAAAGATTTGTTCCGCGTGTTCTGGGTGTTTGCTATGTATAGTAAAAAATATCTATCTATGTAATGTATTGTATTAAGTATAAGTATCAGTCATCTACTACGCATAACACAAGCTCTGCTTAGCTTGGGGCTAGAAGATACTGTGTGGATTATCCAGCATTATTATCATTTATTTATTTACTTAGACCATAATACTTGATTAATTACTTAGTAGAACTTGTCACATAGCCTCAACAAACCAATACCCTCAACATTGTACCAGTACGACCGATGTGGCGCGGCGGGCGAAGGTCCGCCTGCGACGCAGGAGGTTGCGGGTTCGATTCCCGCCCTGGGACAAATGTTTGTACGATCTACAAAGATTTGTTCCGGGTGTTCTGGGTATTTGCTATGTATAATAAAAAATATCTATCTATGTATTGTATTAAGTATAAGTATCAGTCATCTACTACGCATAACACAAGCTCTGCTTAGCTTGGGGCTAGAAGATACTGTGTGGATTATCCAGCATTATTATCATTTATTTATTTACTTAGACCATAATACTTGATTAATTACTTAGTAGAACTTGTCACATAGCCTCAACAAACCAATACCCTCAACATTGTACCAGTACGACCGATGTGGCGCGGCGGGCGAAGGTCCGCCTGCGACGCAGGAGGTTGCGGGTTCGATTCCCGCCCTGGGACAAATGTTTGTACGATCTATAAATATTTGTTCCGGATGTTCTGGAAATTTCCTATGTTTAGTAAAATTATGTATTGTATTAAGTATATCAGTCATCTAGTACCCATAACACAAGCTCTGCTTAGCTCGGGGCTAGATGATGCTGTGTGGATTGTCCAGTATTATTATTATTTATTTGTTCATTTATTTAGGTAGGTACTTAGACAAAAACACTTGATTGGAAAGGAAATTAGCTCAAATTCATTGATTGGTTACTTAGTAGAACTTGTCACATAGCCTCAACAAACCAATACCCTCAACATTGTACCAGTACCAACTATCAGACCATTCTACCTATAACCCATGATTCTATCTCAAAAAGGGTCAACAACATCCCGTCAGAGGCTGAACAAAAAGCCTCTCCCTATTGAAATCGGACTCCACTTTCGTAAGTAAAAGCGCAATAAAACATACGTAACAAAAGTATCGGCGCCATGCGAGCAGGATGCGCGTGCGCAAGCCGGAACGCCCGCGCTGACCTTGAGCGACGCTCTACTAATGTAACCACGCTGTTTTCTCCGGATGCATGTAGTGGTACTATGTTATCTTTATGCTTAAGTAGTACTTAGGTTCTACTTTGGTAATTGACCTGATTTTTGAAGCCGTTATGCGTCATAATCGACCTGCCCTTATCCCGATTCGTTTGGGGTCAGCTACGCGTCCTTCTTAAGGCTCATCAAAAGCCTACCCCAGACACTAATCTGCATGGTCCTCAGATCAATTTGACCAAGATAATGTCTGGACTTTAAAAGAGCCTGTGATCTTTGAGTTTGTTACGGTTTTTTTCTCAGAATACACTACTATCTAGTTTTGATTTACTTATTTTACTTTATGCCGTGTGAAACCAATTCCAATTTATTTATTTGTCCTCAAACTCAAAATTTAATTATTCATATTAGGCTGAGAATCGAAACGTCAAAACGTTCACATAAGACAGTCCCCCAAAACGCCCACCCTTCACCACTTCCTTATTGAACACACAATATCTGCCAAACTGCAGGGCAGTTTATATTAAATATCATTTAGCTGCGAATAGATTTGATGATTTGCGGTTGACATTATTAGTAAAATTAGAGGAGCTCGTGGCTAAATGAAAACAGCAGCACGGGTTGATCGTAGGTTAAGCTACGCTTGCCGAGGTCAGTCTGTGGATGGGTGACCGTTAGTAACATATCGAGACTCCTCCGTGCCTCGGAAAGCACGTTAAGCCGTTGGTCCCGGTTGTCATTTGTAGATCTTTGACAGTCGTTACGGGTAGTCAGAAGCCCGAAAGTCTGACAACCAGTTTCACCAAGGGGTATCGTGTTGCCTAGTAACTGGGTTGTGGAGGTCAGATAGGCAGTCGCTTCATGTAAAACACTGGTATTCAGCTGCATCCGGTTAGACTGGAAGCCGACCTCAACATAGTTGGGAAAAGGCTAGGCAGATGATGATGATGATGATGATTTTTAGTAAAATTAGTCACAAGGCCAATTACAAAAAAAAGATTAATTATTTGTACTTTAGGAAGTTTTCCAAGTCGATGTTGACCCCTACGACTCCTCCGGACCCCCGCTGGATAGACTTTAGGTCTTCAGACTCGTCATTCACTGAATAGCCTTTTTCCGTATTGAGATCGACATCGAAATTGGGGTTTCAGCTAGAGAGCTAGTAGAGCAGTGTACCCGAATTTGACTTGGAGCGACTGCCTCCACAACCCATTTGTAGGGTATTACGATATATGGATCTTGGTAACACTGTGGTGAAGGGTGGGCGTTTTGGGGGACTGTCTTATGTAAACGTCTTTGACGTTCAAAAAGTGCTGATTCTCAGCCTAATTTGAATAAATGAATTTTGATTTTGATTTTGACTAGTTGACAGACTTATAGGAGATATGTAATGTTTCTCGTAGCCAGTTGTATGGATGATTCACTTATCTTACTGCGTTGTTTGTAACTCGGATTAAAGCCATATAAGTGCTGGGTTTATAAATAACTCTCTTTTATGAATTTCAAGTCCAACTGACCTACAATTGTGTTGTATTTTTATGTTGATTTCAATCCTTCAATTGATTCTGAGAATTCTTAAATAATTGATTAATCATTTATTTATTTATTAAAACTTTGAAACAAGTGAATTAAAAAAGTACAAAGGTGGATTAAGTGCCTTAAGAAAAGATGACATTTGAGCACAATTCTAATTTAGGGAGTTGAAATAGTGATTTTAATGATGATGATATGTTATGATATGTTTCATCTAACTCTAAATTTGGGTTTGGGTCCAGAGTGCAATCCAAATCTACATCCATCCTCCATGCGAACAGCTGAACGTAGCTGTTGGAATTTATACTGAGGTGCAAATTTGAAAAAAACCTAATAAAACTTGAATGTGTCCTAGGTAAAAATATAATAAGTCTATTCGGTGCGTCAGTTACATTACCAAAAATTTTAGACACGTATTGTTTGCATATTCAAATCAATAAAAAGTGACCAACATATCAAAGTTCAGGAGAAGGGGTCACTTTTACGTAAAAAGTGTAACACGGCGTGACGTCACGCGAAATTTCAACGCACTATATCGTCGTCATTTTTGGTTTACGTGACAAAAGAAAAAATACGTGTCTAGTATTTTTGAGTAATCCAACAGCTATTGGACCAAACAGAATTTTATGGACACTACTAGGATAGTTGTATCCTCATACCATTATTGAACTCAGTATCATCATCATCATCCTCCTGCCCTCATCCCAATTTATTTGTATTAGGGTAAACAGTATAGTTATTGGCCAGTTAAGCCACCTCAAGACACTATTTATAATATATAAAAATATAAAACGGGTAGATGTAAATGAAATAATTTTCAAATATATAACATTAACGTATTTATTCAATGGTATGGCTTACATATTCTTTTACCATACACGTTTTTAATAAACTCAACATAAAGATACAAATATTGAATTGTCGGTTATTGGCCACCATAATCACATTAATTGGCCATGTAATGTTACAGTTATTGGCCATAGAAAACAAAATAATTAAATTAAATTATAAAATAAAATCTTTAACAAAAATCTAATAACCCAGCGAGGGTTATTGGATTAAAAAATGTTCTCATCATCAGATGGCTCGGAATCATCGTTAATTACGTAACATTTGTGGCATATGAAATCTACTAATTCGTCATCATCCGGGATATTTTCACGATGACTATTGGGTATGCAGTGATTATGATAGTATTTCTCACATGAACTACATTTTAAAGATGAACTTTTTAAAATTAGACGATTGCACGCATTACAAGTGAACACCTGTAAGTTTTGTATTATCTTTATCTTATTAGTTAAAATATTTTCTTTTTCAGTCTCAACGTTTCGTGTTTTGTATTTTTTCGTCTTCTCAATGGCGTTTTGTTTCCGTGCATCTACTTGTTCATCTCTTTTTCTTTTTCTTTCAATTTTTTCGTTCTCTTTTTGTTGCTTTTCTATTTCTTTTTCTTATTCTCCTATTCTTATTTTTCATTTCTGATTTCCAGAAACCATTTTTTTACATCACTTTCGGAAACGCAGGCACTAGCTTTAGTAACTCCTTCATTGCTTCTCTGAGCCAAACTAGGATGACGTTTTAAAAAAGCCTTTAGCCATAAGGATGGCTAAAGGCTTTTTCAAGACAGACCTGGACAAGGGTCCAGGTCTGTTATTAGGAAAAGGAGTTTCTCGTGGATTATCAGACAAATACTTTTGAACAGTATCAAGAACATCATCTGGTTTTCTTGGAAAGCCTTTCCGGGCCATTTTAAAAAGCCATTCCTTGATAGAATCTTCTTGCTTATGAGTCAAATACGGCGTCGGTCCAAACTCAGATTTAGAAGTGGGATTTTTAAGTTTAAATTGTAAAGTTGCCCTTGGAATATTATATTTTTTTGCAACTGCTCTTAAAGACATTGTTTTATTCTTAATGTTTTCTAACGCCTCATCTAGGGCTTCTTTGGTGTACTGAGGTTTCTTTGGCATGATTATTTTTATTATTTAACCTAATAGAACAGAAAAATAAGCATGAGTGATTTTGTGCAAACTAAAAATAAAAAATATTATAGTTATTGGCCTCCTTTTTTGTATAGAAAATTATTCCAGACTTCATAGTACTTGGCCTATGCCAATAACTATTTACACAGCCCTTAAATGAGTGACAAACGAATATAATGCATAGTATAACAGACAGTAGAGTTTTTTATCACTATAAACGCATTTTGTTTTGGGTGAAATTAATATAGTAATTGACATAGGGGGCCATTTACTGTAAATGTTATTTAAATTATTGACAGTAATTGGCCACTACATTTTTTTAAGGTAATGTTATGATTTTGTCGTTTTACACTTCAAATACGCGTACTATGCATATCACTCTATATA
The DNA here is from genome assembly GCA_905147745.2 of Phlogophora meticulosa. Lineage (NCBI taxonomy): Eukaryota > Metazoa > Arthropoda > Insecta > Lepidoptera > Noctuidae > Phlogophora > Phlogophora meticulosa. Next base: position 17,011,982 of record LR990519.1, read on the forward strand.
TTGTACGGATTTTAAATCACTGAACTTTGTAAATTAATTTCAGAATATGATATTCTAAAATTATATGCTCTTAACATTTATTAAACAAACTTACCTATTTTCGATACCGGCACGAAAAACCACAGACTACAAAAGAACGAGTTCACCTAGCGGTGTTTTACCGAAACATTTTGACAGTTAACAATTGTGCTGCCATAGTGCATTTTAAAATTTACCATGTAGTAATGTGGGTTGCTAGTTTTTCAATACCGATGTTGAAATGGCTAATAACTATGTAGGGGCCAATAACTATACTGTTCCCCCTATTATGTTTTTTTCTAGCCATATCATCTTTCACACAATCCATCCATCTTTTCACTTCTTTCATTGAACCCAGTAGGTACACCAACTTAATATACAACATCTAAAAATAACCGCCGACAGCTCTAATCGTTCAATCTTCATTCAGACAGTGCCTTTGGTATGTACCCACGTTTTGCAAGAGAGCGTGAGGTCAAATCAATAAGACTGACCTTAAGAAAACAATCTACTGACATTGCTTCGTGTGTGTTTGTTTGTAAGGAAAACATAGATGAAAGACAGGCTTAAAATTTTAAACTATTTGTCCTTTTGTAGTGAGCTCAGTGGTCAATTTTGTGCAAGGTCCCAACCATCATTGGTTTTGCTAAATTGGATTGTCCAATCAAAATGATTTTAAGTTTTCTCAGCATTTCAGCCCTATTCATATTTTCGGCGGATGTACGAAATTACAATTTGAGTATATCTGGGTAAATTTGTATAAACAATTGTATGAACAGATGTGTGAACGAAAATGAAGCAAAAGGAGTGTGTAGGGAAGGATCGTAGCTGGTGTCGTTCTGTTGTTTCTGCCTACCCACTTGGGAAAAGCTGGTGTGTATATCTGGAACGGTGTAGATCTAGCAATCATAATAGCTTTCCCAATAAATCATCCTCCTGCCCTTATCCCAATCTATTTGGGGTCGGCGCAGCATATTTTCTTTTTCCATATCACCTCTTTTATTGCCATATCATCTTTCACACAGTCCTCCCATCTTTTCTTTGGTCTCCCTCTACTCTTGTAACCCTGCACATTCATACTCAAAACTTTCCTCACAACATGGTCCACATTCCTTCTCATCACATGCCCATACAACCGATTTCCACACAACTTCTCGGCGACAGGCACCACTTACAGACTTCCTCATAAATACTCAACTAAGGGAAAGAAAATAAAAAGTAATATGATTGAATCATAATATTTAAAAAAAACCATTACCCATAGCACCTATTTTTCTCATTATATACTTGTGTTTACATGCCCCTATTACATGGAACTTAAACATAACTGGTAAAATGTGGGTGTGCGGGTACAATAACTCTGTCCAACCCGTTAGGGAAATCAGGCGTGATGTTATGCTATACTTGTGTTTATAAGGAAGGTTGTGAGGTTCAAAATCCGGGCAAGTACCTACCAATGGGAGTTTTTCAATTAATATGTAGGTACTTCCTAATTTTCTAAGTGACCACACGTGTTTCACTTCCAAAAGGTCCCATCCCAATCTGATCGTGCACTGAATATAATCATATTTATTTGTATTTAGGTACACACACATAAAGAACTCATTTTCTATTTTACCGATGTCATATAACTTTGAGTTTTTTGAGTATTTTGTGTTATAATATTTTGACCAATAAAATACAAAATAAAGAATCAAAAGGCATCGAAAAATTCATCCGCATCACTGTCAACGGGACAAGAAATGATGGATAGATTGTGTAAAAGATGATATGGCTAGAAGATGACGGCTAATAGAGATGTATAGAAGATGAAGACATACTGCACCGACTCCAAATAAATAGAGATGAGGTCAGGAGGATGATATAGTAGATCTCCGACACTATAAGTCTCATTCCTTTGGTGTAGGCAGTTACCCCCTACCGACCCTTTTCTAGAGCCAGCCCGCGAAGCCGGTAAATGTTTAAAATGTCCCTAAATAATATATCTATTTGATCCAGCCTGTCAATTGCTGTCCTCTTCATCGACGTCCTAAGACGAGGTCCGTACCCCGCAGGGGGTGCCCTTAGCGATCGGTCGCTTACTTTTTAAGTTTTTACGCCTGGCTGGAGGCCTTAATTTTAATTAAGCCCCCCACAGGAAAGTTCGGTTAAGCAGTAGATATCCCTAAAGGATAAACTGCGAGATGCCCATGCCAAAAAAATAATTGTAGGCAGTTAGTCTCTTAGACAGTAGTATGTGCAAGAAGTACGTACAAACGTATAAGTAGGTTTATTTGTGGAGGCTTCGCGCTGTGTGCCTATTTAAACAAGCAAACCGGTTTTGATACTATATGTATACTCACATTGAGTTATATATCCGTTGCAACCTTGATCGTAGACCTTGAACTTGTTTATGTATATAGAAACATTATTTTGCTTCTTCTGATCGTGTTTTATTATTTAGACGCTACTAGCTACTATACGTTTTGAATAATTTACATACATACATAAATTCACGCTTTTTTTTCCATGGGGGTCGGCACAAACTGTTGTTTAAACACTATCTGCTACGATCCTTACATACTCCTTTTGCTTTGTCTACGTTCATACATCTGGGACATATACGCACGCCCGGTTGCAAGTACTAGGAACGCACTTATCTATTGTTTTGAATAATTTATTCAAATCTAATATTATTATAATTACAAAGAGGAAAGATTTGTTTTTTGGTATGTTTGTTAGTAGTGCATAATCTGGAAAACTACTGAACCGATTTTAAAAATTCTTTCTCTTATAGAAAGCGACAATATCAGCGAGGAAAGGTATGGGCTATGTTTTATTAACAAAACTATGCTTTAAAGGGAGTAGGGGATGTTAAAATTTGAAAGGAAAAATAGGAAATCTACGGGGTCGAAGTCGCGGGCGAATTGTCTTTGATCTCATAAGAGTTGATCGGAATTCATTTTACTTTTTGAGAGGAGTTGAATGAATTCCGAATGTAGCCAGAAATTTACGTACATATGAACACTTTTCTCTGTATGTAACCGTTATTGCGATTAATAACGAACGAAAAACTATAGTTTACTAGCTTCCGCTCGCGGCTACGCCCGCGTGGTTTGTTGATAAAAAAAGTAGCCTATGTCCTTTCCCGGGGTGCAATCTCTCTGCCAAATTTTATCTAAATCCGTTCAGTGGTTTAGGCGTGAAAGACGGACAAACAGACACACACACTTTCCTTTTTATAATATTATATACGAGTATATAGTATGGATATTGTACATCGACGCACAAACAGATATCATGATTTCTCTAAAAAGAATGCTGGGTCTCTCAGTTAACGGATACAAGACTTATGTATGTATACATATGTATGTACAAGCCTATTACTGTCCCAATGCAGGGCAAAGGCCTCTTCTCATACAGATAAGACATGAGCATTAATCACCACGCTTGCTCAAGACGGGTTGACAATTTCAGACTTATATTAATTTTAAGTCCAGGTTTCCTCACGATGTTTTCCTTCACCGATGTCAGTGATGTCCAAGATAAACTTATAAAGTACATTGTATATGAATTGAAAAACTCACATTGGTACTTGCCCAGGTTTGAACCCACAGCCTCGTGCACAAGAGGCGAGGCCTAAACCACTGGGCCATCATGACACATACAAGACTTAAGTTTTCAATTCAATGCTGGAGAAATCATACTTCATAAATGGCATGACTAAGATACAAAATGCAAGTAAGCAAAACAGACCGGAACAGCATCGGTGAAAAGTATTTGAACGCAGACACTATAAGATTATACGACGTTTGGAATTCATCTACAAACAATGTAAACAAATATTTGTTTTAGAAAAATAACTTGTAACACCTACACATAAGGTTCAATTTAGGCTGAAACTAAAAAAAACATTATGATATTTGCAATAGTACTCGACATTGTGGTGCATAAAGTTGATATTTGCTTAAGAGGAAATAATATCAGTTGAAAATATAGGTTTGAATATGGAATAGTAGAGCCAAGCTTTACTTGTTTTGCTTACCTCATAAAAGTATCCGACCGTGAGGATATTAAAAATAATATGGCTTATTCTTTAAAGCGTATGTAGGTATGTCTGTAAATAACTTCTTAAGAATAACAGCCCGTCCCAAGGCTGTTCTGTATCTCCATTGTTATTACGTTTTAGGGTACCGTAAATGGCGCATGAATCTCTTGCGTTGCATTCTGTGGACTAGAAATCTTGGAAAATGCTTCCATTTCTTCTCTCATTTGGGTTGGTTTCCATTTCATGTTATTTCCATTTAAAGAAATATCAGATTTATGTTAGTTAAAATAAAGTTTATTTAACAATGATTATTGAAAAAGTTATTCAACTTATGAAAGTTGTAGTGCAAACTGAACTTTATGTGTGGGTCTTAAAGTAATTCTTACAAAATATATTCGTATACAATCTTGGATGAAAAATAGCAGACTCTGGAAAAATTTATGTATTGTGAGAAAATCTTTAGTCCAATATCTGTGAATTTAAGTTTTGTTCTGTTGTTGTCTAACTGCAGGCCAAAGCACGCTTGCTCAGGGCGAGTGTTTGCAAATAATTTCACTAGTATGACAGGCAGCGATTTATATTTTTTAATTTATAGTAAGAAGTTATTTAGTAAGCAGCCGCGACTCGCACTTGACCGGTTTTTGTTTCATATAAACCTTGAACCGAGTAGTTCACACGATCTTTTAAAAAAAGATTATCAATATGTAGGTATAATAGATATTATTAGTGGCTAAAACATGAATCATTAAGTTTATTATTGTTTTAAATATTTGGTTTTTGTTTAGGTATACCACACAGACAGTGTCAGATGACATGACAGATGTCATGATGGCCCAGTGGTTTAGGCCTCGCCTCTTGTGCAGGAGGTTGTGGGTTCAAGCCTGGGAAAGTACCAATGTGAGTTTTTCAATTCATATGTACTTTCTAAGTTTATCTTGGACATCGGTGAAGGAAAACATCGTGAGGAAACCTGGACTTATATAATAATCAATAAAATTCTGAAATCACCAACCCGTCTTGAGCAAGCGTGGTGATTAATGCTCGTGCCTTCTCTGTATGAGAAGAGGCCTTTGCCCTGCAGTGGGACAGTTATAGGCTGGTACTTTTTTTATACCACACAGATATTTTTGAATCATTATTAATCACTATGGCACTTTGCTTGCGACTACATTCGCGTGGATTTCGTACTTTTCCGTTCGAACTTTAGCATACCCTTCACCCCCTTTAAAGCATAGTTTTGAAAATAAACTATAACGTATGTTACTCGCTTATAATACAGCTTCCTATAGGTGAAAGAATGGTTAAAATCGGTTGAGTAGTTTTTTTAGTTTATCCATTACAAACCAGCTTACTATCCTACACGCTTCCAGATGACAGCGATGCGGAGAAGTACTTGGACGCGTGAGTGGTATTCCTGCCTTTTTTTTTATTTCGTTTTTGTATTTATGTATGCAGTTAGTTTAACATTGTAATTAGTTTAAGTAATTTTGTAAATATTATATAGGGAATTCTCCTGTGTCATTCAAACTCACATACACAAACAGCTGACCTGGAACAACTACATGTAGGCCATACAAATATTTATTCCGTGCGGGAAGCGAACCCACGACACGCGGCGCAGCACTCAATCACTCAGCCACTGCGCCAAAGTCAAAAACCCTATGATATCAAATTTATCGCTTAACCGGCAGTCCCTATGACTGCCTATTTTTTTTATTTCATAAGTACAGAGGTCAGCCCATCAAACTACCCCAATATGACAAATTTATTTGATAGTTTTTCAACTCTATAGCAAAAGAAATAAGGTTCATGTTCAATTGGGAAAATTTGACAGTTTAGCTTGATATGCTGGCCTCTGTAGGTACATTCTTACTAAACAGATGTTGATGGCGTTGAAACGCATCAATAAATACCAGAGTAAGGTATATCCGGCCGAAAAAATAAACAAGCACAACAAACCCAACTCTGTTACTTATCAACATCAATTGACCCATAAAAAGGTAGAACGGTTTGCCTACACAAAAAGTATGCTCCAATACCACCCAATACTTTCAACTGGGTCAATTGTACCGAAAATATATTTAACCCGTCTCTGATCGATGTATGTTCTTATTGACCGACTGACCGTTTAACAGCGCTGATACAAACATGGCCGCCCGGTAAAAAACTTGATCGTCGGCTAACAGTAGATAGGTAGGTTATGTTGGCACGACTGGATAGTAATGTGTGGTTAATGGATATGTTAAATGTATGTTTTTGTGTTTGATGGAAGTAAATAACAAGCCGGTATTTTCCTTAGTGCTGGTGAAAATGGGCATATCTTTCTGTTATTTAGGCATGTATGCTTTCAATCAATATTTAATCATAGCCTTTTCCCAACTATGTTTGGGTCGGCTTCCAGTATAACCGAATGAATACTCACAAAACAACTGCAAATCTGAGCTCTATGACCCAGTTTATACTGGGCAACACGATACCCTTTGGTGAGACTGGTTGTCAGACTTTCGGGCTTCTGACTACCCGTAACGACTGTCAAAGATCTAGAAATGACAACCGGGACCAACAGTTCAATATGCTTTCCGAGGCACGGAGGAGTCTCGATATGGAATGAACGGTCATCCATCCACAGACTGACTTCGGCAAGCGAAGCTGAACCTTCGATCAACCCGTGCGGCTGTATTTATGTAGTCACACCATTAAGGAACACTACCGTGGTGGAAACCGCGGTCCTAGCATAATGTTAAATAGCTTAACCTTTCTCCAGAATTGGGCTATCATTAGATTTTGACCTAGGTGGAAGAGCGGGTGAAGGTTTATTAGTTAGGCGGAATTAATAAATAAACCCAAACAAAAAACTCTTCAGCTTTATTAAACTAGCATACGTCAAAATCTCACTTTGAAATGGTAAAAAAAAACAGTATAAAAAAACTAAAAATCACGCTTTTATAGAAAATCCAACTAAAAATGGAAAAATAAAATTTAATAAATTTGGATTAAGAAAATGGAAAAAAGCGGGGGTACACAGTGTCAATAGTTATAAACATTTTCTATTGTTCCATGGTTACTGTCTTTTCATAGCGGGCTACATGTACCGTGTATTCTTCAATATAAACAAAAACTGCCAGCCACATCAAATTATCTCAAACTTTTAAATTTGAACCTTATTCTTTTGTGATAAAGTTGAAAAACTGCAATGAAATTGGACAGATTGGGGTAGTTAAGCTACCCCAAGCCTCTATACGTCAAAATAAAGGTGATATTCAGTACCCTGAACAATGTACGCGACAAAAATTTCGGATACCTATCACTGAGTTATTTTCTATCGAAACGGTTGAAATTTGCCTGCGACGCAGGAGGTTGCGGGTTCGATTCCCGCCTTGGGACAAATGTTTGTACGATCTACAAAGATTTGTTCCGGTGTTCTGGGTATTTACTATGTATAATAAAAAATATATATGTATGTTATGTATTGTATTAAGTATATCAGTCATCTAGTACCCATAACACAAGCACTGCTTAGCTTAGGGCTAGATGATGCTGTGTGGATTGTCCAGCAATATTTATTTTATTTATTTATTATTTATTTTATTCTAACAATTTTAAAGTACAAATAGTTTCCAACTTTTAACACGTTTTTCAAAATCAGAATCAGAATCATTATCATTTAATTTTATTCGTACACATAGGTGACAATTATATACAAGATGTTCAAAAATTATGTAGTGCGCTATGTTTTGCCAATTGACATACAAATTATTAAGAAAAAAAAATATTATACTCTTAAATTAAAATATAAATTCGTCATAATATAATTATAAAAGCAAGTGAAATTTCGACAAAATTTAAAATTTATAATCAATTCAAAAGATTAATTTAAAAATAAATTAAGTAAAAAATATATTAAAAATATCAAGTATAAGTAGAAATGTCAATATTATAAAATTACAGAGATTCGTCACTAAGAAATTCACCTAGAGTATATTAACATTTTTCAAGTAGTAACCCATTAAGCGTTTTTTCAACCAAAATATACACAGAAATAACCATTTGTCAAATTAACACAAATAGTTATATGCATCCCTGGTGGGGATCGAACCCACGACCTTTGGATTAGAAGTCCAACGCGCTATCCTCTGCGCCACAGGGACTGTTGCAATGTCTTATTATAAATCGGTCCTCAAGAGGTGCAATTATTATTTACAAGTTGAAACGAATTGAAAAACAATTGGGTATTGATTATTAAACAAAGAATTTAATAGGTGTGTGAATCAATTAATCCCAGGTCGATGACGTCAGTACATACTGTGTGTGAATGAATCTCTTGTACTACTAAGTGAAATGATTTTTATTGATATAACAAATATGCAGACTAGTTTTAATTTTCGGCATTTTATAAAATTGTAAATAAAACAATGAATCAATGAAAATAATTAATTGATTCTTTGTTTTTTTTTTAGATTTATGTATTTATTGCTTCGTGTCTAGTAGTTGCGACCACTACTGTTGAGTATAAGATTTTGGTTCGATTTCCGAGTCGTGCAAATTGTTATGAAATTCCAAATTGAAACTAGATTTGAGCTCGGTTGGTGACAATTGGCTCGCCCCATATTACACGGGTTTTAAAGATTACTGGTGTATTGTGTGTAGATACTATACACGTGCCTAACCCTTTGTGGAATATAGGCGTGATGTTATAATTGAATTTACAACTATACGCCTTTCCATATAATTGTAAATTCAATTATAACAACAAAATAATTAATAACATTTTAATAAGAATGATCGTAGCAATTTTAGGGTTAATTTCCCGAAAAATAAATTGGATACAATAGAACATTATGTTGTTTTGAAACTAGTATTTTAGTTAGGTATAAATATTTCATTTAAATAGTAAAATAAAATAAACATTAAAGATAGGTTTACAAAAAACACCGAATGCAAAAATCCACAAAATAATTAGCTAATAACAAGACGACTTTTTAAGGAGCATGTTACATTTGCAGGCAATTATTGTAACTTATTATCGGATTTGGTGCCTTTAATAAACCGGGTAGATGGGACATCGACGCACAAATTGATACCATGAGTTCAGTACCTGATAATGGACCCCCAAGCGTTGAAATTTTATGTCGGCTTATTAATTTTTTTACATTTTATTTTCACTTCAAACTTTAGATACCCTACTCGATTCGATTGGAACAAAAAAACAGGGTTGTCGCGGCGATATATGCAGTTGCTGCATATAAATATTTCAATTCAGCTGCATCCGTTAATACTGCAACATAGTAGGGAAAAGGCTAGACAGGCAGCTGATGACATTATGGCACTTAAAATCTGCCATTTTGTTTCTTTTAACGTCACCTATCCACTTGGGTTGCTAATAGAAATCCACCAATATTTTAATTGTAGAAATCCGACCAGTCGTTTCAAAAATACGAGGTCATAAAAAATATTACAAAACTTACCTTTATAAAGGCACGCTAAATTGACCCTTCTGGCCAGTCAGGTAAAACGAAAAACAAAAAACAAACGCCTGCTGGTTTTTTTCAATGTGTACTTCAAATAAACCTTTTATAGACACTATTAGTAATTATTATATTATTATATCATCCGCCCGGCCTTATGCCAATTGATTTGGGGTCGGCGAAGCGTCTCTTAAAGAAAAAGACATGCTTTTTAAATGTTTGTATTAAAGAACCATACATCTACACTTCCCTTCATCTCAATATCCACCTCTTTGTAACCGTACCTATCATCTTTCATACATCGCTTTTTTCGTCTTCCCATTTCTTAAAACTATCCACATTCATACTCAAAATAACCTCACTACGCGAACCTCATTCCTCGCCATCACTAAGTCAGCAGTGGCGGCGGATAGGGGTCTTAAGGGTGTCGTAAAATCTATGCCCCGTCAATACTCCCAATCCTACGCGTACAATTCAAAAAACCACCTAAAACAAACAATTATTTCCATTCCTTTTAATAAACTATTTAAACCTTTCGTCCCAAATATTATAAATATGTCAATAACAAAAGAATAGTTCCATTTCTTTTGTACCCCCCCTATATACTATGATTTCCCCCCAATGTCTGGTCATCAGGGAGTAAGTAAGTTGGTAATTATAATAAATTAATCTTTGGGATAGGTCAGAAATAGCTGTGTTTATGTAGGTACTAAAGCCACAAGTTTTATTTTGGTTAATTAAGATATGATTAGTACCTACTTAACCAATTATCTACAATGCCAATGATAGCAATAATTGGTATGTTATGCCAGTAAAATTTACGCAAAACAAATGTATTTAAAAAAACCAAACAAATTAGCTCAATTTTCGGTATTCATTAATTAAAATAAAAGTAATCCCTATTCATAGAACTCCTGTCTTAACTTGTGAATTATTTACCAAAAATATCCCACGTGCCATTTATAGTAGGTGCCAAAATAAAATTAAAACATATTTCACAAACAAAACGAGAGGAAAAATAGCGAACCCAAGTAGGCAACAAAGATTCATACGATATTACTATCAAATAAAGAAAACAATACGCAGATTATTATCGATAAAATACCAAAAAAAAACACAAAAAGAATGTCTCACGTCTGATATTACTCTCTGTGAAATATCGCATCCCTGGTGGGGATCGAACCCACGACCTTTGGATTAGAAGTCCAACGCGCTATCCTCTGCGCCACAGGGACTGTGAGAGACTCTCCGTAATACCGTATTGCGTGCTACGTGACGCACACACCTAAAATTTTATAGGTCATGTTGCTGTGTGGGTTATATTGGCAACGATAATACGTGACGTAATAGGAAATACAATGTATTGAACACACTACATTAACGAGAATATTTTGTGTTTTTTTTCCGTCACGCACATTAATTGTATTAGGATGAGTAGAGTTTCAGCTATTCAGATAAAAATTAATCTGGTAAAACAAAATCTTTATCTCACTTACATACATACATAAACTCACGCCTTTTTCTCAGGGGTGAAGGCAGGAACTACACCACTCATATTGGTTTTGTTAGGTTTTCGTTCATACATCTGGTCATACACGCACGCCGGTTGCGAGTACTAAGCACGTGACCTTTCTGAAGAACATCACCAATAAGGTCAGTGGCTTCCGATCCTGGCGTTTCCACTTTATCTTCATTTTCTCTTCATTATCGTGTGCATCTTAAATATGTAGTAAGTAGTGTGTATAATAATAAGAGGATGTAATATGGGTCATATTTAAATTATTTGGTGGGAATCGGATCCGCGCCCTAATGGCATAAAACGTATAGTATATTCTGCGCCAAAATGGGTCTTCTTGACTTATATATCTAATTACTCATACGTTTGATAATTAAATGATAACTAATCGTAATGATTACTTATGTAAAATAGAATAGAGTAGAAAACTCTTTATTGTACACCCTTAAAACTTACGTACAAATAAAAACTTTGAGAACTACAATGGGCGGCCTTATCGCTAAAAGCTATCTCTTACCGACAACTTTTGGATGGACTTCATTATGTAGATTATTTTATAGAGATAGGGACGTACCTATGCCGTATATGCCTAATCAACATTGGGCGCAGAGGTACAACACATTTTTTTTTGCTAGTACTTCTGTTATCGTATTTTTTTATATAAGACTACGTACACAAATATGCATTGGTAGACTGAATGACATAGGCATTTTCTACCAGTCAACCTTTGGGTGATGCAGAGACAAATAGTGTTAGGTTCCTAGTGGGTTTTTTTATGATTTCTATATTTAGTATTGTGTCGTAGTGTGCCTCAGCCTGAATCGATGTTTTTTTCTTTCTTTCTCTATAAACTATTAATATAGTTCCTTAAAATAATGGCAACAATAGAACCCTTATAATTTTAGTCTGCCCTTCTGATCGTCTGTCCATCTGGATGTGGTACAACTATTATACTCGGATTCTTTTGACATTATAAGAGGTATCGTGTTGCCCAGTTACTGGGTTGTGGAGGTCAGATAGGCAGTTGCTCCATGTAAAGTACTGGTATTCAGCTGCATCCAGTCCAGTCTACTGCAAGCCGACCCAGATAACTTTCTTTGTCTTTCCGTATTTTTTTTCGTCATTTACTGAAAAAATAGCCAGCCGTGTCCACAAATCATCGATTTAAAAAAACTAGGTTTATTAGTATTAATGTATAATCTCCTTGTAAAAGACAACAAGAAACATTTATTCTAATCTAGTTGGGAAAAGGCTAGACAGATGATGAACAATCATAGCAACATCACGCCTGATATCCCTGATGGGTTAGGCAGAAGAGCCACCGAAAACGATGACTATTAGCATTATATCAATGAAACTTGGTAGAAAGATGATCAATGGTGTACTTAAACTACTCGCCGTCTATTACATGGGACTCGAACATAGTCTATTAGGTACAGATGCCAGCTTCAGAGACATCATGCTACCCCAAAGTGTCAAATATTCCCAATCCCTTTTTTTTTTCTTTTTTAATAGAAACGTTGCCCCACACTAGGACTTTCTCCTGTGTCGTGGGTGCGTTTACAAACATTTAAACTCACATACACAAACAGCCAGACCCGTAACAACTACCTGTAGGCCATACAAATATTTGTTCCGTGCGGGAATCGAACCCACGACACGCGGCGCAGCAGTCGATCGCTCAGCCACTGCGCCAACCGTGCCGTCAACAATTGAACATGAACCTTATGCTTTTGTAATAAAGTTGAAAAGCTATCAAAGGAATTTAACAGATTGGGGTAGCTTGATGTGCTGGCCTCTAAACATGGGACTTAACGAAACAAAAATGGCGAAATATCGGTTAAAACAAATCTGCCTAATGCTTCGTGGAATACAGATGTTATGTTATATACTAACAGTATTTGCGAGAACAAACACAACAAACGCGAAACAATTTGTTTGTATTAACCGAACTACCGAACTTACTGAAGACCCTCATTTGCCTAAATTGAAATTCTAAATGCTTCGCAGTACGTCACAATGTTTCGACACGCCATTAAACATTTGAACATCTGAACAAATAAAATGTGCGTTTCTAATCTACACACATACTACGCTGTAGGTATGTATATTTATAGAATATGTAACATAATTAACGCACATGCTGAAAGTAGTTTGATAAGAATCGTTTACTGAATCGATTTCTATTATTTTTAATTTAGGTCATTTTTTATCCCACAAATAATTAAAACTACCTACGTAAATTACAGTCACACTACCCCCGTACAATCAAAACAAACTGAAATAGACCGTGACTCAAAGCTATAAGACTTCTAAAACTGCAGCCTTTTTCGTATCAATACAAATTCCGTCATTCAATACAAAATAAAGAAAAATTTGTAGAATTAGTAAACTAAATAAATAAATAATTAATGCTTAAACATGTTAAACTAAAAATTCAGTGTATGTATTATGATATACTAATTGGGGTGTCTGAGGGTGAGCGTTAATTACGTTTTTATTTATATGTTGTATATAAATTACGTGTCACGTTGTTTGTCCGCTATGGACTCCTAAACTTATGAACCAAATTTAATAAAATTTGGGTTACTGCATGTGTTGTGGTCAAACATAAAAGATAGGATAGTTTGTATTTCGATTATATTTGTTTTATTGCTAATTAAATGTCTTCCTATAATAACTTCCATACATTTCTAATAGATGGCAGTGTAACTTAACTTTTGAGGCGGTGAAAAGTTCGCCGGGTCAGCTAGTATATATAATTATGTATACTAAATTATTCGACTTAGTTTCAACTAAAGATGAAGGGCGATGCAATAATGGATTTGTGCCTTCCTTGTCTAGTCATTATGAATAGAATATTCTAAACTCGACATCTAAATTAAAATGTATTTATTGAAATTAGGCTGTGAATCATAACATCACGCATATATTCCCGGGAGGGTTCGGCAAAGGTGTACTCGCAGCACACCCACATTACACAAGTGATGTTTAAGTCCTATGCACATAAAAATGGACATGGGACTTAATCATGCGTGTGTGGGGGTGAGCCTATTATATATTATTAGCTGAGAATAAGTTAGTAAATAATCAGTTAGTAACTGTAGTTATTGTTATGACGATGAACAGCCAGTATAAGAACAACAAAACCATGGCGGGCAAGATGACTAGTAGTACAAGTAGTATTATAATTTGTGGTTATTAGGAATAGTGTGTAAAGTTCCTCATCCACCATTAAAAAGGAATCCATTCTTCGAACAGACGGGTGTTCTTTCGCGGGTGGTGTCCTATATTTTCATTCGCATGGATAACTTTAACATCGAGGCAAATGTCAGATTTAGTTCGCATGTGGCGAGATAGATGTCGCTACATCACTCCCCTCTGAGCATAATAATTATGAAATATCACCCATAGATTTGAAAAATGTTTAAAAATTTAATCAAAGACGATGAAGTTATGTTTAGTTTAAGCATTTGTACCAGGCACACAGGTCTCTAATCTACCCGGGGTTGAGAGATGTTCGAAAGAGTTACCGTGACCTCGGAACGTAAAGAGCAAGAATGGAACACGGATGGGTTTTAGTCAGTAAAAGTCTGACACGCCCTCCCGTTCCACACAGAGCGGGAGAATATGAGAATACATTGAATGATTTTCCATCCTTAAAAAAAGCAAAAGGTCTCTAATCAGTGAACTAGGAAGATATCAGGTTATTTCCAGTGGTTCTTTCACCAAACTAAATGCAATTCAATTCAATTCAAATGATTTATTGCAATCCATAATGTACATATACACCTGTATAATATGTACATTATGGATTGCAATAAATTACCACCTGGTAAAGATACAATTACATGGATACAAAAAAATGACAAATGACTATGATATTCTAAATTAAGATAATTTAGATTTAGCAGTCATATTTATATAACTATTGCAGGTATTACATTACATTTGAAGCTAGGAAGTACACACGGCTACATATCAAAGCTATAAGTTTCCAGAATAAGCTGACCTCTCATTGTATAGGATATCCATGCAATGAGAGATCAGCTTATACTGTCTTATACAGCTTATAGCTTAATACTATAGCTTGATATGTAATCGTGTGTACCTTTGTGTATTTTTTTTTAAACGCACTATTTATTGGATTACGTGTTTGGAAACTAAATTGCGAACAGCTTAGTCATGAGTCAATTCAGCAAGCAAGCAGGTTGGTGACCGCAGGACCAACCATAATATTATGTCGGTCCTCACATCCGTATTGGTCAGACGGTGGCTTGGTGACCTGACACCGGTAGGTACAAGTGTCAGCTGTGGTGTTGGTCAACCGGATGTCGCGTGCTTCCCCTTGACAGCCCACCCTTGTGTGCAATCAAGGAGTAACCCCCAAACTATCAAATTACAAATTAAAACGAGTTAAATTTCAGACGTTCTACGAAGTATACTGTTGCTGAGGGGGCGTCCATTGATTACGTAAGGTGTTTTTGGCGATTTCCCGCTCTCTCCCCCTCGGATGACATGTCGTTAGACTTGTCTCTGCCCACTCCCCCATCCCCCAAACTCACGTAAGATTGAAAACAATGCGTGTTTCTAGTGTAAACGCGATGGAATTATTAAAAATAAATAATTAATGCTGGACAATCCACACAGCATCACCTAAGTTAACTAAAATACTAAGTTATAATCATATTATTCGCATTTTATTGGTCATCTTTAGTTTGTATAAAGTGTTGCCCTCGTGAACCAAACTCTAATAATCTAGTTCAAAACCGCAAAAGCAATTTTTCGTGTAAATTGAAAAAGAAATTGCTCTATTTCTATTTTATTAATATAAAGATTACAGACTAATATTACAATAAGCACTTTCTGAAAGCCACTTAAGATTACTGGCCTATCCTTGGTCTAGTGACTGCGAGTGCTACTGCTGAGAATGAGGTCCTGGATTCGGTGGACAGGCGGGTGTTTTTGTGTTTGTCCATATAGAATTTCTCAGTAGCCCGGAGTCTGGAATTGCACCCAGTCAATGGCAATGGTTCTCTGTCGGATGTATTCGTTACGAATCCTATCCTTCAGAGAAACTCCGAGCATAGCTCTCTCCATAGCTCGCTGAGCGACTTTGAACTGGTGGACCAGCCCTACCGTGAGTGTCCATGTCTCGGCTCCGTAGGTCATGACGGGTAGGACGCACTGATTGAAAACTTTAGTTTTCAAGCATTGCGGTATGGATGACGAGAAGACTCGGCGCAGTTTCCCAAACACTGCCCAGCCCAGCTGGATCCTCCTCTTGGCCTCCTTTTCGAAATTGTTTTTACCTAACTGCAGAATCTGCCCAATCGACCAGGTGGGATGACGATCTGCGAAAGACTGCAGGCAGATGCTAGATGCGGCAAGCTGAAGACAGGGCGCTATGGCACTCATTAGGAGGGGGCTATGTCCAGCAGTGGACTAGTAAAGCCTGATGATGATGATGATGAATGGCAATGGGCTCGGCCCCTATTTCATGAGACTTAAAAAAGACTGGTGGAATGTGGCTGAACGATTATACGCCTCTCATTATATTAATGTCCAATATGAAAACAGCGCATGTGAAACGGAGCAGTGGTTGCAGAAAGAGATCATAAATCTATGTAGTAATTGACATGGGAACTGACCACCCACGGACCCATTTAGAGCAACATTTTCAGTGTCCCTCTCATTACCTAGAAACTTTATTAGCCTACAGTAAATACATACTGCGTCTGAAAGAGACGCAATGACCCATTGTGTCAATGAGTAAAGAGATATAGTGCAATATACGTTATTGACTTCTACACACGTGGGAAAGTGGAGTATCTCGACACCCGGCCCAGAGCGAGCCGGACTCGTAAAATTAGGATTCCGGAGATCTAAGAAATCCTAAGGAATCTGTAGAACATTCGCTGGTTGACCATTACTGTATTGCGTGTAATTAATAAACACACTCTAGCTTCTAAACAATATATTTTAATGACATACTGTCAATTTCAATACCGTGTCTTAATCCCATGTGTCCAATCCTGTTCAATGTCATGATGGCCCAGTGGTTTAGGCCTCGCCTCTTGTGCACGAGGTTAAGGGTTCGAACCTGGGCAAGTCTTAGTAGTAATGTGAGTTTTTCAATTCATATCATGTACTGTCTAAGTTTATCTTAGATTGGACATCACTGACATTGGTGAAGGAGAACATCGTGAGGAAACCTGGACTTATATAATTAATATACATAAGTCTGAACTCGCCAACCCGTCTTGAGCAAGCGTGGTGATTAATGCTCGTGCTTTCTCTGTATGAGAAGAGGTCTTTGCCCTGCATTGGGACAGTAACAGGCTGGTATTATTATTATTATTATCTTAATCTCAATCTCAATCCGGGATCTTTAACTGCTGCTCCTGATTCGCCCTCTCAAGGTAACAGATTGTAAACTTGGCTAATGATAGGTTACAACAAAGATCGATCTCTAGATTGGGTTTGGGATACCTTGAGGAAATTGGTAGATAATGCATAAAGGTACTTCCTCACTGAGAGCTTTCGCCTGTAATGTATCATTTCAGATTCGATTTTGAGCATTGCATAACAAAACTGCCTCCCTGGCTGTCGAACATTCGGTTGTAATGTAACAATTCAAATTTGCTTTTGAGCAGAATTTCTTGTTCAGCGCATTCATGTTAGAAGTTGTATGAAAATGTTACAGATTGTATCATTACAAGTTGCGCATTGTCATAAATAAAATAATAAATAAATAATACTGGACAATCCACACAGCATCATCTAGCCCCAAGCTAGCAGAGCTTGTGTTATGGGTACTAGATGACTGATATACTTAATCTAATACATTACATAGTTGTAATGCTCGGTTATCCTCACCCACTGATGTAATGATCGGCTCTGTAACGTTACATTACAGGCGAATGCTCCAGGCAAGGGAGCACCTTAAAGAATCGTAGTAGTAGTAATGTAGGCTTTGCCCCCTATTACAGACTATTAATTATTATCCTATTACCCCCCATTACCCTATTGGGACTTAAACATAACTTGCGAAATGTGGGTGTTACTATAGGTGCACCTCTGCCCAATCCTTCGTGGAATACTGGCGTGATGTTGTTTTATAAAGATAAAAATGATCTGCGTTTTGTAACTCAGATAAGTCACGTTTTTATTTGATACAGATTTTAGTTGATAATTGTGGCATTACGTAAAACACACACGCTTGCCTCATGGATGTCAATAACAAAAAAAAACAATGGTAGCTGTGCTGATTCGGAATTACTTAGGGCAATCTTCAGGAAAGAACCTAAAATACATATAACTTTTGAACGGCTATACCGATTAGCTAACGTAGCTAAGAACACTCCCGACTAATTCACCTTTCAAACAAAAAGAAACAAAATCAAAATCGTTTCATCGGTTCGGGAGCTATGATGTCATAGACACGTCAAACTTATAGTCCAGTCATTTTAGGCCAAATTAGGTGCATATCTCGGAAAATCGACATACCTACCCAGTATATTAAAACACCACATAAAAACTTGTATTTTGGCCTCCTAAAACCGTTCTCAAAATTTACATATAATTGGATGGTCGCAAGTTTTAAAGTCATATCGATTTTCCGAGGTCAACCCCCGATAATGACTGGACTATTATAACACCCCGTCGTTTTAAGTCAGGGGTCAAAAACTATATTTAAGTAAGAATTTTGCTTTTGTGAAAGGGCCGCTTATTGTAAAAATGATTGTCCAGAGTTCAGTTATTTATAAATAAATAAGATTGAACTGTTTGTTTGTAATTTCAAAACAACAGCTTTAACAAAATAATATGAAAGTCTATAAAATAAGGAATAAATAATATCAACCCGTTACTCTCCCACCGCAAGGCAAAGGCCTCTTCTCATACAGAGAAGGCACGAGCATTAATCACCACGTTTGCTCGAGACGGGTTGGCGATTTCAGACTTATATTAATTTATAAGTCTAGTTTTCCTCACGATGGTTCCTTCACCGATGTCAGTGATGTCCAAGATACATTTAGAAGTACATATGAATGGAAAAAGTTACATTGGTACTTGCCCAGGTTTTAACTCAGAACCTCGTGCACAAGAGGCGACGCCTAAACCACTGTCCCATCATGACATGAAAGTATATAATTATGGTAGTTTTATACCAAAAAACAATGTTTAATTTGTATGTCTATTTGGGTGTATCTTTATTTTGGCTTATCTCCGGAACTAATGGACTGATTTTGACGGGAAGTTCACTGGCAGATAGCTGATGTTGTACGGAGTAACTAAGGCCAATTTAATTTTATTTTATAAAAAATAATTTAACGACCCACTCGTTAACACGTTGAACGCCAAATGACCGACAAACAATACATTTTCTATTGTGTCTCGATGTTTGGCAGTTAAGGTGTTAAATTATTTTTTATAAAATTAAAAAACCCAGTTTAAAAAAAAAATAGGGTACCGCGTAAAAAATGCAATCCTATGTTTTGTTAAATTCGCGAGCACAGCTAGTAGAATATATCATCAACAAATAAATATACTTATACAAATGTTTTAAACAACTGTTCCTCACTAGAACAGTCATTTAAATTAACATTCTTATCTCAAAGAAATATGTAAACTAAATTAGTGGAACTAGTTCATAATGGAAAGACAGTAAAGTTGATTCATAGCATGTATAACGGTATAGCACATTCTGTCCAACATTTGGCAATTTATTATACAATTGCGGTATTTTACCGCAATCTGCGATGTCGGCTAAATGAGTATTAGGTATGTGGTGCTGCAGTGTGCAGTTTCTTTGATTGTTGTATGTATGCCAACTGGAAATGCGTAAAAAAATGCAACAAATGAAAAAAAAAAAAGAAATGCAAATACATGCATCACATGTTATGCGTCAATATTTGAAAATTGATCGAAGATAAAAAAAAAATATTTCTAAGATATTTTCGTTTTTTTATTTGAAATGCCAATTCCCTAAGACGTGTCCAAGACATACCACCATCTTTACCGTGGTCGACTTAGTAAATAAAAAACCAATACACACATAAGTACATACGTAAACTCACGCCTTTTTACCATGGAGGTAGGTAGAAACTACAGAACGCCACCTGCTACGATCCTTACATATTAATTTTGCTTCGTTTACGAAAAAAACTATCTTGTAAAATAAATACTAAAAAAATTGCTTTTAACATCACTCTTGTTAGTATTCCCCGTATGGTTAGGCAGTAGAGTACCAATAGTACACACATTTTGCCCCTTATTTTTAAGCCCAAGATATTATTAAATGGAGAATTTAAATGTAATCTAAACTAACATTATTATTATTAATTTAAATAAAGTGGAAACATTTGATTTTTTGTATGTTCGTTTGTAATGGATAAACTCAAAAACAAGACAACCGTTTTTTTTTACATTATAGACAGCTACATTATCAGCGAGTATTATAGGATATATTTTTTTTTCAAATACTTTAAAGGGATTGGGGGGGATGATATTCAGTCTACTCGGACGAAGTCGCCGGCGAAGTGTTGGTTGTCTAAAAACAACGAAATCGTGGGATTTAAAAACGTTGTCTTACACCGTTTTCTGTCGTAGGTTGTATTAATTGTGTGCTCTTTTTTATGGCTAATCTAATGTATTATGTCAGTAGTGTTTAAAAATCATTAAAAACTAACTATCCAATGTTCACTCATCATCTGCTTAGCCATTTCCCAACTATGTTGGGGTCGGCTTCCAGTCTAACCGGATGCAGCTGAAATACCAGTATTTTACATGGAGCGACTGCCTATCTGACCTCCACAACCCATTTACTGGGAAACACGATACCCCTTGGTGAAACTGGTTGTCAGACTTTCGGGCTACTGACTACCCGTAACGACTGTCAAAGATCTACAAATGACAACCGGGACCAACGGCTTAACGTTCTTTGCGAGGCACGGAGGAATCTCGATATGTTACGAATGGTCACCCATCCACAAACTGACCTCGGCAAGCGTAGCTTAACCTTCGATCATCCCGTGAGGCTGTTTTTATTTAGCCACGAGCTCCTCTATCCAAGGTTCACTGCGCGTACAAAAATCAGCTATTTTAATGAAAACATTATGATTTATAACAAGTAAGCTATTGGCCGCAAGTTGTTTAAGTAAAATAAAAATCACTATTAATTATCATTATTGTTGTTAAACTATTCTTGATAATTCATTATCGTTCTTATTTGCTTATTACTAAAGGAAATATCTCGTGCGAAACAATTTGACACACAAAAACTGCTTGCCTTGCGTGCTAAAACCAATAAAAAGCTCAGTAATCGTAACACATATCAACTTTACTGCACAAACAAAACAATATTAGAAAGAACGTTTATAAATAGCTAAATATCCAAAATAAACGCTCACCATGTTTCTCTAAACTAATAAAAATATAAGTCACTAACACAACAATGTTTATCAACGATTTAAGAGTAGTTTATTTGATTACATCCGCGTCGCTATGGTTACGGCAAGATGGCGCGCGTTCGCGCATGCGCACAGCCGGCCGAGCGGGCATAGACTGTCAGTTTGGCTTTGTTTTGGCGCCAAAGCGATGCGCAGTGCGCACTGGCCCGTGTGAATTCCTTCCTTGATTGCCCCGGAAAAGATTACTGGAGGCAATAGATGCGGTATCACAATTAGGACTAGGAATAAACAACTGCTTTTTTCTGTATCTTCTGTCAAGCTGGAATTTATGGAACCTGGTTTTTCCAATGTAAAACGCAGGAGGTTGGGTTATACCATAGAGTATTGATAGCTCTATGACCAGCTCCGTTTAATGGCTCCTGAAAACTGGTGGAAAAACAAAGTTTTCTTTAACAGATGCAAAAACTGGTCATAAAGTAAAGGTAATATATTCTCTTATCTAGGTTTTGTGTTCAATCAGAAATTCCGAATATACCATAATGTATGAAACTACTTAGAACAGTAAAAAACATTACATAAGTTATCTATGGTACAAAATACCTGTTCATAACTCTATCTGTCTAATCGAACAATGCCGCACTCATTTTGAACATTGTTGCACAAAGGTGAAAGAATCGAAACCACGCATCGATACATTCGATACTCATAGATCACATGCCATTTGAATCGAATAGGATCGAGATAAAAAAAATATTGTTCTGTAATAATAACGTTTCGTGCATTGACGGGTGTCCGACCGGATCCGATGTCGGTCAGTCCGGACGGTGGGTGTCCAGACGGTGGCCATGGCTTAGATGGAAATGAGACATTCTTAATTGGCACTAACCCATTAACCGCTTGAGTCGGATTTACCCGACACATATTTTCGTGTCCATTCCGCCTGAGTGGTATTTATACGAAAAAACCTTTGTATGTGCAATTTAATTACTTGATTCAACTGTGTTATTTTTACCCATAAATAGCTAATTTCAGTCAAGATGATAAATGTTACTGCTGTGTGCACGAGGTACGGGAACTGATATATTACTCGTGCAACAGAGGATAAAAAAGTTTACAACACTCAAGTTTTTACCCATGATACTGGGAAGGTATAGACTGGACTGGACAAGAATTAGGAGAGCCAAAGCTCTCCTAATTCTTGTCCAGTACAACAACGCGTTCAGAATTCTGATAGGGCGGCCCCGGTTTTGTAGCGCATCAGCGATGTTCGCTGATGCTACTACCAATGACTTCTACGGAATAATCCGGAAAAGGAGTGCATCGTTTCTGCGACGCTGTAGGGGCAGTTCGAACGGAATCCTGAGCGTGTTGTCCGAGCGGTGGGATTCTCCTTTCTTACGGAGATGGCTGCAGCTGCATGCCAGCGCCTGCACTTATTACCATCTCTGAACGTATGACATTTTATTGATTTAAATTTTGACATTTTAGTAATTTATTATATTTTTGACATTTTTAAAATTTTTGTATTTGATTAATTTTAATTTCAATTTCTGTAATTATTTTGTAATTTGGAATGTGTTGTGTATGTGTTTGTGTGAATTTAACAGTTATAAAATTATTATTTGTTGAAATGTATATGGGTTATAGACCTGAAATAAATGAATTATTATTATTATATTATTAATTCCACTGAACTGCAAACGTTTTAGTTATCTCCCGATTGAGTTTTGACAGATTTGTCACAAAAAATGTGTACAAAATACTCAATTGACAGACCATTTTTTACATACTAACACGTGGATTTGTGTCCTGTTGATGGAAAGCCAACTCTCGCCTTCAATTACATGGGACTTAACTTAACAGCATAATGTGAGGGTACTATAGATAAACCTTGCAGAGAATATAAGATGTCATGAAAAATGGCGAGGAATTTCCTCGAAACTCATGGTTTCCCTACAAACTGGTACAAAGAGAAGACTCGTGAACAATGCCGGTATTACGTGAGCTATAGCGCCGCCTGGCAGACGACTCCGGGCACCTAACTAGTTTTGTAGCTTCACGCTCGGCTCCTGCCTGGGTGGGCAGGTTTTAAAGCTGTGGGAATTATGTTTGGCAGGTTTGGCCCTCCAGTGTTTATATTGCGATTACCTTAAATGATTGACTAGAGAGTATAGGTGTGTTATATATTAATAGAAGAGACAATACATATATATGGGTCATTTCATTCGTTATTATATATATATTTGACATAAAACTAATAATTATATCAATGATGTTTATAAATCATTGAATTAAATAATTTGCCACATGTAATCTAGCACACACCAATATGTCAAAATAATTAGGTAAAAGAACTAACCAGTAACTGGGTGTAAGCCAGTAACGGGGATGTAGAGGTGTCATAGACGGTCGCTCAATAGGTTAGTGTCCTTAAAAATTCTGTTGGTCCGAAAGTTGGATTACTCAAAAATACCGGACACGTATTTTTTCTTTTGTCACGTAAACCAAAAATGACGACGATATAGTGAAATTGTCACACCGTGTTACACTTTTAACGTAACATTGACGTCACAAGCCCCTTCTCCTGAACTTTGATGTGCTATATCATTTTCACTTTTTATTGATTTCATCATCATCTTCATCATCAGGCTATACTAGTCCACTGCTGGACATAGCCCTCTCCTAATGAGCGCCATAGCGCCCTGTCTTCAGCTGGCCTCATCCAGCATCTGCCTGCAGTCTTTCGCAGATCGTCATCCCACCTGGTCAGAGGGCGTCCTACACTACGTTTGCCGAGTCGCGGTCTCCACTCAAGAACACGTTTACCCCAGCGGTTGTCGGTTCTTCGCGAGATATGGCCAGCCCACTGCCACTTCAGCTTGCTAATTCTTTGAGCTATGTCGGTAACTTTGGTTCTCTGTCGGATGTATTCGTTACGAATCCTATCCTTCAGAGAAACTCCGAGCATAGCTCTCTCCATAGCTCGCTGAGCGACTTTGAACTGCTGGACCAGCCCTACCGTGAGTGTCCATGTCTCGGCTCCGTAGGTCATGACGGGTAGGACCTGTTTATTGATTTGAGTAAGCAAAAAACACGTGTCCAATATGTTTTGGTAATCTTACTGACAGACTAAATAGACTTAATATTTTTTTACCTAGGACACATCCCTATTTAAGATATATATTTAGCTGCATGCAGTTCTTCTGTGCTCTTCTCCCATAGATTCATCTCTTTTGCCGTCATCTTAATAGTCTCATAATATTGTTTATTTTACGAAAATAACTGTTATTTGTTCCAGGAATAGAATAAACTGGTATTCTATTATCATGATTGACAAAAACGTTAAGTGCTTATGTTTATACCGTGACAAACAAACTTAATGACAGGTTATGTCTTGTGATGAGCAGAATAATGACTCATTTCCCTTGGTTCACTGTTATATTATAACAAGAGGGGAACAAAAGCTACTGAGTGAGCTATGGTTTTCTTTCAGAGAGAAGTTTCGTCACTCTATAAAACATTTTGTTATGGCTAAGACAACAAGAGTCATCATCTGCTTCGCCTTTTGCCACCTATATTAGGGTCGGCTTCCAGTCTATCCGGATGCTGCTGAATACTAAGTAGTATTTTACATGGAGCAACTGCCTATCTAACCTCCACCCAGTAACTGGGCAACACGATTCTCCTTGTTAAGACGGGTTGTCAGACCTGACTCTTCTACATATGAAAGCCGGGACTAAAGGCTTAAAGTGCTATCCGAAGCACGGAGGAGTCTCGATATGTTACCAAAATACAGGCCACTATTAAAAGGAAGTTTTACACATTAATAAAAGGTGAACGCCAATTAAGTATGAAATAAATAAATTAACATAAAACTCAAGAAGACAATATTCTCATTTCACAGGTTCTCACCAGTCAATCCCTATAAAAATTGGTGCAGTAAGCTGCTGAGTGCAGTCATAAAACAGCATATAAAACACCGGCAAAGACCGTTGCGTACTCGACCACCAAGGGTTCTGTATCTTGGCAAGACTTTCTTTTGTTGTCGGATGTTGGATGGAATTAAGTACGGAGCGCAATGTGTGTCTATACTCTTGTGTCATACCATCTTACTAGTCGTGGTGCTGCCGTTGCTCAAGAGAAACTCAAGCAGCGTAAATTTTAAAAACATACACCATAGAAGTACACTACAAGTATACATTTTTGAGAACTTTGTTGCTGATCCCTCGAAATCTCAATTCAATTCAATTCAAATGATTTATTGCAATCCATAATGTACATACAGGTGGTAAAGATACAATTAGAGAAACAATTATGGACCCTGTCGGGCACTGCAAAGTTTGGATATGGTTGGAGAGAGGAAGAGCGTTTTTATCGATATTTCCGTAACACTAAAACAACAAAATTAGGTAGATGTCATTAATTTATATAGAAATTTAATATTTTATCATGTTTGATTGTAATTATAATTTATAATGATTATTTATTGTTTTCCAGTTATATTTTATTTATTTATTTATATTTTATTTATTTCTATATTAATATATTAATTATCTCTCATTTATTTATTTAAGTATAAGTTGTTTAAGTTTAAGTGTTTATGGTATTCCTCCAGTCAAATTAGTTAAACTTTATTTATCATTTAAAAATTCGTCTAATGAATAATAGCTTTTATTAATTAAAAATTGTTTAACTTTCCTTAAAAATATATTTGTTTTCTCTATTTGTTTTAAATACTCTGGTAATTTATTGTATATTTTTATTGACATTGAATGAGGACTAGAAGAGTGCATTTTAAGGTGTGACTGGGGTAAATTTATTCTGTTCTGATGACGAAAGGAATGGCTTGTTTGTATTTCTCCTCGTCTCTCTTCCTAACTATTCCAAATTAAAAGTCAAATTAGTATTAGAAGACACTGTGACCTCTGTTTGTTTCGGTGTTACTCCTCAGAGTAGGGTAGGGCAATATCGACCTAGTCTGGTTCTAATTCATTTATTCAATTTTATTACGTGTAAGAGATTTTCTGAAGTCCTTTTTCCTCAAATCCAAATGAGGGTTTTTTCACCATTTCGGTACGGAACCCTTAAAATTAAATGGTTGTGGACGAAGGTAGTAGGCGGTGATTATCAACCCGTCCACAGGTATATGGCGATAATATCTCTAACTAGGTGTGAAATACTCACACATGTTACACATTACATTGACGACCGATGTGGCGCGGCGGGCGAAGATCCGCCTGCGACGCAAGAGGTTGCGGGTTCGATTCCCGCCTTGGGACAAATGTTTGTACGATCTACAAATATTTGTTCCGGGTGTTCTGGGTATTTGCTATGTATAATAAAAAATATCTATCTATGTAATGTATTGTATTAAGTTTATCAGTCATCTAGTACCCATAACACAAGCTCTGCTTAGCTTGGGGCTAGATGATGCTGTGTGGATAGTCCAGCATTATTTATTATTTATTATTATTTATTATATGTATGTAATGTATTGTATTAAGTATATCAGTCATCTAGTACCCATAACACAAGCTCTGCTTAGCTTGGGGCTAGACGATGCTGTGTGGATTGTCCAGCATTATTTATTTATTATTACAAAGCAAATCTTTAGAAACTTTTTTTGTTGCCTAAGCTAGCCTACATCTAGTCATATAGTTAAGTAGCGTCAGCATAGTTACGGGGTTACTTACCTACTCGATAGCGTTTACGTTTACATACGTCAACATATCTAAATCTATCTAAACTATATTTAAAGAGGAAAGAGTACCCAGTTTGTTTGTATGTTTTCTTGTAATGAATAATCCCATCAACAACTGAACCGATTTCAAAAATTCTTTCACCCATAGAAAGCTATATTATCAGAGAGTTGCATAGTAAACATTTTATTTTCAGAACTATGCTTTAAAGGTGTCTATCAAAATGTTTTAATTCAAATTAGGCTGAGAATCAGCTCTTTTTGAGCGTCAAAATTTACATAAAACAATTCCCCGCTCTTCACCACTTCCTAGTCTTTTTGTTGGGAAGAATTGGCGCAACAAACTCCCCGGCAACACATCTGTCTGATAAATTTGAGAAACTTGAAGCTATACTATTTAAGAAATGGTAATTGCGTGCTCCATCGTCGACCACATCATCGCTTGCTATCAGGTGAGATACCGGTCAAACGCGAGCCTACCAATGATAAGAAACTAAAGTATAGAATACTCTTTATTGAACACCATCAAAACTTACAAATAATGACTTTAAGAGAACAGAAAAAAAAGAAAAAACCAATTAAAAACGGTCCGTGTACCCATTTAGTTTTCCGGGACATCGCGAAGCGTTTGTTCGACTCTTCACGTGACCAGAGGGCTGCCCTTTTTTTTGGGCCAAAGAATCAGCATTGCCAATTAACGTGGCAATTCTGCCAGCCTTTTGGGCACTTTTCCTGTTGACAGCGATGCGGATTAATTTTCGATTTTCCCTGTGTTTCAAGTTTCTAATAGTTCTAAAAGAAAATCAAATTTTAAAATGAAGAGAGAAGAATTGGCATCACAGTCAAAACATGGTCCAAACCTTTTAGAATATGAAGGCTGTCTATAGATAAACTCGATACGTAGGTCGTAAATATATTCGTTCATGTTACAATATTACAATTTACAACTGGCTTCCATGAATGAACCATTTGACATTAAAATAACATGTTCTCATGAATGGAACACACCCATTAGAATGTCATGCGCGTGAGCACCTCGTCCATGCGTGGAACGGGACGTCACAAATCTACAGTCATGCATGTTACATTGCCAAGATACAGGTGTGTTTGAGGACCACATAACATAACAACATGCCTGTATTTCCCGAAGGTGGTCGAACAACTACATTACGCCTGTTATGTTTTTGAAATCCCATGAAAAAACTCAATAACACTTTGACGGACCTGCCAAACAAACCTAGCTTTATATACTTAGTAAGAAGAGATAAATTTGTTATTGTCATTTTTTTTTTTGTTACAAATTTTATTTTTTTAAATTTTATATTGAGGGCACCTGTGTCTGAACTAGATAAAAATCATATGTTTTACTGTTATTTGTAGCAATGAACAACTAATTTATTCTTGTTCTTATTCTAATGGTGCTGGTGGTCTTTGATGACCAATGAAACTACGAAACAATAACGATACGAGGGACAAAGAAGAAAATAACGAAACAATAAATGCTGCCTGTTACTAAAAAAAAACCCAAATCCTGTAGGTGTGCTTATAGTATTTGAAGAGTTCCTTCGATTATCCGGGATGCCATCATTACAACTGGATTTTAATAAAAATGGGACCACTCTGGAAGTATATTCGTCCTTCGTAAAATGCAAATCGGTTTATTAAATTACGGAGTTCTGAAATAAAAATCAATTAAAAAATTCAACCGAATCGTAAACCTCCTTCTTTTTTTGAAATCTGTTACAAATAAATAAATAGCAATGGTTGACCCCGGAGCGTCTTTAATCCTCAACCACAGGACTGATTGAGAGAGATTGATGTGATGGAAAGTCCACTACCCTAATTTACATATATATATATATATATAGATACACACACATATATATAGATATCATTGCAAAGAATTAACGGCTAAGCAAAAATAAACTTCAGAATGATACGGCCTACACTACCATACCATAAAGTTTTATTTTTTTAATGTTCTGTTTTAATTATATTTTTGTTAAAAGCTAAAAGCTTTGTTATGTAAGTGCTGTGTTCTCGTATATGTGACAAATTGGCCTTATGTACCTACTATAATATTATAAATGTGAAAGTAATTCTGTCTATCTGTAGGTCTGTTACTTTTCACGCTTAATCCGCTAAACCAATTTCTATGAAATTTGGTATTGAAATAGTTTGAGACCCTGGGAAGAACAGAGAATAGATTTTAATTCGCGACTCTGCATCCATGACATAATAAGTCATTGGACAACATACATAACATCACGCCTTTAAACCCTGAAGGATTAGGCAGAGGTGTAGGTACCTATAGTACACCCACAGGTCGCCAGTTATGTTTGAGTCCCATGTTTGGGGGCGAGCCATTTGTCATCAACCAAGCACAAATCCAGATCATCGAAATCATTGGAGTACCTTTCAAAGAAATAAATGAAAGTGTGCCATGCCAAAATGGCCTTTATTTCCTCTTGAAGTATGTCTTGTTAGTTAAATGGAATCGTTAACACTGTATACATTTAATTCCGCCACAAATAATAACCATAATCTTCAAAGTGGACCAAAGAAACTATTAAACTCAACTCAGATACATATCTTCATTAAAAATCGTCTGTCAAAAAACAGAGTACAAATTGCCTCTCAGTCTCTGAAGCAAAATCGTATAGTCACGAATTTGTGACAGAGACAAGGATATAAGTAACTTAAGAGGGAGGAAAGAGAGGTAAGATTTAAGCCTTTCATCGCACCGAGTTCCCACGACATGTAGAGGTAAGAACTTAGTACTATAAGTACTTATGCTTATAAAAAACATATAAGGTAGAGTACTTAATGTTGCAATGGAATTATTCAGGTAGATTGTTGCGGACGCTACTGCTGAGCCTCCTGTGTCCGATTCCTGGGTCGTGCAAAGTGTTATTGGGTTTTGCAATCTAGATTTTCTTAATAACAGCTGGATTTTGGATTTTTACCCGGTTGATGGCAAGAGGCTCGTTCTCAAACATAGGTCTTAAACATAACTAACGAAATATGAGTGTACTTAAGAAAACCATAGCTGAAGATGTATGTACGTGGACCCGTGTTGAGGCATTTTGTACGTCTGGTGATCTTTTAGGGAAGTATCTCCCTATTAGTTATCTTGACGGGGCGGAGTCTCTCAACACAGGTGCATTTTTGTGTTTGGAATAAGTGATTGTATGTAAGTAAGTACTAACAACAGTTATCTAAGTTTTTGTACATACTAACCTTTGGATGTAGTTAAAATAAATAAATAAATTTGAATTTGAATAAAGATATATACATAGGTACATACGCCTCTGCCTAACCCTTCGAGGATAACAGACGTGATGTTACGTTTACTGGCAACAAAAATAAGGTCAGCAAATGGTCTTTCATTACATAATCTCTTTTAAAAAGCACCATTGTTTTTTTTAACACTATGACTAAGTTACCGTGGAATATTTTGTGTTACTGCGTACTTTTGAACGTTCCAAGCAATAAAAACTCAGATCTTCATGTTCACAAAGGATTGATTCATGAATGTGGGTCGGTTGGCGGACGTAAATCATCCGATTTGAGTGCTCGGTCCAAGCTTTACTTGGTTGGGTAAGAGGTGAAAGAGGAACTGTATATTAGGTTTGTTTTTAATTAACCAAGCTGGGTGATTTGGCTCAAAGCCGTGGCGAGGCTTCAATTTTCCTAAAAAAAGTAGGTTCTTATTACTATCAGTTTTTGTTTTTTGAATGTTATGGATATCGTCTACCTGAATGATATGGTTTCCTTTATATATACCTTTAGGATGGTACACTATTGACTATGCTATTTTACAATGGCGGTAGAATTGCTTAGTTACGAAGGCAGTGTAAAGTAATTAAATATTTAATTAAATAAAAATAATAATAAATAAATAATAAATAATGCTGGACAATCCACACAGCATCATCTAGCCCCAAGCTAAGTAGAGCTTGTGTTATGGGTACTAGATGACTGATATACTTAATACAATACATTACTTAGATAGATATTTTTTTATTATACATAGCAAATACCCAGAACACACTAGGTATAATATTTTCTGTACAGTAATCTCAAATCAGATAAGTTCCACAAACCGTTAATAAAGAGTATAACACTTTCTCCTCTCTTTCGAAAGGATTCCATTATTCTTTTCCAACAAAAGATAAACAAGAAATCACGATGTGTTCATTAATAACTGCGCGCGCGCACATTGTGTAATGAGAATTAATCATGGCGCGGTGTGACGTAGCATTTGTTTGTTTGTGTGTGCCGACAGATTATGTTCTTTTTTTGGTTTTTGATGGACTTTTGGACGTCAAATAAAATTATTTTGAAATACAAAATGTCGTTAGTCGGAAAGTCGAAATAAGGTTCAAAATGCAGAAACCAGTCGGAAGTTTGAGCTTAGGTTAAAGTTATTTATAGTTCTGTAATAAGATAGCAAAGGCGTCAATGGATCTATATGTAAACATTAATAATAAAGTATACCTAAGTGGGTAGTCAGGAACCCGAAAGTCAGACAACCAGTCTTACATTTTTGACACAACATTCTTTTA
This sequence comes from Phlogophora meticulosa, assembly GCA_905147745.2. Lineage (NCBI taxonomy): Eukaryota > Metazoa > Arthropoda > Insecta > Lepidoptera > Noctuidae > Phlogophora > Phlogophora meticulosa. Next base: position 17,043,686 of record LR990519.1, read on the forward strand.
AACTACAACAGACCAATACAAATTCCCTTTTTTCTTCAAGTAATTTGACCCTTGAGACTGTAAACATTTTGAAATACTTCACGCCTTGTATAAGCCTGTTAAATGTTTTTATTTCTTGTAAAACAATCGACCTTCTTCCAAAGAAACGGTTCTTTGTTCACGTATTCCTAGTTCTGTTTGCTACAAGCTCATCCATCTTCACGGTTTAGTATAATGGTGTTAACAGAAGCCTATAATTGTTCGTTTTGCTTCAAACAAAGCCTCTTTCGCTTTTTCTATACAAGTAAATCAAAATTGAAGTGTCTGTGTGTAGTGTTAAAATAACAGCTTTTTTTTATAAATACATTTGAAAGTTTACACGGTAGTTATACTGAAAATCAATTATTTCATGTTTTGTCTGTCTATCTCTCTGTCTGATTGGTTACTCCGAAACCGCTAATATTACAAAGAGTAACTTAGACTACTTTTTAATTTAGAAAATACTTTAAGTTGTATGCAAAAAAATAAATACTCATTTCACGTGGACAAAGTCGCCATCACAGCCATTTATAAATATAATGGCGTGTATGATCTACGTAGTTCATACAAGTCAAATCAGAACATACAGAATTGAAGATCCTGTATGTTTTGATTTCGACGCACATACTAATACCACGAGTTCATGATTATCATTTATTATCATTTACTGCTGATTCTGGACCCCCTGGAGTTTAATTTGTTTCGTCTGCTATTCCCAATTTTTACGTATTTGTAATTTTTACGTTACGTACATTTTCTGTTACGTACGGCGGCGATTAAGTACGTGTACTCGCTTCACTCAAATTTTACAGCAATAGCGATTTTAAAATTAGGTGTTAATTTACTGTAAATAATCACTGAAATATCCAAAGAATGTCCTTCCCCATACAAATCATCATCATCACGGAAAAATTATGATGATAATGGTGATAACATCACATGCCTCATTACATCAGAGTCGCATTTACCAACCAAATTGTCTCCACACAATAAACTTTGTAACGCTCCTAATTTCACCTTTTATGAAAAAATATACTCACCATTCCTAGGCTAAATCATAGGATTTTGAATTGTAGGGTTTAGGAAATAGAGGTCGGTTTTGTGTTATATAATTTTGAAGTAATTCCATGGGTGCATTGTTTGGAAGAATTCATTGATAGAGTAGACGATGATGGAGATCTGTATTATGCCTATATTGTTAGAGCATCTGTGATTCAATATGGACCACAGTTTCTAATCGTAAATCAATAATAATATGTTATATACTTATTATCACAAAGTTAAAGTTTGCGGATGTCTACTTAGAACATTTTGTTGTGGTTATAATATTTGGTTGAGATATAATGACGGTAATAATAAATCGAGCAATTTCGTAAGACTCAATCCCTTAGCGAGGTAACATGTTACCTTCTAAAACTGTTAAACAAAAACTTTGGACGCATGAAAACTTAATATTTAAAGTCTACTGAAATTGAAACTAAGGTCAACGTTGCATACCTCAAATCTTATGACGTGTGACGTTATTTTTAATGGCATTATTTTACTGTCCTAAACACTTTTATTATTTTTTTATTTTAGTTTTATTAAAAACAAAATCTAGCCCCACACTAGGACTTTTTTATGTCCTGTTTAATGGTGTAACTTTTTTTAGATTTTCATTCATTGACAAAGTGACTGTCGTTACAATTTTTAATTCCGTAAAAAGACTGTATAGGAACCCACTTCAATTCTTTAAAAAAAAACCTTCAAAACGTATTTGTTATTCGTAATGTTTACAAAGCGTATTCGGCAGGTAACACAACTAAGTATATTAGGTACTTTCTTGCCCTTAGTGTAATCTTGTATACTCGTCTGACTTCCACTATCTCTCTCTTTGCATGACTCAATAAACAGTTACAGCTAACACATGTATCCCAAAACTTTTGATCCAGTTTTAGTTGACGTCAACCATCAATCTTCTTCTTCTAGTATGTATTTAAAATTCTCGTATCACGGTGTTTGTAATTAAATTCTTCCGAAATGGCTCGACCGATTTTCGTGAAATTTTGTGTACATATTGGTTAGGTCTGCGAATCGGACATCTATTTTTCATCCCCCTCAATATTAAGGGTGGAAAACAATGTTTGCTGGGTCAGCTAGTCTTACTATAAAATTAAGAATCTCAATCTTTTCATAACAGACAGCCAAATTACAGTTTAGGCATAAATCTCTACGAGTTTTCGTGCAAAGGATCACCTGCCTCTTCTGCATTAATAAAAATCTTTGTACGATTGTGTGTGTTCCATCATTTTAATTCAGGATCCTATCATCTTTGCGGTCATTATACCGATTGGCCGCGTTCAAGTAATTTCTTTTGTAATCCACTAGGAATGTAGGGAATGGCTTAATGGGTCACTTTCCAGTTTGTGGGAGGGACAGGAGGGGTTATGAATGACCTGGGGGTATGGGGTCCGACGTCGGGACTTTTGATCTTTGTGATTTTTTTTATTTTTTCTAAAGTTGGTATAGAGTGTTACAACACTCTATAGGAATTTTTGAAGTAAAATCTTCTTTAGCCGCTTTGAGCGATTTTTGGTGGCGGCAACACAACATAGACATGCGAATGTGACGTGTTACGCCAGACTGACAGTAATTCTTCCAAGGATTTAAGTTTTCACGTTTCTCCTCACTTGCCTATTTTTTCTTGCATCATAAGCTAAAGCAAAATCGTTGAAAAAGCAAATTTTAATTAGAGTCCAAAAGGATCGATAAATATTTTTTTTGGGTGCCACACACTAGGAATTTCTCCTGTATCGTGGGTGCATTAACAAACATTCAAACTCACATACACAAACTGCCAGACCCTTTCATTAATCGAGCAATTTCGTAAGACTCAATCCCTTAGCGAGGTAACATGTTACCTTCTAAAACTGTTAAACAAAAACTTTGGACGCATGAAAACTTAATATTTAAAGTCCTACGTTGACCTTAGTTTCAATTTCAGTAGAAATTGAAACTAAGGTCAACGTTGCATACCTCAAATCTTATGACGTGTGACGTTATTTTTAATGGCATTATTTTACTGTCTTAAACACTTTTATTATTTTTTTATTTTAGTTTTATTTAAAAAAAACTGACAAACCACTACCAGTAGGCCATACAAATATTTGTTCCGTGTGGGAATCGAACCCACGACACTCAGCGCAGCAGTCAATCGCTCAGCCACTTCGCCAACCGTGTCGTCAAAGTAAGTAATACCTCGTTGCATCGTTGGTCTAGTGGACGTAAGCGTTACTGCTGGGCATGAGTTTTTGGGATCTATTCCCGGATTGGGCAAAGTGTTGTCAAGCAAAATGAGCGTGTACTATAGGTTCACCTCTGCTTAACCTTTAGAAAAATACAAACGTGATTTTATGTTCTAATACCATGGTTATCATCAGTAATTCGTGAATATCTGCTTGAGATGCATTGAAGAAAACAGCTTATACAACTGTTAAAACAACGTCTGAATCAATTAGAACGTCAGCATATCTTGATGGCCCAGTGGTTAGGACGTCGCCTCTCCTGCACGAGGTTGTGGGTTCAAATCCGGTTAAGTTCCAAGCAACTCATCTACTCGAAAACGTATGTTCATGTTGCCTTTCATTAAAAGGAAATTCATTGAAAGGCATAGCCACTGATTGTTTCACAATAACAGTGATGGGAAGAACAAAAGTGAGAGGAGCTAGTGGCTAAGAAAAAACAGCCGAAAGGGTCGATCGAGGGTTAAGCCGCGCTTGCCGAGGTCGGTCTGCGGATGGGTGACCGTTAATTACGTATTGAGACTCCCAGTGCTTAGGAAAGCACGTTAAACTGTTGGGTTCACCTGTAATTTCTATGTTTTGCCCAGTAACTAGGTTATGGCGGTGAAATAGGCAGTCGGTCAGGGTAAAATACTGGTAGGTATGCAGCTGCATTGGGTTAGACTGGAAGCCGACCCCAACATAGTTGGGCAGGCAGATGATGGTGAAAAGAAAAAGTGACATCAGGCTTCGCTAAGCGACGTTTTGTGTCCCTAATAAAATGTCGCTTATTGCTACTAGCCAAACGACCAAAATTGCTTAAATCACTATCGTTAAGTAATTTTAGCCATGCCATACCAAACCTTACCTTCAAACCTTTATTCCCAAGCTCCTGGCATTAAAACAATGTGTGTACCTGTAATAATAAACAAGTTACTCTCACCGTGTTCCCACGGCGTCGTGTCTTATGACGTGATTACGACTGTCTGCGCAGGCGCAGCCTACACGACACACGATCTATGAAGATAATCTGGTGTTGGTACTTTTGTTGTTGTTTTTATGGGGATGAAAAAGATGGCCGTGACTAATTTTGTCCATGGTGTGTACAAAATGTAATAAATCAGTACATAGGTGTCTTACGCTACCCTCTCTGTAATCAACGTTGGTTGAGAGACATCCGTCAAGACAGCCCATGAGATTCAGAGGTTAAGTTACGTATGCCGAGTCTCTGTTGATGGGTGACTGTTCATATCGAGACTACTCCGTGCCTTGGAAATAACGTTAAGCTGTTGGACCCGGCTGTCATTTGTACATCTTTGACATTCGTTACGGGTACTCACTCAGAAGCTCGAAAGCCTGACAACCAGTCTTACCAATGTGTATCGTGTTGCTCAGTAACTGGGTTGTGGAGGTCAGCTAGGCAGTCGCTCCAATACTAGTATTGAGCTGCATTTGGCTAGACAGGAAGAAGGTAGGGTCGACCATAGTTGAGAAAAGGCTGGACAAATGATGATGGTCTACACTATCATGCACCACCGCCATTTTGTTACACGCTAACGTGACCATTACAAATATTAAAACGTACACCTAAAAGAATACCCGCCATCATTAATAATAATTATATTCGCGTCCATTTTGATTACGGCATCCATTCTATCTGTCTGTCATCCCGCACATCGTAGCGGTCTGTAACGAGCGTCATCTGTCATCACTAATCGTCCGTATAATGCTGAGATTATTTTTATAATTACCAGTTATTATGACCCTCTAATTAAATTAGGTACGTGTGTACTTTGAAAAATGAGATGTCCAGAAGTTTAAGGTTTTTATACCATATGTGAGCGACACTGATTGTAAGGCCTGAAGTTGGTCGTTTTATTCGGAGCCAGCATTTTTTTTGCAAAACTGTTTAGATGAAACAATTAAATTTAATAGATTATTTTTAATTATTAATAAATTTACGTTAGCTATAAGTATTGGTTATTCTGTTTTTTTGTTGCTAAGTTATAGTTTTTTTTTTATAAGCCTTCATGGTTACTAACCGTCGCCATATTTTCAATATTTGATTTCATAATCTTGCTCATTTTAATTTATTAACAGTAACGCCATCTATGTAATTTTATGAAAACTACTAAAGCAACTCGAATGAACCGTTCTTCCGTGTGAGTGAACAATGAGCGTGTGACGATGGAGTTGTTTAAATAGTTACGCGTAGAGCTAGTAGATGGCGCTGTGGGAAAGATAGACACTTTTTAAGCATGATTATTGAGATTTTAAATGTAATTTTAAATTCTGCTTTAGTTCAAAATTCAAATAGATTACATGGACGAACGTATATACTTAAGCAATTTTACTGGTTTCTTGTTTTGAATCTAGTTTCTAAATAAAATATCAATTCAAGAGGAGGGCCAGGCTCTCTACTCAAATAATATAAGCAGGTAGGTACATCCTTTTACCAACACAATTAATAAAGCTATTATTGACCTATAATTTAACTGCAATTGAATCGCTATATAAATGTATTTCTGAACCAGTTAGTCCATGTAACAAAGTCATGCTGAGCTTACACTGTCATCGTCAGGTAATTAAACAAAATATTTTGCCGACATCATTATTTGAGGCGATCAAACAATGACTTGGCGAAATTATGATGCATTTTGTGATGATTTGCATAGCTCATAGATACTGTATTAATGTTGTACTTTATTATTTTCATATTACCAAAGTGCCTGTTTTTATTAATATGTATTTTCTAAGTTTATCTTGGACATCACAGACATCGGTGATGGAAAACATCATGACGAAACCTGGAATTATAAATAATATGCACAAGTTTGAAATCGCCAATTCGTCTTGACTTGCCCAAGGGGATTTATGCTCATGCCTTCTCTGTATGAGAAGAAGCCTTTGCCCTGCAGTGGGACAGTAATAAGCTGGTATTATTATTATTACTAAAAATCCGTACATATTGTTATTGCAAAATTTGATGTTGTTCGATTCTCCCCCCTGGCTAATATCCTCGCTAAGGATCACGAAAATCGGTCCAGCCGTTTCGGAGGAGTTCGATCACGCACCCCGTGACACAAGAATTTTATATATTAGATATAGACTATTGTATTATAATATATGTAGATTTGAGAGGGGTTTGTTCAGGATTCTAGTCTACGTCAGAGGTGACAGTCACAAAGTCGACAATGAAGTGAAGAAGCCCGTTCACTCTTACATTGAAGAGATTCGAATTGAATGCGTTCGGAAACTCAGACGCAGGCAGTAAGTTCCACTCTTTGGCTATGCGCATTATGAAGGACGTTCGGAAGCGATTGGTGTGAATTAGTGGATTGGCAACTAAGTAAGGATGGAAACACGCAGTGCGTCTAGGTGTCCGATGGTAGACGGGGCCGGTAGGATGAGGTCATGGAATTTTCGACCAATCAAGCGATTTAAGGTGGGCTCAATACCCGCACGGGACATATACATATTTTTATCCAGCCTACAAGTAGTTGTTTTGGTTCTGGCTGTTTGTGTAAGTGACTTTAAATGTTTGTAATCGCACCCACGACACAGGAGAAATTCCTAGTGTGGGGCAACGTTTTTTTACGAAGATAGATAAGATTTTAAATGTAATTAGAACGCGTCATTTGTTAAGTGCGCGCTAATTTTAGACGTTATAAATTACCGATGTTATAAGTTATAAATGACGAACTACTAATACATGGACAAAGACATGGAAAGACATGGAAAGACATGGAAAGAGCTTCCGCTTGCATTATTTAAAAAGAGACTCCGAAGCTTTTTAATGGCGAAAGCATATTATAATATTAAGGAGTACCTAATTGAGAAAAACTTTTTAAATAAGTGCAGAATTATTATTATTATTTAAAAAAAAATATATTTTAATAATAATAATTTTAAAATTGTATTTAGTTATAAGTTGTTATTTTATATCTTTTGCATGCCTATGTGGTAAAATATGGCTTGTACTATTATATGTTTTTGTCATCGTTTGGAGTTACCCATATTTGCAAAATAAAGTTATCTTTATCTTTAATACCTTCTATATAGCTACCTATATCGATCTTAGTTTTTACTGCCAATTGACGTAAAATGCGTTTTCACGTGCACTGGCAAAACCTCCGAACACTATCCCATTAACACTATTAATATACTTCCAAATGCGAAACAAAAAAATAAACAGTTATTTTCATCTCCTATAAACTTGCATTTTTTTAAATAAATGATGTTGGTAGTTCGTCGTTGATGTGTTTCACAGTTGGTAAGGCAGAATGTCTTATAGGATCGGGTCGAGACCTATCACAAGCTGTTACCACTAGCCTAAAACAATACCTACGAGACTAACAAAATTATATTGTATTAAGTATATCAGTCATCTAGTACCTATAACACTAGCACCCAACAATGTACACAAGCTCTGCTTAGCTTGGGGCTAGATTATGCTGTGTGGATTGTCCAGCATTATTTATTATAAAAAGAATTTTTCAAATACGTCTAACCTCTGCAAACAAAAGACACTTACCTAATTATTTAAATACACTATAATCCCTGTCTAATAGCCAGGTCCAAACTCCGACAAGCGGCTATAAAAACTATAAATTTAATACCACTTATTCCAAAAAATATTCGCAAACCGCTTGACTGTAAAAGATTAATTTAAATCCTTACATATTAATAAATACCCTCTTTTTTATGACCTCTATAATCTTTGTTTACCGCCATTTTTGACAATAGACCATAGCTTAGCATTATAGAGAGATAATGAGGCGCCCATCATAGACAACTTTTTTTTTTAATACGTGACTAAGCATACAGGGGTGTATTTTTGGGGATCAGAACGACAATGACTTCAGTGATTTGCTTTTTTTTAGGGGCCCGTAGTTGTGGGTTGGTCTAGAAGTTGGAAAAACTTGAATATTTAGAGTTGGTTAAACAAAATTGTCAAAGGGATAGGTCGGCCAGTTACAATGTTGAAATTTGGCCCGTTCTAAACTATCGATTCATATGAAGCATAATTTGCAAGAAAAACTACATTAGTAACTTTAAAAAAAAATCTTTAAAAAAAGTCTCTTCTCTTTTAAAGGCTCTTCACAACCACTTCTTCGACAACACATCATACATAGCCCTTGCATTTTTTTTTTTTTTTGGAAAGGGCATCTCGCAGCATGCAGCATGAGCATCTCCTTTAGGGATATTTACTGCTCAACCGAACTTTCCTGTGGGGGGCTTAATTAAAATTAAGGCCTCCAGCCAGGCAATAGCCCTTGCATTATGTGCTGTACGTATTATTTAAAAGGCATGTTACAAATTAACCTGAATTTTGGATACAAATTTAAAGCCAGTAAAAAACATAGTACGTTGGCAGCTGACAGTGAAGAACAATTTGAAGTAGAAATTAGCAGCTTAATAATCAGCTTTGTTTTAAATTAAACTGGCATCGAGTTTCTTTTAAATAAAAATCTAAGCATAGGTTGGTAAGGTTTTTTCTACTACGGTGGTTGGTTAGGTTTTCCGACCTAAACACAATGAATAAATAAATGAATAATAAATAAATAATGCTGGACAATCCACACAGCATCATCTAGCCCCAAGCTAAGCAGAGCTTGTGTTATAGTTACTATATGACTGATATACTTAATACAATACATAACATAGATATATATTTTTTATTATACATAGCAAATACCCAGAACACCCGGAACAAATCTTTGTAGATCGTACAAACATTTGTCCCAGGGCGGGAATCGAACCCGCAACCTCCTGCGTCGCAGGCGGACCATCACCTAAACAATGTTTGTTATCCAACCGTTAATAATACACGCCATGTCATTATTTATAGTACCTTACCTATAATTTCAATTGGCCCTGTTTAATACGTTCGCTACCATAGAGTAGTTGCTTTTTTTTATAATTGTAACATAGGCTATTTTTTAAATTCTAAACTACGCTTTTAAAAGTAGTGGAGGTGGTGTTCAAGTTCGAAGGGAAAGTACCAAATCCACCCGGGTGAAGTGCTAGTATTTCATAAACGCTATCTTGCCCTTAAGGGGATTAATTTACAAAAGCCCTTTCTTAGTACTCACCTACATTATTCAAGAAGTTTCCAGCAAAATTCATGCTTCTAGACTCTCCGGCTTAGTCTGTACGTTGTCTTACAGTAAATATTTCTTGGAATTTGGTAAATCTACGTAGCGGCGTCGTAGCCCGTAGATTTGCTACGAATGCGTAGAACTTGTAGCAGAATTGTAGCACATTAATTTATCGATTTAAGATTTCAAATTTTTCTTCTGTATCATGGATGCGTTAACAAACATTCAAACTCTCTCATACACAAACAGCCAGACCTGGAAAAATTACCTTTAGGTCATACAAATATTTGTTCCGTGCGGGAATCAGACCCGTGATACGGAGCACTACAGCCAACCGCTCAGCCACTGCGTCAACGTGCCATCAATTTCTTACTCGTCAATAAATTCAGCACCGACGTCAGTGAAGGAAAACATCGTGAGGAAACCTGGACTTGAAACATAAGTCTTAAATTTCCAACCCGCCTTGAGCAAGCGTGGCGATTAATGCTCGTGCCTTCTCTGTATGAGAACAGGCCTTTGCCCTGCAGTGGGACAAAAAAAGGCTGGTATTATTAGTATTAAAAATCCGTAACATATTGTTATTGCAAAATTATAACGAGGTGTTTTCATAAGTGAAAAGTTTTTTAAATTGCCCTAAACATTTCGCCCTTAATTATCAAGTATAAAAAGCGGAACTTTGAATAAGTATTAACATAACCGCGTTTGTAATCCCTATTGTCTATAGTTTTTGTTTATGGTACATGAACATTGTTCACGGATCGCTGATCATTTGTTTAGTCAAGCGTATCGGCTCATAGATAAAGGTGGGTGAGCGGGGCAGTGTATTGAGATACAGCGCTTTCTCTTGTTTTTTTTTAATTCATTAGTTAATCCTGGTGGCAGAATTCATTGTCATGGTCATTTTTCTTTTTAAACCGCTTCTTAGTACCCATAAATATATATATATATGTATTTATATATTTTTTTTAAGAAAACGTTGCCCCATACTAGGAATTTCTCCTGTATCGTGGGTGCGTTTACAAACATTTAAACTCACTTACACAAACAGCCAGACCCAGAATATGATGATGGGAAAAGTGTAACTGGGTTTATCCATCTAGACTTTGGATTAATAATAATATATGTTATAATACTAGCCTGTTACTGTCCCACTGCAAGTTCAGTTTTTCAATTCATATGGATGAGTAAATAAATAAATAAATTTCGTAATTTCCCCTTCGAATTATAACATCCCCTTTAAAGCGTTGTTTTATAAATAAAATAAAGCATATTTTAACCTTTACCTATACTTTCCATAGACAAAAGAATTGTACAAACCGGTTAAGACTGACTAAACCGACAAGATTTTTTTTTTTTTTTTAAACGTTGCCCCGCACTAGGAATTTCTCCTGCGTCGTGGGTAAGATTTAAAACATTTAAAGTCACATACCCAAACAGCTAGACCCGGAACAAGTACCTGTAAGCCATACAAATATTTGTTCCGTGCGGGAATCGAACCCAAGACACGCGGTGCGGCAGTCGATCGCTCAGCCACTGCGCCAACCGTGCCATCAAATGCGATAATTGTGATAGCTCGGATAATATACATCAAATAAATATTATTTATATAAATGTATATGTGCCTGTAGCACTCAGGAATAGTGTAGCTTTTGAATAGTGAAAATATTTAGTATACATATGACAGTTTTTAATCGAAATTTACGCGGAGGAAGTCTCGGGCAAAAGCTATTGTAAAAGTATGTCTGTCTGTTATCTTTTTACACTTAATCCGCTGAATCGATTTATATGAAGTTTGGTATGAGGATAGTTTAAGACCCGGGGAAGGAAATAGGATCATTTTCGTCTGCATCCGCGATAACTGACAATTATGCGGACAAGTCGCTGGCAAAAGCTAGTAACTTATATTTGCTTGTTACTTATATGTACAAAAGCTCCAAATAACAACAAACAGCCAATCACGGCCATTCACTGACCACCACACTTAAATCCATACGGGCAATACTCGCTAATCCGTCACGCCCTCAGGCAATACCATTGACAATCATTATTACCACTTATCGCTATTCCACGGCTTATGATTCTACCCATACCCTTTATGTAAACAGTATGATGATATTGTATTGTCAGGAACAAAACGCCTAGCTCCCCACTGGGACGGGCATAGAGTAGGAATGTGTAGATGCGTAACAAGTAATAGACATTAAAATTTACATGCATAGAATTAAATTAAATACACAATGTCATAAATATATTAAAAGAAGATGGATGTATGTGGCTGACATTATTCTTCAATAAGTTGTTGCATGAGGAAGTGATCCCACAAGAGTGGTGCAATAGTTCACTAGTGCCCATCTTCAAAAATAAAGGGGACGTACAGGACTGCAACAACTATCGAGGGATAAAGCTCCTGTCACATAGTATGAAAGTATGGGAGAAGGTGATAGAGAAAAGATTGCGAGAGGAGAGTGAAATTACCCCAAGTCAATTTGGGTTTATGCCAGGTCGAGGAACAATGGACGCCACCTTTGCACTCCGCCAGCTGTGTGAGAAATACAGACGTGCACATAAAAACTTGCACATGGTGTTCATTGATCTGGAGAAAGCGTATGATAGGGTGCCCCGGGAGGTGTTGTGGTGGGCCGTGAAAGAGAAAGGTGTGCCTGGGAAGTATGTGGAGTTAATTCGGGCAATGTACAGCCGGTCTAGGACGTATGTCCGATCGGCTGCTGGCAACACCGACAAGTTCAGTGTGGCTGTAGGACTGCACCAAGGGTCGGCATTAAGCCCTTACCTCTTCTTGTTGATAATGGACGCTCTGACGTCGGACATACAGGAAGAGGCACCCTGGTGCATGTTATTTGCCGACGACATTGTTCTTGTCGGTGAAGATGGACCTGAGATCCAGAGCAGACTGGAGAAATGGCAACAGAGGCTGGAGAGTGTGGGCTTGAAAATCAGCAGAACCAAAACTGAATATATGTTCTGCGATTTCGGCGGTCTCTCCAGTCCTGAAGCAATGTCGCTTAACAGCGTGCTTCTCCCGGTCTGTTCCGACTTTCGGTATCTCGGTTCACTCGTGCAAAGTGACGGAGAAATAGATCGGGCTGTCAAGCACCGAATTAACATAGGGTGGATGAAATGGCGGCAGGTAACGGGAACAACCTGTGACCCCCATATTCCCCTTGAACTTAAGGGGAAGATTTACAAAACAATGGTCAGACCTGCTGTCTTGTATGGATCAGAATGTTGGGCCGCAAAAGGCATGAATGAAAGGCAGTTACATGCAGCTGAGATGAGAATGCTGAGGGGGATGTGTGGTGTTACGCGAATGGATAGAATAAGAAATGAGTATGTAAGAGGAAGTCTTAAAGTTGCGCCTGTGACCGAGAAGTTGTGTGGAAATCGGTTGTCATGGTATGGGCATGTGATGCGAAGGAATGAGGACCATGTTGTGAGGAAAGTTTTGAGTATGAATGTGCAGGGTTACATGAGTAGAGGAAGACCAAAGAAAAGATGGATGGATTGTGTGAAAGAGGATATGGCAAGAAAAGAGGTGACCCATGAGATGACGGCAAATAGAGATGTATGGAAGAAGAAAACATGCTGCGCCGACCCCAAATAAAATTGGGATAAGGGCAGGAGGATGATGACACAATGTCATAAATATAATTAAATTTAAATACAAAATGTCATAGATAGAACTAAATTAAATATAAATGAAATAATACACATAAACATACCAAATTAGAACAACACAATAACAAAATACACACAAACGCCGCTCAGTTCAGATTATGCTATACTTAATAATTATTTAACTTTATGACGTAGCAGTAGTCATTTATTTATTTAATTGTTCAAAAAGTTACCCCCCCCCCCCTACTTTTATTTCTTCTTCTCCTTTCTTTTTCTTTTTTTCTTCTTCTTTTGTTTTTTTCTTTCATCGAGACTCCTCCGTGCCTCGGAAAGCACGGCCATTGGTCCCGGCTGTCTGATCTGATCTTTAACAATCGTTACGGTTAGTCAGAAGCCCGAGAGCCTGACAACCAGTCTTACCAAGAGTTATAGTGTTGCCCAGTATCTGGTTTGTGGAGGTCAGATAGGCAGTCGCTCCATGTAAAATACTGGTATTTAGCTGCATCCGGTTAGACTGGAAGCCGACCCCAACATAGTTGGGAAAAGGCTTGGCCGATGATGACTTAATAGCATAGCATTGCATAAATGTGTTCATATAAAAGGTATGGTGAGCAATATTGTTGTTTTATATAATATTATTTATATGCTACCTATATGTTATAGGTTCACTCATACCTCGTTCTTTTCTTTTTTTTCAATTCTTTAAAAGAGACTATAACCTCTGAGTTTCTTTCGGTGCTTGTCAGGTAGGGAAACACCGACCTAATCCAATGGTAATTTATTTAATGTCACGTAAAAGTGTTCTTTTTTTAACTAATGTACAGAAATAACTAGGTACCTTTTACAATTTATCATTGTTGATTCGCTTCTATACGATTATCTTACTCTATGGACAGCAGCTTAGACGCGGCCCTGCGGGCGAATATTCTATTGTCATTAGATAAGTGACAATTGATATTTTGGGCAACAAAATATTTTAGAAAATCCTTTATTTTCTGAGTTGAGTTTGCTGGTCATGGTTTTTGATATGGGATAAGCTGATGTGCTTTGACAATGCATGGAATAATCAATCAACTTGGTTTATCTCTGTCAGCCAGATAGCCAGTTACTGGACATGAGTTTGTCAAGTAGAGTGGCTGTACACAGTGGAAGGGACTTCGAGTCACAAGCTGATGTCATGAGTTCAAACTACATGATTCTGGACGCCATGCGCCATAGCGTTTAAATTTTTCGTTCGATTATTATCACAAACAAAGCTGCGGTATTATTCCTTGTTTAAATATCGCAGCATATGCTGAGATAGGAGCCTTTCTGGCCTTATTATTTTAATTTTGTTTTTTTATTTTTATTACCTGTGCGTGACCCAAAGAAATGTTTTTCTTTCCTTTTCTTTCACTTGTATCCTCCGCAGGGTTAAGTAGAGGTGTACTTATGTTTAAGCCCCATGTAATAAAAGAATAAGCTAGACTTGGGGCTGTTACTGAGAAATTACAGATGGAAAAACCCAATAACACTTTAACAGCCCGCGGAATCAAAACCAAGACCTCCAGCTTAGCAGTAGTCTTTCGACCACAAGACCAAGGAGGCAGTTTTCTTATTTTAATATTATTATTTAATTACACGAACAACTTAATATCTCCACCACATCTGGAGTTGTAATAAGACCCCATTGGACGACACTATGTCCCTCAGTCTATGACATTGTCTATGAAGGGCATAGACGAAGGGGTTGCTTGGGTGACCACAAGAATGTTGTACAGTGGGTGCTTACACTAATTGAAACTGGTCGGGGGGCTTTCGGGCAATACAGGCCTGATGTTATATTACGTATAAATCAAATGGCAAAATAACAGATGTACAGTGTCCACGTGTAATGACGCGCAACGGAGGGCGATCCTCGATTATTAACGAGTGCTTACGAGGACGCACGAACGTACCCGAACCTACCCGAGCTCATCCGAATACATTATTAATGAGGTGGCATATTTGCGAGGAATGCTACAATGAGTTATGAGGCAATTGTTGTTTTACTGAATTGTGTTGTGGGGATGCACCATATACGTGTCTGGGCAATCAAGCAAGTGGCTCAGAGAATTTTAGTCGATTTGCATAAGAATTATGTATGATCTTGTAGGTAGGATATAGTGCCTATAGCCTAGCTCTGTTCTGTCTCCTGCTTGGCATGAAGTGTAGTGCAAATTATGTATTTTCGTAACTCCTGTCCTGTTATTTTCTGATTAATTCATTTGTTGGATCCAAGACAGTTGAATCGTTTCTCCGGGAAGCTTTTCTGGTTGGTTCGTGCCTCGGAAAGCACGTTAAACCGTTGGTCCCGGCTGTCATTTGTAGATCTTTGACAGTCGTTACGGGTAGTCAAAGCCCTAAAAGTCTGACAACCAATCTTACCAAGGAGTATCGTGTTGTCCAGTAATTGGGTTTTGGAGGTCAGATAGGCAGTCGCTCCATGTATAATACTGGTATTCAGCTGCATCCGGTGAGACTGTGAGCCGACCCCAACATAGTTGGGAAAAGGCTAGGCAAATGATGATGATGAGCTCCTCTTCCTCCTCGATTTCTACCTGATGCAATGAGATCTTTAATGATAGAAGTAAAGTGTTCACTTTTTAATGAAAAATCTTATTGGGTTAGATGATTTTCTCATGAATGTTTACCATTTCAAATAAATCCGTAAAAATGAGTAAAAGGCAACGAACATTTTCAACGCTGGCGGGTCCAGAATTATGTTCTGAACTCATGGTATTAGTCTGCGCGTTGATACTCCTCCTTGTATAATTTACCTGAATTATTCAGTAATGTGACTGCTCACAAGGTGCTCGTCATTTCAAAATGTTCAAAAGGAAAAATACCATAAAGTTGTGTACAGTCTACACCAAAAGTCATCGTTATCTCTAATTAACACCTTAACTGCCAAACAACGAGACACAATGGAAAATGTATTGTTTGTCGGTCACTTGGCGTTTAAAGGTGTTAAGAACTCATTTTGTTTTGGCATTAAGAGGATCTTCATTCGTGGCACTTTGCCGCACTAGAGCGGGCATGCAAAGTAATACACTGCATTATGAGCCTAACCGCGGTGCAATAAGAGCCAGTTTTCGAGGAAGTGTGTTGAACAATTGAACGGTTTTCTTGCCGTACCACTGCTGCCTCGTGGCTATGCCTGTTATCATAACATAGCTGTCAGCGCTCACTGTTCAGACAACAGCGACAGTCAGAGTATGCACGTTGTAAGATATATCCGGAGCTCTGAATGCGAGCAGACATGTTCATTTGCATTATAAAACAATTGAACTTATGACGTCTTTTGTTTTAACTTGTAGGATATTAAGAGCTTTGACATTATATATTTTTACTCTTCCGCTGTTCTTTTGTGGCGGCCTAAGTGGCGCAGCGGGCGAAGGTCCACCTGCGACGCAAGAAGTTGCGGGTTCGATTCCCGCCTTGGGACAAATGTTTGTACGATCTACAAAGATTTGTTAAGGGTGCTCTGGGTATTTGCTATGTATATTAAAAAATACCTATCTATGTAATGTATTGTATTAAGTATATCAGTCATCTAGTACCCATAACACAAGCTCTGCTTAGCTTGGGGCTAGATGATGCTGTGTGAATTGTCCAGCATCATTGATTATTTATTTATTTCTGATTACTTTCTTTGCGGAATGCAAGACAGTTGGTATATTTCCTTAAAATACTTCCCTCAGGATTTAAATTACGTACCTAACATCATCACGCCTGTATTGAACGAAGAGTTAGACAAAGGTGTATCTGTACATACAGAAGCTACACCCGACACCATTTCGCCTCGTTTTAAGTCCTATGAAATAGGGGGCGAGCCTATTGTCATCAACCGAACACAAATCCATACAAAATGCTACCGAAAATTTCCAGGTGGAAAAGCACAATAACACTTGCCTGACCCGGGAATCGAACTCAGGACCACATGCTCAGCAGTAGCGCATGGGATCTTACATTCAATTTAGCTGCTATTTGCACTATAAAACGTCGAATCTAATCTGCATATCATTTGATAAGCAGTTATATTTGAAGTTTGGGATACGCCAGCGCCACGGTAACGCGACTCCTGCGCACGCCGCGTCTACGCATGCGCTAACCCTTACTGCATACCAAATTAGCCGGTACGCCACATACATCTGTTCTTTGTTGGTACTGCCGCGTGGAGAGGTGTTTTAGGAGTTTTGGGTCGGTTGTACTTATAGGTACACCTCTGCTTAATCCTTCGAGGAATATAGGCATGAAGTTATGTTTCATTTATTATGTTTAATGATAATTGGGTCGGTGACATTTCAATTTATCTAAAAATAAGTTTGTAATTTTTAAATTATTTAAATTATTAAAAAATGTTAATAAGCTTAGAGACTTATAAAACATTTTATTAGGTACATAGGTACTCGTAGTATAAAAGTGATGTGGGCAGCACAGGACCGGTCGTTGTGGCAATCTTTGGGGAACGCCTAAGTCCAACAGTGGACGTGTTAACGGTCTCTGTTAATGGAAAAAGTCTCTAGAAGGCTGGCAACATAAAAAGATACCAGTTACAAATACCATATACCACCGACCGAAAATTGAAATTTTAACCATCCAAAATCCTAGATATCGTTAATATTATTTGACGCGACACTTTTGTTCTCCACATTACTTAACCCTGAACCACGCGGTGGGTATTTTGATCCCACTTAAGATATAGAATATTTGCATACAAAATTATCGTTTTAGTACGTGCTGCCTGTCCGTATGTCGTGTAGTGCGTAACTACGTAACGTACCCGTGGTCGCGTTCCCTAAGTTGATAGGAAACGGTCGATTGATTTTATATGTTGTTTTTGAGTTTTTTTATTGAGAGCTAACCTGTTATTGGTGCCATTTAAATAGCTAATTCATAGGCTACTACTGTGCTTCTGACAAGGGGTTAGTTAAACTTGCTCTTATTTTGTGGGGTGCGTTCTTAAGTACTTATATTTAGTTTTAACTCTTGTGTAGAATAGTTTATGACGTCATAAAATAAGCACGTGACTGTCCGATTGGTCTAGTGGTAACAGGTGCTACCGCGAAGTATGAGGTCTTAGGTTTAAGTACCGGGTCGAGCAAAGTGTTGTTGAGATTTTTAAGTAGTAGCCTGGAGTCTGGATCTGTTAACGGTTGATGGTATTAGGCTTGCTCCCTATTATGGAATGGAACTAGTGAATGCGTTGTACACAGTAAAGGTCAAATAATTTATTTCAAATTAAACCGTTAAAAAGCACTTTCAAACGTCAAATTAACGATTAAAAGAATATACTAAAATTATTATAGCCAAGAAACACCACAATTACTCTTTTAAATTAGTTTTTTTACAGTATTTTGTATAATTATGATGTAATGTATTTATTTTATTACACAATAAATAAATAAATAAATATTGCTGGACAATCCACACAGCATCATCTAGCCCCAAGTTAAGCAGAGCTTGTGTTATGGGTACTAGATGACTGATATACTTAATACAATACATTACATAGATAGATATTTTTATTATACCTATATAGCAAATACCCAGAACACCCGGAACAAATATTTGTAGATCGTACAAACATTTGTCCCAAGGCGGGAATCGGACCCGCAACCTCTTGCGTCGCAGGCGGACCTTCGCCCGCCGGGCCACATCGGTCGTCAAAATCACAATATACCTGATAACATTATGTAATAAAATAAATTAATGGAATAAATCGATGCAAATGCTTTATCATATTTTCGTAGTAGGCTCGGATAAACTTTTAAAATGGACGGACATTTAAAATGAAAAGTAACATCAAAATTTCATCGTGCAATTAGACCAAACCGCTAACAAAAACTAATTTGCATACAAAAATGCATTTATTTTCGCCCTTATTAACACATTGGCCACGAGTTGCAAAAATAACTGTACGACAGTCCATTGTTATTTCAATTTCGCGATTAACCCCACATCTACTTTAAATACCACTGACCATAATTAGACCACAAAATTCGAACCCACGTATCCCATTGTGAGCAAATATGGACGTATCATTATTTTATCAAAATAATTAGGTTGTACTAAATATTTAAACGGTCAGTCGACTATAACAATCGGGCATTGTTGTAATGTAAATAATTTATAGAGTTAACAATAGGCGCGTGCTTTAAAAATATGTGATTGGGATAAAAATAGCCCGGTCGCGTTTGAGGGTTGGTGCATCTGCCGCGGTACACTGCCGCAGACATTACACTTGATCTATGCACGGATTATGAAAATCTTGTTGTTTATTAGGAAATAAATAAAATGGCGTAAAAGGCTGGATTAGATTCAGATTTGGGGTGCATTTGTAAGTAATAATGAAATTGGAATAGATATCAATTCCGGTTTTTTAGGTGAGCAATATAACATGCAATGGTCGTCATGCAATGGTCGTTTAAACTTATCTTGCCTGCGGCTCTACACGCGTATAAAATTATTAAAAAGATTTATTTTTACAGTTACTTTTCGACTTTTAATGACAGTTAATAAGATTCGATATAAAATCTCGCTCTGAAGGATATTTCAGACTTTTTTGCAATATGCACGCTCCTATCTATGACACAAAAAGACACTTATGTAGCAAGAACGTAGCAAGTGAAAGAAAGGTACGTATTAAAATGGCCAATCAGATCTCTCCGTTCTATATAAATTATCTATTTTATCCTATAAGTTTTATCAAGTATAAAAATGCATTGAAATAAGAGGTCACTTCCTGATAAATTTCAATCGAGTAAATTACGTAAGTTAGTATTTCTCAATTCTAGTTAAATCAGATTTACGATTTTCAATTTAACCTTAATAAGAGTAACCTCATCACTATAGACAAATACCAAAGTTCTAAATTCAAAAATAACACAAACTTACCACTTGATATTGAAACTCATTTAATAATAATTAACTTACCTACCGTTTGAATCCAAAAGTTCTCAAAAACATTTCAAACTTAAGTAAATTACAGGTTAGATAGCAAGAAATAATAGTGGCTAAGATCTGGGTCACGGGTGCCGGCCACAGGGCTGTCCGGAATGACAAATTGTATATAAAACATATTAAAGAAACAAGATAAATTCCAGCCTGTTACTGTCCTTCAGTTACTGGCTCCTTCTCATAATGAGAAGACACAGCATTAATCACCACGCTAGCACAAGACGGGTTGGGAATTTCAGACTTATTTTGATAATAATTATTGGTGTTATATAGTCAGACTTACTTATTTGGCTTACTAACTTGTTACTGGGTTGTGGAGGTCAGATAGCCAGTCACTCCATGTAAAATACTGGTATTCACCTGCATCCGGTTAGACTTTAAATCGACCCTAAATAGTTGGGAAAAGGCGAAGCAGATGATGATTGATTACAATTCCAGGTTTCCGTACGATTTTTTCCTTCACCGATACCAGCGGCGTCTAAGATAAACTTGAAAGTCTATACAATAACTTAACTAAGTAGGTACCTAACAATAAACTTAAAAATCCTCCTCATCATCTTCATTATCTAGTATTGATTTTAATGATAGTGTGGTAATGAAATTGGATAAAAGTAACGCACTAAAAAATTGGACCCAACATTTGGACCAAGGACCATTTGCCCGTGAGTACATCCACCGCAACCGTAACCGCCGAGAGTAAGACATTTCATGAATTATTTATTGTTCGTAGTTTGGCCAAAATATATTGCTCTAGCCTGCTCCATCTTTCTTGGGCGTTACACACAACTGTTAGTTATTTTCTGCGGATGATGGATCGATGCTTATTAAAATGAGTTTTATTGGGGCCTATCGAGGAAAAACAGTACTTACAACACGTACGTAAAAACAGTGGTATTTTTGTTTAATTAATATCGCAGCATATGCTGAGATAGGAGCCTTTTTGACCGCGCATAGGTTCTTTTATTCAATTTTAATATTTTTGTTTGTTTAGTGTTTAGTTTTTTTTCTTATGTGTATTTATTACAAATAAATGATTTTCCTCTCCTTTTTAATTCTTTCTTTCTTTATTTCTATTGTTATTTTATCAAAGTAACTTATTGAATAATTGGAGTTTTTATGCATCATATTTTCTTGAAAGCCATTTTATGTTGCAGTTATAGATAGACAGACATCTTTGGAACCTTTATTTGAAAAGCTTTTAAAAAATATCTACTTGTCTTTGTCTTTTTGTCTTTTTTTTTTTTAGATAACGTTGTTTAAGTGCAAAGAGATTATAAAAAGCCAGGATACGAAAACCTGATGACATCACGAAGCAATAAAATATATTCCAAACCAATAAAATGAAAGCCATGAAAATAAAAATAAAACCAATAAATTAAAAAGTCACATGCAGGTGACAACCCTATTAGGTAAACAATTTGTTTCAAAGACAAGGAACGTCCTTGTCTCGACAGTTTGAGACACTTCGGTCAATTAGACCGCGCGTCGTCATTCCCACGATATTAATGGGAAAATTCGTAGTCAATGAGAAGTTTTTTTAAGGTTTTTGAGGTTTTAACTACTGTGTAATTAAGTAAGTAGTTCGGTAGTTCTTTTGACGTGTAAGTTGTATTATTTGGTGGTTTAATTTTGGCTAGTAGGTTACTTAAGCGAAGTCAGTTTCAAATTAAAGCTAAGTGATAGTTAGAACTTAAAAAAGTTCAATAATTTATTTCAATTAAACCATTATAAAATACCTTTTTGAGCGTTAAATATACAAGTCAAATAAAACACAAAAATACTTCTAGTTGCCCCTTTCAAAACATAGTTTTATATGGAGAAGGATGGGCAAGAAACTCCACACTAGTCAGATGATTATCATGTCATACCGTCTAAAGTCTTGCTACATATATAATTATATTTTTCAGTATGATGGAAGACAAAGAAATCTGTGCCGGCCCGAAATAAAATGAAATACAGGCACGGAATGATGTTAATAAGAGGTTAATAAATAATTCGTTATAATGATACTGTCTTGAAAGAAGTTTAATACCATTATAGCAAATGAGGTTAGTAAGTAAATGGCTTATGATAAACTGCTAAGTCATTTCTTGCAAGTGGCTGTACTTTACCGACTGTCCTCAATTATCTGTTGTACTTTCTATTCGTTTCTTATTCCTATAGCTGTATGTAAGTGTACAGCTACTAGTACCTCAAATGTCTAGTTTTTTTAGAACTATGTTGGAGTTTTCTTCCGGTCTGATCGTATGCAGCTAAACACCAGAACTTAACATGGAGCTTATTACGCCTACACGACCCAGTTACTGGGTAGTGCAATACCGTTTGGTCAGTCTTTCGGGCTTCTGACTACCCATAATGACTGTCTAGATATACTAATGACAGTCGGGGCCAACTACTTGACGTACTTTCCGCGTCACGGAGGGGTCTTGGCATGCAATGGATAGTCACTCGTTCACGGAATTACCTCATCAAACGTACCTTATTTAGCCACAAGCCAAAATATTCACCACCCTGGGCCTGTCATTATCATCATCCTCCATCCATCCATCTTCTTTAGACGACCTATGTGGCGCAGCGGGTGAAGGTCAGCCTGCGACGCAAGAGGTTGCGGGTTCGATTCCCGCTTTGGGACAAATGTTTGTACGATCTACAAATATTTGTTTCGGGTGTTCTGGGTATTTGCTATGTATAACAAAAAAAAAACTATATATGTAATGTATTGTGTTAAGTATATCAGTCATCTAGTACCCATAACACAAGCTCTGCTTAGCTTGGGGCTAGATGATGCTGTGTGGATTGTCCAGCATTATTTATATTTATATTTATCTTCAATATTGTTAACACTTAGTTCTGTGACTAAATTACCGAAATGAAGAGAGAGAAACCGCTGAAGAATAAAAATGAAATAATTAAATACTGTTAACAAGGGTGTGTAGAACTTGAACCAAATCGGATCGATAGGGAAGTTGTAGTGGCTTATTTATTAGTTTCAAATGACACTTTTCATATGTCATCAATCAATATAAACCCTATTTATTACAATATTACAATAATGGCTCAATCATCAATCCAAAATACATCAATAAGGTCACCATTAAAAAATAATTTAATACTGTCAAACATTACAAGTACATTCGGGGACAGAAATCCGTTACAAATGTATTAAAATAAATTATTTAATAATCTAAATTAGTGACCGCTGTAACGAACGATTTGAAACGCATGCGCACCCTTCGCCGTTCACGTACGACAATAATAACGATGTATGAATTCTGAATAGCGGTGTCAGGATTAGGGATGGGCAAATCTATGTACTCACATTTTACTTTGCTGGTGTAAATTATTAAGTTTTGAATAATTCTTGAGAGAAATTGAATAAAGTAGAATGTTATGCTCTTTATTGTATACTATAAAACTTACAAATAATAACTCTAAGAGCTACAAAGGGTGTGGCTAATGGGCGGCCTTATCGCTAGAAGTGATCTTTTACCTTTAGATGGACTTGATAAAAAATAAAATAAAATATGCGATTGGTACTTTCATAGTTATATGTATAGACATCGTATCTGGTGTGGTACATTTTTGAATAGAAGCTAACCCCTATTCCTAAAATGATGTCATTATTGTCTCACTTTACCTAAAACGGCAAAAAAAATGTCATAGATAATACAAATACACACCGTTCAATGTTCCTTTTTCGAATACGCCGCTCAAATGCGTAGTAGGGGTGCGAGTGCGTATCTATTCATTACTTTCTATTTATTGGGCGTATCGAGTGTTCATTACGCGCTGTTGATAATTTTGTACGTATGTGTAATGTGTTAACCTGAGGTGCGATGCGGGCGGCAGATGCAAGTAAGTGTACTTTTAATGGACCTCCATCGCTTTTTGTGGTAACTATAAAGTGGTTAGATAAAAACTGTGTTTCTGGCAATACAACAGTTTGTTTGCGGTTTGATATTGCCATTGAAATATTCGGTTAATGTGTAAACAACAATTTGTAGAGTAAACGAGGCTGCGTTGTTCTCATTAGTGGCTTAAATCCTTTTCTTCGCTTTTTGTCCTGGAGTTTTGCCAAAGAGCGCTATGTAAGGCTTTCCCACTTTGCTGTAAGAGCTTTAAACTGTCACTGCCTGTACAATATAGCGCTGCAACAGCTTTATTACTATACACCGGCAATTTTACTGGGCAATAAAACTCTGAGAGTGATGGTGACTTAGAATTGTTATATATGTTTTTATGTTTACTTAAATTGGCCAATATGTTGTGTATCAGTAACCTGTACGAGTAAGTACGCAAACTATTAATTATTGTGTTTTTTTGTTTACTGTTTTTTGTTCCTTCCTGCTAACAATTTACAGTTTCAAGTGTTGTACTACACCTTATCTAATATCAACAGTTTTTGTTACCCAATTCAAACTAATTCTATTACAACTGCTTTAAAAAAACATCGTATTCAACAGGACATTAGACACCATACAAAATAAAATATTCAATTGTCCTAAAGCAAAGCAAATTGTTTAAGTGTAGGGGTTTCTAAACCGGTTTTGGTGAAGTTCAAAATGGTACATTACAAACGAATGGAAATCAGATATATTCTATTCCACAATGACAATAGAAAATTCTATTTTATAATAGAACTTGATGGACACACGTTTAATGCTATTGTTGGTTTTGTAATCATATGCCGTAGTTTTTTTAAGTTGAACTTTATTCCGGATTGTGGTTGGGAAATCACTAAATTATACGAAAAAAAAGAAAAAACTATTAAAAAAAATAAAATTGATACCAGTTCTGGTAAAATTTGGGTGTACTATAACTATACTTCTGCCAACCCTTCGCGTAATGTTTTGGCAAATAAATAAACAACATCACAACTTTCGTACTCTAGTTTTACATAAAAATGAAAGCATACTGAAAATAGCACAAGCTTTCGCTGAGTTAATACGCGTCAGGAAGATAAATCGACCTCCGATACACCCACCATTTATCAAAATCTGTCTGAAAGTTTATACGCTACGACCATCCATTACTTTGCACCTTGAAACTTACATAACTCCTACCTCACTTCCACTGTAAAATACACTTTCCAGCCTTAATCATTTAAAAAAAAAACTCACCATGTTATACATTCGGGAATTTTCCCAAATGAAACGCTGAAATGGGAAAAGTCGTGTCATCAAAAATGGAACGAAATGAATTTGTTAACTGACTGCCCATCAAGTGAGCAATAAACCGTACCAACTTAAAAACCTGACAGCACTCTGGATGATAATAAGAATAAATTTTTACTGGACAAAATTCAGTATCTTGAATGCTACATTCACAGTCTCGTATATATGGCTAAGAAATATAGCCAGACGATACTTAAGAACATTCGCGTACAACCTGAATAAAATTGAAGTCTGGCAAGGCTTTTCTACTCTCATCACTCATTTTTCATTTCATCACTCTCTCTCATTTCTACGGCTTTTGTTTTTTTTTGCCACATCCATTTACTTCCTACATAAGTGTAAGCACCATTATGAAGGCTGAAAGTTTTCGTCCCTGTACAGAGTGAAATCATCGACGAACAACCGGATACCATGAGAATTGAACATGATTTAGGAAAAAGCAGCAAAAACAGCAAAAGCAGCAAAGCAGCTGGCAGTGTTTTCGTCGGATTTTTCTAAAGTCTACATACGAGTATTTTTCCAATGTTTATTTACTATTTAAAGTATCCATAATCATGATTTCTACTTTACCCAATGATTTTTTTAATGATAGCTAGACGTATATTGTTTGCTTATTTATTAGAAACATTTATTTATTTTATTGCATTCCATATGTCTGGAAGCCGACCCCAACTTAGTTGGGAAAAGGCTAGGCATTTGATAATGTTTGAAAAAGATGGTATAACAAATTGAAAGATCAATATGGACCCTGAAGGGGGTGTAAAAATAAATAAATAAATAATGCTGGACAATCCACACAGCATCATCTAGCCCCAAGCTAAGCAGAGCTTGTGTTATGGGTACTAGATGACTGATATACTTAATACAATACGTTTGGATAGATATTTTTATTATACATAGGAAATACCCAGAACACCCGGAACAAATATTTGTAGATCGTACAAACATTTGTCCCAAGGCGGGAATCGAACCCGCAACCTCTTGCGTCGCAGGCGGACCTTCGCCCGCCGCGCCGAATCGGTCGTCAAATAGGAGAGAGCCCCTTCCACCCTGTACAACTTGGGCACGTCAGAAAATATCATTTTACCCTCGAGTGTATGAAGTCAGTACTTGGAAGTTCGCGTACTCCAGAAGTTAAGAGTGGTCGATGTACAAGTTTTTATGTGGCTTCATGTATATAAAACTTTTACTCGTGTTTTGTGGTATTATATTGGTGAAGTTTTGGGTCTGTGAATGTAAGCTAAGTCCCCAGTTTCCTATTTATGTTAGTATGATTTGATAGCCCAGGATATTCTCCATTAACTTATTTTCATAATAAGGTATTAAACAATAAATTGGTTCTACAGATTTTTTCTTCATAACTAGTAAACACTATCTTTACAAATAAATAAAATTGAAGTGTTTGTATGATGTGTAAAGAACAGCTTTTTATTTATACATACTTTTTACGCATAGGTAAAAGGTTAAAAATCTTTATTTTTAATTTTGTCTGTCTGTTTGTTTGGGCTAATCTCCGAAACGGCTGAACCAATTTTGACGGGATCTTCACTAGCAAATGTGTTATTTAAGCTCTTTTGTTTTAGACTTGCTATGTCCCTAACTTCGTCCACGTGGAAAGATATTACTTATTATGATTATTAGCTGATAGTCTAGCTATGAAGCTAGGTAATATTTCATTTTAAAAACTAGGCTTAATAGATGGTGGAGGGGATGTCAAAGTTCGAAGTGAAAAGTACAAAATCCACGCGGACAACGTCGCGGGCGAAGTGCTAATTTTCTATAAAACAACGTTCTGTATTATGGTTTGCAATTCAATCAAAAGGCCCATCATGTGAGACCGCGTACAAGTGCATGCCACCTTTGTCGTTAATAAAATGTAGTGTTAAGTAGAGGTTATAGTGTGGGTGTTGCAACATGAGCGGGTAGCGATTTTTACATTTTTGGGATAAGAAGTCGATTGAATTAGGTTTATTTAGAATATTTGAAGCTTTCTTATCTTGTCTGCCGATACCGATCGGCAACGAGAAGCAACACAATATGATTGAGTAGTATGTAGATCACCACAAACGAACTAGATCGCGATATTTAAGGCAACCGCGCGATTAAACGTATGATGAGAACCCATCAGAGGATCCTGCCTTTTCAATGGTCGATGAAGAGCTTTCCACCTTGCTCCTTATACCTCTGAAGAATTAAAAATATTACAAGGAGGGTAATATTTTTAATTCTTTCGTTCGAATTGACGTTACGCTTACGTCAAGCATTCGTGCTTGGAACACGGTTTTGTTAAAAGCGTTTTAAACCCGCTTCCGCCCAAATTGGATCATAACCCTAAAAACGGTAGCGCACGCCACGCGCCTGCGCGGTGACATGTGGACAGTAATGACTGAAGCGCCATGATGGCCGCGCTGATGGACTTTTAAACATGTACACATGTGTACTTGTAATTATTTAATTTCAAGGTATGGCTCGTGCCTTATGACAGCTGTCCAATTTAATGTTAAATTAATTTTGGAGACAAATTATGTTGCGCATTGAAAAGTGAACATTTTAAATGTTTTGATATTTATTTTATTTTATGTTTTGTATCGTGCTTTTTGTAATTTGTGTGGCCAGTGGTGTGTGTTTTATAGCCTGTGCCCGATTAGAGTAGGATGCAACGTTTTGGAACTGAGAATCGCTGTATAATCCGTGCGCCTTCAGAATGGGATGGAACCTCTTCAAGATTAATCGAATGACATTGCTATTGAATGGTGTCAATGCTTCTCAAGTCTCTTGTCTCAAGACTTGACGCAATTTTGCCGACACTTCCGTTACCGGGCGGACCGCGCGTGCTCTAGGTCACATCCCATTCTACCTAACATAGTGTGGAAGGGACATTGATGCACAACCTGATACCATGAGTACAGGACATGATGGCATGATGTTTGCCATCAGGACGAAACGTAAAAAACAGGAGAAGTCGACGAAAAATTTAAAAGCTGTCCAGAATCACGTACTGATCTCATCTCATCAGGATGTGCGTCGATTTCCCTTCCACCCTGTAGATTACATAGACTGTTAATGGCAGAGAAAATCACCATTGAGACCCCTGTCTTTGTTCTTGTTGGCTTTATTTATAACTAGCTATGAAGTTCGTGTTATGAAGTGGGGGGTTAGAAAGAGACAAAAAGTAACCTATGTCACTCTCCATCCCTTCAACTATCTCCACTTAAAAAATCACGTCAATTCGTCTCTCCGTTTTGCCGTGAAAGACGGACAAACAGACACACACACTTTCCCATTTATAATATTAGTATGGGTACTTTAAGTACTAAAATAAACCGCTGATATGGGCCATAAGACTGCTGGGTTGAATGAGTGGGAATGTGCGGGTTATGTCTGTAGAAGGCGTCAGGACCGATGGGCCAGAATCGTCACGCAGTGGGTGCCAGAAGACGGGCGTCGCCGCCGAGGGAGGCCTGGAAAACGCTAGCGTGCCGACTTAAACGCGTTTGCAAGAGATTGGCCGGAGAAAACCTCACGGAGAAAAGACTGGGAGGCCTTTGCCCAGCACTGGGACAATAAAGGCTAAGGAAAAAAAGGCCTTTTGTACCAGTCAACCTTTGAGTGATTCAGAAACACACAATGGTAGGTGCAATACCATTGGACCATCGATCGAAAGCTCCACTGCAAATAAAAACACAGTTAAAAGTAATTAATTCGTATTTGCAATCAAGTAACCACAGCAACGTACGGGGACACAGCATAAAATAATTGCATTTACGCAGTATATTTGCAGTCCGCACGTGCCAGATTAAAGATAAGTGTACAATTATGATTGTCACAGCTGGAGCGATTGCGTGCTGGGCTATCGGCAATCTGTGCAATGGGTGAACTGTTATTTGTTAAACTGTGGTTTGCGAAATTTTTGTGTTGATTGTCGGTTGATAATTTTAGCTTTTTAGGGAGTAAACAATGTGGAAAAATAATAATTTCATATATTTCTACTTACCAACTTATCAGACAGATGCGTTGCTAGGGAGTTTGTTGTGGCAGTTTTTTTTGACAGCATAAACTCTTACGGCGTTTTGGGGGCGTTTATGTAATTTTTGACGTTCAATAATTGCAGATTCTCTGCTTAATTTGAATAAATGATTTTTTTGCGTTATGAAATAATCCATCTAAAATAAAATCACGCCTGTATTTCTCAAAAGATAAGGCAGAGGTGTACGCCTACAGTTCTGATTAAGTCCCATGTAATAGGGGCGAGTCAATTGCCATCAACCGGATAGGAAAACCAAAGACCACTGTCCGATACGGGGATTAAACCCTCATGACCTCATGCTTAACAGTAGTGCTTATGAGCACTGGACCAAGGAGGCAATCTATGAATCATGTAAGTTTTCTAAACACCACAAATTATGCGTCAGGTTCGTTTTATTCTGATATAACTCCTAAATTGTCTAGTATCCAATAGGATACTAGAGATGAGGATGATGGAGATGAGGTTTTATACGTATCCTAGTAGATCCTAATGTAATAACATTAGGATCTACTAGGATACGTATAAAACCTCATCTCCGCATACCTATGGATTATCTTGTAAGTACCTATCCTTTCTTTACCAAGTTGACCGATTTCAATCATCCTCATAAATTGGCACTACAAAATGCAAAATCGTTTAACTATCGAAATTCCTTACTACAAACTACAAAAAACAAAACATCATCTGCCTAGTCTTTTCCCAACTATGTTGCGGTCGGCTTCTAGTCTAACCGGATGCATCTGAGTACCAGTATTTTACATGGAACGACTGCCTATCTCAAACCTAAGCCTAATCTAATTAAAAAACACCCAAAACCGAAATTAAAGTTGTTTCCAACATTTTTTTTTTGTTGTCGTTTGTTTTTATTTTGAAACACCTACTTGCTTACTCCGATCCGCCGCCGCCCTTGGCCTAGGCAGCCTGTAAAGGCTTTGAGCTTCCACACTCTAAGGCTTCCTGAAATCTAGGTCACGTTAAACCCAGGTGTATTACGTCGTGTGACGTTTCAATCCGATAACATACATTACTACCTCTGTTGTAATATCAACTTGTACTCACACTAGATACGAAGCCGCTAGGGGTTAAGAGACCAAAATTTGCCATTCTAAATTTGATTTCTCATTCAATAGGCAAGATCGATGTACGAAATTTTAAATTGTCGAATGTCGATGTTCGAAAGAGCTACCGTGACCTTGAAACATAAAGGCAAAGGACGGAACACGGATGGGTTTTAGTCAGTAAAAGTCTGACACGCCCTCCAGTTCCACCCAGAACTGGAGAAGTCATAGGGGGATTCCCCATCCTAAAAAAAAAGTGTGGCAGTGATTCATTTATAATTTATTCATGGTTTTAGGTTAAGTAATTAGAAAAGGAATTCTAACACAGTGATTGATGATTTCAAGTCACATGTCGTGTTAGTAAAAATATTCCTTATATTTTTACTAACACGACATGTGACTTGAAAATAAATAAATATTATTTATTTATATCTACGTCACAGAACTTCAAAATTGGAAATACCGAAGACAATACCGGTATAGGTAATCGGCCTTTCCGGGTCAAGTCACAATTACGAAATAAGCCCAAAACCACGGAGTTTACGTAATTAAATTATAGGGCTTATTATAACAAGATACGCAGTGAATAGGAAACCGGATGGAAATTACAAATATTTGGTATCGCGTTGTATTACTTTGAAGGGGTGAGCTGATCAGTACGGCTCACAAAAGCATATTGCGACAATCGTCCAGCTGGATTGCTGGAAGCTGAACAAAAAATAATCAAAATAATACCAGCCTGTTACTGTCCCAGTAGGGCAAAGGCCTCTTCTCATACAGTTAAGGCACGACCATTAATCACCATGCTTGCTTAAGAGTGGTTGGCAATTTCAGTCTTGTATTTCCTTGGGACGCCCTAGAAGGACATCCACTAACCTTATTTGTGATGTTCTTCAAAGACTTGCAACCGGCGCGGCGTCCATGTATGACCACATGTATGAACGTAAACGAAGCAAATAGAGTATGAAAGGATCGTAGCAGGTGGCGTACTGTAGTTTCTGCTCACACCCATGGGCATTTGCAAAAAGTTGTGATCATGTTTGTGTATTAACTGTAAGTTAAAAGATTCCTCTTCAAGTTTTCCTACACCAATGTCAGTGATGTCTAAGATAAACTTAAGAAGTACAAAATGCATTTAAATTTTTACTTTTAATTATTTAAATACTTACCCATGTCACAGATTACTGAATAGTTTGAACCTTGTATACAGATGCTGGATGCAGCAAGCTGAAGATAGGGCGCTATGGCGCTCATTAGGAGAGGGCTATGTCCAGCAGTGGACTAATATAGCCTGATGATGATGACAAAATGTCTAACCACATGAACTAACCAAATAACCCTTTCACTGCCCAGTTCAAAAATACGATTTAACTTGTATGTCACAATTTTTGGTAAATTACATAATGCGTAGGTATATGGTAGGGGGTGACGGGCATGTTCACATAATATCATCTGTAGCTTTTTACATGTACGACTCGGGAGCCTGGTGCTGGGCACTAAAAGTGATAAAATGTAACCTCAAAATTATTTCTGTTGCCATTTAAAAATACCCACAAAAGGTGCACATTTCTAAATAAAAAATAGTATACACACAATGGGCCAGTATCTATTACAACACCAAGCTACACAATTTAATAATGATCTATTATTCTGTTTCCCTCAGAAAAGCCCAAAAAGCAATCAGAAAAAGCCCCAATTATCAATACTTCTCTGAAACACAATAAATATTCAACTAAACGTCAAAACAATAGAAAACATGTGCATATTTCCATTGCAACATGTATCTCGCGTTTGCAAATTTTACTTACGAAAACGTACACAAATATGTATTTTTGGAAAAACAACTTTAAACCGTCCACGTGAAGTTCAGTTTGCAGTGCCACTTCAACAATTTGTATGAATTTTTTAATAGTACTGGTCATTGAAAAATTGTCTCAATTTTTAGTACTGTAAAGTTGATTATCGTTTAAGTAGAAATATCAATTTTGGACAAATGGATTTGAACATAGTATAAGTACAAAAGTCGCCCCTATGTTGGTTCTAATAAAATAGTGTAATGTTAAACGTTGACGTGTCGCACATAATTATGTTGATGTTGGTAACTCTGGGATACGGGTGGCAGATGTGCAACATAGATACTGTGTAGTGCATCGTTTAGTTCATAGAATAGTTTGAATAAAAGGTAGCTCCTAAATAAAAACAGCCGCATGGGTCCATTGAAGATTAAGTTACACGTTTACCGAGACCTCTCTGTGTATCGGAGAGCATTTTCAGGCGTTGGTACCGGCTGTCATTTATAAAGATATTTGAATTGTAGTCAAAATCCCGAATTTTGTCACCCATTCTACTAAGGGAGGGGTACCTATCATGTTATCTAGCAAATTTGTTGTGGAGGTCAGAGCAGTCACTCCATGTAAAATAATAATAAATAATAATTCTGAACAATCCACACAGCATCATCTGGCCCCAAGCTAAGCAGAGCTTGTGTTATGGGTACTAGATGACTGATATACTTAATATAATACATTACATAGGTAGTTAGATATTATTTATTATACATTGCAACAACACAACACCCGGAAAAACCTTTGTAGATCGTACAAACGTTTGTACCAAGGCGGGAATCGAATCCGCAAAGTCCGGTGTCTCAGGCGGACCTTCGCCCGCCGCGCCACATAGGTCCTCAAATGGTAATCTGGATAAACTCAAAATTCATTTATTCAAATGAGCTGAGAATCAGCACTTTTTGAACGTCAAAACGGTTACAAAAGACAGTCCCCCAAAACGCCCACCCTTCACCACTTCCTAGTGTTTTTGCTGGGAAGAAATGGCGGAACAAACTCCCCAACTTGCTCCCAAACTAGAAGCTGCCCCAACATAAATGACGTGGACAAAAGGACAGATGATCAGTACTAGTAACCTCACATAACGTCATGCCTGTATCCTTCGAAGAGCGGGGTAGAGGTGCGCCTCACAGTAACTCCCACATTTCTGTTTTTTTTTCTTATTTTTTATCTTATTTTTATCTTTTGTTTTTATTATTACTTAACAAAATTTAAATGGAAATGTAAAAAAGGTAAAGTAAAGTACCAGCTTATTACTGTCCCACTGCAGGGCAAAGACCTCTTCTCATACAGAGAAGGCATGAGCATTAATCACCATGCTTGCTCAAGAGGGGTTGGCGATTTCAGACTTATATTAATTATATAAGTCTAGGTTTCCTATGGAAATGTAAATTGATCTCAATTCTTGTCACGTACTTTTTGCATTGAACATCTTTCCATTCTGTATCAAGAGAAGGGCGTTGTTAGCTGCGCTTCAGTTTATACTTTTGCGGCTACCATCGTTTTACTTGTTGTACAGACACAAGCCAGCACATCAAGCTACCGAAATGTGTCAAATTTATTTGATAGGTTTTCAACTTTATTACCAAAGCATAAGGTTCGTATTCAATTGGTAAAATGTGACAGTTTGGGGCTTGATGTGCTGGCGTCTGTACCTACTCTTGTGTTTTGGTTCCGATTTTTTTACTTTTTATTATTTCGCCTACTACCGTTCCGTACAAGTAGATTAGTACAAACCCGTGATGGCATAAAAAATGTACAATTTCATTAACACAAGAAATCACCCTCGGTATGTAATAGGTCACCCATCCACGCTACTGCTGAGCTACATTCGGTTCCCAGGACGTGCAAAGTAAAATTGGGTTTTTCCATCTGGGCTTTTTCAGCTGTCCAGAGTCTGGATTTGGTACCTGATTGGTAGCAATAGGCTCGCCCATAACTGGTGAAATATGAGTATATCACAGGTACACCAATGCCTACCCCTTTGGGCAGTACAGGCGTGATGTTATGTCCCACAAAAGCTCCACCAAGACAGCTGTGTATAATGTAATAAAATCTTTAAAAAAAAACGACCTTCAAACATGTCCTACTCAACTACATATATTTTCATGTACAAGGTGACTTGAAAAGATTAAATAATTTAAACATAAAACTTCTGTGCTATCGATCCAACTGGAGCAAGCACGTGACTACGGTTATCTTTATAAAGCACATTGTCATCATTTGCACAGCTGGGTAAAGATCGATATTATAATAATGTGCTTGTAAGGTATCGACACGCGAACACAATGCGTTAAGATCCAGAATAATTTAACACGTTTGACAAACAATACATTTTCTATTGTGTCTCGTTGTTTGGCAGTTAAGGTGTTAAGAGTTGCAGCTGGATTTAGCATATCGAGATGCAGCTAGATATGTATCAGTAGTATTTTGAATAGCAGAGTACTCAATTACAGACTCAACGAATCGATCTGGTGAAGATAGCTGGAAACCGATGGGTGAAGGCAGCGTAGGACCGATCGTTATGGGAATCTTTGGTGCAGGCCTTAATGCGTTAAGATCGAGAATAATTTAACACGTTGAACGCCAAATGACCGACAGCAATACATTTTCTATTGTGTCTCGTTGTTTGGCAGTTAAGGTATTAAGAGTTGCAGCTGGATATGTTTATTGTATCGGAAGTATTTTGAATAGCAGAGTACTCAATTACAGACGGACGAATCGATCTGGTGAATCAGGAAACCGATGCGTGAGGGCAGCGCAGGACCGATCGTTATTGGAAACTTTGGTGCAGGCCTTTGTTCAGCTGTGGACGTCTTTTGGCTGAAACGATGAATCGATCTACAAGATTTTACAACGCTTCCTGTGGTTGAGCCGTGAATGGGAGACCATCCATTTCATACTATGTCACGGAAAGCATGTTAAGCCGTTGGTCCAGGCTGTTATTTATAGATCTTTGACAGTCGTTACAGGCAGTCAGGAGACCGAACGTCTGAAGACCAATGCTAAGAGGCCTTCTGTTCTCCAGTAAATGACTTCCAAGTCAGGTAGGCAGTCGCTCCATGTAAAATACTGAAAGTCAGCTTTAGCAGAACGTAGTCGGAAAAAAGCTGAAATGCACTGCATACAATATAAATGATTAGAGTATTTTTCAAAACACATTTAATTGGTTGATTAATATAATATACGGAACTCTCAATGAACAATTATTGATTGTGTTTTATTAAAAATGATAAGGATAGAGATAGAAGATATAAAAAGTTTAGAGCATGATTGTAACATTGTCTTCGAAAATATTTTGCTAAAGATCGTTATTCTGTTTAAAATATATAGTGGTGGTCAGTGCTCAAGTATTTAATTAGGCCAATCTCGGCTTCGTTAACACCTCATCTAAACATTTAACTCTTAACTCGCCAATTGCTGACCTAGCCTATAAAACTGCAAGGCTAAAATGGGCCTGGGCAGGCCATGTCTGCCGGATGCCAGCACAGCTGTGGGCCCGAATATAGCAAAACTGGAACCCTGAGGCAGCTACACGGGGTCACGGCAGACCGAGGAGAAGATGGCGCGACGCCTTGGATGGCTTCCTCGCGAACTGTCGAGGAGAAGCAAACCATAGAGAAACGTGGAAGGAATTGGGGGAGGATGCCCAGCAGTGGGACAACAAAGGTTAATTAAAAAAAAAGCCTTTTCGGACCCTGAACGATTAACACCTGTAACCTGTACCTACTTTCTGTGCAAATAAAGAACTGTTCTATAACAATCTTCATCATCCTTTCGTAATAATTTGAAAGACATTATGACGACCTATGTTGCGCAGCGGGCGAAGGTTCGCCTGCGACGCAGGAGGTTGCGGGTCCGATTCCCGCCTTGGGACAAATGTTTCTGGGTATTTGCTATGTATAATAAAAATATCTATGTATGTTAAGTATTGTATTAAGTATACTCGTATCAGTCATCTAGTACCCATAACACAAGCTCTGCTTAGCTTGGGGCTAGATGAAGCTGTGTGGATTGTCCAGCATTATTTATTTATCTATTTATTTATTATTTACAGATCTAAAGATATCGAAGTTTGTTTAACATAAATTACTTCCTGTAAGTCGATACGATATCTCGATCTATTAACGATTTATGATCTTGAATAAAAGTTTTACAACCAATTCGTGTAATTAGAGCACAAAACAACACTTAGGATTTTTTGTTACGGGAAGATCGTCCTTACTGCCTTCTCATAAGGATCTATAGAATTGCATGTAGGCCTGTGGCTACTCTTGGCAGATGTTTAGTCCCAAACTATCGATATTAAACAACGTTAAGTTTGCACTTGACAAGCACTCTAGTGCGATAGAAAAAAAGTCTATTATGTTCTGCCATAGTTGTAAGTAAAACATGGTAATCTTCAATAGTGATGACAGGTTACAAGATCCATAGATATTACCAGTTTCGTTTTTATTACCGATGTAAAAGTGAAGCTAATTCACGCTTTTTTTCCTGTTCTAGTAAAGTGTAAAGTTGTAAATTATGTCGGCTTGAGATATAATCTTTTAATAGACTTTGTTTCTTCCTAGTCTTCACAGTTTAGGTATAATGTCAATATTTGCTCATGTGTCTTGTATATAGGTCCTAACTTTAAAGTCATTTTGCGGGTATATCTAGTCAGTACTGCCTCTTTGATCTCTTGACGACCCATGTGGCGCGGCGGGCGAAGGTCCGCCTGCGACGCAAGAGGTTGCGGGTTCGATTCCCGCCTTGGGACAAATGTTTGTACGATCTACAAATATTTGTTCCGGGTGTTCTGGGTATTTCCTATGTATAATAAAAATATCTATCTATGTAATGTATAGTATTAAGTATATCAGTCATCTAGTACCCATAACACAAGCTCAGCTTAGCTTGGGGCTAGATGATGCTGTGTGTATTGTCCAGCAATATTTATTTATTATTATTATTTTGATCCACTTGATCCTGGTCTTGGGATCTATTCCCAGGTCGGGCAATGTAGTACTGGTATTTCATAGAAGCTGTCCGGAGACTGGAATTTTGTACCCAGTTGGTGGTAACAGGCTAACCCCCTATTACATGGGACGTAAATATCACCAGCAAAACGGTGGTGTACTATAGGGACCACTCTGCCCAACCCTTCGTGGAATACAGGCGTGATGTCATGATGTTTAGGCTGTGTAAAAAAAATGAGTGTGCTTTAGACCACACAACTGAAGTGTATGTTTTATTTTTATGTATATCTTAATATATATATTTCTTGTGTGCGTGTGTATGTGACTGAACTCCTCCTAAACGACTGGACCAATTTTGATGAAATTTTTTGTGTGTGTTCGTGGAGATTCGAGAATGGTTTAGATTCACAATTGGACCCGGTAGGTGGCGCTGTACGGGCAGGACGACGTCTGTTCGGTCCGCTAGTATTATATATGTATATGTTTATATATGTACATATGTATAATATATACATGTATGTACGTATACATATTAGTTTGGTAAATTTAGTTAATTATTATTAGAGGCATGAAGCCATTTCGCTTCCGTTCGCCTCAACCGATCACACTTTTCGTAATGCTCCCGTCACGCATTTACCAGCTTACTCCCCAAGTCGAGCGTGCCTAAAGAAGATTCACTTCAAAAGATAAAATAAAGAAAAGTATAACTATTCTGTCAATCTGATAAATAAAACACAAAATTGTATCAGCTGGTTCTCATCCTAAATTCGCTCCCTTTAAACTACAGCTACAGATTAGCTTTTGAGACTCACAAATACATTCAACGTCTTTCCCAAATAATACACGCTTCAATAATGTTCAAAGAGAGTTTCCTTAATCCGAAATCCGATTGTATTTTTTCGCTGATTGCACAAATTGTTCATTATTCTGCCAAAAGAAAAAAAATGCAGCTGGCCCACGTGCCATAGAAGGAACTTTGCTCCAATTCCCATTGTCACCCACCCTCGCACCAGAAGTAAGAAGTTCCGATACGAATTTATAATTATTTCTTTTCTTCCATTAAAAAAAAAGTTACCCATGCCTTTACGAAGCTTAAAATGACGAAGAAATCATTCTGAAACGTCAATTTTGCAATTCCATTTTTAAAATTGTAGATCTTGAATTGACATTTCATAGACCTCTCAAGAATTAAAGCGCCAACTTATAGTTTAGAACGGTTTGTTCCATTTTGAAGTCTATTTCGTTGGAAGAAGATGGTATTGAACTGAATATATATTGCTGTTTTCTGCCAATTCACCGTAACATTATGTCCGGTATTGTAAGTTTCTAAATGTCAGTTGACAGTAGCGTGCGGATTTATTGCTATACAAAAGTTTATAATACAACAAATCATTGTGAAACCATTTTATTGTACAATTTGTATGTGGAATAACAAATTAACAACGGACTAACTGTGCAGAAACTTTAATGCAGCGAAAGTAGTTTTAGTGAACTTAAGATATTTACTTATTACCCAGATTTTTTAAGAAGATGAATGTGTTTAAAAATAATTTCCGCCATGAATTGCAAACTTGTATATTTTATAGGTTAAAAAAAAATGAAAACCGAAAAAGAATTTTAAAGAATACAAGCCATTTTCAAGCGAACTTTATAATTTGTCTTTGGTCGCCCAGTGTTGACCTACTTCTATTTTCAAGTTTACTGATTCATACATAACTGACTGATTCTTTTTTCACACAATGTCATAATCTGTATTAAAAAATAAACACAGCACCTATGTCCGTAGAATATTCTTATTTAACTGACATAAATATCCTTTTTTTTCTGCGTCGGATCCTGTCAAAGAGCAAAGACGACCGACCACGCGCTTCACCTGGCCCCTAGTGACGTAATGACGTTCCAACCCCGCAGACAATTTGTTCGATAAATATTTAATATATGTTGACCGTCCGGTCGGAAGGAGTCCTGTTCAAATATAGAACATGTTTCTACCTTTGTTACGTAACGTGTGGTTTACGTTTTAAATTTTAAATTTCGAATTTAGATGTTTTATTTGAGTTCGATAAGTGTGCAGTCACGGAAAAGGTATAGGTAATATTGGAAGTAATTTAGTTTCAAAGTAAGTAGTAGTAGGAGTTAAACATGGATTGGAAAAATCAGAGTGAATCTGTATTCATGTCAGGACTAGACAGTTCCGACATGAATACAGATTCAAGTAGGTATATATTCTTAACTTGTATTGTAAAATTAATAAAATAATAAAATCGCATTATCTCGACAGAGGGATTATTTACAGTTGACTTAAACATAACTGGGGAAATATGGCTAAAGGTACGCCTCTGCCAAACCCTTCAGGGAGTACAGGTGTGCTTATGTTTCGACCATCAAATAATGCGAGTCAACAAAAACTTCATGAAACAAAATATTATCGATGTAATCCCAAATCCCAGTATCGATATAATTCACATCACTACTTCTAACAAGCATTCAACCGCATTTCGTCTCGCAAATACCTTTGCACAAAACTCCTTCAAGATATATTTATTCCATTTCAAACAAAAGAGGGTCTCGGCAGCTGATTCGTTTTTTGTAATAGAAATACCAACTGTACCCGTCTTTAAAGGTTCCGCTACATTCAAAAACTACCCTTACTGACTCAGATATACGGTTTAACTTAAAGTTTTGAAAACTGAAAACTAAAGTTGTCACAAAAAAAATAGTCCACGCGTTCAAGAATTAGTACTCAAATTACTTGACTTCACCAAAAGAGGTCTTATTACTGAAAAGGGTACGTATTGCGGTACCGCATTGTGGAATTAATAAAAATAGTGTAATGTCTTTAAAAAACTAAAGGAAGTGGGTTGAAGTTTGTTCAATTTCGACAGCTAATCCTGTCATTTAATTAGTGGTGTTGCTGGAGAATTAAAAGGATATTTTTTTCATGTGGCAATAATTGGGCCATTGAGATGGTTAATTAAAAATGTCGCTTATTGTGTAACACGTGCCAAAGCCGTCAAGAGTTCCGGGATACGAAAGAACAGTGTACCGAATAACTAATTAATGGTTTTATTACTTTTCTATTTACATTATCATAACACACATACTAAAAAGTCACCCTATCTTACTTTTATTAAAAGGGAAGGCTCTTACTCTACAAGCATTTACTAATTGTAAAATAGTTGTTTCTGAGCTCTTCCGCTAGCAGAGAGATATGAAAACTAAGTTACAAAATGTAATCTTAAAAAGAATGGATCCCCCATAAGGTTATAAAAAAGTGTACTTAAAGTATACCCACATCTCAGTAGTTATGTGTACAATAAATAGGTCTCACGTAATACGAGATTTCGCCATCGATCGGGCATAATTCCAGATTCCGGGCTACTACTGAGACTTTACAACACTTTACATGATTGAACCCAATACCTCATACTCAGCAGTAGTGCTTACAGTTACTATACCAACAAGGCTGCAAAACTCAATAATTATTAACAAATTCTAGTAACAAAATTATTGCAACACTGAAGAGAAATTCTAATACCTACCGTTTTTTAAACAGTGTTCGGTTATAAAACTGAGAATGCTTGCTGGCAACAATATATATATAGTTTTATTCTATGGTTCTTTAATTTTTCAAATTTTGTGTTCTAATTTTTTTCGCGGCATTCCCTCAAACGTCGTAACGTAGAACCTGGACAGCATAATTAGGACAAAAAAAACATTTTATTTACATTACCATTTGAAACTACCTCAAATCTGCCAAAGAGTAGGATTATTATCTAAATCTCAAGATCAGATTAACAGTCTAGTCTGGCGCTCACTGGCAATATTAACTATAGGTAGGTACTAATTATTTAAAGGTAAATAATGTTTTTTCTTAACTAAAGTTACTCAACGAACCTACTGTGTGTCTAATTGTATTACCTGGATAGCAAAAATGTTTCTATTTCTATTCAAACTACCTTAGGCAGATATACCGCAGTAATCCAGACTTCAGACCAACCCACAGACTGATATTGTAAGCAGACAGATTGCATCTCTAATCCGATCGGCGGTGACGTAAGCACGTCAGATAGCGTCAAGCGGATTACTGTGTCTCCTTGCCTTACCTGGTTACCTAGTAGGTGCGCTGTTTCCTGACCTACATACCTAATAAGATAGAGCTTTAAGCTAGGCAGAATGTGTTCTTGTTGGAAAAGGTGTCTAATATTTTCGAAGTAAAAACTTCTAGCCGCGTTAAGCGAGTTTTGGTAGTAGTAAACTTTTGGGCTCATGCCACCGACGTACGTCAAATGTGACATGTGTCAAAAATCAAAGTTTTAAGTTTTCACTTATGTCGACAGTCTCCATGACTGTCATTTTTTTTATTTATAAGTATTGCCGATATAGACAAAGTTAGTCGCCTTTTTGTAATGTCAATTATTACTTTGTATTATATTGTATTGATTCAAGTTCTTCTCACTTACCTATCAGACGATGTGTTGCTAGGTAGTTAGTTGAGCCATTTTTTCTTCACAGAAATAACTGTAAGAAGTGTAAGTGTCTTATGTAATTTTTGATATTTAAAAAGTGTCGATTCGCAGCAAAATTCGAATAATTATAATGTAGTCTATTTTTATTTGTTATGAAGACGACTGAAAACGTCGTTTTCCGATTTTATTGTAACGGTCAACTTAATTTTTAGTATCGAAAAGTTGGGTAGATATCATTGGAAAATTAGTTAAGTATTCTAAATTACACACACACATATTATTATTTTCCCGATAAAAAAAACATTTTAATACACTCTGAACTCACTAAAAGGAACAATAAGTATGAACAAATACGAGTGCACATTAGTTGCAACTAGTCCCCTTTTTGTGCATTTTACCCGCATTATTAATTTAATATTTTGTTCATATTCACAACTTCTGTTCTTTATTCAAGTGCACACGCGCGGATGAACGCAAAGTTCGCTTTTTAAATGTCATTCACTAAATGCATGTCATTCTACCGTGGACAATGACGTCATCATATCGATAAAATGACAGCGTGGACAGCCCTAATCGTGTTACTAAAAATGTCATTCAAGTGCTATTTTTGTTTTTTCGAACGGTGTGATTTTTGGAGCATATAACTTAACGTTGTTTTTTTTTTAATTGGGCACGAAATGGTGTAAAACAACGCATCGCATAATTTAAAATTAAATTATGTGTTGTTGTACACAAATTCTATTTGAGCTAGTAGGTATACGACATGGCGTATAAAGTTTTGTTGTATAGATATTTATTATTAGGTCCTGGGCCAGACGAAATATTTTTAAATTTATTCATCTGAGATTTCTTATAATTTGCATCTGTGCCCGGTTGATGACAGTAGTCGGGCCCCCTATTACATAGTACTTGAAACTGTTGAAATGTGGGCGTACTATATAGGTAGGTACAGCCCTGCCTAACACATCGTGAAATATTATTAAATAGATCTTAGCTATTGAGGATGCGACTCCTTGACATGAATTCGATCAGAAAGATCGCAATCTCCCTTCCGACCTTCATAGACACAATATGTTACTTCAATCGGCTTTCTTTACAATCGATAAAGCGGTAAAGGAAATAGAATCGTTTATCGAGTCACTCGATTGTGTGCAAAAGGGTTGTATTCATGCTCGATTGATATTATGTGAACCGATATTATTATTGCATTGATATTGATATCGTTTGTGTTGTGTAAGACATGTGAGAAGTAACTACCGAGTGGGAGCTGTAGAAGCTGACTATTTTTATATGTAGGTACAGCTTATTTTATTAAAAGACGTAGGTCGATATTTTTATAGGATTATTTCCTACTTTTCCTACTAAGGCTTATCGTGTTGCCCAGTGCCTAGGTTGTGGAGGTCAGATAGACAGTCGTTCCATGTAAAATAGTGGTATTTAGCTTCATCTGGCCAGATTGGAAGCCGACCCCAACATAGTTGGAATAAGGCTAGGAAATGATGACTAAGGTTCTATCATAGACGAAATATTTTAGGATACTCATGAAAACGTACAACTTTCATATGGAAACAACCCTGTTAATTTATCATATTTCAGAGTAAATTGAAAAAAAAAACTGAAAATTGGTTTTTACAAAAGGCTGTTTCGTATGTAGAAGTATGGTCAAGCAACTCTATACTAATTCTAATAAAAAAACATGTTTTTTTACATTAAACATGAGATGGACCATCACGTGTGACATGGAACACCAGGGTGGTTTTTAGTCAGTAAGAATCTGACAGTCCCCACATCCATGAGGATTTTCCATCTCGGGAACAAAAACTAAAGGTATTATAAAGTAACACAAGACACTAGTAGGTAATGGAGACTAGTAGGTAGGTAGCACTCGCCCATCGACTAACTGTCAGGCTTCCATAGTGATTGACGCTCAATTAACTGTTCAGTACTGCCCTGGGGGATACAAATGGTATATCGACGAGGAATTATCAATGACTAGGTACTTTCTACAAAATTGAAACTTTACAGGAGAAAAAGAAACGTCTCATTTTTACCTTTAGCAATTGGAGTATACCGTACCGTATTGGTGTTTTATGGCTAAATAGTTACATTTAGTGTTAGGAGGTTCTGCCAGTAGACGCAAAATAGCGTTTTAAGTCGATTGGCGTTCAAAAGTAAAAATTTAAAAAGAAGTTCTTAAGAGGTATTGATACTTCATAGTCGATATGTACAGTCGCAGTTAAGGTTAGGTCTTTTTAGAATCCCGTACCCAAAGGGTAAAACGGGACAGTATTACTAATATTCCGCTGTCAGTCCGTTTGTCTGTCTGTTCGTCAGTCACCAGGCTGTATCTCATGAACCGTGATAGTTAGACAGTTGAAATTTTCACAGATGTGTTTCTGTTGCCGCTATAACAACAAATACAATACAATAAATATATAAGGGGTCCTATACCCCAAACGTGATGTTTTACGATTTTTATTGATAATGGTACAGAAACCTTCGTGCGCAAGTCCGAGTCGCACTTGGCCGGTTTTTTTTGTATGCTGCGAACTTTACTGTTTTACCGACTTGGTATTCTCATACTGTCAACGACACTCGGTTGCTAATTAAAAATGTGGGACTGACAACTACATTGATTAGATTTGATGTTTATTTAATATCTAGTACTTTGTCCGCGACTTCGTGCGCGTGAACTTATTACTTTGCTGTCCAAACTTTAACATTTCCTCTTCTCCACACCCTTTAAAGCGTAATTTTCAAAATAAAATATAGCCCATGTTACTCGCCGATTATATAGCTTTTGTAGAGGAGAAAATTTTAAAATTGTTTTTAAAGAGTATCCATTACAAACATACAGACGTACATACAAGCAATCAATTGTTTCCTCTTTATAATATTAGCTTGATATCAACAAAACTAAAGACAGGCTCACGCTATTTTGACCATTTGTTATCAAGTAATTAAACAAAGTCAGAAGAAGCTTATTGCAAGGTTGTATGTATTTGATTTAGAATCGCGCTTAAAAGAAAACATACAAGTGTTATTTTGTAAGTTAACAACTATGGATTACGTCACAAATGTCGGATCCGTGATCTTTGTCATGGACATCATAATTATTATTGATTATTAATATTGAACTAGCTTTTGCCTGCGCCTTCGTCCATTGTGAATGTCAGTTATCGCGGATGCAGACAAAGTCGCGTTTTTAGAACTATCCTGTGTCCTTCCCCAGGATAAAGTCTATCTCCTTGTTAGATCTCATCATGATCCAATCAGCCGTGTAGTAGTGAAAAGCAAACAAACAAACAAACGAACAGAGTTACTTTTAGATTTATAAATATTTGTATGGATGGCCATTTAACATGTTTGAAGGTCTTCGTAAGTCTTTAATTGCTACCTCAAAGTTC
This sequence comes from Phlogophora meticulosa, assembly GCA_905147745.2. Taxonomy (NCBI): domain Eukaryota; kingdom Metazoa; phylum Arthropoda; class Insecta; order Lepidoptera; family Noctuidae; genus Phlogophora; species Phlogophora meticulosa. The sequence continues at coordinate 17,088,619 of LR990519.1, forward strand.
TTGTTTGAATTTCGAACTAAATCTTTGAGTCCGTATTGTGATGTGTAAAGCCACAATAGTTCCGTTGCGAGAAAGGGACAGTGCTATTCTTCCTGTATATCCCCATCTCTCTCCCTCACACTGAAACAGTAGATTAAACTTGTCTAGCCCCAGGGCTGTTTCCTGTAAAGTTGAAACTTCTGAAGTTCTCTGAAACAAGTTGGGAAATGCAAACATTGATTGGAGTTGTATTGAAATATATCAAAATCAGAAGTCGTTTATTCAAATAATACTGAGAATCAGAACTATTTGGACGTAAAAAATGAAGTGTTTTCTGTGGGAAGAAGACGTGGCGCAACAAACTCCAGCAATATGTCTGTCTAATTAGCTAAACGAAGAAGTTGAATGTACAATATAATACAAAACAATTGTCATTAGAACATATAAACACAAAATCAATGTTTTATACCCAACGCCAAATTCATCGTTTAAAAACAGAACGCCTCTGTCCTATCTAAATATTGTGCCAATCTTAAGCCAAACGTAAGCACCACGTCAATTCGAACGAATTTAAAATTGAGAATACTCCATTCAATATTAAAATTTATTTGTTTTTAAAAATAACTGTGCTGGCCTCATTGAAACTAAATGGTACGGGATAGTTATGCTTTCTATTTTTAAAACATTCGAATTGACGTTATTTTGAGAGACCATCAATCTCAAATCATCATCATTCTTAAATTTGACATCAGATTTTGAGATCTGATATTTATAATCGTGGTCATCATAATAATAATGAAATCATTTTGATGTTAGTTTAGAAACATGAATTTAGTTTCTCCTAGATTCTTTCATTTCATTCCACGGTGAGTTTAACTAAGCTGTTTGTTCCGACTAGTCATTCGCGTTACTTGTATTCAAATGCCCGAAAAGTCAATGGGAGATGTATCCATTATATTTATATACCGAGACCCCTCCATGCCCATGGAAAGCACGTTTAGCTATCATTAGTAGATCTTTGACAGTCTTTACGGGTGGACAGAAGCCCGAAAGTCTGACAACCAGTCTTGCCAAGGGGCATCGTTGTGCCCAGTATCTAGTGAGATGTGGAGGTCAGACAGGTTGTCATTCCAAATAAAATACAGGTGTTCAGTTGGATCCAGTAAGACTGAAAGTAGATTCCAACGTAATTTGGACAAGGCTTAGCAGGTCCTCTACTATCCTAGGACCCTCGAGTCCTTTAAATTATCCTCACTAAAACATGAAGAGCTGTTTATACCAGCAACATCATCATCCTCCAGCTCTCATCCCAATTTTTTTGATGTCATCGCAGCATGTCTTCTTCTTCCAAAACATCTCTATTTGCCGTCACCTCAACTGTCATCTAGATATATTTATATATATTTAATTGACTTATTTTATTTTTAATTTTGACTTATTTTATATTTTTAGCTGACAAGAAAATATTGTATTAATTTAAATTTTATTTTGTCTAGTATATTTGAGTATTGTGTGGTGTGTATTTGTCTCTTGTTGTTTTATGAACTAAGTTATGGATCGTTGTGTCTGATGCAAATAAATTATTATTATTATTATTATATCATTTTTCAAACAATCCATCTATCGTTTCTTCAGTCTTCCTCTACTCTTATAACTCTCAAGATTCATACTCAAAACATGATCCTAATTTAATCTTCGTATTTATTTTAACCTTTCAACATTTTAATTAATTTTCGCGTTCATTAATTTTAGAGGATCATAATTTTAATCAATCAAGTTCGACTGTTCGTTTAACCTTTAAATTAAACCACTTTACCTGGCTTCAGGATTCAGAACGTTTAATTGGGAAAGGGATAACCTTAGGGAATAAAAACAATTTAATGATGTTACCCCGTAACACTCAAACATTTTATTTATTTATGGGAACTCGCCTCTCGTGCACAAAATCGTGTATTATATTGTTAGTTTATCTTACACATTAATTACACCTGAAAACCGGGACTAGGCAGAGGTACACAGTAGACGCAAAATTCGCCATTTATGTTTTAAGTCCCAAGAAATAAGGGGTGAGCCTATTGCCATAAACAGGCCACATATCTAGGCTCTGGGCTTCTATTACAGGTGTAAAACCGCATTAACACTATGTCGGACCTGGGAATCAAGCCCAAGACCTCATGCTCAGCAGTAGTTCTTGCGACGACTAGACTAACGAATCAGTCATCACTACTGCCACAACTTTCATGTATAATTTATACATACAAGTCTAAAATCGCCAATCCGCCTTGAACAAGCGTGGTGTTTTATGCTCTTACCTTCTCTGTATTAGTAAAACTACATTAATAAATAGATTTATTATTTAAATAAATATTACAATTGGGTCTATTGGAATATTAAATCAAAATACCCTACGTGATTATCTTTTCTTCAATAAAATTATCAATAGCTATATGATGACTACAATCTTATAAGACTAGATGGCGCCACACGTGTACTACGTGTATTCCTCAAATAAATGTATTAATACTTGGGGAGACGAACTCTGCCAATGTTGACCGCTTACTAAATTCTCAGCATCGCGTTACTATTGTTTGCTCGTGAACCTATACTTGGACTTTTAATTTCATTCAGACGAAAGATCTATACAAAAGCATCTAAAATCTCTTTCCTAAAATAATGAATGGTACAAATAGTTTGGTTTAAAGATACTGTTATTCCTCTAAATACTATGTACGTTACAGTTAGCTCACACATTAAGAAAAGAAAGTAGAAATACGGATGTAGGTAATATGAAACAAACCTTGTAGAAACTCCATCAAATTTTTATCATCTAAAGAGTTTTTGCCATACCTACTATTGGAATCAAACGTACCAGCTCATCACTTAGGACCCACTATTATCAGCGTTAGTTTTAAACAGTGGTGCTAGGCAACTGGGCCTAACCCAGTTGTAAACGTCCCTTTATGCCTATTGGCCTAGCTCTGTTCTGTCTCCTGCTCGATATGGAGGGAAGTGGAAATTATATGTTTTCTAACTCCTTCGCTGCTCTATTTGATTAGTTTCGTTGCGGTATCCAAGACAGTTGAATCGTTTCTCCGGGACTCGTCGGGCTTCATTGTCTCGACGCTTTTCTGGTGCCACTGTTGTTTTTTTTTTAATATATTAAATAAAAAGAACATTAAGAATAACAAAATTGAATTAGAAAAATTCTAATGAAATGTACTTGTTCTATTGGAATATTGCAAAACAGTAATCAAGATATTTTCAAATCTTCAAAAACGACAAAATAAAGCCTTAAAAGGTTCTCAAAAGGTTTTTCAAAAGGTTTTTCAAAAGGTTTTTTAAAAATAAATGCCTCAAAATATAAAGTATAAAGTTTTAATTTCTAAATTTAAACCACTGACGAATAAAAATAACCCGTTAATATTCACGAATTAACATAAAACCATATTCACAAATAAAATCGGTTCCGCGTAGTTGCGCATGCGCAGCGTTGCACAAAACATGTCATTATAGGGTCAATATGTTAATATTCGTCAATCATTGCATGCATTAGTTTTAACACGAACTGTCACGCTCACTATATCGACACCTGCGTACGCACAGCGTAACATAATGTTGCCGTCATGTTTTCTCGTGACGTAAGAGACACAACTATCGAAAACGGTAGTCAAATTTTGACTTACAGCGAGAAAATGCATCGATAAAATTATGTCACGCCTCTGAGAACTGACTTCTCCTGCCTTTTTATGAGCAAAGGATTTCAATACCCTCAATAAGTTTGGTTTCGTGATGTAAGTTTTCGTCATATTTTTCATTTTTGAATGGTTTCTGTGTTATCAAAAATGTTGAAATATACATTTGCTTGTCTTTTCAGATTTACTTTTTAATAATTACCAATACCTAAACTATAAAACAACGAAAACCGTCCAAGAACCACCACAAGGTTTAAAAGGTAAAGGCGAAAACGCAAAATATTAGTTTGCCATTTTCAAACCCCATACATAGTATATCTTGGCCCAGTATTCTGCAACGATCAATATATTACAGGCGAGGACGCTGGCACCCTAAACACAAGTTAAATCTTACTCTGGGTGCCAGAGTTCATCGAAAACACTCTTTATTTTAGTTGTTACGCTGCATAGTGTTTAGTGTTTACCTAAGTGTTCGTGTACAATGGAAGATAATAAAAAATTTTTTTTTTTTTTTATATTTTATAGTACCACATCGCCAGTGACTTCGTCCGCGTCGATTTCGTACTTTGCCCTTCGAGCTTTAACATTCCCTCCAACCCCTTTTAGGAGTAGATAAAGAAATTAAAATATAGGCCAATGCTACTGATAGTATAGTGTAGATTTCTAAAAAAGAAATAAATTTAAAAAATCAGTTAAGCAGTTTTTTAAACAAACAATCAAATTTCTCCTCTTTATTATATTAAGTTAGACAATCGTATTGTTTTTCGTTCATTAAAAAAAGTGTTTTAACTTTTATGTAGTGTGAATCTTTTTCAAAGTAATGCGCATGCGCAAATAAAATTTCTTATTCTTAGTGTAGGCACCAGTACACCATTGTGAACACGGTTTTTGTAAAAATATGGAGAATAAATAAATAGAAATAAGTCATTCAAATTTTTTTAAAAAAAGCTTAATAGTAAACTTAAAAAGAAAATATGAATGCAATTGGTAAAGTTCTCAATTTATGGCGTGACCAAGGGAAACAGGGATACAGACACCCTGTATAGATGTTTAAGCACCATTCCAATCCAAAACAGCGGATTACCAACTCTTAAGTAAACCGTCGAAGCATATAACCATAACCAAAAAAATAATAGTTATAGCGTCATCGAACACTCGTTAACGTGGGATAAACTTGCACCGTAATCCCCTAAACCAAGGAGGTCAGGGGTCAAAATATAGTTGATTTATTTGTGAGCATAGACCATAGGGTTCTACGGTCTATGCGTAAAAACTACTTGTTCAGAGACCAGTTCTGAGGAGCGTCTATTAGTTTAAAGTATAATAATTTTTCGGGTCGTTTTGGGACTCGGGAATCGTGGTAATTAGTTCAGGAAATTAAATAGCCCATTGGAGTGGTTTTTAGTAGAGTTGAGATGAGTAAATCAACCAGATTAATTTGCCAAAGAATTAGCATTGCCATCCAACTTGGCTGCCAGTCTTCTGGGTATATCTTCGGATGCGGAAAAGAACTCAGACGCTGAGGCGTGTTATTGAGTTTATCCATCTGGAATGTCTAAGTAGCAGCCTGGAGTCTGGATTCGTGCCCAATAAGTGTCAATAGGCTCGCTCCCTATTACAAGTGACGTAGATACATTATAGTTACAACTCTGCCCAACCCTTTGGGGAATACAGGTGTGATGTTACTTTTACAGAATCGACCGGCAGTTCAGCTGTGCGTAACTCGATTCCAATATCTGCAATACTTTGCCTCACTCGGTTTACACTCCTCCCATAAAATGTTTAATAGCAAAAGCGTCTACAGTACTATCTTCTCATACACGTGGGAATCCAAGACTGCCAGATATTATATTTTCCATTTTAGTATCGTAATTTTGTTGGTATCATAATGCACTTTTCTAGCACCCTTGGGTCATCATCTACCTAGCCTTTTACTACTAACTATGTTGGGCTCGGCTCACAGTCTAACTTTATGCAGCTGAATGCCAGTATTGTACATGGATAAATGATATGTTGTATCTGTAGATAGGTTTTAAGAAACACTTTTACACGTCATTAAATCATTGATGTTTCCAAGCTGAACACTCTGAGACGAAATATCGAAACGAACTCTGGTGTCTCAGTCTCTTTTAACGTCCAGACATAGTCATAGTCAGATCGATCATATGAGAACTGTGCAGATTAGTGAGATGGTGCGACTGCCTATCTAACCTCCACAAACCAGTCAATGACGACCGATGTGGCGCGGCGGGCGAAGGTCCGCCTGCGACGCAAGAGGTTGCGGGTTCGATTCCCGCCTTGGGACAAATGTTTGTACGATCTACAAATATTTGTTCCGGGTGTTCTGGGTATTTCCTATGTAAAATAAAACATATCTATATATGTAATGTATTGTATTAAGTATATCAGTCATCTAGTACCCATAACACAAGCTCTGCTTAGCTTGGGGCTAGATGATGCTGTGTGGATTGTCCAGCAATATTTATTTATTTAATGGGTAATACGACATCCCTTGTTAGGACATGTTGTCAGACTTTCGGGCTTCTCTACAGCTCAAGAGGCTTAATGAGCTTTTCAAAGCACTCAGAGGTCTTGATTTGTCTCGATGTATGGTCACACATCCACCGACCGGCCTTGGCAAGCGTAGCCTAATTTCTTTAACTCTTCCGCTGTTGTTTTCTGATTAATTTCGTTGCGGGATGCAAGACAGTTGAATCGTTTCTCGGGCTTCATTGTCTCCACGCTTTTCTGGTGGTCACCACTGTTGATTCTGGTTTTCAAGAGTTACAGTGGTTTGGTGGGCTTGTCCCAACAAAATCGTAGCTTAATTCTAGCACCCTCAGGTAACGACCTATTTTGAAAGTTGCTTAGACAACCGGTACAGGCGGATCTATTAGTAGAAAATATACCTTAAGTGTACCCAAAAACAGGTTTTATGTTACTTATAAATAAATGTAACCTTAGATACTCAAATTCGCAGTATTCACAACTAATCCAGTGACCCCTGAACAGTAAGCATAATATTTTCTCATGGACAATGGGGACAGAAATCAAGTTCCTTTCGCTAATTTCCCACTTCACTACGCCTCATTGTAACTCCAAATTAAATGTAAGGCAACGTGCACAACGTCCCAGCTCGGAAACTCGGAACTCCTGTTACTAACCCTTGGTAACAAACTAGCTCCTCAAGAATCGAGCCCGTAAATTCCCATAACGACGATGCATTGTTGACGAAAATAAATCAACATTTACATGAAGTGAAAAAAAAAACCAGTTTGGCGGACTCGGGAAAAAAAATAGAAGGGCGAATGCTATTGTCGTCTTCGCTCCGTTTTCGCACACGGAAGTTCCCGTTTGAAGAATACGCATTTTAAAGATAACAATGGCGGATTGACAATAGGTTAGAACGAGAGCAGTTTCATTGTGCAAGGGGCAGCTGATCTACCGTGCTTGTTACTTTAACTTAGAAATGCAAAGACGTAACGGTGATTTAAATTTTCCGAATTTCGAGCTCCAGTTTTGGGTGAGTAATGCAATTGTGTACCCACCTTTAGTGCCATCTGCCTGTGTTTATTTCTTTTTAAATATTTTTAAGGTATTTTTATTTTTATGCAAATCGTAAATATTGTGCATTGACAGTATTACAATAGAATATGACGGAAGTTTACTTTTACAAATAATGTCTTGTTAAAATAAAATACAAGGAAGGAGTTTGGATCTCTGGGAATTGTTCGTATTTTCACTTTCACTTGTTTAGTGATAAAAAAAGAGCTGTTCTTACATAACATCACACCTGTATTACCAGAAGGGTTCGGCAGAGGTGTCTAAAGTACACCCACGTTTCGCCAGTTATTTTTAAGTCCCATGTTATAGAGGGCGAACTTTTTGCCTTTAAAAGTGAAGAAATACAGAAATTCTGGGCTGCTACTGAGAGATTCCAGATGAAAAATATTAAGCTAGGAAAACCTACAGTTGTTTAGACTTTATAATTGATTAATATGACTAAAAATCAAATATCTAATATACAGAATATAGTGAAAATGTAGTCAAGTTTAATTCCTTCCAAATTGCTGCAAACAAAGCCAGTTACAAAAATTGTACAGTTCTTTTTTTCTCGACATTAATGTCACTCGTCATATTAAAATTACGACCGGTAACTAGCCATTTAACCCGTTCGCCGCGCGTGCCGTTCATCTAGACATAAAGCTAGACCATAAATAGTAACTAGTTTACCACTTTACCAGTAATTGTAACCGTTGGCAGATGCAGTGTAGCACGCGCCTAACCTTTAGAAAATGTCATGTTTTTTCATAACAAACTTTACTACCTTCAAGAAATACTTTGAAGTCGATATAAAGATGTCTCAAAAGTGATAAATTGTTTTAATTATATAAATTGCAACGGTTACTTTAATGTTTTTTGTTAATTTACTTAGTTTAGAAATACATATTTACATTTCCGTTTCTGCAGTTGTAGTGTTTTTCCTTTGTAGCTGGGGACAGTAAAATCATTGGCTAGTATGTTTTAATAAAGTGTAAAAAATCTGAAAATAAAGTCATAGCCATCTGGACATAACGTGACATCACGCCTGTCTGCCCCAAAGGGTAAGGCAGAGGTGTACTTACCTCTATAGTACACATTTCGAGAGTTATGTTTAGGTTTCATTTAACTAGGAGGCGAGCCTATTGCCACTTACCTGGCACAAACCCGGACCGCAGTTTGATAATGAGAAATTCTAGCAGGATAAATCCAATAACACTGACTGACCAGGGAATCGAACCCAAGACGTCATGTTTATCTGTAGCTTTTGCAATTATCAGTCCAACGATGCCATCTGGAATCTATTGATAACTTATGTTTTTCTAGGTTTAACTTACGATTAAAATGCTACGAAACGATAGAGTTACTAAAGGTACTTATTTGAAAATAACACTTTTAGGCAACATCCAGATTTGAATCACTGAGTTTTGTGGCAAATTTTATTTCAAAGAAAAAAATGTCTGATTAATATATATTAATTTTACGATTTATTTATTCACAATATACCATAAGATGTGATAGACCACGTACAGTAACCGTTTTACAGTCAATAAATCTAATTCACAAGAAATAAAAGTCACAGGGCAGGCCATTAGCGGCGAAGACATTCAAAACATAGCATAAAAGATTTGTACTCTAATCCTTACTAACCCAATTATCACATTACATGCATATATTACTCAACCAAATTCAAATGGTATCGCATCGATAAAATACATTAGAATTTTTATTAATTTTTACAATTTTATTCTACCGGCTTTCATTTTTGCCTTGCGCCTTAACCCGGCAGCGGAAGGGTTAAAGTCGTTTGAAAAATATATGTTTAAAATAATACTTACAGTTGTCTATCTTTTATAACGTTTATTGGTGGGGCGTTCTCTAAGATCAGTGTACAAAAGAACTTTTGCTCCACATAGATAAAAATGTTTTTATTCATTTATTTCACTGTGTAAAAAATTCGTACCATCACCCCTCTTCTAATGTGGGGTTGGTGTTCTTTTTTTAAATGCTCTCTTCCGTGAATAAAAAACGTGGGTACGTCTTGGGAGAAAAAAAAATCAAATAACTACAGAGATTTTGTAGTGAAGGTACTGCTATTTCTTGTTCATGAATGATTTAGAACAGTTCAAAAGTAGTGAAGTATAAAATTTGAAATAGGAATTTTTGGAAGAAATGGGGCTTGTTAGCGCCAAAATAGATCCCTCTATTTTCGGAACATGAGAACTAACTATAAAACATGACTCTCACTCTCTCTCTCTTTATAGAGACAGCAGATTGTATTCATATCTTAAACTCACGCGATTGTAATTTTTATAATACTATAATACATACATCAGGTGTACTTAATTAACACTCCACTGCTAACGGTGCGCCTGCGCAAAGGTTACACTCGGACGTTACATACCAATGATGACCTTTGTTTCTGCCTCAGCACTTGAGGGTTATTGATTTTTTTAACGAAGGTCGAATTTATAATGTGGATGATATTAATTCAAGTTGGTCAGGGAGCTTAAAGGTGCAGGAAATACTTACACACGCTATATTCTATGTCGGTTTCTCAATTTTAAAAATAGAATAGAAAACTAGTGACCCACCCCGGCTTCGCACGGGTGCAATTATCTTTTTTAATGTGATTTTCATACAAAATAACATCCAGATTTCCAACTTTTCCTGTAGATTTTACAATAAATTTGGCAAGAAAGGCGTGTACGTAAATCCATACTAATACATATTATAAATACAAAAGTAACTATGTCTGTCTATCTGTTGCCTATTCACGCTAAATTCGCTGAACTAATTTTGTAGAAATTTGGTATGAAGATAGTTTGAGACCCTAAGAAGAATACAGGATAGCGAAGACCAACATTCACGCAGACAAAGTCGCGGACTAAAGGAAGTAAAAAGATCACTTAGTCATATATACAGTTAAAAAAAAGTACCAGCCTATTACTGTCCCACTGCAGGGCAAAGGCCTCTTCTCATACAGAGAAGGCATGAGCATTAATCACCACGTTTGCTCAAGACGGGTTGGCGATTTCAGACTTATATTAATTTTATAAGTCTTGTTTGGAAATCGGCTGTCATGGTATGGACACTTGATGCGAAGAAATGAGGATCATGTTGTGAGGAAAGTTTTGAGTACGAATGTAGAGGGTTACAAGAGTAGAGGGAGACCCAGGAAACGATGGATGGATTGTGTGAAAATTGATATGGCTAAGAAGGAGGTGACTTCTGAGATGACGGGAAATAGAGATGTATGGAAGAAGAAGACATGCTGCGCAGACCCCAAAAGAAATTGGGATAAGGGCAAAAGGATGATGATTAATTTTAAAAGTCCAGGTTTCCTCATGATGTCCTAGATAAACTTAGAAAGTACGTATGAATTGAAAAACTCACATTGGTACTTGCCCAGGTTTGAACCCACAACCTCGAATATATGTACAGTATATACAGTTGTTAGAGATTAATTCGCACTGACCTCTGTACTCGTAAAGACTGTATCAGTTGATTAAAATATCAAATTAAATCGCCTACAGCAACAAAATATTGTGAATTTTTAACCCTTTGTTGCGACCGGGGAACAAGCGACCCGCGGCGATGACCGTTTTGTTTCTTTTTATTATGACTGACATAATCATGACACCTGAGATTCCCTGGAGTTGAATTACTGTGGTCCAATTATTTTATTTATTTTCCTGTTGGTGTAAAATAAATAATTCTATTGCTTGTACTGCTGAGCGAGAGGTCTTGGGTTTAAGTCCCAGATCGGACTAATTGTTATTGGAAGTTTCAATTTGTGATTTCAGTAGCAGCCCGGAGTCTGGTTCTGTGCATGGTTGATGGCAATAATCTCGCCCCCTATTATATGGGAGTTAAACATAACTATCGAAATCATCATCATCATCTGCCGAACCTTTTCCCAACTATGTCGGGGTCGACTTCCAGTCTATCCGGATGCAGCTGAATACCAGTATTTTACATGGAGCTACTGCCTATCTGACCTCCACAACCCAGTTACTGGGCAACACAATACCCCTTGGTAAGACTGGTCGTCAGACTTTCGGGCTTCTGACTACCCGTAACGACTGTCAAAGATCTACAAATGACAGTCGGGACCAACGGCTTAACGTGTTTCCGAGGCACGGAGGAGTCTCGATATGTTACGAAATGTGGGTGTTATTATAGGTGCACCTCTGCCTAACTCGTCGACGAATACAAGCATGATGTAACGTATTACTCTTACAAAAAGTAAGTATCAAAAATCAAATCTAAAATAATTAATTCAAAATAAGTTGTGATAATGTTGAATAAAATGAAAACTGAATGAATTAATGTTACGTTTTTACCGCGCATTCGTATCAGGGCCTCTGTGTTTAAACTATCCTCACAAAATTATCATACTCCTGTTTTTATCCTAATTTAATTGGGGTCGGCGAAGCATATCTTCTTCTTCCATACACCTTTATTTGCCGTCTTATCAATTGGCACCTCCTTCCAAGCCATATCATCTTTCGCACAGTCCATCAATTTCTCTTTTGGTCTTCCCATCTATCCTATCCCATGTATCTATACTACATATCCTCAGGATATTTCCTGAGGAGGTGTAGAAATAATTCGGTAGGTTTTGACTGGTGTATATATTCACCAGTCAAAAGCTATCGAATTATTCCTACCCCTACCTCCAAAATTAAACCGTAACACCTTTATTTCATACAAAATCGAACAATCGTACTCATAATTAAAATATCCAATTATAAAATCTCCTATGCACATATTCGCTCGTACATATTCTGTCAACCCTTTGTCTGCTACCGGGGTGTGGGCGACCGGGCCCCGCTGCGCCCAGCGTGCGATTTTGCCGGACAATACGCACTAAAGGCAGACAATATGAATTGACGTGTAATGAACACGCATTCAGTTATTTTGTGTTAAATTTTCGACACGTGTATGCTAGTATTGTGTTTGTTTTCTCGCCTGAGGCGTTAATAGAAAGGGTGATTTTTGAGCGATAGTTTAATATACTACGGGGGCCATTAATGCTGATTATTATCGTTAAAATCTGTATTCATCATGATGTCGTGATGGCCGAGTGGCTAATGTCTCTCCTTTCGTGCATAGGTTTGTCTAGAATGACCGCTGTCACCGCTATTAGGTTGAGAAGATATTATCAAAATCTATAAAAAGCTCAAACGTAGTGTAGGACGCCCTCTGACCAGGTGGGATGACGATCTGCAAAAGACTGCAGGCAGATGCTGGATGCGGCAAGCTGAAGACGGCGCTATGGCGCTCATGAGGAGAGGGCTATGTCCAGCAGTGGACTAGTATAGCCTGATGATGATGATTATGATAAAAAGCTCTACTTAATCGCAGCTTGCTTTTCATACATCTTATCACTGGTTAAATAATCTGTACATACTGAAATATTTCATCCAAAACCGAGCCCGCAAACTTGAATAAAACGCTAAAACAGCCAAATCCTAATAACTACCGCACACAGGGCCACACAGAAGCATGCGTGGGCTTATACGGTAGTCATTAACATTCACTGACGACACTGTGTTCTTTATTACACTTCTAGCCAATAAATTGAGTCAGATATCGGTCGCTATGTTAGAAGCCTGAGCCCGTAAAACTTGAGGAAAGAATCGAGTTACAGGTCGTAAATGATGGGTTCAGTGAGACGGTTTGATCAGATTGATGGGTCATTATTACTGGAAGTAGACGTTATAGCTACTGACCGACATGGGTTGCTACTTGAATTGCAAAAATTGCACATATTATACTGTTCTAAGCTGGGGAATGGAGGATTAGGATTAAAAAAGGCCGTAGGGGAAAAGAAGCACTAGGCACAAGACTCAGGTTCAACCAGTGGTTCAGGTTGGATCATTTGCCAAGCCTTGATGGGGTCAGCTTCTAGACTAGACCACCACACTATTCCAAAACCACTGCACTACTGAAAGCCAGAATCAACAGCGAACACCAGAAAAGAGAGTCAATGAAGCCCGACGAGTCCAGGAGAAACAAAAACTGTCGCAATTAATTACTCAGGAAAGAACAGCAGAGGAGTAACAAAAATACATGCGAAGAGACGTCCTCGTCGACCATCGGCTATTAGAAACGGACCACGGCGGCGAGCGACACACACGAGACCATTGCAATAAAAGCATTGGAATCCGTAATAAACATAATGATTGAAATACAGTCCTCACAAACTGCTCAACTAACAGTATAATCCTTAAACTCCATTCAAATATTTTATTAGATTAAAGTTCTACAACATTTGAACTATCGACCAGATCAAACACAACTGCTTCGAAACATCTGTTATCCAAAAGATAATCTAATTTGTACAAATCGTTCGTAAACCAATAAAAATAATGTTTATGTGAGACCCACAAAGGTGCGGAAGTGATAGAAAAAAGGTTTAAATTTTAAACTGTAACAGTTGTTTGTTAGTAATAATATTGTTATTGTAATCGTGGCCGTTTAAATTTTGATGGTTTTTATGATTTATATCGTCAAGAGGTCTGGGCATGATAATAATGCTATCTACTATTTACAATCGCCACCAGAACGCGTAGCATGACCACCATAGAAACGGCTCTTGTCGTCAAAAGAATAGACAACATGGCGATGCTAAAACTGAAGAGAAGAAAGTTTCTCTACAGTGTACGGGGCGCCCCGTGCTCGGGTCGAAGAGATGTCAAGTTGGAAAGAAAGATCAATGTCTATCCTTGGTATATTAGATATAGATTTGGTCATGCTACGCGTGCAAGAAGATAGTTTAAGAAATCTAAAACTGTATTTAATTAAAATCCGACTTCAAAATAGGTTCTTTTTAAAACAGGTTACCTCAGCAGTCTTTTGTGGGGTTCTATGCCAAAATTCATAAAAAAAGAACCCTAATGGAGCGACTTCGTCTGTCACGGATGCTTATTTCAGGAACTACTAATTCTTTCGCTTAAAAATAATAGTTTAAAAAAACTAAAAAAAACACGCTTTTATAGAAAATCCAACTAAAAAATAGAAAATAAAATTTAATAAATTTGGATTTAGAAAAGTGTAAATAAGAAACATGTATTTTAATGGAAAAAAGCGTGCGGTGCAATTTTTTTTTTCGAATTATTGCATTGTCTTTGACAGGTGTGCAAAATTTGAATGAAATCTGACCGTTTAAAGTGGGTCAAAATAGCGTCCAAATGAGTCGGTTACAAACATACATACAAGTGAAGCTAATATAAAGCGTGTAAAAATTTGGAGTAGCTATTAATGTTTATTGTGCGTATACACTAGTAGTAGTATATACATACCATAACAATGGAAAGAATTGAACAAAATATAATCTAAGTTTGTAAAGTAGTACGGTCTACGAGTATAATCCGAATATTCGTTGTAGTGTGAAACCCCCCGTAAGCGAGAGTCCGACTTGATCTTTGCCTTATGCTTTTAATTACCCACCTAGCTATATTTTTTACTTTCTTCTATATGTCTAGTAGTAGTTTAAAGGCCAAAGATAAAATAAGAAACTAGGGCGATTTCCACTCTTACATAACTCTCCAAGGCAGACCGCATACTGCACTTGAGAACTTAAGTATTTGAAACTAAATAACACGACTATGCCATCTTGTCCAGTGAAGAGTATTCGAGCTTTGCAAAGTCATCTTTCACACTGTTCAATGTACTTATAAAGCATAAAATGAGACAGTATACTTTCTATGGAGAACCAAGTGTTAAATTTGACACCGCATTGTTGAATTCGCCTCGCACTTAATAAACTATTCTTAACACAAAATCATCTGTCAACTGCAATTCTCTGGAGACCGCAATCAATACGTACTATTCGCAAAAACCAATGCAAACAATCTAAACTCACGCTTATATTCTTCTGATACGGTTCAAAATACAAAAGTCAGCCAATCAGTTTCAAAAAGTGTCCAATCATTACGTTTGATTGAGTCTGCGGGCACTTTAGATGCTCGGTGACATTTGAATGTTGGCGCGTTTTTGCAAATACAAAATGGATGGTTCTACTTGGGCACCAACTGTAATATCCATAGACTATCACAACTAACCTACTTCAGAAAAGAACAGCGGAGGAGTTAGAAAAATACATAATTTCCACTTCCCTTCATATCAAGCAGGAGACAGAACAGAGCTAGCTCTGTGTGCCAATAGGCATAAAGGGACGTTTACAACTGGGTTAGGCCCAGTTGCCTAGCACCACTGTTTAAAATGAACACTGATATTAATGGCTCCTAAATGATGAGCTGGTACGTTTGCATTGCTTTTGCATTTGGTTTTTGTTGTTGCAGTGGTTTGAGAATAGTGTGTCGGGCTTGTCCCAATTTAAACTAGCATACTTCTGCAGTTAGGCTTTTCAGCTAATTCTAACATTACATAACATCACGACTGTATTCCCCGAAGGGTTAAATAGACGTGTACTTAACTATAGTTCATTCATATGTCACTACATAATTATTTTATAGATCCTTTAAAAAAATATTCAACAACCCCTTGGAAGGCGTTTTTCAATTTAGTGAAAGATTTAGTAAAATAAAAAAAATTGAATAAATAAATAAATATTGCTGGACAATCCACACAGCATCATCTAGCCCCAAGTTAAGCAGAGCTTGTGTTATGGGTACTAGATGACTGATATACTTAATACAATACATTACATAGATAGATATTTTTATTATATATTAGCCTGAACACCCGGAACAAATATTTGTAGATCGTACAAACATTTGTCCCAAGGCGGGAATCGAACCCGCAACCTCTTGCGTCGCAGGCGGACCTTCGCCCGCCGCGCCACATCGGTCGTCAAATAATATAAGAAAACTATTTTTTTTCGTCCAGAATTAGCCTCCCTATAATGAAGGTGACAACAGTTACACAATGTACCACCCCCATAACACAAATAACAACACCACTATCTGTACCAGTCACAAAGCGACATAAGCAACGACTTCACGGGTGCGCGGGCGCAGGTGTCTCCTAATTAACGTGACAACGTGAGAAAACAACCAATTTGCTGCACTTTACCGAAATTATTACTATAATGTACCAGTCGTAGGGTTTTGGTACATGTTCCATTAGTGAAATTGGATGATAAAATTTAATTTGGGCCTCGTAGTCTATGGGCCCTACCTATATAACCGTTCACGCCTTATGACGGCCTCAGGATGTTGGTATATGTTAAACACCTCTAAAAAATTTGGAGACATGTCATAATATTTCATTGATACATAGGCTCGAAAATCTAAAAAAAAAAGCTTGAAGTTCTTAGTTCAATTCCCGGGTTAGGCAAAGTAATATTGGGTCATTCCATCAGGAATTTCTCAGTAGCAGTCTAGATTAGTGCCCCGTTGATGGCAATAGGCGCGCCCCCTATTTCTTAAACATAATTGGAAAATGTCCGTGTATTGTAGGTTACGGTACGGGGAACTGTTATTTTCAGTTTTCAAAATTGTTTTTTGTTTAGTTATTTACTTCTCAAAGTCGACCACGAAAAAGATGGCGGTATGACTTGGACATCTCCCAACGAATTGGCATTTGGATAAGCGTAAAATTTAAAAAAAATGATGAGCAGTCTAATTTATTAAATTGATCTCCGGGAGCGGAAAAATGTAATTTGAGGTTAATAACATTACATCATGACACCCTTGTATTCCCTTAAGAGTCAGGCAGAGGTACACATAGAATACACCCACATTTCGCCAGTTATGGTTTAACTACGATGTAATAGACGGCACGGTTGGCGCAGTGGCCGAGCGATTGACTGCTGCGCTGCGTGTCGTGGGTTCGATTCCCGCACGGAACAAATATTTGTTTGGTCGACAGGTAGTTCCGGGTCTGGCTGTTTGTGTATGTGACTTTGAATGTTTATAAACGCACCCACGACACAGGAGAAATTCCTTATGTGGGGCAACTCAGAGAACCCAGGCGGAAAACTTAAAAACACTTAACCCGAAGCGGGAATAGAACCCAGAACCTCACTCTCAGCAGTAGCACTTGCAACTACTCGACCAACGCACTAGACAAGAGTAACAATAAGGTCAAAAATGTAATCTGCAACACAGATAAGACAAAATATCTCACACAAATCCATCAGTGTCTGTTATAACAGCGCCAACAGGCGCCATTTTGGCCGACAGGTGTCAGCACGTAAATCAAATGAGATAATGATCTCTTAATTTAATTTATAACGGATAGATCACGATATGGAGGGAACTGTTTAATGAGAACGGAACTAACGCTGAGGGGTTCTGCGGTCAGCTCAGAGGGAAAAGAGGGCTGGGCTGAATTACCGTTGGAACAGATCGTAACGTATAGGCAGGGAAGTATACAGTGTGAAGGGACATCGACGCACATCGCACACATGCTGGGCTGCCGCGTTGCGTGTTGCGGATTCAATTCCCGCAAGGAACAAATATTTGTATCTACAGGTATTTGTCCCGGGTCTGGCTGTTTGTGTATGTGAGTTTAAATGTTTGGTAGGTACACGAAATCAGAAATCATTTATTTATCTGCAAAACATGGGTAATAAAATATACATTGATGTTTTTAACATAAGTAATAACGTTCTCCATGGTATGCAAATAATGAAAAGTAAGTTATGTTAGTATTGATTACAAATCACAAAATATATTTAATAAAATAAGATAAAATATGTCAGCCAAAATTATGAAATTATTATAACAATATTTATAAGGCACACTAAATTAAAAAGTATAAGAATACAAAAAAATTGAATAAAACACAAATATAAATCAAATTCAAAACAATTCAAATACCACTACAGTTCAATTCACGGTACAGGAGAAATAACTAGTGTGGGGCAAAGTTTAAAAAAGAACATGGTTTATTATTGGTTGAATGGTTAGTCCAATAAAACGGCGTTTTTTAATATCAAGCGAGGTGACAAGAGAGAAAACAAACAACGATTCCATGTGTTTGACACCTTGTGACGTGGGAACACGTGATCCACAAGGACTGTTTTATGCAGATATTTTGTCATTTGAATGTGTATAA
Source organism: Phlogophora meticulosa (assembly GCA_905147745.2). Taxonomy (NCBI): domain Eukaryota; kingdom Metazoa; phylum Arthropoda; class Insecta; order Lepidoptera; family Noctuidae; genus Phlogophora; species Phlogophora meticulosa. The sequence goes on from LR990519.1 coordinate 17,106,864, forward strand.
TTATATTCTGTACCTTTGTAATAAGAAATACTAAAGAAATGTGAAGATTGTAACAAAATATTATGGACTACACGGAGTAAACAAAAGAAGTGCGGCTGCCCAGTGGACTAAATTCAATCGTTTTCTGAAATCCTTCTCTATTTGAAATACTGTTTATGCCTCGCGGTTTCATCCGCTCTCCTGAGAGTCATAGCGTGATGTTATATCATCATCATCACCACCCTCCATCATCCTCATCCATCTCATCTAGCATCCTCTTGCCCTTATCCCAATTTATTTGGGATCGGCGCCTTGTCTTCTTCTTCCATACATTTCTATTTGCCGTCATCTCAGAAGCCACCTCCTTCCTAGTCATATCATCTTTCACACAATCCATCCACATAAATATAATATGATACTATATGAATTGTTATTTTTTATTATAATATTATTTCTTAACTCATTAATGGTACATCCGTATTTGGTATCGTATACTGAATGCGAAGAATTTCCTTGGATCTAGATAAGTACAGACGTCGAATGAAATGACAAAATACAAATTAATTAACTAAGATATTCTAAAACCGATAGTTGTTAATTGTGATAACCTTATCTAGACCTGCGATACATATCTAAAGACCTGCCTGCATCATGATCTATTGATTTAGCGCTATCAAGTTGTACCGAGGAGTTAAAATACAGAAGCTTTGACAAATTGATCTACTGCTAAAAACATGTTTGGTTTTTAATTGGACAGTACACCAGTAGTGCTATCCATACTATTAATATTATAAATGGGAAAGTATTTGTGTCTGTTTGTCCGTCTTTCACGCCTAAACTACGGAACGGATTTCGATAAAATTTGGTAGAGAGATAGATTACACCCCGGTAAAGGATATAGGCTAGTTTTTTTTATCAAAAATCCACGCGGGCAAAGCCGAAGGCGGAAGCTAGTCCTGTTTAAAATCTCCCTGTGCGGCATTCCATATTGATGGATTATTAAAGAAACACTGATTACTATTTAGTAATTATTTTTTTAGTAACGAAATTTAAACAGAGATACTAGTGTTCGCTTGATGTCACAGAGTAGAAAGAGAAAAAAACTTAAGCGTAAAAGGTAAAACACCACAGACCAAATAATTATAAAGAGGCGCGAAATTCAAATATTAGAATTACATTCAACACATACCAAGGCGGGTTATAAACCAAAATGGCCAGTCTTAAATTTGATAAACCCATGAAAAGGCAACACCAAAGTATACAATTTAAAATGTATAAGTTACTAAATGATATTTTTGAGGGTCATCACAAGACAAAAACATAAAACGATACAATTTCTTCGAAAGAAAATCTTTACGAAGTTATCTCTAATTTAAATGAGTTTTCGATTTATACTTAACGATCTCGATTAGTGTATTCGATATTCGACGCAATGTATCGAGTTGCAGCCTAATACATCGATTCTCCGTACACTGCACGTGGTTACGTTGAAAACCTATTCTGAGAATCTACGCTATTGAATTTATTACTACACGCACTTCGCCCGCGACACCGTCTGCGTAGATTTCGTACCTTTCCCTTCGAACTTTAACATCCCCACCCCCATTTAATCGTAATTTTGATGATAATAATAATAATAGCCTATAGTACTCAGGAATAATGTAACTTTCTAACAGTGAAAAAGTATTTAGTATTGGATCATTAGTTCCGGAGATTACCCCCTGCATGCAAACTTACAAACAAATTTTACCTTGCCTTTATAATATGTATTAGTATAGATATGACTAACTGTTACTGTAAGGATTCTAATCAGCTGTTTATATGAATTAAAATACCCACGACAGAGGGCCGTCATCGAGCACTTTATGAAATTTCTTTTAGTTTTGGATGTATTACAGTAAAACCCTTTCAACACATACAACTTTCTTATTCCTCGTTAAAAGTGATCGTCCGTCGCATGTTGCCAGAGCTAAAAGCATATTTTTATCTCGCAAATTGCAAGGGTGCGCGTGAGATATTTTCTTTATTAAGGCGAAATTCATCTACTCAGATGGGGTGGTCATAACCCGAAGCAGTAATACTGTGCTGATTTTAACCTTATTATAACCCGCTGGTCAATAATATGATTTGAATTTGGAACATTAAAATTAAAATTAAAATTCGTATGAAATCTGATACCAAGAAACTATCAACACAAAATGAACCTACAAAAGTGCATTTTACTCATCTAATTCGAAGACAAATTTCTTTGACTTTCGTTTTGAAATAATGTTAATAAAGATCACTTTGATAGCTTCTTAAATCCATCGATGTGCTCAAGAGTTTTAAGAATGAGTTTGAAACGCTTACAAAGACAACAATTTCTTTGGACAATCAAATGAAAAACCAAACAAATGAATAATAATTGACAGCTATAAATTAACAAGCCAACACATAATAACACTCTAGAATGTCGGAAACACTACAACAAAACGTAGGAGACATTAAGGACCTTATACACCTGTCTGGGAGCGTATAATTAGGAGTACGTAAAATATACGGACTCACAGTATAAATATTAGTGGATAAGTGTGAAGGGGTGGCTCTCAAAGATTCGATGCGAACAAATTAATTGGACTACACGGAGTAAACAAAAGAAGTGCGGTAGCCCAGTGTACTAAATTCGATCGTTTTCTGAATTCCTTCTCTATATGAAATACTGTTTATGCCTCGCGGTTACATCCGCTCCTGAGAGTCGTAGCGTGATGTTATATAGCTAATAACCTTCCTCAAGCATTAGGCACGACTAGTCAACAGTCTGGGATAGGTTTATAAAACTGCATATAGGTCTGAATACTTGAAATAATGTAATTATGAATAGAATAATTTATGGAATTTAATTTTAAAATTTGGCATGATACATGGAACATATTTTTGGATTTTAATTAGTTTTGACAAACATAGATTTTAAGTACAATAATACTCACCTCATATGGACATGCAAAAATAGTCTGAAAAAAATGAATTCTTTTTTATTTATTTTTATATTTATTAGGCTATAAAATGCTACAATGTTTTTTTGAAATGCGACTTTATAGATTTAAGCGTACAATATAATAAACTCCTGAGCTTTATTTTATTAAGTATGATAGATACATAGATAGACAATAAATAATTAAGAACAAGAAACTCATGTTTCACTTACAAGGTGTAAAAATGTAACTTCAAAAAGCTCTCCAAGTTTAAAAAATTCCAACAGTTTGAGAACCTCGTTATTATTGAACAGCAGGTGTGTAACTTGCGCACGAGTCGATCTCTTGACGTTATAAATACTTTAACGTTCTTGCACTAATTTGTTTCACTGACAAACTGTTTTATTTTACTAAACATGACAGACGTAGGAATATAATACATTTTGTTTTTGTTTGAGAACTTGTTCATTCAAAGTGTTTTTTTCGACCTTTGTATTTTCTACGCTGATTTGTGGTCAAAAAGAAATCAATAAATATCAAAAGGGTTAATTTTTTAAATTAACTTGCCATGTGTTTTTGATTAATGAATCAACCTGTTACTTCGTTAAGAAATGAGGCGTTTCTAAAAAATAATTTATCGACGCGTCACTAAGTGAACGCAAGTAATGCGATTGGCTGTTGAAAATTATTTTAGCCAATCACAGCAAGTTATTGACGCGCGTTTGACATCATGTCACTTTAATTTTGTGATAATTTTCGTTGGAGAAATTGAGCCTCCGAGCGAGAAAGAATACCTTAATTGAAAATTGCAGAATGTTATTTCGTAATTAATATTTTATAGGACCTATATATAGGCCTTATATAGGCCATTAATATAAGGGATAATATCATAGTTATCATTAACAACATATAGGCTACAATTTAAAGGTAGCTGCATGAAGTATTAAATAAGTATAAATCGAAAACGATCTCAACGAAGAAATTCGGTTTAAAAAGATCGAGTAAGTTGTACTTTCCAGGACCACGTGCATCACTAACTCAAGGTATCACCATTCTTAGTTTTAACAAGAATCGCTACAAGATCTTTTGTCACCTTTACTCGATTCTTTTGTCAACATCCCATGCCCTTACAATACACATATCAACATTCTTTATATCCTAAAAATATTAGCCGTTGAAAAACAGTGTTACTATTTTATTTATAGACAGATTTTTTTACTAAAAACCCCGACTTTTTTAAATCGCGCCACGGTAGATCGAAGTAAATCGAATTCGTTGCAGTACTATTGTCATTTTCTCATAATTTATGTTGTATTTTTAAATCATGTCTTGTTATTTTAGGATATATTTACCTCTTCACATTATAGTGTGCAAACACGGCATGATAAAAAAATAAAAGACGGTGCTGTAGACATAGGATTTTGAAAATCGAGTTGTGTTCTCGACCACCGCCGTATAACCGCCATCTTTGATTTTCTTGACAGGAATCCGCCATGTTCAATAAAATACCGTAATAATCTAAATTTTATTACGGGTTTGAAACTCTATAAAGTATGTACTTTAGATAGATTATGAAAAATAAAAGGGTTACTCTCTTGAGCTGAAAGAATGCTTACAGAGGGCACCTATTAGCTGTTTTAGGGTTCTGTAAACTCGGTTCAAGACGGAACCCCTTTTATTTTTCATAATCTACCTAAAGTAAATTCAACTTTCTGCATTTTTACTTCCTTGAGTATCGAGTTTCATAAAATTAGTGTTCCTCTGATGCAGTATTTATTAGTTGCAGAAAGTAATTCATAAAATATTTTACATTGTGAGTAAGAAAAGAAGTGTGGGAAGGACTATAATTGGCAGACTAAGATTGACGGATTTGGCGGATACAAAAAATCATTCTCTTATTTAGAATATATGAAATAAAATATAAAATATATTAAGATAATTATGAAATCTCTTAACCTTATTAATAAGTAATTATAAATAAGTGACTAAAACTTATTATTAGTTAATTATTATAACTTGCCTATAAGTGCCATACGTGGGCCATATAAGTTTCGAAGAAGGATAAATGAAGTCATGACACAATTTAATATCTATGGTTCGTGGCCCTCTTTGTAAACTGTGGTTCTCACTAGGCTTAAAGCATTATATGTCCGACATATAGTATGTTTCTTCTTCTTCTATGATTATCTTAAAAACAGTTCTCCAAACACCGTAAACTTCTGACCGTATTTACAAAAATCTCGAACCTCTACATAAAACCATGACTTATCAAATATGAGTCTACTAACACAAACATTAAAGAGAAAACGTCGCATAAACGCGAAATTCATGACGGCAAAGCAAATCGTTTGATTGCATCAAACGGGAACAAACCCACTGACCAACATAACTACCGCTACACCGCTATGCACACAGACTAACGGAGTTGCAGTGACTCGATCATTTTAGTTGACTGTGTTTCCTTTGGTATGTTGAAAATGTAGAGTGTGTATTTTTGATCAAAATCAAAATCAATACCAAAATTCATTTATTCAAATTAGGCTGATAATCAGCACTTTTTGCTAAAACGCCCACCCTTCACCATCAATTTAATAATACCAGCCTGTAACTGGGTACAATGGGTAAAGGCCTCTTCTCATACAGAGAAGTCACGAGAATTAATCACAGCGCTTACCCAAGGCGGGTTAACGGATACAGACTTAATTATAATTATTTTTAAAAACGTTGTCCCACACTAGGAACTTCTCCTGTATCGTGGGTGCGTTTTCAAACTCACATACCCACGATACGCGGCGCAGCAGTCAATCGCTCAGCCACTGCGCCGACCGTGCTGTCCGTAATAATACTGCCTTAGATTATTAGAGAGATTAGAGGAGCTCGTGGTTCAATAAAACATCCGCACGGGTCGATCCGAGGTAAAGTTACTCTTGCCGAGGTCAGTCTGTGGATGGGACGTTCATTACATTTCGAGCCTCCACCGTGCCTCAGTCCCGGCTGTCATTTGTAGACCCTTGACAGTCGTTACGTTTTAGTAATCTTATTGGTTTTTACTATTTGTATGTTGTATAATATCATATGTTGTATTATGTACCTTCAGTAGTATCTTTAGTTTATACTTTTGACTATGGCGGTAGAATTTATTTTCCTAACCTCTGAATAAGCCGGTAGGAATCGAGTTTCATGGACAGTTCGCTACTGCTGGCCTGTTACTTTATGAAAGCACTCGACTTATTTCATCACCGCGGCTCTCAAAACGGCGAAGGAAAATATGGAGAGCAAACCGACATGTCTTTATGCCTACTCAAATTTAAGATATGTAACAACACCAAGTATTGAGACTACATGAAATATCATGGCCCCCTTCTCTCACATAGAGAAGGCCTGTCTGTTCCCACAGGCTGGTTGTGCGAAATCATCTTTTACTTTCTTAGTACTTTTTTCCAACTTACCTATTCTAATTTTATGCCTCTTACTTTCCAGGGCCATAGAGAGTCTCGTAGTAATTTTTGGTGACGTAACATTAGGCAAACTTGAGTCTTTCTCATCAACTAACCTTACTTTTAAATTTTAATGGCTGTAAAATAAATAAATGTGTAATAAATCCACCATTATTCAGTACCTAATAAGTCTACTGCCCACAGGATGGTTGTATGTTATAGATAAAAACAGGGTTACATAACTTAAAGCCACAAGCGTGTAAAAGATAAGTCATCAATTACTTTGGTCTAAAACTACCCGATACCCCTATTTATTTTCCAAAAACGATTTCCGAACTACAAAACGTATTTTTCAACTGTCCAACTAAGTCTAGAAAAGCATTTATCAATGTGAACTAATGAACATTTATTTACCGCCATTATCGACATTCTCGCACAAAACAAAAGCCATTCAAAAACTTTAATGGCATTTTTATCAATGGCCCTTATCGAAGACACAGTTATCAACAGACCGCCAAAGATAACGCGGGAAAACAATACACCGGTCAAAGAAAAAACTTTTTACATCTTCCCGGCCGTTCCACCTTCAATAAAATATACCCACCTCATTCACACGTCACCTTAAAATGTGCGAAAGAAAGAGATAGATACGTCACATGAATGTCACACCGAACCCCAGGTAAAGTTTGAATGCCATTTATTCGAACGCGAGCTTTGCGCGCGAACGCACGCTGCGCAAGAGCTTATCCATTTTTAAAGTTTTCGGCGGTTTCATTCGAAAAGGGAATAGTTTATGAAGAGTGTTATTATTTTTTAATTTTTAATGAACAAGAACTGTGTTTTAAGGAGTTTCTAGTGATTTTGTGAAATGACAGTTGGTTATTTTTTTGTTCGCGGACCGTCTTATTGTGCAACAGGGATTACTTTTTTGTATCGGAGCTGAGGATACGGTGAGTCGGGTTCCTATTCAATAAGACATTATTGTTTGCAACTGTACCTTTATGATATACATTATGTAAAATATATAAATTGTGTGAGAATTTGGATACCTGCAAGATTTTAGAGATGGACAAACTTTTCGTATACATCGAAAATTTGCAATAATTCATGTTTGAAACGAAATAGGTACTAATTTAATTTTTTCATCGTCTGGAAAGACTTTATAATATACCATTAACCTTCTTGTTACATACAGGAAACTCCTGTTCCTTGTTCGTTAATAACTAACAGACATACCCCAAAAAAATATCACCCGCCAAAAGTCCAAAACTTTTGAGCCGCCCTCGCTTTCTCTAGCCCAACCCATTTGCGGCGTCTGAACACACAACACGTTTCTTTAGTATACAGAAATAGATTTAATAACATAACTTACATTTACATTATAACATTGTTTAGGAATTTATTCATTTTACGGCCCTAAAGCCACATAGATTTCGGATTGTCTCATACAAACATAGATTTATCTAAAATGATTGTTAGTGCGCGAGAGTCTTCTTTTCTCTTATCCTAATAGCATGTTTCTGATACAACTTTACTTTCTTAGACCGTATACTAGACTAAGCTCTAATTGAAGCCTATCGGAAGTTCAGCTTCAGGAACTAGATCTTTACTTTACTAAAACTCCTTCAGGTACTTTTAGTGCATCTAGGAACTTCTTTATCTTGCCTCGCCTTAGCTGAATCTGATCAAGAAGCTCATCTCTTATAGAACAATTCTTTGTTTTTCCATGATAATTAGTAATGTATGTTAGTAAGACTTGCTATGTTTCTTTAACGAGTATTCTCATAAACTTGTTATTGGTAATGGTGTTTTATATGGTGTAGCATAAAAAGTATTCTCTTCTAACATAACATGACGCCTATATTCCACGAAGGGTTTTGGCAGAGGTGTACCTAAATAGTAAACTTATATTTCGCCAGTTTTGTTAAAGATAAATGTTATATTAGAATGTATTCCTGGCTCAATACAGATTTAACACAATAACCTACAATTTACCTTAAAATTATCACCAAAATAACATATTATTAACTTCCATGTCTGTAGTTATAAACGCCGGAAGTTTTAGCAAGACTTGCGCATGCGCAAATGCATCCGGTGTCTCTTGTGTAAGCAGTATATAGATTTTATCTGATACTATCTTTTCATACGTTGTCACTGCATCTATCCGTCGGTGTCCCCAATATCATAAATTATTATAATGTTTACCGAGGATTAAGATCTAGGGGGATACAGAGTCCACTTCTTGTTCTTTTAAAGCAATTACTGCAAAACTACTTTAAAAAGTGAGTAAGGTGTGATTGACAGTTTGAATACGACTCCCATCATCTGCCTGGGCTTTATCCAACTATTTTGAGAGTAGGCTTTTAGTCTAACCAGATGCAGATGGAAACTAGCATTTACATGTAGCGACTGCCTATGAGAGATCTCCAGCCCAGTTATTGATTAACTAGATACTCCTTGGTAAGACATTTTTCTTTTAAATTCGGAATTTAAAAACCAGATAGTGTTCAAATATCTTTCACAGATATTTTAGTATTCAATGTACTTTGTTTAAAAAAATAGAAGCTGAGAGCGGCTGTTTAAGCGTTTATACCTATTTCTGCTTTCTATGAATCGTGGGAACTACGTAAATACTCGTATGATCAGAACGTAAACAGTATCCCGAGGAGGCTGGTTTTTTTAAGACGTATCTAAGTAATAGTTAAAAAATTGACTAGAGCGTGACTCTCGTTTGTATGGCCCAAGTTAATGGCGACGGCTAAGTTGCCTTTCTATCCCTTGGTGGTATAACTAAAGTTGAGAGAGAACTCCGCGCTTAACGTTGGAGTTATTGGTTTCATCTTTCAGGGATTTTAGTCAAAACGATCTTGGGACACGTGTTAATTTTTTTAACCGTCAATATACTGAAACTCAATGTAGGTCTAGCTCAATTCTGTCTCCAGTTTGACAAGGAGTAATACAGAAATTAAGTTTCAATTAAGTTCTAACTCCTCTCTGTTCTTTTATAATTAATCTGACAGTTAAAACGTTTTTCCGGGACTCGTCGAGCTTCACTGACACAACGCTTTTGTGTTGATCGCCACTGTAGGTTCTGGCTTTCAGGAGTTGCAGTGGTTGGAAGTAGTTTGGCGGGCTTTTCACTATTTCTTTTAATATTACAAATCATGTGCGGGAAATAAAGAGTATGGCACTATATATGGCGTTGTGACCAACCACTCAATGTCTAAAAAGTGTCGTCGGCAGGAAATAGGAAAGAGGCGTGAGGTTTTGTATGTGTATCATACGCAATCCCCGTATTTTTAAGAACATTCGCATTCAAATCTTAGTCTCAAAATGTCAAATATAATACTTAATAATAAATATAACAATTTATATGTATATACACATTGACGGCACGGTTGGCGCAGTGGCTGAGCGAGCGACTGCTGCGCCGCGTGTCTCGGGTTCGATTCCCGCACGGAACAAATATTTGTATGACCTACAGGAAGTTGTTCCGGGTCTGGCTGTTTGTGTATGTGAGTTTGTATGTTTGTAAACGCACCTACGACACAGGAGAAATTTCTAGTGTGGGGCAACGTTTTTAAAAAAAAATAAAAAAAATACAACGAATAAAGAGAATATAATAATCAATATTTATTTTCTCACCACAATATTACAATATAATACATATGACAGGGTATTAGAATCAGACAACTTAAATATTGTGGGAGACTGGTGCCTAATCTAAGCTGTAGGCTTGTATTTCAGGACACCAGGTCTCCGCCCTCTTACAAAATTGTACATTTAACTTTGTTATGTACTTGTACACTGACAATTTAAAACATGAAAAAAAAAAAAAACATAAGTATACTGGCAATTCTAGCCATAGAGTTTTGTTAGTTAGGTTATTTGTGTGTGTGATATTGGGTGAGTGTATGTGTGTGTGTGCGTGTGTGTTTATGTATGTTAGGCGCTTTTTTGTTTTGAAAAAAGAAAACACCACAAGTCTAATTTACCTGCATTTTTGACATTGATTCTCACTGAGACGAGATTGCGACAAGATTTTGTACACGTTTTTAATTACGGGAATTTGCTTTCTGTTACCACAATAATGGTAATTTTACTATAAAGACCCCTCGGTACAGTCCCATGATCAGCATGACATAAATATTGATTAAGCAAACATTTTTATGTTAACTTTATGTGCATTAATGAGCTATAAACATATTATAAATTCAACCGATTTGTTGTACATTGACATTGTTATGTAGTCATTGACTGTTCACGGTTGAATGGTTAATTTTTTTGTATGTTTGTTCATTTTTGTTTGGTCAGCATGGAAATTGATGGAAATACGTAACAAACTGATCGGAATAAATATACAACGCTGTTCATGTCCCACTGCATGGTAAAGTTCTTTTCTCTTACAGAGAAGGCACGAGCATTAACCACCACGCTTGCTCAGCCAGGATCGGCGATTACACACTTATATTCAGAATGTTTCCTGCACTATTGTCTGATGGAAAGGAGATAGGTCTATAAATAGAAAAAGTCACACTGGGACTTGCATAGTTTTAAACCCATAATCTGGAATGTGAGGCTCTAACCAATGGATCGCCACGACTAAAATGGTTAAATGTATAGTCTTCCAATTTAAAATATTCACTGTTATTATATGAGTGTTAAAAGTTACGACACTATCAACGATCGTTCTGATCGTTTTTGACCGATCTGGAGATATTATAAGTTGAGCAATGTCATTTATAATGTTGATAAGCAATAAAACCTTCTGTTCTATGGAAATGTCGTTGGGAAGATTCTCGAAAGTAATTAATTAGCAGTATTTCATAGCTTTGAATCGAACCTGACATGGTTTTGAAATTACAGACGTACTGATGGATACAAAAATATTTAAAAAAATATATTAGGTAGGTACAGGCACAATCTGTCAAATTATTTCTATGGTTTTTCAACATACCTACGTAACAATATACATCATGCTCAATTGAGAAAATTTTACACTTAGGGATAGCTTGATGTGCTGGCATCTGTACGTAACGATCGATCGATTGCTGCCGGTGATCCTTAAGATTTCTTAAAAAATATTACATTTCCTGCCGTGAGAACCTGCCATTGGCTTAATGTAACATACCTACTCAATTTTTTTTCATTTTTTTAGTGCATAGCTGTTGGTTTTCAATTCCATTTCAAGTTTCCCATAAATAAATTCCAAAAAAAATAAAACAATTTTGTTGACCGTATCAAACCCACAAATTGCAATGCCAAGTTCAAAAAGTCAAAATACCAAATTATAAGGGCTCTCTCACACACTTAACAGCGCCATAATAAAACAAAAGATCGTAACAAGCACTTCTCAAGCACTTTGCAGGGTCAGTTATGCCCTTAATTACAGCAAGAAAGAGACGGAAGCGTATCTCACTCCCCTGTTGAAAAGAGAGGGAAGAGTAAATAGATTATAATAAAGCACCCTTGCGATCCAACGGAGCGTACGCGCGGATTTTTTTGCACGAGTTCAAACCTCTTGGGAGTTTTTTTTTATTTGACGTCTGTGAGAACTCGGCTTTTACAGTCTAGTGCTTTCGTTCAGTAATGGATAACCATCACGCTATCATTTTATGGGAATGGATGCTTTTTTAATATAGTTTTTAATTAAGAGAGTTAATTTAATTCGTTATTTCGTGCCTTGTGGCGGAAATGGGCCTGTTTGATTTTTATTTCAAATGGTATAAACGATTTAAAGGATCGCCATTAAAAGGCTGTGTGAGGAAACGTGGTCAATGGCAGTTGGAAACTTTTTGTAACGAGCTTTAGCTATAATTTACGCCTAAAGATATTATTGCAAAATAAATTCTATGTAAATTATAAAATATTTAATTTGATTCAACGAATACTACATTAAAAATGCCAGAAATTATTCTTTATCAAAATAAAGGAATACCCTTCTTCCTTCCCCTTGCTTATTCAGCCAAATAAAAAAGACAACCTCCTCTTGACAAACTGTCACTTAAGAATAAAAAGTAAAAACAAATCATAGATTGCAAAACAAAAGACTAGCCGAACGCCCGGAATCACTCGCTCCTTTATAGTGTCAACCAAACCATAAAATATTGTATTATCATTGTAATTTATTTGTTTAGCTATAAACGTGGAGTGCGCATTTAATTTAAAGATTCAAGGGGTTGGTAGTTTGTAAGACATTAGAAAAAATTTAGTAGATTGATGAGTACCAGTTTCATTGACGTAAAATTATTTGTTAGGCATGTTTGAGCTGTCAAAAACGTATTCTTTTTTCTTCTTGCGCAACTGAGTCAACTATTCGCCCAGTTTCATTTTGAAAAACTTGGCGTTTTGATGACACTTCAGAAATTGATAGAATTGTCGACTTTAGCAGTAATGCCATAAAGAAAAATAGTTTTTACAACAAATTTCCTCGCGAAATTTCCGCGTAACTGCAGATTATTTGTACGAGGTAGAGTATGTAAGATCAGGTGCATAGCACTCGCTGCCAGCGTTCGTACTTGACCAGATCTTTGAACGTAAACGCAGCAAAATTAGTACGATAGCATCGTAGCGTAGGTGGCGTTCTGCCTACCCACCATGGGAAAAAGGCTCGATGTTATGTATGTATGTTTGTGTATGTGGAACTGTCGAATTTTTATGGTAGGCATGGTTTAAAGAGAGAGTCTAACCAGTGTTGCACGTTTCCAATACTTTTTCTCTCAGTCGACGGTATTTTAAAGGAGTTAAATAACAACTATGCATATTTTATGTTACAAGAATTTTGATAAATGATGGAATATTTTTTGCCATCAGACTCTATTGTGATCTGCTTATTAACATATTTAGATAATAAAATGAAGGAATAGCGAAAAAACATTAAAAAAAATATTTTTCTTGAAAAAACCGACAAGTATTTTTTTCGAACTAATTCACAGGTAAAAGTTAAAAGTCACGAAAACGCTAACCCATTAGCGATTGTGTGTGGGACTGGTTTTTTTTTTGCTGAGAAAAAAACATTGACAGTTCTCACGGAACGAAAAAAGGTCGACTACCCAAGCGAAAGAAAAAAACAATGTAAGAATTCGAAATATAAATAATTGTAACAGTACTTTCGTAAGGCGAAAGGTTGGGGAGGGTGGGCAGCAATAAAAGTAAATTAAAAGATATGGATCACTTTTTTTCGTTAATTGAAGAGTGATTTTTTGAGTGCCCCCATTTTGTTTGCACCCCTTACTCTTAAAAGATTTGATGAAATTATAAATATAAAACTATTTAGTGTTTAGTTACTTTATATACAGCTAGAAACACCACAATATATTTTTAACTAAACGCGTGCCTAATATTTATTCCGAAATAACATGTTTTTCTTGAAACTCATATTACATAACAGTGTAGGTATGGTACAACACAATTATTTGATGTCCAATGGACACACTTGAAAACGCAATATACATTACCAAGTAGGTACCTACATACATACTTTAATATCAAAGGGGTCCGCGAACGGAGCAACCCTTTTGAGCCTTTTGTGAATAATCAAAAACTTAACACAAGTGGTACTAAAATAACTGTGACTATAGATGCAATCGTTTTTTCACGAGAAAATCGCTCTTTAATTTTACGTAAGTCAAAATTATTTATGCTCGTGACTGTACTTAATTTAGAGTGACGTTTCATATTTAAAAAAAATGTTACTTCTTCAAAGAGGATTGGAATAGAATAGAATACTCTTTGTTGTACACAAAAAAAACTTACAAATAATAACTTTAAGAACTACATAGAGCGTTACAATGGCCGGCCTTATCGCTAAAACCGATCTCTTACAAGACAGCCTTTGGATGGACTTGATAGAGAAGGAAAAAGTAAATCTATCTCTTTAGCCTAGAAACCGTACACTAATACTATGTCACGTTTGACACTGGCCAGAAAAAAATGTCTAATGACTTAAGGTACTTCTATAACTCATAACTAGTCTACTTCGCTTACAACCAAACCCCATCAATAAAGTCTGAAGGGTAAAGACGACATGCATTAAAACTTCCCTACAAGCCATAAGTAGGTGTCAACCCGTAACTGCTGGGAACTTATCCCCTAATCCTTGGTCGCCCAGAGGTCAGGGGGCGAATAGGGCTGATTTATATTGATAAACCTGCCACCTGGTTCGAAGAAACGGGCTTATTTGTCGTTGTTTAAAAAAATAACTATTGTGAAATTCAAAAGTGGAACTATAGAAACTAAATAACTGTCGAAATTAGAAACGTAAACTTTAACATCAATTCGAACGGTTTTAAAATTGAAAATACTCGTTTCAAATATAATTTTACTTCTTTTGTTTTTAAGACTCTTTTCATATCCATGGGTGATAGTAATTGTATTAGCAATATATATTTAAACCTACACGATACAGGCTAGTTGTATTCAGAATTTTAAAATCATAGTAAGGAAACCTGATTGAGGAAACGTGCTGATTGAAGCCCGTGCCTTCTCTGTGAGAGAAGGGGCCTTTACCCTGCAGTGTGACAGTAACAGGCTGGTATTCCAGAGACAATACTCACCGATAATTCTGTTATTGAAAAACGTTCGACCTTGTTTTACACAAGTGGAAAAATAAATTCGCAATCGGGTCAGTATTGGAATATTGGATTTTTAAACTGCATTACAGCGCTGCCATTGGCAATACTGGAGTAAAACTGCTTGTTGCAGTGTTGCTGCGAAATAAACTAAAAAATAACTGTTGTGGTTGAATCTTTCCTAGAAAAATGTACTGAAAGAGCTGTACAGTGATTAATATGAAGATGATTGGTATCCTTGTCGCTATTTAAGTTCTTGATTAAGAAAATATGGGAGCATTTAGATGTCGGCAAATAGAGAAGTATAAAATAAATAAATAAATAAATAAATAATGCTGGACAATCCACACAGCATCATCTAGCCCCAAGCTAAGCAGAGCTTGTGTTAATGGTATGGAAGAAGAGCAGCACAAATTGGGACACGGGCGGAAGGATGATGATTAGCTTATTAAATATTAGAATCTTAACAATAAGCAAACTGTTTCTCTAGAAGTGTATGTGTATGTGTGCTACATTTTCGTTTCGAATCTTCTCGAAAGAAATCTACTGAATAAAATAAAGTTATTAAATATTATGATTATTAATAAATTCTTGAGATATATCTCCTTAAAATGCATGCGGTAGACCTGAACATACAATTAGTATTTTTCCATAGACTGAGTCAGGTGGGGTCTTAAACATATACCTTGTCACACCTTACGCACAAGTTATAAGGTTCATTTTAATTAATCACCTTTTAATTTATAGCAGTAGGCAGTGCTGATCAACCGATTAGATTTAATAAATAACTTTTTTACCACCCATTGCTTCGAATCAGGTCAAGAGTTACTAGGTCTAGTTTCTGCTTGAAGGTCGCTACTTATGTGGAGTCAAATAAGTATGTAGAACCAATTTTTCATCCATAACGACTTCATTTCTCTTCATTTTACTCCCAAACTAAAAGCTCCCAGCGTTATTTCATCTGTCTGACCCTTCGGAGAATACTAGCTTGATGTTATGTTTAGTGGTGGTTACTTCAAGATATTCACTACCTGTCAACCGCCGAGCAAATATAAACTGACTACTTCCATTTTCAAAAACATGTCTTTAGTTTCAGCATTTTATTTTTAATTGTCCTTTGGATTCTACACGAAACCGTTATCACCTCTTTCTCTTAAACTAAAAACTCAATTACCGAATTCCTTGTACCTGGCAGGAATTCAAATCGTCTGCCAGAATTGCCGCGAAACGTCAGAAAAGTTTCGAACTTTCGAACTGTGCGAGTATTTTCAATTGTGACCCGGCAGAAGCAGGGTTGCTTACTTTGTGCTAAACTTTCTTTGGGTACCTACTGAAGATTGGGCAAAAATTTGTCTTTTACTTCGAGTCGAAATGTTTTTGAAGAAAATGTATGTCGTGCGTGTGTAATTTACAGATTTAAATTGATATCGATATTGTTATTATAACGACGTGTTTCGATATCTCAATTACTATTTCACATAAGTTTGTCTTGCTAAATTAAATACTTATCTTGATTCACCTAGATAGAAAGATTGATATTGGCAACCAATTGCAAAATGGATTCTCGTATTGCTGAATTTACGCGGGACATAAAACTTTATTTCTTTAATTTAGTGCCATCAGTACACCCATTTATATTTTCGAATAACTAACACAATATTGCCTAATGATTATTTCGTAATCAAAAAGTATCTTTGAAATCTAAAAATGACGTTTTTTTTCTCACCTGCTTAATAAAAGTTGAACCAAAACTACTTACCATAGACACATCAATCAACATTACACCAACCGTTGAAAATCAAGTCGGTATAACAATGTGGAAACAAAACGCCATTTTGAAAAATCGCACCAACAAAACGTGTTCTGATTTCAAAAAGTCGACAATAGCTTCGAGCTTTTTTTCGCAAACTTAGGCACAGGGGCCCAAACTTATAGCCAGGTAAACAATAAGGGGAGTATTCTTCAAAACGAGGTCTTAATAAAAAATAGCGATGCTTTATGGTTATACCGTATTGTTAGAAATAGGTTATAAAAATTTAACGTCTCTATTATAGAGTTGGGATTATGTTTTCGATATTAATCGGTTATATGAGGACGTTTTACGACTATTTTTATTGTGTAACGTAATAAAGTTAAAAGAATTTTATATTAGGATTCAAGTAACCTTGGTAAGTGAATGGGTTTTTAATTTGTTAGTGCTAAGTTGAAGTGACTGTCATGAGGCGATAGTTTAACCACTAATGGGCCCATTGGTGGTTAAACTATCGCCTCTCATGCACGATGTTGTGGGTTCAATTATGTGCATGTTACAATGTAACTTTTTCAATTCATATGTACTTTCTAAGTATATCTTAGACATCACTGACATCAGTGAAGGAAGGAAACCTGGACTTGTAATTGATTTAAGAAAGTAACCGCCAATCCGCCTTGCTCAAGCGTGGTGATTAATGCTCCTGCCTTCTATGTATGGGAAAGAGGCCTGTGCCCTGCAGTGGGAAAAAGAGGCTATTTATTATTAACTTAAAGGTGGCTTGAAGAAACAAACATTCAAAACTTGTAGCCTATTATTTTGTTTATTGTGTAGAGCTTTGGCGCCGCTGTAATTATTGTTTGGTAGTTAATTAGTTGACCTAGTCCCCGCCTTGAGTGTGATAGTCTCCTTTCTCTAGACCTCATTTATGTTATTCCATTACGGATAGACAAACATAATAGTTATATTCAACAATCCAGTATGCCTATCTCGAGTGATTGACGTAAATATAAAATGAATTCGAACGATTTTAAAATTTAAAATAGTCTTTTCGAGTATAATATCTATTTCTTTTTAAGACTTTATTCTAATTTTAAAACCCTAAAAGCTACAGGATAGTTGTAATCTTAGTTTAAAATCGTTCGATTTGACATTACATTTCTGTCAAGCATTCGTGCTTGGCACACAGTATCTACCGGTCCGATTTTCATTACTTTACAATTAACCTATTCCGTATCTAGCACAATAAACATTAGCCGTTACGTTCTATTATAACTACATAATAAATATAGATTAAAAAACTTTCGCTACCTCACCTGTCCAAAGCGTTATTTCTACCAAGTCATCTGCTCCATAAATTAGTTCACAATACATAATCAAAGATTCAATACGAGCACACCCCTTAATATCCTCGTAAATTTCCCACAACGACTGCCGTGTTCCTTGTCACAAAATAAATCATGACATTTACATGTACTCTTTGGTTATATAAAAAAAAACTAGATCGGAACCGACACAACAAAACGGTTCCTTAACAAATGCGTTTATCGACTATAACACGAAACTCTACCGTGCGTCGTTAGAAATAGGGTTAAAATTTGTTTGTGCAGCTGCTTTTCAAAACTGCGAATGTTTCGGACAGGAACGCATCTCCGAGTTTCGCACACTTCCTCAAACAATGACGCGGAGAGCAGAGCAGGGTTAACAAAAGGATGAAGTTACTCCAGATTGTATAACAATAAATGATATTATTACTTACTCCAATTTCTTCGGAACGTCAAAGGTGAGCGATTGTTGGGTTAACAATAGTTTCAATTTAGTAAAGGTAAGGGCTTGCTACCTTCGACATAACGACATCTGCTATTTTTTATGTCTTCTTATTATTTTTGTTGGAGCATAATAATTTGTAGGACGTTTTGCGATCTTGGGTTTCTGTAAGCTGATGGTTTTATTATTATTGTCAAAACCATGCTTTTAGTAACCTAAACACAGTTAAAACAGATCATGAAAAAAATGATAATTAATAATAAATAAATAGTTTCTTCATGACATTGTGAAAATCCGGTACCGTTATCCGGTCACTTCTAAAGTTTTTGCTGTTTGAGTTAAATTTGTTTTCAGATATTCGTAAATACAAATAAAAGAACTTTAAATTACACATCCACCCAATGAAAACGTACAAAATATGCAATACCACAAAACAGAAACAGATACCAATCAACACAACAATTGATTCTAAAAATTTATAGCCTATACACGCCATAACCCAGCGGGTCACATCCCTTTTGACACTCTATGGCGTCCATCGTCCATAGTCATAGTCATTCTAATTCTTTCCCATGGCCATCGAAATGTTTACCTTTTAAATTAAAAGCATCACTACTACTAAGTTTAGGAGTTATAATTTTACGGGTTATGATTTTGTTTGTAAATACTTGGGGTAACTTTAATTAGACTCATTCTGCTTGTGATTGGGGGGCTCATGGCAAAGTAATAACTGCCACATGGGTTGATTTTCAAGGTTAAGCCAAGCTTGCCGAGGTCGGCTCCCGGATTAAGACGTCGAGATACTCTGTGCCCCGGAAAGCACGTCAAACAGTTGGTGCTGTGAGCCAGCTGTCATTTGTAGATCTTTGATAGTTGTTACGTGTAGTCAAATCCCATAAGTCTGACTATTAGACTTACCTAGTTGTATCGTGTTAGTAACTAGGGTGTGGAGGTCAGATAGGCGCTCCTTGTAAAATACTACTATTCAGCTGCATCCAGTTGGACTGGAAGCCGAGCCCAACATACTTCTAAAAAGGCTATGCAGATGATGAATATTGTTTTTTATGTTAAGTGGTGGTTCCGCTTAGTCTTTCTATTTCTCAGTTTTTAATTTGGTTATAGGGGTTGAATTTTTCAAACTATTGGTTGGTTTATAGGGGTAAAGAAAACAGATTGTACTAGTTTTTTGAACTAGGTACTATTGCCGCTACAAATGGGAGTCGGCAATTACCCCACGGCAGTATTGTACCCAGATAAAAATGTCCTATTTCCTTAACCAGGTAATGGTTTATTTGTGTGCCAAATTTTATCCAAATCCGTATATCCGTAAGGTATGAAAAGTAACATAACGAACAAACTCGCATTCACATTATGTAATATTAGACAGGATTCGTCATTATTTCTTCAGTTTGTACGGCTTCTTCTTTTGGTACCGAATCATGTTTCACAGTACTTTTAATACCTCAAAACTCTTATTCCGTTTCGCTCAGGTATAAATCAAACAAAAAAAAATTTCAAACGATCCTGGCTTTTACCTCACAGGCCATATTGAAATTGCGTAGATTTCTGCCCGCATCCCTCATTAGTATGGGATGTATAGGATGTAAGGGCGAAAATACACATCTAATAATTAAAAAACTTACATAACGTAAACTGTAACCCCACAAGTTACGTTCAGTGTTGTCATCAGTATTCAGTCCTTCAATATCCAAAGTTTTCCTACTTTTTTATTTCTTTTTCCTCATAGCCAATTCGCAAATTAGATTTCCTTCGTATTTTGCACATCAAAACATGTTTACCAAAATCTTATAAGACTGAAAAACCGTTCAAGGATTTTCGCATTTAGCTAAAAAATACCACAAACAAAAAGAGTATTTCTTAAAAGTTTACTGTTACTAAAAAAAATCGTTATAAAATAACTTTGTAATATCATTTTCATTCATAGGCCTACGACCCCACGGCATGCGTATGCGCCACCATATGGCCAAAGATTGATAGATAAAATGTTGAAATGACCGCATGACGTTAACTAGAGACACGGTTTATTGACCTTACCGAACTATATTTTGTAATATGAAATAAGTAGAATGATATGTGACCTTAATGTCCACTTTCTACACTTTGCTTATAGGTAAGACTTAAACACTTTCATATAGTTTTCGCAGTGTTGAAAATATTCTAATAAGAGATATGAACTAAACTTCACACTATTCTCTTAGAAAGTTCTATCATTTTCGAAAGTTGATCAGAATGAAGATTTTTTCATTAGACTATTTATTCATAACTTGCAGTCACCCGCGACTTCTTCTGCGTATGCATCTCTACTAATTATAACTTACTAAATTCATTGTTTGTTGATAAAAAGTAGCCTATGTCGTTTCCCGGGTGCAATCTATCTCTTTGACAAATTTTATAGAAATCATTTCAGTAGCTTAGGCGTGAAAAGGTAACAAACTAACTTACTTACGCATTTATAATATTTAGATAGGATGTGTTATTCTGAAGTATAAGCTGTGCCATTTTGTTATGCAATTATTTAGATAGGATTCTATAAAGACACAAACTACCAATTAAAACTGTTACTAAGCATTTGAAGTGGTTTTGAAGCCCTATTAGAAATTGAAAAATGAACGCTGCGACTTGAACATGATCAAACCGATTCCTGTTGGAAAAACTATTATCTACTAAGAAATGCTTTGAGTTAAGGGAGACCAAAGAAACGATGGATGGATTGTGTGAAAGACGATATGGTTAGAAGGAGGTGAATATAAAGATGGCGACAAATGAAGATATAAGGAAGAAGAAGACATGCTGCACAGACCCCAAATCAATGAAGATAAGCGCAAAAGGATGATAATTTATATTATGAATTTGCACCCCTTTCCTTGTATTTAGCTCATTACAGTATTTACATAAGACTTCCAACATTATACCTTATAAGACCTAACAATGGAAATAAACTAAAAACAACATCTAATTACGTAAGTGCGCTATAATTGTCAGCACTTATCGAGGCGCCTGCGTTTGCGCACGCATTGAAGGGGGTGGCACCAGCTGCGCGCGCGCCGCACTTAACATGGGAAATTAATACTTAGAGCAAAGTCAATACTTTTAGTGTAAATTGATGTATTTTAGGGTAATGCTTATTTGTTGGATAGCAGGTGGTAATGTTATTAATGCTGTTGGAGACGAACGCGTGTGTGGTTGTGAAACTATCTTCCGATTCTAGGCATCCCATCTATTTTCCTGAAAATCACATCCTGCGCTCCAAGATGGCTGACTGACTGTATAGTTTGGGGTTCACTGGCAACATTATCTGTACTCATTAGTTATAAGTACCCTACACTTGTAGGGGCTCTAAGTGTTTATTTTAAACTATAGTAATCCAACTATGTGTCTGTGTATGAAATTTTGTTACCTGGAAAATCTCTAATATATAAAATTCTCGTGTCTCTATGTTTCTTACCAAACTCCTCCAAAACGGCTTAGACGTTTGTATGAAATTTTGTGTGCATATCTGGTAGGTCTGAGAATCGGTCAACATCTACATATTTTTCATACTTACCCTAAAGTGATGACAGTGGTCCACCCCAAACATTTTATTTTTTATTCCTTGGATTAAAATGGCACAACTACGTTTGCCGGGTCAGCTAGTTAGTATTTATATTTCTATTTCACGAAATCGAGTTGGTTTTTGTTGTATGCTGATAATGTTTCTACGTGTGTAAGCTCGTGATCACTCAGTATTGGCCGAGCCGCACACAGAAACAATGTTTACGTGCAAATCTTACACACACACTCATAGGCAACCCGCCTTCGTGAGATAAAAACTATGAAATTCATCGACGTGTTTCTATAAAACGCAAGTCAAGTGATACGATTGTTAGTCACAGTACAGGAGCGCATGGCAATTTGTACGCGAAGAACATTGTTAATAAATTACCGTTGCATCTTATAGATTTATGAACAAAGATGATGATCTTTGCCCTTATCCCAATTTATTTGGGGGTCGGAGTAGCATGACTTCTTCTTCCATACATCTCAATTTCCATACACCTCTGTTCTAGCCTTACTATAATCTATCACACCATCCATTAATCATTGTTTTGGTCTTTCTCCTGTAATGTATCTAGATGAATGAGACAAAAGACTTCTGTGAGTTGTTTTGTAGACTAATCTAATATTAAAAAGTTTAGTGCGATAAAATAAAACCTGAAATTTAGAAACTGACAACTTAGTACTGGCTGTTTAAAAATTTTATTTCAATGACAGTTGCGTTCTTATTACAAAAAACTGACTCGATGGTTTCAACCATGTCAAAAGAAAAACCTTGGGTTATAAAGCCCGCTCCACTTTTCTTTACGCTATGAATAGACGTCATCATCACAGACCTATTTAGTGCTAAAGTCAAAGCCCTTTATCAAAGTATTATATGTACTTTGAACTAGGTATCTTATAAATAACGATGATATAAGTAAGCCAATTCCATACATGTAAATTCTATAACTGTCAATGTTCTAACTTATCACCACTTAAAACACTACCCACCCCAAAAACGTAGCACGTCAACATAACAAATGACGTCACGACACCGGAACCAATAATAAAATATTCGGAAATGTCCCCAAAACATGACAGCATTTGAATTCCATTATTGAACCATAAAACCCTGGGTTCCGTAGAAACGGGTGCGTTCTGAATTATTCATGTCAACGCCACCTGCCGGCCAACCGACCAACTAACGTTTCTTTCCATAAATTATGTACTTACTAATAAATATTTTATCGGTTTGTGGTTCCTAGAAGCTATTATTATAGGTGGGAGTGGAAAATTTTGGAAAAGCGTTCTACTTTCCTGTAAGGTTTTGTAACTAGATACCATTGTTTTAACCTATCCATTAATATTATAGTAGTGGCGGCTTGTGAATAAATAACAACAGCCACACGGGTCGATCGATGGTTAAACTACGCTTACCGGGGTTGGTCCGTAGATGGGTAAACATCCATTACATATGGAGACCGCCTTTCCTCATGCAATGCACGTTTAGTAGTTGCCGGCTGACATTTGTAGATCTTTAGATAGTCGATACGGTAGTCAAAAGCCTTAGACGCTTCATGTTAAATACTGTTATTCAGTTGCATCTGGTTACATTGGAAGCTGATCCCAACATATTTGAGAAAAGAATAGGCTTAGCAGATAATGGTAAAATCATAGGCTGTCTGAGTTTCCACATCTCTGCCTACTCTCCATCTCCTCCGAGCCATTTTATAGTAAGCACTACAATATTTCCCCCTGCCAGTCACCCAATTTATTTCAGGCGTCTGAGATAGTGGTTGTAATCAAACGCTCGCTTTTCTAGTGAGTGAGAATAAGGAACCCTGCGAAGCATTTAATGAGACATAAATCCTTATTGTGGCAATCTTTCGACACAATATTACATTTTTATTGCCCACCAAAACATTAATTTGCCTTTCTGAATTTGTAAATCTATGGCGAATATTTCCAACCCAAAACAGACCTTCATAATGGTTCAACTGAGTTTATAAATAAAAATCACCAACAGTTTGTAAAATTTCAATTCTGGACGACGAAAACATCCGGCCATCTTGGCGAAGTTCAAGACAAAGCTGATGGATGTCTCGCCACTTTATCTTACGATCTTGCCGTCAATGGAATCCTTATCTCAATTGAATAAAGTTTCAATTTCAATTGTTCAAGTGACCTACTATCTTATCTCCTTGTAATGTCACTGCAATGAATCTTATTTCCAAGGGATAAAGACGAATATTGTTAAGATAGCGCGATCTATCATCTTTGTATAATCCAGTAACCGCTCAGCAAATTCGAAAGATTCAAATTCAGAATCCGCTAAAACGTGTTCCTTTCTATTCAGCCGGCAGCTTTGACGTTCAGCACGCACCATACGTTCCAAAAAGTATTAAATTTTTGAATCTAAACCTTATTCCTACGTGAGTTTGTCATAAAACTATATTGGCCAGCAACATGGACTTTGTGCATTGAGTAAGAAACTTTTTTGTTTGGCGACCCCACGTTTCGCGAGTCGAGACGTGCATTCGATATTAAAAAATGCTTCAGAAAAATCTTTAAATTCAATAGTAATTTGGTGTTGAATAGGTAGGGAGAGGATAATGTAAGTACGCCCTGTTTTTGCGGTGTTGTATTTAGGTAGTACGCGAATTTCTCGAGTCGCTTTGTGTACACACTGGTTTCTTGCCCAGCGTGAGTCTGTCACAGTACCGTGGATATGAATGGAGCGACCGAGTTTCTAATTACACAGTCAATTTGGTAAGTAAAGCGGGAAACATGAGTTATTGCCCTGGCCCGTAACCGAGATGAAATCGGCCATGTTTAATATGCGACAATAGATTGAAAATTTTATGAACGACTTAGCATAATAATGCTCGTATTGGATTGTATTTTTAAACGATTAGTTGGTGATTAGCCCTTAATAACTGTGCGCAGTTTAAAGGCGTACCTTTTTAGAAATTACCGTTGTGTTTGTTTTGCAAATTATGCCAATAAGAGCCAAATTACTTAACACGTGTTTTACTAAAGGCATATAAAAGTTTTAAAATTCTCTTTTCTTTAAAATTCTCATTCAGGATTCGTAACGTCTTTAGAAAGTTTCAAAGGTTTTCAAAGATTATACGTATTCACCTACGAATAAACAAAATGTAACCATTGGCCATTATAGAAGATGACGCGACCAGAAATTCCAAAGACAATCATAGATTTGTACGCATCAAAAGTCGACAAAACTTTCACTGTTTTTGCAATACATAAAACTATTACGAAACAACGATTTTAAAAAAGAATATTAAGAATATAACGCGTGCAATCGATCGTATTAGCGGCATAACTAATGTGGTCAGTGCCACATTCCAAATTGCATACGCTATGAAATGCGTGATGCCGCAAATGGTAGGTAACGGTAAGACACTTTACCTTATTGGAAGCAATATGGTATCTTGTGGTCATATATTATATATTAGTATCATTATGCGGTTATGTTGAATTCTTGTATCCGAAAGCTGAATTAGGTGGGCATGTGACTTACAAAATCAATTGGGCAATACTTGAAATTCTATATCCAGAATGAGCTAATAATTATCACGATCATACTAATGCTGAAGAAATCATGTTGCCACAGATATTACTATACAAAGCTAAGGTCCCAAAATAGCCAGTCATGCTCGAGCGGAGTGACACCCCAGACTCAAATTCATTTCTCCAGTATAACCCCAAAAAAGTCCCACATCCATAAGAAAGTCGTTACACACATCTTTCATACGGCGGCGAAGAATCAAAAGATTTTACTTCACGAGGGGAAGTGTGGAATGATATTTACGATGGTCACATTCACGCAATCGCATTCGATGATCGAGAGACATGCGAAACAGCATCGTATATAGATAATGGCCATGTTATGAGTTTTGAATAACCGTGATATAGCACCGATGATGCTAACGTTATTGTAATGGGTTTAAGGAAACGTTTTGTCTAAACGATTGTAATTGGGATGAGGAAATTGGTTTATGTATGAATAAGTAAAGCGTTGATAGACCTATTATGGCAGATTCTTGATGACTAAAGATGCGATATCATGGAATATTAACATGATAATGATCATTTCGTTATTGTTAAGAGTATACTACAGTCTACTGACGCTCAATTTTTTGTCAGCCGCTTAGTTTACGGAGTTTTTTTAGGGCGATATCAATCTGTATAGGGGAGATTCAAAGGGTCAATTCAAGGAGTTTAAATGTAAGATAGGTACTCTTATACAAGGACCTATTGTTGAAATATTAAGAAAGAACGTATATGAACACAAACAAGATTTTTGGGGCTTTATGTACTGTGTTAACTTATGTGGACGAGTCTTGTGTTGTGCTCAAATGACACAATCTATCTTCTTGTAATACTCTGTGAGCCAAACACACTGTTTTCTTCAATCAGTCAATGTTTGTACATTCATTATACATGCTAATACATCATTGCTCGTAGCTCAGACCCATATTGTGAACAGCGAACATTGACATCTGTCGGATATGACGAATGTTGGTGATAATTGCTTTGAGCCATTAGTTGCTTTGAATAATAGACAGCTTCATCACTGCTTAGATTAATAATTTGAATCTGGTCTTTCAGACGACTGCGTTTTATTTAAAAAATACTTGCATGTTTTTTACAGTATTGTAGGAACTTGATAAACGTAAACATAACTTCTTTAAATTGTCGTCGTTTTAATTTTATCTTTCGCATCTGCTGGTTAGGCGACCTTTTAATACTGGCTTCTAAAATCACTGTTTTTTTCTCATTCCAGATCATCAAAAATGTTGAAGTGGGCAGTATACGGCAAAAAGAACCAAGAACTTCGGGTTTCCAACGATATTGAAAATGAAAATTGCGAACAGTGTTCTGAAGAACCTTGCAACAATAACAATAAAATCAGAAGATCCCTCGACGCACAAACAGTGAAAAAGAGCAAGAAGCCCAGCAGATACCAGCGAAGATCACTAGGGTCTGCAGCAGTAAGAAAAAACTTAAAAGCTGTAGATAAAGAAAATGTTCATTACATAGGGAGCACACCAAATTATTATAGAGAAGGTTTCATTAAGAAGCCAGAAGGTATAGCCCTAAAAGATGTTAGCAATATCACACCAACCGGCACTCCAGTCAAAAATTTTGAAAGGAGAAAATATTATCTAAATGGATCTAAAGATGACATATCACCAGATTTACCCCCAACTCCACCTACGTATAGCAGAAGAGTAAGAGAAGCGAAAAAGAGGAAACTAGAAATGGCCAGCGCTAATGAAGTATTTAGACGGGATAGCTGTGTTTATAAATCTGAGAGAAGAATAAAGCCTATTGATAGGAACTCGTTAAGCCATAAGCTAAGTCATAGTTCATCTGAGCCTTCATTGAGTGATCTTTCTGATAGATTAAGCGCTACAACCACCAGTAGCAGGAATTCTTTCGCCTTAGGGAAACAAATGAAAAATACAGTATGTACAACAAAAGCAGTTAACGACGGCTTAGTCGAAATTGAATATGATCAGGACCTAGTTATAAACTGTTTAGAAAAACCTCTTACGATCAACACGAGTACCATTCAAAAGACAACTTTACCTATATTTGGACATCACATATTCATGGATAATCCGTTATATTTCAATAACAATGACATCGGTCTCACAAATATAAGGCCTTTGAAAAGAACGAGAAAGAAATCAAGCGAATTTGAAAGTTCTTTCAAATCTCCTTCCGTTGATAAAAAGGATGTTCATACGCTAGTAAGAGAAGGATGTTCACCTGTCTCTATCACACCTTTATCTACGAAACTGGCCGCTCTAAGATTTAGCACTATGAGTGTACACAGTAAATCACAGAGGCACGCATTTGCCAATGACATTACAGAGTATTTTCCTAAAGTAGATAATCCTTTTACTATTCCACTAAGGGACGAAGAAACCTCTACTGAAATGGAAAATAAATTCATCCTAGGCAAGGATTTGACAATTAATAATAATACGGACTCAACTGTATCAACCACACAAATGGGTGATATAACACTTGAGAGAATGATTGAGGATATAATAAAGAGTACTAAAATAATAAAATCCAAAAGAAGAATATTGAACAAAGCACCAGAAGTAGAGATAGAAGAAGAGATTCCTCCGCTTGAAACAGTCAAAGATTTATTTGTCAATCCCCAAGCAGAGAACAAAGCTAATTTAATAAAAGAAGCTAAATACGTGAATTTGTCACGAGAAAACTCTGTATCACCTAAAACTACACCAACTAAGAAGATGCCAGTACATAGGATAAATGATAGATTACTGAAGAACCTTCCAATCGGTTGTTTCATCTTAGATGATGGAGATGGCTATAATGAAAGGGAAGTAAGGACACCAGACAATGCTGTAGACGTAAGTCGTGAGGCTAGTCCAAAGAAGCGAATCACAACTCTGAACAGATCACAATCTATGAACGTCTATTACGAAAGAGGAAATCTTGGATCCATGTCATCAGAATCAACTCCTGACTTGTATTCAGCCGCAGAAGAACGAGCAAGTCTTAGATTAAAAAGGCAAAAATGCATACGAAGGAAAAAATCCACAGTAAGCAACGAAAGCCAGTGGAAAAACAAAGATCTGAAAACTTCCATCCTCACCTTAGAAATTGGAATACCTAGTCCAGCAACCGAACTTCCTAATACGTCACTATGTGAACCTTTAAGTCCTCCATTATCAAATCCTATTGTCACTGATGATTACCAGAATATTTCAATGAAATCCACCGTATCACACAGCAGTTTGATGCCTTACGATACCCTTAACAACTCTCACAACAAGAGATCTAGGGAACTGTTTGGACTGACATTAGAACATGGCATTCCAAGTCCTATTACTCCCGTGCCTAATCTTAAAAGACCTGGCAAAGTTTTAAGTGAAGAGCGAGCTCATAAGACAAGTAAATTAGATGAAGACTTTCTTCCAACTGATGCATATACTCCAGTCATTGAGCACAAGTCTATACGAAGATGTTTGACATACTCTCCTGAAGAGAATAGTATAAGTAGCAGTGAAGAGAAAAGGCGTAGCGTTGCTAGCAATCGTGAGCGTTCCAGTGAACGATACCAAGCCCTAAAAGGGACGATAGATTTAGAAATAATGACAAGGAATGACGTCATAGACGTACACGGTGAGTGGTGACTATCGACCTCCGTTTATCCTATTGGTTGTGTCCCATTTGGGTGGAGTTTTGATAGCCCTTTTTATGTTTGCAGTTATAAGATGCCGAGATCTCCTACGGTCCACAGGGAAAACGGATGATATCAATGCTTATGCGAAGGTTGGTGATAGTAAATTGTTTTATTACTTCAGGCTTTACTTGAGAAAAGCTTTTTCAAAAATTTATTCCATTTTTTTCATTTGGGTCAGATTATATTATGGTCCTAGTAGAGTTTTGTAATGATGACCGTCGTTCGCGATATTCTACACTGAGATAATAATATAACATCAAACCGGTATTCTCCGTAGGGTTGGTGAGGGGTGCACTTATAGTAACGTAATATCCACATTTCGCCGTTATGTTAGTCTCATGTAATGGGGGGCAAGCCTATCCTAGTGCCTAGCAACCTGGCATAAATCTATATTATAATATATCATTCTTATATTATGAGTACTTTCTATTATATAAATTCAGTGGAGACACCAAGACATGATGATGTATAATTAGAAATTGAAAGTATCAAATTAGCCACGAGTTTAGGACTAAACAATGCTTTTGAATTTCACTACATCAAATGAATGACGACCGATGTGGCGCAGCGGGCATAGGTCCGCCTGTGATGCAGGAGGTAGCGGGTTCGATTCCCGCCTTGGCACAAATGTTTGTACGATCTACAAATATTTGTTCCGGGTGTTCTGGGTATTTGCTATGTATGAAAAAAATATCTATCTATGTAATGTATTAAGTTTATCAGTCATCTAGTACCCACAACACAAGCTCTGCTTAGCTTGGGGCTAGATGATGCTGTGTGGATTGCCCAGAATTATTCATTATTATTATTTCGCTGTGGCGCGGCGGGCGAAGGTCCGCCTGCGACGCAAGAGGTTGCGGGTTCGATTCCCGTCTTGGGACAAATGTTTGTACGATCTACAAATATTTGTTCCGGGTGTTCTGGGTATTTCCTATGTATAATTTAAATATCTATCAATGTATAGTATTAAGTATATCAGTCATCTAGTCCCATAACACAAGCTCTGCTTAGCTTGGGGCTAGATGATGCTGTGTGGATTGTCCAGCATTATTTATTTATTTATTTATATATTATTTAATCAATAAAATTAATGCAGGTCGTAATCAGCGGTGTGACAGAAAGCCAGACCCTTCCGTCTCAAAGATCGATCTTTCAAAGGACATCTGTGCTATATGGAAAACGGGAGCCAGAGTTCCAAAGACACCTGAAGCTTCCTCTGCCAACAGCCATCTATGAGCATCAGGTGCTACACATCTCTGTGTGGCATAGAGACAAGAAATATCGGTAAGTACCAGTAAATAATAATACCAGACTGTTAGTGTCCCATTGCAGGGTAAATACCTCTTCTCACGCAGATAAGACACGAGCGTAAATCACCACGATTGCTTTCACGATGCATGTTAATTCCACGTGTCCTCACGATATTTTCCTTCAACGAAGGCATCGTTTAAGTGCTAGTTATAGTACTCTAACAACACCTGAAGAGGCTCTCGTTGGGCAGCTGGATCAAAGGTTTGATTCAGAAAGCAGTACTTTTGGACACGGCTCGTATTGTTTGGCGATTCCTCTCTCTGGTGCCCTGTCCTTGATGTAGCTTGGATCTTGTTCCCGATACCGTCGGGCTACTTGGCTGTAACTTAAAAATAAATGAAATAAGACTAAAAGTTACCACTAGAGGAAAATCCAGCGTAGTAATAAAATAATACAATAACAGGGATCATGATGAAAGTTTGTAAGATCAATTATAATATTTATATTTCTTCAATATGCAACGTATTGAATCGGTTTTCAATCTAGTATGTAAGTTGTCCAAAAAATAAGTTCGTCGTCTACAGACTACTAAAACAAGTGTAAGCTTCAAGCAGACTTAAAGGTAAGTAAAAATGTTTTTTTTGTATTCTGTAGTAAGTTCCGATATCAAATTATAATGTGATTTAAGGACAGTGGGGTATGTTGGATCACACATTTTTTAAGCACTTAAAGTAGCTCTGCCCACATTAATTGTGATGAATGCGTAACATCCCAATTTTCAATTTCTAATCAAAATGATTAAAGTTAAAATACAGAAACGTAATCAATTTCATCACAGCTTCCATTTTATCGGCAGCAAATAATCCTTCTGAGCCAAGGCTTATGACGGTGCTAAAACGGATTTATTGTTTTACCTATAATTAAATAAACGAGTATTTTAAGTAACACTGATTTACTACCTATCTAGGTACTCTTAAGCTAGATTTAATACTGTACGATTCCATAAATTGTGTAAAAGGTTGAGTTTATTTTTCCTCTGTAATAATTGATGAGCGTGGGAGCCTTTTGAAATCACAGCCAAATAAATATATCAACCACATTTTCCTTATAATATCTACCTGCGTATTAAAAAAACACCGAATCCCACATTCAAGAAAATATACCACCGCCATAAAATCACAGGCAAATGTTATTTTTTCAATGGGTCTATTTTTGTCATCTTACGTAACGTTATACGCAAACACTCGCTGACGCATGAGTATATATTCTATACCTAATCAAGGGATACACTCAATAACATACCTCCCACGGAATATTACTACGCAACTTCTTCCAGAAGCTACCTGGAAATATTCCATTAATATGTAACAATATCCTTCAACTTAATCGCATTTCATTATGGATAACAGAAGCTTACCAGAATGTTGTATCGGGTTTATTCATAATTCAGTCGCATGCACGAAGTAATATTTAATTCACGGAATATTAAATAAGCTGAGCCATATAGCTGTGTTAACTTGTATAATAAATACGCAATGAATAATTACGTTTTGGTATTACCGATTATTTCATTCGGTTGCATTTAGCGGTAAATTGACGGTTTTCGGAATTTGAAAATAGCTGTTCAATTAGAGAACGAGAATAGCTGGTGTCATCCTCAAAAATATGCAAGCTGAAGTGGGAATGGGCCAGCCAATTAGTACAGGAATTATTGTTGGGGGATACACAGTTTTTGAGTGGAAACCGCGAATTGGCAAACGTAGGGTCGTACGTGCCCTGAGGCAAGCAGTAGCGACGAAGTTAGCAGGGTAGCTGGTTGCATGAGAGCATCAGAAGATTGAGATTAATTGAGTGGAGAGGCCTACGTAAAGCATTAGACTACTAAGATAATAATTTTGCTGTATTGTATTCACATCAAAGCAGTTTCAGTAAAACATTTTCATATTTCCCTTAAGAGGAGCTCTTTACATTTCAGTAATACATGACTGCGATCACCAACCCACATTTCTGGCATAGTGATTATGGCTGTATCCCTGGAGACCGATCTTTGTAAAAGCCTGTGAGCGCGGTCCATATCCAACATTATAACGTTTTACGAATCTTTAGGTCTAAGCTTCAAAATAAGGTCCATTTCCTTAACTGAATACCTTGGCCTTAATTAAAATTTTGCGATTAGTTAAAACGTCACAATTTAAAAGCGATTATTTCCTAACTCACTGTAACTAAGTAGAACTTTAAAGACATGAAACAGATTATTAAAACTTCATTATAATGGGCCATGTTTCAAGTAAATTGGGGCTGTGAGATGATAAAACACAACCGTTCATTAAAACTAAACGTAATTGGTAGGGTATATAATGTTTTCATGAAAAGAAACTCATTTCCTAAGGAGAAAATAATTTTCCCGGTCGTGGTCACGTGTACTTATTCGTTTTGCCCAAACCCATATAAAAGCAGGAACCGATATCAATGTGATTGTTACGAAAAAAATAGCTGAAAAGCGAACACTTTGTCAAGTCGAGTCGACGCGTGACATGAATAAATGAATTTTGAATGTCGCCATTCGAATTTCGAGTTACAATTCTATATGGTGAACCGCCATGTTCCTTTTTTTGAAATAAGAACGGAATATAATACGAAAATATTGCACGGCGCATGTTTAAAGTGCTTTTATTCACTTTTTCCTCCGGTGTAGCACTTTCATACATAAGATATTGGGGAGTTGAAGTGACGCTGGCTCTACTGGACCTGCGCACAACGATCGATTGCCCAACGACGCAGACCCGGGCAGTCGCGTTGCCGACTCTATAAGGACAGCGGTCCCGTTTTTACCGCGTCTACCCCTTTTGAATTACGCATAGATTTTTTTAAGTGTCGTGCAGTGAAGTGATTGTGGTGGTCTTATTATTTTTAAAGTGGATTGAATTTTTTGAAGGGTAAGGTAATATATTTTTTTTCTTTTTTTTCCGGAATATTTAAAAATTCGGGCGCCGTTACCGGAATCATTTGTCACTGAACCTACAACCCATATTTTTTTCATTTTAGATTAAATTTAAATTTCGAAATTGAATATCGTCGTGCTTATTTTTTGGTAAACGTAGTAAAATTGAAATTTTAGCAGTAGGTCAAAAAGATTTTAAACTGACAATAACTAGCACTTTTTTAACCAACGTATAAAATTTCAGTAATTTTTTTAGTCCTTTATTGTTCGGCCTTTTGATAAAACCATTTACTGGAAACGCGCAAGACATCCTTTGTTACAATTCTCGTATTTTCAAACACAATATAAGTATTACAACTAAAATGTGCGCAATTTCGTTCATGACATCATTAGGTAATAAGGAACACATTATAATTATAATGATATTCATCCCTTCAATGCCGTGGCATCCCCTTTTAAGTACTTATGTAGGGATATGGGTTAGGTCCTACATCTACGCGGCTGTGTGCAATCTCATGACCCAATGAGATAGCATACTAGCATAAGAAATTAAAACACATCTTACATTTTAAATTCCATTTTAAAAAATCCTCTAATTCATTTGTTTTTTGGAGAAATCTGTCTGTCCTGTCAGAAGTCTGTCTGTCTGTCAGCGGGTTCATGATCCACTTTTAATTTCTTACCGCCCACTTAACCTAATTCCATATAAGTACCTTTTATGTTGGTTGAACTGTGTAGGAGTGGTTTCACTACTTTACCTAGGTCAATAGATACAATATGAACTCGTTGACCTTTTAATTTCAGTTTTCGCTGTGAAATATTTTGTCTCACTCAGTAAGCAAAGCAAAATGCGATTTTGCTCACTGATTTCAGGCAGCAAAACCTACATGTTTGAGCTACTGAAGTGAAAAGAACATTTTTATACCTGACTATATTTACTCTTGCATTAGGCTGAAAGTATAGGGATTAGAAGTCTAAATCAGGGTCCAATACAATACAGTAAACGAGGGTCAGTAAAAGAGAGTGAAAGGTTTTTATGACTTAGGTCTTTTTACCCAAAGATGGGATGATAATGGTCCTGGGTTCCGAGTCAAGGATTCCTTTTATACGCCATCTGCTGAACACGGATATTTGGAAGCAACATGGACAAATAGCGGTAATCACCAAGCTTGTCAGATGGTATGGTGATCTTAGTTATAGTGATGGCTGTACCCTTCGGTTTTAATACCAGCTTCCTAGTTCAGACAAAGCGTTATATGGATTTCCATTTAGATTTTTTTCAGTCAGCAGGCCCGGTGTCTGGATTTGTACCCGGTAGATTTACATAAGCTCGCCCTATTACATGGTACTTAAACGTAACTGGTGGAATGTGGGTGTACTATATGTAAACCTCTGCCTTTACCCTTTGGAGAATACAGGCGAGATGTTATGGCGATGATGGTTTAAAAACAAAACACATTTCAGTCCACTATATTGAGAATGGTATTAAGTATATCTAAACAAGCATAATGGATTCAGCAACCGCTATGCCGGTATTCGTGACGGCCAATGGCTTAATAGCTAAGAACCTTGACCAACACCTAAGGTAGCTCTCATTAGGCAGCTGGATCAAGAAAGCAGTACATCTGGTTCCTATCCTTAGACCCCTGACCGCTGTAGCTAAGTTGGACCCTGTTCCCGATAGCGGTTGGCTACTATTTTTAATGTATTTCTTTATACATTTAAATCTTAAAATCTATATGTATTTTAGAAGAATAATCCCTTAAAAGGAAACACAAATAAAGGTTGACTGGTAGCAAATGCCTATGGCATTAAGTCCACCTCTGTACATTTGTGAACATTAAATGAATAAATTTCTAATATTTTATCCAGCGGACTCCACACTAGGTCGAACCTGTGTTATGTCGTCCTTGAGAGGTTTGCTGATCTGGGGTCGATAAATGTCTGAAAACTCTCGGTTATCAGGCTAATGGAAATCTTCTGAATCTAATCTGCTAAATTGCTATCACCCACACAAACATACACTTTACACAGGTGTGGCTGATATATGCCCTCGAGGCTGGATATACTCGTACATGTGGTATACATGGCCCTCGAGGCTGGATATACATGTGGTATACATGGCCCTCGAGGCTGGATATAGGTACATGTGTTATACATGTGTCGTTTGTGCATACTACACATGCACCTATATATCCAGCCTTTTTTTTGTTAACGGAGGGAAACTTTCAAAAGGCGTCTGGACTTTTGGGGAAAAGACCAGGGAGTGTGGGATTCTTACCGCACTAAAACCACCCCGGCGATCACCATCAGCACATGGTAGGGGCCCCGTTACCTCTTAAGAGACCACTCCGGGACTATATATCCAGCCTAATCTTATATTTTTTCTTCTTTTTTATTATCCTGTATCTAGATCTAAATGACAACCCACGTCAAGCTGTCCATGAATCTAAAATTAGTCAATCTTTAGATTAAATTTACTTTATCTGGCACCTTTCTCTAACAAATGTCGTATTTTGTGTGTCAGATTAATTGCTTCCATTACCTGCAACATTCGTGATGAGAAGTATAAATTGAATATTATTGTTAAAGAGTGGCATGCGGTGGGAGACCCATTTGTGTGCCAGAAACTGATAAATATGTTGACTTCCAACTGCCAGTCTGAATCTACGACTGTGCGTTCTTAAAGTGAGCAATATCGCAAATAGCTGTCAAATATTTCGCTATCATCATTAATTTTACAAAACCTATTACTAAATAAAATTATAAATTGTAAAATTAAAAGAACGATATTTCACAATCTTACATAGTCATGTTGACTAATTAATCAAAACAACTAAATATTTGACCGCCATTCGTGATGTTGCCAACTTTGAGAATGCATTCTCTAACGTACTGCAACTAAAGTTTGTTTAATTCTACTACTTTACTATTCCTCTGCTGTTTCTGTGTTCCATTGTTTTCTACAAAGTCAACAAAGTGTATTGTTAATCAAATAGACACACTACGTGAATATGTGTCATAGCCATTCCATACAATTGTCAAAGAACGCAGTTGCTGTTTGAATATACTGACAATTTAAGTTGATAAACAGTTATTTTCCCTGACTGTACATGCTGAAAACTAAGTACAGACGCCAGCAAATCAAGCTACCCCCAACTGTCAGACTTTCCCAATTGAACATAAACCTTATTCTTTGGTATTAAAGTTGAAAATCTTTCAAAGAAATTTGACACATTGGGGTAGCTTATGATGATATGTACATGTTTTATCTAATCGTAATATCGAGCAAGGTTACCAATATTGCATAGTTTTTAGCCTTCACCAAAGCTTAGCAGTTTAGAAGCTCATATGAAATCATTTTAATTTTGGTTATGAAGATATATGGTATATGGCGAAAAAACAACAACCTAATTGGAAGTTATATGTTTGAGCCGTTTGGAGGTGAAAGACTAGGGTCATGGGGTCGTGTGCCCATTTAGTTTTTCGAGAAATCACGAAGCTTTTGGTCGACTCTTACGTGACCAGAGGGCTGGCCTTTTTTTTGGCCAAAGAATCAGCATTGCAATTCAACCGGCAATATTGCCAGCCTTCTGGGCACTTTTCCCGTTGACAGCGATGCGGATGAATTTAACGATGCCCAGTGATTATTTATTTTATTTGATTTCTTCATGCATTAATAGTTGTATCGTTTTAACAAAACATTTATTGAAATAAGGATGCACTTATTAGTGTCAAAAATAACAGAAGAAAGTCCCTCAAAGCGCCCACCGTTTACTACTTTTTAATGATATTGCTTGGAAGAAGAAGTGGCGCAACAAACTCGCCAGAATCCGTCATTTCCAGAACCAATTTTCTCAGAAAATTATTCTTTCACTATTATTACGTCCCCATTTTCTCCTTTCTCTTTGACAATTCCTATCAACATAATTTAAGCTTCTGCTTTCAGTCGTTTTTCTATTCATTGTTACTTTTCCTAGAAAATTTCCTACATTTACCTTGCAGTTCTATTTTATGTTCGCTTTTACTGAAAATACATTATAAAGAGGAAGCTGAGTAAAATTAATTCTTAGAAAAGATGGTCCGGATGCTTCCTGGAAATCTTTTCTGAGAAATAATATTACTCTACTTCTATAAGAGGCTTTAGTCCTTCGTTATTTAAAGGAGAAGCAAATAAAATTTGTTTTATATTTCTTTTTAATTTTCTTTTTTAAATAACAGTCAACTAAAAAGAATATATATTTAAAACTTCTTGCACGAAGTTGGTACTTACGGTGGACTTTTACATACTATTTATCTATATTTTATTATATAACGTATTATCACGCCTGTATATTTTACAGGGATTGACAGAGCTTTCTTTAACTACTTAAACCAAAGGATAAGTTTAGTTGTTGAAATCACCACACTTTGAAACGGATTAATGATTGTTGCTTGTTGGCAATGGCTAAGTTTATAAATAGCTTCACGGATTGATCTTTAAGGTTCAGCAACGCTTACCGAGGTCGAACCGTGGATGGGTGACCATCCACCATCCATTACCCTCCCAGAGTACGTCAGTCCAGGCAGTAATTTATAGATCAGATCGTTGGTTGTTAGAAGCCCGAAGGACCGACACCAATTCGTATCGTGTTACCCAGCAATACGATACCATAAGTTGTGGAGGTCGGACAGGCATTCACTTCATGTAACTAACATACTGATATTCAGCTTCATCCGGTTAGACTGGAAGTCGACCACAACATAGCTGGGAAGAGGCTAGGCAGATAATGATGTTGTTGTATTAGAATGGAATCATACTCATACGCTCTTATCATGCTTCAAGCATAAGTTATGCCGGTCATC
This sequence comes from Phlogophora meticulosa, assembly GCA_905147745.2. Classification (NCBI taxonomy): domain Eukaryota; kingdom Metazoa; phylum Arthropoda; class Insecta; order Lepidoptera; family Noctuidae; genus Phlogophora; species Phlogophora meticulosa. The sequence goes on from LR990519.1 coordinate 17,145,144, forward strand.
ATTTACAAGCAAAGATACCAAAACTATTTTAGGTAACCGTTTTTATTCTTACCAAATACCATTCAAACTCAATACTCAATACTCAATACTCAAACTTTATTTGCATTCCACAATGTGTACTTAGGTGGTAAATTAAAAAAAATTAGATCATTATGGACCCTGTCGGGCACAGCAAAAGGCAAAGATATAGGTAGTAGGAGAGAGGAAGCTTTAAAAACACAAAAAACTATATCTAAATAAATCCAATAATACCATAATAGGAATTCTTTACAAATATAGAATTTTTATACATTATTTATATTTTATCATTTAAATATTCATTTATACTGTAATAGCATTTTTCTGTTAAAAATTGTTTTAGTTTTTTTATAAATATGTTAAATTTTTCTTCTTTTTTTATTATGTCAGGTAGTCTGTTATATATTTTTATAGTCATTACATAGGGGCTTGTTGAATGTATTTTTAGTCGAGATTGCGGAATGTTTAATCTTGATTTGTGTCGGAGTGTGTAACGTGATTGTATGTTTTCGCGCTTTGTGTAAAACTCTTGATATTTACGAACAAATTTGCAAGTTTCTAATATGTAAATACTGGGGAGAGTAAAGATGTTATATTTTTGGAAGTGAGGTTTGCATCTGTCAGTCTGATCTATATTTGCCAGGATTCTAACTAACTTTTTCTGAAGGACAAAGAGTACCACTAACTACTCTACACTACTCCACCTACCCTAAAATAAACGCAAGGTTAGCAAAACACTCACCTTTCGTGAACATTAGATCTCGTTCGTCTTGACCCACTTCCAGCTTATCAGCTTCAAAGCTCATTTATTGAGCTTTAGCACACAAATGTGAGCTATTACTAATTTATTAAAAACTGTAAATCTTTGTACCTAATGGTATTACTCCTAAGCCCTAGGCCACAACCTACTCGCTCAAGCGACGCGCGTCTTGCTACTAGCGACAGTGTGTGTGCAGAAAACAAATGAAAGGTGTGGTCCAAATCTACGTCCGATCGTCCGTATGTCACTGCAGGGATCCGCCAGAATATCAGCGTCAGGTATATTTGCCTGACACATGCTGAGCTGGACTCAAATTCGGTGCAACATTAAGACGCACATCGCGTTTTGTACGTTTTTCGTCATCACAATAAAGGACATTATTGTTTCCTGTGTTTTTTTTTGGATGTTGGCACCTTGTAGCTATTTTCTATTTGTAATTATTTTTTAATCGTGATATGTGCGGAGTACAATGTCTATTGTGTGCACCAAATCAACGATTTATCTATCAATCTATATATTATATTACCACGACACGATTGTTAGACGCGTATTTCATTTTGTTTTTCAAATTGTGCCACAATAACGCGTGACGGGCAATTTTGGACGTGAGCGAATCATATGTGCTACTTAACAACATAGAGGCCACAAACTTCAGCTCGGGTGCAACTTGCAAGCGCAGTCCAACAAGTCGCAGTCGCCATTGGCATAGCGACAAGACGCGCGCGTTTCGCTTGTCGCAAATCGCGTCACACAGGGTTGTAGACGGAGCCTAAGAGAAAACCATAAAGTCACATACGTTTAATGTTTCTGGCCAGCTTAGGTGGGACTTAGCACGTGAATATTGCTTTAACTTTAGTTTAGTACTGTTGAAAATGGATTTTTAGCCACCATTCCTTCAACATCCACTGTGCACCGAGGTTATTCCAATGAACAGATCAACCAAAGAAATATTCTTGACAAAACCCTAAAATCGTTGACTTTTAAAAATGTCCGTCCCACTGTAGAGCAAAGGCCTCTTCTCATACAGAGAAGGCACGAGCATTAATCACCACGCTTGCTGAAGACAGGTTGGCGATTTCAGACTTATATTAATTATAAGTCCAGGTTTCCTCACGATGTTTTCCTTCACCGATGTCAGTGATGTCCAAGATAAACTTAGAAAGTACATATGAATTGAAAAAGTCACATTGGTACTTGCCCAGGTTTGAACCCACAACCTCGAAAATATCTTCTTTATATCTTAAAAATATCTTCCTACGGTTGAGAAAATCTTTGCATATACAGAATTCATGGTGTCAGTTTGTGCTTTGATGTCCTTTCCACCCTGCATTTGATGATGTCTTCCTCCAAAGCCACCAATCCTTGTTACCATATTTGCGGCGTCAGAAAAAAACGAAGCTTCCAACAGTATTCTCAAGAAAAAACTAAAAAAAAACTAAAAGCGAAACTAGGTACAAACTAATACGATCAACATGTATGACTCATAATAACTTACCTTGTTAGTAGTTAGTAAGTTAGGTAGTTAGTTTAGGTCTGTTCTTTACATCACGTGCATAATAGAGCTTTACATATTCGTAACTTAATTAAACTCGTGAGTTTTCCTATATACTTGAGCATACACGCCCAAATGCCCCAATAACTGACATTTTCCTTATCCGGGGCTATCAACACGCGGAAGCTCCTGAATTATGCATATGATACGCATCATGAGCGAAGATTACTGTGTAAAATATAAGGAGAACACTCCCCAACAAGGAATTTTGCTGACAAAGAATGTATGCACCAAATCTTCGCAGAAAATTGAGCCCAGGTGGCGGTGATTTCAAAATTCACCAAGTTCTGGCTGAATGTCCAAGTCAGGGGAGCGGGGAAACGGAGAAGTACCCAATAATCCCTGTCCACTGGAGCGAAGCGGAGATTTTATTTATTTATTTAATAGAACCTGGAAGACTTACAGCTAAAAAGCAAAATAAAAAGACAAACATAGTCGACAGAAAACCAATTACAAGTCCTCACGTGTGGAAATAGACTGGAGATTCTAAAATGAGCACTCAAAGTAAAGCTAAAATGTAAAAAACAAATTATTAAAACTATTTGAATTTTATTTTTATGCAATCCTATTGTTTAAAATTTCTCTATTTCCCTTCTCCGCAGCCTCGCTCTACCTCAATGGACCTAAATTCCTCGAAAGCGCTATGCTATCGCCTACTGGGAAACTACTAGTCATACTAATCTCTGAGTTGGAATGAACAATCGCGATCTTTGTAATAATAGCCCTGTGTTAGTACTGGTTAGAATATTGATATCTGCGTAAGTGTACATCCTGACCTCAAACTTACTGACAGTTGTGTGCCTATATTTAAGTTTCAGAAACTATTAACTTTCCCATGCCTCTATATCCTCGAATTGGTAATATTTGCCGAAATTTATTTACAACGGTAACAGAAACCAGGAAACGAAATACAGCATTAAGATCACAATATCAGAACTTACTATGCACAGGCACATTTAAAACTAGCTTATTAAAAAAAGTGTGATCTGTATGGCTCCTGCTATCTTTAATGAAATTCCTAATAGGTAAAATGAAAAACTTGCCATTGATGAAATTTAAAAAATGTTTTACGGAATTACTCGTAGATAAATGTTATTATTCTGTACAGGATTTCCTAGATGATATATTCCAATAATCTATTTGCCCTATAACTAACTTTGTATATTAATGATTGTATTTGCATGCCAACAAGGCAGAATTTACACGGATCTTATTATGTTATTTACCATACTATTTTTGTATGTACCTGCATTCTAATCAAATAAAGACATATTCTATTCTATTCTTTTCTGTTATATTCTACTCTATTCTATTCTATTCAGCTCATCTGTTTACACGGCATTTGATTTGTGATACTCCTAAAATAAAATCATTAGATTATGCAGTTCACCGCTCTGAAGTAAGCGCGAATGACTGCGCAGTTTTCAATATCTGTACAAAAACATCAGCGCGCCATGCTCCGCCCACGAACTGTATTTCCTATTGAGGCACATTACATAATATTAAATCACGACTGTATTACCCAAAGAGTTGGGCAGAGGTGTATTGAGGCGAGCCTATTAGCATTAACTGGCCTAAGCCCCGACCCCAGGATGCTACTAAAGAAATCCCAGATGGAAAAACCTTTTAACACTTTTCCGACCTAGGAAACGAATCCAATACCTGGAGTTCAGCAGTAGCGCGCGACGAACACGGCCCATTTCATAGAAATACAGTTGCTAGGAAACTGTAATACCAACTAAAAAAAGTAACATTCGAAATTCAAATATGTACCGTACAGGTAACAAAAAACAAAAGAACCCCGCGGGAAATCTTAACAATAAATGGGCCATCTTCAAATGACCTCTATGGCTGATACCCTATTCACGTTGTTTCAGTAAATAAATAATTGCAAAGCATGTCTTGGGCATCGATCGATAAATGTGAAGGTGCCTTGTAGGGCGTTAGGGCACAAGCTAAGCACTAGAATTTTTAAATTCCTCGTAAATTAGTTTTACCGGAAAAATGGCGTCTATCAAAAGAGTATCTATGCTATACTTTTAGCTTTTTATATTCTTTGGAATATATGGCTTTTGGTTTTAATTCTAGATATTAATACGTGAAGCGAAAACTCTGTAGCCTTTTTTAAGAATATTCCGTACTCGGAGGAGTCTGAGATCTTGCATAGTTAAAGTTTATATGGAGAAGGAATACCTTACAGAAAGCGAAAACGGTCGAATAATAATGATTGCGTATCATCTGTGAAACATAAAAAAATATTTCACACAAATTAATTTCATATCCACATAAATTCCCGCCATTTTAGTAGGCATTTGAGTAGGCACAAACTACACAACACCAGCTGTTACGATCCTTACATACTCCTTTTGCTTCTTTCTTTTTGTCATTAGATTTCTTTGTAATGCTAAAAATCAGGTAGGTATTTAAGTTGTTGAGGCTATTACAGCTCTTGTTTTTCCTTCTAATAAAAAACTGTTAGAATTGGCAAGACGATTCTGTTGGTAGATGGTTAGATTCAGTTACTGGACTGACTGGTAAATCACTCTGCTTATTGATTATTTTGACTAAATAACCTACTGACATGATTATTTCATAAACTAATCCAACAACGCGTTGAATAATTGAACATACGAAGAATACAAAGTACCTATTTCACTTCGTTATTCCGTTAAAGAACCGCTTTATTAATAATTCTGACCTTTCAGTAAAGCCTTGTCTAAATGCCAAGTTTATTAATAATAAACCATCAAAAATGTACGTAGCACAGTCAAAGGACAACGTCCCATCGATCCTTGATCTAATATTCGTTTTCTATGTACAAAATAAAGGAGGTTATTATGTGTAATTATGGTTGATAATCTACAATATTGAAGACCATACAAAGGTCATTTCAAAGTGATATTACTGTGTGGAAATGGGACACGATGTTTCATTATTCGTGTGGGTGAACGCGGCTAAAGAAGCTTATACATCAAGAAGTGAGACCAGCTCTAGCCGCTTTGAGCGATTTTTGAGGGGGGAAAGCTTACGGGTTAACGTCACCAACATGCTAATCTGACAGTTACTCCAGTTTTAAGTATTTTCTCCTGTTGGTAGTCGCCATTACTGCCCATTTCTTTAGTTTAAAAACGTATTTAGTAAATTAGATTGAAATAAAAATAAATATTTTACTTTTTGAAAAGGTTTCGTACACGCGGCCATATTTCATTTCACTGTTGCTGTGAGGAGCATACTTTATTTCTGTTTTTTACGTCTGCTTTCCCCTGGTTTATGGGAGTATCCTTTTGTGAGGCAAGTAGCTAAAGCGCACAAAATAACGTGGAGTTATCTTTTTGGGTGCTAATCCCAATATAAATAGGTATAAGTACCTACGTACGTGACATTATGTTATAACGATCGTCACGTCTTTTTAGCATTTTCCCAACTATGTTGGCGGCGCGCGGCGTCCAGTCTAACCGGGTACAGCTGAATACCAGTATTTTACATGGAGCGACTGTCTATCTGAACTCCACAACCCTTTACCAAGGTAATACGATGCCCCTTAGTAACGCTGGTTGCCAGACTTCCGGACTTCTGACAACTTGTAGCGACTTTCAAAGATCTACAAATTACATCCGGGACCAATGGCTTAGCTTGTTTTCCGAGACACGGCCCCTCTCTGCCTCGGAATACACGTTAAGCCTTCAGAGGCACGGCGGGGTGTCAATATGTGTACGTTGTCATACGAATAAGAACTTTAGGCTTATAATGTTAACACACGTTTAGGCAAATGTGTATTCGTATAAAACGAGAACTTTACTTAGTAAAGTCAACGTGTAGTCTGAGAATCTTGCAATTAGAAATAAAGTTAGGTTCTGACAATTCAGATATGTTATTAACCCTACTCGTGCATAGAGAAAAAGCCCACTGGCCAAGCTGGCTGTGGGCCAGACGAAGATAATGATGGATCAGCTCATTGCTTAACTTGAAAACTCCTCAGAATGACCACAGTCCAACCTGGCGCGTAGCCAGAAGAAGATGTATCACAAGCTAACTCACAAATTATACAAGCATATCAAGTGGTGACGCATTAAGTAAATAATTTGGATGTCTGCCGAAAAGGATAAGTGTTGAAAACTTAGTTAAAAATAGTTCACTTTTTGGTTTTATTTTTGTAGTTTTGGTCAGATAACAGCTGGACTATCGGCTTGGCAGTTAAAATGTTGTTGAATAAAAGTAGCAGAAGATTTCCTACTATTTCTGTTTCGTATCTACACGACATGAAATGAACACTCTCACTTTTGAACCCGTTTACATATCGACGGGCACTGCGTAATCTGCTTACCCCCAGTGAAAGTGTAAAACGAATTAGGTTAGAACCGGGGTCGGTGCGATGACCTGTCACTAATACGGGCTTAAAACCACAGTGTAGGCAAGTTATACAATCATACATGTGGCTAATACGGTAGTGCCAACTTTATGGATATTTCTTTTTTGTTATTTGAATGTTGGTATTTTTGTATTTCAGTTTTTTAGTAAGAAACATTACTAATACCGTCCCACTGCAGGAAAAAGGCCTCATCTCATACGGAGAAGGCATGAGCTTTAATCACCACGCTTGCTGAAGGCGGTTTGGCGATTTCAGACTTTACTCATTATAAATCCAGATGAGCTCGTGGATAAATAAAAACAGCCACACGGGTCACGGATCAATTAATGTTGCTTGCCGAATTCAGTCCGTGGATGGATAAACTTCAGTTAGGCAGTCAGAAACCTACTCTTGATTTTATTTCCGATCGATCGACATCGGAATTTAGTCGTTACGTACTCTTGAGTTTGACGTTAGAGCCAAATTCGTCAGCGGGCTTGACACGCACTAAACGTTACTCTTGAGGTTATTTTGACAGCTGTGTATTTCGCCAAATACTCAATAATCACATTTTAATCATCACGTGACTGTAAAATTAACATTGGAATCGTATTGGCTTTAGATCGGTATTAAAATTAGTTTGAGGAGTAAGGACTCTACGAAAAATGGCAAAAAAGATACCAAAAATACACACATTTTCAATATTTAAAACTGTTACAATGCTCTGTTCAAACCATACGGTAAGCAACGTACACATGTGAATATACGGAGTACCAACATGTAAAATGTGACATTTTGTATGCATGGAATGTTGGTAGCCTTGCATTTCAGATTATCCGGGTTGAGACAATGGGGTTAAGAGATAATGTTCTTGTTTTCTTCTTCCCTACTTTCTTCCGTCGTTTGTTTTATCTACGTTTATCACATTTCCGTAAAATCCAATTTTAGTTCTGCCTCGTTGGTCTTGTGGTCTCAAGCGCGTCTACTGAGCCCCCGTCTTAGTTTCGAGACCCGGGTCGAGCAAAGTGTTATTGAATGTTTCCATTTGAAATTTCTCTGTAACAGCCCGGAGTCTGGATATGTGTCAGGTTGGTGGCGAAAGGCGCGTCACGTATTACATAATATTTGAACATAACTGACGAAATGTGGGTCTATTACGAGTATAGGCACGCCTCTACCCGACCCTTGGTGGAATACAGCCGTGATATTAAGTATTGAAACATTTTATATATTTAGCTATTTATAAAAAGCTCACCTTTTGAGTATTTTAGATATTGATTAGATACTGTTTGATACGAATGTGATCTTTATACTTATGCATTTGAAAAGGCATTTGAAACATATTTGACTGCCAGAGCATAAAAGCACGCGCGTGCCCTTTGCGTCAAGCCTTTTTAATACATTCGTCTTTCTTATTATGAATTTAACAATATCCGTGGAGTATTTTAATTTTCTTTATGCAATTAAAAACGCACGGGAGCTTCAACTTTTAAGATATATAAATAAACACACAAAAATAATGATTTAATTGTTTATTTCGTGTTATAGTACTTAGAGTGCACTGCATATTTTGTCACGTATTTATGACGTTGGCGTACAGAGCATGCGTTCGCTTGTCACGTTTTTATGACGTTGGCGTACAGGTAATGCGTTCGCTTGTCACGTATTTGTGACGATGGCGTTTTATAGCAATATAAACATCGAAATAGTACTAATGACGTTCATATTCGAATGAAACGCTTACTTGAAGGACCAAGGACTAGCTAGAACCGATCAAAAGTTAAGGGACTCGTGTTTCTAATAGATTTCTAAACATCGGCCATTACAAAACTTACCATACAATATTGTATATTACAGTATACAACATAATACATTTCAATACCAGAATGAAACACTAGAATTAACTACGTATATAATAATTGCTTTCGGTATACTTAAACTACGAGTAAATAAGGGTTTGGCTGCCGTTCCGAAGTTTATTACTCATTCGTCACGAAGAAAAATACTCGATATTAAGTAATAGAAACCTTACCTGCACATTAAAAGTATTTTTAAGGCCGCCGGCCGTTAAGAAAGGCCAAAGTAAGAAAAAGAAACATACTTCACGCGTAAACTGTCTAACATGACCCCGCTTTTGGGCTTTGTTTCCCGCTGACCCCAAATTAAGTAAAAATCTTCCAGTTTGACGAACAAACTGACTTCATAGAGAGCTTCCCTATACTCACCTAAGCAATCTATATAGTATTAGTAATTTTTATAATAATAATAATTTTGTTTTCTATTTGGGCTAAATAAAAACAACCGCACGGGTTGGTCAAAGGTTAAGCTACGCTTGCCGAATTCAGTCTGTGGATGGGTGACCGTTTGTAACATATCGAGACTCCTCCGTGCCTCGGAAAGCACGTTAAGCCGTTGGTCCCGGCTGTCATTTGAAGATCTATGACATTACGGGTAGTCAGTAGCCCGAAAGTCTGACAACCAGTCTTACCAAGGGGTATCGTGTTGCCCAGTAACTGGGTTGTTTTGGTCAGATAGGCAGTCGCTCCATGTAAAATACTGGTATTCAGCTGCATTCGGTAATAACTTGCGTATTATTTTGAATCAATATCGTCGGGTGGGTCGTGTTTGTGAAACTGTACATAGAGGTGAAGTCGAACCTTTTTATATTGTTAACATTAATTTATTGTTTTCAAGTAAGTGACATTTGTGTATGTTTTATTGAGAATAAAGTTTCTTTAAACCTAATATTAATTAAAGTTGGTCCCGCTCTAAGGGAAAAAATAAATGATCATGTTCAGATTGAACTATCACGCAATACCAAAGGGTAAAATGGAAAATCTAAAAAACACATGGATGAACAGCATACATACCTAAGACATGCGCCGCCGAGCACACCCCTACACATTATTTCTATTTATGTACAGTTGGCAAAATAGAGAAGTTCACAGTGTACCTTTTGAAAGAGCTTCGCTTTTGCTGAATTCCCGGCTTCATTATTGTATGCATCAGCACTGCGAGGTTTATTTCGTTTATTTGTGGAAAATGTTTCCCTCTCTCTACAATCCACGTACGAACTCTAATATTACATGTTTATTTACTGTTTCGTTATTGCAAGCAGTCGTAGATATTTGGTTTATAAACAGTCGCTTCGTGTTGTAATATTTTCGTAACCTTAAACGTACCGAGCCAATTGCTTAGCCAATTACCACTCGGCAATGTACAACGCATTTTGTGTTGGGTATTCAGATATTAAAGTACATATACAAACTTTTACAGAACACACTACTAATAGTGTTTCAAACATATGGCCGATTTAGTTGGTGTCGCACATCATTATGTTATTGCAATGAGCAATTTCTTGATATCGATCTCACCTAGTGAAGCCTTTACTATGTCAGTGTTGATAGAATCATTACTCCTTTTTGTATTTTTTTACTTAAAGCACTAAGCCGTACAAGACTTCATAATTATTCGAAATACACGACTCCGTCTCAACAGATATTTTGACGTGTGTAAATGTTCTTTGAAGCTTGCATACCTAAATATTTTACCATGTGTACTAACAGGGCCCTAACTCCACTACCTAGTATAAAGACAACATCACGCCTGTATTCCTCTAAGGGTAAGGCAGAAGTGTCACTATAGTACACCCACATTTTGCCAGTTATGCTTAATTCTTATGTAATAGGAGGCGAGCCTATTGCCACCAACAGTGTACAATTGTATGTAAAAAAAAACTCAAAAAATCGGTCTGTCAATTGAGTATTTTGACAAGATATTCTAAAACAAATCTGTTAAAAACTCAATCAAGAGACCACCAAAACACAGTCCACAGTTCAATGTAGTTAGGCCCTGCACGCGTAGCATGACCAATTCTTTATCTATTCTACCAAGAATAGACAACGTCCTTTCTTTCCAACTTTACATCTGTTCTACCCGAGCACGGGGCGCCCCGTAGACCGTAGAAAATACAAAATGGTACAGATTACAGACAGAGAGATACAATACAGAACGGTTGAAATCTTTCAAAAATCTATCATTTTGTCTATTCTTCCGTCGACAAATCCCGTTTCTAGGGTGGTCATGCCACGCGTGCTGGTAGAAATATACGCTTCATAGTACCGTTCCAGTATCGTGTGTTCAGGCCGTTTCTACAATTCTCTTTCACAAGCAATACTTATTGATCTTTAGACCTGTCGATTGTGCATTGTTTTTCAAATGGAAACTAGAACGCCTTTGTTCTAAGTTATATTGAAAAGTGCTCGGAAACTCGGAACGATTCTCGTTTTTTTTTCAACCTTCACTATAGGGATTCCATATTGGAAATTCGCGCCCTGAATACTTTGAAAAGGAAAACAAATGGAGCAAGAATCCTATTGAGTGCGCAGCTTTCAACTATTTTCGTGCAAATTTTAAGTACCATGTTGCCTTGTTGGACTAGAGGTCACAAGGACTAGTGCTGATTATCCTGGGTTCGATTTCTGGGTCGGGTAAAGTGTTATTGGGTTTTTTGCACCTGCAATTTCTCCGCAGGCCCGGAATCTGGACATGTGCCCGTTTGATATGACATTAGGCTCGCCCCCTTATACTTAAAATAAGTATTGAAATGTGGATGTACTATTGATACTCCTATGTCTAAATCGTTTGGAGAATAAGGCCGTGATGTCACATGAAAAACTTAAGCAATCATTCAATACTTTAAGATCGCAAACAAACCAAAAAACAAAAGACATTTCAGGTCTTACCAATACGTCTCGCCGGTCCTTTTTGGCCAGTATTTTATGACCTAACAAACGATCTACCTTTTCAGCGTTTTAAGACCCTGACCCTTTAAAACCTTAAGCGAATGGTGCAAAAGCCCGTCAAACACATAATATTATCAATAAGTAACAAGCCAATCTCATGGGGGCTGTAAACACTTAGGGCAATCGTAAAAAACCGCTCGGTAAATCTTGGATTAGCTCCCTGGCCGTAACGTGCCGTTTATTTAGGACGCCCACGCCAGTGTAATTGCTCGGCTGGTGAATTTTTATTACACTGGAGTGAGTAAAAATTGTATTATGGGTTAATTTTTATGTTGACACATTTACTTCTTAGGCGCTTCGCAAACGTGGACACTTTTGTGTCTTGTGTCGGTTACAAGCTACCAATGAATATTTGATTTCTATAGAAATAGAAATGTAAATCATTGATTTTCACAAAACACGGTATACAAGATGGTAAGGTAAATAAAATTGTAAAACACACATGTTTTGCTTCATAAATATAAGCGTGCAAATTTTACATGCAAAACAAAAGAAATACTATCATCATCGGATTTTATGCATTTTTATGAATATAAATAAATATTACATTTATATGAATTACCACTATGAAATTAGCCACTCTTTCCGCAGACGTAAACATTTTTTGAGTCCATGTTTTCTGTCATGGTGTGCCGTGTCGGTAACAAAAAGTGTCTTCGTCTGCGCAACCGCTTAGTTTCGTATTTTAAATAATTTTGTAATTAGTATGTCGTCTTAGTTCCACTGCAAAAAGTATGGCTCAGTTTGTTTGCATTTTAAGGTCGTGGCCTTATTACTTTTTTACTTCGTCTCTGGGTAACAGGGACAACGCAATGTAAGCCCACTTAAGGCACATAAAATAATATTGCATTTGTGTAATAATAAAAGGGACCTGTGTTATAAAACCGACCAGCAACTATACGACAATTGGACAATCTACCAATTTGACAATCCAACAATCTGACAGTTTGTATTTTTTGACAAATATGTCTCTTTGTCAGTTAGATTGAACAGGGTCTAGGATGAACTGTATAATAATATGAACTGGATAACAGGTTCTAGGATAAACCGTATAATGAATCGTTATAAATCGATTTCAGCCAACCAATCGCAATAATCAATAATATGTATCTACATGTCTGCGCTAGTGTGCCAATTATCATCGTCTAATAAAAAAAAAAACATCTAAGCCCAGTTTTGCAGTATAACCCGGAAAAGCAACGAAGTTCGTCCCCCTATGCCATTAGGGAAGTTTTTCCACTAAACTAATGCTTGGCTCAAACCCCTTCGTGTTCACATGATAGGGTTGGCACCGAATAGTTTTATTAATACACCAGACGTGTGCCCCATTGAATTTCCCATCGGTAAAAATTACGAACTTCCATTAAAACTTTCATATGAATTTTACATATGAACTTAAAAGTAATTTTCAAAAATCACTTGTGGGCCGAGCGGTTTAGGTTCTATGTTGTCTGTCAGTAAATTAATTAATAGTACACACACACACGTGTGTGTGTGTGTGTACTATTAATTAATTTACTGCAATGTGTACACATACACACAAACACACACACATACACACACACATACACACAAACACACACACATACACACAAACACACACACATACACACAAACACACACACATACACACAAACACACACACACTTTTATTAAGTAAATTTGCGCTTATAGCTAAGTTATAACAGTTGTACAAATCGATTAAAAGTTAAGCTTGATGCTTTTTATTACTTTACAAAATTAAGAAGATCTTCTTAAATGTGTTATTATCATAATCTGCCTAGCCTTTTTCGAACTATGTTGGACTTCCAGTCTCACAGAATGCAGCTGAAAACCAGTGTTTTACAAGGACCGTCTATCTATCTGACATCCACAACCCAGTTACTGGGCAACACAATACTCCGTGGTAAAACTGGCTGTCTTGGCATTCGGTATGTAAGGGATGGTCACCCGTCAATTTATCAACCTCGATAATCGTCGTTTAACCTGTGATTGGCCCGAGCGGCTGTTATTATTAAGCTCTGCTATCCTTTATTAAAACCCCTTTACCGTATCCCAAAAAGTAACTAGGCGTGAGTTTACATTTTTAAAAGTTTCCTGAATGAATATTTAAACTTCATCAAAACTTTGTGTCAAACTACCTCAAAACGAGTTAATTAGTTGGGACATAAAAATGTATATAGCAGACTGAAAGTTTTCTAGAGGCAGATTGGCTGTTAAAACTTATATCAATTACTAGCCTGCGACTTCATCCGTGTGGATTTCAAATTTTTCCCTTCGAACTTTAACATCCCCACCACCCCCTTTTAAGCTTAGCTTTGAAAATAAAATATAGCCTATGTTACTCACTGGTAATATAGCTTTCCATAGGTGAAAGAATTTGTAAAATCGGTTTAGTAGTTTTTGAGTTTATCCATAAGAAACAAACATACAAACAAACAAATCTTTCCTCTTTATAATAGTTAAGATAATTCTAGGGTTCCTCAGGAATTTTTCCTTGACCGATGTCAGTGATGTCCATGATAAACTTGGAAAGTACAAATCTTTTAAAAATCTCGGGAAATTGATTTAATTAAAAAAAACTAAATACATAGAAACAAAATTAACTCTCATAGTTCGCTGGGCCTTCTCATTTACCCATTCTGAAAGGGAAACTACTATTACAAAGAATTGGGACAATAAGTACCAAGTTGCTTGGAATATTTTATTTATAATCCTAATTAATGATCCTCCTGTTCACTCGCATAATCGATTACGCAACGAAAACGAGCAAATACTCGTTTTCGTTCATTCATGCGTAAATCGATACCAATTCAAACGGCAAACGAATTGGAAAATTCGCGGGCTTTTATTTGATCATTAGGGATAAATTTTATTCGTATTTTTGAGGGATTAATTTTACATTCTCTTTGACATTCCACTGCCATTTTTTGCCACAGATAATCTAGTGTAACAACAGGCCTGTAGTCAATAAATGGGTAAGCAGAGGTTACCTAAAGTACGCCCAAAATTCCCCGGTTATGTTTAAGTCCCATGTAATAGGAAGCGACCCTATTGCCATCAATCGGGTACAAATCCAAACTGGAATTTCTCAGTAGCAGTGCTACTGAGAAATTCCAGATTGAAAAACCCAATAATTCTCTGTCTGACGTGGGAATCGAACCCAGAGCTTAATGATTAGCAGTAGCGCTTGCAACCACAACACCTAAAGTACCTACAGATTACTTTAAAGACATAAAGAAAAGCTCTTCCTTTTCGCCGCCATTTTTTTTGACATCCCTAAATCTCATTTCGTACATGGCAAACAGGGGCTGGACTGACGTTCCCTGGCTGTTTGCGCCCACGCCTTTGCCACGAACAAATTATTTTTACGTTTGTTTACCACTCAGCTAATATAACTCCTGTTTGATTGGATTCCTTCAAAGAGATTTGGAATTTTCGATGGGGGATCATGATGTGGGTGAACAAATAAAAATAAAATGTGGGTCTGTTAATGAAACTTTTTTTCATTTCCTTTTTGGTCGCTTGCTGCAAGTTGCCAGTATTCATTTCATTTTTTTTTGTTCTCTTTCTGACAAAAGCTCGAGATAAAGACGGCGATAGTTAATTACAAACTGGAGATGTCAAATTAGTTTTGTCAAATTGTTTGGAGTTTCAGTTCAACTAAAATTGACAGGACAAACATACGAACGTTTATAAGAGCTGTCAATTTTTAGTTTTGTAAGAGTCCCTTGTCTTGTTTTAAGAGAGAGAGAAAGAGATGAAAGTAGTCTAAATTTAGTTTAGCTAGCTTGTCAACAAGGGAACTTTAACCTACATACCTTTAAATAGACAAACAACTACCCATTACCTGACAGACAGAATACCACTGTGCCCATCAGAAAGCCTATAACAATAATGTCCAAATTTCCTACCAAACGTACCTACCACTAAGTCTATATTTGCTTACGCCTACGACGACGCCATACTGCCCACGGTAGCTATAGCTTTTACCCCATCCGTAACGACATTTCACAGGGTGCCGCCCTAACCAGCCGGTCTGTTTACTGTTCGCAAGCCAAAAGGTTAATGGTGCTCGTCAAATACTTAATAACCGCTCGTTATTAGTAGAAAAGGTTAAAGTATATTTGTTAGTATATATATCCGTGAGGGGCTCGTGGCTAAGAAAACATTGCCGTACAGTTCATCGTAGGTTAAGCTAAAAGAAAGAAAGAAAAGTCATATATTCGGGTCACGCGCAGGTAATAAAAAAAAAAAAAAAAAACAAAAAAAAAGGAGCTGTGCGAGGCCAAAAAGGCTCCTATCCAGTCTGCAGGTGAAGTGCAAAACAAAACAGCAGCAGAAATTCTTGATAATTATTATTGATGCAAAACCTCTCCCAAATTGAACCATCCACTTCTACAAATTCGTGTGCTCTGCCCACCCCTTTATGCTTAAACATCACCATAATCCAGGGTAGCTTAAGTCCAAACGAGCCCTGGCGGGTTGCCAACCAACAGCCCTTAAGTTAAGCACCCCTCTTGCATATAAGTAAATAGGATGATGTATGAGTGTATTGCTCCCAAAGCTATACGATTATTCATGTTGGTTTTACTTAGCTTTTTAAAGGTTTTTTTTTGTAGTACCATAACATCACACCCGTATTAACTCAAGGGTTAGGCAAAGGCGTACCTATTGTACACCCACATTTCGCTAGTTATGTTTAAGCCTCATGTAATAGGCGAACCAATTGCCATCAATCGGGCACAAATTCAGACTTCGAGCTGCTACTGAAAAAATTCAGATTGAAAAACCCAATAACACTTTGTCCGACCCGGGAATCGAACCCAAGACCTCGTAGTCAGCAGTAGCGCTTCCACATACTAGACCAGCGAGGCAGTCAATTCAATTCAAAGTTGTTTTTAGCAATGTACTTAACACGCACTAACATTCAGGCAACACCTAAATTAGTGCCTACATAAAAGCGCATTGTTGGATTGTTCCACTGCAGGGCACAGGCTGCTTCTCATACAGAGAAGTCGGCACGCTTGCTCAAAGCGGGTTGGTGATTTCAGACTCATGTTGATTTTAAGTCCAGGTTTTCCTTTGCCGACATCAGTGAAGTCCACGAACCTGCAAAGCACATAATTAATTGAAAAAGTCAAATTAGTACTTGCCCGAATTAAAACCCACAACCTGTATAACACGATATTGAAAATATAACATGTGCCGCGCCTTTTCCCAACTATGTTGTAGTCGGCTTTTCGCCTAACCGGATGCAGATGAATACCAGAATTTTAGTTGGAGCGACTGCCTATCTGATCTCTACACCCCAGTTACTAGGCAACACGATACCCCTTAGAAAGAATGGTTGTCAGACTTTCAGGCTTCTGACTACCCGTAACGACTGTCAAAGATCTACAAATGACAGCCGGGACCAACAGCTTTACGTGCTTTCCGAGATACGGAGGAGTCTTGGTGTCAAATAGACGGTTATCCATCGATGGACCGACCTCGGCTAGCGTAGCTTAACCTTCGATCGATTCGTGTGGCTATTTTTATTTAGCCACGAGCTCCACACACGATATTTAAAATTTTCGAACGATATTACAAACTTGAGCCCCATTTAACTGAACATCTGTTCAGTTGTTTGTTTTAAAAGTAATGTCTTCAAAACAACTGGGAAAATATGTTGAGACTTAGTCATGTTGGAACATGGAGTTCTTATTTTGCGTATGCGGCGTCGTTAAGGAAATTTATGACAGGAAAAATAGACTGTTCCTTTACTGAATGTTACGTATATAGGGCGGATAGGACATCGACCCACCATGAGTTCAATTCAGGTGTCTGGACTTGTTTGTCGGTTTTTCCAAAAATGAAAGTTTTTTCCGAACTTGAAACCTTTAATGACCATGATTTCTACCCTAACCAATAAGATTTTCTGATGACAGACGAAAATTATTAACTTTTTATTTAAAAAATAGCTCTTCGCCCGCAATTTTGACCGCGTAGATTTTGTACTTTTCCTTTCGAGGTTTAACATCCCTTCCACCCCTTTAAAGCGTAGTTATGAAGTTTACGTACTCAGAAATAATGTTGTTTTGTAACAGTGAACAAATATTTAAAATTGGATCATTCGTATCGGAGATTACCCCCTAAATAGTGTTTAGTAGTTAGTGTGTGTGTGTGTGTGTGTTATAATATGTTCGGCTTCAGGTGAAGACACCTCCAGATAGCTCCATTTAACCCAACAATAATAAAGAAAGACAGAAAACTTATTTATTTCGCACAACGTTCAGGGACACAATAATAAAATCCCCATATCATACCTACAGAAGCGAAAATTAAGAAATTAGGAATAACTGTCAGTCTAACACAACTCGTCACATTAGCATGTCGGTGACGGGAACCCATAAGTTTTACCCTCGCTAAAAAGTATACACTTGAATTCGAAAATAATAATATTATGCTAAAAATAACGATAATAATTATGTGACAAGACATGATACGATCACCAGTAAAATACGCTCCAAATTTCTACTAAAATCCCATATTCTCAAACTCTCTTACGAAAATCAAAAAACAAAAAGTAATTTTGTATAAATTGCCAATTCATTAAGGGTGTTCGTAGCTCGCGTGATGAGCGACGATTTGTTGTGGTGCTCCTTTTCCAACCTTCAGCAGAGACAAAGGGCAGTTTCGGACCACATAAAAAAAGGAATTGAAGTTGTTATTTATTGTGGTCGAGCTCCCAATGGAGTAACCTTTTTGGGAAAACCTACAAGCAATGAGTGTCCGACTGAAACGTCATGTAGCGAAAAGGTTTTACTTGATATTGATGTACAGAGGCTACCACATCAAGCTACCGCAATATGTCAATTTTCTTTGATGGTTCATCATCAACTTTATTACAAAAGAATAAGGTTCATGTTCAATTGGGAATGTGCTGGCCTGTTCTGTCCGTAGATGGTTGGACTTTATATGGATGGGATATAATTTTATTTTAAAAAGCTTCTAATAAAATTGTACATAGACAAGGTAGGTTGATGGATGGTAGGATATCATGGTACGTTCTATGGTGACTCCCAGACTAGGCATTTGTTTGCAGATTTCTATTGAATTTAAACAATAATAGGGATGTGTCCTACGAAAAATGTATTAACTCTATTTAGTCCGTCAATAAGATTACCAAAAAATCTTGGACTCGTATTTTTTTGCTTACTCAAATCAATAAAAAGTGACAATGATATAGCACACCAAAGTTCAGGAGAACGGGCTTGTGTAGTTACTGTTACGTTAAAAGTGTAGCACGGCGTTTAAAGGTATTAGATAATGATTAAGTTTGTTTTTATTCATTTGTAATACAAAATAATCGTTTGTTTGCATAAGCTATAAGCACAAATGTATCGGTCTATTTACTCTTATATCATAATTGTGATTGATTGAAAATAAACTTAATATACAGTTACACAAAGTGCTAGTTTCCAATAACAGTTGGCAAGACACTGAAATCGGTCAATAACTCTCATAGTGCTTTCTTTCGTAACAAATCACACTTACTTAAATTTAAGAATTTGGATCCCACAAAATTCATTTGTTTTTCTAGTCCTCTGTACCTTACACGAATGCTTGACATAAACGCAACGGCAATTCGAACACTTTTAAAAACTTAACACGTCTCAATGTATATGTAAAATAACGATTAATTTAAAAATACTCCAGCTTGATTAATCATTGTATAAACCTGTTATACTAAAAATCTAGATCGCGTGACTGGTTTTTTTCTTTCTGTTTTATTTTAAACCTTCGATTTACGGCCTTATCGGTCTAGTGGTCACAAGCTCTAGTGCTGAGCATGATTTCCTGTGTTCGATGTCTTAGTTGGGCACGATGTTATAGGGTTTTTCAATCACTTCTCTGTAACACCCCGAAGTTTGATATTGTGCCCAGTTGATGACAATACGCTCGTTCCTTATGGGTTTATTCGTTTTTTATGGGTCTAAAACATAACTTTAAAATGTGGGAAACTTGATGAAACTTTAAAAAGGGTCAGACAGAGATATCCCTATAGTACACTATAGGGATATCTCTGTCTGACCCTTCGGGGAATACAGGACATTAAGTTTATTGTATAGCGATTTAAAGAACTTTTAAAACCTAATGAAATTTGATTTTTATTCTGGATACTATATAGGCTTATAGATCAGATAGCATCATATATATATGAATATACAAGTATAAGTATTAATTGGTTCAATTAACCTTAATTAACTTACCATGTCTTACGTTAATTGGAACTAATTGGATGTTCTACTAATAATTAGTAGTTAGTATAATATGCCATCTATATATAGCAGTATAAAGTATACCATGAACAGTAGCTTGCATTTAAAGACAAAATATTTTAACCGCCGTTTTAAAACGAATCGTTTATTTTAAAGCACGCTTTTTAAACGTTAAAAAACTAAACGTTAAACACCTTCCTCCCTCCCCAATGTCCACACTATAAAACCATATATTTTACAGTAAAATCTCAAAAAACAGATGTCGTTCGTATCCCAAACGGTTGCCGGGCTGAGTCAGACCCGTCCGCGCGAGGACCCGCCACCGCGGCAGCACTGCTCGCACCAGCACGCCCATCGCCAAATGCAGCTCAGCAGAAAGAACAGCCTCCCAGAATGGGACCCGCCAGAACAAAGAACCAGAAAGAACAGCCTACCAGCAGATATCTTGGACAGAATGACGGAATCCACCATCAGCACGATATCAGAAGAGTGACAACTATCCCCGTAAGTTTGGTGTCCCCGTCACTCTATAGTACGCATGGATGCACTCCAATGTAATGCACAGGATGGGAGGAAAGGCTTTGGAACAGCCCCTTGCATGCTTAGAGGCTTATGTGATTAGGGGAAGACCCTGCACGAACCCCATAGATATTTGTTGTTCGTAAATGTTGTAAGCGAAGATGTAATAACGAATCAAGAATGTAAAGAAGAAATGAGTGTATTTGTGAAGCAAGAGAGACAAGACAATGTTAATGTATTGCCAGTAAATTGAGCAGCCAATGTATTTAACAATATTGTAGGAACAAATGTGGATTTCCTTTTTTGAAATGCCAGCTATTACAGACCAATTGCTTTCGGAGATTGCTTCGTATTAAAGATGTACGATAGGAGGGCAATGGCTCCACGAACAGTATAACCCGAGCGGGTGGACGTAATTTGCCTACGGTATATAAAAAATTCAACG
This sequence comes from Phlogophora meticulosa, assembly GCA_905147745.2. Taxonomy (NCBI): domain Eukaryota; kingdom Metazoa; phylum Arthropoda; class Insecta; order Lepidoptera; family Noctuidae; genus Phlogophora; species Phlogophora meticulosa. Next base: position 17,165,855 of record LR990519.1, read on the forward strand.
ATACCATTGTCTAGACATGATATGTGCATTTGTATGAGAATCGATAGTGGCACGTTGATAAGCAATGCCATATTGAACCCAAGAGACAAGAAATGAATAATGTCCTATAACTATAAACGCTTTTTAACGATATTCCATTTACAGAGGAATACAATTGCAAAATGCAAAAATATTTTTGATATCTGAATTCGTACGGCTATGAAACTTCGAATTTCCGAAATACTCGCTCAAAAGCAGCATGGAAACATCCGAAGGCAAAAATCCGCTGAAAATTCAGTCTCCAATTAATATTCGTAATCAATTTAAATTTTCAGTTACACTGCCAGCCACCCCGGTGAGGTTCAAATCACAGATGGTATTGGTCCAATTAATGACTAGCGTAATTGAGATCCGATCGATTTTTGTTATACAAACATACATACATGAACTCACGCCTTTTTCTCATGGGGGTAGGCAGAAACTACAGAACGTTACCTGCTATTATCCTTACATACTCCTTTTGCTTTGTTTCATACATCTGGTCATACACGCATTATTTTATTCAGGAAGTTATATTATATCGTGATGATGTTACAGTCTATTAAAAATCATTCCTCGTTGTAAAACTGTTTAAGTAAATTTATTTTTTGTTTGGATTTTACCAATCAAACAAAATGGTTTTTCTGACCTCGTTTCTTTACTAATCAATATTAATGGTCGAAGATTAATGATCTATCTCCTTGGCCTAGTGGTTGCAAGTGCAACTGCTGAACATGTGGGTATGGGTTCCATTCCCGGGTGTCAGTGTCTTAGTAGCAGACTGTATCTGGATTTATGCCCGTTTGATGGCAATAGGCCTGCCCGCTATTACAATGGGACTTAAAACATAGCTGGCGAACTGTGGGTGTGTTATAGTTATACCTCTGCATAGCCTGTCGGGGATAACTTGCGTGATGATGATATTGATGTTATTTTAATGATGATGAAGATGGCTCAAAAATGTTAAGAATGTTAAGAATATAGTTCGCCCAACTGTTTCTTGGTCTCTGGACATATCGCACACATCTCTCAGGGGTAGAGAGTTAGAAAGAGATACCTATAGCACATTTCACCAGTACCATTAAAGAATCGAAAATGGAATGCCACAAAGTTGGAACCGCACTTAGTCCATTGCCCTAATTTGTTACCGGTTCGTTACCGACATGTGAGCATTTAAACCTTATTGGACATAATGATGTGAACAGACCAGCGGTTGACGATGAAGTATCACGTACGTATAAGGAGGCTACAATCCCGGACCGTTATTAGTCGGAAACAAAACTAAGTGGCCTTATTTAGCAATTTCGTAATCAGTAAACATGTGGTTAGTGGGTACATGTGAAAGGCAATATTGTCATTTTTGAGATTTATACCATAGTTTCTAATTTCCTTACATTTTTTTATTATGAACATACCTATTTACGATTTTTCACCCAAATGCCACACCATCTCTTAAACTGTACTCATCATCTCACCATCTGCCTAACCTTTTCCCTACTAAGTTGGGGCCGGCTTCCAGTCTAACCGGATGCAGCTGAATACTAGTATTTCACACGGAGCGACTGCCTATCTGACCTCCAAAACCCAGTTAATCTCTTAAACTGTACAATCAGTCCAAAAACTAACAACAGAAGTATACGAGCTCACTTACGTTTTAGCTAAAGAAACCCTTTCACCACTTAAAGCCAGACTAAGTAGAAACAATTTATCAGATGAACCTGCAAGGTCGAGCGAACTTTCCCCTTACATGCATGCTAATAGAGCACGCGAAGCTATTTCTGTTAGAGTGCATGCCACTGCACAGCTGTTTATAAGCACAGATCAAACTGCGATAACTACAGTAATAACATTCGTGCTCGAGTTGATTACAATAGAAAAAGTTGTGAAAAATGTGAAGTAATAGCAGGAGATTGTTTTAAAGATGGAACGAATTAAAACAATGAAGAAAATTAAGAAAACAATGATGCTAAGAACAATTCAGATACTAATGAACTTTGAAGAGTCAATCTGAATATCGAAGTCAGTGAAGAAGGAAAAGTAGACGATACAGATGGATAATTCAGAACAGTAATGAAATTGAACAGAAAAGATACCACAGTGATTGGATAAAAGCCTTCCTACTCCTATAAATATGCGTAGCAAGCAAGCCATGTCGATGACTCCTTACGTAACACGCGATTACGTATTATGTACGCCATAACTCGCGAGCCTCCCTGGCACGTTGCATTGAGGGTGGACTACTGATGTCTCATGTATATTACAGGCCTCTCTACAAACACTGTATTCATTGAACCACTGAATGTTTTTTTTTTGTATTTTATGCCCTGCTTTAAATAATATATACGATGTATCCTTTTGTTCGTAAATCTCTGTATTTATCCCTTATTAATTTTGTAATATTGTGAACTTTTATAATTGTGTTGTTTTTTAATTATTCCTGAAAGATGTTGTGATATAATTGTGTGTATTTATTATTATTAGCAAACCCAACTAAATTGTTATATACTGTTAGTGTAATCCAATTGATATACAAACTTTCATCATGACGCAAGATCCTGTGTGTTCTCATAAAATAAATTTCCATTGTGGATCCCTTTTGTCCAATACGGCGTGGACTCGCCATTATTAAACACAACGACACCACCCCACTGAGTACATTTACATATTATCCCCATCTTGCAGACGATCCATTGACCTTTAACGAGTAAAATGGAGCAGTCGTGGAACATTCACCTTGTGTACTCCATTGTAGAATTTCAGTATTGATAATCATTCCTATATATAAACCAGTTTTATCCCAGGATGAGAATATTTTCAGTGATTTATTAATTTCGTCTCCATTGTTACAGGCGGAGCGAGTTTTTAGGATGTGTCTCGTTCCCAATAAAAGATGCAGTTAACTGCGACATATCCGGAACGTATTTCCTGCAGCAACAAGGCTCTGGACGCGGCCAGAACGCGGCGCAAGCGCAAGCAAATGACAGATTCGTTAGAGAGGACCACGCGACTGAAGTAGATCCACGTAAAATGGCTACTGACAACATTGAAACTAGTACTAATGATGGCACTAAAGAAAACCATAACGATAAAGGTGAGTGACTTTATACTTACGAGTTTTATTGGTAACTTATGTGGGTCAACGTTATTAACGGCTATGATCGGAGTTTTCTGTGTGATCGCAACAGAATTATGGAAATCTACAGAAGAACCAGTTTAATAAACTGACATAGCCCAACTTCGCTTTTAACGTTGGCAAATATACATACGAGCAATGTAAGAAAAATAAAGTACTTTATCTATAACAACCTTATTTTTGTAATTGATGGAACTTACTTCTCATTTTATGACTTGCTCCACATTTATCTGACAGTAAAAACATACTTCTTCATATTTGATCTTCGGAAATCCTTAGTTTGATCAGTCAAACATACCTTCAACATTGTTCTCACCCATAGGGGTATCAACGAACGGCCCATCGTCAACCACAGCAAGCCAGGCGCAGGCGGTGGCCGCTGCCCTCCAGCGAGAGGCTGATGAGCACCTGTTCCTTCGATACCTGGAGCTGGACCCACCGGAAGACCCCAATGTACCCAGGAAAGCGCCCAGGAACGGACGGACTCCATTCACTACTACAAGGAAGTGAGTATGATCTATAGACTTTTATTAAATTTTGTATGACTGTTTGAAGTTGAGCCACACTATAGGCTGTCTATCAAAATTAGACTGATCGTGATAAAAAAATACCTATGGCTACCCCCACCACTCTTAGCACATCCTTTTGACCTTGAGCTTTAATAAGAAGAAAATCTACTGGTACTGAACTATGTAATAGAGCTCAATCGTATTTGGCAAATATCCAAGTGTTTACAGAAAATAGTTGGGATAGCTCATCCCAACTTTTTTTACACAAACAAGTTAAAGTTCAAAGCCATAGCTGTTTTCATTCGCACTTTGATATCCGTTACAGCGAATTCATTCTATCAGATCCTACCTGTTCGAACAATGGGTTATTTAATTAAGATTGTTTTCTTTTCTATCTAATAAAAATATAATCAATTATACATATATCGACGTCAACAATTCTTCTTTAAGACATTTGTGTTCATAAATCGTCTCTGAAATGACCTACATTTCTTTATTGTTTAACAAAAGCAAAAGAACTAAATGAATCTCTTTTTCTTCCAGACTCATCCGCGGTACTACCGGTGGTTTTGGCTTCACAGTGGTGTGGACCAGACCACCCAGGGTCGAGAGGGTGGCAGCTGGAGGGTCAGCTGAACGCGCGGGGCTCAGGGCAGGAGACTACCTAGTGTTTGTGGGCAACAAGAATGTGGTGACGTCCAATGAGGAGGAGGTCCGGAGCCTTGTCAAGTGAGTTGGGTATTATTTAACATTTCTATTCTGGGTGATTGAGTAAAGAGGAAATGTCTAGGAAGGAGGTGACTATTGAGATGAAGTGTGTGATGATGTCAAAGACATGCAGAGCTGACCCCAAATAAATTGAGATGTAAAAATTCACACAAAATTTTCATACTTCATTCATACAATATTTAAAATCTTGTTTGTTTCTTAATTGGGTGCTACTCGCCCTTTTTATATCCGTGTAATGTTTTTCAGACAAAAAAATAAATGTGGAAGTCCTTATGCTTGTGATTGAATTTGGCTGTTTGTTAAACGATCTAGCCCTTACATCTGAATGGACTTGGATACAAATTGGCACATTGATCAATATGTCAGGCGATGACCTATATTAGGATACCATTTATCCCGGAAGAACCTTCCCACAGTATTATTTAATGTTATTTTATCGATTCCCGACCACTATGTGAGCGAAACCGCTAACAAAAGCTAGTGTATTATAATTTGGAATCAAAAGATCTATGAAATCCTTAAAACATCACTAAGTTCCCCTTCCTCCTTCCAGATCATCAGGTCAAATGCTGAACATAGAAACATTCAGAAGAGTGCCACCGAACGGTGTCGGTATCCGACCGAAGGTGGCCCAGGTGACCGTACCTCCAGCGGAGTCCACGCCGCCACCACCCCCGAGGTCTCCCCGAGCTGCTGCATTAGCGTCCCCGGCTGCTGCAGCCCGGCCTCCCACCGCCTGTTCTTCAACCAGTCAGTCCTTGGACCGACGCAAGCTCCACCTGCCTCAAGTGACGTTCTCCAAAGAGGTCGGTAACGGAATCATCGTTTAACAGCTCATCGATATCGTTTTGGAAACTAGTCATCTTTGTGGCCAGTACGTTTGATGTAAACTTAATACTGTAGATTCTAGAATAGTTCGATCTTTTTGGTAGAATTTATCATTGCTTACATCAATAGTAAATATCCAGGAACCCAGGAAAAGGTTAAAGGTTACGTGAGCCTTACTCAATATGACAGAATTGTATCCATCATCAATCAGAACGCGTTCAAGTGAGTTCAGTTCCAAGAAATTATTAATGATTCTAAATTCAAGGGATTTCAAGTTACCAAAATTGGATTCCGAAGTTATTTAGAGTTGCGTTTGATCACATTTCGCTCAACAAGTTTACGTCTTGTGGGCTGGCCATTGGAAAAATTATTCGAATTTATTATTTTGGTATTGAGAGACAAAAATTATACGAATTTGGTGCTAGTATCAGACCTTGTATTGACGTGTGGAGTAAAAATCTGTTAGATGTACAGTGTAGTGTGTATGCGTTTTGTCATTAATAAGTATTATTTTTCTTTTTTTTACTGTAAATACTTCATGATACATTCCATTATTTTAGCTTCTAAGCGCTAGAATTTTCTAATTATAATAAAACTATGTGTACTGCCGGTTTTTGATCGAAAATGTTTATCAGCCTTAAGGATTGCTGATCAAATTATTTATTTAGATGGTAACGTAAATATTTTATGTCAAAATTTTATTATAATTTATTATATTCCTTAAAAGTCGGCAGTTTACACGGTATTAGGTAGTATAATGTCATTTATTTCAATTTTAGAATTTAAGTTGAATGGGGAATCGTTACGTTTAAGCTTACATGTTTTTTTGTTAATATTTATTTTGTTAACGTTTTTCTTTTTTTTATTTATTTTCTTTGTATTAGTTCGTGCGTGTTGTATCTTCATAGTATCGTAGCAGTGTTTTTCGTACAATCTTTTTCTTTTTTTTGTAACTTTATGATTTTGTATTCTACTTAGGTACTTTTAATTTATTTTATTCGTGTTACATTGGATGCGAAAAAAATTGGTTCCTGTTGTTTTTATTTCGTTTTTAATTTATGTTCCATAATTTTAAGTGCAAATAAATTTATTGCTTTTACTTTTTTTTTTTGTTTTTTTTCCTCATTCTTTTTTTTTCATCAATCACAGCGAGTGATTAATACCACTGGGACATCACAATCATAGTAACAGTGGTTTTGAATCTATATTTCTTTTATTTGCATGTAGAAAGACATAATCAGTGTGCGTAGCACCAATGTTTGACGTAAACTTAATAGCAATTCGAACGATTATAAAATTGAAGAAAGTCGTTTCCAATAAAATAAGTAGTAATTTATTTTTAAGACTTTTTTTGTATCTATGGTCGATGCTTAGTGTCATAACCTCATAAATTTAAACCTATATGCTACAGGATAGTAGTATTTTTGATGCTAAAATCGATTTTTTTAATTGAAGTTGCGTTTACGTGAAATATTCGTGTCAACACAGTTCGCATATCTTTGCAAATATTTTTGATCAATAATCACTCAATCGATGAAAACATTACTGCTTTTCTCTTGCAAAGTCAATGCAGTCCACATACGAGTCATTCGATGGATTAGTAAGGAGCTTTTGGAAATAATAATGGCCACTATGCTAAAACCCGTCGTCTCGACGGAAAAATTCAATGCTCCAGGATCATGTACTGAACTCCCCTGAGTTCCGATTTCATTATCGGGTTGTGAGTTGATTTCCGTTTAAGCCTGTTATACTTACCACGTAAGACAAATTGGAGATAAGTATAAAAGGTTCAGCTATGTTTAATCCATATCATATAAAGAACACTGCAGAGAGTGAGGTCCTGGGTTTGATTCCCAGGTCAAGGAAAATGTTAATGAGTATTTCTAATACTAATTATCTCGTTAGCAGCCCGGAGCCTGCATTTGTATCCGGTTGATGGCAATAGACTCGCCTCTTAATACATTGAACTAAAACATAACTGGCGAAATGTCGGTGTTACTTTAGGTGCACTTCTGCCCAACCCTTCGGGGAATATAGGAGTGATGTTGTTTATGTTTAAAAACACCTTAACTACCAGAAAACGATACACAATAGAAAATGTATTGTTTAACGTGTTAAGAATACTTCAAAGGTTCTGTCTTCAGTAATGACCATACCACCCACTTTTACCTATTCTCTCTCAAATATACGAAGCTAAAAATACCCTTGGACGTCATCAGACCCCAGGGCTGGCAGCCGACGGCAGGAAGCGCGCGCTCCTGGCCGTGGTGGCGAGGGAGCAGCATTACGGCACGTGCCTACAGTTTGGCCTGGTCAGATTCGTGTCACCCCTGGTGGAGAGAGCTGACCTCATAGCTCCCAATGATCACCAGTTGCTGTTCCAAAATATTGAAGAAGTAAGTATTTATTTATCGGTTTGGACAGATGTATAAACGAAGCAAAATTAGTATATAATGATCGGTGGTAGCGCTTTGTAATTTCTGACTACTTCCATGAGACAAAGGCGTGATTTAATAGATAGATATCAACAGAATTGTATCACACAATGAAATAAATAATGACAATAATATATTAGAGACAGGTTCTATGCATGTCTTTACTTATTTGGTCGAGAAAAAGGTTAAGATGGATCAAAAGCTTTGATATATAAAAAACCCTGTATATCAAATATCAACAGTGATAAAAACCACAAAGCCTATTTGTTCTGCAACGATGAAGGCCCAGTTACATGCTCCGTTTTACTTCCGAGCCGTGTCCGGTAAGAGCGCACGCGTAGACGGCAAGACGGTAGCTCACGCAGTCAATGTGGCATGGTTTGCGTAATCATAAACATGCTAATGATTGGACTACGCAGTTTTGGCTTGCAACGTGTGACCGGTCAAACCGCGCTTCAGTCCGGCAAAGTTATATCCATTTCAAATTGTTGCTTTTTTATCAGTTAACAATAACAAAAACCTCTTCTGTTGGCCACATCATGAAGTGACGAGCTCTCAAAACACTATGAGACTATAAGGTTTGCATAGTCCAGTTTACACGAGCTTACCTGCACTTGTGGCCACTGTACGGTGTCCCATCTTTTTGTACAGTTATGACTGCATAGTTCTGTCTGGGATACGTGAAGAAACGGAACGTGTAGCCGGGCCATATAATACTAGTATTAATTGATTTATCAAATAATTTAAAATAACCAATAACAACCAACTTAGAGTAATAAGGAGATGGTAGATGCGACATGGTAAAAGGATACTGGAAGATATAAGTATACGTAAAATACAAGAATTATTATGATATCTACTATATAATATGTAGTGGTTACAAGTGCTACTGCTGAGCGTGAGGTCCTGGGTTCGATCCCCGGGTCTGGCAATGTGATATTGAGTTGGTCCATCAAAATTTCTCAGCAGCAGCCCGAAGTCAGATAGTGCCCGCTTGATGGCAACGGGCTCGCCCCATATCACATGAGCCTTAAACGTAACTGGCAAAGGTGGGTGAACTATAGATACACCTCTGCCTAACCCTTCGGATAACACAGGCGTGATGTCATCCAAAAGTTCGTGAAACCAACCAACCAAAGCAGAATATAGGACTGAAGCAACTAAACATCAACTTCCAGATCTTCCGACTATCAGAAGATATCCTGGATCAAGTGGTACAAGACGACGGAGAGATCCAGACGTCAACGGTGGTGGCCATCTACCTTCAGAAGACCCCTGTGTTCCTTAGCCTTTATAGGAAGTACTGCCTTGGACTTAAGAGAGCCGACTGTGTTTTGGTAAGTTAATTGAAAATTGTGATGAAATTCGAAGGTAGCTGAAAAATTAGAAATCTAATACGCACTGACGGCCTCACTGGTCTAGTGGCCCCAGGCGCTACTGCTAAGTATGAGGTCATGGGATAAATTCCCGGGTCAGGTAAAGTATTGTTGGGATTTTCCATCTGGAATTGTTAAGTCTGGAGCCTGGACTTGTGCCCGGTTCGTGGCAATAGGCCCGCCTCCTATTACAAAGGACTTGGTGTGGTGTCCTACACGTCCCCCTCTGCCTAACCCTTGATGTTATGCTAATACGACTAACCCTTCCATGACCAGGTGAAGAAATCAAAGGACCCTAGCGGAGCATTCTCCCGGTTCTGCATAAGTCCGCCGATACCTCGGAGAAGACCTGATATCACGTCGCTGGTCCACAAGCCTCTGGAGCAGTTCCGAGAACTGCTGCGACTGATGAAGGTGGCTGCGGCGGCCAACGGAGCTGGACCGTACGATCAGCTCGAGAAAAAGCAGCTTCAAGTTATTGTGGAGCAGCTCCAGGTAAATAATAAAGTTTAAGAAAAAGAAAAAGTCTTTATACTATACAATATTACGTTACATTTAGATAGTACATATGTGAGTATAACAATGCAGGGCAAAGTCTGGGGAGGCCTTTTGAAGAAATAGCCATAGCAGGTTTGAGTTTACCGGTCCAGATAGAACGCATGCATAAGACATCGTGTAGCTCAATCCTAACGACCCAACGCTTCCTGATCTACAGAAAGTTTGTGTAGGCCACATTAAACGTATTAATTTGTATTTTGTATTGTATTCCCTTGTAGCTGATCTATTTTCTATTCAATTAAACAAAGAATGTTATTTCCAGAGTGGTTACCAAGATGTGACAGCTGGTTCAGGCCTGATGGGTCTCGCTGGTGATGGCAAGCCTCTACTATCCGTCGCCGACTTAGAGAGTCGACTTGTGTTCACTAGGTGTAAGGTAAATATCGTAGGAAACTTACTGGTCTGCCATTTATGGTCGTTGGAGACAGGAGTAAGACATAAAAATGTTAATTATGTAATAGTATTGGAAAATTAAAGTGAAGTATGCGGTTGTGACTTCTGTGTGCAAGTAACTTACTAATGTCATGCGCTTATTCCTTAAGCATGCAGTTTATGAACCAAGTTTTCCTCATTTATAAACTTGTACAACTTTCTAATACTATACTGTAAAGTATTTATATATATTTCGATGTTGAAATATGTTACACTCAACTTTAAAAATAACTTGTGTTTGTAAGATTAAAAATGCAGCGTAGAAAATGCCGGAATGCCCAACCTTTCCGCAATCTCCGACTGGCCCGCCCCTGCGGGCTTCCTCAGGTCAGGGGGGTGGTGAAGTGTTTGTCTCCCCCGTTGATGTCTAAGAGGAGACGCGTGAAATACTACGCGGTGTTACCTCGGGTTCTGGCGTTTGGGGGGCGATAGACGTCCCCGAGTCCGTCGCCCATCATCGAATATCAGAAACTCGACCTAAACCAACCAATTCCTTCCAGCCATTCGTCCTAAGTACGGCAGGTCGTCAATGGATCTTCGGCGGTGAGCTGTCGAGGGTCGAAGGCCGCGCAATCAGGCCATACTGGGCACTGCTGTTCAGTGACCTGCTTCTCTTTGCCACCGTATCCAGAGACCGGGTGCTGTTCGTGACTGAAGAGCCCGTAGCGCTGACCACCGTGTCTGAGGCACAGTTCAATCTGAGGAAGAAAGGTAAGTAGTTGATGAAAAGATCTAAGTATCTACATGAATTGTTTTGATCGTTGTTCTTCCCTTAAGGCCTTATCTACCTTTAAGCAAGAGACATAAGAGAAGAACGTGCCGCAGACAGGGAGGAGACGGGGCTCAGACGCAACTTTTTTTATATATAAGTCACGACATGCGGTTATGTGCCCTGTCCCCGTCGCCTCTGTGTGTTTTGCATCGGAGACTTCGTTACGTTTTGTATGAAAAATCTTTTTAATAGAAACCACCCGTTCACGCCCTTTTCTGTGTGGCCTGCGCTTTAAATAAGGTAAAAAGGTCTTTGTTCGCATAAGAAGCCTTTATGTGGTCAAACAAGTCAGTAGCCATTAGTGTTTTTGAAGCAAGGCACTTCATTTGGCATGGTTCCTACAGATTAGTCTGAGCCAAATATCACGAAGTATTAGTTGATGTCTTGATATGTAAAGCAGCTAATGTATGTTTTCTTACAATTATTCTTGTATTTCAGCGACAGAATTCCGCCTGATCCTGGGCCGTGCGGGAGGCGAGTCCCCACTGGTCTCCTGTTCTCCGCGCACTCCAGCCCGTACAAGGACCGTCGTGTTACGAGCTCCTTCCATGGACCTCAAGGCAGTTTGGCAGAGCTTACTTCAGAGGCAAATGTAAGTTTATTTTATATCAAAATATTATGGTGAATCAGACTTGAGAGTATAGACTAGACTTGAATCTGGCTGAAAATAGTACTAATATACGATGTCGATTTTGTAAATAGTTTTAAATATATGTGTTTGTTGATCAGTTAAACCCCCTTAGACCCGTTCATCAGGCAATATTCTAAATATGTCTTACATTCTTCCAGTTACCGAGCTCACTCGATGTCAGGCACGCCGCTTGGCTCACCGCTGGACTCTCCAGACCCTCAGCTGACGTTCTCCCTCGCCACGCTGGACTCGCAGCAACGCCAGGTATCCGCGTCCAGTATCCAACGGCATTCCAGTCTGGCCCTCTTACCAGCCAGCTCCTACCGATCACATCTTAACATGCTCGTTGAAGAACGACCAGAAAAGGAAGTCAGAGTCAGTTTTGACGTAAGAACGTGCTCAACCTCTCCCAACCCTCAACCAGCCAGGGGGCCCCTTAGCACAATTTGGAGAACAGCCCCCACCCCTGAGACGCCATCCGCTAATCTCTCTCCGGCAGACTCACAAACGTTCTCCTCCCATTTTGTCTCGTCATCAAGCATTGAAAAGAACGATGAGCATACTTCGCCCAGTGCCCAACTAACGCCGGAGGGCGGTGACGATTATTCAGAAAGTTCACCCTGCAGATGGGAATCCTTCGAAGCTGATTTAGCTCTAGCAGACTTGGATATAGACCCCTCGTACAAGCACGATGTCGAGGAGTGCATCTTTCTGCCTGACGATCCCCTTCTGCAGCGGATGGCATTTCCAGAGCGGCCGACTCCGCCGGCCTATCTGGAGCTTTGATCCTGGGAGTCCGATCCGGAGTTGGCTGACTCCTGCTATCCCCGGAATCTTAGCAATTGGAGATAAGGTTTCTGAACGGAAACCTGCAACGGTGTGTTCTAGTAGTCATGTTTAGCCGGTGTTTAGGAGAAGGAGTCGAAAGCTTTCGCCGCGTAGACTGGCGAGTTTGTTGGATTGTTATAAAAGTCGCTTATAGTCGAGATTAAGGTTGTGGTAACAAAATTTTGAGAGACATATTTTCGAACATTAGCAGTATTAAAGAAATCTCGGTATTTTGATTATATTAGAGAAATAATTTGTAAGTCTGATGCCCCACTTATGATATGCGACCGGGTATTAATGAAAATTTACTTATCACAGAACTGAATTCACGATTGGGTATTTTACAAATCGCTTTAGTGTAATCGAAAATGTGTATGCCAATATTTACCAAATAGAAAATCAGTGTCAAATGTAACTTTTAGGGTACAATAGTGAAAATTCGTGTACAATACATTACACTGTTTTGGATACCAAGTTTGCTTAAGTCTTCCGTCCTTTTCTTAAGAAATTCAAAAGGCTTCATTATTTTTGGTACTTGTTTGAACGGCGCACTCTACTTCTCGTTTCCTCCAACTGTGTAATGGAACAATTAGCTAATAAAAACGTCGATGTTGTAAATGTACGAACACTGAACATTGTAAATCTGTACATAGAGTATATTGTACAGGTCATGTGGATATTTGGCGATCTGCTTCGCGAAATCAATCATGTAGTAGCCATCACTGCACACTTAGAGCATTTTGATTTGAACAGTGCTTCTTATGTTGAAATGTTCTTCGCCATTAGATATAAATATATTTACAAAGAAAAATGGTAGTCGATGTTAAATGTGACTGATTTATTTGATGCTTTTTTATTTATTAGTGTAATAAATTAACACATAGAGTATTATATTCATGTATCAGCAGACGTTTGTACTGACGATATAGAAGATCGTATTGTTTGTGTCGCTAGCATCGCAAAATGTTCACATAACCTAAACATTTCCCGGGAAAAAAATTGTATGTGTATTAATGATTTTTTTTACAAATCTACGTAGTTAGAATCCGGTAATTTTCGATGTCTTTGGCTGTGTGTAAATTTTTAATATATAGTTTAATGATAGCATGAGGAAAAAATTATAATTTTGAGAAAGTATTTTATAGTCCGGTTTCTTCATGACATATTAATGGATTAAATAATAAAAAAAAAATGGATGTTTATGTTTAGATCGGAGCAGAATATTTCTTATTATCCGTAAATAAAGATTTTGTCAATGGCGAAAATATTTCTTTTTATTTGAAATTGGTTAAGGGCCCAGAATTTTGCGACGCTAACGAATATTAAAATAATTTTGTTTAATGATCTACCATTTTTCTCTGTATCTTGTAAATTTTAAGTAGCCTACGTATAACTAATCACAGTTGGAAATCAATAATCAAAGCCAGTCTGAAATTATAATTTTTTAGATAGCAATAAATTGCTGAATGATTTAACTACATTTTGCAAACGTAAAACTAACAAATAAGATAAAAAGAGCCCGAAAGACATGCTCTTTGAATTGTAGGCTAAACTAACAATTTGACGGGTAAAAATGACAGAAGAGTTTTGTGTTTAAAAAAGTTATTTTGTTTAACCAAAGAGTATTTTAACAAAACAAATCAGACTATCATTATCGATGTTAGTGATAAATCCGAGGACAGTATTAGTTAGCGAGTTTAGACTACACGATATATATATCGACCTGAACACTTTAAATAACGTAAGCCCAGAAAAGTGAAAAGGTGCCGCTATGTGGTACATCAGAAAAATAAGTTGTGTTGTAAAAAAATAAAATAATGTGATGATGATCTTGGTTATAATGGTAAGTATAAAGGTTGATTTACTATCACCAAATATCCACGTAACCTGAATACAATATTAATTATTAATAATAAACCTAACAAAGTATCCAAAACGTGAGATTAACTTAAATAAATAGACAAGGATTCTTATGATACATTCTAGACGCGACGCAGTTCAGTGGAAACACAGACAGGGGGTGGGGGAAGTGCCACAGAAGGAGCCAGGAGCACTCGCAGCAAAGGATCTACTCTACATCTTCAGAGATGGATGACGCAATTACCTGAGTCTGAGGAGCTGGATCCACCTGAACCCGATATGGAGGTAAGTGATAGCAGTTCAAGAGACATGTAACATTGGATTTAGGATGCTGAGGCTTTAACAATTATTGCCTCACCTTCTATTAATCATCATCATCATCCGCCTAGCCTTTTCCCAACTATGTTGGGGCCGGCTACCAGTCTAACCGGATGCAGCTGAATACCAGTATTTTACATGGAGCGACTGCCTATCTGACCTCCACAACCCAGTAACTGGGCAACACGATACCCCTTGGTAAGGCTGGTTGTCAGACTTTCGGGTTTTTGACTACCCGTAACGACTGTCAAAGATCTACAAATGACAGCCGGGACCAACGACCTCACCTTTTATAATACGTGAGGCAAAAACTTCGGATCCTTTCTTAAGAATATTGCGCGCACGGATACTTGAAATTTAGTTAAAGTGTATATGAAGAAAGGGTGCAAAAAGCTATATCCGTTGAATTTCGACCACTGAGCGGCCATTTTATGATTATTATTACTAGCCTGAAATGTCCCACTGCTTGGCAAAGACCTCTCTCCATTCGTTCCATCAGTCACGATTCTGCGCCAAGTCTTTCTAATTAAATTAGAACTGGAGCTAGCACTAGTATGAATAATTTCCCTTTCACAAAAGAACTTGGGTTTTTCTAGATGTGGAGCGTAGAAGAACTTAGAAAAAGATCCAAAGAACTTAACCTACTAGAGGTAGCCGAACTTGTTTCAAATCATGAAGCCAAAGGAACGTCTCCCGGCGATAAGAAAGAAAACGATCGAAGCCCATCAAAAAGCAGCAATTCTGGCAGTCAAGTACGTATTGCTGAATTCAGCTATAAATGTTGTCATGTCACGTTATTAAATCCACATGTTCAATTTCAGATAACGGTAAGGACAAGCCCAGTGGTAGTAGACACAATACCTGTCTGCAGACAGTGCCACAAAAAGTGTTTGTCTAAACCAAATAGCCCCCTTGTGTCCCAAAAGGAACCACCAGTGATACCCGCCAAACCGAAACCCGAGGCTTCACCCCAAAACTCCAACTCTAATAAAAGCTCCACCAGCCCGTGTAGTGCGCACTGTGGCAATCGCAAACCAAGAAACTTCTCACACTTAGAACGTAAAAATGCTATCAAGTTACGTCCAGAAGATGGGCCCAGAGCAGCAAAGAAGGTCATAGATTCAATAGAACAAAGCCAGAGAATGCTCAAATCTACGTCCTACGAATTAAAAACTGATTCGCCAATTTTAAGCAGAAGCATTAATTCAGTTCACACGAAGAGCCAGTTAGAATTACGAAAAGATAACTCAGTAAGATCGCCAAGCCCATCATCTAGCAGTCGAAACAGTCCACTTTCAACTAGCCATACAACATGTAGTTCTATGGTCTTTAATTCTAGCTCTAACGATTTAAGGATGTCCAATTCGAACATCGCCAATCAGGTCCAATGCGTCATTGCTCAAGAGAAATACTTGAATGAGGTTAAGTGTGCCGAAAGCATAACTTTAACAAAAACTAAAACAGCCACGTCCAACTACCCATCGCCGGCGTCTGCAAGAAAAGAACAAATAACCAGACAAAAGGCAGAGAACGTACTAAACAAAGTCTTAGGCATGAATATCGTGACTAAAAGGGAAACGGTTGGCTCTTGTTTGAAGACATCATCAGTATTCCTAGAAGATGATTTGATACACGATGATGAACATGACTTCAAAATAGAGCGAGGAATAAGACGGTCCCCTAGAATGGGCATTTCAGCGGTCAGTAAAATGAACGGGGACATAAATAAGAAGACTGAGAGGATGGCAATGGAAGATGGCAATGCAAATAATGCAGACATAGGTTCTGATGAAGATTTAGAGTTAGGACCCCTAATGTTGATGGGTCTATCGGCCATCAATCCTGCAGCGCATTTGATGAGAGTAGAACCTTTCAAGAGGGGTTCAGCAGCGAGTTTGAACAACCCTTGTTCTAGACCAGGTAGTCTTGGCTCGGTCAAGTCAGAGTCTCCTGTTCCTAACATAGCTGTCGTTCCACCTACGCCCGACTTTAATTCCACTAATAAGACTGTGAGTTCATGTTTAAGGCGTTTGTTAGTAACCCATTGATTAAGATAATTCTGACTAACTCTTATATTGCAGGATGACCTTGTAGATGAGTCCCCAGATTCCCCCGATGTTCCAGATGACCTGCCTTATGTGACGCTCAAAAGGTGTGTTAATAAAAGTTATAAGGTAGTTTTTAAACTTGTTAGTATTGTTGTAATGACTACTAATATTGTTTAAGATATGGCACAATGTCAAGCTTGGAGAGATTACCGTCCGATGAGACTGATGATGGCAACGTAAGACTGACAGCACAAGAGCCAGATACTTCGAAAGCTTGTAATAATCAAGGTATTATACTTTGTCAAATCAAATCAAATCAAATCGTTTATTGCAATCCATAATGTACACTTACAGGTGGTATAAATTAAAATGTATAGAAACAATTATGGAAAATGAACCTAATGACGACCTATGTGGCGCAGTGGGCGAAGGTCCGCCTGTGACGCAGCAGGTTGCGGGTTCGATTCCCGCCTTGGGACAAATATTTGTACGATCTACAAATATTTTTTCCGGGTGTTCTGGGTATTTGCTATATATAATAAAAATATCTATCTATGTAATGTATTGTATTAAGTATATCAGTCATCTAGTACCCATAACACAAGCTCTGCTTAGCTTAGGGCTAGATGATGCTGTGTGGATTGTCCAGCATTATTTATTTATTTATTTTTATTTAAAAAAGGATTATTGAATAAAACCTAATGATGCTTTCAGTTGGAATAGGTAAAGCTAAAGGCAGGTAATAAATAGATTATCTGGATGTTTCTTTCAGTAACCGGCGGTGGCATTATGGGTTACGCAGCAAGAGCTGGATCCTTTGTTGTGGAGAAGATGAATATCTTCAGTTATACTGAGAGTGTACCCAACACGTCCATAGCGCACAAACAGCCTTCGTTCTTAGAAAGGTATGCTTATTAATCAGACGGCTTTTATGACATTGCCAGCTCCGAAAAGGAGCAACTTGAATTTGATGGATCAAGAAAAGATATTTGACAGCGTGACTACAGAATGAGTTATCTTTTATAAACTATTTGTTCTATTAACCTTAAAATTGGTATATTTGGTATGTTACAAATTACAAAAATATTTACTAGAAGAACTGCATTCGTGCAATACTGTGTCGCTTTTATGCTGGGTAAATAGGCTCAGCGTACATAAATAGTAAAACCTAAGAGAGAGACCTTTATAGCCACCCTTGGATTACTCTAACAGTCGTTGCACAGAGGGGGCACCGGGGTGGTCTTATTAGAAGACAAGGTGCCTCCTTACGTGTGCTGATGGTGACCAACTGGCGTGGTTTTAGTGAGGTAGGAATCCCACTGCCAGGTCCTATCCCCAAAGCAAGGGGGCCTTTTGAAGGTTTTCCCCCCAAAAACTAGATAGTCACCTCTTCCAAACTTGGGTTCCAATAAGGCTAAGAGAGACATTTTATGTTTCAGTTGTTTTAAGAATTGCACGACTCATGATGCGAAGTATCAGAGAGTACTTTACGATCGAAAAAAAAAATTCGCCTCATTTTGGCAGCTATTTTCAGTATTATAGCCTTGTTAGTTCACGGAATCAAGAATTTTGTCTATTGTCGAGATAATTTAATGGAGATTAATTCCATACTTTCGAAAAATTGATTTAGTGCAATAGAAACGGAAAAAAATATCAAAATAGTTCAAAAAAAATCCTGTCCGTCATGTATGAAACCCCGGAAACACTGAATTTTGTGAAAAAATCAATTATTTGAGTTATTTTTTTTTTTCAAATTGACGATTGTAGGTCACCGAATGCGAATGGCTAATTAATTCAGTGTCGTTTAATTACAATTAATACAAAACGAAAACTACAAGACTGTATATCTATATATATCCATGTAAAATTAACATGGATGGTGATATATCTATATCTATAGATATTATGTACATTTATTCCACCAGGGGCGCTTGTGCAGTACCTTCCTAGTACAGCTGTTTTTTCGGCAACTAATTTTGAACGACATATTATGTTTTTTTTTCAAAATTTGATAATTAAATGAGCATTATGAGTCGTGCACTTTTGGATTTTCCAAATTTTCTGTGTATGTATAATATTGTTTTTCCTAATCTAGGTGGAAATCATCACGCTGGAGATTAGTGCAGGAACGATGAGTATGTGTGGAGAAGAAACTGTAGTTAAACTGAAATCTCAGTAAAGTTTTGATCAAAGATTTTTTGCCTAGAGCTATATTACAATAATTAAAGACATTGAGATTAGATTTAGAATAAGAAATTGTATATTTTCGCTAACATTGTAACTTTAGAAATACTAGATTACTCGCTAGAAAGGTACAAATTGAAACTAGCATTTATCAAGATCAGTTTTTTCATAATCAAACTAAACTGCTAGATAAGACTTCATATTTTTAGGAAGATACAATATTAGATTTTAAATGTAGTTATTATTTTCCCGTAATCATGACATGCGATGTCAGTTAACTGTCAAAAAACTTAGATTAATTCAATCTATTTATACTAGTAATTTTACTTCGTAGAGTAAAATGTAATAGTAGCTATGTGTGATTTGTATACTTTTATATTAGTGTCAATATTGACTAATACTATTTATTATATAACGAAACAGATCTTTAGTTTTGTTTAAAAAGAAAGTATTGTAAAAACGTATGTTTTAAAAATTCATATTTTTTGTCGGTTTTCTTTCTTAATCGACCTCCTTTGTTCGCCACCATATTTAAAGTTCTGACTTTATCAGATGCCTTGGAGTCAGTGACTGGAAGTCAACTATCGGTACTGAAGAAGGTACAGGAGAAACCGGAGAGGGAAGTGGGGCGAGCGGGGAAGAAGCTTGGGGCACTCCTTCCTCTGGAGACCTGTCCGATAATCTCCCTGACTCTGAACATGGAACTCTATCGGTAAAGATTATTTGACATAATTAAATCCATAGAGTAGGACATAACGTGTAAGGCGTAGCTAAGAAATCACTCACAAAGTAACATTTTAAATAGTTACAAAGACTAGAGTAATATTTTATGGAAGTGGTTCTAATAAAGAGAGTCAAGAGTTAAGCTACGCTTGCCGAGGTCAGTCTATGGATGAGTGACCTCTCGTACCATATCGAGGCTACCCCGTGTCTCGGAAAGCATGTAACGCCATTGGTCCCGGCTGTCACTTGTAGATATTTGACAGTCGTTACGGGTAGTCAGAAGCCCGAAAGTTTGACAACCAGGCTTACCAAGTGGTATCGTGTTGCCCAGTAACTGGGTTGTGGCGTTTTGATAGGCAGTCGCTCCATGTAAAATGCTGGTTTTCAGCTGCAGCCTGTTAGACTGAAAGCCGACCCCAACATATTTGGGCAAAGGCGTGGCCGATGATGACTACGGTAATATTTTATGGAATAGTTCTAAACGCCCCTAAGATAACACACTGACCAAATTATCTCCATACCCATCTCACCATCACCTTTAGAATTTTAAATAGGTTTGCTATGCCTTTTGAATGGAAAATCCTTCACAATTTCAGTCCCCCACGAAGTCATCATCATCATACGCTGGTGATGACGATACCGAGCTGATGATGGACGAGCTCCTCATGGCTCCAACTATTACCGGACCAACGACACTAAGGCCACTCCTTCCCAGGTGAATATTCTTCTCTATATTCTATTGCATGCTGATTGACGAATTACTTTATTTATCACATATTAAGTAATCTAGGTAATAACACATTGCTTAAGCACCACTTTACTGTAGTGCAGTATTTTTAAAAATCGTGCAAAATTCATATTTTGTCTCACTCACAGATGCTTAAAACTAGAACAGAAGCAATTTTATTGGAAAACAACTTAGAATCTGAATCGCGAACCAATTGGCATAGACATGCAATTTCAATTAAACACAGAACTAATGAGGATCTTGAATGTAGGGATGTTTTTAGAAGAAGGCTAGAACCTCTCATGGAAGAAGAGTGCTCTGACAGCGGCAGCGAAGACAACAAGCCTACCCCCACCAACTCTGACGACCAGGTGAATATTAACACTAATTAGACCTTAAGAAATATAACCATTGTTGCACCAAAGTTCCCAAGTCCTAAGTACATATTTGAAATTGTTATACCTCACAGTAAACTTCACTAAGAAGTCACAAAATATGTATTAAATGCACTAATACCCTGTAATCCAGCAATTTTCCAGAGTCGAAGTTTGGTGCAAACACCTTGTTTTTGTAACTGACATTACTTTTATAATTATTATGTAATTATTATTAATATGTATTTGAATGTGATATGTAATTTATGACCCCAACATATTCGTATACTTCGAATGTAATATGTGTATAATTAGTCTGTCAAAATTGACATTAACTACTTAAAACTCCCCTACGTATTTAGTACAGTATCTTATGATTTAGCTACCCACTTAGCACCGGTTCTAAAGTAAGTCAAATTTGGCAGGTAGCTAATATTATTATAGTTGTTATGTAGGAGTAACGTTGTAACCTATAGCATGCCAATAACCATACAAAATAATGTTATTGGATACAGAATGCTTGTTGCATGAAATATTTGAGTAACCCCTTGGTATCGTAAATGTTTAATCATGTTGACACAACATAGACCAAAAACGAATTCAAAATTTTCAATTTCAAAGATAGAATAGAAACGACATTTCGAAATTCGAAATTTAAAAACCTGGACTTAGATCCAAGTCATTGGCAAATGGAAGTAAAGTCCCGTAGCTAGGTTATATCTCACATTGTGACTGGTCCGCTGGTGCGGCGCTTGGCGCAGGACAGCGAGCGTGGCCTCGATGCTGACGACTGTTGCGACGTGCCGCACCCGCCGCCCTCTGCTTCAGATCAAGGTGAGTTCGCAAGTCCGTCTAGATGACGTAATAGTCTTCGGTAAGTGTGTAGAGGATCATGTGTGTGCGAATGTTTTGTGAACGATCGTAGAAGCTCATTGTGTGATCTTGGGAGTTATTTATTTTATAGCTTGCATACTGTCATCCGTCTTTCTGCTGATCGAAGCAATCTCCGCTGGGATATCTTTCTATCGTTTATTTATACCTTGGTCTTTCTTTATATTTCTTGTATCCATCCAGTATATTTCTTGTACATACAACATGACTGTTTAGAGGTGATGAATGCATGAGTTTAGAATCGTAAAGCTCAGTTTGGGTTGAACTACGGACAATTTGTACACAACACAACGTCAAGCACCCA
Source organism: Phlogophora meticulosa (assembly GCA_905147745.2). Classification (NCBI taxonomy): domain Eukaryota; kingdom Metazoa; phylum Arthropoda; class Insecta; order Lepidoptera; family Noctuidae; genus Phlogophora; species Phlogophora meticulosa. Next base: position 17,187,533 of record LR990519.1, read on the forward strand.
TAAACATTACTAACAGAGAAAATACATTTTGACAGAGAAATGGACAGCTTGACATATGATGAAAGGTGAGAAATGACTTCAGTCACATTGACAATCAACACAAATATAATAATGACGCCGAAATTTTGAAATTTAAAGTCAGCACGGTGCATGATACGAATAATCATTATGTGTACACATTTTACCAAAAATAATAACCGTTATTATTTTAAGCTTAGCTTCTTTGTAATTTCACACTCAGGCTTAAGAGTTAAATATTAATTTCTGGTAAACAGGTAACGCTATTTTTGTACCCCTATACTAGCACGGTATCAATATGTAGATAGCACTCCACTTATAATAGTTTACATAATTATAATGTTAAAATACGATATCAATTTATTCGATACATCTTTCCTATACGATCCACATACAAAATACACTGAACTGCTCTCAACTGCTCACGATGCTGTGCGGGTTTCTTGAGGGTCTAAGGATGATGATGTTGCAGAACCAGAGGACGGGTGTGCGCACGTCGACCAGGATGTTGGCGGGGGGGGAGATGGTGGCGCCGGGTGCGATCTGAGCCCCGACAGGACACCCACCAACGAGGTGCCTTCGATGCCCTTACTATATGGTTCGTATTTTTATTATTGCAATGAAATTATTATTATTATTCATGTTCCTCAAAAGAATAGAATATGCAAAACAATTTACATTATCATAAGGAAGTTCTAAATTATATGAGGAGCAATAATTATAAATATATTCAAATTAATAAGTAGCTCTGTTTTGCAATTTCAATTATTTGTATTGAGGTAAAACTATTAATACATGAAAAGAAAATAAAGAATCACAGGGCATCGAAAAGTTCATCCGCATCACAGTCAACGGTAAAAGTGCCCAGAAGGCTGGCAGCATTGCCACTTTGAATGGCAATGCTCATTATTTGGGCAAAAATAAGGCCAGCCCTCTGGTCACGTAAAGAGTCGACCAACCTCTTCGCGATGTCTCTAAAAACTAAATGGGCTCACGGACCCTATGGCCCTAGTGTTTCAACCCCTAATGACTCAAACATACTCGTATAACTCCCAACTGTGTTATGCGTATGTACAATAACCATTACTGAACATCTGAAGGACCGAGTCAATCTAAGCTATATTTAATGGGTTACTACTAGAAACATTTTCGCGATGGCTCTTAGTGCTTACTTTGATTTCAACTAAGATTTAGCTACATTCAGTACCGTCTCACACTTAGGGGATTTCACTAAAATTACTCTGATTATAACCGCTATACAACCTTTAACATAACTAAAATTATCTTCTACTACAGTTTCAAAAGAGTTTGCGGAAGCGCGTGCCATTGTTGGAGTTGGTCGTCAGGGCTCAGCCAGCTCGGACAGCACGCCCTCCACACTCGAACGCACCACTATACACAACCCCATGACACTCAGCCCACCCGCACGAGGTAAGCTGGGGACTAGTCTTTAAAATTATGAATTTTATTTTCATCATCTTTAAAGGAAAGGTCATAGGCTACTTTTTATCAACAAACCACGCGGGCGAAGCCGCGGTTGGAAGCTATTTAATTATAAAATAAATGTGCAATAAACATTTGAATTTGAAAAAACTAACCAGTTTTCTTTTTAGCCGCTTCAGTCTCGGAGCCAGCACCAGCACAGGAGGCTACCTCACAACTGGAGGAACAGAGACCACAGACGCCGGAGCGACTCAGTCCTCGAGCGGAGATGAGATTGGCACTGGACCAGGGGAAGGATATGCTGGCAGATCAGGAGGTGTCATGGGTATGTTGCTATTAACGAACCCAGTAAAGCTAATTTATCTCCTTCAGAATATTCCTTGGGTCAGACCATGAATCTCCCTCGAAATGATGACCAAGACCACTTCAGACTGTAGTCCCTGGAACCACGAATGGGTTTTGACAATAATGAAATAGACCCATCATGGACGTCTAATTTTGATAATCCCAAAATTTGTCTTTATTTGATGAGGATAGTGATACTTTTATTGGCCTAACTTGATAACTTAACATCATCATGATGTAGGTCCCTTGTCCCCAGGCTGGCGGGTCCGACCCCTGGTCGTTTCGCGCGGTGTGCCAGCGCTCGCTCCTGCGGCGCGTGGCGAGCGCCGACGCAGTGACGCTGTGCCGCGCGCACCCCCGCCGCACCGCCCCGCATACTACTTCGCGCAATTCTGTATATGCTTGGAAGGGTATGATCGGAAACTTATATTTACTTTTCAGAAACAGAAACCCTTGCCCTATACAGGGAAGCGAAGAACAATGATCATCTCGCTAAAGTACATTTTGGTGTAGTTTACTTTATCGAAAGCCTTACAGAGATTCATAAACTCAATATTTAAAAGACTTAGACTGATTAGTGTTGAGGTAGGTTTCCCTCAATTTCATAACGCTTTTTAGTTCCAGAAAGCGAGAAACCTATGGAGATGGAGCAACTGGCACGAGCGGAAGTTCAGACGATGCGTTCGCGGACGCGCTCTCTATGCCAGAACGGGAAGATGTGAGTAAACCTTTAGTTTCTTTCTAATTTATTGACGGATTTGACTAAGAACGTCCACCAACCGAAGTCTCCTATTACTTATCGTTCAAGCACTAGATTTCAAAATCAGATTGATAAAATAAAAATGTGTAATAAAGAAATAACGATTGCATGAGGGATGCTACAAGGCACCATTCTGGGTCAACCAAAGTTGGTATCTAGTAATAACATATTATGTTGAATTGTACGTAGCTAATCAAATTGTAAGGGATATCTAAAGATCATGTATTTTTCATGTAAGTAAAAGAAGAGTGGGTGAACTTAGACTGTAAATGATTAAATTTTTAGGAAACTTGTTACGTCCAGTCACAGGCGTCGTTTGGCTGTCATGATGATGATTGGTAACAGTGTTATTTGCAACTGCAGAATGGGTTTGGTCCGGCGCCGCGCGTCGTCCGATAGCCCCCGCCGCGAGCCCTTCCCGCTAGGGGGCGCGCGGGCGGCGCCGGCGCGCCCGCTCTCCCCGCGCCGCACTTCCGTGAGCAACAACGGCTATTACAAGATATGCTTTGTCAATGGCTATGTGTGAGCACAGCGCACGCACGAGCTTATCTGTGCCAATCAGCTGGATTTAAACAATTGCTGGAAGTTTTTTCATTGGTTCCTCCATTCTTACGTCCGACATCCGTCGCTGCCTGTGCCTCTGTCTTTCTAGTTTTTGCTGGATGGTGTTTACGGGCTATTTTAAAGTGGTTGATACTATTATTAAAGACAGGATTTTCGCGTAAGGGTGTTGTATAGATTAATCTTAGTAATGAAGAAACTTCCTATGTAGTATGTACACATTTATAAAATAAGGTGTGAAAACTTCAATTGAATATTTAGTAAGAATGGGTTTAAGTAGTAAGAATAAGTAAATATGTTCGGAAGTGTCAATGGGACAATTAAAAAGCCTGCCTTAATTTTAGATCCAAAATTAATGTTTAAAAATTTCGTCCTAGTATATAAATTAGAACAAGTAAATATAAAATCATGTAAGGTAGTGTCTAATGGAAAATATAACTCGAGATGTTCAAAACGATTTAATAATGGTATGATCGTGTTTTATAAAATTTTAAAGGACATTTAATATTTGGAAATCATAGGATTCGTGAATGTAAGGGAAAAGCTAAAGAAACTATATATATACGAAACAGTAGTGAGTGATAATGTTAATTAAATTTCAGTAAAAATTGGCCAATAAAATTGCCTTTCTTTTCAAAAAATCTTTAAAATTCGAAAATGATATTGTTAAATTAGTACTAAAAACCTTTTTAGTAAAAATATTCCATGTTTATAACCTTTACCTATGTCTTAAGATTAATTACCGTTTGGTATATTGTTATGATTGTGATTGTCTTGGCACTAAGCTCATGTCAATTTGTTCTTTGCTTAACACTTAGAATTAAAGTTTAAATCCAGCTTTCAGATATGCTAAATTTGTTTTTGTTGTCTGTTGAACTGATCTGTCCATTTTGATTGGAACGAGTGTTCTCGAAAATATATTTTTTAATGAAATATCATTAAGCTTTTCATTCTTCATCCTGCAGCTTAGCTGACCCTTCCTTTATTTTACACAATCCTTCATTTTGTTTAGCGCTAATAAATCCGTCCACTTCTTCGTTCTTGCTAATATTGTTTGCATATTCTTAGTCTTGCAATGTCTTTGTATTTGAACTTGTAAAGAGACATTTCACGCGGATTATATTCTCTAGTTACCACTTTGCAATCTTAAGTAGCAAACTAAATTAGAATAAGTATACAGGGTTATTTATGATTTATGTGCGTCGCGTTAGTTTACCTGAAAGGTAGACTTTTTCATGAAATGAAACCTAATAACCCTGTATTTTTGTTTTAGGTAAATGTAAACCGTAACGCGTAGGTATATCAACAACAACAGTTGCAGTCCGTAAATAATACAATATTCTTACAGGAGAAACATTTCGAGAAACGATTCTGGAAACAAGTGACTAGAAGACGTCAATCTCTCGGATCTGTCAGTCAAATATAGACGTGGTAAAAGTAAAAACGATGATATAAAGTGTTCACGTGTAGAACTTCACAATGTAGAAGTAGATGAGTCAGTTTTAGAGACTGTAATACTAGACGGTTGTAATTTGGACCAGAAATAAGATTGAAACCACGGAGTGCTTATGAAAGTGTTAAGACTATGGAACGATGAAGTCAATGGATTGCCAAACGATAACAGATATAATATGCCAAATACTGACGAAAGGGACCTGTCAATACTTCATATCTTAGAATCATTGTGTTTTATAGTACATCACACTGAAATAGGACTAATTGTTGACTGTAAATAATATTGCTATTCATTTCTCATAGTTGTACAAATAGTATTATTTGTAACAGAGCTTGATAGAGGATGTAACATATGTGATAGGTTACGTACTGTTTTAACTGTCTTGTAAATTGTAACATCTATCAGATGCAACAAACATGTTAATTGGTTTTCTAGTGGCTCCTGTAATATATACTTTCTCGTCTTTGTAATCTACGTCGATTTGTCTTTTGAGATGTGTAACGCTTGATTTTCTATGTTGCACAATTTGAGATGAATGTACTGTGTGTTTTACAGAGCTGTATACATTAAATACGAATGATATTTCAGTACTTTCAGCAAAGGTACCCGGTTTTTGGAACGACTATTATCGATGCATTAACACTAAACGCAAAACAAATGACATGATTGGCTGTTGATCCTTATTTAAACCAATCAGAGCAGTTGATGCGCGCTTGACAATTTATTAGCTTATCATTTTACCGAAACGCGTAGCATGACCAATTCTATATCTATTCTATTAAGAATAGACGGCGTTCTTTATTTCCAACTTGACATGTCTTCTACCCGAGCACGGGTCGCCCCGTAGACTGTATTCTTGAAAACTATCTTTTCTTCAGTTTTAACATCGCCATGCTTAGAACGGTAGACATCTTTCAACAATCTGTCATGTTAAATATTCTTCCATTGACAAAACCCGTTCCTATGGTGGTCATGCTACGCGTGCAGAAACCGGGTTATCATTTCTTTATCCTAACAAATATGAAATTTTATTAAGGATTCAATGTTCAAAGTCTTGTTTTATATGTAGTGATACTGTAAGATTTCCATCAGACTGTCTAACTAAATAGTTAATTACTTGGTGTATCAATATGTATTAACACCAACGCCAAGTGTGGGGCAAACAATACATTTTCTATTGTCTCGTTTTCTCTCGCAGTGAAGGTGTTAAAACTGTGGCTTTGTCATTTATAATATGTAAATGTTCTTCAAGAAACATTTCCTTTTATAAAGTTCTTAATGAAGTATGCACTTATGTGCCAGAACTTGTAGATAAATGGAACATAGATATGTTATTAAGGGTTATACGTAGCGGCAACCTGAAAAATTTAATTTCTATGCGATTTGCTGCTCAGTATATGTTATTGATGAAGTTATTCGCGACACAACATTTGTGACAAACATACATTTCTCAAAACATAATCATTAAAATCACGATTACAACTCCCTAAATTATAATTGTGGTCTATTGTCAAGATTTCATAAAATAACCGTTCATTCGTAGTACAATTCAAAACGTCGTATAATTGTTGCAATTATTATGAACACTTCGAGAAACACACATTTTTACAGTCGCGAATGACTTTTTTAATATCATACAATTTAATACTGAGCTGCAAATGTCAAAAAACCCACGAAAATTTGAATTTCGAGTGCTGTCACTACGCGTTAACCGTTACATGACATTCAAATTATTAGAAAATGTAAAAACATTGCTTGTTTAAGTTCCTAAATGACGAATTACGTGGTGGAATTTTAAAATTAACATTAATATGTATTTAAATATGGATTTCTTTGTAGATAACATTGTCATGATCGTCGAATTTATAAATGTTAAATTCCTTGTAACAAAGTGTTCGGTGTTTTAAAGATTTTTCATTTGTATTATTTTGTTTTAGTCGAATAATCTAAATAAAATTATGAATTCAATTTTTAACAATGTTATTTTGATGTGGTGTTTGTGGAAATATTGATACCGATAGCACACGTGTGTGGCACGCGATTGGTTGGTTTTGTACACTTACGTTAGAATTTCTAGTTGCTGCCAAATAAAGGCTTCTTTGTTCATTATTTTTATATCTTTGCTCAATTTTATTAAGGATTCCAAAATATCAAAAATCATTCACGATGATTGCTGTATAATTCAGTGTCCTGTGACTGCACCATCTCCAGAAAGGTCTGGTGGGTAGCACTCGGAACCCGTGTGCTTGTATGACTACATGTATGAACGTAAATGAAGAAAAAGATGTATGTAAATATCGCAGAAGGGGGCGTTGTGTATTGTCGGCCTATTGTCATAGGAAGAGGCATCAGTTTGGGTATGTACATATGTATATGGAACTCCATTGATGCCGTGGTAGAAGTGTGGCCTTATATTACTTCACAAGACGTTCCTTCGATAAGATAGAAGAATATTGGCATTGAATTAAAATATTCTAAGCAAATATTACGAAATGAGGAAATTTTGACTAAAATTGAAGTCTGGCTCATTAATTTAATTCTTTGAAAGTTAGGTATTATAAGCATTGGTTTGATCCGTAATTAAATAAATAATTTTATTAATACAAAAAAAGTAAAAATAATCACTGTCCAATTCAGTTTGAAACAATTTAATGGAACCAGTGGGTCCCACTTCTGGGCTTAAGAGGAAGGAAACTAAAAAGGGAATCAATAAAAATAAAATACAAACATAAAAATGTTAAGGTACGTATATTTAATATTAAAATACATCAATTCACAATGTAATACAAAATTGACATGTAAACAAATTCATTTGATACAAAAAATATTAGATATTTTTAAATGTCTTAGCACCAAATGGTTTTTTTTTATATCTGGCAACATAAAGTTGTAACCTAGGTTTGTTTGTATTTCTCTAGAGGTGCATAAAATGCATAACCATTGCATTTTTCTTGAAAATACAATTCTGCTGTTACGGTGTCGAACTTTTGTCAAATGGATATTACAAGAAATAAATCCAGAATAATTGCTACAACCACTAATTGAGCACAATTTGCACTATCCCATTGCCCTATTGATCCCACACTCACATAGCAATCAAGGCAAGAAATACTTTTAAATAAAAGTAATGGGCTCTACACAAAAAATAAGTACGGTGTCGAAAATATCATCATTTTAGTAAAACAGACTAAATTTTACTGGTAATGCAAGATTTGTTTCCAAATTTAAAATAGCCCGTCTTGCCTCAAATGCTAGGTATTAACTCTTCATTGACTTACCGATATAGTATTTACACCTAATATTAGTGTAGGCTGGAAAAAAACAAGGAAAAAGCGAAAAAACTAATTGTAATAACCTTTACCAAGATTATTAAAATTTAAAGCAATATTTAAAAAAAATATTCGAAATGTACATTTAAAAAAGAAATTAATATTTTCACCGATTGTTAGGAAGCGTTATTTATTCATTTTGGCACAATGTTAGTTAAATTATATTTAATCAATTTTATATTATTGAAAACTTATGTTAAAAATAATATTCTATTGAAGGTTATGTTATACTACGACCTTTTTTAAAATTTGTTATTTAAAATAATGGTATATTTTGTATACAATGTACCTACGTATGGACACACACACTTCTTGCTAAGATTAATAAGATGATTCTTTTAAAGTAGTCTGCAAGATTCAAAACTGCCTAAATTTTTGACAAAAAGCATCGCTGTTTTACGTTGATCTAATTCAACATGCGGCTATTATGACAAAATAACTACTAAATTATCATCATTTAAAATATCAATATAGTTCTCGAAATTCTATTTCTGCGGATATTTTCAATAAATTTTCTTTTTTGCAGTAAATTTTATAATTTATGGACTACCTTAATAGAGCTAACTTGAAACAAAATACAAAAGTATCATGCCAAATGAAAAAAGATAATCATAAAACATAAAAAATCCACGTGAAAAATATACACTTGCAATGTATTAATCTATTTATACTTCAGATCGGAAATATACATTTGTATAGGTACTTATCAATTTATTTATTCATTTAATTTATCATAAAAATAATGCCATGCAATAAATTGTATATAATAAATTTGAATTACATATATTATGTCACCCTAACAGGTATTAGTCACAAACGGACGGAATTGTATTATACTAAAATATCAAGGAATGTAAGAAAAAAAATCAATAAAAAAGGCAGTGAAAATTATCACTTGAGTAACTTTGAGCATAGCACAATACCTACATTATTTTGTTACTGCTAATTACAATCGATTCCTGAGATTTCTTTCAATTCTACAAAATTGCGTACAACGCCATCTAGTACTCGCGTCATGACTTACAACGTTCTGAATCGCGCTATCAAAGTTTACTATTCGCGCCACTCTCGGGACGCTTGGAAGGTTCGTACTTCAGATGATGTGAAGGTCGTTAAACCCTGTGGACCTGAAAGAGATAGATTTTTTAAATTTAGAATTGGATACATATTAGCGCAGGTATCCACAAAAATAAGTCATGGTAAAAGTCCCGGGTTCTGTTTTATGGTATTTGACCATAAAAAAGTGGCGACTCTCAGTCTAATTTTAAACAAGTTACTGGCTGCTACTAAGAATACTCTAATGAAAAAAATGCCAGACATAGCAATCAAATCCAGGAGCGTCGTTGAGCAGTTACAGCTGCTATCAAAGATGCAGATAATTTGGAGGAAAGTAACATATGAAAATCAATTTTTAAGTCATAAACATTTTGATTAGATCCTCACCTCTAATCCTGCGTCCGGGCGTGGGTGTGACGTCACCTTCAGGAGCTGTCCATTGCTCCACCACCTCGGTCGCTGAGCGCGCCAGGGACGGCTGGCTCACCGAGCGGTTTAGCGAGTGACGGGACCAAGACCTGAAGAGATATCACATAATACTATATATATTAATTTTCTTTTGAGGACGGAGATCTGTAGCAGAATACATGCTGCGCCGATACCAAATATGTTGAGATAAGGGAGAGAGGATGATGATGAATAACGTTATGTCCGGTGTACAGTATTGTAAAAAAAACAACCGCTAATAAAAATAATATAATTTGCTATCACTGAAAAAATTGGCCCCAGCCATTGTCGGTGTTTTCCCAGGAACAGGGTATGACTTTGAAAATGAGGTTGAATTTCAAACATCAATCTTTAAGGTCATTTAGTCGTGATGACCACACCTCAAGACACTTTTAAAAACATAACACAGCATCATGCCTGTATTCCCTGAAGGGTTAAGCGGAGGTCCACAGGACCTACATTTCACCAGTTATGTTTAAGTCCCATGTTATAGGGGGCGAGCCTGTTGCTATCAAACGGGCACAAATCCAGACTCCGGCTATTACTGAGAAATCTAAGATGGAAAACCACCTCATGCTCAGCAGTGGCACTTACGACCACACGACCAACGAAGCAGTGCATCCAAAACTCCATCATGCTAAAAACCCCATTAATTATCGTAAAAGAGCATGTGATGGAGGGTATACTCACTGGTTCTGATGGAAAGGATGTTCGGAGTCACTGTCGTCGTCGTAGTACCGGCCAAGCTGTGTGCCTGCTGACACCTCGGAGTGCGTGTCTGCTTGCTCGCGCGCGTAGTCCACCATCATCTCTGACATTGATCTGGAGCAGGACAAAAGAGGATTAACTTGAGAGCCTTGAGAGTTTTGTAATTATTGTTAACAAAGTAGACGCAGACGTCTTAACACCCATTTGTATAGAAAACACAAACATTCACAGATCAAAGTAATATTCTATCATTAATTTTTAAAAAGATATAAGGCAAAATATCTCATCATCTGCTATAGCATCTGCCTAGTCCCAACAATCTTGGGGTCGTCTTCCAGACTAACCGGATGCAGCTGAATGCCAGTATTTTATATGTAGCAACTACTTAGTGTACCTCCACAACCTACTTACTGGGGAACACGATGCCCTTTGGTAAGACTATATTTCAGATTCACGCTTCTGTCTACACGTAACGACCGACAAAGATCTACGAGTGACAGGCAGTACCAACATTTTAACGTGCTTTCCGAGGCACGGAGGGGACTCGCTATGTAATGGATGGTCGACCATTCACCAAACAACCAGACTGATCTCTGCAAGCGTAGCTTAACCTTCGATCGATCCGTGCAGCCAGTATTTAGCACGAACCTCTTATTAAACACCCAATTAGGAAAAAACTTAATAAATAAACCTGTTTAGACAAATTCTAAATTCACTTGAACTACTTTCAGTTATCTAGCCATGGGAGTCAAGTCACCCATATGACATATTCAGTACATTTTAATCTTCTGGGCCTTCCTCGATGGTGATCGCTTCTGCCTAGGGTCTACCACCAAGTACCCACCTCATATCAACATGGTCACTGCGGTAGGAGGACCGGCGAGACCTCTGCGGGTCCCTGAGCGAGGTGGCGTCGCTGTCGTACTCGTACAGGGTGGGGAGCGAACTGCGCCGGGAGCGGGAGTCCCACTCTGTCTTCTTGCGGTAACGGTTCTGGTGGAAAAGAATGTGGTTAAGATTTTTTTCCTTAATGAACAGACTGATTAGTTACGCTCTAGTTCTGCAACAGAAATCAACACAAAAATTTGCTAACAAATTGTCAAGCTAGTATTTGTATGATTGTATCATCAACAGCTTTTTTTGTGTGTGAGTTTCACATTTATATAATATCTTTGTTTACATTATTTGCGCAGATATAATGTGTTACTGTTTGTTTGTCCCAAATAAATAAATAAACAGCTCACTTTTTTGTGACAATGAATTCACTCGCGCACGCGAATTTAAAAAATAATCATATCATTCATATGACATGTGAATAACGTCTAGAGTTACACAAATATACAGCATCTACTTTAAATTGACGACACGGTTGGCGCGGTGGTTGAGCCATCGGCTGCTGCGCCGCGTGTTGTGGGTTCGATCCCCACACGGAACAAATATTTGTATGGCCTACAGGTAGTTGTTCCGGGTCTGGCTGTTTGTGTATGTGAGTTTAAATGTTTGTAAACGCACCCACGATACAGGAGAAATTCCTAGTGTGGGGCAACGTTTTATTAAAAAAAAAAAAAAAAAAAAAAAAAAAAATCCAATAATTTCCAAGTTGAGTTGGCCAAGATAGAAAGATTTTTTGGTTCGAAGTTTTTATTTTACGGAAACGAATTCATTTCACACCTATTTTAAAAGATGGCAGACGTCGCATTTGGAGCACACCTCCAGTCAGTAAGTTCCTTACCTTGGGTTTATCAGGAGGTGGTGCCAGGATACGTATAATGACCTCCCACTTGGGCGGCGCGTAGAGCGGCGCGAAGCGGTGGTCGTGCGCCACGCGGGAGAAGTCGTCCCTCGTGCTGGAGCGCGCCAGCTCGCGCCGCAGCGTGCTCTCGTGAGAGATCAGCTCGCGCCAGCGCAGCCGCTCCGAGCGCGTCAGGCGGTGCGAGCGCTCGCTCTCGGCCAGCACCTACGGACGTTACACACGTGATAACTGAGAATTAGAAGACTTAAAGTATAAGTCAAAATCTGGGCAATGGAACTGGCTGGAAAGAAAAGTCAGAGCCAAAAAAAGGTACATTTTGGTAAGTTATGTTGTTAAGTAAGGTAAGATTTTCTTAAACGTCTCATAATTTTTCGTTGAGAAACTTTTGCACAGAGAATTTTATATGAAACCGCTATTATATCATACGTAGTAAATATTGCAAAAGCAAAATTATTAGAAAGAACTGAATGTTGAGCACGTTGTACGTATAAGCATTTGACAACGAGTTGCTTGAATGGTGAGACTAAAAAGGAATATATCAAAAGACAGACAAAAAAGAGTCTATCAATAATCAGACTATTAAAAGAATTACAAAAAAAATTACCTCGTCCTGAGCCTCGGTCTTTAGCACTCTGGTCAACACACTCCAGTTGACTGGCACAGGTGGCGCTGGTATCGGGTCCGGCACATCTTCGTCATCCTCGTCCCTGAACAGAGGGTTGCGGGCTGGAGGCAGCTCGGGGAGTAGTGGCAGGTCTGAAGATGGTGACTGGTAGACCTGGCCGGTCTGTTTGATCAATTCCGGGGAGAACAGGTCGGGGCCGCCTTTACCTGGGGACACGGAATTTGTTAATGGTGAAACTGTAAACATTATAAAAATATGTTCTGGCCGAAATTTTATTGGTTTTTGAGGTATCTTGTCGTTATGGTTATTAGGTAACTTTTGAATGTAAGTGGACCAATGATAATTACGCCTCTATTCCCCGGAGGGTTAGGCAGAGGTGTCTATATAGTACACCTACATTTCACTAGTTATGCATTAGTCTCATGTTATAGGGGGCAAGCCTATTGCTACTTCAGACCTCGAAATCCGGCCTGTTACTCAGAAATACCAAATGAAAAAACGCAATAACACTGCCCAAATCCAATTTTCATAATTTAGCGAAAAACACTTCATAAATACTCAACTAGATGTTCACTATCTTCACTGACAGCATTAATATGCTCATTTACCACACTTGAAATGACAAAACCCTTACCAATATACTTCTGCGGCGGCAACGACAATGGAACCCTCTCCATCTTCGGCGTCAACGTCATCCCTGATGCGGAACTGATGTCGGAGAAGTTCTCCCACTGCGCCTCGGGCACGGTGTGGTTGCGGATGGTGACGTCGAAGTGCGGCGGGGGAGGGGGGACCTGCTTGTACTCCGTGACTAGACGCTTGTGACGCTCAATGTCTTCGATCATCTTCTTCTCCGTGATCGTGCGCAGGAACACGTCGTCTACTACGTGGGAGGTGATCTCGGGTTTTCTGGGGAGAACATTAAGAGAGTTTTCAGTTCTGCCATTGAACCACAGAATACTTGTGATGAGAAAATTAATTACTAACAAGCTGAACCTTTGTCCTACCTCCAATAGACAAAAGCACATTCAGTTGTTTCCAAAATTTTCAATATTCCACAAATTCTACGAATTTTCTTTCCCCTTTTTAGGACTACCACAATCATATAAATCCAAAAATAATCCAAATTGGTCCAGCCGTTCTTAAAGGATGCGATTACCATCGAACAGTATTTACATTATAACTGGATTATGTTTGCCTTGAAAAGATACTGTAAATTGAAACTCACCTAGCTGGCATGATGGGTGTCTCTGATATGGGTTCAAGACTCTCCATCAGCATCTCTTGCTCTTCAGTCTCCAGACGCTCTCTCATCACTGGAGGTGGTGGAGGAGGTTTCTACACAAAATAGAATATCAAATTACTATGTATACAATTTAAAATGTATATATATAAAACTTGAAAGTAGCGCGATTTGTGGAGAAAATAATGGTGGGTACTTCTTGTGACGTCATTATAAAACGACTTTCATCTGTGCGTCTAAGTACCGTGCTACCAGATGACCTTCGTGCTTCCACGTTCTGGTATTGCTGAGGTTTCAACATACCATCGCGTTCGATTTATCACAAGGTACGCCTTGTCAACACCCCGTTTTTTTCATGATCTGCCGATAATCCAACTTCTAAATATTCTTAACAAAATATATTTGCTAAATATTTCTGAACTAATACTTTAGGAAGAACATATTTCTTCTTATGCCTACCACTAATTGAAGTACTTTCTACCTAGTCTTTTACTATGCTAGGTTCAGCTTCCAGACTAGCCGGATTCAGCTGGGAACCCAGTATTTTGCATGGAGCAACTGCCTATATGACCTCCACAACGCAGTGATATCTTTTAGTAGGACTGGTTGTCAGACTTTCAAGCTTCAGACTACCTGTAACGGCTGTGAAAGATCTACGAATTGTCAGCTGGGACCAACGGCCTACCGTGCTTTCCGAGGCATGAAGGGACTATCCACGGACTAACCTTGGCAAGCTTAACTTAGCCGTCCATCTACCCGTGCTGCTGTTACGACAAATATATTAGTAAAATTAACAATTAGTACCTTGATATGGAACATCCTCGCGTGAGATCTGTCGGTGACTTCGGTGACAGAATGTGTGTCAGTCATCTCCGTGTTCAACGAGACGATGGACCGCGGCCGTCTCGACCACTCCTGGTTAGTCACACGGGATGATAATGAAATTATTATTATTATTGCAGTGAATGTGTGCAGTTGACGTGTGTATGAGAGATAGTGATGGTGTGTGAGTGTTATAAAGTAAAGTGAGTTTATGTGTACGATAGTGTGTGTTTTATTATTTTTATTGTGATTTTGAACTGTGCAATCAATGAAGTTTGTGCATGTGATTGGTTACTTTGTGATTATTTTTGGACAGTTTACGTTTTATATAAAAGTGATGAATCGTTAACAAACAATACATTGTGCCAATGTTAACGATCTGAGTATAATGCACTGAAATAAAAAATCTTAACCCTTTTTTCGTAAAAAAAAAACTATTTGGATAATAAACGTTCCTTTGTGAATGTGAACGAATATATTTTAAAATAATATTTTAAAAATGTCTTCAAAAATCCCACCCATGTAGTGCATTTTCTCTCCCAATTTATACTCCAACACCCTCCTCCCAGTCACGTACCTGCTTCTCCCTGGACACTTGCGAGTATACCGCAGGAGGGCAAGGCGGTCTTTCAGGTGGCGGCAGCTGGGAGGCGCGCGCGGGTAGTGGGAGTGCTACAGGAGACACTGTGCGGACTGATTCTTGGCGCTCGTGCTCTTCCGTGAGGATCGTTTGTCTGAGGAGTGGTCATAAAAGAGTGAGATTTAATGAAGCTGTTTTAAAATTTAATTATAATTATGATTATGTGTGTTTACTCAGCAAGCAGCAAGTGGCGCTATAAACGCCGAATGAATTTTGGCGCCCAACTATGTTGAGACTCTGTTGGGCGCCAAAATTCATTCGGCGTTATCGTTTTGGCACTATAAAGCCTCACCTCATGCTTTCTCCGTCGGTCTCTGTGAGCGTGATGGTGGAGGGTGGGGAAGGAGGCACGACAGGGCGCTGCACGCGCACGCGCACGTCGAAGGCCGGCGCCGCACCCGACACAAGGCGGGCGTTGCTTGTCATCGCTTCACGAGTGGAGCCATAGCCTAGTGATGATGATGATAGAGGATGTTGGGTTAACAATTTTATAGTTAAGCTTCTAATCGGTACTCAAATTACAGTGCCCAACTTTAAAAAAAGGCAATTATTTTACATAATCGATTAAGAACTATAATTATTATGTTACAACGTTTAAAATATTAACAGGAACCAGTTGAGAATCCCATCTGGGCGCCATTAGAATCACTAATGGCGCCCAGATGGGATTCTACTCACATAATTGATTCGGTGGGTTAAGTACTCAGTAGCTTCTAGTACTTAACCCATAACTTAAAATATGGATTTTAACCTACCTTCACTATGATAAGACTCATCCATCATGAAGGCAGCGTTGCTATGCGCCTGTTCGGCTTCGCTCGGCGTTTCCGATGGGTAGTCGGAAGGTATAGTGTCTGAGGCAACGCTAGCCACCTCGGCTGCAGCAGGGTAGACCGGATGAGCCCGAGGAATTTTGACTTCTGTGGGAATAAAATGGAGTTTGAATTAGGTTTGGTTCTTTATTTTATGGTAGCACTTGTTTTGGGTACATAAAAATGAAAACTTTGAAACAATTTGATTGGCAGATTTTTCCTCACTGGGGCACCACACATCGATTTGTATTGATTGCCTTGCAGAAACTGGGTGACTGCATTTATTAACTTCTTTTGCTGACCGTACTTTCGTAAGGTTAATTTATTCATTTAATCTTAAGTAGTATAAAAATATTATCTGCAAAGAAGACTTTAAAACTCCTTACCTTGTATACTCTCCCTGCTAACAATAGAAGCAGAGGAGTCATCGATGAACCTCCTCGGAGGAGGCAGGGCACGTCTTCTGAGACATAGGTAGGACACTCCCAAACCCAGGAGTAGCAGCGTGAGGAACAGGATCGCGCAGATTATCATTAAGATGTGGGTGCCGGCCAGGGGAGCCTTCGAAGGGAGGGTTCCGGGTTCGGGGCTGTAAAGAAGAAAATGGTTTTGATAATTAACATTACATCATAAAATCATGCCGGTACTCCCGGTAAGATTAGGCAGTGGTGTACTTATAGTACACTGACCTTTCACCAGTTATGTTTAAGTCCCAAGTAAAAGGGGCGACTCTCTTGCCATCATCCGGGCACAAATCCAGACTACGAGCTGCAACTGAGAAATTCCTGATGGAAAACCCAATGACACTTTGCTCGACACGGGAATCGAACCGAGGACCTCATGTTCAGCAGTAGCGTTTCCGACCACTAAACCAAGGCTGTCCAGTTTTGCATTCTTATTGCGGTTAAAAAACGGTTTCCACTAAAATTATTACCCGATATTAAGATTATGAGGGTCTTTGTTGTAAACTACCCTGGATACTGATTTCCAGTGGTTATACAAAAACTTACATATTCACGAGGGGGATGAACATCGGCTTGGGTACGATGGGCGGTGGATACCGGCAAACGATGGTGATGACCTCGTCTCCGTCCATCTCTAGCCCCGGGTGGAAACGAACCACGATGTTGTTTGTGAAGACACGGAGAGGATCCTGGTGGAAATATTTACATTAACAATCTTCTAGAAGTACAGGAAAAATGTTAATCACACTAAAATCAAAAATACCACTGTGCTTGAACTGGAAATCGAACACAAGATCTCAAGCTCAGCAGAGAGCATGTAACCAGTGAACCAACGAGTCCAACACCTAAGAATCCTCTGAACACAGCTTACCTGCTTTGTGCCACATCCTTTCAGAGGCAGTTCCAGCTTGTAGGACAGAGCTCCCTTGCCAGCCACCTGGCAGGCTGAGTGGCGGTCAAAGTCCGCATACGCTATGCCATAGAACTTCTCGTTGAATTTCAACTCGATCTGAAATATTTAAGAGCACTTTTTAGGTACAGATTTCATTGTTTTATAACAGGCTTCCAAAAAAAGTGTAAAATTTTATTCGGGAAAGTTATTTGTGTCTGTATACCGATTTCTCCGTGATGAATGTGAAGTACGTTATTATTCACTTGGTAGAAAAAGCCCACCATGTTGTTTCATTTATATTTTATTAACTTTGCTTCGGCAGTTTTTGGGCTTTCGTCAATAATTGGTTTTGGATTCACTGCATCTATATGGATGATGTTATAAAGTTCACGTAGTAAGTAGAGAACTAAATAAATCAACAAACAACACGGACTTTAAAAAAAACATTACTTGCCCGTATTTTGAATCACAATCTCATGTTAAAGAGACAAGGCTTTAACTACTCAATAATAGATACCTATGTATATACAAAAAACCACGTCCCTTTTTAATCCATAATGCCAAGAAAATCAACTTCTAACAAGAACTTACTATATCTATAAGGAATTTCACATATCTCCGGCACAAATCTTAACGTGTCGGTATCACTGTAACAACTCGTAGGTAGATACTGGACTACAGCACCCAACGAACGGTTACCAATAGCTTAACGGACCGTTAGCGCTTGTTCTATTGACAAGCGCATTAAAGGTGTTTATTATTGGTGTCAATGCAGTTAAGCTGCATTTGTAAGAAGCTTGCTATCGTCAAGTATTTGATATGATTACTTTTGTAATTCGATTAAGAATTGGAATTACATTCCATCAATTGTTACCATTAATCGGTAATTACTCGTAGATTATATTAATTAATCATTGCAACTTGTATGATATGTTATTAGGGGTGCATTGGGCGTGCGTTCATTTTTATAAGATTGAACAAATCGAGGCGATTTATTGAATTATTTTACCTACTAAAGGAGGATACACGCATGAGTAGTAAATAAAAAATAAAGCAATCAATAACCAATACGGATTACTAAAATGCAATTGTTGATTAGGTTACAAATTAAATCCTGTCATTGTTATCATTAATCTCAGTTTTGCTATTACTTTCCTAGTCATATGTAATCGTAATCCTAATTACACTTTGTAATCGAAGTCGTGAATTAGTAATCCAATTACTTTTGGCCACAATCAAATTGAATCTTGAAACAACAATCAGCGATTAATAAAATAAAGCAAGGGACTTAAAAATACCTGATTCTTGTTTCAATTTCAACCATTTTCTCTAAGTCTCGCACAGAACTATGCTCAAAAAACATTATTAACAAATATTCTTTATTTAATATGAATTTGTTGCGATATCTATACCGCGAACATACCTTACTGAAAGGAGGGTTTCCCCTCATCAATGGAGAATAAGGAACTTTCCGTCCTGATCAAAATTAATTTTATAAATTAGGCTGAGAATCAGCACTTCTACGACAAAATTTACATAAGACACTCCCCCAACACGCCCACCCTTCACCACATCTTAGTGTTTTTACAGGGAAGGAGTGGTGCAAGACCCCTAAAAGTGTAATCCAATCATTAGGTAAGTACACACCTGCATAGAACCAGCGGCACAGTTGAGGGCAGCTTTCGTTCTGTTCAAGAATATGACTGGACTTAAATCATCCAGTTTTGTGACCTGCAACGAAAAATATAGGAATCAGATAAATGCTCACACTTCACACAAATAAAATAAGTAAAAATTCTCAGTAGAAACAAAATCAAGACAAATATAAACATAGTCTTAAACTGCTTAGTTCCCGATACATACATTTCTCGTACACCTTAGTGTTATCTAAAACAAATACACAAATAGTGGGAACAATGTTAACATTGAATAACGAAATTGCCTTATTGAGATAATTTTTATCTACACCATTCTTTGGGTTTAAGCGTAACGTAAATACGAACGATTTTTAGTCTAAAATATTAGTATCTAATACGATTTTGATTTAAAGATAGAAAATAAATAAATACTTTGTGCGTAACCAGTGCTTTAAATTTCAAAATCTTTCTAGTTTACGTTACCCTTAAGATAAACATTTGTACACATAGGAACAGCATACATGGAAGAGCAAGTACAGCTAAGCATGCTGATCAATATCCGCATGCGGAATGAGACCAATCTCTAACTAAAACCTCTTTTCTCTTGTTTCAAACAACCGAGTATGATGATGCTCGGTTGTTTAAAAGGAGGAGGTAAAATTTTGGATACAAAAGTGGGCTTTTAATGATGATTAAAAGTACACTTTTGTATCTAAGCTTTAGTAAGTAAACGTACGTACTTAACTTCTTATATGTAATCGACTCACGGAATCATGATGTAATAGTAAAACTGCATGATCTATTTATAATCACATATTGTTAGTGAACTATTTGTGTTCTCTGTGAGAATATATATCTTTAAACCGAAAACTTAGGACTAACGATGTTGAAGCTAGTTCATCCTATCACTGCCCAAAGACAGTATATCAAAGATAATCAAGAATCTCCAACAAAAAGCCAGGGTTCAGACTAGCTGCCTTAAGCCAGATGATTGCAGCAACAATTCTATATTTAGTTAGTTGCATGCCAAACGCTGCTATAAATCTTTACTGCTAATTATTACCTTGGGGCTGTTACTATCGGTGTTGTTTTCCACTGTGCTGTACGATACGATAAGGGAATAAAATTCAGTAGGTGAAAAATCAATCATCCCCTATTTCCTGCGCTTAGGGGTGGTTTTACATTTTCAAATTTCAATGGGACCAACTTTGAAATATACTTTATGCAGTAAAAAAATTATCGGAACTGGACAACCGTATAAAAAGTTATGCGTGGCCATACATAAAAAATATATGTTGAGAATTGAGAGCTTCCCCTTTTTTTGGCATCGGTTAAAAAAGATAATTGTAGCGGTATCGAATGCTAGGATTGGAAAAATTTTAGTAAAAAGGCAGTTATTTCAAAAACAGATCCGCTAGCTCTTCTATCCCAAATGGAGTGATTTCAAGAAAAAAAATCTTAGAATGAAAAGTTTTTAGATAGGTTATAAATCCTGTTTTGTTGTTACCATCCTTGTCTTACTTAAACTAACGACGTACAAGATGGAAGGGACATCCGCGTATAAGCTGATACCATGAGTTCAGTACTTGATTCTGGACCCCCCCCCCCCAACCTTGAAAAATTTCGTCGATTTTTTCCTAATTTTTAAGTTTTTTCTGGTTCAACTGGTTATTAGACATCGGGCTTTTGATTACCGGTCAGAAGCCAAAAAGTCTGACAACCAGTCTCGACTGTCAACGATCTACAAATAACTAGTGGAACCAACGGCTTAGGGTGCTTTCCGAGGCACGGAGGCTTCTCGATATATAATGGACAGTCACTCATCCACAGACAGACATCGGCAAGAATAGCTTAACCTTCGATCGACCAGTGCGGCTGTTTTTATTTACCCACGAGCGCCTAATAGATTCTTAATTCCCAAATTTAAATCTAGTTGTGCCGTGTCACAATGGACATACACCTCGCATTCAGGCTATCACTACAACAGACAGGCGTACCTATCTCCAAGGTATATATTTCCGTTCACGGCCCAATAACAATATCTCGTCTCTCAGACGGCTGTTAAGCTATGTTGACACTGCAGGTATTGGCTACAATAGCCAGGCCGCCGGCTATCAGCCTGTAATCACCCTATAACAATATTTCGTAGTCCGGCGCGGCGTTTGAATGTGCGCTTAGAAATTGTGTACTTGTGTAGTTATTTTAAAAGGCATCAATTCTGATTACTGTAATCGAAGTTGATTTTGGATAAGACTTTCCATATTGCTATTTTCAACCGTGAACCAGTGAATCACTAAAACATGAGAGGTCAAATACAAAAAGAATACCGGTATGATCTGGTATATGTAGCAAAAAGCTGAAGTAGAAAACAGAAGTTTAAGATATAATTATACCAGCCTGTTACTGTCCCACAACAAGGCAAAGGTCCATTCCGACCACTAGCCTAAAGAGGCAATTTTGGGTTTATTTAGTCATTTTAATTACGTTTTCAACCTTCCTACTGTATCAAGCAGTATCATAATATCGTCGCCTTAGAGGAAAATGATCGGGAATGCAATATTGTTTATTTATTTTTTATTACAAATTTGTAAAGAAAACCTCGGGACGCACGCCCTAGTTTCACACAATAAAAAGTTTAGTAACCTGTAATGCTATCTATGATAGTCAATGAAAAACCTCGTTAAAACTCACGAGTGTGAATAATCTTATATATAAAATTCTCGTGTCACAATGTTAGTTACCATAGTCCTCTGATCTCTATTTTTATGAAATTTTAAGTGCATATTCAGTAGGTCTGAGAATCGGCTACTATCTATTTTTCGTATCCCTTAGTGATAAGGGTTGTCCACCCCCTAATATTTTATGTGGCAAAACAACGTTTGCTGGGTCAGCTAGTAATATTAATAAAATTTTACAGGTCGCAGATTTTTCTTCCTCCTGAATAGTTACCTCTTTCGCACATACGAAGTTTTCACTCTAAAACGACAATAAGCAGTTTCTACAGCCGATTAGAACCGAAAAATTGCAAACCAACAAAAACTTCAGCAAAAACTCATAACAATACTAAAAAGTCGCCCACAGAATTGGATATTGATTAAAGAATTTATTTCCGCGACCTACGATTTGATCGAATAATATCATAGAGTAGAAAAAAGTCTATCAAACACAGATAATAACTGGCACAGTTTATTTCAAAAGGTCAATTCACACACGAAAGCAATTGAAAATTGAAAGTGAGATTCCTTTTTCCTATTTTTAATCTTTATAGATATACATTAATTTATTTTGTCTAAGGTTACTAACATAGTTGTAAGCTTTTCTGTTACTAACTCATTATGGATTCTAATTATGTCCGAAATAAATGATTATTATTATTATTATTATTATACAACATCACGCCTGCATCGCCCAAAGAGTTAGGCAGAGGTGTACTGTATTTCTTACATCGGGTTACTCTTTTTATTTGTTATTTAATTTTTGTTTTTATCTGATGTATGTGTCTGATGTATTGTGAGTATTTTAGTCTGTGCTAATTAAATGTATTTTTTTTTCTTTCTTTCTTTACTCATAGTACTCCCACCTTTCGCCAGTTATGTTAAAGTCCCATGGAGGCGAGCCTATAAACCGGGAAACTTATGAAAAACTCAATAACACTTTGTCCGACCCCGAAAACAAGTCCAAGACCTCATGCTGAGCATGCGACTACTAGACCTATAGAGCAGTTCCCGGACTCTATTCTTATTTATCCATGGCTACCTAAATCCTATTTAGTTAAGGTGATATATCTTCAGGACTTAAAAAAAACCTTTCAGCTAAGTACCTCAGCACACGTAGGAACTGAAGCTTGGGCCACTATCAACTATTTCCAAGTTTTCATTGACGGTAGCCAATTGCAGTCTGTGCAGTATCTCAAATAATATAAAAATCGTAAAACCAGCTAGCTGACAGTTGTCGATTGCCGTACCTCTGAGTTTCGTTTGTTTTCTCTTTTCTTCAAATAAAACGTTGCCCCACACTAGGAGTTTCTCCTCTGTCGTGGGTGCGTCTACAAACATTTAATTTTTTTCTCATAATGGAACAGCCAAACCCGGAGCAACTACTCGTAGGCTTTACATATTTATTCCGTGTGGGAATCGAACCCACGACACGAGGCACAGCAGTCGTTCACTCAGCCAACCGTGCCGTCAGTTCGAAGTTGCTACGTGTCTTTAGCGCCTTATTTATGAATATTCTTTTTCCAAAGTTGAATGTCGTTAACCGCAGATTTCTTGATCATCTCCGAGACAAAAGAAGGGCAAGTATTGAGCGCATACAATATATGGTAAGTAAGTCAAGGTTACTCCGACCTGGCAACGTTCAGACTTGACGTGTTGATCTGCTGTTACTTGAGAAATTGTGAATTAAACTTGCATCACCAATGAGTATGTTTCAGAGAAAAAAGAAGTGACTACCTACATTTATGAGCAAAAATATGGAATCATCCACGTGACTTCCAACTTATTACCACCGTAGAACGAATAAAAAAGAAATTGGTATCATATTTTAAGGCATTCATTTGTCTTCAAAATCACTTAGATTTCAGTTTCGATTCTATACTGAAAATATGTTGAAAGAAGCTGGGGTGATACCATATTTTTGCTCGTAAGTATAGTATGAATCAAATAATAATGAGGATGAAGAAAATAAATCGAAAGTGATTGGAGTATTTGAAATAACAAACTGATATACACAATCTATACTAATATTATAAATGGGAAAGTGTGTGTCCGTCTTTCACGGCAAAACTACTGAACGGATTTCGATAAAATTTGAGACAGAGAGATAGATAGCATCCCGAAGAAAGTCATAGGCTACATTTTATCAGCAAACCACGCGGGCAAAGCCGCGGGTGGAAGCTAGTTCATTATAAAATGGATATTTGTGGGCAACGTTTTTAAAAAAAAAAAAAAAAAAAAATCTTTACAAGAATGACCATTGTAACTGTGTAGACTTCCACATTCCATATATTTTTATAATAACTAATTTAACTATTTGCCTAAGGGCACATCGCACTAGAACTTGCTTTGCTAAGTAAAGTTCCAGTTTCATACGAATATGAACCTCATTTCTTTCAGAATAACGTTCATTATCGTGTAAGTGTACGTGTATTATCATGTGAGCGAGCATTTCATTGGATTCGAGCATCTTATTTGCATAGGAATAAGGTTTATGTTCGTATAATACGCTAACTTTACTTACTTCTAAACTACCCTAAGTCGTGTTCACTTCTTTTGCGTTACTTCTTACTTATATAAAGATGAAATACTTTACTTATTTTCAGTAGTAGGCTCTATATTATCCTGCATTGCCATAATGCACCCTTTTGGAGATTTAAAGTCAAAAACATTATTTCTCAAAAACAGCTCACCATCTCGCCGTGATTAAATTTAAATTATCTTGAAGGCCATTTTTTTCAAATACCTAATCATAATCATAGTCATAACCTATCCAGTAAATAACGCGATTGCTAAGCATGAGGTCCTTTAGGTTATTGGGATTTTTCTTTAGGTATTTCTCAGAAGCAGTCGGGGGTCTGGCTACTGGCATGTGTGCCGGTTGATAGCAAAAAGCTCGCCCCCTAGACTCTTAAACATGACTTGCGAAGTGGGGGTGTACCTACGGTAATACCTCTGCATACCGCTTCGGAGAATACAGTCGTGATGTTATGTTTGGTATTATAAACTTGAGGAAGAAACGAAGCAATATTTATAGCCAATTTAATTTAAACACTATTAACAAAACATGTTGTAAACAAACCATCACACGCAACATTGTATCACAACAATATTCCTGTTACATTAGGCGGCGCGTGCGCAGCCTAACGTGGGGAGATGGGTAATAACAGACTCGCTCTTACACCGGTATTCTGCGGTTAGACCCACTTTGTACTGAGGCTTAACAATAACCACGTAAGTACGATTGGAACCATTGTTGTGACCGCTATGTTATTATAAAAAAAAATCGGAAAAGAGCGAGTCGGGGTCTCCTACCGAGGGTTCTAGTTTCCGTATCTAGGGAAAATAATTTTCTATTTTCAAAGTAGTTCTGGTAGTTAGTGTTTTTGACGATTCCTTCTTGTTATATTTACTTACACAAACCTTTAAATGATAATCATATATTTTTTAATTCTTTTGTTTTATGTAATTAGGAGTTGGGGGTGTAACGATTCCAAATTTCAAGTCGACATGATTAGTACAGGCACCTGCACTGATCTTGAGCGCTGGACGCAGTAGTGGGAATAAGTTTTCACATAAGCACTTTATACTAAAATCGACTTCTGCGCAACTCTAGGCCACCGCTCAAGATCCGTACCGGTAACTTTAGTTTTTGAAACAAACAACTGTACTGTAACAGACGAAGTCGCATCCGAAGGGTTCAATTTTTACCACTTTAGTACGGATTCCTAAAAACAGAATTATCTGGACCAGATTTGGTAAAATGGCGGTTTAGATTAATAAAGTATCTTGAAAATAGAGCTGTAACAACTTTCGAATGGGCGACAATAGAATCAAAACAACAAATGAATGTAAGTAGAACTCACAAAAATTAAGTATTTAGTCTTATGCACTTTGCCACTGACAGTTAGTGGCCAGGCTTAAATAAAGTCTTCCGACAAATGAAAACCAACCTACTTGCGAATGTAAAGAGCCCAGCATATGAAGCTACCCCAATCTGTCAAACTTCTTTGATGTTTCTCAACTTGATTACAATTAGAATAAAGTTCATGTTCAATTGGTAAAAATTAACAGTTTGGTATAGCTTGATGTGGCCATCATGAACAAGAGAATCGGTCCCAATGGTAATCTTATGTATGATATGGCTGTATGACAAATCAATAAGACTGACCTTCCCATCCAACACAGTCTGTTCAGGAAGCTTGTCTCCCTGGTATTCGATATTGTTCGCTTGTGAGTCGTAGTTCGACTGCGCTTGCGCCGCGGCCAGCGCGCACGCCATCACACACCATAACAGCGCCATCTCTTAGCTGGAAAAGAAAGAAATTGTTTATTAGTGTGCATTCAAAGTTTTCATTCGACGGCACGGTAGGCGCAGTGGCTGAGCAATCGACTGCTGCGCTGCGTGTCGTGGGTTCGATTACCAAATTTGACGACCGATGTGGCGCGGCGGGCGAAGGTCCGCCTGCGACGCAAGAGGTTGCGGGTTCGATTCCCGCCTTGGGACAAATGTTTGTACGATCTACAAATATTTGTTCCGGGTGTTCTGGGTATTTGCTATATATAATAAAAAATATCTATCTATGTAATGTATTGTATTAAGTATATCAGTCATCTAGTACCCATAACACAAGCTCTGCTTAGCTTGGGGCTAGATGACGCTGTGTGGATTGTCCACCAATATTTATTTATTTATTATTTATAAATATTTGTATGGTCTAGGTTGTTATTTCTGGGTCTGGCTGCTCGTATATGCGACTTTAAATGTATGTAAACGCATATACGATACAGGAGGAAACCGTCGTGTGGGGCAACGTTTACAAAAAAAAAGCGCTTTATACGGGATTTTTTTTTCGATTAATATGTATTTTGGGTTACCTACTGACTGCCCATTGAGCGACAATAAAGAGAATGAAGGGTGCTAAATTTTTCGGTTCCATTTTCGATAGGTCTAAAAGTACTATTTGTGATACGTTAACAGTGCTCGTTATTTTGACATCAATACTCGTACATCGATATTTTTTTGGCAAACCTAACCTAACTTGCTATACCTACACCATGTACCCATACACTGAAGTAATGCTACAAAGCCAGTAACTATACCTAAAAATACTCGTATTCCACAAATCGATAACCATTTAATTTAACCAAAGAAAGTAGTATACCATCTCACGTTACTGGCTGCATTTCACTGAGGAAGTTTTTCTACCAAGATTTCTATAGTAACTACACATCGTACTGTTTTCACTTTGAGAAACTCGCCGGCAATTTTCTTCTTTTCTCGTGTCTGCATACATGTAATTAGATTGGTTTTTTGTTGCATTTTCTATGGTATTTATAACATGGAATGGAAAGTAGTATTGCACATCAAGTTATATTAGTATCAATTGCCGATTTTATCTGCCTCGTTGGTCTAGTGGTCTCAAGCGCGACTGCTGAGTGTGAGGTTTTGGGTTCGATTCCCAGGTCGGCCAAAGAGTTATTAAGTTTTTGAAATCGGGATTTTCTCATTAGCAGTCCGGTTTTTCTTTAATATTTTTAATTCAAAATATCTCCGAATTGTCGGTTCAGCGGATTAAGTGTGAGAAGGTAGACAGACAGAGTCAGATAGACAGAATTACATTCACATTTAAAATATTAATATGAAAGTAAGGATTTCAATCTTTACATCAAAGGTATCACCGCTTAATATATGACATAACTGTATACAATTAATTCTCATATACCATTATTAAAATCCATAATAAGTCACCAACAGTAAAAAACGATCGTGTTGGCATTAAGACGCCATTAACATATTTTGTGTCTGTCAATCTGAACAAGGATATATTCCGACTGCGCGGGCGCATAACCTTTCACCGAACAAGGTCGTAGGAATTCTTGTATCATTTGTCGCAGTTGTCTTGGTATTGATTTTGTATGTTTGTGTGATTATGTCATTGTATACTTATGTGGTATACTGTTTTTGTAAAATACCTACCTAGACTCTAATCAAAACCTAACGAATTTAGGAAGGTGTTTTTAATGGGTAGTAGTACCAGCCTATTATTGTCCCACTGCAGGGCAAAGGCCTCTTCTCGTACAGAGAAGCCACGAGAATTAATCACCACGCTTACTCAAGAAGAGTTGGTGATTTCAGACTTATATTATTTATATAAGTCCAGGTTTCCTCACGATGTTTCCCTTCGCCGATGTCAATGATGTCCAAGATAAACTTGTGTAGAGAAAGTACATATGAATGGAAAAACTCACATTGGTACTTGCCCAGGTTTGAACCCACAACCTAGTACACAAGAGGCGAGGCCTAAACCACTGGGCCATCATGACATTTTTAATGGGTATAGTACCAATAGTCTCAAATAAAATGGCTGTGAAACATACGGACGGACAGACCGACAGGGCCGAATTATAAGTTACAAAAAAACAAAGAAAGAAAGAACGAATATTTATTTAACACTGGCTCAAAAACTTCACGCATCTATTCTCCTAAGGCCTAGGCAGAGGTGAACCTATAGTAGGTACACCCACCTTTCGCCAGTTATGTTTAAATCCCATATATTAGGGGGCAAACCAGCAACTGGGTACAAATCCAAACACGGGCTGCTACTGAGCAATCCCAGATTGATAACCCAACAACACAGCCTGACCCGGGAATCCAACCCAGGTCCAGCAGTAGACGAGATCAACAGGGCAGTCAAGTTTAAGAAAAGTTTTGGATTTTACCATTTGGCTGTGGAACCCGAAAAAAGTCGACTACCAATCATCTCAGAGGATGAAATCATTCGTAACATTTAATTCGTAAAATCTCGCGTGTTGCGAATGGACTAATATTGCTGAGCGAAGTTTATGCAATCGCGTATCGCATCGACGCCCCCTGCCTCCAAATATAGGGTTTTGAATCCAACTCTGTCATTATTGAGTGCCTTTTTTGAGCTAAAGGTGGGACTATAGTGATGAGCGGGTGCAAGAAGCGATTTTAGAATGTTTCTTTTTTTTAAATACACATACACATGTTAACGTTACACTAGTAATTTCTCGTGTATCATGGGTGCGTTTACAAACATTAAAACCCACATACACAAACAGCCGGGCCCTGAACAACTACCTGTAGGCAATACAAATATTTGTTCCGTCCGGGAATTGAACCCACGAATCGCTCAGCCACTGCGCCAACATTGGCCTGAGACTTAAAAAAATATTTCTTGTAGGTTTAAAGTTAGGTAAAGTCAAATGGTTGGTGACGTTAGACAAAAAACGACGCTATATGTAAGCCCCAATTACTTTCTAGTAATTTTAAGTTTGAACAGGATTCTACCACAGAAGCTTTAGAATTAAAAGATACAAAAAAAAGGTTTTATGAGATAAACTTTTAACTAAACGACTGTGGGCTTTTAACAGTGATTTAACACGACAAGATTTATATCTTATTTAAGTTATAATACTGGCTGATAAACGAATGTAGCTGCATTTTTGGGGCAAACGGAAGCCATTTTGTATGTTACTTAATTAGTTAAGTTTTTATATGTATAGTTTATAGCAACATTTAATTTTCTTGTGGGCGTCCTGTAAATATATCAAACTGCCGACAGTTTAAAATTGACTTACTTACTCGATAATAAGAGATTAAGATCTTTTATTAAGTAATAAAGAAGAAGAAAAAGGAAAGAACATATCCTTGCCTCTCACTTCAGCAAAATCCTTAATATGTAAAAGAAAGAGATGAAGCAAAAGAATTTATCCTTCCCTCTGACGTCAGTAAAAACCCATCAGCGGTTTTACAAATCGCTCCGCTCCTCTTAGCTACCACCTTTTCCTTGATAACATTCACATCACGAATCTCCTCGCCAAATATCATTTCAGAAATACATTAAGTACATAATTTATGAAAGAATAAAACACAGGGTTTGCGACGAAGCGAGTCCGACTGGTTTTTACAAAAGTTACACTTTAAACTTGTGTATTTTAACGTTTTTATGAGCCACATATCATGTGTTAAGTTTTTAAGAATTGAAATACTCGGTAAATAAAGATTGTTTTAAAGCTTTACCGTTATGAGTGGTGGAAATAGACGCTGTGGTTTTCAAGGAGATAATATTATAGGAAGATAAGCGAGAAATAACTGTCTTGTCCGACGAGTTGACAAAGGAATCTTGTTTTAATATTATAATCGGTTGAATCCATAATTAATTGCGATGATAAACTAATGACAGCAACGTAGCTAAGCGGATAAATAATATTCTATAACTTGTAAACAAAAGTCTTTACTATTTTATTTTTTTTGTTTTTTTCTAAGTTATGGTCGTTACTGTCATTTGTAGATCTTTGACAGTCGTTACGGGTAGTCAGAAGCCCTAAAAGTCTGACAACCAATCTAACCAAGGGGTATCGTGTTGCCCAGTAACTGGGTTGTGGATGTCAGATAGGCAGTCGCTCCATGTAAAATACTGGTATTCAGCTGCATCCGGTTAGACTGGAAGCCGACCCTAACATTGTTGAGAAAAAGGCTAGGCAGATGATGATGGTGGTCGTAACGGGTAGCGCTCTGTGGTTTCTGCTTGGGGAAAAAGCGTAACTTTGTTTCGTAGTTTATTTTAGGCATTACTGGACCCCTGGACTTATCTATACTATTTACTTACATTAACCATTCGGATATGAATATATCTTTTTTGCATTTGAATGTCTATTCATCCAGGTAGTCTCCCAGAAATTGCCAGTAACATCAAATTGCTTCTGGCCTTTCTTGAGGAACTGGGGTGGGTCGAATAAGGTACTACCCCACCCGAACGCAAAATACCCGTAGATTCGTTGACTTGCGGATATCGGCCCCTCAAACAATACAGCCTAAAATAGCCCTTATTCTTGAGGAAAGTTAAAACTTACTTAACTTTACGCTACAACCCTTAGGAGGGGGTAAAACCCCGGGGCACAGCTAGTAATTTCGGACTTACGTTTATAATCCCGAAATCGCCAACCCGCCTTGAGTAAGCTTTGTGTCGTGGTGTTATCGTGTCTTCTCTGCATGAGAAGAGGCCTTTGACCTTCAGTGGGACAGTAGAAAGCTGGTGTTGTTATTATTTTCAAAGAAGACAGGGCAGCCATTTTGTCAATAATCTCTTTGGCCATTGGTTGAGACGATAACCTTGAATATTTTCCCATGGGAATCAGCCCATATTTCACATAACAAATTCAATACGTATTCCCCTTTGCGTCAATACCACTACAAATGAAGAGATACAACGACATTAACATTTTATGTACCCACATTTTTAGCCAAGCCCTGCTAATTCCATACCCGTCTTCACATAATTGCAAGTTTCCATTCAATTGAACGTAAGACTAGTGAATGAATGATTCAATTAGCACATCTATGGCCCGCCGTAGACATGTAGACCTTGATAGTCTCCCACGGAGCTGCGGATCCACTCCCGCGCAGCTTACGGTACAGTCGACGTCTTTAATATGTATGACTATTGCTAGGTCTGGCGATTGAGTTGGAGTCCCGTTTTTCGATGTTTCCGGCGGATAGGGAGGATTGTATCTTGTACCTTATAAGGATGCTTCATAGGTTTCTAGAACTATTGATGCTGGTTGATAGGCCAGTCACATAACGGACAGGATGGAGTAAAGGGACTCACAATGTAGAGAACACTACTTCAAGTAGTGGGATAAAAAGACTTGTTACTAAGAAAAGCAACAGACTTCATAGAAACCAGTCCTAAGTTAAAAGTAACTAATTTTTTTAATAATAGGTCTTTACCTATGAAATTGCCGTTTTGTATGAAAAAATTTAAATGAATTTTTTTCATGTATTTTTTATTTGTATTAATCGAAGTAATCACCCATGCAATCAATGCATCTTTGCCAACGCAGTGGCAGTTTATTGATGCCCTTCTTAAAGAAATCAGCTGGACGGGAGGCAACAAATTCTTCAAAGGCATTTTGTACTGCCTCTCGGGTATTGATTTTTTTTCCCGCCAAGAAGTTATCCAAATTCTGGAAAAAGTAGTAGTCTGTAGGCGCAAGGTCTGGTGAGTAGGGCGGATGACGGAGAGCTTCCAACCCCCGTTCTTGCAACTTGGAGACCGTCTGCTGTGCAGTATGAGGTCGCGCGTTGTCGTGCAGGAGCAGCGGAGACGAGCGATTGACCAATGCTGGTTGGAGATGTGCCAGCTTCTCCATCATTGTGTTCAATTCTTCACAGTACACATCTGCAGTAATGCTCACCCCGTTTGGTAAGAAGCTGTGTTGAATCACACCGGCGCTAGACCACCAAACAGTGACCATCACTTTTCTTGGGGTAAGTTTTCGTTTAGGGCATTGTTTAGGTGCTGAACCAGGATCCAACCAACTTGCTGAGCGCTTGCGGTTATCAAACAGAATCCATTTTTCATCGCAGGTAACAATGCGGTTCAAAATTCCTTCATTTGTGTGTCTGTTGAGCAGTGCAAGGCACGTCTCGACGCGTACTTCGCGCTGGCGATCATTGAGTTCGTGGGGCACCCATTTGTCAAGCTTTTTTACCTTGCCAATTTGACGCAAATGGACCAATATTGTTTTGACGCTAACGTCGAAAGCTGCTGCTAATTCAGCCGTAGATTGTGTATCATCAGCTTCCACAATCGCCTTTAATTCGTCATTGTCGACCAAAGTCTTCGGACGACCGCGAGGTTCATTTTTCAGGTCGAAATTTCCAGAACGGAAGCGAGCAAACCAATAACAGGTAGTGCGTTGGTTTGTAGTGTTAGCTCCGTAAACGTCGTTGATGTTGCGTGCCGCTTGTGCCGCGTTGCTGCCACGACGGTACTCATATTCCATAATTACTCGAATTTTTAACGTATCCATGATGACGAAAAAGATTTAAATGCGATGAAAATGTAACACTAATCAATAAACAAATGACTACTTTTGGAAAAAAAAATCCATGTTTTTAAAATAAAATTAATTTGAAATTAGAATTCTTAGCCAAACAAAAAATATTTTGATTTGAAATGGCCAGTACTGCAGAACGGCAATTTCATAGGTAAAGACCTAATATTAAAAATCAAACTTTTTGTAATAGTGAAGATCTATCATTGAAAGTAACTCGAAATCTTACTCTAATAAAGGCAGTAAATTTATAAAGACCATTCTGGGAACCGTACGTTTTTCCGCAATTTCTGGCTTTTCTAGTACCCTAACTTCTAAGTCCAAAATCCTTCTTAAAACAGGATTGATTGGCATCAAAAAAAGTTTGCAAAACCGAAAACCGATTTTTTAATTTAGACTGTCAGAATAATATATCAACGTCATAACTGCATAATATCTTGGACAGGTGATGTTGATACGTAATTCATCAGACATGAAATAGGTATCAGCATGACCACGATCATAGCAGATCTTAATAGGTATTAAGGTTTTAATGGTTCTGAGAAATAAGTCAGACGATGAGGGACGACAGTTTGTGTTAAAATTCATGACACGGGTTTTTTTGTGACAAGGATTTGATTTAGTAGAATGTCTACAAGGAAAATGAACTGTGTATAAAACATCATGTCCAGATGCAAAAATGACATCATGATGGACATTTTGAAATGTAGATACGGTTGAAATATATGTATACTAGTAAAAATGGGTGTGTAGAAACACAGGTGCGAATATTAACAAAACTTTGAATTAATTTCATAACATCATAGCATCCCGAAGGGAACGGCATAATTGTACCTATAGAACACCCACATTTCACTTGCTATGTTTTAGTCCGATGTAATAAGGGACGGGCCTATTGCCAATAACCGGGCACAAATGTAGACTGCGCTGGTACAAGGAAATTCAACATAGAAGAACTCAATAACACTTTTTCAGACCTATGAATTGAACTCAGACCCTCACCATACCCAGCAGTAGTGCGTAGTACACACATCCACACACACACACACTTTTAGAATCGTAAATTAGAATAATATAAATGTAAAATATTTATTGTATGATGTAAAGTAACTATTTGCGGTTTTAGTTGTACAAAAAGTGGCCTACAACATTGTTTGCGGAGGGATACTGATCTGTAAGATACAGGGATACCTAGTTTAGAGATCAGGGTTTCAATGTCGTGTACCGTGTATAATATGTAGGCTTTAGTTGAATAAATATTGTAATGTACCAACGAGGCAGCTATTGCAATTAGCAATTACTTGAATAATCTTGTTAAGAGTTATTTTTTCATGAGGATTTATTTAAATACTATGCACACATTCAGATTGCTGATCTCTTTGTTTGTCTTTAACTCGCATGTTTGCCATTTACATGCATTTACATTTAATGCAACCGTAGGCGACGTCCCTGCATTGTGTCTATGGCAAATAACGAATCGCGTTAATATTAATTAATCACTTGTAGTCAGACAGAACTTCATTTTAAATCAAGTCAGTCAGTCAGAAGTTAGCGTCTGGCGTTTTAGGGAGTAACTACACTAAGTCAGCTCAATTCAACTTGTGTGATATGTATATATGTATGTATATAGTTTTTATAACGTTGCATCACAGTAGGAATTTCTCCTGTATCGTGGGTGCGTTTACAAACGTTTAAACTCACATACACAAACATCCAGACCGCCGCACAACTACCTGTAGGCCATACAAACATTTATGTCGAGCGGGAATCGAACCCGCGACACGCAGCGCCCACCGTGCTTCCTGAGATGCTTAAGATGATTAAAACTACATCAAAATCAATGATGATCAGAAGATCTAAATTCAGCTTCCGTATGTTGTGTCTAACTCAAAAATTAGTTAGCGGATTGACTTGATTTTTTTACACAACTTTGCATTTTAATAGAATAGTGTTTTTGTATATACTTTTTACTCGTAAGTTCCCACGGAAACGAAATTCCAAGCGTTTTGCGAGATTTAGGTAAAAACAATTGAATAATTGAAAAATAACAAAAGAATGAGGTACAGCGAAACGTGGTTTGGGTTTACTTAGTGTAGGTATCGGTATTTTGTCTAAAGGTCCAAGTATATTATACATATTCTATCTTCATATATCATCATATCTATCTTACATATTCTTCTGTACGTGTGTCATTGATCTCCTCCTAAACGGGTAGACCGATTTTAATTAATTTGAAGTGTTTTTGAGTGGATCCCCGGATGGTCTGATTTTCAATTGTGCCCAGTAAGTGGCGCAGTAAGGGCAGGACAACTCCCGTCGTGTCCTCTGGTAGTCTATACGTGGGTAGCTTTTGAGGAAGCTCAAGTACCATATCCAAAGGTACAATATGATTTTTTTTTAAACTGTCAGAAAAAGCCTACTACAATGTTACTGAATTCTTAAATGACAAATCGCTTTAAGTTTATAATTATTGAATGTAGGTATTAATTTTATTTTATTTCTTTAATCTTATGACAATTTACCGATTTTTTAATTCATTGTTTAATGTTGTTAATTCGTTTGGTTGGTATTTTTTTTAAATTGTGAATTCTATTTTTTTGGTCTTTCGATCTAATTTATTAATTCATTAACCAGCCATGGTCAAACATGTTGTGCCACAAATAGTATCTGTAACACCTATAATAAGCATTGTACCATGTATTATAAGCTGTTTATCTACACATGTTTGTGCAAATAAATAAATCTTTACTTAATCTTTTTTAAGAACAAAACACTTATACGCGAAAGGTAATACGTAACCACAAAGTCATCCAACGCAATGGCTTTATCAAAAAAGTAATTCCCATAACTAATCTCGCGATGGAAAGCAATTAAAACGAAGCAGAATTTCAATTTAAATTCAAAGCTTCGAGAAATGGACGTCCGTGGGACTAAACTACGAATAAATCTCAAGTATTATAATATTAGAAAAACCGGATCTCAATTTGTTTATTACTTATGTCATTGTATGTTATTAATTTTTGTCCAACAAACAAATTTGTACACTATTTTGTTGAGATAGAAGTTTGAATTTTAATGCAGGGCAGGCGACGATGACTTAACTTTTTTGAGGTTATAAAAACTTGTCGTAAAATTGTTTTTATTGGTGTCGGTTGTGGTCTGTGTCACTGACAATATTAATATGAAGTGGCCAGTGTGTTAACTTTACGGTCATGGGTGACCAATGTTAAAAACTAACATTATATCACGTTGTTGACTCCGTTAACATGGGTATAAGAACACCAACTTTGTTCTTATTTGAACTGACATGGCAGTCGTTAATTAATTTAGTATCTTTCGTAGGATTTCTTTTCTCAGTTTCTTGGTACAAAAAAGTACATTCCTTGTCTATTTTCTAATGAGATTAGACCTATTTACTCAGCTTTTAGCTAAATATAAGAGTTGTAAAGTATGGAGAACATTCTTGTAAGAAAAGCAATATTTTTATTTCACATAGTTTTAGGCGATAACATTTCGATGTAAAGATATTAAAAATAAGAAGTATCGAAAACATATCAAAAACGACATTTTTACATTTATTCCCAGGAATATTGCGCTAGCTAAATAGGCGGATGTTCATATCAGTAAAAGAAATACAGCAGTTTTAGCTTTCTTTCTTCAAAATATCGATTTATCAAAAAACAGTTTCGATTATTTTCTGAAATATACCGAAAGCGACATGAAGGCATTCTAAAAATATCGATACCTTTTAACAATTCCAATATTCCCTTCGCAACCCCCCAAAGATTTAAAAAGCAACTTCCATTTCGTTGTAAATGGCCTTCTCATCGGCGAAGAATGAACAGACATACTGCAAAGAAATTACCCACTTAAAATCTGGAAGCCTAAAAGGGAAAAGCCTGATCTCCTTCTTCGAGTATTTTGCCCAAACCCTCCTTTATAATAATAATAATAATAATAATAACATTTATTTCAGACTATAAGTCCATAGAAAAACACACATTACAATATTATACACAAAACATCAATACATATATGAAAACACAAAACATCTTATTTTAAATATTTGAAGGAAGCACGATGACTGGTCATCCATTGCCACATCATTGGACTATCCATCCTGTCGGCTACTATAGCCACCAAGCTGTTAGAGCTGTCACGCACTCGCCGCATCAGGGATGCTATCCGTGTCCGCATCAGTGCGTAAAAATCTGGCACGCCATTCTCCGCAAACATCCCCGATGCACTGCAAAAGCGTGGCAGCCCCAACATCACTCTGAAGGCGTTATTGTATTGGACTCGCAGAGCATTGTACGAGCTTTTTGTATAGCTGACCCATAGGGCACACGTGTACATAGATTGGCAATACGCTCTAAAGAGCGTAATTTTCACCTCCCTAGTACAACGTGCAAACCTACGAGCCAGCATGTTACATCGAACTGCCAATGCTCTGCGTTCCCTCTCCACGTCCACATCATCGGACAAACTATCAGTGACCCAATGCCCCAGGTATTTGAACTTCGTGACCCTGGAAAGCTGAGCGCCCCCCAAGGTCACTAGTGGGACAGTATTGTAACATTTGTTTCCCGCTTTGAAAACCAGTAGTTCGCTCTTGGTCGCATTGTACCTAAGACCGTGAGCCACTGCATAGTCCTCACAGATGCGAAGAAGCCTCCTAAGTGCACTGATCGATGGACTTAGCAATACCATATCATCCGCGTAGCTGATGTTATTGACGCAGTGCCCGTCAATGGAGCACCCGATATTGGTATTGCTGAGCTCACAGATCAGTTCGTTTACATATAGGTTGAATAGCTTGGGTGAGCTGATTCCCCCCTGCCTTACACCGCACTCCAACCCGTATGCAGCCGACAGGACGCCCGCCCATTTAACATAATTGTATTGGTTTTTATACCAATACTTTATAATGTAACCGACAATATTAAACCTTCAGACCACAAAACTGGTTGACAGACGGATAAGTCCACAGCAAGTGCCTTACTTAACATACCTCGTAAAATATCATCGGTTACCAATCGAAAATCATCCATAACACTAAGGTGATAAAGTGGGTATTACGATGGTTGTAATGAAAGGCCTCTTCCATTCTTTTTTGGCTGCAACAACTTTCACTTTTTGCAAGCATCGCCCTCTTTGTGTGTTTGTTTATGTGCTTATGTAATGATTGAGATTAAGATGGATGTTGCAAAATCTGTGGGTAATGAAGCGATAGGCTATTTGTTTGCTGAAGATCGATTTATAAGGGAATGTAATAATCCATACTAATATTATAAATTCGAAGGTATACACGTCAACATGGCGAGAAGGAACGTTTTAAATAAATAGCAGTTATCAAAACGGAGAATCTGGAATAAACCTAGTTGATGAAGGTTTACTTAAATATTACAAGAAAAAAACGCTAACTCTAGTTTGTAAGGAAGAGTTGAATTAACAAAATGGCGTTAATTTAACTATGAAAATGCAAAAAAATATTTTTACTACCAAAACCCTCGGTTGTGAATACGCCACTCTTATTTGACGTACGCAACCCTGAAATACAAATGTCATAGCGTGTTAGGAGCTGTCAAACTAAACCATAATTCAAAAGAGAAACATAAACATCAAGATCAGATCTTAGAGAGACCTAGATCATATTGCATATCGCGCTAGCAGTACCCGTGGCAGTACAGACCAAGACAGATCACTAATAGTGAGATAAATAGCTGGTTTGCACCGTAAACAAGCCTGAGTAGCGTGTCAAGGTGACATAAGTATTGCAAATGGAGCTAGTACTTGTACCAGTGTGGTCAGCAGAACTATAATGATATAATAAGGTACCTTTTCGAAGTATTGCATAAAATTACGGTACAGTTTTTGCAGATTCGGTTTTTTTTTGCAGTGCCAGCCAGTATGTTTAGAAGAAGGGTGAAGTGTGGGCGTTTTAGGGGACTGTCTTTTGTAAACGTTTTTTTTGACGTTCAAAATGTGCTGATTCTCAGCCTAATTAGAATAAATGAATTTTGATTTTGATTTTGATTGATTTTGAAGATCCAATTAAGTAACGAATAAATATCGGCTTTTCTTTATTACTACGTTTTTTTCTAAAAAAAAACGATAGAACGTGGTGGAATGAGAATTAATTTATTTTTTATTTTGATTTTGCATTCTAGCCGGATGCAGCTTAA
Organism: Phlogophora meticulosa; assembly: GCA_905147745.2. Taxonomy (NCBI): domain Eukaryota; kingdom Metazoa; phylum Arthropoda; class Insecta; order Lepidoptera; family Noctuidae; genus Phlogophora; species Phlogophora meticulosa. The sequence goes on from LR990519.1 coordinate 17,226,309, forward strand.
TTTAATATCAGTACATTACATGAAACGACTGGCTATCTGACCTCCACAACCCAGTTACTTGGTAATACATCACACTTTGCTTTGCTTTGCTTTGTTTGTTAGACTAGTTGTCAGACTTTCGGGCTTCTGACTTGTTAACTATTTTATTTCTAAAAAAACGATGCCCCATACTAGGAACAAACATTAAAACTCACATACACAAACAGCCAGACCCGCAACAACTATCTGTAGGTCATAAAAATATTTGTTCCGTGCGGGGATTGAACCCGCAACACGCAGCGCAGCAGCCAATCGCTCAGCCACTACGCAAACCGTGCCGTCCAATGGTCCAGCATCTACAATAATCATATATAGTTATTCCTTTGGCTTGCTGCCATTAGATTCCTTTTGATATTACATCCTTTACTTGACTTATATGGGTATCTACCTACTCACCTCGCTTGAATAAATCCACTTAATTATGTAACAGATATTATAAAAAGGAGCATAAAATAAATAATATTTAAATGTCTTTAATCCATAAAACATAGAACTGTAACCCATACACTCATATTTGTGCTCTTAAAAAATAAAACCTACTGACCTAGTAATTCATAGTCCATCGAACTATTTTCATGTCATTTACACAATTGTACACAAAGTGGGTGTAACTAAAGCCGAACTTTGCCGATCATTACCGAACTTGTCCGATCATCTGGCTAGCAAACTCGCATCGTCCTTGCTCACGCGCAGCGCCCCACATTCGGACGCCAATTAATGTTTGTTGTATGTCCATTTTGCTGTAAGTCAATTATTATTTTTCATTAAATTAATTCGTAAAATAAAAATATAAGGTCACGGCTTTGACACTCGGCTTCCTATTTTCAAATAGCCAATGAGATCAAATTAGATTGGACTTAAAAATGAATTGTTATTATTTCGATATTGGACAAAAAACAACGGTAACAGCAACCTATTTTAATCAGCAATAAATGTATTACTTGCTGATAAACGTAACTATACACCCGATTAAACACACTTCATAGTTTATAATAATTATATTGAATTAATAATATAATTAATATAAGTCTGAAATCGGCAACCCGTCTTGAGCAAGCGTGGTGATTAATGCTCACGCCTTCTCTGTACGAGAAGAGGCCTTTGCCCTGCAGCGGGACAGTAATAGGCTGGTACTACTACTACTACTACTATATTGAATTAATTGAATTGCTGCCTTGCTTTGCCCTCTTCTTCTCTCCTAATTGTGCGCTCCCGAAAAGGTCCAGATTGATCTTTTAATTTGTTCACCACTAATTGAGTCTTGAGTATTTATTACTGCCCAGAATTCCGATAAAATATTGGGCAATGATAAGAGATCTGTCAAGAAAAACCCCCAACACTTAGATACAGAGCAGAAAGACCAAAAGTTACTAATCAGAAAGGCCTATCTTTCCATACGAATGCTAAATAATTGATCTAATTAAGCGCCGGAAAAGACCAACCATGAAAAGGCTTAACCGCCGAATGATATCAACAATCAACCTTAACAATTAAAACTGCTTTATAAACCGTGAAAAAAATCGTGTCCGGAAATCGAGAAGCAACACCCTCTATCTACCCATCAGTACTTAATTAATTGGCTACAATAAATAGCTGTATACACAAGGTTTTACATTTCGACATCGGTCGTAATTTCAAAGATATAGATTAGTTAATGCAAGCCTTACAGATGGTAGATAACGAGAAACAAGTGGTATCGAACAGTATTGAAATTATTGCATAATTATAGACGTTGGTACGGGTAAAACTTGATAAGTGAGAGTGGAGTTAGGCTGTGTTTGCACCAAAGATCAACACATCTTTGGTGGAAACACATCTTTGGTGGCCGCTGAGCGGTAAGTGGATGTGGAGCGATGCTATGAAACGTTGCGCAGATCAGCGGATCTTTCTGTATGCTATATATCTACTTCTGACAGCACCTTCTTGCACATATCTCTCGCTGTGTGCGAAGGATATGTTTCCCTTCTTTTGTATGTACAAAAGCCTCTTTCAGCTGAGTCGTTACCACTAAAGATGCACTGAGCGATGCTAGGTAAATAAAGTTTTTCTATTGCTACTTAACAAACATAGTCCTCGCTAAGCATTCTCGCTCATCTCTAGTGCAAACGCAGCCTTATGTCGGTTTCAATGTGTTTTATCAGCTGGCAACCTTCTCTGTGACGTGTGCGAGCAAAAAAATGGCCTCGTTCCGTTCTGAGTTGTACTAGTTTTGCATTACCTAAACGCCTAGATTTCCTCTAGTCGAAGTATTCTAGTATGTTAGCACAAATATAGATGAAAAACAGGATCATCATGAATCGAGAATGAATGAAAGACAGTTGCATGCAGCTGAGATGATAATGGTAAGAGGGATGTGTGATGTTACGTGAAGTGTGACGTTGGTGCGCGTGACCGAGAAATTGTGTGGAAATCGGTTTTCATGGTATGGACATGAGATGAGGAGAAATGTTGTGAGGGAAGTTTTTAGTATAAATGTGGAGGGAATGTAGTGAATGGAGGGTTAGAAGACCACAGATAAGATGGATGGATTGTTTGAAAGATGATGAAGCTAGAAAGGAGGTGCCTGGCTAGATGACAGTAAATAAAGATGCATGGTATGAAAAAGAAGACATGCTGCGCCGACCCCAAATAAATTAGGATAAAGGCATGAAATTGATGATAGTATAACCATCGTCGCCAAATTTTTACAGTCCACTCTTGAACAAATACTATATCACACAGTCCTACAATTCCATAGGAAAAGCTGGTAACGCGCGAAAGACAGAGACATTTCTTGAAGATGTCATTCAAAATAATCTTCTCAAAAACATCTCAGTAAAAAAGAAAGACCACACTGTTTACACGGTGACCATTTCGCCAAAACCATAAGCTAAAGATGTTATCTAAACGTGTTTTAATTACACACTAAAAAAACATATTTATGATCCAGAAAATACGTGTACATACGATGAGAATCGAAATAATCAGAGTGCAATAAAAAGCTCTCTTTCTCGTTTTGACGCAATGTCTATATTTGGCCCCAAGGTCAACAGGAGTGGTCTTGTCCTGTCGAGTTTTTCCACTTCATTAGTGGGGCCCAATTCGGGAGACTGGGAGCGGCAAAAAGAAGGGATTCTTAAGCGTAAAGCTCTATGTTTTACTGTCGATTGCGTCAAGGAATGTTGCATTTACGGCCAATCATTCGTGCAAAATGGAGCACATAGATGATGTCATCAAGGAAGAAAAACCAAAAAACAAAAACAATTCGTTTATTGGCACAAATATAAATAAAAAGACACCTTTATGGTAAAGTAAATTATTTAATTAATAAGATAGAACGTGATCAATCCGTCTTCTAAGCAAGACCATTAAGGTGTAGGGACCTAAAAGCATAAATAACCATCTGTCAGTGAAAGGTAATTTTGAGCAGAAAATAACGCAATAGGTGTATAAGTCAAGTCATCATCATCATCCTGCCGTTATCCATATTATTTTGACGACCTATGTGGCGCAGAGGGCGAAGGACCGCCTGCGACGCAGGAGGTTGCGGGTTCGATTCCCGCCTTGTGACAAATGTTTGTACGATCTACAAATATTTGTTCCGGGTGTTCTGGGTATTTGCTATGTATAGTAAAAAATATATATCTATGTAGTGTATTGTATTAAGTATATCAGTCATCTAGTACCCATAACACAAGCTCTGCTTAGCCTGGGGCTAGATGATGCTGTGTGGATTGTCCAGCATTATTTATTTATTTTATTTATTTATCCCAAATTAATTGGGATCGGTGCTCCCATACATCTCTATTTGCCGTCATCTCTAAAGTCACCTCCTTTCTAAACATATCATTTCACACAATCCATCCATCCTTTCTTTGGTCTTCCTCTACTCTTGTAACCAAAGTGTAAGTATATCATAAATCAAGTGAAGCCATAAATCAGTTATTTTCGGATCCTTCCTGATTTATTTGCGTAAAAATCAAAAGTGATTCTCGTTACAAAAATGACTGCTATTATAATGATGAATATCAATTTCGCATCTCATATGAATATAATTTATATGCCGAACGTGTGTCCTCTGCTTTGGTTCCACTTAGTACTTATAAGGGACTATTGAAACTTATTCGTACTCTTGAACTTGAATGCCTTGGCTTCTTAAACAAGATTTGAAGTTATTTTAAATTCGACAATAATTTAAATCTAAAGTCATATTATGAACTAGCTACTAGGAATTTTTGCTAGGAACATTAACTCATTTCCTACCATAAAAGTAGCCTAATTTAACTCTTTATAACAATAACTTTATAAACAGTCCCGTCAAAATTGGTCCAGCCGTTTCAGAGATTAGCCGAAAAAAATAAAAAAAAGGTTTTTTGGTATTCCTACCGTTAAATAGTAAAAAACTGTCATTTTGATATTACATACAGACTCTCCAATGTTATTTATTTGTATATATTTGAAAGTATATGTATGTATCTATAGGTATTAATAATGATACCCAATTGAACTTAAATATTTTCGCGATGCAACTTTGCCGCCAACGTGCAAAACCGCTTTAACCCTTCCGAACCGTCTCGACGTAAAATATGCCAAAAAAAAGTTATTTATTGCATCGTTTTCGGCTCCAAAATCAATTAGGGTACAAGAGCAAGCGCCAAACAATTACTCATATTTACGCTTTTGTTTTTTACTAAAAATCATGTTGGCTCAACATGTCCAGAGTTTTTTGAGGCAGACGTGAAGCGAGATTTTTTGAAATAAGACGTTTTTACCTGTAAGTGCCAAACTTGTTATATGGGTTCGTAGGGACACAAGTGATAGTACTAACAGCTATATGCACACTGTTTAATTTGTAGGTTAGAGCACGGCAGGGCCCACGCACACATACACAAACTGAAATGGCTTTCTTGCTTCTATTAGATTTAGTATGGAGAATATTTTATAGGTCTTAGTGTGCATGCTTGCGAAATCAGTGTCGACTCCTTGACTTGAATATTCCTTGGAGTGCTGACGATGTCTTATAGATGTCGTCTAGATTCCTCGTCCACCATACAGGGAGGATCTCTTTGAGCTGAATGGTGCTGTCGTTGGGAGCAAAGGAAACCTTTCCCACGTGAAGTAGTTACTCCACTTTCATCTGCATTTCGGCTCCTACTGCAATAATATTAACTACATTTTTGTCAATACTCTCTGCTTGTCTAAGGTTCTCTGGTTCCTGTAATAAGCACCGGTGATAGAAAGACTGACAGACAATGTCACTATGACACGATTATTCAGTAGAATAAGTAGTAGTAGCCAGTTTCGCTATCCTAGCCTACCACATAAATTGTTCCCATTCTCATATGCCATTTCCTAGTTAAAACCTTTATTGGGCTTTAATTAAGAATTTTCCTCGCTTAGTTCAAGAAGCCAACTATACAACTTGGAACTTACACTAATGAGATATATCCACCAATATGGTGGCTCGTCCGCAATACCAACAATTCATTCCTCGATAGCACTGGGCACTTTGTTTACCCAGAAAGGGCACACCTTATACAGTGATCCGAATGTATAGCCGGCGACAATCTGACGCACATCTTCAAGGCTTGCCTATTGAGGTGTCGCAGCTAACGAGTAGATTTTAGATATCTAGCACAATGCAGGTGAAGGGGAGAAGACAAGCACGTAACAATGTTGACGACCTATGTGGCGCAGTGGGCGAAGGTCCGCCTGCGACGCAGGAGGTTGCGGGTTCGATTCCTGCCCTGGGGACAAATGTTTGTACGATCTACAAATATTTGTTCCATGTGTTCTGTGTGTTATAAGTTACTACTTTTCGCTTAGTTTTTGTGTGTGTTTCTAAATTATGACGTCAGATGGTGGTTTTTGCCTGAACGTTCATGCACTCTCTACACCTTGGCCCAACATGCGCCAATATTGGCCACAGCATGTCTTTTAAACAAAAAAAAATTACGCAAATGACGGTAGGTCAATGTTCTGATAATAGTTTCAGAATACTTTGGCGTACATTGGCTTACGTTGGCCCAAAGTGTAGTCTTAGGAGTCTTTACAAAATCGCCGTTTATTGACGTATTAAAAAAATACGGTCTTATCTTTTTCATAGGTTTCGAGAAATCAAATAAAAAACAGTCCGTGCAGGTCGATACCGACTGTTATTTTTTTTTTAATCTGTTGCTGATGATGTTGCAGTACAGAGGCCAGCACATCAAGCTACCCCAATGTGTCAAATTTCTTTAATAGGTTTTCAACTTTATTACAAAAGTATAGGGTTCAATTAGGAAAATCTGAGTTTGGGGTAGCTTGATGTGCTGGTGTCTGTACATTCGAAATCGACAATGCACATGCATGACGTCCATATACGTGCCGTGTTTCATTAAATACTAGATGTTGAACTTTTTTATTTACCTACCCGTGCGATTGTTCATTATAATTTTGCTAGATACACTTGAGTGGAGTTTTTTTTTTTATTGTGTGGGCCATTGACAATGTCATGTACCGATAGGTATAAGAATAAGTGTTGTGTCATGGATTTAGTCGTCTCTTTAAGAAATCGTGCTATCCGTTGCCAAAACTATGGGTTTCAAGATAGAAAGTATAGGGATCGAAGGAACCAAATATTGTCGCGTCCATGTCGTCTGCTTGATTTTTACGACAAAAAATCTTTGTTACTCCAATTTGATTTCTTTTTTCTACTTAACATTCAACTGAAAAATAGACATACACGAAATTAAGAAAAGAAATGTAGGAACTGACGATTTATGAGTGACTAGGTTTTGCCCGCGGCTTCGCTCGCGTTAGGAAGTGGGGGGTCAGAAAGAGTCAAAAAGTAGCCTATGTCACTCCCCATCCCTTCAACTATCTCCACTTAATTAGTCGCTCCGTTTTGCCGTGAAAGACGGACAAACAGACACACACTTTCCCATTTATAATATTAGTATGGATTTATGAGCCAACGCCAACTGATATAGCGAGGTATCTATAACAGTTGTCGTTGGCTCATGCAACACATAGGTACGAGTGGTGGACTAAGCAACTCCTTAGTTGCCTATACCGGAAACAAAAGAACAGTTAATATTTTAAATACATTCGCAATTTCTATTCCTATTGTCCATTCATTATTTCTCGTACAACAATAGTAGCTGAACCAAGTTATATAAAAGCTAGGCTCGGGGAAGACACTGCATTGTAACTTGTTGTCTTGTCACAATAAATCTTAAAACGAGGGACATATATTTTAAATTGCACACGACTTATTTTTGTTAGGTTGGCAGCGCCTACTAAGTTATGGCTGGAGGTTATGAAAAAAAATATTTGACTTTTCGTTTTTATGTTGGCTATACTTACTTTGAAAGAAGTAACTTTAAGTAAAGAATTAGGAAGATTTGTCTTGGTAAAATGTATATAACATACAAGGTTCTGCACCTAATTGTTATAAGCAGCCGTCAAATAGTGCAATTAAAACAGCTGCTCTGTACATTTAAGTTCGGATAAGTAATGAACTGAATAGCTGATTATTCTTTTTACGATTTCTGGGTTGGTCCTGTCGTAAAACTTGTTCACAATGGTGAGTTTACTGACCCCTCGAAAAGCCTGTTACTGCCACATTCAGCTTCTTCTCATACAGAGAAGGCATGAGCATTGATCACTACGCTTGCTTAAGGTGGGTTGGTGATTTCAGACTAGTATCAATTATAAGGCCAGATTTCGTCCCGATGTACGATTACCCTCTACCGATGTCAGTGATGTCCTAGATAAACTTAGAAAATAAGTACATACAAAATGAAAAGTTACTACACCTTATAAGTCCTATAATTTAAAGCTTGTAGCTTGAATCATCAAAATAATTTCTGGCATTTTCTTTATTAGTTCACAAAACCTAACCTCAAGTAATCTAGCAAGAGAATCTGCATTTTATCGAACAAAAACGCTACGGAGATATTCTCAACCTTTTATTGCATTGAATACAGTAATTTCCTAAGTTGTTAAGCTATAAAAAGATAGCAGTATCCGTCCAATAAATCTAATAGCCGGCCGATTCATGCAATTTGTTGGAGAAACTGCGAATCCTCACGTAGTACTGAACCTGACCGCATTATGTTTGTAATTAAAGGAAATGGCAACATTAGCGAGATTCTCAACGATTATCTGCCTTTTATAGACTTAGGAAAAATGTTTGGACTTGTTTTTTTTCCGACAGTTAGTTCAATCAGTTAATCCGTAGTCTTGTCTGATTGAAAGCGAAGGCACAATGTTACGTGAGTACTTAAAAAAAACACAATTCTATTTGACTATTAAGCTTTGTAGGTACTGGATTTGCAATCCTTTAAATTGATGATGATGAGATATAATCTTTGTAATTCACGATTAAATACTCCTATAGTTATCAATTAGGGATACTTAAAACTAGTAAGTATTATATTTTGCTCACCTGGCAACCCTTGTCTATGATAAACACAAGATGGACGATCACGTTTCGGCGGGAAACAGCCGCGACACGTCACATTGTCGGCTGGTTACTGCAACAAATTGGTTAAATTAATAACAATACAGAGGCATACGGAAGTTACAAACTAGAGGCTTATGAAGGGTTTAAACTGTCAAGCAAAAAGAAAACAACACTAAACAAAGAAAACCCTTCAGAAATGAATTCACTATTTATTTCTTTTTAAAGCAATATCGCCAACTTTTCCAATTAACTAATTGTTTCAATACGGGCTAGAATACGACACAGTCTAATTATTTAATATCACAAACTAAGAACTCTGCTCACACTTTGATATCAACAACGCAACAAAAAGCGCCCGCTACGTACAGAAAAAAGTCCACAAACATATGTCTAACCTGTAAAAAAAGTTGTTTAACATTCTCCAAAACACCAGTAGGCGTCTGAAAAAAAGAATAATTTAATCGGTACCATTATACCCCTGTCATCACATCTGCATACAAAGGGTTAGTTGTAACGGGAGCAATAAGACCCCACTGACAGCCCGAGCATTGTTTTGATAACGGTCGAACTTTTTGCTAGCCGCTTGCTAGAAATGTGGATTAACCGATTGAGAATTACGATTGTTATTTTTTTATGTAACGGCATTAGTTACGGTTTGTCAGATGAATAAAAAAGTCGGAGCATCACTGGCAGGTTGATAGAAAAAAAGATGGCGGCGACCGGGAATCGAATGCAACTGTCAAAATCGTGACGTTTGGTTTTTTATTATTTGGAGTGCAACTTTATATCCTTTATGATTCAAAGGTCGTAGACATCTTTAGATCAATCACATTACAGAGTGAATGACCTAGGAGAGCTCAGATATTCCACAATGTGTTGAGAAAATGTTGAAAAAGATGCAAAGTATTCCCAATTTTCATTTTTATTTCAATAAAATTTTTTTAGTTCGCCTTTTTGTCAAACCCATTGATCATACAATGAAAAGATTGAAACATTGTATCCATGCCAAGTATTGATCAAATCTGCGCAAACGCAACATTCTTTCGCGTCACCCTGACTCACGCGCAGGTGACATTACTATTCTTTGTATGCGATGTGTTCTGACAACCACTGTGGTGTCAATATGCCTGTTAGAAGTTAGTCATCTCTATTTGTCATTATATGGTAGGTATTTTGTCCGTGATTTATTTTATTCATAATGTGGGATTTTTTGTTTTTTTTTTATTTCATCATGGGGTTCGTTTATCTTTATAACTTTAGAATTTGAGTCAGAAAACCACAGAAAACTACGAAAGATTTGAATACTCAAAAGCTAGCCCAGAAGAATCTTGTAAGATTTCGCTTTAAGCAATAAGACCACCCATTATGTAACGCCCTTTGTAGCTCTTAAAGTGTTTATAGTGTACAATAAAGAGTATTCCCTTTTATTCTATTCTAATTATTTTTCAAAATAGTTACGCGCAACTGGAGTTAACTCTTTAAGTAATCTATTGGGACTAACATTGGCTCAAAGCATAACGCTTTTGAGTTAATTCTTGTATTCATTTCACTCCTCATAAAATGTCCAAACCGGAGGCCTTATATGAAAATTGATTCTTAAGGAGTAAACTCCAAAAAACTCCCAACTAAAAAAAACAGTATATTTTAAATCAAAATAGGCCTTTGACCGACAGGGACATTAAATAACTATCAAATGAAGACAAGCATAAAAAAATATTCCTGAATAATACTAAAACATATTAATTGTTTGTATATAAGTTATATTTTTTGTTAAATAATTCAGTATTTCCTGCCAACTCTGCGTACATAGCCCATTTTAATCTATCTTTTCACTGTAAAGGTTAAATACTTTGATGATATCTGATTTGTTCTTTTATTATTCTGCAAGTGCTGTGCACTTCTATAAGTCACGAATTCACTGTAGCTAAAACTGTACTTGATTTATTCATATGTATGTTTAAGGTGACTTTGGTTCTCTGTCGGGTGTATTCGTTTCGAATCCTATCCTTCAGAGAAACTCCGAGCATAGAAAGACTGCAGGCGCTATGGCGCTCATTAGGAGAGGGCTATGTCCAACAGTGGACTAGTATAGCCTGATGATGATGATGATGATGATGATATTTAAGGAAGTCAGTGAAGTGCAATCATATAAATAATAATATGTATAAAAATAAATACATCAAAAACATAAAATAATACTTACTATAAATGAACTCTCCACATAAAATAACCCCTGTGCAGTGTACACGTTACCATCATCATAACAGGTCCAATAAAATACAATTCATGAGTCCGTGATGTCGACGACACACCGTTTTGTGCTGTTATCATATGAACCATCGTTACGACTGTACCTGGTACAGTTAAATTCTTGGGAAATAACATAACAAACTACTGTCGAGTTTTAACAAAACGCTTTTAAACTACGACGAGTTTTAGAATGGTTTTAAAAGTTTGCGGTTATGTAGGTAATTTATTTCGTGAAGTAAGCTGTGCACGCGATTTTTTCCACATGTAATTAGACAAAATATTATAGGTTTTAAGCTCCTTGAACGGAACTCTAATTCTTTTTCTAAACCCTAAATTACTTCATATATCATTAGCTATCTATCAGTGAAAGTCCCATCAAAATTGGTTCAGCGGCCTCGGAGATTAGCCCAAAAAAACAGACAAACAAACAGAAAGACAGGCAGACACACAAAAAAAATAAAAAAATGTTTTTTTACTAGAAATACCACAGTCAGGTTGACATAAAAATATGTAGTTGTTTTGTTAAAAAATACCTTATAAACATTCATATGCATTTAATAAAAATCTGTTCTTTTGACACTTCAATTTTATTTATTTGTATAGATTATGAAATGTCACATACAATAATTGTCATTCTTACAACCAATTTGGATGTAACTAGTTGAGCTAGATATCCCAAAAAATAAAGATAATTTAAACCATTATTACAGTGTTATTGTCTTCTTACAATATGCACGGATATCCTCTGAGCCAAATAAACATATTTTTTCCCCCTATTTCTTTCTATAACCGTAAACCAATCAACAAGAAGGGTCATCAATTATTCCAGGATTCAGGTTCCTATACACTGGAATCAACCTTCCAAATTCCAATGATTACCACCTCCCACACATTTACCATTTAACGACCATGAACCCAAATCTTATCATCAAAATCTCTTTATAAACCCCAAAGAACCACAGATAATACTCGTAACTGGTTCAGATGACATAAAAATCTTCTTATTACAAATACAAAAACGTCTGTCAGTTCATCTAAATTCATGAACACGTTTGTCAATAAAAACAAAGGAGAATATGATCGTAAACATTAAATACGTCGAAGGGGTCTCCGGGACCTTTAATTGATTAGCATTTCAGACCACCTATGCGGCTTTTAACGCAATGGAAACATGTCTAAACAAAACAAAGACAAAACAATTTTGGCTAGATTCATCATCAAAATAATTTAATTTTTATTTCATCCTTTTTTAACTACATATAATATACCTAGTAGAAGGCACGCTTCAATCGATTATTATCTATTGAAACACGTAATTATGACATGATATCTTGTAATAAACCCAGATTCAAAGAGTAAAATACGGCTTAACCGATTTTCGTCAAACATAGTTAAGAACACTCCCGACTAGTTCACCTTTCAACAAATAGAAACAAAATCAAAATTGGTACAGCCGTTCGGTAGCTACAATGCCAGAGACACACACACACAGACATGTGAAACTTATAACACCCCATCGTTTTTGCGTTGGGGGTTAAAAATAAATATAAAGATGATTTTATTCGTATACATGCTAATAATTAAGCATACAAGATGTCACCATATTAATATATTGGTCCAGTCATATTTCACCCGTAAGAATATTTAAAAATTTACAAAAAAAAAACTAATGACACTTCAACCCAAGTAATTATTAGTAATAAACATTGACAAGTCAGTTAACTAAATTAATCATGTCACAAAAATTAAGAATTAATAAAATAAAAATGTGAAATCGTATAATTCTAAAGTCATTTATAATAACACTACGAGTATATTATGTTTGTCTATTTTAGACAAAACATTTTTGTCTATGATTGACATAACAGTTTTTTCTATCGTTGACAAAACAATTTTTTTCCCATTACTTACACCATTATTGTTTCCTTAGATTGACAGTAAGACTTCAGACAATTTTGTCTAGGTATGGGCTGTGGGCACAACCTTACTTTCCATTTTGTTTTTTTTTTCAGCCATTAACACAAGAATTTGATACTACGAAAGGCTTTTAATTGTACGACCTTTGTTAAAAGGTTTACATTTATTGGTTGTGGAGCCGATATTAAGGCTTAAAATGATAACTCAGAAACTGGACACTATAGCAATTAATTAATCAATTAAGGAATCAATTAAATGAATGAGCCATATACCAGCCTGTCATCATTATTATGGAACGCAAAACTGTTGGTGAATTTTAATGATTAGTCCTTTGATACGGATTCAACGAACAGCCTTTTTTATAACAAAGCCTCATACAATTAGCCTGGATGCATTAACACAATGAGAATAAGGAGGGCGCCCGCGTTATCCTGTGAAACATACCAGACCTGCTCCGGCCGGAATTTAGAGAAAATAGTTCCATCAATAAACGTCAAGCATCGAGCTCCAAAATCCCACAAAATCAAGCAACCACAAACCATTGTGTACACGGCTATCAGCCACAGCAATCTCCAATTCCCACATCGACATACAGTCGTCACATCATCTATTAGCGATACGACGTAACGCAATTTGAGGAACTGGTCGCTTGTCGCCGCGCGCACACCTTTCTAGGAATTGTGCGCCCGCGCAACCAACATGCGTGCGCGTGATGGCGCGCAGTTATGTGCAGGCTTTGTGGTACAGTTGGAAGTTTTTGGAATTATTGGTAAATGACATGTCCATGAGTGGCTCCTGTTTAGAATGCAGGCAGGTGTACCGTGTGTTGGCAAGACAATGAGGATCATTGGTCCTTGTTATTAATATTGTTCTTGGACCCATGCGTTTACGGGAGGTACGTGAAGAGAATTTTATAGAAAGTATTGGAAGGCTCAATAATTTTGAATAATCATTTTCATCTGCTTTTCTCAACTATGTATGTTGAATTCGGCCTCCAGTCTAACCGAATGCAGCTGAATACCAGTATTTTACATGGTACGACCGTCTATTTGGACTACATATTCCATTGACTGAGTAACACGACACCCTTTCCTGAGAATGGTTGTAAGACTTTCGGTCTTCTGACTCTCCGTAACGACTGTCTATGAATGAGTAGACCTAACTGCTTAACGTGCTAACCGAGGCTCGGATATTTTGAATAATGTAAGAGTCTAAAAAGGAAGTAGCATTACAGTTATAATGGCCATAAGAAACCCTGAAATTCATCGTGAAAATCCACGCTAAAAAGCGTTGAGAAAGAAGATGCTGGTCAACAAATGCTGAGAAAGAACACTGATATGGCGCAAAAATAACATTAATCACGCTTTAATTCTCCGATGGATTAGGCAGAAGTGTACTTAAAGTACACTCAAATTTTGCCAGTTATTTTAAGTGCCATTTGAAAAGGGTCGAACCTATTTCCATAAAAAGGGCACAGATCTAGTATCCGGGCTGCTGACAAGGAAATTCCTAATGGAAACCCAAATAAGACTGCCCGACCTGGCAATTGAAACAAGACCTCATTCTATGGAGGGCAATTGAATGTATGTATTATTCTAACTCCTCCGCTGTTCTTTTCTGATTCAATTCGTTACGGCATCCAAAACAGCTGTATCATTTCTCCGAGACTCGTCGGACTTTATTGACTCGACGCTTTTCTGGTCGTCGCCACTATTCATTCTGGCTTTCAAGAATTGCAGTGGTTTGGGAATAGTGGGCCGGGCTTGTCCCAAGATAGAAGTAAAAATATGTGTGCATAAATCTAAATACGTAGGTACTGAGACTGGTTTATTGGAAAAACATAGTATATTCTCTAGCAAATGTCAAATAATTCGTTAAATATGTTTATCCATCGCGACACCTATGCTAATTTACATAATATAAAAAGAGTTTGACCTTAGGTCTCCCAAAAATGTAGGTATACCTAAGACAAAAACAGACAGATACCCAAGTTTTATTAGAAAAAATATCTCGTTTGTAGACTAGTTAAGCTTGTTATTCAAAATATATCAACAAAATAAAGCAAAAAGCGCTCAGGGGGTCTATGGTAATAATATGATCATCGTCTGCCTAGCCTTTTCTTACTTTGTTGGGGTCGGCTTCCAGTCTAACCTGATATTGTAATATAATAATTTTACAGGGGGTGACTGCCTATTTGATCTCCACAACCTAGTTACTGGGCAACACGATACCCCTTGGTAAGACTGTTTGTCAGACTTTTGGGATTCTGACTACCCGTAACGACTGTCAAAGATCTACAAATGACAGCAACGGCTTAGCGTGCTTTCCGAGGCATGGAGGAGTCTTAATGTGTAATGAACAGTCACCCATCCACAGACTGACCTCGGCAAGAGTAGGTTAGCCTTCGATCAACCCGTACGATTGTTTTTATTAAGCCGCAAGCTATCAAAATTAATAACAATAAAGCATTAGTTTATTTATTTAAAGACTGTGCCAAATGATTATTTCCTAATCTTATGTACTGTATAACTCAATCCACTCTTTTAAATATCCTCACACACGTAAACCTGCGTCAGCGCAGTTTATACCCACGCTACTTGACATGCGCGACACGGATCACCTCCGTCGAGCGGCCGAGTAAACAACCAACTTCGATTTTGTGTATAGTGCATACAAAACAAGGTTTTTTAGCTCTTGCGGCCATTCAAACGCTGGTAGAAAAATGTTAAAATGTTAGTTCTTTAATCATGATAAGATGTGAGAAGTTGTAAATAGTTTCAACCTTACCAGTAATTATATTTTCCAGTCGTTTGGGTTTGAAACTCTCGGGCAGTGGGGTCCGAGTGCTCATCTTCTTCATCATCATCATCCTCCTGCCCTTATCCCAATTTATTTGGGGTCGGCGCAGCATGTTTTCTTCTTCCATACATCTCTATTTGCCGTCATCTCATGGGTCACCTCTTTTCTTGCCATATCATCTTTCACACAATCCATGCATCTTTTCTTTGGTCTTCCTCTACTCATGTAACCCTGCACGTTCATACTCAAAACTTTCCTCACAACATGGTCCTCATTCCTTCGCATCACATGCCCGTACCATGACAACCGATTTCCACACAACTTCTCGGTCACAGGCGCCAATTTCAGACTTCCTCTTACATACTCATTTCTTATTCTATCCATTCGCGTAACACCACACATCCCCCTCAGCATCTTCTTATCAAAGAAATATGAAAACGTTTAGTTGACGCTTCTCGAGACGCAAGGTTTTGAGTCGATTAAGAAACGGACATACTGCTTCCATTTTTGAACTAACGGTTTCAGCACTTACTCTTTTCTTTCAAAAAGGTCATCTTGCGTCATATGTTTTGGGAACCAAAAACATAGTTCTATCTCACAAATCAGTGTGTGTGTGTGTGTGTGTGTCGTTTTTTTTGAACTATAAAATATTGCTACCTGTTTATTTTGTGCAAATTTCTGTACCAAAGCCAGTAAAAACCTGCACGTACACCCATTGTTCCTCAACCAATATTATCCTATAGTTAACTTCAACTAAAACCTGTACAAGGCAAACGTAAATAAAGATGAATATTAAAATCCACAATACCAAGGTCAGACTCGAACCCACGGACCGTGCAAGCAAACACACATCCTCCGGAAACTGAGTCATTGGTGACGTCAGACACTGAATACTTAAATAGTATTTTAAGAAAATTAATACTGTGAATTTGAGGTGTAAAAAAGTTTTAATGACAGTTCAGATGGGATTAATCATAGTCTATGTATGGCAACTAGTTTTAATTTGAAATTACTTTATTTAAGTTATTTCTTTTTTACTATTGCAATGTGATACAAAGACATAGAATGAAATGATATTTTCTGTAGGTAAATAGCTTTAAAAAAAAACACTTTTAAAATGTCACATGTCTTTACACGTCATAAAATGGAATAAATAAATGTTAATTAGACTAGGTCGGTGTTTCTTTACCTTACTACTCTGAGAAGAAACACTGAAACCAACACTGAGGTCACAGTCTCTTTTAAAGTCTAGACATTTTCTTGGCCAGATCATGTGAGGACTTAAAACTGCTGTGGGTGGTATTCTGGGTACAATCTCTCCGTAAAAACTTGGGTGAGTTGAGCTGGTAGTGTCTCACCGCTTAAGGACCTGAACTCCAACATAATGGAAACGAGAATTAAAGAGAGAAAATAAATAGAATTTTGGTTTTTTACAAGTCTCGTTTCCGCATAGAGTAAATCACGAAATTCTACTGGTTTTATAAGACACATCTCTACTCTTATCGTCCCGTCTACACCTTGGTGAAGTCCGGGCCTAAATGAGACACTAACTCAAGCTCACTTCACCTCTCATTTCATCCAAGCTGACACATTTGACGACCTATGTGGCGTGGTGGGCGAAGGTCCGCCTGCGACGCAAGAGGTTGCGGGTTCGATTCCCGCCTTGAGACAAATGTTTGTACGATCTACAAAGATTTGTTCCGGGTGTTCTGGGTGTTTGCTATGTATAATAAAAATATCTATCTATGTAATGTATTGTATCAAGTATATCAGTCATCTAGTACCCATAACACAAGCTCTGCTTAGCTTGGGGCTAGATGATGCTGTGTGGATTGTCCAGCATTGTTTATTTATTATTTATTTATTTATTTTATTTTTACAGAACCAACCGACAGATCATAGGAACATGATTCTTATCACAATTCTGTAGATTTATTAAGACAAAGATTGTACAAGAAACTGTATTAAAGCTATTTTACGATTTCATTATTAACGTTTTTCACCTAAAATTCATTAGCATAGTTCATTATCTAAGATTAATACACCTAATGCTGGCTCTCAAGATTAATCATAGTAATCATAAGATCGTAGTCTGTGGTATTATAATGTTTTAAGTTATTTCCAGACGAGATGGCTTACGTATGACATCATTGGTGATGCGATGACACGGATGACATCGGTGCAGGCTAGTTCTCTAGTGGATAAACACAGAGATAAAAGGCTTTATCGTTTACTATACTGTAAATAGTAAAATTTTCTCGTAAATTGTCATACTTTATACTTTGCACGCTCTTTTAAAGGACTTTCCAAGAAATTACTATTGTAGGTTTAGACAAAAAACTATTTTGCAACCACGCTACGACGTCACAAATGTATAAAGGAGTCATGTGACATCTGTAAAGCTAATGTCAACTCCATACAATTTAATCTTTCCGTTGGTGTTAACGCTTACAGAAAAAGGTTTTTGTCTAAGCCCCTTATCTTGTTTGACGGTACGCACTGGGATTCGGTGTAGACCAGTTTTCGACCTACTAAACTCCAACAACTGACAATATAAGGAACAATGCTAAATGAAAAAAAATGACTCGACAACAGCCAACCAAAAAATAATTACTTTAAAATAACCAACCAACATTTTTTTGTTAGTTCATGGCATAAAATAACTTCTCAAAAAAATAGCAATCAAAGACACAAAAGAAATACCTTAGGTAATAATTACAATAAAATTAATACGCCGCCATAAATTAATTATCTACAATCCAATAATGCATTTGATTACATTGTAATCAACTCGTGCGCATGACGTGTGGGTGACCTTGCTGTAACCTTCTTATGTCAGTGGGTGGTATTAAGAATGCTAAAACTGTCGCTTCATAGATCCTATTTAGTCCAATACAGGGTGGGAGAACCAAAAAAGAGCTTACTCGTACTAAACCACAAATTAACGACACGGTTGGCGCAGTGGTTGAGCCATCGGCTGCTGCGCCGCGTGTTGTGGGTTCGATCACCGCACGGAACAAATATTTGTATGACCTACAGGTAGTTGTTCCGGGTCTGGCTGTTTGTGTATGTGAGTTTAAATTTTTGTAAACGCACCCACGATACAGGAGAAATTCCTAGTGTGGGGCAACGTTTCTTAAAAAAAAAAAAAAAAAAAAACTACATAAATTATGAGATAATACAATTTAGTACTAGTAAGCTCTTTATTTGCATGTACAAATTGTAATTAATTATTTTTGTATGCCTATAATAGGCTGAATCATAACGCACATTAACCTAAAACATGTCCAACCACTGAGCCTATGTATCACAAATAAAATATTTCTGATTTCTGACATCAACGCAAGACCTGATACCATTACTTAAGCATAGTACAGTAAATTTCAACGCTGAGGGATCCCGAATCGAGTATTGAACTTATGGCATCAGGTAGTACATCAATGGCCCTTGCACCTAATATTAGGTCTTTACCTATGAAATTGCCGTTCTGCAGTACTGGCCATTTCAAATCAAAATATTTTTTGTTTGGCTAAGAATTCTAATTTCAAATTAATTTTATTTTAAAAACATGGATTTTTTTTTCCAAAAGTAGTCATTTGTTTATTGATTAGTGTTACATTTTCATCGCATTTAAATCTTTTTCGTCATCATGGATACGTTAAAAATTCGAGTAATTATGGAATATGAGTACCGTCGTGGCAGCAACGCGGCACAAGCGGCACGCAACATCAACGACGTTTACGGAGCTAACACTTCAAACCAACGCACTACCTGTTATTGGTTTGCTCGCTTCCGTTCTGGAAATTTCGACCTGAAAAATGAACCTTGCGGTCGTCCGAAGACTTTGGTCGACAATGACGAATTAAAGGCGATTGTGGAAGCTGATGATACACAATCTACGGCTGAATTAGCAGCAGCTTTCGACGTTAGCGTCAAAACAATATTGGTCCATTTGCGTCAAATTGGCAAGGTAAAAAAGCTTGACAAATGGGTGCCCCACGAACTCAATGATCGCCAGCGCGAAGTACGCGTCGAGACGTGCCTTGCACTGCTCAACAGACACACAAATGAAGGAATTTTGAACCGCATTGTTACCTGCGATGAAAAATGGATTCTGTTTGATAACCGCAAGCGCTCAGCAAGTTGGTTGGATCCTGGTTCAGCACCTAAACAATGCCCTAAACGAAAACTTACCCCAAGAAAAGTGATGGTCACTGTTTGGTGGTCTAGCGCCGGTGTGATTCAACACAGCTTCTTACCAAACGGGATGAGCATTACTGCAGATGTGTACTGTGAAGAATTGAACACAATGATGGAGAAGCTGGCACATCTCCAACCAGCATTGGTCAATCGCTCGTCTCCGCTGCTCCTGCACGACAACGCGCGACCTCATACTGCACAGCAGACGGTCTCCAAGTTGCAAGAACTGGGGTTGGAAGCTCTCCGTCATCCGCCCTACTCACCAGACCTTGCGCCTACAGACTACTACTTTTTCCAGAATTTGGATAACTTCTTGGCGGGAAAAAAATTCAATACCCGAGAGGCAGTACAAAATGCCTTTGAAGAATTTGTTGCCTCCCGTCCAGCTGATTTCTTTAAGAAGGGCATCAATAAACTGCCACTGCGTTGGCAAAGATGCATTGATTGCATGGGTGATTACTTCGATTAATACAAATAAAAAATACATGAAAAAAATTCATTTAAATTTTTTCATACAAAACGGCAATTTCATAGGTAAAGACCTATTATATTGTTTTAAGAGTAACCTAAAGGCCTCATTGGTGTAGTGGTCGCGAGCACTTTTACTGATCATGAGGTCAAGGTTTCGTGTCCTGTGTCGGACGGTAGTATTGTTCTGGGTATTTGCTATGTATAATAAAACATATCTATCTATGTAATGTATTGTATTAAGTATATCAGTCATCTAGTACCCATAACACAAGCTCTGCTTAGCTTGGGGCTAGATGATGCTGTGTGGATTGTCCAGCGTTATTTATTTATATTTATTATTTATTGATTTTTCCGGAGTCTGATTTCGTGTCCGTTTGATGGCAATAGGCTCACCCCCTAAAGGATTTAAACATCACTGTGCACTATATGTACTCCTCTGCCTAACCCCTCGAGAAATACAAGCGTAATATTATGAGTACCGCAACGATAAAATACCTATATTAACAAATGGACGATCGCAATCGGATTTTCCAATTTCAAATTGAAAGCCGAAATATGACGTTACTTAGAAACTGGACTTCCCCTGCAAATCGGGCAAGACCACTACCAAATATTATGGAATCCTTGTTTACGAGCATATATTGCAGACATCATAGGCATCAGTGAGAACTTACTGCTACTGGTCGAAAGCCTCTTCTTCATCCTTTAAGACTGCAAAGTTTTTTTTTCATAAAGTTTATCTTACTCTTGATTTTGCCTTATCCGCATTAGTCATGGAAAGAAGATGATCCTTAAATAAATCACAAAAGAAAACAATGTTTTTTATCGAAGCACTTGTTTTTTTGCTATCTAGGATTCCTATCCTATCATCCTATCTAAGAAAACCACAATATTTTTTTTCATATAAAAACTAAGATTTTTTGCTAAGAAAATCACAGTATTCTTCGTATTGAAATGGACACCTAAATGTAATTTAAATAAATAATGCTGGACAATCCACACAGCATCATCTAGCCCCAAGCTAAGCTGAGCTTGTGTTATGGGTACTAGATGACTGATATACTTAATACAATACATTACATACATAGATATTTTTATAATACATAGCAAATACCCAGAACACCCGGAACAAATCTTTGTAGATCGTACAAACATTTGTCCCAAGGCGGGAATCGAACCCGCAACCTCTTGCGTCGCAGGCGGACCTTCGCCCGCCGCGCCACATCGGTCGTCAAAATTTGGATCTTGAGTTAACGTAAAAAACCTGCAAATTCGAATTAAAACTAAAATTCGTAGAAAACCAGAGCACAAACTATATTCTGAACTACAACGTTCCATATTTTAAACTGCAAAAGGAGAAAAACGGATCGAAAAAAAAGACTTTTACGCAAGTCGAAATAAAGTTCAAAATACAAAAATATTTAAGTCAGTACAGTCATTTTGTAGGTTAGCTTACTTATATATTCCCATACACTCCCAAACACATGGGTGCGATGCGTGGCCTTGTTACAGCAACCTTCGAGTCAAGTGCGCAGACGCAGCGTGGGTGGCTTCAACAGAATCATAGTCTATTGATTGGGCTTTGATTTCGACATGCCTTTTGTTTGAGTTTCAAGCTTGCAGTTTATTTATTATGAGCAATTGATTTTTGCTTATTTCTTAACATGCTTTTTGCAAAATTACTCGGAGAATGTATTTTATGCCTTGTTGATCTAGAGTCTTAAGCGCATTTGATGAGCGTAAGGTCTTAGGTTCGATTCCCAGGTCCGGCAAACCATTATTAAGTGTTACCGCTTAAAGAATACTGGTGAAATGTGGGTGTACTATAGATACACCGCTGCCTAACCCTTCGTGAAATACAGGCTACCTAGATGATCTTTTACGTATCATTCCATCCCATTCTAAACGTAGATATAATGCGGCTGCGGGACAGCATAGGCTAATAAAAAAAGATGTTTTTTTTTAAACTTACAAATACACTCGCCTCTCGAACTAATATTTTTGGGACCTAATATATGAATCAAAATCAAATTCCAAATTCATTTATTCAAATTAAGCTGAGAATCAGCACTTTTTGAACGTCAAAACGTTTACAAAAGACAGTCCCCCAATACGCCCACCCTTCACCACTTCCTAGTGTTTTTGGTGGGAAGAAGTAGTGGCGAAACAAGCTCCTATGAAGGGTGGAAGGAATATCGACGCATAACCTGATACCATAGTTCAGTTCATAGTACCAGCCTATTACTGTGCCACTGCAGGGCAAAGGCCTCTTCTCATACAGAAGGCACGAGCATTCATCACTATGCTCGCTCAAGACGGGTTGGCGATTTCAGACTTCTATAAATTATATAAGTCCAGGTTTCCTCACGATGTTTTCCTTCATCGATGTCAGTGATGTCCAAGATAAACAAACAAAGTACATTTGAATTGAAAAACTCACATTGGTACTTGCCCAGGTTTGAAGCCACAACCTCGTGCACAAGAGGCGAGGCCCAAACCACTGGGCCATCATGACATTAGTTCAGTACATGATCCGTCATTATTCATCGGCTTTCCCTAATGTCTACGTTCACTTTAAAACGAATCACCTTAAATTATAAACATCGTGGAATTCTTGATAAATAATTACACAATATCTAAACAATTTATCTCTACTTTCAATTACGCTGAGGCTATCATAATAACATCTGGACATACGTCTTGTAGTCGAGGGCCAAACCGAGTTCTAGCGCTCTAGCCACGTGGCTAATAATAACGTAGCTAATAACTACCTTACTTAAGGACTACGTAATGAACATTCTTATAATATAACATTATATAAGTATGACTGAATTTATATAAATAAAAATAAATAAAAAATCGAGGTCATAATCACGAGTGAAACTCAAGTTTTTTTTCAACTCAGCCTTGAACTACAAAAATACAAGATTAAAGTTTTTTGTAAAAAAATAATGTATTCCATAAAATTGTGCCACAAACAAAACTAATATTTACCAAAATCATTCTACTCAGTCAAACAAATCTTCCATACAAAAGACATAAACGAGCGCCTTGCGCAAGCGCACACTATTCGTACAAACTCGCGTGTGAACATAGAAAATTACAGTTTTTTACCGGTTTTTTTTTATACTTCCGTTCATACGAAATTGTAGAGTCAACGGATTGAAGGCAAATATTGATTCTGACCGGTCGAGATAAAAAAAAACGTTAAGTTTGTTCTTTTACGAATGATACGGGTTCCGTACCAGAAATAATGAAAATATTTTATTTTTTGTGAACAATTGACATTTGAATTTTGACTCATGCGTCTATTATGATCCAGTGGTATGTGAGTATGTAGTGTAAAACAGTGATTCACTGTTCACGTGTATTATTTCTACTTAGGCACGTGAATCAGCAATGCTTACTAGTAAATGTTTAAAATGCGGACAAGGTACTACTGTCGTTCGATGGAAAATCTTTGTCGAAACTCTTTAAGATACTTGTAAACATCATTATCTACCTGGCCTTTGCTACTACGTTGCTGTCGATTTTCAGCCCAAACTAATGTAGCAGCGACCGCTTATCTGAAAATCCAGTTTTATTATCCATTGGTAAAACTGGTTGTCAAATATTCAGGCTTTTGATTGCTCGTAACGACTGTCAAAGATATACAAAGGACAGCAGGGACCAACTGTTTACTGTGATTTCTGAGGCACGTAGCGAGTCTCGATTATCAAGATACTTTTGAACATGGAATAATAATTTTAAGCAACAATCGAACAAATGGTTTGTACTTCTAATACTTTCAACTTTTCAAAAACTTGTAAAAAATCTGAAATTGAATAGTACACCAAACATCGGAAGTTAAATCATGTATTCCGATTTCCTGGCCTTCATTCCCCACGGAACTCTAAACCTATCCACTCATAGATAATAGGTGCAACAAACTTTGGCCGTCTTGCTAATTGTTTAGACTCCGCTAACCGCTAGATACGACTTCACAAAGCGATAACAGAAAAAAATATTATTGGCTACGGAAGAATTCATGGGTTTTATTTCTTTCTAAGTAAATAATTGGGCAAAAAGTCGGTTGATTTGGCTTGAAATGTCTTTATTGTGTAACCTTTATAGTAGATATATAGAAAGGATTAATATGTTGGTACGTGGAGCTTAAACTTAAGATCCACTTTTAAGAATATTGTGCGTTCGGAGTATAAGATTTGTCATAGTTTAGTTTATATGGCGAAGGAGTGCAGTAAGCTGCAATTTTATTCAATAAAAAACAGCCATTGTCGACCAATATTATACTTTAGTATACCCCAAAGTTATATGCGGATTGTGGGGAAGGGGAAAGACATTTCCAACTGTGTCCTGCTAAGTTTCAACATCAATATCCTTACTAATAGTTATAGCATAACATCACGCCTTTATTCAACGAATAGTAAGGCAGAGGAGTGCTTATACTTCACCCAAATTTCGCCAATTATGTTCAAGTTCCATGTAATGGAGAGCGAGCCTATAGCCCTCCACTGGGTTCAAATCCAGACTCCGGGCTGCTACTGAGATCAGAAGGAAATCCCCAACCACACATTAACTGACCCGGATTTCCAACCCAGGACCTCATGTTCAGGAGCACTAAACCAACGAAACAAGCAATGATCTATGTATATATTAATACGTGAAAAGAAAACTTTGTACCCCTTCTTAAGCATATTATACGTACGGAAGAGAGTCAGATTTGGCATAGTTAAAGGTTATACGAAAAAGGAATGCAGAAAGCTAAAACGGACGAATTACGACTTCTGAGTGACCTGTCATCGTTATTATTACGTAACTATTTTCTATACTCATCATAATTTAGAAGGCCAATGCATAATCATGATTCTTAACAACTTTAATCGCCTGCTAAGAATAAACTACTTAAAGATTGACATTATCAATTCCTTTTCCATCCGCAGCAGAGCCAGTTTTTACTCTCATTAAAGCAGTCACACTCAATCCAGTTCCAATAACAACAAGTCTAACACTAACCGCGTCTCACCCTACATACCCGTCTAGTATGGAAATGTGAATAAAAACCAGTATGCATGCTAATTTGTTGGCCATCTTGAGACCAAGCTGGGTTATGTAAATATGTTAGCGGAACTGGCCGGTGAGGCAACAGCGCACTGCCTTGTGGCTCTGTGAGGCGTTATGTCATTCTATGTGTGTTTGGCTGAGAAGGAGGCCAAGTCTGCTATTTTTAATACATAAACTTATGTATTTTTTCTCATGGCGGCAGGCATAAACTACAGAACGTCACCAGCTACGAATACGATCATTACGCACTCTTTTTACTTCGTTTACATTCATACATCAGCCGGTGCTGGATGCCGGATGCTGTTATAATATCCCCCATAGAACTTGAGTGGAGTGAGCTGGCAGTGTCACCCTGCTTAATAAAGACACTGGCATCTCATATCACCTTTCATTAATAGAATGAATAGCACTGCTGGTCATACACGCATGCCGACGCCATTTTCGAATACTACGCACCTCACATTTCAAAAGAATAACACCAATAAGGTTAGTGTATGTCCTTCTAGGGCGTTTCCACATACTATTTGCAGTGATTTGCGTTAATGACAACTATATTAAGACAACAGCATTACCCGGTTTCGAATAGTTTTTGAAAATCGAAACTTCGGCAAAGGACATAATTTTATCGCTACCCAAAGATATTGTTTTCCTTAAGCATTAAACTTTGTGTTTAACGATATATTTTATCCATGTTTTTACAAAAGTATATCCATGACACATTTTCCTAGTAGCAGACCAATTTACATTTAAATTTGGAATCGAAGTCATAGACAAACAAATGACGGAGCTTATTGTACAATGTATGCAGTCACACATGCTTGTGAAAGCTAATAAAGGAGCCTTTATTCAGAACAGCTTATTGAACAAGTTGCAGTTAAGTGCAAAACACATCAGAGGCATAATTTACAGCTTTTACTAAAGCAAAATACATATACCTAAGCCGATCATTTTATTATTTCTTAATCCATATTATTCTTCTGTACGTGTACATGTTTCGAAGTCCTCCAAAACGGCTGGATCGATTTAGACGATTTTTTGTGTGTTTGGGCCTGGACTGTTAAGTTTTACAATTGGACCTGGTAGGTGGCGCTGTGATTGAACGTTCTGATAGACGTCTGTCGAGTCCGCTTGTTACATTTAAGTCATTAACTTTAAATGGCCTCATGCCAATTTAGTTTTCGGCTTGTGACCAGAGGCAGCGAGACGGGCCACGAAATACCACGAAGGAGAATATCGAAAATATTTAGATTGTTTCCTTAACATTTTGCATGTTGCTCGTTTGATGGCAATAGGCTCGCCCCTTATTGCATGGGACTTAAACATAACTGACAAAATGTTGGCGCACTATAGGGACAGTCGTCTTTTGGGAATATAGGCATGATGTTATTTTATTCACCAGAATCCCAAAGATTAAAGAAAAATATTAATAGGCTTGTAAATAAACTTTGCATTTTCTTAAACTATATAATATATTCTTAGAAGCAGCTCAGAGTCTGGGTTTGGGCTCAGTTACTCGACTAAATAACTGGCAAAATGTGGGTGAACCAATAGGTACTGTAAAGGTTGTATGCAGTAGCGAAACTTATTCGCTACAGGCTGATTTCAATCGCTCAAGATGTATCACAATAATTATTTAGAAGATAGAACGTATATATCTAGTAGAAGAAGGATTCTTGAATTTGATGTGATTGTATAACCTTATCCTCTTAATAAACGAATTATTTATAATAGTTATCTCCTGACCCGGACGTGTAGAAATCCAGCTTCTGCAGTACCACCTCTTAGACGACCGAAGTGGCGCGGCGGGCGAAAGTCCGTCTCCGACGTTCGATTCTCGCCCTGGGACAAATGTTTGTACGATCTACAAAGATTTGCTCCGGGTGTTCTGGGTATTTGCTTTAAATAATAAAAAATATCCATCTATTTAATGTATTGTATTAAGTATATCAGTCATCTAGTACCCATAAAACAAGCTCTGCTTAGCTTGGGGCTAGATGATGCTGTGTGGATTGTCCAGCATTTTTTTTGTTTTTACCTCTGCCTAATCCTTCGTGGACTACAGGCGTGGTGTTGTGTATCATTAAAGACAAAAAACGCACCAATAATTGCACCTGGATAGGGTTGCCATCTCTAAAATCCGCTAACTAGGACAAGGATCGCAAAACCCCGGATTTTGGAGCTAAAACCCGGCCATGTTAACAGTTTTCTTTTTTAAAGTTACTTGTATTTTATTCCTATTGGCAAAACAGAAATATACTTAAAAAAAACTTGACAGGTGTCAAGGGACACCCGGATGGAACGAAGTTCCTTTTGTTATTTTTTTTATTATTTATTATGTACAAAAAACCTGTATACACTCAACAAAAATAATCGTCGCGACACCCCACTGTTCAATGCGAAATAGAAAGACGAAAAGAAAATAACTGGCTTGCTTTCAACGAGAGAGAGAGAGAGAGACAGACAGACAAACACGCGCACGCCGCACGGCTTACAACTATAGCAACAAGTGTCGTTACAACTTTTTGTCTTATTTTTTTTTCGTCTAGCCCCCTTTCGCAACGCGCGATTAGGAACTTCGTTCCAATAAAAACTTTTAAGCCCGGATGATAAATGAATCCCCGCCCGGACGCTCACCGGACGCCCTCTAAACTAGGATAAATCCGGGGAAGCCCGGACGGATGTTAACCCAGGTCCAGGTGTATGGACCTACTTTGAGAGCCGCCATTAAGAGGTGACGTGATTACATCACCGTAATTGGCCCTAAAGACACGTAATACGTCACAATGTAACAGGCAATATAGTAATAACACATGTCATACCTGTAAAAGAACACCGCTCGCAGTTAGTATTTGACGGTGAATACTAAAAAAATATTGTATATGATGTGCAGCAATAATTGTACCCCGCGGCAGTCACGGACAGTACGAAGTCGTGTTGCTGTTGAGAGAATGAACAGAAGGTCAACTTGATCAGAGTTGGAAGAATTTGCACTTGTGTCTAGACAGCTGGCTGATGTGACCGTCAATTATGACAGGTTTAATGTCAAACAGCACCGTTCGGTTTCAGGTTTTTTTTTCTCCATAGAACATTACATCAGCATCTACCTAATCTTTTCCGGACGGGGACGGCTTCCAATCTAAGCGGATGCACCTGAATACCAATATTTTACATGGAGCAACAGAATATCTGACCTCCACAACCCAGTAACTGAGCAACACGATTCCCCATGGTAAAACTCTTTTCTTTCTTTTTTTTTTACTACACGTTGCCCCTTACTAGGAATGTCTCCTGTGTCGTGGGTGCGTTTACAAACATTTAAAGTCACATACACGAACAGCCAGATTGTCAGACTTTCAGGTGTCGACTACCCCGTAATGACTGTCAAATATCTACAAATGAAACAGCCGGCACCATAACATGCTTTACGATGCATGGAAAGTTTTTCTTGTCATTTTATTTTTTTTATTTTGACGCTTTCTTGACTTGTAATGTTTCAGTGAATGCCAATTTACAAGCTTGTATCGTTTCTTCCATTCGGTGCCCGTTAAGTGCGTTCCAGAAAGTGATACTTCTGTACGAACCTACACATTGGTATAACAATAAAATGTAATTTTATAATCAAGTGCGACGTGCAAGTGTGAAGTAACTGTAATTACTGTTGTAACATGAGTTTGTGTGCGTTTTGCGTGCGGTTTTCGTGCGTTTTGTTGCTAGTATAGTGATGGGCGACTAGAGCTGTCACGATGCGCTATGATCTTTATGCAGGCTTTTTGTAATCGTGTTCTTTAAGTGGTACAAAAAGTAGGTTGGGATTAAGAACAGTCTCTCGAGTCTGATGCAGGTGTAGAAGATAATTGACTATGACTTTGGTATTTAAATTGCTCGTAATTGTGTAGGTTTAATAGATAGGCTAACGTTACTACTGCGTGTGAGTTTATTTATGAGATACGATTGTGTGAAAACAAAGTGAAACGGAAAAACTTTTTGGAGAAAAAGGATCCATAAATCACTAACTGCGTCGTTGGTTTATTGGCTGTAAGCGCGATAGCTGAGTGGGAGGTAATGGCTTCCACTCCCAGGTAAGGAAAACAGTGAAAAAAATGGGGGGTTACTTTAGGTGCACCCCTGCCTAACCTTTCGGAGAATACAGGCATGATGTTGTGTGTAAATCACTAACTATGAAATATTGTTGGTTAACCTGCCAAAATATGGAAACTTTTCAGTTCTTCCTCGCTACCACAAAAAGAGGTTTTACTTGAAAGTAATTTATCGTCTGTTTAAAAGTAATTCTTCTAGTCCTCTCCGGTTTGCTAGTTGGTTATTAACACCTCTTAAGAAATGAACATTTAAATCTAATTTATATGCTAATGGCTGCTCCCGCCTACGAAGTTTTTAGTTTTGGATAAAACGTTATTTCTCAATTCTTAATTTGGATATGGTTCGGTGACATATCGCCTTTTAGGTCGTTGACATGACAAAGTTTATAATTAGTATGTCATGCGCAGCACATACATAACGAATTGAGGATGAAATAAATGATATTTCTAGAAATTGCATTTTATTAATTGCTTGGTAATCTTTAAAACCATAAAGCTTTTATGGTTTTAAAGATTACCAGATTTAGATTACCTAAATATTTGATAACACACTTTTAAAACTCTTATAAAAATAATAGGTATTTTACTCTGAGAATAAACACCGAAACAAACTCCGAGGTTTTCTAAGCAAATAAAGATACTCGTAGTAAGTACCTATTATTTATTCTACAGCCGTGCATTTGAAAACTGTTCTTAACAAAACACTATCTTCTGAATGCCTCAGTAAACTACAAACCGCAAGGACCACATTACTTCAGCACAAGTTTAAAATAAAATACGCATTTTTTGCCACATGGCTTACATATTTTTACATTATTATAAAATACTCTCAATTATTGCACTATTAAATCTAGGGATGGGCAAAAACTCACTTTTAGCGCGCGTTCCAGAGTTGCATGTTATTATATAGTTTTTACTTGCGATCGCGGCATTTGCGGATTTTTTTTAAAATGACACTGGGCTATGGAAATATTAAAAGAATGCCTATAAGTGCACGCGACTCTGCGATTGCATATCTTCACGCGTTTGAAAAAGGAATGAAATTGAAGAAATATACTTTGATGTTTTTGAAGTAAATATTTCTTTTGTTCGATTCCAAGGACCACGTATTCCCTAGTGGGTATCGTAGGGTGATGGCAGAATAAGGATAAATTGGATACAACAGCCACAGAAGGAAAGGTTATTCTTAGCCGAGAACCACGCTGCCATTGAACCTCTATCTAAAGCCAGTACATTATATTTTTGTCGTGCCGTAAAACTATTCTGACGTATAAAAGTAGGTACCATTGATAATAATATCTGGCATCCCAGTCGTAAAAATAGCAAAAGCGACAATCGGAAAAATATAAAGATTGCAAAATTACAGCTGCAGTCGCGCCGTAAATCTCTATCCATAGACAAGCAACATGGCCGCTTATTCTATATTGTCTCTGGTCCACATGAATTCCTTTTATTCGCTTATTAACAAGGTTATCTTTGGGGGTGATTTAGACTTTACAGTGACTTAAATAAAGGTTATATTTGAATACGTTTTCAGGATATAATAAATTTGTTTTGTAAAGTGCATAGCGATGACAATCTTTGCTGAGAGATACCCCGCGGTTTTATTGGTCGCAATAGAGAAGCAAAAATATGTTTATCAGTAAAATATTTATTTATATTAGGTACTTTAAGGATTTTATGCAATATTCACTATCTGTAGAACGTTTGAGTTACGTTTACGAAACATAATATTTTTGATTCAGATAAACTCGGGTGCGAGTCGTAATAAAATTATGTAACATAGGTGCTAAAATTAGCAAACGAAAAAAATCTAATATTAAATGGCTAGTTATTCAAACAAGTAAGCTGTAGTATACTTTTTACGATTTGAATAAGTAAAAGCTACATATTCTCGTCTAAAAAATACTTACCCAAAGACTACCAACCTCAAAATTCTACATGCCAACCAGAGGAGTTTCTAATTTCAAAATTTTACCATAAAGTATTTTATTAAACAGGCACAGCTAAGTATAAGTAGTCTAGTTTATTATTAACCAAACTAGAGTTTGACTTTATTCATATTTACCTCGTTTATTCGACGTCTCTGCATCGGGCCCCGGTTGAGGGCGGCATTTAAGACGTGCGTTCGATTATCTGGAAAAATAAAAATAGACCCTTTAATTTCTTACGCATTATTTTTGTTTAAATATAGAACAATTTTAGCTTCGAGCGATGGCTGATGTTGATACAGCATGGTTGCAAACTATGCAGTTCGAATTTACTTGTGTAAAACTAACTGTAGAATTTTTATGTAAAAACATCTTTTTATGTAAGATGTCTGACATCATCTTGCAATGAAATTGGAATTTCTTTTATCCTTTTATTCGTTTCAATTTATTGAATTTACCTTTCGGGGCCAACCGTTACTGACAATGCATGGGTAGTATTTTTGTATATTTTTATGGAAATAACGAATTTTCTACATAAGGTTATATATTATTGCTGCGTGATAAAACCAAGAACACTTTAAACTCAATTATCTGGTAAAGTAGTCTGTTCTCGGTGCCTCTGGGCCTAAAACATACTTTTTTTAAATAGGGTCACCATATGTTACATGTTTGCCGGACTTCGGCAACGCCTTACTTGTTATTTAAACCAGAAGTAACCTAGTTAACATATTTGCTTTGGGAAATTTAGAGCATTTATTTGTCAATAGAGAGTTGGGAGTGAGTATCTTATATACATAGTGATGGCCTCATGCACAGTATTAAACAAACTTGGTTCGGGCAGGTTCGGGCGCTACTTTAAATTTTATTATTTATTTGTAATTCGTTGCACATGTATTAAATATATCTTAGTTTAAGTTTTATTCATAAATTTGCAGGCTACTTGCAGGGAAATTGTAACACTTTTTAGTTTCGTCTTTAAGCCGTGTGCGTAGTGCGTTTTTGTTTGCAAAAGAGAAATGTTAAGGGTAGACTTAATTATGATTTCTTTATTTTAGTTTAATTATAGATTATGCTCGTACGACGACTAAAAGGACCTGTAAAATCAGCGATGAGAACGGTTGTTATGTAGGTGCAGTAGGAACCTAACTATTTCTGAGGTAGGTGCCTGGTTATTAATTAAAGGCGTGTTTGTAAATTATAATAGGATTTATCTCTATGATATTACTTTCATATTACATATATACAAATCGAACTGTCAGCTAACGACTGTCTGTCTATTCTCTTTTGATTCTAAATACGAATTAGTTTTTACCTCATACTTACCATAAACTTATAAAATATCCTTGCGGATTTGGGGACTCCGCAGTACCGAGTATAAACCTAGCATATTTTTAAACACCTCAATCTTCCCTAAAAAACATGGGAACCCTACCCATTGTTAACTTAAAAAACGAAACTTATTGTGGGACACCATTTCCCAGACGCACCAAGGACCTGCCAATGTGACTCCTTTGACATTACCAGCCGGTTTCAAGAGCAAACAAAGTGAATTGGCCCTTACCTGCACCAGAGACCTTAAATATCACGAAAAAAGACACCACTGAACCATCCGTTACACTTTTTGCAGCGAGAGAGAGCAGAAAGATGCGAGGTAAAACAGCAATGGAATGCAAAAAAGATGTTTTAGTTTTTTGAGTGCACCGTGTCCTCGGTCCATCATAAGAAAAGGTTATGCTAATGATAAAGCTACTTTAAAATTGAAAGTGACCGAGTGGCCTTGAGTAAGAGGCTTTGTTTTTTCGTTAACAATGTATTGAAGCAACGTTCTTAAGATTTTGTTTCGAAAGCATAATTTAATGGCGGCAATTAGCCGTTGACAAGACTTATGTAGGTAACCATTTATTTAATTTCTTAAAATGGTTTATTATTTCTGTAATAAAGTTATTTAATAAATAGTTTAACGAGTGTTTGTTTTTTTATAATATATTCTAGGTTTTAAGTAGAAACAGATAAAAAAATAAATGCCTGAGGTGTACAAAAAGCGCGGCCATCTTTTTACGGTTTTTGAAAACTCGTAACTATAAAACGCTTCACCCGTTTATGCAATATCGTATATCTTGGTAAATACGCTTTTCAAAATACGAAAATAAGGACCATTTATCGGATCGTATTTCGTCCAAAAGGTCCAACCTCGCGAACATATTTTGGATGACATCATTGCTATGTTTACTGTGTGTATTTTAATCAGTTCAACTCTAAAGGGGATTTAGAAATGACATCATATTGTGTCAATGTACCTTCCTTGGATCCAAAGACCAGAATTTAATACGAAATCTTCCTTTGCATCCGCACTTAGGAGTCGACAGTCTAAAGTTCTCAAACATGTAAAAGATCTAAGCCTTGGTACTTGCTTGATATTTGTACCTAAATAAATGAAGACCTGTCTTATTTCCACAATTTCTCAAAAAATCAAAATTTGCTGCATATTACGTCTTGTGACAATAGTGGGCCTTCGTACTGAGTTTCAGTCATGGCGGCCTATCTTAGCGAAGTGCACTCAGTGCACTCACAAGTGTATGCGTAAACACAGGTGCACTCTCATGCCTTACTCTCGTAGTACGATGAGACCGAGACACATCAGGTGCAGGACCGATGCATGGGGGTATGCACACTGCTAACCTCCAAAATCAGGCCTGCCAGTGGTAAAACTGTTCAAATAAATCTTCCCGTGAAAACTCAGACACTAATATGTATGGTCCTTGTATGATCTGACTAATATAATGTCTTTTTGAATCAGACCTCTGTGTTTGGCTGAGTAGCAGTGTCACCCAGGCGAAACCTCACACCTGTGAAGTGAACTGAGAACAAAAAAGTCTCATTCAAAGTTCAGACAATATATTGGTCAGATCGAGGACTATGCATATTAGTGTCCAAGATGGTCTTTTGAGGAAGAAACAGACAGATATGAGTCGACCTGCACGCGTAGCGCGACCAATTCTATTTCTATTCTACGAAGAATAGACAACATTCTTTATTTCAAGTTGACATCTCACATCGTAGACTGCAAAGAATATAAAACTTTCTGCTCTTCAATTTTAACATCGCCATGTTTAGGATGGTAGAATTGGTAGAAATATTTTAACAATCTGTTATGTTGTCTATTCTTCCGTTGACATAACCCGTTTCTATACTGGTCATGCTGCGCGTGCTGTCCAGTCAGTGCAAGAATTTGTCAGTAAAACGTGACAGCTTACTTCATCCTTCACTAGACCCCAGTTTACACGAAATCGAACGTCTGGCCCGAACGATCAGCAGTTACAATAAGTACAAACTATATAAGACTACCTCTCAGAGATTCTAGTTAATCTATAATCTTATCCCACACACAGTTAACTAAAGACGGTCCCGGGTCCCATACTAAACTGTCTCCAAGCCTGCAATTTAGCTTTTTCCAACGAAAATTATCTTGACTTTTACAGCCACTAAAAACGAAAAACGTTTAACTGCCACACGATTCCGCGTTCCGTGTTGCGCCTACGCATCCCTGACTAATAGAGATTGCTCTAAACTTGGAAGGACAAGTGCTGTATTAGGTAATACGTTATTATGTCAAGCCGTTTTAGTCATATTGGTAGAAATGCCAGGATTGCTTCATGATGAGAAACTGGTTGTGAAGCCTGATAAATATGGATGTAGATTATTTCTTATGTGTCTCGTTCTAATGATGATTAAGCTCTGTAGGTACAGAGGCCAGCACATCAAGCTACAACAATCCGTCAAATTTCGTAGTTTCTCAACGTTATTACAATAAAATTTGACGACACGTTTGGCACAGTGGTTGAGCCATCGGCTGTTGCGCCGCGTGTTGAGGGTTCGATACACCCCATACACAGGGTCCCCACACGGAACAAATATTTGTGTGACCCACAGGTAGTTGTTCCGGGTCTGGCCGTTTGTGTATGTGAGTTTAAATGTTTGTAAACGCACCCACGATACAGGAGAAATTCCTAGTGAGGGGCAACGTTTTTAAAAATATATATATATATATATATATATATATATATAATATGTTCAATTGGTAAAACTTGCCAGTTTGGGACAGCTTAATGCTAGCTCTTGAAGGTTAGCTCACACTAGCAATACCTTAGGATATAATGAGCTGAGGTAGCGGTAGTGTAGGCAGTCGCGTCGAGGACGCTAGACGATAGGACGTATTTCTACAATTCTAAAAAGTCACATCTAATTTTTATCGCGCGTGGATTATATCTGGTCCTTTTGGTCACTTAACATCGGTAATGTGTCCAAAAGGACCAATTAATATTGTCAAAATAGTCCTATTTCCACGCACCATATCACGTCGCTTTTGAAAAAAGGACACCAGAAGTCTTAAAACCTCTTCTTTATATGTTTAACAAGTCATTAGATACGAAAATATCTCAATTACATTACTGTATGACCAAAGTTACTTAAGGCCCCATACTTATGCAAATTACTTCAAATACCACAAGAGTGGGCGAAGCTTGCTAAAGTGATTCGAGGAAACTTGGCTTCTTGGGTAGGATTAACACTGTTTGGATAAGGTCGTAAGTGCCTCAAGATTTTGCAGCTTCAAGGATGCAGGAAGGTCGTAAGTGCGTTTAAAAGTAGATCACCAATTTAAATATCGACGAATTTTCGTTTTCTGCCATTTTTAGCCGAAAATCATGATTTGGATCGAATCGAAGATCAAAACTTCGTGAAATGTCGCGCGTCTTTCGACTTATTACGTACAAATACACGCAATAATGGAATTATCGTGTGTCAGACAAAGTATTATTGGATTTTTCCATCTGGAATTTCTCAGTAGCAGCCCCGAGTTCCCTTGGATTTGTCACCGGTTGATAGTTGTTAGGCTGGCCCCATTACATTGGAATTTAAATATAACTGGTGAAATGGCGGTATACCTACTGTAGGTACTAGGTACAACAACTCTGCCTAACCCTTGGGGTAGTACAGGCGAAATGTTAAAGTTAACCTACTAAGGAAAATTGAGACAACTTACATACTTAAGAACATTTAAAAGTTACAAAAAGCTTGCAAGTAATAACCACAATCCCATTTAACCCTACCGACCACAAGTCGTTCACGTGTCGTGAACTCAAAACTATGATATAACTGTACCGGCGTCAACGGTACACCACACTCGTGCCTGCCCTGCTATCACAAACGCCGTAATAATATATAATTGAATGGTGCCTTAGTTAGGGCTTCGGTGCGAAGCCCTTGAGAAATCTCTACGTGATGGCATTTTGGATATGTGGGAGACTGACGGTACATATTGGGCATTGCGTAATTGTGGTAAATAATTTTAGATTTACGACGAAAGGACCAATTCTAGGAAAATATAATGAAACAGGTGGTCTTGATTTGATTTAGGCCTCGCCTCTTGTGCTCGAGGTTGTGGGTTCAAGCCTAGGCAAGTACCAATGTGAGTTTTTCAATTCATATGTACTTTCAAGTTTATCTTGGACATCACTGACATCGGTGAAGGAAAACATCGTGAGGAAACCTGGATTTATATAATCAATATAACTCTGAAATCGCCATCCCGTCTTGAGCAAGCGTGGTGATTAATGCTCAGGCCTTCTCTGTATGAGAAGAGGCCTTTGCCCTACAGTGGGACAGTAATAGGCTGGTACTAAAGGTGGTCTTGATTATATCTACATTTAAAATGGGCTGCAATGTTGCGTAATAGATCATACAGGTCAACAAGACAATATCATCATCGGCATTTTCATCTGCCGTCAAAACTACGTATGTATGTTGGGGTCACCTTACAGTTCAACCGGATGCAGCTGAATACCAGTATGGAGTAACTGCCTATCTGACCTTCACAAGCCAGTTACTGGGCAACACGATACCCCTTGGTAAGACTGGATGTCAGACTTTCGGGCTTCTGTCGACCCGTGACGAATCTACAAATAACATTCGGGACCAACGGCTTAACGTGCTCTCCGCGGCACGCCGGAGTCTCTATATGTTACGAACGGACACCCATCCACAGACTGACCTCGGCAAGAGTAGCTTAACCTTCGAACCTGACAGAGAAAATAAAGTAATAAAACATAACAAAACTGTTTTTACAACGTTACGAAACGCTTCCCATGCGACATAACTCACAATAGACATTACATTTCATTACTTTCTATCGGCATTGTCTTTAAAAGCTTTTTATTACGTCTGGAAGTGCCGCCTTTCTCCAGTTACCATCGACAAGATTATTATATATTTTGTAAGACGTCTTCCTTTCGCGATCTTGAACAAAATGAAGTAGAAAATTAGAATGTTTCTGTAAACTCTAACCCCCTTTAATAAACACGAAGTAAAGTAACATCCAGTATTATTTAGGTAAATATAAGTAGGTACCCACGTTTATCGAGGTTTAAATTTGTCACAGCTTCGTGTTTATAATTATGGGTCTTAGAGTATTTCCTATCACGTGCCCAAACAAAAAATCGTCTCTTTTTGTTGTTCCAGCATTTTCCAGCATTTTGTTTCAAGTAAATATTTCGGTTGGTAAACCTAAACCAATTTCCTCGAATTGATCAAGTTCCAAAGAAAATTTCACCACATTGCAGAAATCAATCGTTACACGTCGCTAATTAAGAAAATGTATTCTATTGCATCTACCTACTCTTTCCTCACAGGTCGATAGAATTACCTTATATAGGTACCTATCTACTTACATCACTCGCGTCGTTTTGCTCCGAATCACTTCGCAGACCAGTGATTACGATAGAAATGGTGATGATGACATAATCACTACACTTTGCAAAAATGAAGCTTAATCACAGGATAAAATTTCAATTCTTTTCAAAACACATGCATGTTGCTTCCCATCTATAGATACATCAAAATAATATTCCAAGGACCAAAAAGGATTTGGATCTAAGAGTACCTAATACTTCTAAATTATATAAGCATAAAGCACTCTTAAATCCAAAATTTCATGACATTGTAAAAACATATCTTTACACGTCGCTTATTAAGAATATTGGCATCATAGGCAGGTATTAGGATTCTACAAAGGTGCCTAATACTTATTCAATTAGGTTCTTGCGTCTTTGCTTTGAATCCAACCGCTGGTAAAACATGGTAGCTTGTAACTGGCCATGTAATTTTTGAAGCATACATACCTATACAATATTAGATACAGGAAGGGTCTAGATAGAATATTAAGTATCTAAGAGTTGGAAAAATATTTAGCCTGAACAATACACCAATTGGATCAACGAAATCTTAACCAGATCTACTTGATATCCATTAATTTCCTCTCCTAGAAATAAACAAAGTGAAGCTTGCTAAGTGTCCACTTAGTCGGCGATGTTCACGGAAGCAGAACTAGTTTAACTAGTTCTTGTTGCTGCACCAACATGTTTAAGAATGTAGGTATGTACTAAGCGTTGCTAGTTTACGCGTATCATGAAAATAGAACACTTTGATACAACCGTGAGTGTATGCTTAGTGTTAGAACTAGGGTTTGAAAGGTAGGTTGGTTATTTGGTATCCTTTTGGACTGGCTGATTTGAAGGTTAGGTCATAAATCATGTTAGTCGTGGTTTCAATAGGGAAAAATGTAAATCCATAGGCAGGCAGGCTGCGTAGTCTTACAGAAATTTCAGATGATGTTAAATATCAGAATAGCAGGTGTAAATTTCTAAGCCCGGTTCCAGATGTTCGGTCCTTACATTACCTACTGTTAATCATTACGTTGCTTATATCTACCTAATCATGGCGTAGGCTACGCTTACTCTATTCCTTTTCACAGAAAATCTTTGACACCTAAAAGCACCTTACTAAATTTCATTCAAATGTCAAATTTTCACAAACAATTTGACAATTTATTGATTTTGACAGGTAACGTATCTGTCAAAATCAATCAAATGTCATTTAAATTTTTTAAAGTAAGCTCAGGCCCTTTGAAGCTCTATTACCTGGCACTTTTGCTATAATACATTGTCATATTGGTTCCACTTTCGCCGTAACACACGGCTAATATCAGGTACTTAGTTTTACATAACCGATGTGGGTAGTGAATGATGGCTTATCGTTCATAAGTTAAAAGCGCCAAGCGGTTAAGGATGGCTTATCTTTGTCATTATAGACAGCTGTGTGGCCAGTTTTTTTATATGTTAAAAACTTACATTTTTTATATCTTTTATGAGAGGAAACACTTCCACGTAATAAGAAACATTAAGCAACTGATGAAATGTGGGTGTTGAGGGCTACTGTACCACTCTGTTTATCCCTTCGGGACATGACGCTTAAGTTCTAAATAATATAGGACGAGCTAATTGACACCTGAAAAGATCCAGACTGGGGTGCTACGGAGTATGTTACATTCCAAAAACACTAGTTACCTAGGTAGGTATCCGGCTCGAGTTGACCACAGAATCACGAGCTTAGCAGCCGCACTATGATTACCTACAAGAACGACAGGACAATTATATTGAAACATACGAACAAAAAGGCCTAGATTTATGTAAGTATCCGCTGAACTCTCATGACTCGCCGCCACAAAACTTGTCGCGTCGGGTGTTCGAACATAAAAATCGTGTCACGGTCAACACATAATCGTGTATTGACAGCCGTGACTGTATGTAAATGTCTTCAGCGTCACACTTGCGCCGAAACCGACATTACCTACGTATTGTTAAGTATGAACTGTGAAACGCTAATAATGAGTTTATTAACTTTAAATTATGCACCTAGGTGGTTTTTGAACGATTACCGGAGGCTAGATTGTTTGGGCGAAAAGTTTAAACTTTGCGGAACTTAGGACCAAGATTATTTATTAAAGGCTTAATGTCCTTTGCTTTATATCTACGAAATTAATTTGGTCGTAAATAGAGATGGGTGAATAGAAGGCACATTGACCTCGTGACCGCTACTTACCGCATTGGCTGTAATTAGCGTATTAAGATATTACCAATATATTGCTTTAACGGTTCTTAATTACCTTCTATGAGATCGCTTGCTGTACTTTCAAAAATATAGAAATTAATATTGAAAAAGTGACGCAGGTATTTAAGTAGAATTACTAAAAGGAAATGCATCGCAAAGAAAACAACAACATAGATTATGTAAAACCATATAATTTAACAGAGATATTAATCTGTTTACACTGTGGCTAAAGGCCCTTGTCCACAATGGCCCACTATCCGATTACTAAAGAACATTGTATGTAGGACGTGGCGAATAATGGCTCGCACAATTTCATGCATCATTGGATGTGATAGCCATTACTCAGTGAAAAGAACACCATTGGGAACTAATCACACTAGAATCGACCCCTGAATAAGTGAATATTTACGATTGAAGACAGATTTTTGTATGTCTCAGATATAAACTTCTGTAATACTGAGACAATACCATTTAAACCTATCTTTTTATGAAGTTGATGCCTTAAAAAAAGAATTTTTTAATTTAGGCCATCCTTGACCATTGTGTTCAAGCTTTTAGATGGTAGGTAGAGGAAATCTTGTACATCCAGTTCTTACACTTATAAATAATAACAGATAAAGTATTTACAAACAATAGTGGTACATAGCTTATTTTAATTTATTTAATTATTATTATGAGCAATTATTTCAATAATGTGTACCGTAGACGCGGTTTTAATTAAATACAAGGTAAAAATAAGTGGACACGGATATAAAATTGGATGGATTGATTGCAACAAAAACATCATCCAGTTTTATTATTAGGTAAACTATATAAAACTGTAGTGCACTTACAACTTAGTATGAGCAAACATTGACAATTGATTAAGAAAAATATTATAATTAATATCACTTTTTAAATTGCACCATTCTGAAAAACATTAACTTAATTTAATAAAGGAACAACTTCACTTACAACAAGAAGTCTGTGACTTAATAGAATTAAAACAATACAAACATTATACAGTACTAAATTACATACAACCTTCTTCATTCATCTTCCTGCTTATTAATGTATTAAACATAAATAAATTTCCTGATTACTTATACCACTAGAATCCCGACAGAAATATCTGAGTACCACAAACAACTGGTCCTTGTTCAAGTCACCTAACTTTTCCTGAACCTGAACAGATATTTCTGCCATAAATATTTTAAAAATTGTGCTAGATTGTATATCTAAGTTTGAAATATCTGGGCCAAGTCGAAATTTTTCAGGTTTACGAGACCAGTATGCCCATTTATCATACAGTAGTATTCGGCACCCAGTATGTAGGATAGCACCATGGCTCCTACTATGCTGCCCAAGGACGTTGACCTGGGTAGCAGGATACCAGTAGCTACCAGCAGACCCACATATGTCATGTACCTTGAATGAGACGGTTAATTGTTAGTAAAACGTAAATTATAATTAAAATTGCCCCCAAAATAATGAATGTTTGAAAATGTTAATACACCAATGAACAATGAATATTTATAATAATTGGAAAGAGGGATGGAATATACTATATTATTATTATTGTTATTGTTATACGGGCCGATTTCCGCAACTCCACGACGTAGCGCGTATTTTGCGTAAAGGGTGGGACAATACCTTATTCGATCCACCCCAGTTCCCCGAGAAAGGCCAGCAGCGCCCTGACGTTACTGGCGATCTCTCGGAGAGTAACCGGGTTACCGAAGTATTTAGCCCTGTATGCAGTAACCTCTGGACAGGGGGGGGTCTGGATGTTTGCTTTTGCGGTTGCACAACGACATGCTTTGCTTGCTTTGCTTGGTAGTAGATATGCAGACCTACCTTACTGCCTCCCTCAGAGGTGGTAAGGTGGCGAGGTTTTGAGGGTGAGCGCACCAGTCGTGTAGATCCTCAAGGCAAGTCCGTTGGTTCACCTTCTCGTGGTTGCCGCCCTGTTATTGGTCTAATTCCTTAAGAAGTAGACGCAACAAAAACCAACGGGCGTCCTTTCCACTCCCAACCGTGACCCTGGTGATTAAGAGGTTGCGGGCTCGTCGTCACTACAAGCAGCTGATGGCGAGTAGGAGTAGTAATCACCTGCGCTAGGACCTGCGCAGTTGAGCGCCGTAAGCAGGGATGAAGGAGTCCTGGGGGGTTGAGCCGATCGGCGCTGGTGGTTATGCGTCCGTGAGGCAACACGCCCTCTTTGGTCTGGATTTCAGGCGAAACGGTGGCCCTACTCATTAGCCAGGGGTAGGGAAATGGTCACAGTGTCCCGTCAGAGGGCCACAGGCGAGGTGCGTGAGGTCCGCTGGCGCCATCCTCGGGTGGCAGAAGCGGTGGGTGAAGGTCATGCTGACGGTGTAAGTGAGGGTTGATCAGCTCGTCGGGGGTAGGCCTTTCGACTCCCGATGCCGGCCCGATCGAGCACCCGATGTCGCACTGTAAACCAGCCTTGCGTTCCTATATCTCTCTGGTAGTCCTAACGATCAAGCTTCTTAACAGTGAGACGTTCCCAGTTGCGGGCTCCATGGTGGGTGGGAGCCAGAGAGACGAATAATACTGCTTTTTATACATGGACAATCCAAGGCCATCTCAAAAAACCGGAGTGAAGTCAGCGAAAGCCGACTCAGCTCCTAAGCGGGGTGCTAACAACACCCCGCTCGCCCCTGGAGGTCCTGCGGGTAATA
Organism: Phlogophora meticulosa; assembly: GCA_905147745.2. Classification (NCBI taxonomy): domain Eukaryota; kingdom Metazoa; phylum Arthropoda; class Insecta; order Lepidoptera; family Noctuidae; genus Phlogophora; species Phlogophora meticulosa. The sequence continues at coordinate 17,269,129 of LR990519.1, forward strand.
CTGCAGGCACCAGCGCGGGTGCCGGTCCGATTGTGGCGAAAGCTGCAGTTCGGACCAAAACAAAGTCCCAGCTTAAGCAAAGGACGTCAGCGCTGCCTGGGACCAGTACTGACCCTTTTAGAGCACAGGCGAGGACGGCGACGATTCATTCCACAGCCGGACCGAGCCTTAGCTCACAAACACCACCTCCTGCGGCTCTTCAAGCTGCAAATCAGCAGGCTGTTACCGAGCAATCGAGGACGCCTGGCACTGACGACGCGTTCTCACGCGGTTGGCAAGTGCAAAAACGCAAGGGCAAGGGTAAACATACTCAACAAGCCCATTGCCCTTGTACTGTCCACCCGGGCCGTCCTGCTCCTGCAGATCTGGCCAATAGGGGGGACGGGCGCAACGGTAAGGCACTCCGTCAGGCGTGCCGCCGTGCAAAACGGAAGGAGGGTAAAGCCGCTCGTCGTATACAGGCTACCGCTGCCGGGTCAAGCCACAAAACTAGCAGCAAGGTCGACTTCTCCGCGGGGAAACGGTCGCAGGCCGAGGCCGGTGAAAGCCGACCAGAGCCTGCTGGACCGTCAACCAGCGTCGAGAGGAGGCCAGCCACAAACACCAGACCAAGGAAACAATCCGATTGGAAGGATCAGGCTACGGCCAAGCGGGCTCTCAACGAGACCTTGTCGCCTCGTGGGGAGCAGAAGCGGCCGCGGCTTGACCATTCCAAACGGATTGAAGACAGGAAAAGCTACGCCCAAGCTGCCAGCGCCACCCTGAACGTCGCAATCACCAGCGAGAGCACAGGGGCCATCAGCAAGGACGTATCGGACCAGGTACTCGCTGCTATACAGAAGCAGATAATCTTAGAGGCCTGCTCCCCCAAGCAAGACACTCCCGGGCCGACGTTCAACGCCAAGCCGCTGTTCTCCGAGGGGGTCCTTAAACTGTGGTGCGGTAACGACCACACCTTAGCATGGCTAAGGAATACAGTCTCCGGCTTGGTTCTCCCGACTAGCACTCAGCTGGTCGTCAAGAATCAGTCGGACATCATAAAGCGAGCACGATGTGGAGTCGTGATCCCAGACGAGCAGGGGGTCTACGGAGAGGCGACCAATATAGGGCGCGCTCTCAGCTACCAGAACCCCTGGATCGACGTGAAGAGGTGGGTACTCCTCTTCGCTGACAAGCAGGAAGCAGCATGGTTCGTTGCGGTGGGCATCCCTGAGGACCAAATTCCGACCCTGATGAAGGCCGGACGCCGACTCTCAATTGGATTGGGGTCGGTGTACGTAAGATTCCAGGGTCCGAACGGCAGATTCGCCGATGTCCCTCAGGGGTGGAACGCCGCAGCGACGGCCATGACGGTGGAGGCCAAGCCCCCCGTTCCAGGTGACGCAGTAGACAAGGAAGCTACAGACACGACCAACCCGGGAACTGCGGCGGCCGAGCCGGCCTTAGCTGGGCCGGCCGCCTCCGGGGCCACCGTGGGGGCCGTCCCCTCGACGGGTGGGGAGCTGGAAGACATGATACTGTCTCCGGCCTCCGATCCGGGAGGGGACGGGTTCGACGAGGGCTTCGACCTGTTTGCCGGGTTGAGACTGGAGGGAGACGAGGAGGGTGCGACCAGCAATGGCGTCCCTTTCGTTGACCTGTAAGGTCGTGCAAGCAAACCTCCACCACAGCCAGACAGCGACGGCTCAGTTGCGCAAGTGGCTGGAGGTACAAGATGCGGCCGTTGCCCTGATCCAGGAGCCGTGGATTAGGGCTGGCCATATACAAGGACTCTCCAATCTCGGTGGTAAGATGTTAGTCACTACAGACCACGATCATCCTAGATCGTGTATCTATGTAATAGGTAACCTTAAAACACAGATCTTAGCAGATTTCTGTTGCAGAGATGTCTCTGCAGTTAGACTGTCTATACAGCGGGATGGCGTGGAGATGCCAGTAGTCTTTGCCTCGGCTTATATGCCTGAGGCAGAGACACCGCCACCCCATGACCTCGCCCGCCTCGTAAGTTACTGCGAGAGGAGCGGGATGGAGGTTGTTATTGGGGCTGACGCAAATGCCCATCACCCACTGTGGGGCATGGACACGCAAAACGATAGGGGTAAGACATTGGTTGAATTTTTATTTACAACAAACCTATCCCTATTAAACACAGGCTCCGAACCAACATTCGTAACCAGAAGAAGCCGCACGATCATTGACCTCACCATGGTCTCTGAGGGTGCAGCGGAAATCACCTCGGGCTGGCAGGTCTCCAAGGAGACCTCGTGCTCGGATCACAGGTGGATCCGCTTTGACATCCAGGTCTGTGCGACACCTATACCGCCACGACGCAACCCAAGGAATACGAACAGGGTTGCCTACACACGCACGCTTGCTATCAAGCTGGCGACACTAAGCAGTCCACCAAGGTACGTGGACACAACGCAGATAGATGCACAGGTCGAGCACATCACTGCATCAATGATAGACAGCTACCATACTGCCTGCCCAGTAACCACACTGCCCGTAACACCAGGTAAACAACCCTGGTGGGGCGCCGAACTGGAACGCAAGCGCGGTAAGGTAAGGAAGGCTCTGAACAGAGCCATGAACACATGGGCTGACGAGGACTGGGACGCATACTACGCGGCCAAGTCTAGCTACAAAAAATGCATCAGATTCAGAAGCACCGCAGGATGGCGTAAGTTCTGTGGCAATATTGAATCCTGCCAACAAGCAAACAGGGTAAGGAAAATACTGGCGCAACAGCACACACCTGGGCCAGCCACTCTCCGTAAACCTGACAATACCTTAACCACATCACCAGAGGAAACGAGACGCGTCCTAATAGAAACTCACTTCCCAGGAAGCGTCCTCACTCAGGAAATTGATTGGTCTGATACAATGCAAACACCGTCAGGAAATGACTGGCTATACGCAAACAAGATGATCACATTGGAGAAAATCCAATGGGCCATCGAAAACTTCCAACCCTTTAAGGCAGCCGGCCCCGATGGTGTTTTCCCCGCCCTACTGCAGTGGGGTGGTACCTCGGTTGCCGTAAGATTAGTGCCTCTGTTGCGGGCATGCCTGGCCTACAGACACATCCCGAAAGGTTGGAGGGAGGTGAAGGTTATATTCATTCCTAAGCCAGGCAAGAGTGACTACACAAACGCTAAATCCTACCGACCTATCAGCCTGACATCGTTTCTCCAAAAAACCTTGGAGAGACTATGCGATAGGGAGCTAAGAGACGGCGCTCTTAAAAACATACCACTACATGGTAACCAACATGCATACTGCTCAGGTAAGTCGACGGAGTCAGCTCTTCACCTGGTGATTAGCCGGATTGAAGAAGCTATTCACCAAAAGGCTACCTGCCTAGGCACATTTATAGACATCGAAGGCGCCTTCGATAAAACAAACTTCTCCAGTATTAGTACCGCCCTCTCCAAACATGGCGTGGATCAGGTATTAACAGATTGGATTACTAACATGTTAAGCAAACGAGTGGTTCGTCTGGAAGAGGATCAGAACATGGCCTTGATAGCCAGGGGTTGCCCCCAAGGAGGCGTTTTATCTCCCCTCCTCTGGAACCTGGTAATAAATGACCTCATCAAAATTCTAAATGACAACCACTACTACACGATAGGTTATGCGGACGACCTCGCAATCCTTGTGTCAGGGAAGGTGACAGGGACGATCTGCAACCTCACTCAACAGGCACTACGCATCGTTGAACGATGGTGTAGGGAATTTGACCTTTCGGTGAACCCCACTAAAACCGAAGTAGTCATGTTCACCAAGAAAAGAACACTAGGCCACTTTAGCCTACCAAAACTATTCAACACAGAACTCCAACTAGCGAACGAGGTCAAGTATCTTGGGGTCATCCTTGATAGTAAGCTAAACTGGAGTAATCATCTAGACAACAAACTAAACAGGGCCTGTATCACTTTTTGGCAGTGCAGGAAAATGATAGGCAAGAAGTGGGGCCTATCACCCAAAATCATACTTTGGCTATATAACACTGTTATCAGACCAATGATCGCATACAGTGCCGTGGTCTGGTGGCCCCGCACCAAACTAACTACAGCCTCAAGCAAACTTCAACGCATGCAGAGGCTAGCTTGCATGGCAATCACGGGCTGTATGAGGACTACTCCTACCGCAGCTCTTGAAGCAATGCTGGAAATCCCGCCCCTCCACCTGTTTATACAACAGGAAGCGACGATGGCGGCGGTACGCCTAAATACACTAAATCTCTGGAGTAAAAGAGAAACACAACACTCCGCGTTACTTGAGGGACTCTACAAGGAGTTCCCCTTGACTAAAGCCATAAACGACCGGATTCCCAAGCAATTTATCTTCGATAAAAGATACAAAATCCAACTCCATGAGGATCACCGGTACGAGGGACAACGTCCAGCAGAGTTGCGTATTTTCACAGACGGATCCAAGACAGGTACCGGCTCTGGCGCTGGCATCTTTTCGGAGGACCTCAATATACATATAGCCACACCTCTAGGGGCCCACAATACGGTGTTCCAAGCAGAGTGTATGGGTATATCCCTAGCAGCCTCAGCTATCGCAGCCAGACAGGTTCAGGACCACACTGTCCGTATTCTATCGGACAGTATGTCGGTCCTGCAAGCACTAAAATGCTACACAACCAACTCTGGGCTTATATACGAATGTCATCACCGCTTAAATCAGGTGGGTATTCTAAACAACATAACCATTCAATGGATCAAAGGACACAGCGGTTCTCGTGGCAATGATGCTGCAGACGAACTCGCAAGAAGGGGATCTAGCATGGCAGTAATGGGACCGGAACCCATTGTACCACTCCCCTTTGGGTATATACGCACTCTGGTAAGGAAACGCACTAGGGTTCAACACAACAAAATTTGGTCAGACCATACAGACTGCAGGCTGTCCAGGGAGGTACTCCCTGCAATGGACGGCCGCTTTACAAAACAGGCCCTACAACTGACTAAGCAGCAGCTGCGCACAGTCACAGCCGCTGTCACAGGTCATGGGTCATTTAACAAGCACCTATTTACTATAGGAGTTACAGATAGCCCACTGTGCAGAGCTTGCATGGAGGTGGACGAGACGGCGGACCACGTGCTTCTGGAATATACTATAATATAACAGAAGTTAATAAACCTGAACATTATACTCAACAATTAACTGGTATGAATTGATACTAAGTTGTGTATATATTCTATGTAGGCATTATATTTATAGTTTCTAATCTATATATATATATATATATATATAAATAAATATATATTTCTTTTCCCTTTTCTTTTAAGAAATTGCACCTGCCACTGTTTGTCTCGCCATCACCCCAAAGGTAGACTGGTAGAAAATGCCTATGGCATTAAGTTCGCCTCTGTAGATTTGTGTGCTTAAAGTATTAAATAAATAATGAAGATAAATAATTGATGTTCCCCATAATTAATGCTGGCTGTTTTGTTTTTATAATAATAAGATTTTAAAGAATGTTTAGAATTCTAAAAAAAAACATATTTAACACACAATCAGGAGTTAGACCTGACTCCTACTAAAAGGACTGGCTTACAGCAGCAGAGCACAGATGTGTGTAGAAACGGGAGCCAGGGGTTTGCCATGCATTAGAACAAAACATGCTATATAGATATATTTATATATATATATAGATATGTGTTGCGTGACCAGTTGAACCCACCACCAAGAAATCAAAATATTCATTTACCTACACAAACTTATGACCACAGTTTACAGGTAGCCTATAACTCCTCGTTTCTGTAAAGAAGTTTATTACATTATAAACAAAAACTTAGAAAGTAATATTAACCTTTTGACCACTAGAGCATAAACGTATGTGCATGCCCTCCACGCCAAGCCACGTTAATAAAAATAAAAAAAACTTCATTGTCATCATGAATTTATCAATATACGTGGTGTTATTAAATCTCTTTCACACAATTTAAATATGCATGGGAGCTTCAACTTTTAAGAAATAGAGATACACACACAATAGTAATAATTTAATTGTTTATTTCTTGTTATAGTACTTAGAGTGCACTTCATTTTTGACACATATTTGTGACAATGGTGTACAGGGCATGCATTTGCTGGTCATGTATTTGTGATGATGGCGGTCAAAAGGTATAGCAGTAATTAAGCTAGAAATGTCTGGGAATATTATAGTTGCTACAGAACATCTTCATGTTTATGAATTTGTCTTGTGTACGGAGCTGATCTCATAGATTAAATCATCTCTCCATACTTTGTTATGGAAGAGAAAACCACTTTCTTTTGTTCAACATATGCATAGAAGTTGCATACCTGAGAAAAGTAACATTTTATTTTCACATTAGTTTTAAATTATAGGTACTAAGAAGCATCTCACAACTAGTCTTATCAAAGGGTATTATTATACGTAGTTACTTGTTTTTGGAGGTCAGATATGTAGTTACTCCACATTAATTATTTAGTATTCTGATTCTTTCATTTAGATTGAAACTGACCGGAACTAAGTTAGTAAAAGGCTGAACAAATGATGATTCTCCAATTGGTCCTACAAATATAAACAAAATAAAAAGTAAAGTTTACCTTGTAGTAGTTAGCTTCTCAGATTGGTCCTCATCTTCTCGCTCAGCGATACAGAACTCCCCTTTCTTAATATATCCTTTGGCACACTTCCGGCACATATCAGGCCCATCTCCGTGACATGTGTCACAAGACTTATCACAAGTCATACAGGTGAATGAACCAATGGAGTTCATACAAAACTGATTCTTGGTGCATTTGTTTACATCGTCACATTCATTCACATCAAGACATCCTTCATCAGAATCAAAGGCAAAGCCTGCTCTGCAAGCCACACAGTCTTTTGGAGAACCTGCTCTGCACCCACCCATACAGGATTTGTGACATGCAGAACATAACATTTTGTTGTCATCCTTGTATGCCAAGTAATACCCAGTCATGCATTGATCACAGTTTTCTCCCGTGTACGCTGGGTCACACAAACATGTTCCATTGCCTTTCCTGGTGCCATCTCCTCGACATTTACCATTCCCGCTGCACAGCTTTTCATGGTCACCAGGACATGGTGTGCAGTATTTACCAAAATGGTGTTTTGGGCAGCATACTTGAATATTATCAACACAAATGTATTGGAATAAGTCAGTGGATTCATCTGGGTCCTGAGCCCACCAGCTTTCAATGAACTCTTCAGCTTTTTCAGCAAAGTGGTGGCACTGGAGAGAGTGCTTGCCCTCCTTGCATATTCCCTCTTGGATATCAATCAATCTAATCTCGCTTCGTTTGTAGGATAGTTTTAACTTCTCTTCCTCCCACGCGGCGTCTCCACCCTCATATTTACCCCTCGATGTTCGCTCTAACCCTTTTTGGAATGATTCCACGAATAACTTACAAATTTGACATTCGCCGAGAGTTTTAGACTGAATTAGAATGCTAGGGTCGACTGCTGCATGCTGTGCATTGCAAAAAGCGAGAGTCGAAATGACAAGGGTGATTACTATACAAAACATATTTTTCCTACTGCTTCCCATGTTGGCACAGTCCTGCAAAATTGTTGATCACACGATAGAATGGTTAAACTCATACATTTAATTTAGCAATTTACTAATAATGAGATCATTGGGCACCCTCGGATTATTGTTGTTACATTATCCGGTACCTGTATTGATCCAAGAGGTTTCTCGAAACACAACACTATGGTGAATAAAGAACCGCACTACAGTCACAACTTTTCAATATTTAATAAGAATAAGGTTTATTCCTAGCTTAACACGTTTATTATAAACGTAAAATACTGACGTGTTCTAATGAGACTCGCCGACCGTTCAGATATTTTTGACGTTTTAGCCACTATTCGACTGGCTTTGACGTACCGCCATCTTGTTACGTTTCGTTTCACTCAAGGAACAGGCGCGAAAAAAAACAAGTTAAATAAAACTAAGGAATAAAATAAGTAATTTTCAATGAATTACACCAATATAAAGTCCTTTCCATAAAATCTTTAATAGCATCCACCTACACATAACACCTACACGTTGTTGTTACGTTTATCGGCCGTGGGAGGAAATCCGTTGACCTTACAGATATTTCGCAAACTGTGATGTTTATTCTTTTCGTAACTTGTGTAAATAAACCTTACGTATGTTGTACACATTGTATAAATGCCTACTAAAAGTACATAAATAAAAGATCAAACCTAACTCACAATTCATCATAAATGGCTATGGTACACAAAGCCATCAATTTCTTTTACTTTTTGCTTGCATGAATAGCACGGGAAGTTCTTACAACTCAATCTTCAGACATCTTGACCACAACGTTTAAAAACCTCCGATGCTCATAATATAAAAGAAAATACGATAAAACATGTGGGGAGGCGTGATCAAGATGTAAAATGATCGATAGTAGACGCGATACGAATGGTATCTTCAATATCTTGGTATTATGCGAATAATGAATAATAGTACTTGAAGGTTGAAAGGGACCATCATTTATTTTCAACCGCATTCCCATTCGATCATCGTAAGTGTAGTCTTAAACAAGGACCTAATTATGTGTTCTCTGAGCTATGAAAAGCGTTTATAACTAACATGTTCTTTTTAGACATCGCAGTAAAAGAGGCTTCTTTATGATATGAAAGCTTATTTTATTTGAAAAGGGTTTCTTGGGCGTGGGCAAAGATAATGAAGTTGATTATTTATAGGTTGAATAAATTATGTACCTATTTTTATTTATTTATTTAATAGAACAACACCTTACAAGATAATTTTCATGTTCTCTATTGGGTAAGGTTTTGATATAAGTACCAGGTAGCTAACTTTATCGTTATGGTTATGTCACTATATAAATACCTACCTACTATATTTTCTTATTCTTGTTTCTTTATTTAAGGTCTGTTCATATTTGAACATGTCACCACCGTAAGAAAAACCAAAAAATATAGAGTATACAATAGATTACAATGATCTCGTCTTATTGCCATAGCTATAAGTACGATACACTCATCTGCCTAGCCTTTTCCCAACTATGTTGGAGTCGGCTACCAGTCTAATCGGATGCAGCTGAATACCAGTATTTTACATGACGCGACTGCCTATCTGACCTCCATCACCCAGTTACTGGGCAACACGACACTCCTAAGTACGATACACTGCTGGCCCTATTACAAGTGGGTAAAAAAGGCTATTTAGAGTGTAATGATCAATGAAAGGTCAAAAATAAAAAATAATTGTACTCTGTTTCTACATTATAAGCCACTTGCGATCAACAAAACACGTCCACATACAAAAGACAAAGTGTAATGTTTAACAACACGTAGGTAGGTATACGTAATTACACCGGCAATGATACTTGCATAATAACTTCCTGCTTTCACCGTAACAAAGACTATTCTCTTGCACGACTGTGAACTACAAACTTACACTTACGGGTGGCGAAACATAGGAACTAAGAAATGTATGGCAGAAGCTCTGGTTCGCGAGGACACTAGCGCTACCTGTTCAGAACGTATGTTGGCTTGTCGCCAGCATAATTGCGTTGAACAATAAGGTGTTCTTGTTGTAGTTTTAGCGGTTTTGCCGCTTAGCGGATTCATGGAACATGCCTCTTAAGCACAACTATTGGTTCCAAAATATTCCAACAAACATGTAACGACAACAATGGCGGTTCGTTTCTTATAAGTTTAACACCCAGGTTCTAGTAAACTGTCGCAAAACTAATTAGCTAAAATTGTCAAGCGCGCATGACTCCTCTGATTGGTTCATCACTAGACTTGCGTTTAATTTGTAACGTGCAATGATATCGTTAAATAATTCTAGTGAATCGATCCAATGGTTTCGTAGAAAAATGAGAACTAGAAAGGCAGATTGCAACCTCCTTTGAACTGCTTGTTTTTGTGTCGTCACGAACCCGAAAAATATTAAGAACTTTGACCAAACCACCCTGGCCTATTTACTATTAAATTGTGAGGTTAATATTATTACATCACAGTACCTATTTGAGCCTTAAGCCCTTTTACCACATGCTTTTACTATATCTCTAATAGTATTCCTGAGATTACCGTAAGTAGGTAAGTACAGACAAACAGATTATTAAAGGTGTTTCTGACCGAGTTAGTACTCGCAGGTACTAGAAACCACATAAGTAGTTACATACTATCCGTCCCAAATAAATAAAATAAAATACTAAAGTAAGAGATCGCTAAAAGCGATAAGGCCGCCCATTGTAATATAACATGTAGCTCTTAAGATAATTTTTATGATCAACAATAAGGAGTCCCTACCGGTAAAGTGGGGTAAATAGAAACACAGGGGTGTATTGTAACAAAACTTTAATAGAAACGACTTCAAACAATTTATTTTTTCCTTCGAAATTTAACATCTCCTTCACCCCCGATAAAGCGTAGTTTTGATAATAAATTGCAGCCTATGTTACTCGCTGATATTGTAGCTTTCTACATACGAAAAAAATGGATAAGCAGTATTGAGCTTATCCATTACAAACGCTACGCCCCGCAGTTAAAATTCCCATTTTGACGACCGATGTGGCACGGCGGGCGAGGTCCGCCTGCGACGCAAGAGGTTGCGGGTTCGATTCCCGCCTTGGGACAAATGTTTGTACGATCTACAAATATTTGTTCCGGGTGTTCTGGGTATTTGCTATATATAATAAAAATATATATCTATGTAATGTATTGTATTAAGTATATCAGTCATCTAGTACCCATAACACAAGCTCTGCTTAACTTGGGGCTAGATGATGCTGTGTGGATTGTCCAGCAATATTTATTATTTATTTATTTATTTATCCAACGCGCGAGTTGTCAACTGCGCAAGTCAAATTAATAATCATTAAGTTTTCTGATATTTCCCAATTTCTGCGCAATTTTCTTAACGCTCCTTTCTGTAAGAACCTTCTACAAAGTATTAGAAAACTTAAAAATATATTGAATGAAATCGGTAAACTCGTGACGAAGGGAAACAGGGATTCATTTTTATGATAACCTATAAAGATTGACAAACTTGAGTCTGACTATACAAAATATTGATGCTTCAGCTAGGTAATTCAGGTGGTAACGATTTTGACCCTGGCATACAACAAAATATTGTATTTACCTACCTACTCAGCGGAGATGACAAGTTAGAATCTTGATAAACGACTCGCGTGATGGTCAGTTGTTAACGTATTTAATTGAAGATACGTGTTTTATTCAGACAAATACTACTTATAAGTAGGGTAGCATCTCTAAAATCCGCTAACTAGGACAAGGATCGCAAAACTCCGGATTTAGGAGCTTAAAACCCGGACATGTTAACGGTTATCTTTTTCTAAGTTACTTGCAATTTATTCCTATTGGAAAAACAGAAATATACTTGAAAATAAAAACTTTTAAACCCGGATGACACTTGAATCCCGGCCCGGACGCTCCCCGGACGACCTCTAAACTAGGACAAATCCCGGGAAAACCGGACGGATGGCAACCCTACTTATAGGTAGATATTAAAGTATATAGTGGCTTTCGTTGTTAGGGAGTTTGCTGCACTACTTCTTCCTTGTAGCTTAGAAATCCCTAATTACGTCTAAGCTACCTAGTGGTTAAATAAAAATAGCCGCACTGGATTGATTGAAGGCTAAGCTACGTTCGCCGAGGTTAATCTGTGGATGGGTGACGATGCGTAACATATCGAAATTCCTACTGAGGAGGTAGGAGTCCTGGGACGAAAGTTCATAAATGTCGGTATTGGCACTACCTGTAGGTACCTATATAGAATGGGGTGACAGCTCACTTCATCTTTATCTTTACAGAATATTGCAATTCTATTGCAAATCGATAGCTTTAGGTACGAGTATACGATGTCTGTACACAATCTAGGTAGTAAGCTGAAGAAATTTGGACATAAACACATTTAGTAGTGAAATGTGGGTTAAATGGACACCTCTGCCCTACCCTTTGGGAAATACAGGCCCGGTGTTATATTTGTAAGAATCGATCTTCAAGTTTAATTTAGGCGTTAAAGTTCTCTAAGTACATCGATAAAACTCTTTGCATGATTAGCTTTTTTTTATTTGCGTTTATTAAGCATCATATTCAATAGAGCGTGTAAGCAATACAGTTAGATAGTTAAGTACGCACATTTTATGAATAAGATAAGTCTACCTAATCAATATTGTCTTATGACGCTGCTTTATAGTCTTATACTAACCTACCTACTCATTGACTATTATAACTTAAAGGTGTGTTATTTATTTGAGTTATAGATTTCATGTCACAAGGAAGGTTAAGGAAAAACTAAATTATCTACACAAAATAAAAAATCACCAAAAAGTCTATATTTAATTTGCTAAACTGCCAGCATTATAAAATTTAAAAATATTCAAAAGCTAGTTCGTTATTCGAATACCTACTTGCATTCGCGCGCGTTCGGATACTCGCATCGAGTTTATTTTGTTTTGCAGTAATGGTTTATCGTATTAATACAATAGTACCTGTTCGGCCGGCAAAGGAAACTATTTGTTCCTTTTTGCATTGTCACGCAGCTGTTTTAAAAGCGAAAAGTTTATTTTTAAGATGGGTATCTAGTGACTGGAGTGGCTTGGCCGGTATGTTGTTTATCTCACGCAATCCATACATATCATTTGCCCGCCTATTTATAGTGATTTCTGTCAATCTGGTTGGGGTAAATAAGTTATAAGTAGAGAGATTTATTAGTGCTGTCTTGTTAGTCTTGGTTGTAACCGCTACTGCCCAGTATCCTGGGTTCGATTCTTAGGTCGAACAAAGTGTTATTGGGTTTTTCTTGTTTTTAGTCTAGATTTGTGCCGCGTCGATGGCAATAGGCTCGTCCCCTATTTCGGTGTAGGTACTATAGGTGTACTTCCTAATCCTTTGGAGAATACAGGCGCAATGTTTGGATGTGATTATTAGTACTATAGGAACCTAATGTTCCTGAGGTATTGCATTTGTAATTATGGGCTTACTTATTAATTTTAATGATAACATTTATTCCTTTAATAGATTTACTGTTGCATTAATTTTTATTCCAAATTTAAACTGGTGTAAAACTCATGTCATAGACACACCCATGAAGGTTAAGAAGTTTCTAACACGATCGATCACAATGTGAAAAAGTCCGTAGATTTTTGAATCACCTCAATTCACATTGGGACATCAATATTTTTATAATAGTTTGAGCATGACTAAAGCTTGCCACCTTTTGATTTTATAATGAGAAAGTCTTTACTAGTCATACCATAGTTTATACTTGGCAGGTAATTTATCTTTGTACTAAAATTGACGACATAAAAAGTAAAACAATTAATTCAATTCTCTAGTAAATTAATGACCGTCAAATAGGTTTTCAACAGGGCATTTAAAAAATACCATACACGGCGTAAAAAGTGGCCCACGAGTTGCCATTAAAGACCAACATGTGTTTATAAAGACGTAAAAATAAAGACTTAAATTAAATATATTTTTTTTCACACAAGATATGCGTGGAAAATGCACTTAACAATTGTCTCATAAATTATAGACATCCGATACTGGCTGTAAACGAGAACATACCGGTGCGCTATTTTTAGTACGAATTAAAAAGTTAAACACAACCCATTATACCATGAATGGAGACGCGTTTTACTAGATGTTGATGAAAAGTGACGTTTTAAATAATTATAACGAAGACCTTTTATTTGCAAGTCACTTTAATTTAAATTCTAAATAAGTAAATTCTTTTTTTACAATTATTAGCGCGAAAGTTTAGGCAGATGAACTAATTTGATTTAGATACGGAATCGTATTTAAATCAAATTAGTTCATCTGCCTAAACTTTTTCCTTACTATGTTGGGGTCGGCTTCCAGCCTTACCGAATGCAGGTGGATATACCTACCTGACCTCCACAACCCAGCAATTAAAGGGTAAAACGATACCTTCTCCTTGGTAACACTGTTTGTCAGACTTTCGGGCTTCTGACTAGGTACTTACCTACCTTACCTTACTAATGAATGTACCTACTCTTAATTCAAAGGTCAAAGAATGACAGGACCAACGGCTTATTAACCTAGGTAGGTACCTATAATGAATGGTCACCCATCCACGGGCCGACCTTGGCAGAAGTAGCTTAACCTTCGATGGTCCGGAGGGGCTATTATTCAGCCACACAAATTAGTTCGAGCCGAAAATGTAACATAGGACACTCAGCCTCTGAAAATCGTCGGTCTATTCTAAACTAATGAGATATTTTATCCGCGACTTATCTGCGATCGATTTTTAATTGCCCGCTCAAATAGTCAAATCTGATAATATTTTTTCTAATAGCTGGCTATGACTAGGCACGTTCTAACAAAGCTTCAAACCAATTCATTCAATCTTTAAATACGATACTCGATAAGCTATGGTAGCACAATCAAAGATGGCCTACGGTAAAAAATACTTTGTATGGGAGTTATTGTGACAAAGAAGATCAAGAGAATCAGTAAATGAATAAGAATAAAGTAGTCTTCTCTTTGTCTTTGTTACCAAAATAGTACGATGTCAATTTTCTCGGACTGAGGAAGAAGGTACTGTAACACTCGAACCTTCGCGGATATTAATTTGTCTATGACCAATAAGACAAAAACAAAATAGAATAGATAACACATCTATAGGCTGACAGGCGTTTGACATGGAGACAAAAGTATCTTTAAAGGAACAAATCCTATTCAAAATATCATAATTAAATGCCTCTTAATTACCATTCTTGGGAACACAGTTCTACAGTAATCAGATATTACTTAGACAGTACATAATTAGTTAAAATTATTGTTCTAATTTAGGAAATTAATGTTTGCTCTACACTGTATTACCATCTACATGGCTCTCTACACTCATAATTCTTTAAAAAAGAAAAATACATTGGTAAGCATCTAGAAATAAAAAAAAGCTCAACATACAAACTCATTACTCGCCAAGTACTAAACACTCACATAATCTTGTAAGCGTCGTAATTAAAATAAACAGTGTTATGGCTATTAAGCAAAAAGTGGAAAAAGGCTTTTATATTTTAACGCCGGCTTGCAGTTAATTAAATTTGCAAGGCGCGCCTCATACCGGTAACTAGGGAGAGAGGTGTGAACTATCCAAGATGTGCGTCACTTGTTTTATAGGACTAAACCATCCTTTGATGTTCTGGTTGTTTTTTTTTTCTTAATCGTCTTCTTGACGGCTTTTAATTGTTTCAATTTTCGAACTCCTTATTATTGGCATGTAATTTCGCGCCTTTTATTATTTTGACACTAGCTTTTCTCTATGCAGTGTTTTCTCCTTGAGGTATTAACCATTATAATTATTAAGGGCAATATTTGGATTTTTTAGGGTTTAAACTTAGTAAAATATTCTTAGTATATTTAGAGAAAAGTTAATAAGGCGAAAATTACGAATGTAAGTAGAATTCTTTGTTATAAGAAAAAAAGGAAGTTAAGAACTTTTTTAGCTTGTTCCTTTTACAAAACTATCCTAGAACATATCACTCAGTACCTAGTGATCACAATAGTTTTATTGTGATCACTACAAGCTGAGTGATATGTATCTAGATGTTTATCTAGGGAAGATAATTAAAAAAAAACCCCTGAATGATCCAGTTGGTAGCCAAGTCTATAAAATACTTCACTACAAAATACCTAATTGCAATCAAAAATAAAATCAAACAGAAATACACCTTAAGCCTTTCTTTTTCCGCCGTAAATAACGAGTGAGCTAGCGTAGTGCTAACAAGGGCTATAGTTTTGTGTAAAACAAATACAATTTATGGCTATCGAAGGCTTTACATTAAAATACTTTGTAGGCAACGGAGCAGGCAATTTCTTGAGTCACCAGTCACCGAAGAGTGACGTCATCGTTGCAAATGGCAACCGGCTTGGCAAGGCCTCGCGACAGCTTAGCCATACCTACCGGTGCGCGGTACGCGACAAATAGCTAAGTTGTGTCTGCTAAACGTATTCAATTATTAATATCTGCACAGGTTATTAAATAAAATAGTAAAATGATAATTAACAAAGAAAAAAAACTTCATAATATTAGTGACCCGAATTACAACAGAACTACCTATATTTATACTAAAAGTAACTAGGTACATAAAGTGAACAGATAAAAAAAAGAATAAATAATAATTAAAATAACGACCGATTTTTATTTGCCAATACACATACACATGCACACATATAATTTAAATAAGACACACACATTTACACATACATACATTTAATTTAATTAAGTTGTTTAAAATACTAGGTCATATAAGTATTCATCATGGTCGGCCCAGCCTTTTCCAACTATTTTGAATCGGGTTCCAGTCTAACCGAGCGGCTGCCTATCTGAATTTCCACAATCTAGTTAATAGGTAACATGTATCGTGTAACCCTTTGGCAAAACTATTATGGTATTCAGATTTTCGGGCATCTCACAATACCCGGAACGATAGACAAAGATGATCTGATGATGACAAAGATGATAATAATTAGTATTACTATAAGCCTCCACTGTCCTTCCGTCTGTCCGTCAGCGGGCATGAACCGTAGTAGTTAGACAATAAATTGAAACATCAGGAAGTGGTGAAGGGTGGGCGTTTTGGACTGTATTTTGTAAACGTTTTAATGTTCAAAACGTGCTCATTCTCAGCCTAATTTGAATAAATGAATTTTGATTTGGATTTATGAAATAAAAAAAATTTGGTAAATAAAATTAATAAGGCTCCGTACAAGAAACGTGATACTTTTGGAGTTTTGGCTCGATATGGTACGGGACCCTTCGAGTACGAGTCCGACTCGCACTTGTTTATTTGTTATTGGTAGGTATTGTCACAGAAATTACCTACGAGTAGAAATCCATCTGGGATTTTACTTTCACCAAAAATCGTGCGGAATTTAAAACCATTTTCAATGAAAAGGAAGCAGTTAACATTTCAACAGTTGGTATGATGTAACTTATAAAGTAGGTATCGTGAAGTTCTTATGGCTTTCGCGGTTACATACTACACAACAAGGCCGTTTTAAGACCTTTTTTTTAACTCCCACATTGATTAGGTTTCATAGACAATGGTCATCACTTAAACAGAAAATAAAATTCTGACTATGTTTCGTTTTGTAAAATGTAAACGGGCATTCGAAATTTTATGACCACCGACGACATCTCCATTCTGGCGAGGCGAAAGTGCGAAACACAATAAAACCTCAATGTTACGGCTTACACGGACCGTAAAACGAAACGGGACAGTCATTCCCGCCAGAAACATTATTTAATATCAATTCCCGCCAATTTTCATCCGCCATGTTGGGCACGTCACACCTCAGTAAACAAGATTATTTTACTTGTCTTGCCATTACTTTAATCCTATCCTAACTTATTATAAATGCGAATGTGAGTTTGTTTGTGTGTTTGTTACGCTTTCACGCCTTAACTGATCCACCGATCACCATCATGACATTTCGCACATCTACACGTTGTCAGAAGTAGCAATAGACATAGTCAATAAAGGGTACCTTTCATTCAGAAAAAAACAGTACTTTCCCCGAAGGATTGACCGAGAAGAAGAGAAGAAGTACAAGAATGTAGTGTACATTCTTGTTCTTCTTCTCTTCTTCTCGAGCCGAAGCCGCGGGCAAAAGCTAATTGATTAATATAATTAATAATAAATTTTATACATACAATAGATTTGTACCTTCATATTTAATTTTATGAAGACATAAACACAGAATAATATCTAGACAAAAAGCCTTCGACCTGTTAATTTTATTGGTTAGTAATTATTACGTCACGATGTCGTGCCCGTTAGCCCGAGGCATTTTTCCTCACTATATAAATACTACTAGTTTTAGCCCGCGACGTTGTCTGCGTGAATGTTGGTTATCGCGGAGATGAAGCCGCGAATTATAAACTATCCTATGTCCTTCCTTGTGTCCCAAAATATGTCCATACCAAAGCTTAATAATATTTTTATGTATATAAAAAATTGGAATATTTTAGAAAACTAAACCAATTTTTTGCACAGCAACTAAATACATACATAGTTTCATATAAATCGTTTAAGCGCACAGACACACGGCCAGTTACGTAAACATTTATAATATTAGTATGGATTTGTACCGTTATAGCTTCTAAAAATGAATGAATAAATATTAGACTGCAACGGTGCATAAGATGTAACAGAACGTCATCTTTAACTCGTTATAAACACCATACATTTGACGCGGTTACTGAACAACCGGTACCGTACTTACTAATAATTTTGTGTGTGTAAAATCACGCCAGTATACCCTGAAGGAATGGGCAGAAGTGTACTTATTCTACATCCACATCTCGCCCGTTATATTCAAGTCCCATGTGAGCGTGCGAGCCTTATTGCATTCAACCGCATGAAGAAATTTACATGTAACTTCCAGTTAGTTGTAATTTTTTTTACACTTTGCCCTCTAGGAATTTCTCCTGTACCATGGTGCGTTTACAAACAGCCAGATCCAGAACAATTACATGTAGGTCATACAAATATTTTATGCGTGCGAGTATCGAACCCGCGAAACGCCGCGCAGCAGCCAATCGCTCAGCCACTGCGGCAACCGCGCCGTCAATTAATTTATTGTAGAACTATATACTGTAATATTGTGTAATTGTATGTGTAAATTGAGATACAAATTACGAAAGTAATAATAATTATGACTAAGTATATAAGACCGGACACAGATCCAAGCTCCAGAGAAATTCCAAATGGATACTAGTCAAAGTCAGAGTAAAATAATTTATTTCAATTAAACCATTAAAAAGGCACATTTAGAAGTCAAATTTAAAATTATAATAAAATACTCAAATGATTGTATTTGCCCCTTCCAAAATGTAGTTTCGATAAATCCACAAAAACACTTTGCTAGACCGGGGAATCTAACACAGTGTTATCCAGGCGCAGAATGGAGAATAGTAGGTACTAACCTATAGTACTATTATCCATTCTGCGCCCAGAACGTCATGCTTCGCGCTTACGGCCACTAGACCAAAAATCTAGCACATAAATCTTCAAATTATATTCTAGTACCTACTGTGTGCAACTAGAAGTCAAGTACCTACATACCTTAACAATGGTGCCTCCATTACCCTTATAAGGCACCCCGCACGCACCACTGGTTATGAATTCCATTACATCAATTCCCGCCATTATTCAAATTCCGAATAATATATTTTGCAGCTGGCAACTGCGAGTGGGTGCGCCCACCGCCAAACCTTGTCCATACATCTAGTTGCGTAAGATCTGACTTATTGCAACTCGAATAATCCTGTTCTAGATTTTGAATTGCTAATAAATGAGGTCGTGTTGCCGATGCAAATAGTTTAGTGAAGGGCTAGGCGTTAGTTGGGCCGCAAAACTCGTTTTAGAACAGTTAGCAAAGCTGGTGGCGATGCGTGACTGCTTCAGTATTATACCGATGACATCTATAGAACGAACTACAATTATTCTTATAATTTATCGTCGATTTCGACATTATCTGCAAAGGAATATCATGGGTGTCTTCAATTTCCTCATAGGTTATAAAGGCAGTTACATAATTGAATTCTTGATTTATAGTGATTTAAGGATTTATTGTATAAGAAGTAATAACTTCGACTGCCTCGTCGTACTAGCGGTCGGAAGCACTACTGCTGAGCATGAGGTCTTAAGAGTGTGCTTCGGAAATACTTACCTAGGCATAATGTTATGTAATAACTTTAATAGGCATATTCTTCGACGACATTTTAACTTGAACATGCCAGATGCATCTACTACACAAAAAATACATACTCTACTCCATTTAATCAGAAACCATTATCAGGCGCAAAACATTCAGTAAAAAATGTCGCTCATTCTTAATAGGTTTTCTTTCAATAACCGCGGTGTAGTCGCGTTACTTTTTGTCTCCTCGTATCAAATCGCGAGGGTTACAAACCTAATAAATAAGTCACGTACAAACATCCTGCGGCATGCGTCGTTGTCCATAAAAAATGCGCCACAGATAATCGTCGGTCATCGCTCTCTCTCTAGCTCTTTCGAAAAATATAATATTTTATTATAGTAACCCAGACCGCTTATGGGAAAGACAAGTTCCATAATGTCAGTCGTGTCTCGCTGTGTACACAAGTGTGCGCTGTGTAATTGTGATATTGCCTAATTTGGTACGAACAAAGGAGTGGTCTACATTCACAAAAAGTCTAGAATAAGACATGGCTCGATCTACACAAATCACTGAACGCATCGGCATCCATTACCTTGCATCGTGTTATTTGCCTAAGTGGTCCGATGCAGGATAATAAGTTAGTAAGAATAGCCGTGGGTTACGGCCACCTTTGTCTGGACTCCGCTCCGGTCATGACACCTCGGGGCTAGACAAAACGTGGTCTAATCTTCCGCAGGTAAATTGCCATGTAATGGGACCGTGGGTTTCACGATTGTTTCTATACAAGGCCGCATGTGCCTCAAATGTAACGTTATTGGGAGATTATTATTTAAAAATTAAAAACAGGGTGTGCATCGGACCGTGTAGCCGAATTCGTTAATTTGAAAAAAAAACGACCGTCACAACTTCCCGCGTTAACTGATGTCAGCATTATTTAAAAAGTGCTGCCACGTAAATTGGCAGCGGCTAATAAAAAGTTAAACAAAAAAAAGTATTGATCGGTCCCAGCAGGGCGCTTCGATAACTCTCGGGCCTAATGATGCATCAACTATCATATTCGCAAGGATAATAAAGATGTTTTTGTGAGCCCTTATTATATCGCTTTGTTCCATTTTTGATTACACCTCGAGAGCATGCAAGTGAGAATCATTTCTTGAAAGCGCTCATCAAAAAGGATTTATTTTGACGTTTACGTTTTTGCTGGCTCAGTCGGTAACTCGGTAATACTGCTATAACAGAGTTTACCTAATAATACGCAGGTAATTAAGTAGTAAAAAACTTCAGCATGTTTTTACTAGCGCTGTCCAAACACCGTCAAGGACTTAACACAACATTCTTATGTTAATTAATTAACATTAATTGTGAAAACTTCAAGTTGGATACTATTGTGGTTTTTGCTGCCATTTTTTTTACATTAGATCAGCTTATTTTTTAAGTATGGCAAACTTTTTATACAGAGTTCAAGTGAAGCTTATAAAATCATATTAAAATGATTCGGATGCCTGATGAATGGTTCTGTAGCAAAAAATAAAGCACCGATCTTAGATTTCATTGTACCACGCTACAGCAGTCACAACGAATTTATAGAGTTATCTGTATCCACACGAATTAAAAAAACTGCGTCATCTCACGAGCACATTATAAAAAGCTTCGGCTACTGTACTGATGTACACTTCATTTCTTTTGAAGCGACGAACTAAAATCTCATTACCATCCTCTTTTAACGGCTTACTCTCAGAATTAGTTTCGTTAATAATGACGGCATAGTAAAGGTTTTATGGTATTTTAAAGTTTGACGCGAGTCGGAAACTTCTAGCGAGAAAAGACTTTAGAAAAGGCTTGCAATGAGGTGAGTGATTTAGGTAAAACAACGTATTATTTGTAACGACATAATGTATAACCACAGTAGTGACGTCACAGAAAACAACGAAGAAAATAAAGAGCAAAGTTAACCCAGCAACAACACGAAGACTAATTAATATAAATGGCCATAACAATAAGCGATGTCATACATTTTCCTTCTTTAATTGCAGACAGAGTATAAAATTCAACAAAATTAAATTCGTCCTTTGTAGATAAAGGACAAAATGTGAATCTATTGTTTATATTCTGTTCACACACGTAGTATTTTAAAACCAGAGGCAAAAAGGCTGTTCGTTTCTATCTTTTTAAGTTCGGATTTGATTCAATTTTGTTCTTTATATCGACACCAGAAACTTTTCCAACACGCTTAACGACATTTAAATCACAATCGAACCGCCAGTCGCCATTTTCCCATAACTTGCTCCGTTCGTCAGATTCCCGCCATTCTAAAGTCGTCGACGCAAGCGCATCCGAGAGGCGGAACTCAAGTAATAGGCGCATTCCGCCGACCAGCCTGTGAATACCGACGTACTTACGATCTTTGAATGGCTTAGGAAGACATTAACGTGGTCCACGCTTAATGCTCGAACATAATACGTCGCCATTGTTTATCGATTTAGAGAACAAATTGGAAGTTTAATCGTTAACTGTAAAGGGCTTTGTCCTTTAAAAAACACAAGTCATTTCGGTAGTGTCCATAATGGAATTAATCTTTTTTTTTATTGTGGCTCTATTAATACCATTGCCATAACTTTAAGATGCGCTACAGAAAAAAAAACTAAGCTATACAAGACTTTTTGGTTCATAACGTAATCAATTAAATCAAAAAGTAATCACATACTATTATTTTTTCAGTTACAATCTGTTTATTTAAGTACTAGCGTCTAGCAACCAGTCGCCTATGTGTCATTCTAAAGTATAAAGTATAAGTAATACTGCAAAAAAATCATCAAAATCCGTTCTCATGCTGGTAGGAACTGCAACAACATGACATAATATATAATGAACAGATAAAGAGGCAATTTCATGAAGGTAACAAAGATTAAATGCAAACAACATAATAACTAGGCACTACTTAATACGTACCTAGAACTGCTGAGGTATATGGATGAATCAGCAACAATCGTCGACGTGTTAGAAAAGAGTTCTAATATCTTTATACCAGCCTGTCTCTGTCCCACTGCAGGGCAGAGGCCTCTATTGATACATATTAGGCCCGAGCATTAACCAGCCAGTGGCGGGTCGAGGGGTCGTAGGGGTCGTGACCCCCCAAATTGTTACGTCAAATTGAAAATCCTCCAAAATAAAATTTATTTCAATTTTTTTTAGACATTATTTCTGTACTGCCAGCTTCAACGAGAATGACGTCTCAACTATTATCAACACATTTGCGAATAAAATAGTAAGCAGACTTCAGAGTTAGTCCAGTCGTCGGCACGATGTTTTCTGTCACCCATGTCAGTGACGTCTATGATAAACTTAGAAAGTAGACACATATGAAATTAAAATGTCATAATGGTACTAGTCCGGATTTGAACCCACGACCTCATGCATGAGAGGCGACGACATAACCACTGGGCCATCACACACAACATTCTAATGGAGTCTAATTACTTACATTGATTGTGTAAAACCTATGGTTATTATGAGAAAGTCTTAATTGGTTTTCCATCCGTTTTATTTTTACTGTAGAGTGAAAGTACAATAAATCGCGTATGCTTTGTTTTTATGGTAGAAATTCACGGTAGTCTTGAACAAAATGGTGAATCAAGTACAGAAATTGATGTCTTGCTGAGCAAGTTTGTGTACAACGACCAGCACATGAAGCTACACCAATCAGTCCAATTTTTTTGATAGTTTCTCAACTTTAACACTAAAGAATAAGGTTAAATTTCAATTGGACAAATTTTACATTAAGGCATAGCTTGATGTGCTTGTCTGTACCCAGCTAAAACTCAACTGATAGAAATCTAAATAATGACAAACGAAGCAATCTCATTCAGAAGTAAAGGTTTACATCCTAATTGGAATCTAAAATCGGAACTTACGTATGTAATAAAAATAAAACTTACGAAAGAAGGTTCTATGAGCCAATCGGCTTAACCGCCAATATGATCTTACTTTATGGCGGGAAGCTTAGTCTATGGAAGCGGCCACAGATTACAGATGATGTATAGATTTTGTAATTTAAACTTTTTTTATTTGAGTAAGTACAAATTGATCATTCGATTCTAAGATTTATTCAAATTCGAACTTTGGAACAGCCTGATGGATACAAGAAATGTAAGCCTTGAGGTAGGTAAGGTTTATTATCTATTTAAATCCTTGTTTCCAATTGATGTCATGTCTATCTTAACAAATATTAGCTTTATAAGTGTCAATAAAGTAAATTTTAGAATCACTAGTAGATACTATTAAAAATATCATAAAAAAATGTAGCGCAAACTAAACTTAATGGTTTTGATTTTAAAGTATTTTTTTCTTAAAACTCAGTGCCCAGTGGTAATAAAACCAGTATAAGCTGGGGCCTCTTATTCTATTCAAACTCTTCACTACGCTAGGCCAGATCAAGGTCTAATTGTTACCATTGACATTCGGTCGACTGTATAAGTATGAAAATATTGAATGACTTCCATATTGACTGTATTCCAGTAGCAAGATGCCCAGACCATTAAGCTAAAGGGTTACTGTTCCATTTTCAAATTAACATTTCTAATCGATTTTATTACCACTTAAAAAAATATAAACTTTATGTTGTGTTGGTCAAGTCGAATTTACAGTGTATCTTTACCATTGAAAAAGCTCAAAGTGAAATATGTATATCATGTATACAATTCTGGAAAGAATTTATTTAAACGCATTGTAGGTAAATAAAATCTGAACTCAAGTCTTGATATGCTCTTCACATTCTATGGATTCATAAGGAAAATGAGAGATATGACAAAAACTTATTTTAGTTAAATAATGTTGACTAAGTTAGCTAAATATACTAAATTTTTCGTAACCTTTTGACAAACATCTACCTAATTTGCTCACCTTCAGAGCTTATTTGTAAGTCAAAACAATTAAATTACTTTAAATAAGTATTACGAATACATTATAAAACAGGCGGAACTGGGTAGGTACACACTTACACAGAGATTTTATGAATGCCATTAACAAAATGACATCAGAGATATTTAAAAGATCAAAATGTAACTTAGCTCGTATAATCATACTTGATATGATAATGTGACATGTCGATACTAGGGATTCCATAATTCCCTGAGGATTTTTCGGGACAATGATGTGTTAAAGACATGTAGGGTTTCAGGTGAAAATTATCACAGGCATGACTGACGTACTATCCGTCACCCATTCCGTGTATGCTGAACGCAATCACGCTCTTCTGGACTAGATCTTTTCACTGATAAACGAGAGGTACAGACAACACATCAAGCTACCCCAAACTGTCAGATTTTTCCAATTGGACATGAACAATACTCTTTCGTCATAAAGTTAAAAATCTATCAAAGAAAATTGACACATTGGGGTAGCTCGATGTGCTGGCCGCTGTACCTAACACTGATTCAATATCTGGCGATTTACGAGAAAAGACTGAGTGAAAGGGTTAGTAATTATCTTATTTCATAATATTGTGTTGGTCACTACATACCTACTAGTGTTACTAAAATTTTTGTTATGCCATGTGTCATTCAATTTATAATAATAATCGTCATGTTAAATGTCGTTCTGGTATAACAAATAAATGAACATGACCCAACCCTAGCAGTTTCTGATGCCGACCTATAAACGTAAATATTAGACATCGTTTTTCCAATATATGGATCAAAGTTCAATCATGTGGACTGTCAAAACAGTCAACAGAGTTTTTTGACAGGTGCTATTATATTTTTCCACAAATATTAATGTTTTTCCAATTACGAACCACTGCGAGGATATCATGGTCTCAAATCACAGATAATTTATTGAACTCAAGAGTGAAAACTTACATAAAAATTGTACGGAATATATAATTTTCACACAAAAGCGCTTTTACCATCACAATAACCGAGGAAAATTATAATTTTAATTAAGATTTCTTGCTGTTGTAAATTCGATATTTAATTTCTTAAGTTTTTGTAAATTAGATACAGACCTATTTTACGCTGTACGTATGTAAAATATAAATTTAGCTTTCGAAATTTAAATATCTGCTATGACTATTAATTCAGTGAATATTTTATGATGGGTTCATTGACGGTCTCCCTTAAGCTAAATATTTTGCTTTTAAACAAAAACAGCAGTGTTTACCTACACGCAACAACATAAAACATTAAAACAAAACACAAATACCGCTGCGTGTGCATAGGGTAAACCCTCGTGCGCAATCAGACACACGCACCAAGCAATCCTACTTCAAATGTTATAATTTTGAAGCACTACGAGGTCGGGTTAAGTAATCCTTGCAACGAACCGTAACCACTCATTCATTGCCTTACAAACCGATGCAAATGAACCCGCGAATGAGTACCGAGTACCGACCGTTTATCGACTACTATCGAATAGACCACAAATACCTACTAGACAGAGAGGGCGTTCGATATTTAAAATAAGCAAAAGTAAACAAACCTATTTGAAGAGTCGTTGAAGCAGGTGTCCTTTTAAAAAAAAATAACAATCACTGAACGGTTATGAAACACTATTGTAACGGGCACGATTGACAGTTTACGACACAAATGGGTCCCGCGATCGTATTCCGACTGTGTGATGCCGCGACGTGCGTATGCGCCGCTTGTTCCGCGCTGACTGCCTGCCTCACGAGACGTGCCCAGTGAACGTAGCATGACCTTCCTGCCCACAGAGCCTAGCAATAGAACCTCTTTTCCTTTTTGAGACGTGTATCCAAAATTAATGACCTTCTAGGAAAAATGGTTATAATGGGAAATGTCCTTTCAGAGAACAACATTTCTGGACACCCAAAAACTTTAAAGCAAAAATGTTACCTCTTACAGATATAGATACTTCATCATCCTCCTGCCCTTATCCCAATTTATTTGGGGTCTGCGCAGCATATCTTCGTCACCTCAATTCTAATCATAATATCTTTCACACAATCTATCCATCGTGTCTTTGTAACCCTACCCCCTCTACTTTTGTAACCCTCCACATTCATACTCATAACTTTCCTCACTACATGTCCCCTATTCCTCCGCATCCCATGCCTTTACCGTGGCAACCGATTTCCACACAACGTCTCACAGATATACCAGAGATACCTGTACAATAATAAATAGAGTAATTACAATTTCATGTGCTAATGTGCAAGATTTCCAATTTTCCACCTATGTACACTTGTACACCTATATTGTCAACGTATACATATATGTCACTGGTTCGCGACTCGTGACAACAGAACTATACCTACATAATTCTTTAAAAAAGTATTTTGAGAATATAACTCAAATGCTACAATTTCTACAAAACCATTTATTTATGATTGAGATTAGTTTATGATAGGTATTAAATGAAAGTAAAAACTGACTAACAAAATACCCTTTTTGTTATTCTCTATGGCTACGAAGTGCCCTCGCGAAGAGAAAGTATAACTTACCTATTTAAAAAGGTAACACCACAAAAAAATAAAGTCCCTAAACGTGAAGAAATCTGGAATTATCATTAACATATCCACAAATGCCAAACCGCTTTGAGCAAGTGTGGTTTTATGCTCGTGCCTTCTTTGTATGAAAAGAGACCTTAGCCATGCAGAGTGACAGTAACAAGGTGGTAACTGGTATTATTAACATGGCCAAAACCATATGAAATCGATGATATATTTCATTACTGCGTGCAGAAGCTCCAGCTAAAAAAAAACTCGCGTATTTCTTGAAAAATAAAGTGCTAAAATGACAGATTTTTTGAATTTCTCGAATATTGTGGTATGTAGGTAGATCGTACAAACATTTGTTCCAAGGGCGGGAATCGAACCCGCAACCTCCTGCGTTGCAGGCGGACCTTCGCCCACCGCGCCACATCGGTCGTCGAAATACATGACATTCATGATATGACATTTTTTTTTTTTGGAATGGGCATCTCGCAGTTTTTCCTTTAGGGATATTTACTGCTCAACCGAACTTTAAATATATGAAAGTTTTGACCGTTTGTTAAATCATTTGCTCATTGTATCGTGGCTGTTTTAAATAGATAATATTTTTTTCTTGAATTTTTCATTCAGTAAAATAATAAGTAATAAGGTAACATTAAATACCTAGGTCAAAAACTATATCTACCACAGCGTTACAAAAGTAAGATAAACCCTCCTTACGCGATTATTCTTATAATAGTAACGTAACTGGGTAACGACTCGCATCATTGCGGTAACCAACGGTGAAGAAACTGAAGAAAGTGCTAACAGGTGATTTCTGTTGAGTAATTGCGTATAGTGCGAAGTAAAGTTGCCATATAAATTTTCTTCCATTATAGTAGAAAATAATACATTTAGGCTTACTTGCGCTGATCTTGTAATCTCGCGATGAAAAGATACATGTAATATTATCCGACACTGTAGGTTAAAGTGGTAAACTCACATTCACCTCGCAAACGGTGGTAAACTCACATTAATCATTTATAGAATAAGCTCATACTTTGTAAATGGCATCTTAAGCCAGTTAAATCATACATAAAGGTAAATCTGTTCAGCCACTTCAAAGATTATCAGCTAGTGTCGGAGTGTTTAGATCTCAGCCATACAATTATGTAACTTATTTCCCTTTCACTCGTCCTATTAACAAGACGTTTAGAAAACTATGTATTTCAATATTCTGGCTCTTCCATTATGCGGTTACTATAACCAAATACTGCGGCCAGGAGTTATCCGCATGCTAACTAACTTACAGCAGAAGTATAAATATATATAGCAGGAAAGGATCTCGGTCGAACAGTTTTACTTATCGCAAAACTACTTTTGCTTCATTGGTTTGGTGTAGCAGAGCTCATAGTTAGTAGGCCATGGTGTGGAATTTTTGATTTGATATTGCAGCTAGGTATTAGCATTTGGCCCAAACATTTCCTGAACAGCAGACGTTTCGTATTTGGGCTAATTCAATAGTCTCAGTCTTGCGTATATAAAAACTTACGTAACCACCAACTTCGGTTTTCATTTTCAGCATCAGCGCTCTGCCACCAGTATAAAAAAAAAAACTTCTCGTGGCATTCATTTTCGATTTTATTTTTGTCAACAGTGACAATTGAAAAGAACCATGAAAAACACAAAATTATGTAGCAGCTATTTCGGATTTTGATTTTGATTTATTGCACATGAGTATGAAAAGTATACTAATAGTGCAGTTTTTATTACTAACTAGTGACTCATTTTTGCATAAGAACGTATCAAAACGGTGTCTAACTAACTAGCATGAAGAAAGAGGTCAATTTTGGTGTGTCGTGCCGTCACGGCAATCGTGCCGTCATGCCCTACGCCAATGTTCTCGACTTCCTTGTGGGCGTTCTCGCACATTATACACTCCTTTGTTTTTCTGTATGAGTCGCTTACTATACCTATGCCCCATTCCATTACCCGACCGAACGATTACGTATTGGTTTAAAAACTCATTCAATTAAAAATTCCATAAATTTCGTCCATACATT
The DNA here is from genome assembly GCA_905147745.2 of Phlogophora meticulosa. Lineage (NCBI taxonomy): Eukaryota > Metazoa > Arthropoda > Insecta > Lepidoptera > Noctuidae > Phlogophora > Phlogophora meticulosa. Next base: position 17,298,305 of record LR990519.1, read on the forward strand.
TTTATGTTTCACACCTACCGGGGTAACGTAACGGCCAATTTTTTCAAGTATTACAATAGCAAATATTATTATAAACATAATACAAAAACTATTGTGTTTACATTTGCTATGGTAGAATAATAGACTTTATACTGCTGCAACTTCTTTGTCGTCTGTCAAACGGAAAAAGTATTCTGTGGACAAGGTGTCAAAGTCTGACAGATAGTCAGATACTTGGAGTACTAGTTACTCTACTGTGGTTTAGCTGGATTTTGTTATGACCTGAATATCTTTAAACGCATTAATTGGATATAATAACTCAACATCCCTCCCATACATATATAAAAATGCATCACTTGAGAAAACTCGTTACAAATACTGGTAAGCTACATTATCCAAAATAGGTTATGTTTTGAAAAGGTTTTCTATTTCATAATAACAAATAAAGACCGTACTTCTCTGTTTTTTCATTCTGCAACATTTATCAAAAGATTATCATTACAAGTGAAAAACAATCTACATAAAACTAATAATAGTATTGAAATTGTAAGGGCTAAGTAAATAAGACGACTGAAAAAAATATCTTTAATTAACTATAGTTCTATATTTATGTTCTTTTTAACTATTCTGTATTTTATTAGTCAATATGTCGTTGGAGTAACTTTGAAATAAAAAAAAGTAAACATGGACTAAATGACTTTTTATTTATGTTTTGAGTATGAATGTGGAGGGTTACATGAGTAGAAAAAGACCAAAGACATGATGGATTGATTATATAGCTAGATAAAGGGTGACTATTGAGGCAATGGCAAATAGGATGTATGGAAGAAGAAGACATGTTATGCCAACCCTAAATTAATTGGAATCAGGAGGATAAAAGACTCATTGGTACAGACAAAAATTTTAAAAACAAACAATAGAATAAGCTATAGGTATTGTTATCGGCCGTATTGTTGTGTAGTAGTTGATTTTAGTATAAAGTGCCTATTTTCCGCTGGGAATATCTGAGTAGCAGTCCAGAGTCTGGATCCGTACCCGGTTTATGGCAATATGCTCACCCCATGGCATGGGACTGAAACATAACTGGCTAAATGAAGCTGTACTATTGGTACACCTCTGGACATATCTTTAGGGAATATGTTAATGTGTTTTCTTTTTATTTCAGCGAGCAAGGAGCATAAGCTATTTTTTAGATGGCCTCTCCTCAAAGACTCATTTAGAAGTTTAGGTACAATAGAAACTCCATCGTGCCAAAGACAAGCACCTGAGAAGTCTATCCCAAAAGGTATCCTTGGGCAGGCCACATGCCACACACATCCACATTTGATAACGGAAGACCATTTGACATGTGGGATAACGCAAGCAGAGTATAAAGAAAGACGGGAGCGATTTGTGAGCAAGTTGGCTGGGAAAGTGGAGAATGTTCATACCACACATATTGTAAGTCGCTTTTTTTTATAAAAGTCCTAGCCCTACACTAGGAATTTGTTGTGGGTGCGTTTACAAACATTTAAACTCACATACCCAAATAGCCATACCCAAAACAACTACCTGTAGGCCATACAAATATGTGATCAATTTGAAGTATAGAATATTAAGTCATATTGTTATTCCATGCCAATAACTTTTGTTGCACAACCTTACATTGCCAATTTTTATAAAACAGTATGGAATTATTCCAGGTTGTACAATAGAACCAACCTTTCTAGCCCGAGGGTACTTTTAAAAGGCGAATAATGCAACGGCTTGGGTATTTTGGTAGTTGCTAAAATACTTGCACCAAGAGCTGCAAATAATTTGAGTAAACAACTATTGTATGCCCTACAGGCGGGGTGTCCAGTTCGACCGCGCGGCCATAGCGTTTTTTTTAAAAAAAAACCATGTCAATTTTTTGTAAAAATTTGTCAAAGTTGATTCCCAAAACCATAAATTTGTCAAAGATACGGTTAAAAAGTTATAAGGGTTTGAACATGGCCGCGCCATTGAAACGCGGCGAACCGCGCGGCCACTGAGATCTTTAAAACTAAGCCTTGTAGAGACCTGAAATTTACGCAAATGCAAGATTTAATTTGTAAAAAATTTGTAAAAATATAAAAAAAATACTCAGGTTTATAGTTTAAGAGCTATAACACTAAAACCGAATGGCCGCGCCATTGAAACGGTGGAGAAAACGCTATCGCCTGTATCCCGCTGAAAAAAAATCGCAGAGGTGTGTAGTTTATTGTAATTACCCAGATTTGAATTTGTCGAAACTAGGAAAAATACAACAAAAATTCCTAGGTTTATATTTCAGGAGCTATAAGACTAAAACGATATGGCCACGCCATCGAAACGGTGAATAAAACGTTATTTCGCCTGTATCTCGCTGAAAAAGCATCGCAGAGGTCTGGAGTTTTTTGTAATACCTAGATTTTAATTTGTCAAAACTAGTAAAAATACAATAAAAATTCTTAAGGTTATATTTCAGAAGCTGTAGAACATTATCAGTATGTGGTGCGATAGGGTGACCATGTCTTATTGTTTACAGAATACTTTCTACTTATTGTTACAGAAATTATAATTCAAGGATTCTAAATAAAATTAAAATGAAACCATAAATATAAAAACAATTATGTTTATTGGTTTAAAAGTCACATAAATCACAGAATGTTACAAATTAAAAAAAAAAACTCAAAAATCACAAATTGTTTACTTACACTAAGATATAATCAAAAATCACAAATTGTTTACTTACACTAAAATATAATAAAAAATCACAGATATTTTACTTACACTAAGATATAATCAAAAATCACAGATTATTTACTTACACTAAAATATAATCAAAAATCACAGATTGTTTACTTACACCAAGATATAATCAGAAATCACAGATTGTTTACTTACACTAAGATATAATCAAAAATCACAAATTTACTTACACTAAGATATAATCAAAAATCACAGATTGTTTACTTACACTAAGTCAGATATAAAATGAAAAATAGAATTCATAATTTAATGTATGGTTTAATAGATGATGACTAAAACACTTTATATTTAATGATAGCGCAACTAAATTAATAATAATAATAATAATAATAATATTTATTTAATCAAAACAAGGATAGGGTACACGTTGAAAATACAGTTTTACAGAATCAGTACTATTTCTAAAAACGTGTGGGTGTAAGCACTGCTCTCCTAGCTAGGTTATGGAAACCTGTGTTAAATTATAAGTAAATTATGTTTATATTTTTTCTATTTTTCATTTTATATCTGACTTAGTGTAAGTAAACAATCTGTGATTTTTGATTATATCTTAGTGTAAGTAAATCTGTGATTTTTGATTATATCTTAGTGTAAGTAAACAATCTGTGATTTCTGATTATATCTTGGTGTAAGTAAACAATCTGTGATTTTTGATTATATTTTAGTGTAAGTAAATAATCTGTGATTTTTGATTATATCTTAGTGTAAGTAAAATATCTGTGATTTTTTATTATATTTTAGTGTAAGTAAACAATTTGTGATTTTTGATTATATCTTAGTGTAAGTAAACAATTTGTGATTTTTGAGTTTTTTTTTTTAATTTGTAACATTCTGTGATTTATGTGACTTTTAAACCAATAGACATAATTGTTTTTATATTTATGGTTTCATTTTAATTTTATTTAGAATCCTTGAATTATAATTTCTGTAACAATAAGTAGAAAGTATTCTGTAAACAATAAGACATGGTCACCCTATCGCACCACATACTGATAATGTTCTACAGCTTCTGAAATATAACCTTAAGAATTTTTATTGTATTTTTACTAGTTTTGACAAATTAAAATCTAGGTATTACAAAAAACTCCAGACCTCTGCGATGCTTTTTCAGCGAGATACAGGCGAAATAACGTTTTATTCACCGTTTCGATGGCGTGGCCATATCGTTTTAGTCTTATAGCTCCTGAAATATAAACCTAGGAATTTTTGTTGTATTTTTCCTAGTTTCGACAAATTCAAATCTGGGTAATTACAATAAACTACACACCTCTGCGATTTTTTTTCAGCGAGATACAGGCGATAGCGTTTTCTCCACCGTTTCAATGGCGCGGCCATTCGGTTTTAGTGTTATAGCTCTTAAACTATAAACCTGAGTATTTTTTTTATATTTTTACAAATTTTTTACAAATTAAATCTTTCATTTGCGTAAATTTCAGGTCTCTACAAGGCTTAGTTTTAAAGATCTCAGTGGCCGCGCGGTTCGCCGCGTTTCAATGGCGCGGCCATGTTCAAACCCTTATAACTTTTTAACCGTATCTTTGACAAATTTATGGTTTTGGGAATCAACTTTGACAAATGTTTACAAAAAATTGACATGGTTTTTTTTAAAAAAAAACGCTATGGCCGCGCGGTCGAACTGGACACCAGGCGGGACATAGATGATCTCAACTTAATTATTTAAGACCTGTTTTATGTTTGATTGACTTATGATCCACAATAACGTAAAATACGCGCAGAGCCGTGGAGTTGCGGATATCGGCCCGTCAAACAACAATACAATACAATGATCCCCAATAAAGATATTGATTGATTGATTAATCCTAATTGGATAGCTAATTTCGAAATTTATAACCCGTTTTATTTTTCAATTCCATCGGATATCATTAATATGATTTTAATTAAAGTGATATTTCTGTTAATTTCAGATAGTGATCCCGGCGGCTCAAAAACAGTTCATGTCAGACAAAATACCATATGTGTTCAGACAGAATTCAGACTTCTTCTACCTCACCGGTTGCTTAGAACCATCTGCCGTACTAGTCCTGCTAAAGCTTCCACAAACAGACCAATTTAAGGTGAAGACAATTATCCATATCTGCCTAGCCTTTTTTCAACTATGTTGAGATCAGCTTTTAGCCAACCAGACGCAGCTGGTTGTACCAGTATTTTACATAGAACAATAACCTATCTGACTTCTACAACCCAGTTAATGAGTAATTAATACATTATTATAACAAAAGTCCAAGATTTACAAATGACACCATGGACATTGGTCTATGCTGTCATTTGTAGATCTTGGGCTTGAAAAAAACCTCAGAGAGCATCTAAGGACATTGAGCTTTACATGAAAAGACCATCTCATTCAGAATGATCATCCTTCTTCTCATCGGCTTTCCTTACCTTGGCGTTTCTTAATAAGGGAGATAATGTTTTCCATAAAATATATCCCTCACTTTTACCCACTCTGAACAAAAAAAATAAACTTATATCTATTTCTTTCTCTCACAGAGTATACTATTCGTACACGACAAGGACGCACACGCCGAGTTATGGGAGGGGCCGAGAACGGGCTGTGCAGCCGCAACTAGATTGTTCGCCGTCGATGAGTCCAGGCCCGTAGAGAACTTTAACACCTTTTTAAACAAGTAAGTTTATTATAAACATAGTTTAAAAGCACAATTCTATTACTGACTTACTTTATTACTTTCATTATTCAAATTATTGTTCATGTTGCTTAACTCCTATACCAGCCTGATGCTTTGTTGCATCAACTTCGCAGCTAGACCAAATAATAAGGATGTGTCCTAGGTGAAAATATATTAAGTCTATTTAGTCCGTCACTAAGACTACCAAAAAATATTGGATACGTATTTTTTGCTTACTCAAATCAATAAAAAGTGACAATGATATAGCACATCAAAGTTCAGGCTTGTGACGTCACTGTTACGTTAAAAATGTAGCACGGCGTGACGTCACGCGCAATTTCAACGCACTATATCGTCGTCACTTTTGGTTTACATTACAAAAGAAAAAATACGTGACTAGTATTTTTGAGTAATCCAACTATCGGACCAAACATAAATTTTAAGGACACTACCCTATTATAGCAATCGAAATAAGGGGGCGTCCATTAATTACGTGAGGAGTTCGGCAAAATAACTATCGCAATGTGGGTGTACTATTAGTACTCCTCTGCCTTACCCTTAATTAAAACTGGATGACGTCTGTGTTTCATTGCTGGCTAAACTGAGAAGAAACACAAAAACAAAACTCATGAGCCATTATAGTATAGCATAATAGTAAGCTTATTCATATGAAATTATCATTGTCACACATATATTGGAGACCACATAGCTACCTCACAGCTGTCCCATCAGCCACTCATCACAATGATATCATGGACTTCCATCCACAAACAATCACCGACATAAAGATTTAAATACCCAGTACTTGCTACAGGATGACCTTATCAAGCAAGCCAGCGGTCCTCTGGTACAACAACGAGGCCCAAGTAAACTCGGAGGCCCACAAGGCAGTCCGAGGGGCCCTGAGAGGGGATAACCATAAGTTGACCCTGGAGGATCCCCAGCGTGCTCTACACTTTATGCGAGTCGTGAAGTCGCCGGCGGAGATTGAGCTGATGAAAGAAACTTGCTATATTGGGTCACAGTCTATTAACATGGCTATGGCTTGTACTAAACCAGGTGAGTGATGTGACTGAAGTAAAAATATAATAATTATATTTGGTCCGTCAGTTAGATTACCAAAAACTACATTGAACACGTATCTTTTGTTTTATTAAATCAATAAAAAGTGACAAAGATATAGCTCATCAAAGTTCAGTAGAAGGGACTTGTGACGTCACTTCTACGTTGTAACAAGGCGTGACGTCACGTGAAATTCCAACGCACTACGCGTCGTCATTTTTGGTTTACGTGACAAATGAAAAAAAATCGTGTCCAGTATTTTTGCGTAATCCAATTATTGGACCAAACAGGTTTTTTAAGCACACAACCTTATTGTTATAGTCGTTGCAATTCAAAACCGCGTGGTGTGAGTTCTATGTCATTGACATAAGGTTTAAATTGTAATTATTTACGCGCGGTTTTGAAATGCAACACTGATTAAAATACTTTAAAAGATTTTTTTTATTTTTCAAGTTGGTTTGGTCATGTTGAGGTTGAATGAAAGACGAGTAAAAGGATGAACAAAATGGAAACTCTGGGAACCCTACAGAGAGAGTTTCCACTGACATTTGGTGGTATGCTCCAGAAAGGTCAGGTGCGTAGTATTCGCTATTGGCGTGCGTGTACGACCAGATGAATGAACGTATATGTAGCTAAACAATTTTTTTTTTTTTTTTTTTTAAAACGTTGCCCCACACTAGGAATTTCTCCTGTATCGTGGGTGCGTTTACAAACATTTAAACTCACATACACAAACAGCTAGACCCGGAACAACTACCTGTAGGCCATACAAATATTTGTTCCGTGCGGGGATCGAACCCACAACACGCGGCGCAGCAGCCGATGGCTCAACCACCGCGCCAACCGTGTCGTCAGGTGCGTAGTATTCGCTATTGGCGTGCGTGTACGACCAGATGAATGAACGTATATGAAGCTAAACGATTATGTAAGGATTGAAAGGATTGCAAAAGCAGGTGGCGTTCTGTAATTTCCTATTACTCTCAAAAGAGTTTCTGTGTGTAAAGAAAGAAATAAAGAAAATCAAATCTAAGAAATACTGAATTATGTTGATTTTTGAATCTTTCACAAATATCAGTCCCATATTTTCCTTCCAGGTGTCTCGGAGCACATGGTGAACGCCGTGCTGGAGTACACGTGCAAGCAGGGCGGCGCGGAGCACCTGGCCTTCCCGCCCGTGGTGGCCGGCGGACCGCGCGCCACCAGCATACACTATGTGGCCAACAACCAGCTGCTGGGGGCTGATGAGATGCTGCTGGTGGATTCAGGTAGGCTGAAATGATTAGCTGGATATTTAGAAAAAGTAGGAGTGTAATATTTTTTTTTGTGAATGTATTATAAAAAAAAAAAAAATATTGTCAGGCATCAAGGCCCATAGGGTGTTAGTTACATCTTCCTTAAAGACTATATTAGTAACATGAAGGAAAAATAAAAAATCAAAATCAAAATAAAATAAAAGAAAAGTAAAAGAAAAATCACAATCACAGGAAGGTTTAACAAGCTTTGTTGCCAACATGTAGCTTAGTAAACCTCCCCATTGTAGACCCTACCAGCCTCTCTGCAAATACCTTCAGAATGCTGTTGCTGCTTCCCCTCACTCGAGATATTACTGAGGCAACTTTCTTCCGCATTATCGCAAAGTAATCGTCAGTATGCGCATCGGCGAACATACCTGACGCACTACAGTAAAGTGGAAGCCTCAACAGCGCCCTGAAGGCATTGTTGTATTGAATGCGCAGGGCATTGTCTGCTTTTAGGGTATGATTATCCCAAAGACTGCTGGTGTAAAAAGTTTGGCAGTAGACCTTAAAAAGAGTTAGTTTTACAGGAACTGAACAGCCATAAAACCTTCTGCATATCATATTTCCCCTCACAGCCAGTGCCCTGCGCTCCCTTCCCATATCCAAGTCGTCTTTTAAATCTTCGGTGACAATATGGCCTAAATATTTAAAATGGGTAACTCTCTGCAAAAGTGAACTATTCAGTTTCACAGGAGGGACAAAAGTAGGACTTTTATTCCTACCACGAAACACCAACAGCTCACTCTTTGTAGGATTATATTTTAGCCCATGCTGTTCGGCATATCGTTCACAAATGGAGAGCAACTTTCTAATTCCACTGATAGTAGGGCTAAGCAGCACCATGTCGTCTGCATAACTTAAGTTATTTTGACATACTCCATCTATATGGCATCCGACATGAGTGCTGCTGAGCTCAACAAGCATCTTATTGACGTAGATATTAAAAAGCCTCGGGGAAGTTAGACCACCCTGCCTAACGCCGCACTCGAGTTTATACGGTTCAGACAATGCATTAAGATAAGATATTAAGATAAGATAAGATATTTTTATTTGCTTAAAACATGGTATACAAGGTGTTATATTAAATTAGATCTACATGTTTTGCTTAAAAATAAAGCATGCAAACTTACTTACTATCTAAAAATACATTATAATATTGAATTAAATTAAATTACATTACATTTCATATTAAAAGATCATTAACATTATAAAAATTATTATTATTGAGCCATTTATATAATTGTATTTTAAATAATTTACAATTTAACGTTTTAAGGGTATTTGGTATTTTATTATAAATCCGTACACACATAACCAAAGAATTTAGACCATTTGACGAAGTTCCTCTGCTTGTCATACCAAAGAGATAATGTAGACACCAATGCAGTACAAACACCCGCCTCCAGAAGCTTCTCCCATAAGACACTATAAGAAACCAGGTCGAAGGCCTTAGGATGGTCCAGGAAACAAGCATACACAGGTGTTTTCCTGTCATTATAATATTTGACAGTATGCTTCAACGCAAGTATAGCACTTTCAGTAGATAACCCAGCACGGAAACCAAACTGTGTGTCGTGTAACTGGGTGTATCTACCGAGGTGTGAGTCGAGCACACTGTCAAACACTTTCGCTATCACATTTGCCAGTGAAATAGGCCTGTAGTTACATTTGTCTGCTATGTATTCTATCTCCTGTCCGATTCTTCACAATAGGTACAATAATTGTATCCAGTAACTCCTGAGGTAGGTAAGAGTGTCCCAAACACAGATTGAATAACATAGTCAACACTCTCGGCAGATGTATACCAGCGTTTTGAAGGTGTTCGATGCTAAGCCCATCATGACCAGGTGATTTACCCCTCTTCATGCCTTTAATCACAGATTTTAGTTCTTTACATGCAAACCAGAGGGGAGATCCTGATCGACATGTCTCAGCATCGAGCACCCTCGGCACAGACTGTAGAGGTAAACTCACTTTAAAATGGTCTTTAAAACAATTGGCTATCTCAGCGGTATCGTTTTTACCATCCACGCTAACTGGTAGGCTTGGAGTATTATGTAACCTTCTAAAAATTAACCTTATTTAATTCGAAAAACGTTTTTCATCATTTTGAAAAGGTACTAAGGTACCTTTCCAAAATGATGAAAAACGTTTTTCTGAATGGAGTGAAGCCAAAATATCCATTTCTATTTGTTCTTGGTTCTTAATGCACCATTTCAATTTTGATTTAAATATTTTACGACTTAATGTCATATCCTCAAAAATTGGACCACTACTGGGTTGACCATACCACACCCATAATTTAAAATTATTTCTAGCCTGTGTGTGAAGTTCTTTAACGTGTTTGTTCCACCCTTTTATACACTTTTTTCCTATAGTGCCTTTTGGGGTTCTGCTTATACTTGCAGCTTCACTTAATATAGACACAATTTGACTATACATTTTATCCAATAAAAATTTATGGTGGGTATTATCACAATATTTATCAGCACAAAGTTCAAACTCAATAGGAAAATCTAATTTCTTTAATTTTTCGTTACATAAAGAAGAGTATTGACGGATTTCCTCTGGTTTTCGTTCCCCCCAATACACACCGTTATATAAAGACTTAATTACATTCGTTTTCACTCTAATAACATTAATATCACACTCGTATTTTTAAAGGAAAGTGATCGGACCAGAACGAAAAAATTATACACCTCCGCCTAACTCTTCCGCCAGGATCACAGGCGCGATGTAATGTTGTATAATAAAAAGCCTCTCTATAGTTTAGGGGCACTCACGCCTAATTATCCTTGGACTCTTCGTTAAATGATTTCTTGATCTAGTGATGGCAAGCACTGTGTTAAGCACGAGGGACTGGTCTAGATTCCCGAAAACAACTGGTGAAATGTGGAAAATGTGGGTGTGCTATAGAGATACACCTCTGTCTAACCCTTCGAGGAGTAGAAGCATGATGTTGTTTTAAGTCTTGTAAAATACCAACCCGAAAAATTAGAATTCTGGCCTACTAAGGGGTGCCGTGTTAGACCTTTCTTTCTTTTTAAATATTTCCTGGTGTCAGCCACATCAAGGCGCTCAGAGTGAGGACTCTATACGCCCACCGAGTGATCTGAGTGAAGCCGGTGGTTTTGGTGAGGTCATAATCTGTCAGTGCCCGGTTATATTATGGTGTAGGGTGGCCGTTTTGGCGAACTGTCTTACTTAATTTTTGACGTTCAAAAAGTGCTGATTCTCAGCTAAATTCGGATAAATAAATTTTGATTTTTTATTTGTCTCCAATGACTGGGCGCTTTTTGAAGGGTTTCCTCCTCAGCCATCTACAAAGGTAGTAAAGTTAAGTTTAATAGTTGTAGAATAATTATCTGTTACATCCAAGGTCAGCATTATGCTAGAGTCCGCTTATACTGCTCAATAGAACTTTAAATACTTCATAACGTACAGGTAGCCAGCGGTGGATGTACAACTCGGACATATCCCGGACATGGCCGGTGTCCGGAAAGTTCTCCAAGCACCACAAGATACTGTACGAGCTGGTCCTCACTGTGCAGGTAAGAGTCTCGATATGTTACAAAAGGTCACCCATCCACAGACTGACCTCGGCAAGCATAGCTTAACCTTCGATCAACCCTTGCGGCTGTTTTTATTAAGCCACGAGCTTCTCTGTGCTGACACGAGCTGTTTGAAAGTAGGTCCTGCGTCCCAAATTAGTAATAAAACTAAAATGAGCAAAATTGCATTCTCTAGCTTTTCAGTCTGATGCGACAATAGGCGAGTTGTTCATCCGTGCTGACTCATCATGTCATGGTGACAGCCACTTTTGATTGTGGCTTAAAATAGTTATAGATAAGGGCTGTCCCCGAGAAAAAATGCCAGGCATAAGCCGTCTTAATTTAATAACTAAAAGAATGATCAGTTTATGCTACAACTTGTTTATTGGGTGTACTTTTGGGTACACTTCTGCCTATCCCCTCGGGGATTACAGGCGTGATGTTATATTATGTTATCTTGTTTATTTCAAAACGTTCGACCAAGGTCGAGCGCGTTCAAAGTTTTTTTAGAAAAAAAAAAAAAAAAAAAAAAAAAAAAAAAAAAAAAAAAAAAAAAAAAAAAACATTTGGATGGACCATTCGTGTATTTTGTTAACCAACATTATTTTTATTTACAGAAACGTTTGATTGAGATTTTAGGCGAGCAGCGTCCGCCGCTAGACAAGTTGTTCGACAGCATGTGTCGACTGCTCGGCACACACCTGCAGCAGGAGGGCATCCTGTCCAAGAACATTGATGGACAAGAGCTCCTTGGGGTGAGAGTTTATTTTAGAACTGTTTTAAACGTGTGTGAAAGAGATAGGATTTCTGACAAGGTTTTCCGAATGTTGTAGTCATTTTGTTATTTATAAGAACTGAAACTTGGAAAGTGAAGCTGCTTGAAAATAATGTAGAAATGTTTGCGCGAAATCTTTGGATTTTAATCAATCATCAGCATAGAGCAGTGTAGGATCTTTTTAGGGTACCAAAATAATAAAAAATGTTATAAGGGTAACTTGTGAAGGGCTGATGATGATGTTTTATAGAAAATCAGGACATCATTTCGAAACAATTTCTAGGATTACATCAGCAAGATCCATATTATTTAAAGCAGAAACTGGAAAAAATATTAAAACTTTCATTCGATACATAATATTTCTATATAAAACTAACGAGTACAATTAAGGCGTTTGGCACACTGCACCGCATCACGCAGCATAGCGCGGGAGTGCGTGTTCTTACGTTGTTTGCAAGTATCTGTGTTTGTACAGAAAACACGCTTAGTGCAACACACTGAAAATGTAGTGCAGCACGAGCAGTGTTCGTCGTCCGTTGCCACGCATCCCGCTGTGTGATGCGGTGCAGTGTGCCAATCGCCTAAGGCTTGTCCAAGAAATATCGATAAGTCAAATATTTATTCTAAAATATTGTTTTTTTTTTTTGGCGTCCCTATCTAACCTGTAATAATTACATCGACAGAAAGCATACCGCCTGTGTCCTCACCACGTGTCCCACTACTTGGGCATGGACGTCCACGACGCGCCGCTGGTACGCCGCAACGTGCCTGTCTCTACCAACATGATTGTCACTGTAGAACCAGGCAAGTTTCATTACTTATTTACGGGTACTTAAGTACATACTTACTTCCAGGCTTAAAGTACAGTTTCTTCGATAATGTGCGAAATGAATCGTTTCGCGCTCAGAGTACGACGGGTACTGCGTAAAATCGGTCTTTCTAGAAGATTATGTTCAAATCGGTCCCTTGTTAAATTAAGACTACTTACATCTCTTTCTCTCTTATAAAACAAGAAAGGGAAGGACATCTATAAGAACTGGACTGGCTAAACTACTGTATACAAGAGCTCAGTTGTAAGTCAGTACTAGTCCGACTTACTGTACTGTCCTGTTACTGGTGTCGTATAAACCTGCCTTAAGGGTATAGACTCTTACTCCTCCAGGGACTTTTTATGATTTATGTCCGGATAAAAAATCTAGAAATTACCATTCCAACATTTTGCAATCCTGACGTTTTATGTTTAGCGCTATTAATTATGAAGTTTTAGCTATTCAAAGACGACTAATCCTCTGTTTTAACATCTAGGTATCTACATAAGACCAGACGACACGACAGTACCCGAAGAATTCCGCGGCATCGGCATCAGAATCGAAGATGACGTATTAGTGACAGACGGCGACCCCATCGTCCTGACAGACACGTGCTTCAAAGAAGTTCACGACATTGAGGCTGTCGTTGGCAAACATGGTCTATGATCATAGACAATAACTTAAACGGCTTCTACTTAAAATAAGCCTGCTCTATGCGTGTGAAATCGTAGGTGAGAAATAAATGTTGCCATAGTTTGGCTATTCCCATGTAAAAGGACCACTAGAGATTAATTGCCAGATGTGAAAATGAAGTGTTACCTGGGTTTTGAGGGAGATAGAATTGGCTGATAACCTTTTTGTAAGAATTGTAAATGCAATAATATTTTGAAGGATTTAGTGTAAGTTATTTTATTCGTTTAGTCATTTTGCGGGCTTGTCGGAAAAGTGTCGATATATTAATATAATATGCTGGACAATCCACACAGCATCATTTAGCCCCAAGCTAAGCAGAGCTTGTGTTATGGGTGCTAGATGACTGATATATTTAATACAATACATAAAATAGGTAGATATTTTTAATTATACATAGCAAATACCATAATACTGTACATTCAATATAAGTATTGATATTTATATTCATTTAAGTATTGAGGTTTTCGATATCAATAAATATGTATATTTAAAACAGTAATCGAAAAATTACACCCTAGCCTAAAAAGTTGGAGTTCTGTAACAAAAATACAGCACTCACTAGGCTTGACCAGTAAATATCGATGTCATCATCATCTGCCAAGCCTTTTCCTAACTGTGTTTGGGTCGGCTCCCAGTCGAACCGGATGTAGCTGCATACCAGTATTTTACACAGAGCGACTGCCTATCTGACCGCCACAATCCAGTTACTGGGGCAACACGATATCACGATAATCAGACTTTCATTGGTCTTCAAATGACAGGCGGGACCAACAATGTAAGATGCTTAGGCACAGAAGAGTCTCTCGATATGTCACGAACGGTCACCCATCCACAGACTGACTTCGGCAAGCGTATCTTGGCCACAAGCTCCTAATATATCGATACGTGTTAACACTTCCGACATCCCAAAACGATTGTAAAATATTTATAGTGATTGTATTGCTTACCTCATCTGCCTTCATAAATTTGACCACTATACACTAAATTATAGCGTTAATAAAAAAATGCCGCCATTTTTCACACAACAGTTTCATAAACTAAAATGCTCAAATGTAAACTTATTGTACAGTAAAAGCGATACTTTTGAAGTATTTATTTCTTAGCGTTTGTGCGCGTTTATTGTTTTTTTAACCGTGTACTGTCCTTAAGTTGTACAGAGTAGTAAGCGGTCATGTTCCTTTGTAAATAGATATTGTACATAAAATGATTAAAATGTTGAATTGAGTAATTTTGTTGTAGTTTTTACTTTAACACATGTAGTGAAAAGAAACACGCATGCGCGTTTCTAGCACCGTACGAAATATTTTTGAACGCTCAAGGGCGTTTGCCGCACAGAGTAAGTGGGTGTTTTATTAGCAATTCAGCAGTTAACGCGTCCAAATTAAATGCAATGATATTTATTTCTGTAAGTAATTAAAAAAAAACTTTTACACGTTATAAAAAGTAATAAATAAACTACATTTCGAATAGGTCGGCGTGTCCCTATATGACTATTTTGAGCAGAAACACCAAAGTCCAGTCATTATCTTGGTCAGATATGTGAGGACCATGCAGATTAGTGTCCGAGATGGTATTTTGAAGAAATAACCAGATATGAGTGGACCTGTTCAGTATACATTTGTCATCAATAGTAGAGCTCAACTCAGAACTAAGGAGCTCAACGCTAAACCATGATATATGTGCAATGACCAACAGTAAGAGCTTGTCCAGGTGAAGCGGTTTACGGAAGAGTCAATTAGCTCGATTATGTGATACTACAAGTGCGTCCATTCCATACGCGCGTTTGTTACCCGTGAGTATTTTGTGAGTTGCTGGCAAACCTCGACACGCGCGGTGATCTCACGCAACGACTGACTCGCGCGTATATCACCTAGTCTAAACAAGCTCTCAGGACTGTGGAAGATACACTTATGTCGTCATCGGCCTATTCCCAAGTATTTTAGTGTCTATTTTCAGCTCAAGTGGATGCAGCTGATTACCAGTATTTTACATGAAGCGACTCCCTAAATGCCCACAATCCAGTTACTAGATAATACAAATCTGCTGGTAAGACTGGTTGTCAGACTCTGGGGCTTCTGACTACCTGTAAAGATGAAAGGTCTTTGAATGACAGCCGGGACCTACTGCCTAACGTGGTTTTCAAGGCACGGAGGGGCCTCCGTGTGTAATGAATGGTCACCCATCCACAGACCGACCATGGCAAGCGTAGCGTACCCTTTGGTCAGCCCGTGTGGCTGTTGTTTTTTAGCCACAACTCAGATGTGTATACAAGATTATTTCATGGTGTATACAGAGATCACAAAACATCTGCAACTAGACTAGGACTTCGCCCGCGACTATGTGGACCATGAAAATAATGCGTATGAAATAAAACAACAAGAATGTAGAAAAAAAATATTTATGTAAAGTACACTAACATTTTCCGGGCATATAGATTTTAACATTGCTTTAAATTGGCCCGGACGTGAGGCACGAAGGGAATGCTTTATACATTGGACATTGTATAGTAACAACAGACGACCTTCTTTTTACAAAATAATGGTCGCAATCAGGACGTCTTCTAACCTTCCTAAATTAAAGGCTTTTGAAATATTACGTCATTGATTTGATTTACATACAGAACACGATTTATTATCTTTACAATATTCTGTATTGCTAAAACAAACAATTTTTTTTTACATTTGGTCCTCAAATTGACAATGTGAGTTCGAACTTAGAGTTATAAAACAAATATTTTAAAATTATTACATTACTTACAAGCGCAGCTCAGACTACGCTATATTATATCGCCGTATAGTATAACACAGTGCGGCATTTCTTTATTATTCAATACTATATAGCATAGCACTGTGTGAATGTATCCATACAAAATGTATGCTGAGTGATATCGTTGTACTTTATATTATGACGTAGTCTGATCTGGAATAAAATTGTGTACTTATAAAATAAGATTGTATGAAAATTATCATAAAAACTGATATATTCATACCTACGACTTCTGTTATCATTTTGTATAGCTCTCAAAGTATGAAGACATAATATTTTGCATATACTTTGCATGTTATAGAAAATAAAAAATTCTAACTCCCAATTGATGATAAAATATAAAACTACCTAAGTATAATGGCAGAAACTCTTTTTTGTATCTTTTCATAGCATTGCAAACTAAATATAACAAAAATATATATTGATAGGAATGTTCTGTAAAAAAATAGTTTTTATTAAAATATCTACAAACCTATACTTACAGGGTGGAAAGAACATCGATGCACAACCCCGGTACCATGAGTTCGGTACATGAATATAGATCCTCGAGTATTAAAATTTTTCATCGGCTTTTTCCAATAATTTACGTTTTTTCTTATGTTTATTTTGCTTTAAACTGTAAAATCTCATAATTTATATGTATCCCAATGAGATTTTTATTTAAAAAAGTACTTAATTCACTTCTTTTGTTAAAAATCTCTTTGGGTTAGACAGAAATCCTGTTTTTTTTTAGTTTGAAGAGGACGTAAAAATTATAAAAACTGACGAAAAATTCTAAGGAGTCCAGAATCATGTACTGTAGTAAAGGTATCGGGTTGTGAGTCGATGTCCCTTCCGCCTGTATTATTAATAATGTTGACCTAACTTGATAGAATCAATGGTCGTAACCAGCACGACTTTCTTAATAATTACGATATTATCCTAATATTCGAGTTACGATTCGAATCAAATGCAAATTTATTAGAGAATGTTTCTACTTTTTATAGTATTGAACACGTGAACATGAGGAAATTGCCATACATATATTTTTAAACCTTATTTTTTACCTTAGAACAAAGTTCATTGTTGACCCCAAGCAATATTTCATTTGAATTTGCAACAATCACGTTATAGGACATAGTAGACACTCAACTCAACTCGAGCCGTGGAGTATTCTTTGTATGAAATTCACTACTGCAACGCACACTAATCGGAAACGTAACGTAATCGCCTCGCCTCGGGACACGCTCTAGGCCAAAGGCGATACGGTGACGATCCCTTTTCCCAGTTGATATGTGTGCTTTGACCTTTACTATACCAAACTCTGTAGTAGTAGATTGTGCATCAAGGGCCAAGCAGTGTCTTATGGAAAAGGCACCAAGTTAGAGAAGGTTATATAAACTTATTTAAAGTTAAAAAATCAATACAAACTATCGACCAGAGGGTTATCCCGGCTAGACAATAGAGCTAGTAATTACCTACTTAGGGGTAGATTTGCATGACATATAATTTGACATTGTCGAGAAGGTGGTGTGAAAAACACTGATGTCGAAACATTTCCTCATGTTTCACATATTTATGTTTTTTTACTGTTTACAAGGTAGCCATACAAAAAATAAGGCACTAACGGCTACCACACCTTAACTTCATAAATTATATTATTATTTAATATTCGATAGAGCTAAAAACAGGTAGAAAAAAAAAACATTTTGTAAATAAAGTACCTATAGTAAATATAACTATTACATTTCAAACAACTATTATAAGTCATTCACGCACAATATTATTAGAGATAAATTTTTTTTAAGTATGTCTTACAAAAATTGATTTTATGTTAACTTTACGACGTTATGCAGTTTCAAAAATCACTTTTTACTATAGTATAAATATGTATAAACGCTTCCGAGGCCAAGTTTTTTAAACATTACGCCTGTATACCCCGAAGGGTTGGGCAGAAGAGTACCTAAAGTACACCCACATTACACCAGTTATTTTTAACTCCCATGTAATAGGGGGTGAGCCTATTGCTATCAATCGGGCACACGTCTAGACTCCGGGCTGCTACTGAGAAAATCCAAATGAAAAATCCAGGAATCGAACTCAGCACCTCGTGCTTAGCAGTCGCGTTTACGACCTCTAGACCAATGAGGCAGTCAAGCCAAATTTCATCAAAAGTAATAATGACCGTTGGTCTGATGGTCGGAGGCGCTACTGCTGAGCATGCGAAGGACCTTGTAGTCAGCAGAAGTGCTTAGGCCACGCAGTAACATTTCTGACATGACAGTAACCCGGTAGGGTTCGATTCCCGTGTCCGGAGTGTTAATGGAATTTTTCCATCTGGTATTACTTAGTAGTAACTATGAGTCTGAATTTGAGCCCATCATCATCATCAGGCTATATTTGTCCACTGCTGGACGTAGCCCTCTCCTAATGAGCACCATAACGCCGTCTTATGTTTGCCGCATCTGGATGCGGCAAACATAAGACAGTGCGTCTGCGAAAGACTGCAGGCAGATGCTGGCATCTGCCTGCAATTTTTCGTTAGTCTTTCGTTATATTATATGAGACTTAAATATAACTGGCGAAATATGGGTGTGGACCGCTGCTTAACCCTTCGGGGAATACAGACCTGATGTTATGTTTGTATGTTGGGAGAGTAACAAAGACTCGATGAAACCCAATGTACTCAACCACATGTACTCTTAGGAAGGGCCAACCCACCGGCCATTTACCAGAAAATCTTAATTCAATAATTTTATCGTGACATTACCAAAAACGTTTACACCCACACAAAAATCCGCCACACATTTAATTTTCATCTCACTCATCACCGTCCACCATTTATCACCATCATCGTTGACACCGATCACCAGTCATCATCCGGCACTCCGCCCGGGTATTCCCCTGTAAGGCACGCAGTACAATGACCCCCGAGACCATCGCTTGGGGTCGACTTCATGTTGTAATGTACTGCGGAGACTAAACCTTCTACGCTTAAGTATTCTAGACTGTCGGAGCCTGAAAATAAGAGTGATTTCGGTTAAAAGTTGTTCTTGGACGATTAGGCGGGCGACAAGACGTAGGGAGATGTTTTTCTGTTAAATGGTGGATATCACATCTATAGGAACAAAATGCTTTGGCAACACTTTTATTTTGCGTACAGCTAAGGGGCATAATTCACTGTCGAAGTGGAGTCAGACCGAAGTGAATTCCACTCCTTAACTAAAGCAAAGCAATCTTCTAAAACCAATGTAAGTGTAGATACCGCCAGAGCATAAAATCCCGCGCGTGCCCTTGCTTGAAAAAGCTTGGCGTGGACCAAGCTTTTATAATGGAAACTATTAATTTCTTCGTTGTCATCATGAATTTATCAATATCCATGGTGTATTTTAATTTGTTTCATGCAATTAATTACGCACGGGAGCTTCAACTTTTAAGATACATATTATAATAATAGCCTATAAGACACTCAGGAATAATATAGCTATTATGTTCCGGATATTACCCGCTACATACAAACTTACAAACAAATTTTACCTATATAATATTAGTATAGATAGTGTAAGGTACGCACCAACGTGTTCAGCTAATTTGTACGCGTCCATTTTGTTGGCGATGAGCTCCTCCCTTGTGGGGATGTTGATACCCATATAGCACGGGTACTTGAGCGGCGGCGACGCTATCCTTATGTGGACCTGTAGGAAGAGATTCAATGTTAATTCACGGTTTGTTAAGTACCATTTACTAAATTTAGCATCATCATCATCTGCCTAGCCTTTTACCAACTATGTTGGGGTCGGCTTCCAGTCTAACCGGATGCAGCAGAATACCAATATTTTACATGGAGCGTCTGCCTATCCGACCTCCACAACCCAGTTACTGGGCAACACGGTACCCTTGGTAAGACTGGTTGTCAGAATTTCGGGCTTCTGACTACCTGTAACGAGTGTCAACGGCTGACCGATTTTGATGAGACTTTCACTGGCATATATCTAATGTTATAAAGACTATAGTATTTTACAAAGAAATATTGTACAGCTCAAAAAAAAATATTTGCCATATTTTTTTTTAATTTCACCCGTACTGAGGCCAGCACATCAAACTACCCCAATGTGTCAAATTTATTTTATAGGTTTTCAACTTTATTACAAAAGAGTAAGGTTCATGTTCAATAGGGAAAAACTGCCAGTTTGGGGTAGCTTGATGTGCTGACGTCTGCACGAAGTCGCGGGTAACAGACAGTCGTTATAAAAAGAATGTTTGTCTAACCTCTGCCGCCCCCGCATCCCTCAGCAGCTTGATGATGGGGCCGATAGTGTTGCCCCTCACGATGGAGTCGTCGATGAGCACGATCCGCTTGCCGCGCACGTTCTCGGACAGCGCGCCGAATTTCTTGGCCACGCCCAGCTGGCGCAGGCGCGTGGACGGCTGGATGAACGTGCGGCCCACGTAGCGGTTCTTGCACAGAACTTCCATGAACGGGATGCCGGACTGCACGGAAGAGAATCATGATTATGTGGAGGGGTATAGGACTTAGTCGAACTATGAATAATATTTGGGTACTATTAACATTAAAATCGCGAAACTTGATGTAATTTTGGTTTTTTAATATGCTGTATAGACCAGTTAGTATATTGTTAATCCAAATTAGCAACTTGGAAAAACGAGTGCTCCCTGCTCACCAGGCGGAAAACTGCGAAACTCGTTTCCAGCAATACAAAATCACATCACACGAATTCGGGGCTTTAGTACTATCTCAAGCACGACTGACACTTCTTGACCCAATATTTTTAAGATAAACATAACACCACAATAATCCCCAGGACCAGCAGAGATGTACCTTTAGTACACCACATTCAGCCAGTTATGTTTAAATCCCTAATAGGAGATGGGATAATCCCGCCACACTATTCCCAAACCACTACAACTCCTGAAAATCAGAATCAACAGTGGCGACCACCAGAATAGCGCCGAGACAATGAAGCCCGACGAGTCCCGGAGAAACGATTCAACGGTCTTGGATCCCGCAGCGAAATTAATCAGAAAAGAATAGTGGAGGAGTTAGAAAGGAGTCGAGTCTATTGCCATCAACCGGGCTGCTACTCACAATATGGAAAATACCAATAACCCAACCAGGAATGAAGCCCAGGGAGGTGGGTAAGATAGTGGTAGCATACCTGTCGTGCGTATCCATGCGCAGCCGCAGTGCCGGACTCAGGCACAGAGGACACGATGTCGGCGTCCACGGCCGACTCGCGCGCCAGCATGCGGCCGCACTGCATGCGCGCAGAGTACACCATTTGACCTGCAAAAAGGAAGTATATGGTTGTAGGATTATGTCGTGATGGCTACTAGAACCCGGCAAGTACGAAGGTGACTTTTCCAAGTTGTAAGGGAAGGCCGTAAGGGACATCGACACATCGCCTGATAAAAAATTTTCGTCAGCTTTTTCCTAATTTTAACTGTAATAAATCATGATTCCTATACACCCTGAAGAAATTTTTAGTGAAAAAAGTAATAGTATTAACGTTTTGATTAAAAATCTGGATTAGTCAGTAGTCATAGTTTTTTACATTTCAAATTGAAAAAAAAATATGTAAAAATTAGGAAATAGGAAAAAGCCGACGAAAAATTTGAACAATGGGGGGGTCCATAATCATGTCCTGAAGTCATGATGTCAGTTTGTTCGTCGAAGGCCCTTCCCCCTGTATGTATACTTTCTAAGTTCATCTTGGATATCACTGACATGTTTGCCGAAGG
Organism: Phlogophora meticulosa; assembly: GCA_905147745.2. NCBI lineage: Eukaryota > Metazoa > Arthropoda > Insecta > Lepidoptera > Noctuidae > Phlogophora > Phlogophora meticulosa. The sequence continues at coordinate 17,320,373 of LR990519.1, forward strand.
CCACTTCAGCCTAGATGGTAACCGGCGTCGGGGTCAGAAATGTCCATATTATACAACATTAGGTGATCAGGCCTCTAGAAACAATTCTTAAAACAGACCCCCTTTTTAAGAGTACCATTTTCAGTATCAAACCCTTGGCTCTCTTCAATCGAGACTCTTGGCTAGTAAGATAATGAAAAAATCCCTTATTTCCCTCACCTTCAAAGATGCTGTCCGCCCTGGCGAAGTACACGTACTCGAATATACAGAAAGCTTGTTGTTTGTCGGCGGGGCGCTCCACAACGTCCACGGTTCGGATCCCGTGTCGAGACATCTCTACTATCTCGCCCGGCAGCACCTCGCGGACGTAGCGGGCACCTGCAAGATAAAGAAGAGTTATTATGAATGCGAAAGTTTGTCGGTTTGTGTGTGTGTTTGTGTGTGTGTGTGTGTTACTCCTTCCCGCCGAAACGGCTTTAAGAATTTTGATGAAATTTGTTATTCAGATAGCTCATTAGTCACTCGTGCCATCAAACATAGACTAACGCTTTTTTCCCATAGGGGTAGGCAGAAACTACAGAACGCCACCTGCTAAGATCCTCACATACTCCTTTTGCATAATCGACATAAAATTAACAATTAAACAATATACTAACCGATAGAGAGAAAGCCGCACGACTCCGAGGACACCACCCATCCTTCAGCTCTGTCTTCGACACCGTTCTTTGCACAACCGTTCTGTACAACTGAAATAAATAATATAAAAAATTAACATCACTGTTTTATTTAAATATTTTTTAATAGAAAAAGATAGCGAATAGAGTAGAAAAGAAAGCGAGCGATGTTATTTTTAATTTTATTATGGCTACTGGAAAATGCATAATTTAAATGACGTTTGGGGTTAACAATATACACAGAAAGGGCTTTCCTAAGATGTTTTTACTGCCAATTTCAATAACGCATCGCAATCCTAATCTCAATCTGCGTTCTAAAGCTGCTGCTTCTGATTCGCCCTCTCAAGGTGATAGATTGCACTAGGCCATTGATTGGTTAAAAACAAAGGTCGATCCCCAGACATAGAATGTTAATATAAGTTCATGCATATTTATACTAACTTTTAACAGTTTCATCACCCACTTGACCCAAAAATAATGCGTTTCGATGGAAACATGAATTCATTTAGAAAATGCGGTTATGGGGCGTAGCAAGGAATAACGAAAATCTTTAAAACTGCCTGCTTTCTCGCTGAAAGAGTCTCCAATTCCTAAAGTCGATTTGTGAAGGTTTTTGACAACCGTTCCCCATAGGCCTCACCCTAGAGTGGAATTAAGCCACATATATCATCTTGCTACAACCTCAAAAAACCGTGTTAATTGCGGTTACAAGCAGGCATAATAAATAGTCTTTTTTAACTATCTGCAGCCATTCTGCTAAAAAGGCTTATCCCAATTCCCAATGTAAATTTGTTATGGTTTTTATTCTGCCACTGTTTAATATAGCTGTATGTAATTAAGCCTCACGAACTTGGAGTGGAATTTAACCACGTTGTCTATCATCTTGCTGCACCCTTAAAAAACCATGTTAATCCTTTACAAGCAGGCATAAGTTTGCCTGCACCCATTCTGCTTAAAAGGCTGCAGCCAATTCCCAATGTAGATTTAACAATATATTCGTCCTAAAGCCGTCTATTGTTCTCTATAGGCCTCAACCTAGTGTGGGATTTAACCACGTTACTATGATCTTGCTGCACCCTTAAAAAACCATGTTAAATTCCGTTACAAGCAGGCATAGCAAATAGTCTTTAGCTTCTGCAATCATTCTAATGAAAACGCCTCTCGCAGTGCCCAAAGTAGACTCGAGAAGGTTATTGAAAACCGATTCGGCATGAAGCCATACTGTCCCCCATAGGACTTTCCCAAGAGTGGAATTTAACCACGTTGACTATCTTGCTACACCCATAAAGAGCCCATGTAATGAGAGTAAATATTATGGAATGTGTTCATGCATTACCCTCAGCATGCCGCGCCGACGACTGTTTGTAGACATCTGCAAATGTTTAGTCATTATACATACCATTTATACATTTTTATTAGTTATTTTGAACTATAAAGGACTGATCAATATCAACGAAAATTTTCTACAGTGTGTGTAAGAAACAGTACATTAAAAAGAGTTAAGTACTATGCATTCGCGGCCAATTTCTAGACACAGTATCATCTAGCCCCAAGCTAAGCAGAGCTTGTGTATAACACAAGCTCTACTACAGAGATAGATATTTTTTTATTATACATAGCAAATACCCCGAACACCCAGAACAAATCTTTGTAGATCGTACAAACATTTGTCCCGGGGCGGGAATCGAACCCGCACCCTCCTGCGTCGCAGGCAGACCTTCGCCCGCCGCGCCACATCGGTCGTCAAAACGGCTAGCCGTTTTGTAAAACGGCATTACGTTCAGCCGGAGTGCGTTACAGCTTAACAAAGTTGCGTGGTTGGTCGCTCCAACTTAACCTAACCCATTTGGTCAGGGTGTCTGAATCTAGTCTGACTGCCAACAGTTCAAATATTTTGGTAACATTTCGGCTGAAAGTTGATCCGCCGTAATACAAAATGGCTAACCATTATGTTATGTAGCGGATTTTGCTTTGACATTTTATAAACATAAAGTCTAAGGGCCTATATGCAAGTCGTTTTTTATACGTTCATACCATGTAAAACGCAGTATCTGCCTTGAAAACACAGCACACGTTCCGTTTCACGGAGTAGAAGCGTATCGACGGCGTACAGAAATAAGACGCCGAGTGCTTGGGCCCTTAATACCGTATCGTCGTCTATTATTTAGTGTAGAATAAGCGTCACATTGATCAGTCGTTCAAAGTTGTTATAAAACACACAAATAATGAGTAATGGTAGGTTTACCCATGTTATAATGAGTTCATTATGGGATACATATAACCTTGTTTTTAGTTGGCATTGTGCTCATTATGAATAACTTTTACTGAGGGACTAACGCTGGATCCCGAAAAGAAAAACAAATTTTCAGTACAATACCTGTTTCTTAGCTCGACAAAATGGAAGTAGAAGCAGATTTAATTGTTCGCTACCTCAGTTTTGGTCGTAATGATGAGCACAATAACCCTTAAGAGGTTCAGTGTCAAAAAAAGTAAGGTTGTATATCTTATATCTTACATACATATATATGGTAATCTGAATCTCGGAAACGGCTCCAACGTTTTTTATGAAATTTAGTATGCAGTTGGTTTCGGGGGCGATAAATCGATCTAGCTAGGTTTTATTTTTATAAAACGCTGTTTTATCCAAGCAAAGCTTGGTTTTCAAGGTACTTTAAGACTAATGGAATAATATTAACAACAGTTGTTTGTTGTAAAAAAAATAAGATAGACGAGTTCATGTAGTTCAAAGAGCTACGCTGTATTACGTTATGCCCAAGTTCATCCCTGTTGTTAAAGATTACTTACATGCGTCCCTGATTAGCAGCATGTAGTAAAAATAAACATTTTAACACAGTTATGTTTAAGTATCATGTTATAGGGGACGAGCCTAATGGCATCACCCGGGCACAAATCCTCCAAAAACTGTTATCAAATATGCAAACTCAAAATTACTTTTGTAACAAATATTTAAAATCCATGAAAAAGTGAGTTAAACAGAATTTGATCGAACGACCCTATGAAGGACACTGTATACCCATTATTACATGCTATAAATATACCTCAACGATTCAAATAGCTTGCTATAAGGATGATAATGCCTTACACATAGTTTGGTATATATGACTTACATGAGGATCCAAGAGGTAAGATCTTGCCGAGACACAGCGGCCTGTTGCCGTAGGGGTCTCGGACCGCGTAGATCTTGTCTTTCAGCATTATGACCAGTGAGTAACTTAGAGGAGCCAGTCTGGATGCAAATAATAGTAAAGAAAGATTATTTAATTTACTGATAAATACGTTAAACGCCAAGTGAACGACAAACAATACACATTTTCTATTGTGTCTCGTTTTCTAGCAGTTGAGGTGTTAAATTACTTTTGGATTGCGAAAAAATATATGTCATATTATGTACTAGCTTTTGCTCGCGACCTTGTACGCGGTAAAACAAAAGAGGATTTTAAGTTAGAACTCTGGCACGGCACGATTGGCGCAGTGGCTGAGCGATTGACTGCTGCACTGCGTGTCGTAGGTTCGATTCCCGCACGAACAAATATTTGTATGGCCTACAGATAGTTTGGCCTGGTTGTTCGTGTATGTGACTTTAAATGTTTGTAAACGCACCCACGATACAGGAAAAATTCCTAGTATGGGCAAAGTAATTAAAAAAAAATTGGTCTTTTTTTATAAGTGTTAGGTTACCTCATGAGGTGGTTAATACGTGCTGGCCAGTCAGGTCCATTGGTCTCGCCCTCTGGCGGGTTGAGACACAGAGCTTGTGTGATCAGCTCTGAGTCGGAATGCGTTGATAGACCTACTCCACGACCTAACACCTGAAAAGTGATTATAACAATAAATTAGGGATTCGGGACCTGGGTACTTTGTAAGTGTATCTTTTACGTCACTGACTTCGTTGAAGGAAATAATTGTGAGGAAACCGGGACCTATGAAGGGGTAAAATATCTGACTAATATTAAAGGGGTAAAATTTGTTTGTACGTATGTATGTAGCGGGGTAATCTCCAGAACGAATGATTGAAGTCTTACATTTTTTTCACTGTTACATACGTACATTCAAACTATTTACAACTTTTGAATTCATTATATTATTATCTGCGCATAATGTAGTGCATGCTGTGCTTTTCTGTAAGTAATGAGGCATTTAGACTTAAGTTTGCAATGTAAATATTATATAGTTATAGTGTACTTATTGTTGAGAAGCCTAATAATAAATTAATGTATCTGGCTGGTAATTCTAGGTAATACGTAGACCATCATCAACGTAGCCTTTTCCCAACTATGTTGGGGTCGGTTTCCAGTCTAACCAGATGCAGCTGAATACCAGTATTTTACATGGAGCTACTGCCTATCTGACCTCCACAACCCGGTTCCTGGGCAACACAATATCACTTGGTAAGACTAATACATAAGCAGATCTGCCTTTAAAGCACGTGCTGTTGTACAGTCAAACAATTATTATAAGGATGAGCAAGAGAGATTTCAAACTAATAAGAGATAACAAATGAAAAAATACCTTTGAAGGTATTTTCAATGATAATGGAAATGGATACGGTCTTTTTACAGAATTTTAAAGAAATAAAAATCGTTATTTTGGCACTAAAAGAAAATCAATGTAGTTTCTGTCAAACCCCATGGGAAAAAGCATGGCTTGGTAAGCTTGTTTCATAAAATGAATAAATTACCATCTTCCTAAGACTGCTGCAGTTGACCAGTTCTCCGTTGTGTGCGACTGCTAGCGCCCCATGTGCTGTGTGTACCACGAATGGTTGACAATTCACTTCCTCAGATGCTGCTGATGTTGAGTACCTGAAAACAAAATGTTGGTTACCAAGGTGGGCCAATATTTGACGACCGATGAGGCGCGGTGGGCGAAGGTCCGCCTGCGACGCAAGAGGTTGCGGGTTCGATTCCCGCCTTGGGACAAATGTTTGTACGATCTACAAATATTTGTTCCGGGTGTTCTGAGTATTTCCTATGTATAATAAAAATATCTATCTATGTAATGTATTGTATTAAGTATATCAGTCATCTAGTACCCATAACACAAGCTCTGCTTAGCTTGGGGCTAGATGATGCTGTGTGGATTGTCCAGCAATATTTATTTATTATTATTATTTATTATTTAATATAAAAGAAAGAAAAACTATTTATACCACAAGCAAAAAGAAAACAAATATTGTTGCAACAGAAGTATTAAAAATAAAGTTATGTGCCTTACGACTGCGCCAAAAGATCCAGTTCTGCAAAAATGCCAGAACTAGTGCCTGACTCTAGAGTATGCGTAAGTTAATAAATTGGCAACAATTGAAATTCAACTTTACTGACTTCATTACAAGATTGAAATTGGTACGGCGGAATATAATTGTGCATTGTCGTAACTTTGAAGATCTGAGAGATAAGACCTAGATTTATATAATCTCTTCTACTATTTTAATACGAAACCCCTAAAGACCCCTTCAATACAGTACCTCCCTTTCTGGAGGGGGTTAAAAATAATTTGTTTGTTACTAACCTAGTGTGTCCAATGCCGAGGTTTCCTTTGAGCTTCTTCATAGCTTCGTCGTTAAATATATTGTTGATGAGTCCCATGCCCTTGTGCGTGTTGAACGTGCGCGCGCTTTTGCCCTCTGACGTCACTATCCCGGCTGACTCTTGCCCTCTGAGGAGTTAAAGGTATTTTGAAGTATGTCCTCTTAAACTGATGATAAGTGTGGTGTTCACTAGGAATCACTAGTAAAGACTTGAGGTTTATAGTTAAACAACCAAATTGTCAGTAAGTACACAACAACCCAAGGGTGACGTCCAGTCGCCACCGGGCATCCCCGGTGGCGACTGGACGTCACCCTTGGCGCTGCGAGAGAGTCCCAATCCATCGATTGGGACTCTCTCGCAGCGTCACTCTTGCGTTGAGTGGTACATTTATTAGTATACCACAATAAGAGAAGTCCATTATGGTTGCTGTTTTAGGTATAGTTTGAGGTAGTGAGTGTGCCAATATTGCAAGGCGTTTCTGATACTCATAGGCGGTGAGGAGATACATCACTTTGCAGACTGATTGTGTTACGAGTGAGTTTGTTCCACCACTTCTTCTTTCCAGCAAAAACACTAGGAAGCGGTAAAAGGCATGCGTTTTGGGACACTGCCTTGTGTAATATTTGAAGTTCAAAAGTGCAAATTCTGAGCCCAGTTTTAACACAGCTTTTATTGTGATTTTGAATGGATTTTACTGTTGTTGTTTTTAAAGTTACTTTCACAAGAAAGAAACGTTAATATCGTTATATCGATGTAAGGCTGACCGTACATTCAGAGTTATCCGCTTCGTATTCCCAATTGGTTTTCAATTTCTCCGTTCGTACCGTAAACGCTATGTGTGCATTCCGTAATAAGAAAATCGGATAAAAACACCGGTACTATGGCCAGGTAATTTGTAACTAACCATATTTCTAACACAATAAGGTTCATATTTCTATGGCAATAATAATATAACATTTCTACAGTTGTTCCACTATGGTTTATTAAAGCGGTTTTCCCCCGAATTCTCATAACACATAAGGAAATAGGATGTGTGTGGGCTTATGGAAGCCGTGTATTCAAATAAAACAATGATTTGTTTCATAAGTCGTCCAGTTAGTGTTCCCAGTAATCTAGCTAGATATCTGTGCCTATATTTTTTGTTGTTTATCGGTCATTGTATAGTTAATTTTATTATCTTATCCGGTACAATTATTAGGCTGGGCTGAATTTTTGAAAGGGATAGGTAAGTAGTTGTTTTTTTTATCATTTGCCTGATGTCAAAGTTCTTAGTTGTATTTTTATAAACTTATGATCCCATATCGGGGACACTGTGAGGGTGGGGGGAGCTGGATTGTGGGGAGTAATTGACTATCAGAAATCACAAGCAAAAGGAAGTATTCTGTTTTTATTGGCAAATGGGGTAATAATATTTGAGATGTCAGTCTCGAACGTCTTAAGCAGGGAATTCATGATTTCATTTTAAAATAATTATGTAGTTATTAATTGTCTATTTTTAGGTTTTTGAATATTACGTGACGAATTGGAGGGGGGTGGAGTCACACACAGTACATGGAATGACTGCCTATCTGACCTCCACATCCCAATAAGTCTGGTTCTCAGACTTTGACTTTATTTTGCTGAGACTAGTTGACAAGACTAGTTAGTAGTAGTAGTAGACTAGTTGTTAACAGGCTGCGGAGATTGGTAAGACTGTTTGACAGAATTCCGACTTCAGTGAAATGTGTGTTAAAACATTATAACTCTACTACCAGAAATTTACTTCAGTTAAACAAGTATATCTCACCTGTGCTGTAACGCGACTAATCCTAGACATATGACTTGTGGTATGTCGACCTGCGTCGGCCATTCTCCCGTGCTTATGGCTCCGAATACTCCGCATTCGTGGGTTAAACCTGTAACAAGGATGATAAGCGTTAAATGATAAACTAATTATTATCCTCTTGCCTTTATCCCAATGTATTTGGGGTAGCATGTCTTCTTCTCACATATCTGCAGCACTGCACAAACGGGTTTTGTTGACGGAAGAATAGACAACATGAAAGAGTGTTGAAAGAGTCTACCCTCCTAAGTATGACCATGTTAAAACTGCAGAGAAGAAAGTTTTCTATTCTCTACAGTCTATGGGGCACCTCGTGCTCAGGTATCAGAGAGGTCAAGTTGGAAAGAATGAACGTTCGTCTATTCTTGGTAGAATAGATTCTATATTGGTCATGCTTGCCGTAATCTAGATCGTTACCTGCTTTCTAGCCCATATCGTCTTTCACACAATCTATCCATAATTTCTTAGTCTGCCTCTACTCTTCTAACCCTCCACATTAATACCCAAAACAAAATGATGATCTTGTAACAACCGAACACACTTTGACGGCGAGATCATTTTTACCAGGCCGACGTGCAGTTGAACAGCGGGGTAATTGCCAAAATAAAATCCTTCCGATTGCGATAGAGAGTGTGCTTCGTAATTGGGGTGCTGACGAGTCTTACTGAGTCACTATTGTACAGGTTTCATGACAGCCTAATTTTCACAGCTTCCGCACTATTAAAACACGAGGAGTAAGGTGCCAAAAATGCCAAACTTAAATCTAGGAAAATCTATGGTCAATCTGGAAAAAAAACTTTACTCCGCGTTTAGGGGGCGCAAGTTTAAAATAAATCTCGCGAGAATACAAACTCACAATAAATCGTGAACAATCTTTTTGAATTTACAATAATACGCATCTAAATTCGGCAGTTCGTAACATTTCCGTGTCGAATCGAGAAATTATGAACTGACGTACTAACTAACTAGTATTTGTTATTAGCTATACTAGCATTTACATGTGTCATCAAATACGAGGATACTAGATCCGACTACACAGGGTATCCTAGTGTGGGGTCTAGAGTTACTCCATTGCACACAAATTTGTTTTTTTTAAATCCATTCTTGTTGCCTTCGGTTTTTTTTTGTGCTTATTATTAAAAGTAAACTTGTTCTTAATAAATTCTTTTCTATTTGAAACACAAAAACGCCTACCGTCCAACACGCACGACGTCGATATCAAGACGTTGATTATAAGTTCAGAGCGCAGACACCGCTAATCAAACACGTTTCTATTGAATAGCCTTCAGTTACGATTGACCCATTTTTTACGTTTCTTCGGTTCACCGACAACAGTAAGTCAGTTAATAATTATGTCGTATTTTATTGCAGAATCACTTATCGTAATATTTAAAATAATTATTTTTTATTGATTTTTTTTTCTTTGCTTGATATCGGATTCGATTTTTTTTATAATGTGCCTGTATGGCTCATATAACCGAGTAAAACTGGTTTTCTGGAGAGGCATAATGTCAAGCCACGCAGTTGTCGTGTTGATTATTTAATATGGTGAAATATTTAGGTACATATTACAGGGTGGAAGGGATATCGACGGACATACTGGTACCATGAGTTCAGTAAATTATTCTGGACCTCCTTGCGTTGGAACACGATTTTCGTCGGCTTTTCCTAATTTCTAAGTTTATTTTTGATGTTCATTTTACATAAAACTGTAAGAAATCAGGATTTCTACCTAATCCAATGAGATTTTAACTAAAGACGTGAGTTACTTACCTACTTTCTATTTTAAAATCTTATTGGATTAGATAGAAAGGTGATTTTCTCATGATTATTTACCATTTTAAGTAAAATAAAAAAACATGAAAATTAGGAAAAAGCCGATAAAAAAATTTGTAAAGTACATCGACGAACATCCCGATACTATGCAGTATCGGGATGGTCGTCGATGTACTTTCCACCCTGTTTACTAAAACGAAAAGTTAACTAAGTTGCCATATCATATGATGAACAAGAAGCAGATGATACAAAAGCTTCGATAAAGATTCAAGATCAATTCTCTACAAAACTGGTCCAAGTCACGTGCCGATAATAGTTTCTACAATAATCATCTGCAATCATGCAACACGCCACACATGGTCGTTATCGGAACAAAGCTGAACGTATGGCATATTGACCTCTGAAGTTTCATCAACGATGATAATAAGACCGTCTGTGATAACACTCGGAAACGTTTGGTTCCGAATTTTATCTAAAGGCGTTCATAGTTTAGTATGGAATAATACTGTGCAATAGTTAAGCCGGTTACATAAGACAAGATCGCGGACTGAAGGACCAAAAATTACTCGACACTCCTCAATCATTGTACTGATTATTCAAATGTATCTGTGAACCGGTTACCGACAGCCTGAAGCTTTAGGCATAGATTTGACTTTAACTACAGCTCAACCATCGAGGCACAGACTGCAGCCAAAAAGCGGTGTATCCTAAATAACTTGGACACCTTTTTAATTTGTACAAAGCATAGGTACAGTCGTATTCGGAAAGGCTCAGCAAAACACTAGCTTACTACACTTCAATCGGTGGAACGTAGAGAAAAAAGCCTCATAGGCGACGAGGCACTGACATATGGGTAGGAGCTCCATGCCCTGATCTCACCATCTTCCTTTTACTACCGGACTAACTGTAAGGCGCCGCACTTGGTTGACATCCTGACTAGTCGTATCTATCGCTTGTCTAACACTTCCATAATCATCAAAATCGCACACACAAACTGTGGAACTTGTAGCGTATATCTTAGTTCCCTGCCCCCTGTTACCCTTACTTGAAGGCTGATCTTATTCATCGCTTTAAATCGCAGGCAAGACCGAAGCCAAGAGCCATAGAGAAGAAAACCTTCAGTTCAGAACCAACACACACACGCATGCATAACCTCACGCCTTTTTCCCATGGGGGTAGGCAGGTACTACAGAACGCCACCTGCTACGATCCTTACATACTAATTTTGCTTCGTTTAGGTATTACTCGCCAGTTGCGAGTACTGCGCACCTTCAAGAACATCACCAATAAGGTTAGTGCATGTCCTTCTAGGGCGTCCCCTCCCGGCGTTTCCGCTTACCTACGTCTGTCTTTTAGATCCCTTTTGTTATTCAGAAAAAAATAACTGTGATTATAATAAACCACAAAAATGTCGCAATATTAGAAGTAAACAAAACATAATGGCGTAACATGGGAATTAATTGCGGCCAGTGGTCGTTATAACACAATTATAACTTCGATACCGACTGTAAAATCAACAATAGTATTAGGCGAAACGCGGTACTATATCAAATGTAGGAAATATTTTTATAGTTGTCCGTGATCTATAACTTTTATGTACGTACTTTCTACATTTTACTGTCCACGCTGATTTTCAGATGAAGCCATAATCCATGGTAATACCAGGTACCTCAAATCGATCTAACTATGTTTACTGCATACAAAAGATGGACTCCTCGTCCTCCTGTCATTTTTAACAAACATTGCAGCAAAGTCAAGCTTTGTCATTAAGGGCCTGCAAATATTGATATCGATAAAAAGTAGAGCCCTAGGCGAGTGATTATATCGAAGATGGCATTGACCTTCGCAACGGCATTGGTTTAAAGCGACTATAAGTACCTGAAGGAACTGACCATTGTCAATTCACTGTCGAACATCTTCGTTATTTCGGTTCGTAACCTTGATTCTAGCGTATATTCGTGTATGTAAGTTAATTTGTATAGTATTACACATAAATAAAAAAGTGTATGTTTGTATTGGCCAAGTAACAGGTTTTGACTAAATGTATATGAACGATTATACGGTAGTAATAGAAAAAACCGACTCCTATTTTTTTTTAAATATCTGATTGTTTGAGGTAATCTCCGAAACGGCTGGACTGATTTTGACGGGAATTACACTAGCGGATAGCTGATGCATTAATGAGTAACTTAAGCTACTTCTATTTTAGAAAATAATTAGGGTTCCTAGCAAAATAATGAAAACCAATGTTTTGTTTAATTTCACGCGGACCAAGTCACGGGCATAGCGTATAAAAAAATATTTCTCCTTTTTTTCTAAATTTTACCAACGGACATTGAACCCCTATACATTGCACCACGCTAGTCTCTGTATCACCCTAAGGTTGACTGATAGAAAAACATTAAGTTCGCCACTGCCCATTCCTGTGTTTAAAGTATTCAGTAAGCACTAAAACAATCTACGGACTATGATTACATTCAACTGGGGAACTGGTAGATATCTACTTATCGGCAATATACCCAGATCAATATTAGGTTACAAATTTGACACTAAGGGGGATGAGACGGGGTGTGGCAGATTTCAACATAATCGTCAAGAATAGGGATGTGTCCTAGGTAAAAATATATTAAGTTTATTTGGTCCTTCAGTAAGATTACCAAAAAATATTGGACACTACCAAAAAAAAAAATTTCATTTGACATAGAAATTATAGCACATCAAAATCAGAAGGGGCTTGTGACGTCACTTTTACGTTAAAAGTGTAGCACGGCGTGACGTCACGCACAATTTCAACGCACTATATCGTCGTCATTTTTGGTTTACGTGACTAAAGAAATAAAAAATTACTCAAAAACACTGGCAAGTGTTGTGCCAGTGTTTTTAATCCAATTTTCTTTCAGACCAATCTGAGTTTTTAAGGACACTACCCTATTTCTGCTGATTTTATCCTTAACTTCCAATCGATGACAGCTAGGGAACATACTTACAGACAGACTGATGTTACTTTCAATTGGAGGTAAACAATTACGACCCGTCTTAAACGATCTACGAAGACATCGTAAAAACGTTAATAAAATGTTGAATTGTGTTAGGCTTAAATCGCGACCACTTATGGTCCGACACGTAGGTTAAATTGACTTTACTGCCGGAGAAAATCACGTACAAAATACCATAGACACCATAGTGAAAGATGAAGTTCTCCCTGTGGAACCCTAAGGAGAAATTAAGCTTGACGACGCTTTACTCGTGCACAGTGATACGGCTGACGAAGTACAGGATAAATCCGCGATTTTCGAAGGCTCTTAGGAGCGGAGATCAACGTAGGTTTGTTTTTATTTTGTGTGCTAAAAACTTTTTAGTGTAAATGGCCAGTAATCGTCAAAGTGGCTGATGACAGAAAAAAAAGTAAAACTATTGTTTGGTCATTGGAGCTACGCTGGCCACAACGGACTCTACATACAACTATTACATTGGTCATTTCATTAAAAAGATTTATAGCTAATGTTTGAAAAAATGTTCAGCACGCTTTTATAATTTCAGTATTCTTCTATGTGAAGAATAGACTTAAGTAAAAGCTTTATCAATATGTTAGTGTGTATAGTGAAAACACTAGTATAGGGAAAAATACTAACCTGTCTGCACCGCCCCTCTTCCGAATCTTTTACTGTTCACTTTTACTTCACCAGGGGCTGTCCTGGCATCACAACCAGGTGTTTCTTCCATTCCTAACCGCTCCATAGCTGCTTGTTTGTTGCTCAGTTCCTCACAACCACCTTGGCAGCATTGGGATGGTCCTTCGGGACCGTTCATGTTTTTTCTGGAAAGACCAAATTTAAATATTGAGTCGAAATGGTTGACTGAACTTCAGTTAATATTGGTCCTTTACGTAACGAAGGACCACGCCAACAAGTGTTGAGTACCAAAGACCATAAATAAATAAAAATGTAAAAAATAGTAGCAGGTGAATTCAAAACACCATACTTAATGTACAAATGTAAACAACGGTTTGGAAACTGGTATCCTTATTGTAAACAACAACAAACAAAGGGTCAAACCCTTTCTTGTAAACTATCTATTCGTAAGTTTTTATTTTCTTTAAACAACTTACATATAAGGCTATAACGGTCACCAAACAATAATAAAGTGACTATAAAAACGAACGTTATAATAATCAAAACAAACACAGAGGTCACTAATTATTCTGACCGCACAAAATCACACAGCGACGTTGAGAATCAAACTAACCATACTCCCTTAACACTTTAGATTATAAACGAGTCAAGCGTATACAAACAAGTTGTCAAAGCCAATAACATTTCAATTGCTCGATAATAATATAAAAACAAGAGCTAAATTAAGGTTGGACTGAAATGACAAATAAGTTTTGCTTCACAACACTATAAAGACGTTCCAATTTTATAATGTGAAGTCAAGGGAATGTTTAAATAATATATTTGACGTCATACCGTATTGGGATAGCGATAATTTGACCGAGATATGTATTACCAAGTGCCAAATTGTAAATAACAGATAATATTGGTAAGATTTATTTGCGCAGTTTATTTGTTTATAGGTCAGAATAGGCAGGGGTGAGGACGGTAAAGCAATTGAATTAAAGACCTTTTCAATGTCTTGTTGGTTTTTGGAACAGTTCATATAGTCTGCGAGACTAGAATGTAACTGGGCTCGGGTCACACTTATAGAATGCAAGACACAAGTGCACACAGTGAGTGCCTGAAGACGAGCATCGTCTAAAAGGAGTCTAAGAGCAACGACTGACTGACCGATTGGCCGGAGAGGGCAAATACTTTAAGGTCTTTGCCCAGCAAAGGAAGAATATTGGTTTTCTAAGAAAAGGTACTCAGCGCCACACAATTATAGGACCGTGCGAGAAACCAACCTGGTAATACGTGAATAGATAGAATAAGCAAAGAGTACTTATGTAAGAGGAAGTCTGAAAGACGCGTAGGTAACTGAGAAGTTGTTAGGAAATCGGTCACGCTATGGGCATTGATGCGTAGGTATGAGGATCATGTTCTGAGGAAAGTTTAACAAGAGTACGTAGAGAAAGACCAAAGAAACGATGGAAACATTGTGTAAGAGATGATATGGCTAAGAATGAGATGATTATTGAGAGGACGGCAAATTGAGATGTATGGAAGACATGCTGCGCCGACTCCAAATAAATTGGGATAAAGGCAGGAGGATGATGACCATGATGATGAAGACGCATAAAACCAACCTCACGTCAATATTCATGTTTGTAAATTATTAATCGATTACTAACGATCAGTGGCCCAGAAAACCGCTCAATACCTGTGACAAAACTATCTCATAAAGCTATTGCGCTATGAATAACAAGGTGCTAAGTGCATCTGGTCAGCTTGACTACCACTCAGTAGCAAAGTGATCTTCATAACAGTTGACTAAAGGGACTATGTCACCTGTAGCCAGTACAAGGCGATAGCCTACGGCCTAGGTCTCTGTTACACCCCCTCCATCCGTTAGTTCTGCGTCTCAAGATTCCGTCGATGTTCCCACACGTAAACAAGACGTCAATCAAAGTAGTCAACATTTTGAGTGATTTACATCATGTTTGGAATGTACAGTTTGCAAAAAAACTATGTCATCTGTATTATTCTGTGTTTTAACAGAAGCAACAAGAGATTTCTGTCTCTTTCATAGTTTTGTTTGTCAAGGTGTGTTGTTGAGGCGTATCGAACGTTGGTGTTGACTGATAACTCTTCCTTATTTTTTTTCGTGTATTTTACCAGCTGACTACGTTACCTTTTAAATGCAGGTTTGACTAGTGACAAAGAAACTACACCCAAGCTTCCAAAATAGGATGAAGGAAACCCATCGGTGTGGGCGAAGTGATAATACTATTAAGTAGATGACCAACCAAGTTATCGACCATCGGTTACCAACCGGTAATTAATTCCCAGTCATACAAGATAGAACGCTGATCATAATATCTAAGCAACCCATCAGGATTTACAAGTCAGGTCGTTTGTATGTAGAGCACAGAGTTATTAACAAACAAGTTTCTGGTAAACTATCACAAATGAGCCATTACGGACATTAGAATAATCACAATCTTTCTGTGTCAACAGATTTCAATCAAATCTAAAAAAAAACATTTGCAACACAAAAAAACAGCAAACTGGCCACGAATTGCGTACGAAATATTATCAAAAGAATAAAAATGATGAAACACTCAAGAAAATAAGTACCTACAAAACAAAAACATTAAACTTTTGCTCGGTACAAACATAAATATTAGCAATACGCTAGAGATGTGTCGTCATTACAAAAGACGCTTGACTCGTAGGGGGTCAGTTATCTTGTGACTTTAAGTACATTTCCACGAGGGGGAGCAATAAACAAGCGAACGATAAGATTATTGGAAATTAACACAACGTTAATAATTATGATGACGACAGTGCCTCACTATATTTAGTACACACTGGCTGGCGCAATAAAATAACATCGTGTTATGCATATTTTTGTCACATGGTTTTGCTTAAGACAGATTAAGTTGACCTGCACAATTATCGATTGAACAGGTCCTGATTATTATTGATTTGTAAACTTAAAGACTAAAAATAGAAACACAGCGATTAACTAGATAACTGCCTTGTCAATAAATATCATCATGAAAGAGTAAAGTTGATACAGGTGACCCTGGGTCAGTATTTCATGTAATTCTCGGTCGCGATTACCTTGACAACAATGTTAGGTCTGAGCATTCAAAAACTGGTCCTTTGGAATGAGAAAAGCCTGGGCTATTCGCCAGTGATCAAAATACATGGACCGCTAGTGCAATCATAGCCAACAGCTAGACGCTGCCATTGATAACTGCTGCAGCATGTTTCACTTGCTAGATCAGCCACAATTTAATCAGTAGTGAATTTTGAGGAGGAAGTAGAAGTGAGAGCGGAGGGGATTATCCGCTGATCCATACCAAATTTCCTATAAGTCATATGTCCTATAAGTATAGAGATGGTTTGATACCCCGATATAGACAAAAGATAGTCTTTAATCCGCGACTTTGTCTGCACCCGCGATAACCAACATTCATGCGGGGCAAATACTCTTACCCCAAATCGACTTTGAATAAAACAAAACCAATTCAACCTATAACACAGCTACCTAGCGGGTTACATCCGGAAAGGTGTAACATTTTCTAAGAGCAACTAGTGTACCAAGTTACAACAGACAGTGTAGGTCGGTACCTGATTATGTTTCTACCTAACACATGAAGCAACTTCTTACATAATGGCTATTGATTGTGACGTAATGTTACTACGGTTGGTAGATAATTATTAAGTAATTTGTTATTCAATAAGGGTACCGTTATTTTATTTCAACGCGAATTTACTTACACTGGCAATGCCGACATAACAGTCAACAGCTAGTCTTTTTAACAACTAGTAAATAGTACTGAATTCGCCCGAAAGGACCAGGGTTAAAAAGCAAGAATCTATTAGCAAAATTGTTCAAAGAGATGGTGATGGCTAAGTCGAGTACAATCGGTTTTCATAAGTTTGGGTATTTTATCGAAAATTGTTATCGGTTAAATAATGAGGTATTTTCCATGGAAACATAGTTAATTACACGCCTAAATTGACCGTAACTAATTTATTACTAGTGCATACAAGAGGTATTTATAACACAATACGTATTTTTATAAAATATGGATTTTATCTTAGGTTTTAACTTATTATTATTTAACGTTGCAAGCTCAATAACTAAACTAAGAGACTTGATACTCAATACTCAATTATTTATTGCGTTCCATAATGTACATAGTGGTCATAAACAATATAAAAGTAAGAATCAATTATGGACCCTGTCGGGCACAGCAAAATACATAGGAGAGAGGAAAGGGCTATGCAGCAACCTATGATATTTATTTCATACGTTATTCGCAAAAGCAAACGTTTGGGAGGTTGGTCGAAACCTAAAGGACCACTTCTTAACGAGAAAAAGAAACGATCTGGGCCAAAAGTTCTGCACTTTATCCTGTTTACCTGACTATTTTCAAAATCAACTAAAGTCGCTCTTTAAAAATAAATGCGCATGAGTTGAGCCACGAAACATTTAAATAAAATGTCCCGGAAAAAATGGGAGGTACCTACAAAACTATACTAACGCGTACAAAGATCAAATAAGATTATATTAGCGATAAAAAAACGTTAACAATACTCGTATATTGGCAAACATAGCACACGCACGCGAATTTAGAATGACGTAAGTTTAATTGTAGATGTAGTGCGTATCACGATATGATTTGATTCAAAGTCTTCGAGACTAACAAGGCCTTGAATCTCCAGTTTAATCGGCAGTATTCAACGTGATAAGAAATAACTTGTGCAATTATTGTAAAATATTTTACTTTATTAACAAATAAAGAACTAATGCTTCTGTATTGCCATATCCTGTTAATAGCCTACTGCCTAGGTCTCTGGTGTCTTTCTCAATATTTTAGAAATCAGTCTAAAAGGACCAAATTATTTTATTGGTTGCAATCGGGGCTGGCGTTCTTTCTAGGCTCGAGAACCAGGTTGGGCAACGTAATTTTATGCTTCATAAAGATAAGATTTCGAAACCAAACTGGGGATTGCACATTCTAAGCAACAGTTAAATGTTGCTATTCAGTTGAATTTTTTTGTAAAATGATACTTTTCTACCCACCCCATTTAAGCAATCTATACAAGTGACATGTGGCAGTGTCAGATAAGTTCATGACCCTTTGTAGGGAATAGGAAAGATAATCATTATTGCAGCATCCAAATTATTGCAAACTGCACTGAGACCACGGAATATTTACAAATTGCATTGTAAATAACAAGATTGGCTTTAATAATATTATTTTCTTTAATATCTATATAGCATGAACCTATTGATAGACAGGCCAAGTAATAAGTGGGCCAATAACACCAGTCATTTGCATGATTGTAAGCTATTGCTGATAATATCGATGACATAATTAACTATAGACTAGAAATAAAAAATTAATAAAACTTTTTTGAATATATTAGTGTCATAAAATTTGAAAGGACACTTTAGTATGTTGTTAGAAAGAGAAGTCTGTTTATAATAATTAGGACAAGACGCCTCTTACTACTACGCCTCTTACTTGACTAGATTGCCAAGCAAACAAACCAAGCATGTCAGTGAATGATACCTATTACCCATAAAACTGATGGCCCTTGATAATTCTAGCTTTGGCTGTGACAGCTAAATCTTGCATGGACACAAATATTATTATTAAAAGGGTCTCTGGTTGCTGCCGGGCGGCGCGGCATTTCCGTGCTCTGTAGACCCATAACATTATTACTAAAATTTAATAAATCCATCAACGTAATGACTCTGTTTAAAAAATCGGATTTTTTATCAGCCAGTAAATGCAGATCTAACCAATATTTTTGATGGGTTCTTTACCTGACTAAGGAGACGTCAAAAAGAAGGATAATGTTTTTAGCAGTCAATGTATGTATGTTGCACCAGTGCCTAAAGGACTCATCGGATTTTGATGAATGGGGTGTCAATCTATTTGTCATTATGGTACAACTTATTTATTATTATTCTATTTCAAACTAAACTAAACAAGTTGGTTTTCACTTATGAATTATACTTTTTGGAACCTGTAAAGAAGAATAGGTGTGTTGGCCATGTTAAGTTGTCCATTTCTGGGCCAAGCATCAAGGTACCATAGATTTTCACCAAATGAGGTCAGTTTTTATTGATAGATAGATTATCATAATCATACTAGTTACTTTATTGCCTGCACAATATATATTGATGTTGTTTTTAAAATCAACAGCAAATATGGTTTTATTTTAAACATTAGAAACCAGTGCACATCGTAAAAATGCTAAATAATTATAGATTCAAATATTTTAAAAGTGAGATAATTTTTAGCTATAAATTCTGAACATTTGAATTGTTGTTTTTTTTAATGATAATCATACCAGTGCTTATAAAGCACTTGTCTACAACAAGGTAATTTTGTCTACCTAAACTATCCTTTACAGAAACACCTACTACAGATATGTTTTTTAATTCAAAATTAAAAAGAAATTGAGTAGAATTGAGAAAATCAAATATATAATAAGGCAGAATTTAATTGTTGTCTTTGCCTAAATTAAATATTTTGACATTGACGTTTACGAAACCTTGAGTTTATATCAAAACAAAACCACGCTTGATGTCAACAAATGAAGGAAAGGAAATAAAAATTCCGAGGCCATATGACCTAACCTTTCATTGTAACCACTAATTTTCCCAATTGGACAGCAGTATTGTAACAAATTAGCATTACTACGATCACATGTGACAAATCAATTCACGATCAGTCAATAAAATACGTAAAAAAATAAATCGTAAATTATAACCATGTGGTAGACTTAGCATTAATGAATTAATGTTATAACCAGGCTAAATTGCAATGAACATCATAAACAAGCAAAAGTTTTATCAACTTTACTGCATTTAATTCCGTCGCATTATTTTGAGACAACAGGTAAACGCACCTGACCTGATTCCGTACTATGTGAGACAAGTTTATAAAATAAATCACTCACCTGGGCAAATTACTTGAAGAGAGTATAGTTCTTGAGAAGTCTCACTGTATTTTTTAATCGTGTACTAACAGCAACGGATCGGCAACTTGTGTATTGTGAAGGAAGTAATTTGTACAGTCTCCCGTCTGTATTCATTCATTTGTTTGAATTAGTTTGACGTTAAGTGTGCGACAAGGATAGAGCATCGGAAAGATCTGTTTACGTTCCGATTTTTAGTCAACCTTTGATATTTAATAAATATTAAAATTCCTCAGTAAATATTTTCAGCGTATCATGCAATAACAAAATTTAATTGGTCTTTATTTTTTACTTGATTGATAATCAAGTAGTCTACTAGCAGAAAATAAACCTACTAGCCCGAAGCGTCTCAAAGCCAGGCTATTTATTACTGTTTCTATTTAAATAAGCAATTAAATTGCATCAGGAGATAACTTATTTTCGATTCTTCTAATGACTTTGATGTTACGTTATCTCTACACATACTATTTGTACTTATCTATGTTTATTATCTCCTTAAATAAATTATAGTCCAACACGCGAATTCTGCGAATATTTAAAAACAAAGATTTAATTTGCCGTATCGTGCGATTTTATTTAATTTTAAGTAAACGCTTCTAAACAGTCAGCAAAATAATATAGAATATAGTTTTGACACCATAACTTTTCGGTAATTTTGTTCTCCGGAGCACATGTAATCAGTTTCGGAACGAACCTATAGTTGCCTTTTTCTGGAAACCATTTTGATACTTATTTTTTTAACATAAGTCTGAAATGTGTATCGTAATTAATGTAATGTTACAGGTATGATTGATTGAAAATATCACGCACAAACACTCTCGTGCATAATAATCCTTTTATTCAATTCTTTATTCCTCTTGTATTTTCTGATGCCCCCTAATTAAACAGAATCTGTCAAAAGCTCATTTTGGAATCCTTTATTTTGCAAGTTATCCATTTAAATAAAAAATGAGTAGCTAGTATTCAATAACAAAATCAAATTATTATGTACCTACTATTAAAATAGTAGGTACATAAATAAATTAACGTGACGTGACTACTTTACAAATAAATACTAAGTATCAAGACTGTTCCATCACACTATACCACTTGTTATCAAGCTGGGCCGGGCGCGTACGCAGTGGAGCACGTGGTGTTTTTCTTCACATCTCTGAACAGGCGAACACAGAACTTTATAAAAGGCCCTCGCTGTGCCGTGGAACAAACGCGCGACCCATAGTCTTTACAATTTTCACACAGGATACTCGCGCTATACAGAAAATGGCTACACCTAAAGAAGGTAAACTTTTTATTTACATTTTGAAAGTTTTCGACTGTCAAAGATAACCCGCCTAAATTAAAAAGGACCATAGACCATTGAGAGCATGTCATAGACGAAGACAACAAAACTCGGCAGTGTTTTTTTTAATCGCTAAGGAACTATTTTGTTCGGCCTTGAAGGTAAATTAGATGTTGGATCTTTTTACTCTTGTTTGTTTTCATTTTTTATGACCAACACATTAATTTTATGACTATTAAGTACAATATTCTTTTAACTAACGACAGTCCTTGGTTTGCAATCTTTATCTTATAACTGAAGTTTTATATTCTAACTACCTACCTACCCACCTTCCTTTCCTCTGTGTAGCCATCATATAGCTATGTATTTTGGAAGTAATAATTAAAATGTTCCTACCTAATTACTATAGCAGATTTTTTTTTACCATTTTGTAATATTAATTGCGTCTTTCAAAGACGCAATTAATATTATAAAATGTTATTGTGGAGTAGGCGAATTTTTCAAAGATATGCAGTAATGGATCAGGAATCGCCTTCAAATATCATAAGATCGTGATTACAATTGGGGTTACAATTACAAATAACTACTATTTAAAATATCTCTACTTTTGTAATTATTCATCATTAACAATAGCGGGTCATACCTACCTTCATGCATAAATAAGACTATGTAATTTGAAGATAAATTTTATTCTTACTTTTATTCAAACCGATAATAATCCATTCGGTTTTTTTCAGCTAATATATATCCTACATTTATTTTTTTATTCGGGTTATTAAGACCTCTTTTATTTGGGTTAGTAAGACACCCAATCCCTAGCAACAAAAACACTAGCTAGGTAGGAACTGGGGAAAGTTCTTGCAGTAATTTATGACGTTCAAAAGTGCGCATTCTCAGCCTAATTTGAATGAATAACTTTTGATTTGATTGTTTTGATGTCCATTACTGTCTCTAGAACACTTGGACTAGACCAAAAAGGGTTCTTTCTCTACTTATATTTAGGTACTAGTTCGCTGCAAAGACTTATTATAATTAGTCAATGGTTCTCTAACGCTATTTTCCTGAGGCAAAAATCGCATTAGGTCATTAGAAGATTCGTTACACCATCTGCTTAAAATACTGGGTGCAATGTATTCTAAATACAGCATGGCTCAATGTGAACTGTTACGCATTGTCTACAGAGCCACCTTATCCACTTAATTAAAATGTATTCTAACAATCAAATCCTGTATTTCCAGTCGGTGGCTACAAGCTCGGAGGCCTCATCATCGAGGGTAAAACGAAGCGAGTCTTCGACCTGCCCGAAGTGCCCGGCCACTGCTTGCTGCTGAACAAGGATCGCATCACCGCTGGAGATGGCGTTAAGGCGCATGACCTTGAAGGAAAAGCGGCTATCTCCAACCAAACCAATGCCAAAGTCTTCGATATCCTTAAGTCTGCTGGTAAGGGATTTGAATCTGTGCTTATTGTATTCCTAAACAGGGTCGAAGGGATAACGACACACAAACAGATACATACTATACTAGCTTTTGCCCGCGGTTTCGCTCGCGTGAGGAAGTGGGGGGTTAGAAAGAGACAAAAAGTAGCCTATGTCACTCTCTATCCCTTCAACTACCTCCATTTAAAAAATCACGTCAATTCGTCGCTTCGTTCTGCCGTGGAAGACGGACAAACAGACACATACACTTTCCCATTTATAGTATTAATAATAATTAGTATGGATGTGTTATTCTGAAGTAAAGGTTAGCTAAAATATTGAAAAGTTTAATCAAAATCCGTACCGTAGTTTTTGAGTCAGACTGACATCCTCACAAAAATAAAATAGTAGGATTATATCTTTATGTGCTATATCTCATCTGCATCTGTCGAGCCTTTTTTTAATTATGCTATGGGTTTGGCTTCCAGTCTAGTCGGATGCAGCTGAATACCAGTATTTTAAGATTTTCTGTAAAAGATCTAAGACTGCTGGTACGTGCCTTTCTATGCACGGAAATGTAATCGGGTCTCGGTACATTATAGATGGACACCCATCAACGGGCTCACCTCGGCAAGCGTAGCCTTAACCTTCGATAGACCCGTGCCGCTATTATAATTTAGCTACAAGCTCTTCCATATTTTTATCGTTTAAATAGTGACGTCTTCTGATTACGCTTCCCAATAATTGGCAATTTCATTATCGAATCTTCTCCTGTGGTCTGATATTATAACCCAAGGGTATACGGATACCCTTCATACGTTGCCCAGTTCATCAAAATTATCTCGAACTCATGATACAATACTCTTCTGTTGCCGTTATCAATGAGATAAACGAATATGGTCAATTAATGATGTAACATTGAAGGTCTAGGAGATAGGAGTTACAAAAATAGCTCTTATTGCCTTGGAAACAGATGTTATTATTCAGTATTTAAACGAAATGCTTTTATGATGGTTCAAGGGTAATAAATGTGAAGATTTATTTGATTGTTTCAATATTTTGATTAGATATGTCTATATCCGCGGTCTCTGCTGTCATCAACTCGTAACTATGTTAATAGAAGATTGGATATAAAATATGTATTATCTCCTGTACAAGGAGTTTCTATTTTATAAGTATGTAGTTCCTTTTAGCATGGAAATCTCTGTTCTGCCTTTAGAAAACCTCATGATATGAAACAAAAATGAAAAAAGAGAGATATGAGATGTGAGGAGAGTGTGTATGTGTGTGTGTGTGTGTGTTGTGTGTAGATGTGTGTGTGATGGGTTCTATGTGTTAAGTCCCCATGCTCGGTTTCACTAACACTAGACGATACATAAATGTAAATGTGTCCCTGATTTTGCACTGCACAACTATATTTGATTTGTTAGGTGTCTCCTATTGTTAGTGAAAACGGGCATTAGTAGGTACACTTTGTAGGGACTTAAGGGCGGAGTGTACAGAGTTAATAATGCCGATTTAGGCCGAGTCCAGAGTACCCCGTAAAGGTTTACCCCATCCAGCAAGAATATTAGGTACGTATAAATCGTATTATTACGTTCTTATTATTGTGACCCCCTGACCCCCGCGCAAACAACAACAGATAATCTTTGAACAGTTATGAAACATTGCCTTCGATAAAGGTCATCTTTATAATATTTATGGACTATTATTATCTGTAACGAGCTTGTTTTTTTTTAATAATAGAAAACAATTGCTTACGTCAATGGGATGGAGGTATTCCATTTTCAAATCCATATCACCAATGCATGTTTTTTCATCTTAAACAAATATCATCTCTACCAAGTGATGATTAAGTTGATTTTACAATGACTGTTGAATTAGTCATCATTTTTTTCAAGTTTTAGTGCGAAGTGAACTTTATGCGTGGAGCTAAAAGTTGGTTTTCCAAAAATAAACATTTTTATTTTATTTTTGTACATTAAAAATTGCAATATCAGGACAAACTTTTGTTTATGCAGTTGGTTCGTTGTCAAAGCTAACTTGATAAGCAAGCTATTAAGATCGATTTCATTACATTTTATTGTGATAATGTAAGCTTGTCACCAGCCAAGCACCGTAGGTACACATTCGTGCCACACGCCCAAAACCTAGTTTACACTCTATTGGTATGATGTCTACAGTTTAATTTAATTTGTGAAATTATAATATTCGAGGCGTTTGAATAACTCACTAAGTACAGACGCCAGCACATCAAACCGTCAAATATTCCCAATTGAACATGAACCTTATTCCTTTAAAATAAAGTTGAATAACTATCAACGAAATTTGACGCATTTTGCCTAATAGTTAGGCAAAGTCTAGGCAGATAATGACTGCTGTTTAGAATTGAAGCTTTATATTCCAATCGATTTTCAGGAATCAACACAGCCTTCGTTAAAATCGCATCGCCAACGGCGTTCGTCTCCAAGAAATGCGACATGATCCCGATAGAATGGGTGACCAGGCGGCTGGCCACCGGCTCCTTCCTTAAGAGGAACCCTGGAGTGCCCGAGGGCTTCAGGTTCACGCCCCCCAAGCAGGAGACGTTCTACAAGGACGATGCCAACCACGACCCTCAGTGGTCTGAGGAGCAGATCGTGAGCGCTAACTTTAAGATTCACGGAATTACTATTGGTGAGTTTTTATACAGGGTTTAATCAATTTAAAACCGTAAATGTGGAGTTTCTTGCCCATTCTTCTCCACACGAAACTACATAAATATAATTATGAAGGAGCAACTATAATCATTTTAATATTTTATTTTTAATTTTAAAGTAAATGTTCAAAAGTACTTTTTCAATGGTCTAATTTAAATAGATCCTTTGACTTTGACTTTGAATTAGCTGGTGAAACTCCACAGACAAGCAGTAGTATTCTGTTAAAATCCACCCATGAAGTGGGTGAAGTAAAGAAAAAGGTTTTATTCAATTTAAAACTGTAAGTGTGGAGTTTCTTGCCCATTCTTCTCCACGCGAAACTTCATAATATATGAAGGAGCAACTATAATAATTTTAGTATTTTAATTTTTTATTTTAAATTAGACGTTCAAAAGTGCTTTTTTGAATGGTCTAATCTTATTGAAATAGATTCTTTGACTTTGACTTTGAATTAACTGGTGAAACTCCGCAGGCAAGCAGTAGTATTCTATAAAAATCTCCCCATAAAGTGGGTGATTTTTTTTTTGGTAAACAAAAAGTGAGCTCTCATTTCATATTAATGCTAGCCTGCAAGGGATCGATAGTTTGCCTCTCCTGCCTGTGAAATCTCCCCACAAAAGTTGAAGTGAGCGCACTTCAACTTTTATGGGGAGATTTTTTACAAAATATACCAACTAAACTTATTTATACTGAATACAAATAGTTGTTAGGCAAGATCAGAGTTTGCCAGCACACAATATTAAATACAATTTAGTTTTTCTTGTTTTTTAAGTAACAAATGTACCCTTTGCCTCCTTCTTTACGCTTTGCTATCCCCACCAGGTCAAGATGAGGTAGACTACATGAGGAAGGCCACAATCCTGGTGTTCGAGATCTTGGAGAAGGCGTGGGCTTTCCGCGACTGTGCGCTCATAGACATGAAGATCGAATTCGGTGTTGATCCTGAAGGTGAGACATATTAAGAGATTTCGGTGACCATCATGGGCGTAGCTAGAAGGGAGGGCAAGTGTAGGGCATTGCCCACCCTAGAAAATTTGACGGGATGTAAGAATTACTTACTGTTTAATCGTTTATCATGATTCCTCATTAAATGACTGTGGTTAGTTAAGATGGAGACCCCGCCTGGACAAAATCCCTTGCTACGCCATTGGTGATCATGGCTTCTAAATGGTCGATTGACGGTTTTAGAGTAACAGCGTTCAACTGCAAACCTGTTTTTAACTGCTGTTATTCGTAAAATGGGCAAGTACCAATGTGACTTGTTCATCAATCCAAATGTGCTTTCTAAGTTTATCTTAGACATCACTGACATCGGTGAAGGAAAACATCCTGAGGAAACCTGGACTTATAATCAATATAGGGCTGAACTTACCAACCCGCCTTGAGCAAGCGTGGTAATTAATGCTCATACCATATGCGTATGCTTATGCTTATGAGAAGGCACGAAGCCTTTGCCCTGTAGTTGGGCAAAAAAGGGCTTCTTGACCCACTGCACGGCAATTATTGTAAAAAACGATTACATAATTTTATATGGGCAGGCGCCCATATAAAATTCTGTAATCATTTTAGGCAAGGCATGAATGATAAATGTTAAATAAATGATAATCTTGTGTTGTTCAGGTAACATTCTGTTGGCTGACGTCATCGACTCCGACTCCTGGAGACTGTGGCCATCTGGAGACCAGAGACTCATGGTCGACAAACAGGTAAAATTTCCCAGCCCTAAGAGTAAGACTGATTTTTCAAAAATATGAGTGTTGTGTTGTGTGAAAAGTTACTTCAATAGACATCTCTCGGTCTAAGTCACTCTGAGTAGTGCAATATGTAACGAAACCATTGCGCATTCAGCCCGCGACGTTTAAGAGACAACGCCATCTATCGATCACGTGGGAAACGATAGGGTATTTTGCTTTCTAAATAAACTGTGAACATTTATTTCAATAAAACGATGTAACTATTAATATATGAAGAAATAAAATAAAATAATGACAGGGCATCGAAAAATTCATCCGCATCACGGTCAAGGGGAAAAGTGCCCAGAAGGCTGGCAGCATTGCCACGTTGAATGACAATGCTAATTCTTTGGCCAAAAAAAAGGCCAGCTCTCTGGTCACGTTAAGAAATATACTGTTGAATAGATACAAGAGTTTTATTTGTTTTTGTGAACGTAGACAGCGTACTTTATTACATTTAAATATACTACTCTGAAAGAATAATAAAAAAAGACAGCTGTTCGGTATATTCATGTTTGCATAGCGCGAAAGAATTTATTGAACAGTAATTTAAATTTCGTAATTTTAGGTTCAGTCCAGTAGTAAAACTTATTCATGTTTATGAGTATGTTTACCTTATATTCAAGATTGATTAACTAATTATTAAAATGTCACAAAGATCCTTAGTCACTATGTAAGCACCATGTGTCGATAGTTTTATCATTATAATAAATAATTTATTTCATTTTTTTAATTAGAAGAACCTTTCATTTAGAGCAATATATTTGTTTTTATTTAGATTTAACTTTTTAGACCCTACTTTGACTACCGACTTTGAGTGTGGGTTAAGTTAGATATAAATCTGACTTAAGTTGAGATCACGTTGAACACTAGAATCAAATATATTTACTTGGTGCAACATTTTAAAAGAAATTCATACATTTTTCCGTTTAAAATAAAAAAAATGACTTTATCTTTGGTCTCCAGGTGTACAGAAACCTGGCCACAGTGACCGCAGCAGATCTCGATGTAGTGAAACGTAACTTCGAATGGGTGAAGAACCAGCTGGACTTCTTGACGCCCAAAGTTCAGCACAAAGTCGTTGTCTTCATGGGCTCCCCTGCTGATGAGGAGCATTGCCAAAAGATCGCTAAAGGTAACAAGGCCACGCATGTATTACTCCCGCTCAACACATGAACTCCTCCGTGGAAGAGGAGTCTATTTGTCCGTAACCAGACAGACTATGTCGCACCATTAGGATTTTTACGTTTTAGACTTTCATCAAGCCAAAACTTCATTTTTTTTCTACAGCTGCCCGCGAACTTGGCCTAAACGTAGACCTCCGCGTGACGTCAGCACACAAGGCCACGGAGGAGACTCTCCGCATCATGCAGCAGTACGAGGACACCCACGGAGCGCTCGTCTTCATCGCAGTCGCCGGCCGCTCCAACGGCCTCGGGCCCGTGCTGTCAGGGAACACGTCCTACCCAGTGATCAACTGCCCGCCGCCTTCCGATAAAATGGTCCAGGTGAATACAAACGCCATTAATATGTTTGTAAGATCATCCGTCACGTTCCCGGCTTCGGGAGCCCCGAAAATTTCAAGCTATGGTTAGTGCTAAGCTAAGTTAAGCTATGCAGAGGTCAGCCTGTGGATGGCCGTTCATTAGTTATCGATTCTCCTCTGTGCCTCGGAAAG
This sequence comes from Phlogophora meticulosa, assembly GCA_905147745.2. Classification (NCBI taxonomy): domain Eukaryota; kingdom Metazoa; phylum Arthropoda; class Insecta; order Lepidoptera; family Noctuidae; genus Phlogophora; species Phlogophora meticulosa. The sequence goes on from LR990519.1 coordinate 17,349,586, forward strand.
CACGGCAAGCCGTGGGCACCGGCTGTAATTTATAGATCTTTGGCAGTCGTTACGGGTAGTCAGAAGCCCAGAAAGTCTGGCAACCAGTCTTTCCAAGGGTAAGGGTTTTACCCACAAACTGGATTGTAGAGGTCTGATAGACAGTTGCTCAATGTAAAATACTGGTATTCAGCTGCATCCGGTGAGATTGAAAGCCAGATGATGATGGGAGACCCGTAATATCTTTTTACGGTGCTTGAATAGCGGAATTCGTTTCAATCTACCTTAACACATTGGGTAAGGTTGATTGACTTTGAGTGGGGAAGTGTTTGGGTATGCCTCGTTGTTGTCATTAGGGACTTCTTTAGGAAACGAATCCCATGTGGTTCCCAACTGTATTAACCATGAATATGTTTTCCAGGACATCTGGTCGTCCCTTTCCGTGCCATCCGGCCTGGGTTGCGCAACAGTCATCTACCCTGACAGCGCCGCGCTCATGGCCGCGCAAATTATCGGCCTTCAAGACTACATCGTGTGGGCCCGCCTTAGGGTCAAGCAGCTCCATATGGCCGCTGCCCTTAGGAAAGCTGACCAGAAACTCAGAAACCAAGTCTAAACACTGTTATAATCTGTGAAACTCGAATATTATTATTTTTTATGCAGTATTTTTGGCAAGGAAGTTTTTTTTTTGTTTTGAACGCAGCCGTTTGATGAGCTGTTTTGTGTACAATGTATAGAAGAAAAATGCTGCCGTTACATTCCGTAAAATTTTGTTATGTTGTGTATTCTCAACAATAAAACATGAAATGAAATACTGATTTGGTTTTTATTTGACTCTGGTTATAGTGATATCGTTATGTCGTAGTCTGATAGATAGACCTTACATGTGTGTATACATTACTAAATTAGACATGTAGACTAGACTTCACATATCTCGGCATAACTCTTGGCAGACAAGGGGTATGCCGAGATCTGTACTGTGTTCTGCACATCAATGGGAACGCTTGCATTACCAAAACCGCCTTTAGTCCTACGACATAAATATAAAATTATTGTAATTGATGTACCTATGTAGGTACATTAAACACCTAACTCCAATAAATACTTCTCGACTCTGAGAACTACAACTTCAGCAGAAGTAGTGTTTGCAACCTTACGAGCAAAGAGGAAATGAGCTATGTTATCTCTACCAATGACGAAATGTTACGACATATTTTTGTTGTTAGCTAATCCATCGGTTTATAGTGGGCCATTTCTTATCTTTGGAAGAGGTTCTAATCAGTCACTCTTTTGGGAGAAAAGTTTTGCAATATTGCAAGACTGCAATGTTTTTTGACCTTGGCAATACTACAATTTAAATGTCAGGTTACTTACTAAAGTTTCGTGTGAGTGCGTATTGCGGTGTTTTAAAAATAAGAAAATCCTACAGAGCTATTCATACGTTTAAAATGGCAGATAAATCTACAGATTATTCAGATGCTAATGGTGTTGAGAGTAAAACCCCGTTCCTGATCGGTGTAGCGGGCGGCACAGCCAGCGGAAAGGTAAGCCTAACCTAAAGTTTTAGTAAACCATTTATCGATTTTTCAATTTGAGATGGTATCTTACGTAACCGACAATATTCTACGTAGTTTTCTCCGTGAAATATTGTATATGAGAGAGTAATATTGCTCGAGAGCCGTTTTGTACACTACTTCGTATGTACAACCTCCTTGGACCAACCTCATTGTGGTGTAAGTATACGATCAATATTAAAATGGCTGTATTCGATCGATAACTAAAACTTTGTCGAAAATTGTAGTAAGCGCTTGGTAAAGTATCTATTACGCTCGATAATGTTTGAATATATAAGCAATGTAGGAGATAAAACAATCAGCATACCTAACAAGCTGGTAAATCACTGATAAAACTGTTATAAGCCATGACAATGAAACGTAATTATTCAATTGTCCAAACATTTGAATAAGTAATCAAACATATAGGATTAGCATATTAACTGGCTGCCTTGTAGGAACAGGGTGGAAGGGACATCAACAACTAACTGTACCAGGAACATAAAGGAAAGAAAATATTCGCCTGGCTAGGAATTTATAAGTGGAGGCATGTAACAGCATTCTAGCATCCCTTTATTGGTGGAAGCTAGGATGTTGTGTTGAATGTTACTATAATGTTATTTAGTTTTAATATGTTAAGTGGAGTGATAAAACCCCTTAAAATTAAATTAGGATTTAAAAATGAAAAAATACTTATTGGTACCATGATTTCAGTACATACCTAATTCTGGACAATGCAGTGTTAACATTTTCCATTGGTTTTTCCTGATTACTGTTTTAAACTGTAAATTAAAATGATATCAGTCTCAATGAGATTTTGAATAAAGAAATATAAAAATAGTTAATTTCCTAACAACTTTCCCTGGCCCTTACTGTTAGTTACTCTAAAAAACTCTAAGGTATGTTAGTAGCTACCTAAATAAAACTGGAAAATAAAGTTTGATCATCAACCTGCACCTCTCACATACAGATTGAGGAATCAATTGAACACAGCCACACCCAACCTGTCTGCTATCATTTGCAGAATGAAAGATAAGATGTCTATCATTAAATAAAAATCTTATTAAGTTATTTAATTTACTAATAAAATGATGATTTTGATCATGATTTGGTACATTATAAAGTAGACAATGCAAAAAAAAAAATCGGTTGTCTGTAAAGTTTTCAAAAGAAAAATTTAATTTTATTTGTTTGATAGATATTTTGTAGGATGTATTATTATATAGCTGCTGTCCACGCGGACGCATCGCTCACTCAAGTAGGAGAGAGACAGATGTCCAACGCTGCCGAACGCGGAGGCCGATTGTGTCTCTTTGTCGCTCGTTCTGCACTCTCGCTTGCACTTCAAGCCTTAAATGGAATGCCTCAGAGTTAGGTAACGCCGCATGCGTGATGTTTTTTCGTGCATGCTGGCTGCACATCGAATTATAAGATGTTGTCACGTCAAAAGGAAGAAAAAACCAACAAAAAACCTTCAACATTCGGGAGTCCAGAATCATTTACTGAAGTCATATTATCAGTGTGTGTGTCTATGTCCCTTCCACACCGTATTTATGTAATCCCTCTGATACAGAAAGTGTTAATGCAATATTGTAGACACATGGTTTTAACACAACCATTTGTTATTTATGAGCAATAAATATTTAATCTGGTTACCCATTAACTTCTAGCAGATTAATCTCAGCTAGCTACTTATTAACTATTTTTACAATTTAGTAATTATTAAATCATTTTTGGTGCAAAATAAATTTTGACCAATATATTTATGGAACATCATGAATCAGTGCTGTAATTTGCAAAACAAAAGAAATTTTGATATTTTGGGCAACATTGACAATTCTTTTCTTGAGTTCTTTATTTAAACAAGGGGGACTTATTATGTCACCTGTCCCTAGAAGACCAGTTCTATATTATATATATCAGGGGCATAGGAGTAAAAAATATGAGACAACAGTAGGTTTTTAAACAGTCATGTTTCACTCACAGTCAACAGTATGCCAGCGCATCATGGAAAAACTGGGCCAGCAGCACAAAGAGCAGACAGAACGTCGTGTGGTCTGCATCAGCCAAGACTCCTTCTACAGGAGCCTTACCCCCGCAGAGAGGCTCCGCGCTGAACGGGGACAGTTCAACTTTGATCACCCTGATGCGTTTGATGATAAGAAACTGCTGGCTACCCTGAAAGATATCCTGGCTGGCAAGAGGGTCGAAGTTCCTGAATATGATTATATCTCGAATTCTATTAGGTAAGACGATTCAAGTTTTTATAATTGATAGAATAAAAAAGTGCGACCGTCAGAGAGCATTTACCCTACCTGCTATTAATATTATAAACACTTCAAAAACCGTCGTGTCACGCGTGGGTGTCCCTGTACACCCGCCAATGCTTCGAATCGGGCGGGGCAGTTAGTAGACGCGCGGATGATGGACACACAATCTGCGCGTCTCTTGTTCGTCGCCTCATGATATTGACACGACCACGCGTGCGAGCATTTATGTCGAAAGAATCACTGTAATGTTATGTTAGTGTAGTTGTTAGGCAGTGCGAGTCATTCGGACCAAATAGGGATGTGTCCTAGGTAAAAATATATTAAGTCTATTTAGTCCGTCAGTAAGATTACCAAAAAATATTGGACAAGTATTTTTTGCTTACTTAATTCAATAAAAAGTGACAATGATATAGCACATCAAAGTTCAGGAGAAGGGGCTTGTGACGTCACGCCGTGCTACTCTTTTAACGAAAAGTGTAGCACGGCGTGACGTCACGCGCAATTTCAACGCACTATACCGTCCATATATTGCAGAATGAGCATCTTGTCTGTGCACATAATGGCTGCATCTGACGAAAAAAGAGTATGTGTTCGAAACCAGGCAGGCTCAATACTTTGTTAAATTTATTTCTTTACACATCTCAGTATGGTGAAGTATTTTTTTTTTAAGGAAGCTGCATGTCCTCTGAAATGTTGGAGGAACCGCATCGTTTCATATAAGTGTAGGTAGAAGGAACATTTTTTTATAGCACTTGGCAGCTGACATCCACTAACCCTCACTGAGATAGATTATCGACCTTCGCCCTCCCACAAAGGGGATTTTAATATGTAGTGTGAGAGAGGGATGGAGTTATACAACAGGCCGAATAGCACTATCTCTTTTTACAACTGTACAATGATGACTTTAGCAGGTCCTGATTATACTGTTCTGCTATTGCAGTACTGTTTTGCCGATCTGTAGGTTAATCTAGTCAGAACATCGGCACTATTTTAAATTATATTCTCTTTTTACATCAGCCCCCACCGCTCTCACTCCATCTACCCAGCAGACGTGGTGCTGATCGAGGGCATCCTGGTCTTCTACTTCCCAGAAGTGCGTGACCTATTCCACATGAAGCTCTTCGTTGATACTGACTCCGATACCAGGCTGGCCAGGAGAGGTATTTATTTTTCTACATTTATTAACTTAAAAAGTTTTTACGTTTTTTACGTGCCGTACTCTAATACAACTTCGGGCGTATGACGTATGATACCCCCGAGCTGTATGATTTGCTGCTTTTGCCCAGTTTCGCTTTAAAGTTTGATTTGGTTAACTATTTATGGCAGAAAATAACGTCTCAATATATGGCGGATAATTTTATTATTATTATTGTAGTTAGTGTTATTTCTAACACGTTCTTCATTCAGTCATAAATAACAGGTTCATATCAGGCATTCTGGGTAAACCTATTACCCAGAATGCCTGAGGAATAGCAAATATGCATGTTATTTTCTTTTTCACCTATATCAATTGAAGCCAATTCAACCACTGATTGTTATTCAAAAGAAATATTGATCGCCTACAGTTTTCTACAATAATGCAAACCTCCGTTACTGATGCGGCCATGATGAGACGTCAGTTTCCACGAAATTGCCTTGTTTTCATCTCTTTGTCTCATCTCTCTCAGCCCCAAATAAAACTATAAAATTCTTATTTTTGTGCTTAATTAAATCAGAAATCGCGCTTAGTGAGTTTCATTCACTTGGATCTTTACGTCAGTTCTGGCATTGTCAGAGACGTGTTTTGAGTTTGTGTTCCGTTTTAAAATTATAAACGCGACATTACAATGGCATTGAGAAAAGTGTACACATTCTTTAACTTTAATAGCTAATTGTTAACTTAAATGATAAGTAAGATTTGAATGTTTTGCATATTCCCTATGTCGTCTTGAGTTGGCGAGAATCTAGTTCTAGTGCTTTGGTCCAGCTGTAGACTGCTATAAACTACTTATGCCGACAGATTTCCATTAGAACACAACTTGTATCCATACATAACACCACGCTTATATTCCCAGAAGGTTCACGCAGAGTACACCCACATTTCGCCAGTTATATTTGTGTCTCATGTAATACGGAGCGAGCCAATTGCCATCCCAGGCTCCCGGGTCGAAAAAAGTTTGTTCATGTACCCAGAACTCGCTTCCCGAGTCGTACATGTAAAAAGCTATAGATGGAATGTGAACATGCCCATATACCTACGCATTATGTAATTTGCCAAAAATTATGACATAAAAGTTCAAAGACATATAAATCGTATTTTTGAACTGGGCAGCAAAAGGGTTAACAGGGCATGAATCCAGACTATATGTTAGTTTGGATTTGTGCCCTACTACTAAGAAATTCCTGATGGAATAACCTAATATCACTTTGCGCAACTCGGGAAACCGCCCTTGCCACCACTTGACCAACGTGTAGAAAACTCCAGTTGCTATGCGTACGCGGCCCATACAAAATCGTGGTTTTCTACGAACATGAGCTGATTAGAGCTGAATAAGTGTGAGAAGTCCCTTAGTCCATTTCATCCAGCCCATTTTATCCACACAAGTACCACATTAACCGTGTTGTTTTCCAGTGCCCCGCGACATAATGGAGCGCGGTCGAGATCTGGAGCAGGTGCTCAACCAGTACATGAACTTCGTCAAGCCTGCCTTCGAGGAGTTCTGCTTACCGGTGAGTTTATCTTTAGTTTTTGCATTATTCACTGAACATCAGTTTGTGAGTGCTGTGTTTTACATAGGAGCGTGCGACGTGGGAGCTCCGGTAGGTGGAGGCGTTCTGTAGATTCCGCTTACCTTATGTCACGGGTAAGTTTGTGAGTTTATGTTATCCTACACCAAAGTTGGGTTACCAAATGTTTGTGGAAAATATTTTGAGAAAGATGTCATATCGGAAAATACTTTTTTTTACAAAAAGTCACCACAGATCCAACCCAGTTGCACCCCAACTGGGTTGGAAGGCTGTATGCGGATAAAATTGCGGTAACAACAAATCTGTACGTCATGTTTGTTACAGGATGATTGGTAAAGTGTTCTTTTAAATACTAACTGCTATTCTTGCCAAGGATTATTTTTTCTAATGAACGAGCTAATACCAGGTTTTTGCAAAAACACTTTCGATTTGCTGACAATATTGTGGTCATGATCATACGGTCATAGAATCAAAATCAAAATTCATTTATTCAAATTAGGCTGAGAATCAGCACTTTTTGAACGTCAAAACGTTTACAAAAGACAGTCCCCCAATACGCCCTCCCTTCACCACTTCCTAGTGTTTTTGCTGGGAAGAAGTGGCGGAACAAACTCCCCAGTCTGATAGGTTTGAAGAACTTGAAGCTATACAACATATTATGTTAAAAAAATAATGTTAGTCATCTTTATACATCATGAAATTAAATAATCTGCTACGTGTTAGCTAGCACACACTAATATGCCAAAATAAATAAGTAAAAATTAATATATACGAAAATCGATAATTAACAGAAGCAAAGCCTGCTAAACTGAATACATAAAAAGCCTCCAAGGCAGTCCAAGGGCGGGCCCGCTGACATGTGCAATGCTGGATTATATAAATAGGACAGTGACCAAAGTCGTCATAAACTAGTGATAAACTAGGACCAACGAAGTAAAGAAAGTAAACTTTTAATTTATATTACAATAACAAAAAAAAAACTATGGCCAACAAGACGACCACCACAGGCAGCACCCGTTCACGAGTATAACGCAAAAATCAGCCATTACCCCCCTCGCCATATTTGAGGGAAGGGGGTAACCCGACCCCCGACGCTACCGCTAGCAGTGCCATCTAAGTGAGCATGACGAACTTGCTGTCAGTTGCTCAAATAAAATAAAATAAATTGCTCTGGTCGCTAGTTCACCATACAATGCAATACAACTCATTCACACAATGTAATGAGAGGATCATGTCAATAAAATGCCAATAAAAATTATCGTCGGCCGAAGTAGAGCCGAAGTTCATGTCAAATGCCCAAGTTGCACACACTCCTCTGAAGGTTGGAGACGCTTCTCTCGAAGTTTTAGACCGTTAAATATACCTTGGACAAGCGATCTAGCTAGGTAGGTATAACTTCAAGAAATAGGTCAATCGTCGAAGCCAACTGCGCATGGCAGCGTTTGGAAAGCTAGGCAACATCTTTGCGTTCGAAATACCATAGAATCTGAAGACGAAAGTCTTCAACCCGTGTGTGTTGCATGTACAATATGCATCAGAGACGTGGTCGCTAACAAAGGACCTCATAAAAAGGCTCATTTAAGTCACCCAAACGGCAATGAGAAGGCCTATGCTCGGAGTTTCTCTGCGGCATGGAATCGGAAACGAAGAGATCCGCAAGAGAACTTAAGTAACCGACATGGCCATGGTTCTGCGAGCACATTGCTCACAGTGTGGGTAGGCGGGTGCCTACCCACTTTGTGGGGTCACAGAGTGGGTTGACGATCTGGTGAAGATCGCAGGAAGCTGATGGATGGTAGCGCAAGAACGATCTTTGTGGCATTCTTTGGGGGTGGGGTGGCTTATGTTCAGCAGTAGACGTCTTAAAGTTAAAATGATGAAAACAATTTTACTAAATACTAGCCAATATTTCAATTGAAAACATTTATTAAGGGCTATAAAATCCCTCGTTTGAGGTCTTCTGTTATTGATAGCAAACACAAGCTCAGTGGATGAATGAATTATGTTATTGAAACACGACCTTACATAACATAACCAAAAACAAAATACAAAGAATTCATTTTTTTAACTAACTGTTTGCAGACCAAAAAGTTTGCTGACGTCATCATTCCCAGGGGAGCCGATAATCTAGGTGAGCTATGTTCTTTCTTTTATTTAATATATATAGTTATAATAAAAGAAAACCTAAGATAGCTACTTCAATATTTGAAATGAAACACAAGAATATCTCCAAATCAAAATATTTTTTTTCCAAGGACGTTAAAACGAATTCAGTATTCCGCGTTTGATTTTTACACTATTTATCTTCATTAACAAAGTTTTTATCTTCCCTTGCATTTTAATTAACGCATCCCCATTACGAAAACGGTTTTTTTCTTATTCTAAGTGAAATTTTAAAGCGAAGGTAAGTGACACAAGGTCATAGCCACTGCAACGAGGTCGTATACTGCCACATTATGTATTCGAACTTTAAAAAAAAATGCAATTAAGTTTGCAGCGGCTATGCTCTTATGTAGCTGCAAAAAGCGCCCGTATTCACCCGCGTTTAAAGTCCGTTTTGCATTGTTGCAGTGGCTATTGACCTAATCGTGCATCATATTTGGGATATCATGTATAAGAAGAGATCTTCGCCTCCGAAGATTGTGAATGGGTGCAATGGACACCATGAAGTGGATGAAACCACTGGAAGACGGATGTCTGGCAGTTCTGAAGATACTCTCAGCCGATAGTGTTAGTTCGTACGACGGTGTCTGACCTTGTGATCTACTCGCTATGATATTTTATTTTATCACTATTCGAGGTATGTTTTCTTTTCTTTTGACAGAAATTAGGTTTTCGTTTTTGCCGTTTTGTCGAATACCGTAAAAGGGGTTCAAAGAAACGCTATGGTGGATAGAAACGAAACTTTGACGTTAGTTCAATATGGTTTGTTACATATAAGGTCTAGATGTTTCTTAATTAATTGAATTGTTTAATTTCGACACCCTGCTAAGTAACAAATAAATAATTCGTTAAAATCTCATTCAAAGTTTTCTGTTGATTTACCCCTTGCGTTTCTATTTACACCATACATGAACTTTGAAGAATATGTAAGTTTGAATGACTAAAACCAACATGGCTTAGTTATTTGATACACATACATAGTATTATTGAATTTATGGACTGCTATTGAGCTACTCATAAACTGCTATAGAAATATAAATCTTTTTGTTACTATTGGTTCTTGTAACCATGACATGGTCTTTAGGAGTTAAGCGCATTATTCGAGGCCAAAGATCAGTATTAAGTTTTTAACGTAACGGTAAAGTTTAATGTTCCATGAATTAATGTCATACTAGGATTGATTTACAAGTTTTCAAACTGTTTTTTTTTTCTTCTAATCTACGATGCATAGAGAAATACTCTGAAAGGAATGACCTCAATTGTAACGGATAAAAAACATATTTTATCCTTTTTTTTTCTTATATTTCCGAAGAAATGTAAGGACTTCAATGCCTCTAAATAACCTAACGCACTAGATCGACTGACAATGATAGGTCCAAAGATAAAATGGCGATTTATCTACTACATATATTAATTACCTTTGACTTTAGAGATCTTGGTTAAAGTGATCGAAGTGTCCACCATTAATTTTATGATCACAACCGAACTCTTTTTTAAACTTGTCACTTGTCAATTGTTTTGAGGGGCCTGTGGTTGAAATTCAGCTGCATCTGGTTAGACTGGAAGCCGACCATAACATAGTTGGAAAAAAGGCTAGAGTTTTCAATTTTGATGCCCCTTTGTTTTTCCTCTTTTTTTTTAATTAAACGTTGTCCCACACTAGGAATTTCTCTGAGTCGTGGGTGCGTTTACAAACATCCAAACTCACATACACAAACAACCAGACCCACAACAACTGCCTGTAGGCCGTACAAATATTTTTTCCGTGCGGGAAACGCCATGATTCCTTACAGCGTTTTTCTCTATGACCTACAAGATTTTAAAAAAGAACATCCTTTAAATATTTATGTATTACATGGTTTTGCAACGGGAACTGTCAAAATGTTACTTTATGAAGAGTCAGATCACAGGGTCACAGGCGAACTGCGACCTTCGAAGCTATGTCACGTCCCAGTACCTCAGACACTTGTGTTGTAAACAACTAAACATATTATATCCGATTTTGTAGCTTATAGCACATGAGAGACAGACAAGTTCTGTCTGCAAAGAGTGATAAGGACAACAAATTAACTGCCTGAACTATTCTTACTTTCGTTCAATTTGAGGAAATATCAGTCTTTTTTTTTTCAAGATGACTACTGTTGGTACCCAGAGGCTTTCGCTCTGTCGTTGGAACAGCTCGATCTAAATACAATGTGGAGAAAATACTTGATCATACAACAAATATATAACTATCAAAATAGTAAAATAAAAAAAAACTTCAATGTTTGAAGATTTTTTTATTTCATTATTTTGATAATTAATCGGCCGACTGTTATTTGCCGGTACTGACCGGCTAGCGATAGTGAGAAAACTATAAGAGTTATTTGATTTGTATATGCAGACTGAGAACGTCTGTAGATAGATACGGAGATAGATACATTGTCTTCTTCATACTGTATTTCGAACAAGCTCAAGCCGACACTTAAATACACACGACACTTATACAGACACGAATACTGGACCTACACTTCTTTGACTACACTCTAGGAACATCTCATGTGCTGTAAGTAAGGTATTTCTCCAATATCTATATGTATAAGTAATATGTAGTTAAGGTCTATTATTGTTTATCATAAGGCTGACGCTTTTCAAAGCATAGTTTAAGTATATTTGTATAACGTGTTCACTCCCAATTATGGTGATATAGAAATATTTTATACGTTTTGAAACTGTGTTTATTTTTTGTTCCTGGTGGTAGCACTTAAAGAAATGTAGCTAATATAATGTTGATTATTTCGCGGCCTTCCCTCCCTTTATGAAACAAATTATATACCAGTACAAACGTCCCGATAGACGTCTAGCCTGAATAGTTCCACCTTTCTTGGAAGAACTGGTGTCCAATTGTTAATCTAATCTAAACAATCCACTCTTGAGTGGGAAGTGGAAGGTTTAGATTAATAATTGGACACCACACACACTAAAAATTTCAATGAAAATCGGTCCAGCCTCCAGCGGTTTAGTTAGGTTAGGTTAGGTTAGTGACATACACACAAACAGAATATATGAAATTGTGTCGAGGGTGGAGGGAACATCGACGTACATCCTACTACCGTGAGTTCAGTACTTGATTGTGGACGCGTTGAACTGGTATAAGCTTGTCAAATTCGGGGTTTTCACTTCCCCATATATTAGCAAAATATCAATGCGGCTAACATGAGGTAGAACATCAGACGTACGTACTGTTCAGAGGCTCGATCCAAGACTGATCTACCTTTACTCTGTAATAACGTCAATTATCTCACTGAGAAGATAGATAGTACTAATAAATAAAATATTTCTATATACCCATGAATCTGAATAAGGTATTTGACTACCAGCAAAAATATATATAAAAGTAATACCAAATTATCAATGATGTTATTTTAAAGATGTGTCTTCTTACTAAAAAGAAATACGATTTGTCGATGGGAAAAACGGACGATCGTTGAGCTGAATTGCGCGAAGTTACTGTAGCGTTTCTGTCTTGTGACGTCACATGGTCGTAATGCTAATTCTGTCTACAACTTCGCCATTTTTTTTTACTGTTTTTATCGTATTTTATTGGTTTCATGAAATCTAATTTAAAAAATCCAGTCAAATACCTTATTGAAGTCTTATTTGCTTCACAGGGTGACACTGTTTCCTTCGTAACAAATGCCCCAACATTTGCCGCCATTATCTCATACTAAATTGTTGGTATAAGTACCAATATCTGTGACTGCAACAAACATTTGTACCAACAATTATTTTTATTGATTGACTAAATTATATTATTATGATTTATTTATTGGGAATTAAAGTTTATAATGGCTAAACTTATTTTGACATGAACTAACTTCAAGCTTGTTAGTTTGTGATTATGATGTGTACTAAATTATATCAGGGTTCGCTGGTAATTAATGTGATCAGTATTTAAAAATACGCCATTAAAATAGAAGTAAATCATTAAAATGTTTCATCCATTTTTGGTCGTAAGCGATCGAATTGAAAATAATGCATTTTATTTAAACTGCCTGATTCGGACAAGTGCGCAATGTCATAGTATATTACGAATATTTTGGTATTTATAGATGTTTTATCTCAGAAAGGAAAGTTGGCCTTTGTAGTGTGTGTCTGTTGCACTAACATAATGTTTCTACGTGCGTAAGCTCGGGGGCAGCGCTCAATATTGACCGACCCGCCTCCACGCACACAGAAACAATGTGTACGTACATCTAATACTCGTTCACACACACACTCACAAGGCAAACCGCCTTCGTGAGATGAAACATCTATAGTCTTTTGCGTCTGTGTCAATTGGCCAATGTTTTCTTGAAGCTGTGAACGTGGTAATTTGTGCAAACACAATACATGGACATAATAGTGGAAATTGAAGATATAAGGCGATTGGCACACTGGACCGTATCTCGCAGCGGAGTGCGTGGTTCGAACGACGAACACTGCGCGTGAATGCGTTTTGTTTGTGTTCCACTACGCGTGTTTTCTATGCAAACAACTACGTAAGAACACGCACTCCCGCGCTACGCTGCGTGATGCGGAGCAGTGTGCCAATCGCCTAAGACAGCTCAGATACAAATTTGTTACTATTAGTCAAAATATTCATTTATGAAATGAAAGCGTGCTTATCCGTATCTCTTACTGAAAACGCACATATTATATTTTTTTAGTATATAATTATTTAATACCACAGACAATTTACTTTATCTCTTTATGTCATTCAAAGACGTATGTAAAAAGGATAATTTCCTTGTAAAGTGTTCACTGACTCAATTATTATTATATTTTATTATTATATGTATGTATACTCAGTTTGTATGTATATTTTCCTTAAAACTGTGTAAGGGGAAGTATGTAGATTAGGATTACAAGTTACCATTGCCTTTTACAGATAATAACAAAACTCTAATATACCCAATGCCAATAGTTAAAATATTATACATTTAATAAATGCAGGTTTTTGCCCAAACAATAACTATGGGCCCATTACTTCGTCTCAATATCAGTAAATTCAAAATTAAAGAATAGTACTGTTTGATATTTTTCAACACACTTGCTAGAAAGCCTCCTGATAGCCTTGTATTAATGATAAATATAATATATAGGCTATAGCACTCAGGAATAATGTAGCTTTCTAACAGTGGATTTTTTTTTGGAATTGGATCATTAGTTCCGGAGATTACCCCCTACATACAAACTTACATACAAATTTTACCTCTTTATATTAGTATACCTAGATAAAAAACGGAATATTTTTGTATTAAGAACACTAATGAAGAATTCGTTGACAAAAGGAAATAGTTTAATGAAATATATATACTGTTTATAAATGATATTCTAATAACACAGTTTATATATTCACAAGTTTTTTAAGCCTGTAGAACCATGACGCTCTTTCCTGAGATTAAAAAAGCGCACATCTGACTAGTATTGGAGCAGTCGTTAGTTATCTGTGGCGCACTTTCCAGCACGAGTGCGGGTATGCTTTTTAAAAACATACGTCTGCCAAATACATTACATTGTGTACCTACTTAAAAGCGGTGCAATATGAGTCAGTTTTCTAGTAAGTATGTTGAAAAAAGATTTTTGCATTTTAACCTTCAGGTTTTTGTAAGATCTGTAAAACATCTGTTTAGGTCACAGAAAATCGCGAGCTAAAATATAGTTAATTCTGTAATAAGTAATATTTACGCATGCACATTATAGGTAAATGTGTTTATGTATCATTTACAGACTGATTCAAAATATTGGAAAAGACTCCTACATCAATATCATCACGTAGAAAATGGTAGAATTTACATTGTATTAAATTGTTCACAACTAAATATCATCTGTACGCCGTCTGTTTCTCCATTTAGTCCTAGCAAAAAATGATTGTTTTAAATATTGGCTCCTTTTAACAATCTCCGGGTACTCGACTCCTTATATCCGGTGACGAACGGCTTTGCCAAAGAATAACAACCGTTTAGACACTCACGCGCAGCAGCCAGGCAGTAGTGCCTTGCCGTGTCTGGGTTAGGTTTGTACACACGTACAATAAAATACCCAAACATTTACATAAATTACACCCATACAAAGTGGGCGGACTCTGGTACAAGTATGTAGTAGGCAATAGGGTATCGAAGACTATTTTGTTTATTGATGAGTCATCTTGATATAGTAAATAAACAGATAACAATTGTACAAAAAGTAGTGTAATACCTCTCAAGTGATTTAAAATCACTTGGTAGACAGAGGCAGCGTTACAGATTCGTGACGTCATCTGGATAACCGCCATAGTTACACAGTACAAATGAAAGTTTCGCGCAACATTGATAGAAAGGCCCCCACAAAAAAATTCTGAAGCGCGTAGATACTCAATTTTTTTATCGATCGTCGCGTTTTTTTCTGTTAGATCTATATATTTTTTTGATAGTAGTTCCTCTATTACGGTTTTCCGTTTATATGGGGTGTTGGGGTTGTAGCATGGTTGAATATGAAACCTATCACACGTTCATTCGAGTGTCCAAGCAATCGCCACCGGCTATCTGGCTCCAGCATCCAGCAGCCGGAGACCTGGAGATGTTAAAAGGAGCCCATTATCTCGTGATAGTCTTCCACTGTAGAATTGAAAAAAAACAATTATTCTGGTGCGAAAAAGCTCGCAATACAATTAGTGAAATTAAATAGGACATATAGAACGTATATTTAACAGATTCCAAGAAATCTGAATAGTAATTAAAACTGAAAGAAACAGAGGGTGTGGCCAATTCCAATGATTAAATGTGATAAAACGTAGTGGAAAATGTAAAAAAAAATATGTGTAAAATGTAAAATTATTTGTCGTTATAATGGAATTTAGGATGGACGCGTACTTTAGCGGCCAGCAGACAAGATTGGTTATCATAATCTTACGATGGAGTATATCATTTTAATTTTTTTTTAATTTTTCGTAACTGTAAAAAACATTATTCTGTCTTGTATTTAAAAACTTTACATACTCATCGGTGTGTTAGATAATTTAAAAATAGTAATCTGCTACAAATAGTTATAATTAATATTAATACGTATCTAACACCGTAAAAGTGCGAGTTCAACCTAAGTAAAATATCTTAGTTGTAAAAATAACATAGTGAATCATTAATATTGGTTAAAATTTTAGTTTTCGGCTAACTTACTTTATGTTTTTTGTGACTTACGATTAACTAACTTTTTTTTTGTTATTATTATTGACTGAAACTTTTTAATTGTTTTTCTGGTAAGACTAAACTTTTTATTCCAGATTTGGAATAGGTACCGTACCTTGTTCGATATTCCTATAAAAACCACTTATGTAGGTAAAGTTATTCCATTGTCAAATTAAATACAGTTTAACAGAAAACGGTGAGAATAATCTTTACACTACGCACGGGGTCTGTAGTAACGCAGGGGTGAATATAAACGAACCGAAGGGGATTTTCACATGAGACATATTTATTATTATAAGGATATTTAGATTATAAGGATAGGTATTTTAGAGGAAAAAAATATCGAATAAAATGCATCGGTTCATAAGACTAGATGGAATAATATTTTTTGCTGTACTTGAATTCAATATTATTGGTTATTGACACGGTGTCGATTTTTTTTTTAATTTCAATGCACCTGGCATTGAAATTAAAAAAAAAATCGACACCGTGTCAATAACCAATAATATTGAATGAACATGATAATTTCATTTAATGTTTTGTTTTGATTCACGCCTGCGTTTCTAATAACCTCGTTGTACTTAAAACTGAAAATTGAACCTCCTCCTTTTTTGAAGTCGGTAAAAAATGCGACATCGTCTGTCCTTCTTATTCCTAGTTAACTCTCCTAAAGGACTTATTATGTTGTATATGCACAACTGTATATTATATTATTATTATTATGTAAAGCTTCAGCATTTTATGTAGCATTTATATACAGTTGACGCGTTGGTTTGTATTGTTGAATCGACGCGTGTTGTCTTGTCCTCTATATTTACTCTAGAGACATTGTTTTGCATAAAACAGCCTCGTTCATAATCATCTGCCTAACTGGCAAAGGTTAGGCAGATTGGGGTCGGCTTCCAATTTAACCGGATGCAGCTGAATATCAGTATTTAATGTGAAGCAAAGACTGCCTGGTCTTTGATAAAATATAATTGCGCGTTTTTTGCATTTTACTGGAGTTTTAGTAAATAAGTATAACCAATTATTGTAGCTTTTAATGTTGTCCTAAGACCGTATGGGCCAGTATTAATTATTACTGTTCCATGAAAAAAAGAAAACTATAATAATAAAAGGAGAAAATAATATGAAAGAGATGGCGTTATTCGTGCACGCAATTGGCAAGTATCAACACCGGCACGGATTTTGAGCGCAGTAGTGGGTTAAGTTCGCTTATAAGCACTTCCTACTAAAATCGTCTACTGCGCAACTCAATTTCAGCGGTAAAGATCCGTGCCGGTCATTATACTGACTAATATTTCCGTATAGGTACCTACGGTCTCTGTACAAAATTATTGAAGTTTCAAATATAAGTTTTCCAAGTATTCTTTTGGCTGTTTTATGTAAAACAAGAATGTGTATTTTTTACAAATAATTAATATGCACAAATGTATATGTTTAATGTTTATTGCCTGTCTTATTCAATAATTTCCATTTCAAATAATGTATAATTGAAACCATAAAAGTATGTTTTAAAAGAATAAAGTGTTTGCAAACTTGAACTAGCTTTTTTTTAACAAATAATCTAGCTGTATGGGGTATCCTTGTGACATCCACCGATCTCAACACACAGCGCTAGTGCGGCGGTTCATGGAACATGCCACACCTTCTTTTCTGCCCAGCATGCACAACCACCTGCACCTCATCATCCTCCTGCCCTTATCCCAATTTATTTGGGGTCGGCCGAGCATGTTTTCTTCTTCCATACATCTCTATTTGCCGTCATCTCATGAGTCACCTCTTTTCTAGCCATATCATCTTTCACATAATCCATCCATCTTTTCTTTGGTGTCTATAGTCTCTAATAAACACAGGAATCCTCAGCTAAAGCGAAGATTTCGTGGTTTGTTTCTTCACCATCATCAACACTACAACTTAATCAATATTGCCTTATAATGCCTCTCTAAAATTTATTTCCCGTTTCTTGCAAGCTTACACGGGGTTCGCACCTGGTACCTACACTTATTCATGCGAGTCTGTAGAAAATTTTAAAGCTACGAGTATGTTATAAGTAAAACTGTAGCTCATTTACCTAATCAGAGTAGGTAGTATTTATTATCCGATAATGCATATATGCAACTCGATCATTTTTACAGGTAATGCCAATGAACATTTAGGCGTCATTAGATTTGCTACAAATACTGGTTGGTACTTGTTCGTTACAGGCCGATTTCTGTAACATATCTCAATCAATCTCAATGTAGAGATCGATCTTTCATTGTGACTAATCAATCGCCAAGTTTGCAGTCTGTAAACTTGAGAGGGGGGTCAGATGCAGCAATTTGACATTTCGAATTGGGATTGAGCTGTTATTGAAATCTGAACGGTTCACCGTTAGGCCCTGTTCACACGGAGGTCATCAGAACGTTATTTTACTGTAAACTGCCTCGTCGTTCTAGTTGTCGCTAGTAGTGCTACTGCTGAGCATGAGGTCCTAGGTTCGACTCCCGGGTCGGGTAAAGTGTTATTGTTCAAATTACAGTTTCATACTGTTTTTTACCAACCACAGAGCACAGAGATGCTACTTGAGTTGCCATTCCAAAAAACGAAAACGTTTCTTGATAGATGGTATGAAGGGCAGGATGTTGAGTTTTGATCCTAACTTTTTACCGCAAAATACTGACTGTACGTCGCCCTGAGAGCGGGGCCTGACAGTGAATCGCTTTACTGGGCATAAATCGTTCACATTCTTTAATATTACTGTTTCTTTTAGCGTATCATTACATTCGTTTAGCTAGACAATCGTTATTTAATAGGACCCATATCTACCTCCCTCTACGCTAGGATTCACAATATCACCCTCTCATACACCAACGTAATAATTGAAATTATGGAATATTTACCAGTTGCAATTGATCTGATAGTCCAGCATATATCGGACTACCTGAAGCGGACCGTCATCGACAAGAACATCGCTCTCGAGGTGGGCGTCTCCACATCACCAGCACCCGGCAGTCCGCAGCGTAATGGTACAGGAGGTCGGCCGCATTAGATGTGTAAGGTAAGTAGTAGGCGATGACCTGCAAACTAAACACAGCAACCAGCCCGGCTCTAGCCCTTAGTCAAGGTCTTTCGGCAGCCTTTGGTCAACGCTTTCACACCATACATTTTATTACCTATTCTTGATACATTCAACTTTATTATTAAATATTTTTCCAGAATAGATATCGGAGGGACAGCAAAAATAGGAGACGTTGGAGGCGCACGACCAGCATCGCAACTGCACCAACTTCGCTGGCGGCATCACTGAAACACGCGGAGGCTTCTAAATGTGGCGGGAAAAGGGTCGAGGTTCACTTAATTATTACCTAAAAAGAATATTTGACTTAACTCCAGTGCTATGATCTATGTCTGTATGTAGATCTATGTCACCGACTTTTTGGATGTCTAACGTCAGATTTGCTAACTTTAAAAAGGTCAGGGCGTACTTAGAGCATTTGAATGTAACCGACTAATAATGTTGGCATCGCTTGGAGCTGTGCTCACTCCCTATGGGACAATAGTCGTGAAGGTACACTTGTAATAATAAGTTTTGGAAAGTAGGTAAGGTTAATTTAGATATTTATACCAAAATTGAATGGGCTCGTGAGTAGACCGGACCTATTAGTGGTGTGCCTTGCTGAGAAGGACGTGAAATATAATAAATTGATTATGAACACGTAGATAACTAGGTATAGTTGTTTTCTAATATCTCAATACCGTAGTAACTTTCGAAGTATCGTCAATTCTTTTCTCAAATCTAGTAACTGCGTTTTAAGCACAAAATATTTTTTTTATAGAATCGTGTTCCGCCTTTCAGAGTAAAGTTTCCCGCCACTGCGCCATATTGAAAAAAAAACAGTTGCACTTTATTAATGTAACTTATTGTATGTAAATAATTTTCTAAACGAAATTTGTAATAGTTAATCTCATAAGAGAGCTACATATCTAGAGATAAAAAATATCGTATAAAAAACTCCCCTAGTTAACCACTAGTCATACAATTTGTTTAGACTAAATATATGCTCAATGGCATTAGTACTTATTCGGTCTATTAAAAAAGTTTCGATGTGTTATTTTTCATTCTATTGAATCATAAAGTAAGATAAATTATTCAAATATAAGCTTTCTATAAGGATTGAAATTGTAAAACCTGATAGATGGGCGTTTACCAAAAATTTTAGAGTATAAATAAGTTTGCTTGCCATAAGGCCAACGTCAGTAAATTGATGTTTTTAAAAGGATACATCATAAGCGACTAGGACCTTCTAAAATGTAAGTTTAAAAGCCTGTTTTACAGTGGCAAAATCTTCCAGATAAATGTGATTATATCTGCCAGTTAACTTTATCCGGCGGTTGTAAAACAGGCCACGGGTCTTCTTCCAATTTGAACGTCGTTAACAGTGTGTTACTAGTCAGATATTAACGGATGTAAGGAATGATCGAGGCTGTTGAAAATTTGATTGTCGTATTAAATCGCGATATTCGCTATTATATTATTTATTTTATTTATTGTAGTTTGTAACTAGATTAAGCTGTAGCTTGTAGGCTTAAGGCTCTATTCCCCATTGTATTGTACAAGAAAACATGCTCGCTTCAGTTACATGACGCGTCAGGCTCAGCTAGCATTGAATAATAAGACTTATTATTAGTGTCTTAATGCGCAAATAAAATACGCGCTCGAGGATACCTTAGTAGTACTCGTCTGATGTCTGCGTCGAAGTTCGTTGCACTTTTAACTTAATGGCACTCAATATAGTGTATTATTCTCTGCGCTGAGTCTTGGGCAACCAGACTGTTTAAGTGAGACGTAGCCAACCAATAGGTTGGCTACGTCTCATTTAAACAGCCCAATAGGGCTTAGCTCTTATAAGTAGCTAATCCATGTGTCTACTGGCTTCTTCCCTATGATAGTCGGGTTGCCCAGTGCGTCCATATACCTTACTTACTCTTTATATTAAATTTCCGAGGAAGGACAATGATAATCGTAACCATCTTGATAATGTTAATGTTGGGTTGCCATCTCTCAAATCCACCAACCAAGAAAAGCGCGAAATCAACGGATATTGGAGCTTAAAACTTGGACATGTCAACATGTCAGCTGCATACTATTTTAAACCAAATTGAGATCTTAAAAAGAAACAAAAATTGTTCTTTCAAATTAAAACTTGGGCTATAAATGACCAAACCCCAACCGGACGCTCCCTGTCCCTCTAAACTAGGACAAATCCGTGGTACCTCGAAAGGATGGCAACCCTATATAAATAGCATAGCAAGACATAATTTAACAAAAAATAAAAATAGTTAAAATTTTGACCTAGTGATTATATCTCATAATAGTTGTAAGCAGCAGATTAGTAATATGAACACATCATACATACATTTGTTTACATAAATAGAACTTAAAATAGTTTGTGGCATATGTCTTTATTAATATCTTGTGTATGTGGATTATTTTTAGTTTATAAAATGCTGATTTGTTACTACTTAGTTAATGCAAATTGATTTAAGATAATTTACGTGGTTCCGTTTTGAGATAATGGCAGTTTTATTAATTTTTTTAAACCTTTTTACTCATTATAATTTTAAGTATATTAAAAGACATCAAATGAAGAGATTCGTTATATTTTGATAATATATCTGCAATCATTTCGAAATGGATCGTGTTGTTTGTTCCTTATTTATTTGAATTAGCTTTTACCCGTTTTAATTTTGTTAAATACATGTGACATTACGCCTAATATATTAATGATTTACCAAAGAAAGTGTTTACATGTTAAAAGTTACGTGATTGTTTATTTTTTTATATTTATTTCGATAAATTGTATTTATTTAACATATTATTTCAAACAGACCAACTGTGAACCTGCTGGCTAGTCCCATGATAATCATGACAGGTTGTGGTATCTTCTTGGTATCAAAAGAGGTTAGATTTCCGCTTTAGTGATAAGTTTCTATGTGATTATGACTTTTAGTTGTTACAGCAATCATTGTAACTTGCCGTATTAATTAAAATTATTTATATTCTGATTAGTTCCTCATTAGCTATTATATATATAATACCTACAGATTGTGCAAATAACATGAAACCCTTAGTTACTCCAAATAGCTATTGAGCATAAGGGCATGATTTCCTCTCGCTCAGATTCATTCAGAATACCGATCAAATGCCAGCACATCAAGCTACCTCAATCTGTAAAATTGATTAGATATTATTCAACTTTATTACAAAATAATAAGGTTCCATGTTCAATTGGGATAATTTAACAGTTCGGGATAGCTTGATGTGCTTCGACCTCGAAGTTTAAGAAATATAAATAAGTCTATTCCTTTTTACTTGCCAGCAGTTTAGTAATTCGCTTCACTCCGCTAACAGTAGATCTTTCTGGTTTTAAGCATATATTCCGTTCAACATTCTAACGTTTTGTATTTCGACGCAATAGTTCGGTGTTTACACACAAACATTATACAAAATATATCATTTTAAAAATAACGCCAGTTGTTTTATTTGTGTTTATTTCAACTCAATTCATGTCATCGCGTTTGATTATGGGGAGGTTATAGTTTCAGATCAGACTTCGAGGGATCAATTTAACTTCACTTAAGAAAGGGTAGATAAGGCATAATTTATGTATAATACCCAATTATTGATCTTCTCAAAATCAAAATTCATTTATTCAAATTAGGCTGAGTACTGATAGTACATGAAAAACAACAAACCGTCGACAAACCTCCAAAACGCCCGCCCTTCATCACTTCCTAGAGTTCTTGTTGGGAAGAAGTGGCTCAACCACTACTGCAGGGCAAACGCATCTTCTCAAACAGAGAAGAAAACGAGGGGGAGAAGGGTTAGTAATAAAACAGCAAAAAATAAAATTTGATCCATATAATACACAATAAAATAATAATTATTGCAATAATATAATAGAAAACAAGTTAATCGTTGTTTATTAAATAGATTTATTTAAATATAGTCTCGCCTTAACTAACGCGGTTGCACGTAGGGTGGCGCGCGGACTAGAGGGCACTAGTGTCTCTTGCGCAGTGACATCGCTTTTGGTGGAAAAATGGTTAAAGGTTTGGTGAAGATCAATGAGACTCGGACAGAGCAAAACGCTAAAGATACTTGAATTTGTAGTTACGAATGAAACTGAAAATAATGAAGATCGTAATGATTAATTATCCAAAGCTACCCTTTAAAAAGGGTAAGAGGAAGTGTTGCGAGTTCGTAGGGGACAGTGTGAAATCAACGCAGACGAAAGCGCGGGCGAAGTACTACTAATGCTTGCACTAGAAGAAATATAGAAAAGATACAAAGACAAGATCGAAAGATAAATTTCGTATTGAAACAGGTTTTATGATTATAATTTGACGACCTATGTGGCGCGGCGGGCGAAGGTCCGCCTGCGACGCAAGAGGTTGCGGGTTCGATTCCCGCCTTGGGACAAATGTTTGTACGATCTACAAATATTTGTTCCGGGTGTTCTGGGTATTTCCTATGTATAATAAAAAAATATCTATCTATGTAATGTATTGTATTAAGTATATCAGTCATCCAGTACCCATAACACAAGCTCTGCTTAGCTTGGGACTAGATGATGCTGCGTGGATTGTCCGGCAATATTTATTTATTTATTTATAAAATTGTCCAAAAGATAGTGTAAGTTTTCAATCCAAAGCAATGTCACTGATCAACCGAGTACTGGCGCCCAGCGTGGGACACGCGGTGCTAATCACAAACGTCGCTTCAACTAGCATCTCAACGGACTGTTCTTGTAATTTCAAGCGATTGCTACAAATATGTACTTAAAAATATGCCAAATTGATTCTTGTGTACATTATAGTTGACTATGGCTCATATACGTAAATGTTTCAAATTATCGAAATTAGATAAAAGGTAAATTGTAAAAAATATTTGAACAAAAAACTATCCAACGCATCACGTTTGCTTAGATTATTGTACGAATCAATGATCAGCCAACTGAACTGACTAAAACTATTTCACTAGTCGATTACACCAAGCTTTTCAAAAATCTAAACATCAATTTAGTTGGCTGAGACAGTAAATTATTCGACTAAAGTCAAGATAGTCGAGTTTCTACACTCTTACACCCGAAGCGAACAAAAAATATATTTTTAATCTATACATTTGGTCAAAACATTAAAAAAGAAATGTACAATTAAATACTAAAATATTATATAAGCTGTAAACACTATCAACGCTCTATTTGTTACAAATCAAAGTATAACTTAATTCGTTAGGGGGCGTTTACTGGCCAGACGCGGACTCAATCAATAAATCTAAATTTTCATTTTCTCTTATGAAATACAGACAAAAACATTAAATAATACAGGGTGGGAGTTATTTACGCACTACCTGATACCATGAGTTCAGTACCGGTAAAACGGAGTGAGTCGAAAAGAAAATTTAAATGAGATTTTAACGTTGATTAAATGTTATTTATTAGTGTTAAGGAGTTGAAATGATTCATTTCAATTCCTTAAAACAAATAAGACTTAAACTTAAAATCCCCTTCAAAGTTGTGTTTCTATTCAACCTTGCGTTTCTATTAACCCCGTTTTACGGTACATGATTATGGATTACCCAGCATAGAAATTTTAAAACAGCTTCAAGTCTGGAAAAATTCAAGTCATGTACTGAACTTATGGTATCAACTCGTGCGCATATGTCCCTATCACCCTGCACAAAGAAAAAACAATATGAGAAATAAAAACCTTCAAGTGAAGGGACCATCAAAAGTAGTATTTTACAATTATTTGTACTTACATCGGAAACTATATACAACAGGTGACAGGTCGGCAACTGGCCAGTGAACGCGCTCATAAATATTACAATTTAAAAACTTGCGCTATCTGTCACTTATAACGAAATATACACGATATTTACAATTATAGAAATTGTTTTTACTATTTACTAGTGATTGTCGAATAGGAATACAAACCCCAACTGTACAGTGCGTTTTTCGGGGCTATGTACTGCTGTGCTCCAAATATCTTATGTTCTGGCTTTGGTATACGGACGTGTTTTACGGAAAAATATTGTTATAACTGAAAACCCTCTGAAAATGTCATTGTACTCATTATTTCGAACAACTTCTATTTATTTACTATAGGACTAGCCTTAAAATCGATAAAAGTCACTTTATTTTGCCTTTTACGATAGCACCAATTATTTATATCGTCTCTATGGGAAATCTAGAAGACCGATGTACTTACTTTTTAGCAGATAGCTCCAGTGATCTACAAATGCTTGTATACGGCGCAAGATTATATCCAGTTTTTATAAACTTTTCTTCAAAACACACTATTAGTGCAGTTACTGTGAATAGGTAGACACTACCACCTGTCTACCTATTCACATTCAGAATGATGATTTTACCATGATTTTTTACAGTGTAAAGTAAGAAAATATCTGAAATTAAACAGTATCAGGAAAAACCCAACAAATTATTTCAACGCTGAAGGAAGGTTGTGTGTCGATATCCCTTCGACCCTCTATTTTTTAAACCTTTCAAGTGTTTTGATGCAAATAAACGGATTTTATTTATTTCTTGTACAGCATACCGGTAGATAAACGTTATAGTATATAAAGCACAACAGTACACAGCCTACACATACTCGATTCAATACGTACAACACATATTGTCAAAGCTACACTGCTCGGATTCGATAAAAATATTAGGCCTTACTTTATTAGTGCATGGTATAATTAATATTTTGCATTACAAAATAAACAATATGCACACCCTAGATGTTTAGGTTATATTGCAGTTTCAGAATATTTAACAGGAAAAGGGTGTTACACCTTAACTGCCAACGAACAAGAAACAATAGAAAATGTATTGTTTGTCGGTCATTTCGTCGTTCGACGACCTATGTGGCGCGGTGGGCGAAGGTCCGCCTGCGACGCAGGAGGTTGCGGGTTCGATTCCCGCCTTGGGACAAATGTTTGTACGATCTACAAATATTTGTTCCGGGTGTTCTGGGTATTTTCTATGTATAATAAAAAGTATCTATTTATGTAATGTATTGTATTAAGTATATCAGTCATCTACCCATAACACAAGCTCTGCTTAGCTTGGGGCTAGATGATGCTGTGTGGATTGTCCAGCATTATTTATTTATTCATTTGGCGTTGAACGTGTTTAGAGAAAAATAAACAATCCATATGCACCAATAAAGTAACACCTGTATAACCCGCGAACGTTAATTTAAATATGTAAACATGATGTTTATAGTCTGTGATTCACAAATGGTGTTATCAATTTTTAACAATTGAAATTACCAATTTTACTTCCGATATAATAATATCAGAAGAAAATGTGGCATTTCATTTTTAAAGGCGTACTCTTGTTATAAAATACTAAGACAAAAGTTAACAAAACACTCACAATACTCTATTGTACCTTTGAACTTTTTTCTGACTAAGTTTTAGTAATAAATGAGTACGCCCAATGAGCTCTTTATATTACCCGACTACGATGAAGCCAATATGAATGTAATTAACGTCACATAATGAATATGAATTATCAAACCTTTTTTTAGGTTAGTGCAACGATGTCCTTATGTACTAGTGTAGATAAAAACTAGTATGGCTCATTCCCAACCTTAATATAACGATTTAATTTTAACTTTGACCCCTCTCTGATTGGTCGGTGAAGTTTTGATAACAGAATCATGATGCTCTTGCGCATTTTACGTTAAATTAGTGTTCTTTGGGTAATAACAAAAACAAAACCCGCCAACCAATAAGAAAGTAGTCACAATAGCACCGTAGTCAGGTAATTCGCAATCACAGAATCAACTACAGTATATCCCAAAATATATCACTATGACGTCACAACTCCGTACCAAATGTCCCTTTATATAATATACTAAACACGTTTTGTTCCAAAATATTCATTGAACGTGTACTATGAATATGTGCTAAGTTTCTATTATCACGCGATAAGCCTTCGAACACCGCAGCTCAATACTGCACGGCCGTTGAATAATTTACATGAAAGGTGTGGTTCCATGCATGCGACTGATCTTGAAATTTTTTGACAAAGATTTAAAGCTTTGTATTTATCTATCTATCTATATAAAAATGAATCTCTATTTCTCTTGGTCACGTCATAACTTGAGAACGACTTAATCGATTTTAAGTTACCTAATACTTTGTAGAAGGTTTTAACGGAAAGTAAAATGAAAACATTTCCGCAGAAAATGTTTTTTTTTTTTCAAAAACTTAACGACTATTATAACTACGCGCGTTTGATGAATATGAATTTTATCCGCGGGTAACACCGCGCGGCGCAGCTAGTTACTCAATAAGTAGTGATTTAACTGTATAAAGGAGTCGGGGAGTTAATCACATTGAGAGGTAGCTCGTTTACTCTTAAGACGTGGTTTTCTAACGACTATTTTTACTGATCTCAGTCTTAAGTCAGGCACTTGGTGTACAATTGTTAAGTATTTTAACAATAACTGTAAGAGCCTTCGAATAAACCCACTCTAATGCTTCAATCCATCTACTAACTGCCTATGTCAATAACTGAACTCAATCCCAATCTAGAGATCGATCTTCGTTTGTTACCAATCAATGGTCGGGTTTGCAATCTGTAACAATCTGGGGAGGGTGAATCGAAGGATCAGTTTACGATCGTGGATTGAGGTACGTTATTAAAATTGGCAGTAAGTCAACTGTGTATAAATCAGGGAGCTAATTTTCAAGTTCTAGTCGTTAATTTCAGTCGTATGCATGAGAACCGTACCTTGAGTGGTAATCATAAATAACGAAGCGATCGTGCCGTCCTTCTCTAATATTTGTTTTCTATTAATCGATATAATAATATAGCGTAGTACGTTGAACAACAATGGTTGTGAGGACAAAGTGGCATCAGTTACTTACTTTTAAATTGACTAAACTTTTATATATGAAAAAAAAAAACGTTATTTAACTATGACACTCGCGTTAAGATATAACTTGTTCTCTTTTTAGTGGTAGTCTCACTCTACCACAACAAAACAATGCCATGGTTAAATAACTTCTCTGTAGAAGATAACAATATTTTGATGATCAGGAGTTGTCGACATGCCGATGTTACGTACGAAACTTTTGACATTAATCATCTTTAAAATTGTCTGCGCCTGAGTCTAGCATGAACAACAAAACAAATTGTCTGAAGAAGTAAGCTCCACATATTTCCCTACAGCCTCAAGCAGAGCTAACTGATCCAAGTTTCGGTGTAAGCAGTGATGTAAGTGTTAGATGCCACAGTGTGTGAGCCGGGGCGCGCGCTAGTCGGCGGGGCGCGGGGGCGGCGCGCGGGGTGGGAGGGGCGAGGCCGGCATGCTCCAACTTTCGCTGTTGCCCCATCTGTGGATATAAAAATGGCTGTAGGCTCTAGTTGAATACGACCGAACTTACTAAAAGTGTTTTCTCTTTATTAAAAGATAACATAACACAACAACACGCCTGTATAGCTTATACCTAAAGTACACCCACATTTCACCTGTTTTTGAAATACCATGTAATAAGGTGTGAGCCTATTACCATCAACTGGGCACATATCCAGACTCTGGGCTGCTACTGAGAAATTCCTTTCAATAGGAACTTAAGCCCAATAACACATTACTCGACCCGGGAATCAAACCCAGGACCTCGTGCAGTCGCGTTTGCGACCACTAAATCATCGAGGTAGGAAAACATAAAATATCATTTATTTGTTTTATGACATGTACACACGAGCAGTTAGTTAGTTGAGTTTGCAGTGTAAGGTGTTGTGTTAGGAGGACTCTCAATAGTGCTCGTTGAGCTCTATGTTTGCTTAAGAGTTTTCAAATTTCTAGTGTAATCCAAATTCAACATTTTTATCATTTATTTAGTCCGAGGCCATATATGCTGCAGTTTACATATACCTACATACGTACGACTTATAGCTGGCATTCAAAACCAACATCGTTAATTTAAATTAGGCTGAGTAACAACAATTTTTGAACGGCAAAAATTACATGAGACAGTCTCCCAAAATGCCCGCCCTTTACTACTTCTTAGTGTTTTTACTGGGAAGAGGTAGCTGTTTTACATGTTTTACACTGTATTTGTATGTATTCACAGCTTAATTATTTACTTTATAATATTCAAGGCTCCAAAGCTATTGCCAGGTTAAAGGAATCCCCATGAGTGGTGAATGATGATACTAGTGAATCCTGCGCACCAGGCCAGTCACCACAGAGAACAGAGACGCCTCGGCGGCCGTTTCTTGAGAATACTTTCCATACAAAAACCTTAATGCCGTATAAAAACTAACGGCTTAGAATGGTGAAGATGACAGGAATTGTGCGCTCAACGGTTTTTTTGCGCCACGAATTTTAGTGTTTTAGCACGACCGTTTCTAAACGTGACTGCGGGGCTACTCCGTTATCTGTGCCAGTCTACTAATCTTGCCACCAAAGTTGGTAGCAGCTCTGACTGGCTTAGGTGCACCACTAAAATTCGTGGCAAATCTATTCACCATGGCGCAAGCTACCCTTGCGCAATGCTGACAGAATGGAAGGTGGAAAAAAGGTAATGTGATGCCCGTTGTTACTAGCACTAGTAATTTAATACCAGAAAAACGCCTAAGTGATAGTCCACTCTTGAATTTTCAACTGTCGGTGCCAACATTGCCTCGTGAAACCGCGCGTTGAAACTCCAATAAAACGCTTTTATTAAGCTGCCTGTCCACCGTAGCGGAGCGAGGCTGCGGAGGGGAGTAACGGAGAAATTTTAACCAATAGGATTACATAAAATCAGCGCTTCGCTCCAGTGGACAGTGACTATTGGTTAATATTGCTCCGTTTCCTCACTCCGGTGGACAGGCAGCCCTAAGGCATTGAGTTAACTGAAAGCTGGTGTTAGTAAAAACAGGCATTTATTTAGGTGGTACGTAGTGTAAGTGAAAACGGACATGAGTGTGACTCACCTATGCTGCAGATGATGTTGGTGGTGGTTGTCTCTGCGCGCTGCAAGGTGATGCCACTTGACGTACCCGCTGAGCCGGCGCTTCACGAGCCCGGCGAGCGAGTGTAGCCAGCCTGCGACCGAGCACCATCGACACGCGACCAACGACCCGCGATCAACTACACGCCGCTCTGCCCGCTCCGATTTTACCGACTCTTTGGTTGCGTTCTACATTCAAGTTACTGGCGCCCAATATTCAAACACTACTCAACTATACAAAGACGGAAGGAAGTATATAACTCTCGACTCAAAATAAACATAGAGATTTTAACGGAGCAATACCCCCAAATCATTGGCCTCTCTGTAGAAAGAGACAAAGCGCCCGTACAGCCAGTACCTGTCTCTTTCATTTGAAAGACAACTACTGGCCGCACGTTCGCTTTGTCTCTCTCACACTTATTGCCCGTTTACATTACTTTTTCTCGATGTCTATGATTAAAATAGATTCGTTCCAATCTGTGGCCTTGGTGAGTGGTCAAGTATACCTATTCGATTGCGTAAATGTGCCGTCTGGTGCCAATAATGGGAAACACAATTATTCCGCGATCGTGTAAGTATACAAACTAAGCCCTCTGTACTTAAATCGAGTTTCATCATTCCTTGGCTTAAATTTTAAGTCCTTATATCGCTAAAATAAACCCTACAGTGGTAGTCTTAAAGTCACGTGACGTTTGAAAATTGAGTAACGTTTGAGCATTCGGCCGTTTGTGTCAGTGTTAGGTGCGGTTCAGCAAAGATATTGACTCGAGTTTGTCCGTATGAGATTGAGCAACATTTCGGGTAAGATTACAGAAATTGTTCGGCTCATTTTTGATCAAATCTATTTTTGTTATTCTCTATGTATAGAGATCTCGCCCTAGTTTTTATTGTATTATGGTTAATCGAGATACAGACGTTATTATATATTATGTATAATATATATAATAAAACATTTAGCACCATTAATTTAAGGTTTAATTTCTAAGTGCCAGAACGCTTAATAATATTGCTCATTTCTGTTGCTACGGACAGCGTCGTGTATGAACCAAAGAGTCGGTACTCAATGCCTGCTAATGTTACTGACAGCGAAGCTACCATGATGATGAGAGATGAAGAACAGCTGTCTCGCTCACACCTTGCCAGTAAAAGCCACGTTATTGAACTAAAGAAGTGGATAGCTTACAAGTTCGGCCAATCTTGTGCATTGTGCAGGTGAACTTTTAACCCAGGTATAATTGCAATAAGTGTAAAGCCACACACAGGTTGATCGAAGCTACGATTGCCAAGGACGGTCCGTGGATGGCTAATGATACATTACATGAGATCCATCCGTGCCCCGGAAAGCACGTTGGTCCCTGCTGTCATTTGTAGATCTTTGACAGCCATTAGTAGTTATAATCCCGAAATGACAACCAGTGTAACCAAAGGGTTATATTGTTACCCAGTAACTGGGTTATGGAGATCAGATAGGCAGTCGCTCTATGTATTCAGCTGCATTCAGTTAGACAGAAAGCCAACCTCAACATAGGTGAGAAAAGGCTAGGCAGATGACATTGGTGTATAATTCATAATGAGGCTGGTGTATAAATACTATGACGACACGTCTTGCTCGGATATTTTAATAATACTGTGTTTAATATAATTACCCACAGTACCTACGTGAAAATATTGAAAGAGCCTTTTTTAATGCCTCTGCAGTCGGCAGCCCATTATTCATTGTAGTACAGAGGCCAGCACATCAAGCTACCCCAATGTGACAGATTTCTTTGATAGTTTTTCAACTTTATCCCAATAGAAATAAGGTTCATGTTCTATTGGGAAAATCTGACACATTGGGGTAGCTTGATGTGCTGGCCTCTGTACATCCGCGCAGGGAATGTTTGCAGAACACATGTCAAAATGGCATTGCACGAAATGTAGCCATTCAAAAATATTTTTATATTTTTATAAAATATGGTGTGTAGTTGGGCTTATTTTGGAAACACAATTTTAAAGCAATCTTTCAGGAATTGTATTAATTAGTAATACACAATTACGATTGTAAAGAAAAGAAAGAAGAAAGAGAAGAAGCCGTTATGGCCTCGCCACCCGTAGGTGGCGAAGCCATAACGGCTTGTTGTCAAGACTCGTGAGACTGGTTGTCAGACTTTCGGGCTTCTGACCAGAAGCCCGAAAGTCTGACAACCAGTCTTACCAAGGGGTATAGTGTTATCCATTAACTATTTTGTGGAGGTCAGGCAGGCAGTTGGTCATGTAGAATAATGGCACTCAGCTGCACCCGATTAGACTAAGAGATGGCCCGAACATAGTTCGGAAAAATTTGAAAGGAAAGGGCAGAAGATGATAACGATTATAGAAAAAACTTTCCACAATAAACCCAAATACAAACAGCTATAATTAACAAAAAATATAGGTATATTTCTTTTCCACACATCGTGCAAAGCCTACCCTGCGCGAATGTTAGATTTTCGGCAGCGGTGCAAAGTGGTCACTCTCCCTTTTACAAATAAAAACACCCCTGTAAGCCATCCACTCCAAACAACAACATGGTTACAAAAAGACTTCGACATAAATACAAAACGCAAGAAAATACTTTAGCGACGCTTCCCAAAGCGATACGTACCCGCAGTATACAAGTGTAGCCCTCATTAGCTAGGTGTTAGGGTCGTGTTTAGTGTAGCGAGGCAGTGACAGAGCTACTATGGGCAGGCGATGTGTGGGACGCGGAAGGACAGCGGCAAAGCACAGACACATTGGAAGAAACTTTTCAGGAGTCGTACGGACGCATTTACATGAAGAGAGCAGTCGCCGCAGAGACACGACGCGAGAAACTCTCCATGTAAATGAGCTTTAACTTTGAACTATTTGGCAAATAGTCTTAACGCTTATCTGCTTTGCTGAATTGTACTATGTTGTCGTTTCAGCACAGCAGTCTAAGTATAAGCGATAAAACTGCATACTTATAGAATGTATTGTTTTGGTAAGACTTTGATTGTACAACTGTAGTGGACGCAAAATCCACGAGATGGTTATTTATTCAGTGTTACGATTAAAAATGTAAAAAGAAAATAGAAGGTCAAATCTTTGTATTTCAAACTGCTCTAAAAAACGTGTACAAGTTGTACAATCAATAGAAAAGTTCCTTGAATGTGTTATAACATATTACATACATCAACAAGTCGGTAAGAAACATTTGGGAGAACAAACATTTTTGAAAAGCTGCAATCTTAACACATACTGAATGCGACGGAACAAGACTCGACGTACGCGGCGCGAGAAAGTTTTATCGACACATTATTTCTCGCCGAAACGATGAGTTTGTCACACAGCCTCAAACATTTCGTAATAAAGAAATTAAATCGTAAATCAATACAAATAGAGCGTAAAACAGTTTGACACACGTTATCCGCGCTACTTGAAAGGCTTAGTCCTCAGTTCGAAAAAACTCTGTCGCACGCGTTTTATATTCTCGTCGAAAATGCAATATTTACAACAAATTTGTACATGTTAAGATTGCTGAACATACAATGAGTGGGTTAGGTAATAAAGAAGATAATTTGCAGCTAAAACTCTAACACTAACGAGAGTTTCATTTGATGTAAATATTAATTTAGCACATTTATTATGTCAGACACAATTTTTACATCGATATTTTGTAGATAGAGACATGAGAAAAAGGAAAAAAAATGTTCTAAAGTCATTTATAGCGCTACAAGGGCCAAAAATAACTTTAGAATGACCTCTTGAGGATAAAGATCAATTAACTAGTTATCTATCTACAAAGCTCGATAATAATTTCCAAAAGGTTCTTCGGCAACAAGCCTCTCTTTGGCTGCCTTAGTTCGGTTGTGCGAAAGCGTATAACCGCGAAGCACAGAGGACGCGTCAAAAGCATAATATCCCATAACTTCATGGTTTTCCTCCTGATATTTACATAATGGAAGGGTAGAAACAGACTGTATGAGAATGAGATGATTTGTGAAATCATTGCAACGTTCGTAAAAATATTTTTATATTTTTTAAGAGTCTCCAACGGTACACTTATCTTAAATGTATATTTAAGTATCGATATAATCGTTACAGCTCTACGCAAATTCTCGCTTTGCCAACTTGTTTCGAGTACAAACGAATCTGGGCCACCAAGTGACACTTTCTTTGATATAATCGATTAATTTGATCGTCAGATATTTGTAAATAAAATAAATAATCAACGGTTATTTAGAGTTTTTACTAACGCTTACCGCCGCAAATGGTAACAATTGCAATAATTTCACGCGTCTATACACACGATGCGTGCGGAGAGATGCGCGCGCGCGGAGCAGCGAACAACACGCGTTTAAACTCATAGTAGTCATAGGCTGGCTGTACTCCTTCGTTACAAATTGTCATTGTCAATCATAAGTATTGTTATAGTGTAGTCTGAAAACGATCAGAAGGAGATGGAACCTTGTCATAGTGCTTTACTGATGATTTTACTCGGCTTGTGACAAAAGGTAAGTTATTTCCTACGTTCGCAATTTAGTTTCCAAACAAGTAAACAAATATGTGTTTTTCGAAAAGTAACTTTAAAGTCCTGTACATATAGTTTAGCTTGTGTTACAACTTCAAACATTATTATAAGTTTTTCAGAAGTCATTTACACTGTACATGTAAAGTTGATATTTGTTTCAGAGGAAATAACATTAATTGGAAACAAGGATTTGAATAGAGCATAGTTATGTTATCCCATTCTGATCGCTCGCAAATTATACTATAATTAAGTTGGATACATTGGACACACGATAAGTAACGCCTTATTGGCCAATGAAAGGCGTATTATAAGTAAAATCTGCGTAAAATATCGTGTGTAAATTCAATGCAATTTATTTTTCTAATTTTATCTTTCACAAGTAAAATCTAGTAGTCAAATTCACTAAACTCTGGTTTCGGAATGCGTACATTATATATCTTTAAATTAACCCAACATTTATGCAAAAAAAATAACTGAAAATAAAATCAAATATAATATATAAGTTTCAATACGTGGTCAGTGCGTACTCAGCATTTGCCGTTGGGTCAAATTTAGTGAAAATAGAATATATTAAACTTGTTAGTTCTGTTTTCCGTTTTTTGTAAATTTGTGCGTAAAACTTTACGCACAAATTGACGTTTACGTTTTGTGTAAAGTAGATTCAAAGGCTGGGTACGCCTGATTTGCTTCAAATTCATTCTTCTAGGTATGGCCCTGTCGGCCAAAATACAAGGGCCAAAAACTATCTGCATGCGAAATTAGATTCATATCATGTATTTGAGCCGTTGCGTTTTATCGATAACTTATATACAGGGTGGAAACATCGACGTACAACCTGATACTATAAATTCAATACATAATTCTGGACCCCCTGGATACTTTTTAATAAAAACATTCATTGGGTTACATAGTAATGATGTCTTTTTCATGATTTTAAACAGTTTAAAGTCGAAGAAGAACGTAGAAATTAAGAAAAGCCAACGAAATAGGTATTTATCGTTAGGGAGTCCACAGTACTGAACTCATGGTATCAGCTTTTGCGTAGGTGTCCCTTTCAGCCTTTATATTATATTGTTAATTTTCTGTACATATTTTTAAAAAAAACTTGCAAAAATACGTATTGATGCCTATTTGACTGCGCTTGCATCAGGTTATTGGCCCGAGTACTATCTACAATCCATGTTCCCCATGGGAGTGTTAGTAAGTACTTACCCTGGTCGTCGTGGTGGTGCTTGTGCGGCGCGGGCGCAGGCGGCTCGCCTCGGTAACCGTTGCGCAGCTCCGCGCGGGTCAGGCTTTGACTACGACCTTCTGATAGCCTGGGAACAGTTGGTACACTGGTTGGTTATAAAAGTTGGAACAGCTATAACTGCCGTCCACGGAAATATAAAACTTGTGACGTATTACTTTTAGGTGGTATGGGGATCAGGCTGTAAGGTTCCTCATCCTGCATTGCAACTGGTTGACCAGACGGGTGTTGTGCCTGGTGGGCTACAGCCCGACGGTTGTTCTCGGCTTCTTGTATATTAGTTCAATCGCGCGGATAACTTTGAAATCGCGATCAAGGATACGTCAGTTTAGTTGATAATTGTGTGGAGATCATTTTTTCATAAAATATATTGTAAAGTAAATGAATGTAGCAGACATTTTTCTCATCCTTATTTATCCACGTTATTATAAAAACTTTAGAGATAGCTTAATTCTAAATAACATCACGCCTGTATTCCTCGAGGGGTTGGGCAGAGGTGCACCTATAGTAACACCCACATTCCGCCAGTTATGTTTCAGTTCCATGTAATAGTAACCCAATTCTTATACCAATTTTATTATAACATCTGTTCTTACCTATCGTTGAGTAGTAAAGGCGACGGTGGGTGCAACCTTTCGTGTAGCGCGGGAGGTTCCAAGTCCGTAGTGCTACCGTTTGCTGTAATCATACAATGAAGTATCCATTATATTATGTCGTGTTTCACCAGATGCATGAATGTCAACGAAACAAAAGACGTATGTAAGGATTGCTGCGGGTCCGTGAGGCGTGTATGTATTTGCCTTTTGTATATGTATATATGCGTCCTAGACAACCTAGCAAGTTTATTGGCACTTATCACCTTTTTTCATTTAAATAAGTTTTAATGTATATTTTAGAGTAGTCATAGAGTAGTATCAATACCCTAACGGCGTAGATTTGTATTTAATTACGATCTACAACGCGATTTGAATAATAATAATTGCGTTATTTCCAAAGTCCATAGGTTAAATAAAAAACATAGCAAACAGGAAATACTAATAAATATTAAACATACAATTCGTGCTCATAACGAATACAATAAAGGACTACTCACACTTACTCAGCTCTATTCAGCTTATGCCGACAGAAAACAACGATTTTGATTGGGAACGCGTACGCATCCGTTCAGCTGAAAGGACGCGTACGCATATCATACAAAACTGGTGTTTTCTATGGATAAAAGATGAATTGAGCTGAATAAGTTTATTCATTCAGTCTGAAGAACTTTCCCGCTAATATTTACCTTCATGTCCTAACATTGGGTGCTGTCGACTAGTTCTCGGCGGCGGCTCGGGCGACCGCCCGGTACTGTGTTCTCTACTTAAACTGAAACAACACGAACAAAGATTTAATAATGGCTTTGGATCAACAGCTATTATTATAAGCCATTTAACGTGACGTGTGGTCATGACTTCAGTTTGTAGTGTTCACAAATGCGTTGAATTGGTTAAGAAAATAATAAAAAGTATTCGTTGACAGTTGACACTTTTTAGTGTACACAGCCATTATCACGTAATAACATGGTGTTCAAAAACAGAATGAAAAAAAAATAATTGAATTTAATTTACAAAACATATTTCGAATGCTTTTTGATAAAGGTATAATCACCGGCAAATAAGATGGCAAAAGTCGTTAGATGCGCACAAGTCGTTTTTTAGGTCTCTTTGGTGGTCAAGCGGGACGCGGGGTATGAGGTAGCGTCGATCCGAGCGCGCGATTGGTGCATCAGTCGACCCTTGCCTCCCGCACCGCGCCTTCGTCCCGTTCGCTCCCGATTACATTTCAGTGCACGAAAATTGAACCCTTTGCTTTTGTTGTGTTAAACTTAAGTGTTGTTATTGTTTTTAAATTTAGGATAGAGTTCCTGAAAAGGCATAGCATACGAGGAAAGTATGCTCAAACCAGAGTTATACAAATTAATAAAATTGGAAAAAGAACAATTTAAAACATAGGTACAGCATTGACCAAACACTTGCAGAACACGACCATAGTGTTCTGCGATTGCGACTTTCAATATGATGCCAAGGGTAGTTTTATTAACGGATAGTGACGACGACTAGTTATTTTTTTTTTTTTATTTAAACTTTTTTGAATTTTAAATGCACGTTATTTATAACTCCTAATAAACTTAAATGCCTCTCCCTTCTTTAACTTTGTTCTATACAGACATGATTAAATATAAATGATGGCAATAACAATAGAATAATGACGATCAATAAATTTACCACTTTTTTGTGCCACTAAGTGTACGATGCGCGAACTTACCCCCACTTCGCCAAAATCTTGCCATCTTATTTGCCGGTGACTATACATCAATAATATAAATTTTAGTTTTGTTTTCACATAGACTAAAATACCCTATTACAAACGCAGGATATTTCCTATTCTCATAACATCTCTTCATATATACTGTATTTATTAGGCTTATTTCGTACCTTCTATGTCGAGGTGTCGCGTGCAGGTCAACTCGCGATTTTCTCTGTTGGTTCTGATGGTAAAACCTCTGCAGGACTATGGGACTAGTGTTGCCGGAACTCTGTGGTGGAAAGAAACACGACATATTAGTTCTCTCTTCTAGTTACAATGGAAAAGTACATGCGAATGTCAACTGTATGTTTATGGAAACTAAGTTGATTTTACTTTGTTAAGTTCGTTTATATATAAAAGTTGCAATAAAATGTGAACTACATGGACTTAATGATGTTTATTCCTAATTAACGTAACGCATAATCAACTTTATGACCATGTAAATTGGGTGGACTTTACAATGACAATTTTGTTTAGAAAAAAATGAACATTAATTACCGAACTAAGTACTTAATTGAAAATTTTGAAATAGATTCCCACTACTGTTTGAATATGAATACTAAGATTGAGAGATTGAATAGAAAACAGAAAAAAAACTGATTACAATGTATAACCTAAATTAATATTGTCTATTTACAATGGCTAATGTTTGTAGTAGCTTTATATCATAATTATAAAGTTCAGGATGATTAATTACGACGATGCGACTTGGAACAGGACGCCGTCTACCATTCATGACTACGGCGATGACACACGGTGCAACATCACTGCGGCGCCGAGACCTCAGAGGGGACGTCGATTAATTCAGTGACGCGTTTTCAGCGACTTTCCAATCCCCCTCGGGTGAGATATCGTGAGATTTGGCTCAACCGTGAGATTTAAAAACGTTTTTCTAGAGTAAATGCGTTGCATTTCTGTAATTTCTCATTTTTTTTTTTTATAACGTTGCCCCACTCTAGGAATTTCTCCTGTATTGTGGGTGCGTTTACAAACATTTCAACTCACATACACAAACAGCCAGACCCGGAACAACTACCTGTAGGTCATACAAATATTTGTTCCGTGCGGGGATCGAACCCACAACACGCGGCGCAGCAGCCGATGGCTCAACCACTGCGCCAACCGTGTCGTCATTATGCCTAATATTTTTATTTAACACAATTATCTCGCGATTTTACTCTATGTAAAAATTACGTGATATTCACTGAGACCCCCCCTCTCTCCAAAGTAAGATTTGATGAAATTCGGCTCCACCCCCTCACCGCTTAAACGCCTCACGTAATTAATGGACGCCATATTTATCTCCTTTGTTGTTCGTACTTCGAGAACAAACGAAATAAAGTGAAAGATCTAATCGGCAGTAAAATCCCATGAAAGCGTATTGGTCGCATATCATTGACACACAGTTCCGGTTCAGGGCACCAGGCATGGCGTCCTGGTTAGTGTTTTTAAAACCTTTTCCGGATCAACATGCTGTTCATCATCCTCTTATCCCAATTAATTCGGGATCGGCGCAGCATGTCTTCTTCTTGCATACTTCTATATTTGCCGCGATTTTAATAGTCTTCCGAGCTAAGCTTTTTTATGAACAAGCTCATACAAAACAATGTTAGCACCTAATATTTTCTTGTCCCTCGGGATATTGAGCCTGAAGTAAAGTCTTGGCCATAACCCTCTAGTGTGTGGAAAGACTAGGACATGAGATTTTACCACAGATTAGAAACTGAACATTTAATTTTACTTGTAGCACCTTAACTGCCAAACAACGAGACCCAATGGAAAATGTATTGTTAATGGTTCAACGGCCTACGGCGTCGCAGTACTAGGTTCCCAACATACATGTAGGATATCCTGTTGTTCCAGATCCGGAGACCTAATGAGGACAGGCGGCGTCTGGATGTACGCCGAAAACCGGGTCAGAGGCGCTACGGAGAAGCTTATGTCCAACACCGGACGGCGATAGGCTGAGGTCGTGTCTTTGGCGGCCTAAATTTAGTCTTTTCTTTCATTAGTTACCCCCATTGTTTTGTATTCAGTATCTTAGATAATAATTTACACTTTGCTTTGCCACTATCTACTTTGGTCTCATGTAGTTTAAGTTTATTTTTGAGTAATTTTGTAATTTTCGTGTTGCAATGGGATTTGAACTTTATCATTAAGTCTTTAGTTCCAAAACAAGATAATTATGTAAGATTCTGAATTTTAGTTTAAATAACACTGTTACAGGTACAAGACATACCGCGGGTGAAGCTCTCCAGCGATTGTCGGCGGATACCCTGCGCACAGGCGGCG
This sequence comes from Phlogophora meticulosa, assembly GCA_905147745.2. Lineage (NCBI taxonomy): Eukaryota > Metazoa > Arthropoda > Insecta > Lepidoptera > Noctuidae > Phlogophora > Phlogophora meticulosa. The sequence goes on from LR990519.1 coordinate 17,389,867, forward strand.
GCGGAGGAGATGCGCACGCGTCTATTGTTCTGTGAAAAACGATACTCATGTTAGTTGTAATTTAGATTGTTGGCGATAAAACAAAAATAGAAAAGATAGAAATAAATATAAAATGTTTTTCCTGCGACTGAGACCAAGATGACTCGGAAAGTACGTCAAGCTGATGGTCCCGTATGTATTTCGGACATCTTTGACAGCCATTACGGGTAGTCAGAAGCAAAGTCTAATGACCAGTCTTACCATCTTGTTTTCAACCTTGAACTTTTTTATGTTAAATTTCATAGATGCAGGATAGTTTGTTACCTTCTTCTAGGATAAGGCGAGTGGTTGCACATGTCAGTTTCTAAGCTGGTGGGCTGCGAACTGCTTCCGCCCGCGTTTGCGTTGCTACTCGTCGCCCACCACGCTCTGAAAGGAAATAAAATCCAGATTTAATACAAATGAAGTCAGAACTTCTTATATGGTAAAGGCATAAAGTTTATTAAGAAGGTACTGTAAAATATAAATTAAGCAAAATGTTTTTATATTGCTTGCTTGAGAGTTAAAATACTGTCGCAGGATTTACTCGCATTTTACTGTTTCTACGGTCGTGTCGATATGTTGCGAACAGTCACCCATACACAGACTGACCTCGGCAAGCGTAGCAACTTCAACCCGTGCAGCTGTTTTTATTAGCCACGAGAAGCCACGAAAAAAACATACTAAACTACAAAAATAATAATATATTTTCAAATGTGTTGAATTTCATATGCGCTCTTTCTCCTCTCTCATACAAACTATGCTGTGCCTGTACCTACACTTTTATGCAACACATGGTATGGTATGACTAGTATCGAACGTAAGAGAAAGTATTTATTTGGGGTATGCCCGCCACACTACAACTCCTGAAAACCAGAATCAACAGTGGCGATTAACTGAAAAGCGAGTTAATGAAGCTCGATGAGTCCCGGAGAAACGATTCAAGTGTCGTCGAAAGTTCGGCGTTCGAATAATACATAATATAATAAGAAAAAGAAAGTATCCAACTCACCTCGCTGGCGTCGGCGTAACCTGCTCCATCCAATGCTGGGAACTGGTTACGAAATTCCGCACAGGTTGAGGAGTAACCGGTGTCTCCACCCCATTGCTGGGCGGCGTCACCGGCTGCGCGAGTGACGTCACGGAGCCCACCTTGGACGCCGCCGACTGCCCGAAGAACGGGAGGGACGCGTACCACGCGCCGACGGAAATAGAACTTCGCGCTGATTTCACTACGAATGGATGTTCTAGGAGCTTCACGTATTTTGGTCGATTTCTGTAGTTTTTTGTTAGGCTACAAGGTAAGCATAAAATATTTATCAGTTTAGTCCGGAAACAACCATATTTAAAGTCAAAGTGATATGATTTAGTTCGATTAGACCTTAAAAAAGCACTTTTGAACGATAAATTTACAAAAAAATCTTCTCGTCTTTTAAAATAAATGTTTAAAAGCGAATTATTGCGATAGGTCTGTACACGTATAATCGAAATTATAAGTTTTATTAAAAGAGTAAATGTGGAGTTTCTTGCCCATTCTTCTCCACACGAAACTACCTTTTGGAAGCGGCCACTAGAATAATCTTAGTATTTTTCTTTTACTTGTAAATTTAACGTTCACACAGTCACAGTCACAGTGACTTGACGATGAGTTTGACTATACTATGTATATACATAGTCAAACTCATAAGTCAAGGAGAGCGACTACAGGAGTCGAGAATTTGATCGAAGTACTCATATAGTTAATCATAATTTAAGTCTACAATCATTCTCTAAATGATCGTAGACTTGGGTTATGAGAGATATATGGTACAGCTCCAGGCTCTTCTACATTCTGTTCTCTGCTAAATATGATTGTATGGTTGAAACTTACCACTGTGACACAAATAATTTAAACTCTGGTGTGAAGTCATTCGTGTCTGGAAGCTGCGGAGGAGCATCCGCTATTACCTGGTGAACAAAACATTAAGATTAGTTTAAATACGTTTCGATAAGTATAATCGCTCCGGTGAGTCTAAATGTTCAGACAAGTCTAATCGCCGGCGAGTCTGACTGTTCCGACAAGTCTAATTGCTCCGGCGAGTCTAACCGTTCCGACAAGTCTAATCGCTCTGGTGAGTCTAACCGTTCTGACAAGTCTAATCGCTGCGGCAAGTCTAACTTTTGATGTTGTATCTCGTGTCTCCACAAAACTGAGAATTTATGCTCGCTTTATAATAACAATATAAAACTCACCCTAGTCAGCACTTCGAAGTCATTCTGGCAGTCTCTGTAAGGGAACACGCCGGTGGCGAGCTCGACGAGCGAGATGCCGAGCGACCACACGTCCGCGCGGATGTCGTAGTCCGGCCGCTTCGGGTCGGGGGGGTCTATCCGCTCCGGCTGACGGAAAAACAACATTGTTAGTGACAAAAATGCTCACCGTCGCTAACATTTATGAAGCTCCCAGCTTCATAAATGTACAGATGCTTGTAATCCCGGAAGGTTTAAGAAGGTATACCTATAGTACATCCATATTTCGACGGTTATGTTAAAGTCCCATGTAACAGGGGGCGAGCCTATTGTCATCAACCAGGCACTGATCCTGTCTCTGGAATTCTTTTCCGAAAGTCCAGATAAAGAAATCTAATTCCACTTTCCCGGGTCCAGGAAGCGAACACAAGACTTCAAGCTCATGACCACTACACTAAAAAGACATCTTAATGAATCGCCTTAACGGTTTTGTGGTCAAAACCGACCGAGCAGCCTCGCGGGGCTGCCTCTAATGGCAAGCTCTCGGTTGATGTCAACGCATGCGCATGCTTGCACATAGTAAATGCAATCGAGGGACTCGTGATAAAACATAAATTTGACTGTTAGTTCTAGTAGTGACAGGTTTTGTAAGACCTCCTTGCATTTCGGCAATATCGTCAATTATTGTTCTACATGTGATATACAGCTGCTCCACCCAGGTATACTAACCGCCATGTACGCGGCGCAGCCAGCGCTCCGGGTCTTGGCCTTGGAGTCCACCAGGCGGCCGCTGATGCCGAAGTCGCATAGCTTGACGTTGCCGCGCTCGTCCAGAAGGATGTTGCTTGGCTTCACGTCTCGGTGGATGACTCCGTGCGTGTCTTTTAGGTATGATAGCGCGTTCACCGTCTGTGGGAGAAAATGTTGAGCTTAATTAGATTTTTATACACTGTGTATTGTTTCTTAGAATGGAACGAGTCACCCTTTCAAATTGCTAAGATTCGTCGGTGCTAAAAGACCCGATTTATTTATTGGTTCGTTATTATTAAGATAAATAACAGCTCAATTAAAAACTTTACATCAGCCTACTACTTCTGTAAAAATATACTGATCTAACCATGTAAATTAGGTGAAGTCAGAGTGAAGTGGCGATACCTAGCATCAGTATGGGATGACAGGACATTTCACGATGACTTCGCCTACATTTTCAGGGGGAGATTTTTACAGAATAGCACTGCAGAATGTGGTAACCAGTTCTTGGATGAGACTATTTTCTCAACACTCACCGCTACGGTCACCTTCCCTAGTATAGCCTCAGGAATGGGCGCGCCCAGCCTCTTCAGCAGCTTGTCGAAGCAGGACGCCATCAGCTCCATGCAGATCCACACGTCCGCGTCCGTGACGAAGCAGCCCAGACACCGCACGATGTAGGGACAGTCGTGGGAGCGGACTACCACGTCAAGGTCCATTAGGATGCGTTTGGTTTCTTCCGAGTTGCCGGAGCGACGCATTTGCTATGATAGATAGAAAAAGTATTTTTATATTTTATGAAAAATAATACTAGCCTGTTGCTGTTCAGCCTGTACAGGGCAGAGGTATCTAGTTTCATATAGAGAAGGCACGAGCATTAATCACCATGCTTGCTCAAGACGAGGTGTCAATTTCAGAATTTCCTTCACCAATGTCAGTGATGTCTAAGATAAACCAAGAAAGTACTAGTTTATAAATTTAAAATCTCATATAACACGCAGCCTCATATACATCAAAAAGTCTCAAAAATTACCCAGTACTAAAATAAAAAATAATTTCAACCGCTTTCTAGTAGAATAAAAATAAAGGTTTTCGTTGTTGGGTTAGTTTAGTGGGACGCTAAATAAATAAATCAATGCCGATATTCATCGCTTCTGCGAGAAAGAGCGAGACGATACGAAACTTAGTCTTGTATGGAGTGTTAAATACAATTACTAACTTTAACAGCTATGACGGTGTTGGAAGGTTTGTGCAACATCTTGACGACATGGCCGCAGGTACCGCTGCCAAGCTCTCCCAGCTGCTGTAGCTCATTCACGTGGGATCTGTACTCCACGCCGTCTACGTTCAACTTGCCGCTAACCTGTGTAATCATTTATTATTGCTTTATTTCATTTCATACATATAAATAAACCTATGTAATCATTATTATTGACATAACATAACATCACGCCTATGTTGCGCAAATGGTTAGGCAGAAGTGTGCCCCCACATTTCGCCAATTATGTTCAAGACCCATGTAATAGATTTTTTAACTAGGTTGGTGTTACTGTCTACTAAAAAGAAACACAGAAGAAAACTCAGAGGTCAGTCTCTTTTAAAGTCCAGACATTATTTATTTAATACTTTAAACACACAAATGTACTCAATGCCATAAGCATTTCCTACCAGTCAACCTTTGGGTGTTTGGGTGGTTCATTATCTTGGATGAATCAGATCATGTGATGAATGGCTGTCCAGTAGGCAGACATCGTTATCTACGAGTAACTACTTTGCATAGGACCTGCCGTGGTTGAAAGGAATAGAACTATTCTCACTTGTGGAGGGCACATTATTTTTTATAAGTTGTATTTGAACTACCCAACTCTTATAAGATAAAGGCTTTTTCTTTTTTTATGTTTACTGCCTGCTGCTTATGCGGAATTTTCTGTAGAGATGACTTTAACAATTGAGGCCTCCAGCCTGGACATGAAACTAAGTGACTACGTGCTGTAGCGTAGGGACCTGCACTTAGTTTAGAGCAGCACAGGGATAGACAGGATCGAATCTATTTAGATATTGGCCTTGAAATTTGGTATAAAATTATATTGAGAATGGGAGCATAGTACTGCACACTGATTCTATTGTCTATGGGTACTTTAGTAATCTTCTATCCCTCAAGAATTTTTACCATAGGGTTAATTACAGACAGTTACATTTTGAATGGGAATATAGTCAATTACCTTGTAAACCTCTCGCATTCTGTATTCAGTCTCAGTAGCTTGCGGTGATCTTGGCGGGAATGCTGGTATTTCTCTGCTCGAGAACATTGGTGCTGAAATAAAAACATTATAATGAGAACTGAGTATCCAAAGAAAAAGTTAAAAATCTACTAATAAATCCTTATTTATTAATATTAATATCTTCATTTGCATTTCACAATGTGTGAGCATCTTAAAATAGGCTTAAAGCTAAGTTACAATTAAATTTAAATAAAATTAAAATTAATAATCAATTTTTAGAAAGTGTCCTTTAATTAACTAGATTATAAAAACTATTTTTATTGGGATTCCTTCGGTTAGTAATCAGAATACCTTTATATGCACAGAGATATCAGATATGTGGTTTTTTTTTTTACTACCTGTGATTGCATCTACGTGTCGCTTAGAGATGACAGATAAAACATTTTTAAATGGGTTATAGGCAAAACTAGCATTTCTCCATACTAAGATTATAAATGTGAAAATTTGGTATGGATATAGTTTGACAGCCTGGGAAGGGCACAGGATAGTTATTAATCCGCGACTTCGTCTTCATCCGTGATGATCGCTTAGAGATGACAGACAAAACATTTTTAAATAGGTTTTTGGCATTACCAGCATTTCTCCATACTAAGATTATAAATGTGAAAGTATGGTATGGATATAGCTTGACAGCCTGGGAAGGGCACAGGATAGTTATTAATCCGCGACTTCGTCTTCATCCGTGATGAGGACGAAGTCGCGGGCAAACACCAGTAATTTCAAATGCATTTAGAAAAAGTTGTTATTTTGACATAAGAAACAGACCCTTAAATTTTATAAATTTCTATTGTATGTATAGATATAAATATAGATACAATGGAGCTAAGTGAGAACTTCTAAGTGTACCTATAATTCCTTTATGACGAATTTGCAGGTATAGTTTCAGACAGTACCAGTCCTTATTCAATTTGGCTAATGCAATATTGAGTGGACTTAGAGGGCGTCCATTAATTACGTGAGGCGTTGATTGGGGTGAGGGGGTTGAGTCGAATCTCATCTAATCTTACTTAGGGGAGAGAAGGGGTCTCGGCGAGTTTTACGTAATTTATACCCAGAGTAAAATTACGAGAAAATTAGGTAAATAAAAATATTAAGCATTTTTTTGCGTAAATCCAACGCAATAACAGTAGAAAAATTAGGTTTAAACCAAATCTCACGACATCTCACCAGTGGGGCCCCCACGTAATTAATGGACACCCCCTTATGCAAGTAGTGTGAGTTAAACCATTGAAACAGAATATTTTGGCAAGAATTGAATCAACAAATCATATTCAACAATGTATGTGATGCAGCGCGACGCGCGCGCAGCGTCTAAGGGTTTTCACACCAGTCTTGAGGTAAAGCATTAACTTAGAAGGTTTCAAATGTTTATTATGCTCTTAAATTCAGATCAACATTGTTACTGATATTAATACAGTTAACATAGGGGAACTACCTGTAAGGAGGAAAAGGATATGTATATATTTAAATTATAAAAGCATTCGCCGGACTTTGTCGAATGCTTTTATAGTTTAATACCAAAGCCTATTATTTAAGATAAAAACAATAGCCACATAACCTATACATACTATTGTAGTGTTACTTAAGAGGCAGATTCTTCCAGGTATAATATATAAGGCTTCCATCTGTTAAACTTGGAGATGATATACATTTACACGGGACATCAGCTAAGCATATCGGCTTACATCTTGGCAGGAAACAAACATAGGGATACCATATCTGCATATACACTCTACTCTGAAAACTGAACTAGCTCTTAGGAAGAACATCACATGTTTATTTAGAAAACAAAATCCTCATCTATGTAGAAGTAGTGAAGCTTGTCTGGACATACAGACGAGCTGGTGGAGCTCTGGGAAGAATTCGAAAGTGGAACTCTCTAACAATTTCAAAATAAAGATATGGGACTTCTCTAAATAAAGTGTAAATCATTTTGGGTGGCAGATTCTTTGCTGGGAGAAAATAAGGTTTACACCCAATTGTAAAATCAACAGAAAAATAAATAAAAGAATATATATATATATATTCAAAACATATGTTGTAAACAACTCTTGGTTTTTAGTTTGTTATGATCAAACCCCAAGGTTTCAGTTAAAGAAAGTCTTAAATACCCGAGTTAATTAATAATCTTACATCATCATTTGATAACTAATAATGAAGACTATTTACAGAAGATAAATAAAAGTAATACCTAACATGACCAATTCATTTTTTATTTTATTCTTTAGGTAGTAAGAGTCTAGATTCAATCCAATACATCAATGTATTGGACTGCTTAAGGAATATCCAGAAAGTACCAAACCGTTACATAAACTATTGACTTATATTGTAACGGAAAGCCCAAAAGTCTGACCACCAGTCTAATCTATGCCGTGTTACCCAGTAACTGGTCTGTGGAGGTTGGATAGGCAGTTGCTCCATACTGGTATCCAGCTGCATCTGATTAAAGTGACCTTCACATAATAGGGGAAAAGCAAGGTGGATAAAGACCAGTTTTGTAATCAGCTTAGGATTCAACTTCACTTTATACTAGACCAAAACACTGACATAATTAGTGATATTAAGACATAAAATTAACAAGAATTTATGTTGTTAAACGTTTTTCCAGCATAGAAAGTGTGTCTGTCAAACATTGAACATTGAAATATTCTTGAACATTGTCATTATTGTTTTAGTATTTATGGTTTCAGACAAGTAGTTTTACATCACAATCATTTGCCAATACTTATTACATGTAGGTAGTCTTCATACACACTTTACAATAAACTTTGATTGGGATATCTACACCTGAGATTGTATAGGTTAAGCAAAACAGAAAAACAATATATGGACTTATGGCTCAGCAATGAGTACCTACAGCTCACTCATTGCCAATTTATGCAAATAATTTGTACACAATGTGCAGCTCAGGCGGCAAGGAAGCTGCCTGCATGTATTACTACACATTAAATTGTCACTGAATACTGCATAACCTTAAGGCATATTGATAACAGAGGTTTTTAGTAGACCAATCTTAGGTTCAATTATAAGGTTCTAACCACAAAGGAGCGTTACATATTAATGTATCGCTTAGATTATGAGCTGGAAATGCAACATAACAACCAAAAATAACAGCACAGCATCAAAATAGTTAGTAAAACGTAAATATAAAGTGCTTAGGGGATGGTTAAAAATTATGAATGTATCAAGCCCACAAGGTGCACGTGCCCTGAATAGCGATATCTTCAAAATACTCACGGGGCCTAGGCCTGGTCCTGCCGCTCCCCGGCCTGGGAGCCCCAATTCCAGCTTGGTTGTTGAAACCACCTTCTCTTCGAATACGCATTTCATTTTCGAATCGTTCCTGTAAATCTTTCAGTTTCCCCTCAATCGAACTATTTGACATTATAGCAACTAAAATAGTCCACTGATAACATTTAAGTACTTATTACAAAACAAATATACTAAATTTTATTTACACAAAATTACAATGAAAAGCGCAGCAGTCCAAGGATTTCCTTCAATTTCCTTAGCCAACCATTTCCATTCGTTCATTTTTAATCTTAATTCACTTATTGTCGTTCGTTCATACGGTCAAAACATTCTTTTTGTAACCTGGCTGAATAAAAATGTTTTCTTTTTATTTTCCTATCTCTTTCGCACTAAGCAATACTTCATATGCCGAAGATTTTGGAAGGAGCGTTTGGATTTTGTTAGACTTAAGTTAAACTTGTCAAAAAGATGTCGTTTCGGAACTTGCATTGAAATTATACAAGATTTCTATTATTCTTTTGGTACAAATCCAAATATTTTTATTTGAATATTTATAATTTAGTTTGTCGTTACCGTAAGACGGGAAGTGTTATTTAGAATATTAATATTTTCACAGTTATTTCTGAACGTAACTTTTTCTTCTGTCATTCATTTTGGCTCAAAAGACACAGATTTAACTTTGGTGAAATGTAAAAAAAACACAAAATTTATTTCGCTACTTCGCGTTTCTCGTCTTTTTGCCTACTTTCCGAAAAAGAGAAAACGAGAAAATTTTATTAGGAATTCTCAAGAAGTAGTGTCCTTCCAAAATTTAATATCGAAAGATATTTACAATCTAATGGAAAGGAAAATAGAGTGTGGGATTAATACGCAAGCGTAATAAAGGAAGTGAAAAAGTGTTAGAAACTTGTTTCCTTTTAATGAAATGACGTGAAAATACTATTTCATAAACATCTTAGTGCGAAATGTGTTTGTTATTGTGCGCTTGATTGTGAACGATCATGATGCAATCAACGTCGGAAGGATGTATGAACATCGCCGAGCTAGCGAATCAGCTGAGGCGAGAGAAGATATTTATCAACTCTGAGAGGCAGCTGTTGCAGAAACTCAATGAGGAGGTGGAGAAGCGGGCCCTGGAATTGCTGCAAGTGGCCTGGATTTGCTCCCAGCAGCGTCAAAACCTTACAAACTTGATCACGTCAAGATGTGAGGCTGACTCCATAGCATTTTGTCAGAGAGCCAGTCTCCTGGAAAGAGCGGTTTTCGTAGATGCCTTCAAAGTCTTAAAGTACAAGGTACGTTAAATCGTTTCTAAAAAGTATTAATTTAGGCCATAATTTCAGTAAAACATGTTATTTTCTGTAAATATGAAAATTAGCAAAAAATATATTTTACTCCGTTCAGAATCTATTGTAAAAATTCAAGGTTGGAATACAATTATCAAAGTAATTACATTGCAAAGTGTTTTAACAACATTACAAAACAGTATGACCCACATGTCCACCCACTTTTTACAACAATAATTATTGATTGAGTTATTACTCAGAAATCCTTGAAATATGTTTTATTACAATCTACATGCCTTTTATAGATTTTAATAATCAGACTCATAATAAACCAGCTCTTACCAGTGACTTGGTCAGCTTGGATATTACTTACCATGGAAGCAGACATAGTCATGGATCAAAGTTATTTTATGTCCTTTCCCAGGATATAATCTGTCTCCAGAATCTGTTAAGTCAGGAAACGGTATCAAACAAACAGACATTTATAATATTAATAGATCTCTTAAAACACTTGAATAAAACAATATTTATGAGAGAATATAAATTATTCATTGTAAAACATTATTGTAATATTAGTCTCAACGTTTTAAATATACAACATAATTATTGTCTCCTTCCAACTGCAGCCATGAGTTAAATTATAAACCATTCAACCATTGTTTGTGAGGGATTTTACTCTACTCAACTTGTAGAGTTACAAAGATCAGCTCTGAAGACTTAAAATTGTTTGATAAAGCATTCATCCTCACATTGTCCCAATTTATTTGTGGTCAGCGTAGCATGTCTAAAACACATATATTTTTAATGGCTAAACCAATATTCTTCAAACACAGCTAGAACACTCTCGACCCGGTCAAAAAAATTGGTTCATCGTTCATCAATCACCGTTTGGGAGCTTTGATGCCAAACACACACAGGCACGTCAAACTTATTACACCCCATCGTTTTTGTGTTGGGGGTTAGAAAATACTAAGTAAATCATCATCCTCCTGCCCTTATCCCAATTTATTTGGGGTCGGCGCAGCATGTTTTCTTCTTCCATACATCTCTATTTGCCGTAATCTCATGGGTCACCTCTTTTTTTGCCATATCCTCTTTCACACAATCCATCCATCTTTTCTTTGGTCTTCCTCTACTCATGTAACCCTGCACATTCATACTCAAAACTTTCCTCACAACATGGTCCTCATTCCTTCGCATCACATGCCCATACCATGACAACCGATTTCCACACAACTTCTCGGTCACAGGCGCAACTTTAAGACTTCCTCTTACATACTCATTTCTTATTCTATCCATTCGCGTAACACCACACATCCCCCTCAGCATTCTCATCTCAGCTGCATGTAACTGCCTTTCATTCATGCCTTTTGTGGCCCAACATTCTGATCCATACAAGACAGCAGGTCTAACCATTGTTTTGTAAATCTTCCCCTTAAGTTTAAGGGGAATATGGGGGTCACAGGTTGTTCCCGTTACCTGCCGCCATTTCATCCACCCTATGTTAATTTGGTGCTTAGAATAGAATAGAATAGAATATTTATTTGCCAGAAACAAGGTATGTTTACAAAAGGTGTTCGTATTATTGCATAGTGCTACATGTCTCACCGTTTTAACGGTATGCAAATCAAGTTACAATTATTATTATATACAATCATTGAAGCAGGTACATTCATTTTTAGTTACCATTATTTACATTATATTAATATTAAATTTTTTATCATTATTTCAATTATACACAAACTACACACTTCTATTTTGACATGACATTAAATAAAACAATAAGTTTAACAAAATAACACTTAACTTAAATAATTACATTACTTATGCCTGTATTTTGATACCAGATCAAGAGAAAAAAATTTACAGGGACATTTTACAAAAAACTCGTGAATTGAGTAAAAACATTCCTGCAACAGCCACTTTCGTAGTGCCGAACAAAATTTTTGGAAGGGTAGTTGGGTAATTGTATTCGGCAAAGCATCATAAATTAGGGGAGCCATGTAGATACAACTCTTTCGGAAGAGTTGCAACTTAGGAACAGGTATCTCGAAATCTAGATGTGCAGCTTTCCTTTTATTTGTATTATCCCTTCGTTCAAATAATGCAAGATTGGATCTCACAAACTTGGCAACTTCGAAGATATATATGCAGGGTACAGTCAAAAGGTTATGTGACTTAAATATAGGCTTACACGAATCAGACCAATCCATATTAAAAATTGCACGGATACACTTTTTTTGAGCAATGAAAATTCGATCTGTTTCTGAGGAGTTTCCCCACACAACTATGCCGTAGCGAATTACTGAACAGACATAGGCATGATACACCATTATGGAGGTTTCTCTCTGCGTTACATTTTTGACCTTTTTGAGCGCAAATACAAATTGGTTAATTTTCTTGCAGAGTATCTCGATATGATTCTTCCATGTTAAGTGCTCATCAAGTGTTACCCCTAGAAACCTTGTGTTATGTACCTGCTTTACGCTAATATTATCATACGCGACATGAAGATGGACAGGTTTACTTTTCCATGTTTTAAAATGGATTACATTCGTTTTCGCAATATTTAATTTTAGTTTATTAATATCCAACCATTTTATAATATCGTTCAATGCTTGATTAATTTCATTGTCATAGTTTTGCTCATCTTTACATTTAATAATAATTGTGGTGTCATCAGCAAACAGAACACACTGATGTTTTAATGATTTCGGTAAGTCATTTATATAGAGAAGGAACAATAACGGCCCGAGAATGCTTCCCTGAGGGACACCGCAAAGGTTAATTCTTGGTTCGGATTCGAAATTATCCATACTATTTGCCATATGGTTCAACTTTGCAATTCTTGTTATCTGCTTCCTGTTACGTAAATATGACTGAAACCATTTTATAGCGGGACCCCTTATTCCGTATCTTTCCATTTTATCCAATAGCCTAACATGGTCAACGAGGTCAAACGCCTTGCTTAAATCTAAAAATAATGCACAGGAAGGGATTCTTTTATTGATATTAGACATGATTTGTTTTATTAACGTATAAATTGCTACGGTAGTGGATTTATTTTGTCTAAATCCATATTGCTGACTGACTAGAATGTTATATTTATCTAGGAACCTTAATAACCGCCTGTACATCACTTTTTCAAATATTTTTGAAAGTATGGGTGTTAGTGCTATAGGTCTATAGTTGTCAACGTTAGATTGGGAGCCCTTTTTATGTAATGGCTTAATTAAGGATAGTTTCAATCTGTCAGGAAAACAGCCCTGTTCCAAGGATAGGTTAATAATGTATGCTAAAGGCGTTGATATATATTTTGAAATGACAGCCCGATTTTTGGGCTTGACAGCCCGATCTATTTCTCCGTCACTTTGCACGAGTGAACCGAGATACCGAAAGTCGGAACAGACCGGGAGAAGCACGCTGTTAAGCGACATTGCTTCAGGACTGGAGAGACCGCCGAAATCGCAGAACATATATTCAGTTTTGGTTCTGCTGATTTTCAAGCCCACACTCTCCAGCCTCTGTTGCCATTTCTCCAGTCTGCTCTGGATCTCAGGTCCATCTTCACCGACAAGAACAATGTCGTCGGCAAATAACATGCACCAGGGTGCCTCTTCCTGTATGTCTGACGTCAGAGCGTCCACTATCAACAAGACTAAGTAAATCATCAGACTGAAATCAAAAAAATTAAGAACAAGACATTTGAGCTGTAATGTCAGTAATACAACAAATGAATTAGGTATCAAACCAAAATTTATAATTACAGAACATGCCTTTTCACTAAACACCAACATTTTCCCAGTTATGTAAAAGTCCCGTGTAATAGGCAAGCCAAGTCTATTGCTAAGGCTAAGCCAAGGCTATGGGCTGCTACTGAAATCATGATGAAAATCCAATAGAAATTTGCTGACCCAGGCACCAAATCCAGGACCATATTATACATACATGCAGCTACTAGATGTCAAAATAGATTAAAATATTCCAGTCATTACTGGAATATTTTAATCTATTTTTGAGTTAATTTCTGTGAAAATGTTTGAAAGCTGTACAATATGTTTTTTTAGTTATGGAGGATACTCAATCCTCCGTTCAGAAATCCAGAGGATTATATTTGCTTTATTAATTGGTTTGGCATCAATACTTCTTATTAATTCTATTTATCAAATAAGTATTCTTGTTTTAAATTAACATCTTGTATCATAAAATTCTTAAATATTACTGCACTGCACCCAGCATCATCTGTATTACGTATTTGTATAAAATTATGGTTTCATTTAATTTTGAAGAATTACCTATTCAATTATTTAAGGTGGTTGACAAGTGTAAGGAATGCTTTAATACTCCTTACAGGTATAGATGAGTTAAGAATGACCCAAATACATACATTTAAGTACTTAATCTAATAAAAATCAGGGTTAGTCATACTTTTTTGTAATGAGAAATGTTTACAAGGATAAGCAAGTGTGTACATGATAGCTACACCTGTCTGCCTATTTACCTGACTCATATTATGTCATTATTATGTAAAAATGGTGTAGGAACTTGTGGCAAAATTAAAGACCCGCACGGGTTGTTCGAAGCTTAAGCTCGCATACCGAGGTCAGTCTGTGGATGGGTGATCGTTCGTAAAATATCGAGACGCCTCTTTGCCTCGGAAAGCACGTTTAGCCGTTGGTTACAGCTATCATTTGTGATCTTGGGCTGAAAGTCTGACCAGTCTTACAAAGGGGTATTGTGTTGCCCAGTAATTGGGCTGTGTAGGTCAGATAGGCAGCTGTTCCATGTATAATACTGTTATTTAGCTGAATCCGGTTAAACATCAAGCATTCTTACTAACACCTCTGATATCGTCTTCATATATGATAAGTACTAATTGTGCTAGCTGCACAATTAGTACTTATCTTAGTACTTAAATTTAAACCAATATGCTGTAGGATAATCGTTTGCCAAGTTTACGTCAAGCATTCTTACTAACGCCTTTGACATCAGACCCTAACATAGTTGGGAAAAGGCTAGGAAGATGGTGATGTTTAAAGTGTGAAAGGGACATGACACACAACCTGATATCTAAGAGTTCTGTACATTACTCTGGACCTCCAAGCATTGAAATGAGATAAGATTAAGATTTTTTCAGTTTAACACATAAGTGCCAGACAACGGGACACAACAGTAAATGTATTGTTTGTTGGACACCTGGCGTTTAAGGTGTTAAAAATAATAACCATTAAGTAGAAATAAGGGAATGCCAATGAAACATTCCATGACTGCAAAAGACAGAATATCGTTTATAACTGAAATTATTGTTTTTTAGTATCATACATTAATAAACAATTTTCCAATCACAGACCAGTGAAAGTGGTCCAGGAAACGGACAACACCAGACATGTGGGTGTACTTATCTCATTGTTATAATAACTCGTTGCCCCTAGTCACACTTAGTGATCGTAAAACAATAGTATAGTGTTCATTACCATGTACTACAAGTACAAGCCATTGTCCGTGTTCACATATGACGAGTTGACGTAGTAATCACGCCGGTGAACGGGTACGAGTGGTACGACCGTAGAGTTATGATGGTATAGAAGAGAACTCTTGCTCCGAACGCATTCTTTATGCCTACAGTTTTGGGTACCATTTCAAAAAGCAGTCAAGGTTAAGGCAGTTTGGGGTTAACACCAACCTCGTTAAAACTGTGTGCCTAGCACGAATGCTTGATATAAACGTAACGTAAATTAAAAAATTGGCTATAGGTAATGAATCCTCTTACACATAATATTTATTTATTTTTAAGAAATCTTCATATATGTGGTGATAGGTACTAAGTAATTGTGGTAGCTGCATTATAAATTTAAACCAAAATGTTGTAGGATGGATGTATATTCGACTAAAAAATCGTTCGCCACGTTTACGTCAAGAATTCTTGCTAACGCCTCTGATATCAGATCCTTCACTTTTTGTTAATTTTAGACTTATATGTAAACACATTGCGTACATTTCCCTTTGAACTTTAACGTCCCATCCGTCCCCGTTAAACTTTTAAAAATGATAATAGGCAATTGCACTCAGGAATACTTACTTAATGTAACATTCTAACAGTGATCTTCTTCTTGAATTGGATCATTCGTTCTGGAGATTACCTGCTACATAAAAACTTACAATGTTTACCTGTTTATAATATTAGTATAGATAAAACTAGCTGACCCAGAAAACGATGTTTTGCCATATAAAATGTTTGGTGTGGACCACCCTTATCATTTAGGGGTATTTATTTATTTCCTTTTTTTTTTAAAAAAAAAACGTTGCCCCTCACTAGGAATTTCTCCTGTGTCGTGGGTGCGTTTACAAACATTTAAAGTCACATACACAAACAGCCAGACCCGGAACAATTACCTGTAGGCCATACAAAACGGAATGAAAAATAGATGATGGCCGTTCCTCAGACCTACCCTATATGCACACAAAATTTCATACATGCCATGGTCCAGCCGTTTCGGAGGAGTTTGGTAACAAACATTGCGACTCGCGAATTTTATATATTAGTTTAATCTAAAGTAAATACAATTATTAATTAGTGAATTGATCCAAAGATGTTGATATTCGGCGCTCATCATTCTCGGCATCTAATACTCGCGCGCTCCGTATGACGGTACGTGAAATGAATTAAGCCATAATAGAGCAGATGAACGTTCATTCTTATGTTATTTTGTTGGTGACGTGTGAACTTGTCAACCTGTAAACCACTCACTCTAGTTCAGCGTGTGATATATCACACGTGGCATGCGACCGGTACCGTGCAGGCGGACGCCCCACCACGTGACTTCTCACGGCGCGTAGGTGCGATATCACGCGCCGTGGGAAGTCAGCTTTATGCTCGATCACTGTCACAATTACTATCCCTGTTTCGGCTCTGGCATTAAGGGGTCGCACGCAACCTGGTGAGGAGATTTAAACAGAGTTCCTTTTATTTACTCACTTCTGTACCTTTCATTACTCTATGGTACAACGATGCACGATTGTCGGACGTTTTAGAGGATAATGATTGTGATGTAGGTACAGGAAATTCGGTGAATTGCCTTACAATGCAATTGGTTCTTGACCAACGAGTTGTTCGCGGTAGTTTTATCTTGTAAGCGAAGATCTGTCCTCCCTAGAAGCGTTATTCAGTTCAATCCAGTTATTTAACCTGGAAATTGGCAAGGCAGCCTCCTTGGTCGAGTAGTTCGCGCTCCGGACTACGAAGCCAGGGCTCGCGGGTTCAAATCTCGTAAAGGCCAAGTTTTGTGTGATTAACACGAGCATTTGTCCCCGACCCATGGATATTTATATCGATAAATAAGGATGTCTATCCGTTGACTATTCGCCATAATAAAAGCTATGCTTAGTTTGGGGCTAGTTGATTGGTGTCTTAGTCCAAACAATTTATTAATTTAAATTAAGTTCGCCTCGTCATTTGCCTGTATTAATACTAAGATGAACCGCCTGCGAACTATACCGGAAATTCATTTCATTGTTTTTTCATGGACTGTTATCAATGCGATTTCCCTGGAATATTATTTACTACAGCTGCTTTGACAAGGCGATAGGCCCGCCCCCTGTGACGTGGGATGGCTCGCCCCCTATGACGTTATTTTGCGATCCAATGAAATATGTACAAGATCCGTGAAAGTGGAAATTCTTAACTATACCATCACTACTTCTTGTCAAGCTCGTAAGTAGTGACACACAGGCCTATTCTACAGTTCTCTGAGTGAATTTACAAAGAATGCCATGTTTTCAATACATCTATTATATTAATCTGTAGGGAAAGAAAATCAACGCACAACCCGATACCAATACCCAATTTTTAAAATGATCATTTTCAACAAATTTTCACATTGAAATTGTAAAAATTTGTTGAAAATGCTGCCGTGCTTTTTTCTATTTTTTATCATTTTTACGGTGTTTTACTCATGAGTCACCATTTATATTTCAATGGGATTTTTTGTTAAAGAGTAAATAATTCACTTCTTTCTATAAAAATCTCATTGGGCTAGGTAGAAATCATTTTTTCTTTAAGGGTTTAAAATAAAAAAAACACATCTAAATAAAACGTAGAAATTAGGTAAATCCGACGAAATTTTTCAATGCGGAGTTTCCACAATTATGTACTGAACTCATGTATCAGTTTGTGCGTCGATTATATCCCATATATAGTTTGTCCCTTCCATTCACCCTGTATAGGTACTTCTATAAATTTGATTTAGATTTTATAAAAAAAAACGTTGCCCCACACTAAGAAGAGAAAAAAAAAAAAAAAAAAAAAAAAATTACGTATAGGCCATACAAATATTTGTTCCGTGCGGGAATCGAACCCAAGGCACGCAGCGCAACAGCCGAACTCTCAGCCGCTGCGCCAACCGCACCGTCATAAATGTGAAGGTACTTCTGTCTGTCTGTTACCTTTTCACGCTTAATCCGTTGAACCGATTTATACTTATGTAATTTGGTTTGGAAATAGTTTGAGACCCTGTGAAGGTCATAGGAGATCACCACTACATGTTTAATCCGCGACTTCGTCTGCATTCGCGAGAACCGACATCTACGCAGACGAAGTCGCGGGCAAAAGCAAGTAACTAATAATTTACAAAAATTAATTTAATTAGGATAAGTACGTATTGTACCTACACTATCGCGTTACGTTGTAAGTAATCCTGTAATAATAGTTGATATTTGGACTTAAAAAAACAATATGTTTATGGAAAATGTATTTCATAATGCAATTTGCATTATAAACGTGTTTCTGTTAGCACATCCAACTTGTACTACAAGCCGGTTCACGTCT
This sequence comes from Phlogophora meticulosa, assembly GCA_905147745.2. Lineage (NCBI taxonomy): Eukaryota > Metazoa > Arthropoda > Insecta > Lepidoptera > Noctuidae > Phlogophora > Phlogophora meticulosa. Next base: position 17,408,508 of record LR990519.1, read on the forward strand.
GTAGTTCAATGGGTGATCGAACTCGTGACCTCTCGCTTGCCAGTCGTCGCCAATCGTTGGGCCACTGCCACTTCATCCGGCGGCATTTTTGTAGCATCTAAACTAATGTATAGAGTAATAATATAATAACATAAATATGAGGATTTTTTTTATTTTTGTTTGTAACAGGATAAACTAGAACTGAGTATATCGCTTTAATTTCAACCCGATACCTCCACGCGTTCCCGAGATAAAGGGTCGTGACAGACAGACGGACGGACAACAAAGTGATCCTATAAGGGATCCGTTTTTTTCTCCTTTTGGGGTACGGAACCCTAAAATCAACAAAATGGGCAGGTTTTGAACTAAGGCTGGGGATTAAAGAAGACATCCGAATAATATAGTATCTATTAATCATCAAAAGAGTTCCAGAAGCTTAGAATTTTGCCATCTGAAGACAGCTTTCTTATTTTATACATCTTCTTATTGTATATAAAATGCTCGTGTCACGGTGTTTGTTATAAAACTCCTCGGTTCGACCGATTTCGTGAAATTTTGTGTACATATCGGTTAGGTCTGCGAATCGAACAACATCTATTTTTCGGGTCTACCCTTTATAGCAGAACTTTTTATGTCATAATATTAATTAGCATAACAGTGCATAGCATAAACTTCATTTCGCAGAAAATCGTTCGGCATACACTCATTTATAATACATTAAAAACGCATAATTTTGTAAGTCAGAATCTTCTTTAGGCATAAATTTCATATCCATAATAATTAAAAAGTAGAACCATCATATTGCAGAAAGTTCACTGTCAGAATCGTCTTTTGGCATACATACATTTCATATCGATAAAATCATTTAAAGGTAGTTTACAGTTAGAATCATCTTTTGGCATACTTTTCATATCTAATAATTGAAAGACTCATCCCATCAAGCATGTAGAATGCAAACATGCAAAAAAGCACACACCATGCATGCAGCATGCAAGCAAACATGCAGCATGCAAGCAAGCATGCAACATGCAGCAGGCATGGTTTCTGTCACGGCTCCGGCGCTGCGGGGCTCCGGCGGTCCCACGCAAGCTTCTCGTCGCAGATGGTTGTAACGCTCACCGCAGCGGCTGAGGCTGGCCGGCGTAGCCGGCCAGCAAGCCGAAGCTGCTGAAAACCACCTGCTCCTCAGCCCGCGGGCCGCCTTGCCCCTCCGCACCTACGCGGGCTTAAATTACACTCTAGGGGTAGGGCAGACAAGACTACGTGCAGTCGGTTTTGCAGCGATTCGGTTCTGTCACTTCACTAACTTTTGTAGTACAACATATTGACTTTTCAAGACAATATTTTAATTTTAATTTAAGGTTAAGAATATGATTACATTTTATAGAAATGACAATAATTATGCCTAATAAAATTATTCCAAATGAAATTCTGCCATCTTCTTAATATGCCAAGTGAAATTATTCCAAATAATAGTCGCTCTAAATAAACGTTATGTGAAACGAAATTATGCGAAATTAAGCTTTGCCAAAAGTAATAATGCCAAATAAAATTCTGCCATCTTAAAAGTATGCCTTTGTAAATTCGGACGTATAAACATTCGGCCAAACAATAATTATATTAAATGATTTTTATGCCATATATATATTCGTTTAAAGAAGATTATGCCAAGTGTGTTATGCCAAATAAATTTCGGAGCATCAAAATTCTGCCAGATAGAGGGAACCCCTATTTTTCATCCCCCTAAATGTTAACCCCTACATTTTTTATTTATTTTTTAGACAAAACTTTTTGTTTTTATTTTTTTATGATACATCATACAAAAATAGATACAACCCTAAATTTTCACCCATCTATATGGTAAAACAACGTTTGCTGGGTCAACTAGTGATTTATAATTTTGCCAAAAGACATTCACTGTATAGGGGCAGGGACAGCCATTGTGGAAATGGCTTGAAACATTTCCGCAATTGGCTGTCTGTGACCCCGCATCCAGCCGATTCCCGTGACCTTCACCAAGTCGTCGGTTATCCCTGTGAGGGGCCTAAACAGACTGCGACTTCCGTTCCGACTCCAAAACTTTTCGGCCTCATTGCACATTTAACAATGCAAAATACCTGAAAAGGTACGAGATCGTTTTGTGACTAAGCTTGAATACGGACAATGCATCGGTTTAAATCTAGAAAATCGCTACCATTCCGAATATTAAAAATAAAATGAACGGAAACAATAGAAAATGACATGTAACTAATTACTGTCCAAATAATTGATTATGTACCATCGCCGACATTTAGTGTGTACCACTTTTCGACCTTATGCACTTAGAAATAAGGTTGGAAAGAAAACGCTTCCAGTGTCTGCGATAATACATCTTGACGTTTCCTTTTTTTCATGACGTTCACAATGACAATAGAATGACGCGATAACTTTGTTTGAACGTCAATACACCAAATAGAAAATTAAACAGTTTCGAACTTCGTGCTTGCTAACACCCCCCTTCTTTCAATCCACATATAAGTAGGTTTGGGACAATGGATGGTCATATCTTTGCTCTGTTATCGTAGGCAGAGTAATAGCCACAGGTTTACTGGACGATGATTTTTTTTTTATGATCATGAGTCCACTACGGTCTTACGGTTTTGGCTTGGTTATTATCAAAACGAGTCAAACCCTCCGGTTCGTTTCATCGCATTAATATTATAAATGCGAAACTGGGTTCCTTCTTTAGGCTAAAACGTCTGAACGAATTTAGATGAAATTTGTTATGAATGTAAAGTTACCGGCATGGATTTACGCGTTGATCTTAAGTTGCGCAGTAGTCCATTTTAGTATAAAGTGCGTCCAGCTCTCAAGATGCGTGCCGGTGCCTATAGCGCATACCCTGGATTATAAAATAGGCTAAAACGTGAAGTATTCCCGTGGGATGGCAACGGTGTCCTGTTGCCTTTTAAAAAGGCACAAACGCAGGCGCAGCTTTCATTCATATTTTTCAAATTCTTGACTGATTTGGCTACCTTATCGCGAATAACCTTTGATATCAATAAGTATTAAAGCAAGTTCAACAACCTTTTACGTACAAGCTAACCTACTTAAGACAACGAACACTGCGCGTACGCCTCTAAACAATAACCCCTTTCTTGACCAGCAGCAACAGGAACTGCATTTTATTATGCGCCTTATAGCAAAGCCATGTACATAGTTTTGTTGGTGTTCTTTATCGCCTAGTTTTGGTTTAAAGCTTCTGAAAAATGGTGCGACACTCATGCGCGTGCCCATTTATTTGGGGTCGGCGCAACATGTCCTCTTTCAAACATTTCTATTTGTCGTCATCACAATATTCACTTATGAACATAGGTGCAAAACTATGCTATAAAATTCTGGTTTTGTTCGCATTTTTTTATGCCTGGCTGGATGCCTTAATTTTTATTAAGTCCCCACAAGAAAGTTCGGTTAACCAGTCAATAACCCTAAAGGTTATACTGCGAGATGCCCATTCCAAAGAAGAAAACCTTTTTTTTGGTAGCTTATGTTTACTTGCGACTCGGCGAACATCCGTAATGCATTAATACGTCATTGGGAAGCATGTCTAAATCATTTTTGTTTTCGGCCGAAACTAAGCCTAAAGCCGAACCATCATTTTCGCTTTCGGTTGAAAATCCTTTTCTTTAATACATCCGCTGTACGTATCTAGTAGACAAGTGAGTGTGTACTCAATGCGCGAGACGGACCATCCGGCTTTTGAATTAGTGTTGTTAGGCTTGCTGTTCACACCCGTTTTTTCGCCGTAAAAATTTACGGTTTCGTGGCCGTGTCACCTGAGTTGTATGGGTCCTTATGGATGCTTTTTGACAGAAACGGTGCATACAAGCAGACTGTACGTACTCTTAAACAGAATTAAATCCTTGACCATACCTTCTATACTTAATGTAACTTCATTAAAAATGTGTAAACTATACTTAATATTTGAAGATTGACGCACAACGCAATATGCATTTGCATGAATTCTCTTGACCTACGACTAATGGAAGAATTAACGATAAGCGGCGGTCCGCTACGACTTGCAGACCTGCTAAATACAACTGCTTAGCGCGTGCAATTGTCATTATTATGTACATGACTGGACTTGGCTACACATCAATATGTGGAAAATAATTCTACCATGTAGGGTCGTAGTGGCATAGCAAGATTTGCTTTCGATCAAGTGCTCTTGTAGAACGTTCAGGATGGACAAAGTTCAGGCTTTGTCTCCTAAAGTACGACTTTTGATAAGCTACAATAACTAATGTCACCTAAGACTGACCAAGCCACTAAAACATTAAAAAAAACTAGTGTTTATCCTGCCGTCAATGAAATACTTCAAAGTAGATTCTAGTACAGTTAAGTACAGTACCTTGCTGTTTGTTTTGTGTATGCACCACCATAGTGCATTTTTTTTGCGTTTTATGTGGCATAAGTTCTATCAACTTCATCATCTGCCTAGCCTTTTTCCATTTATTTTGGGATCTGCTTCCAGTCTCCGGTTAGACTGGAAACTGAATACTAGTATTTTACATGGAGCGACTACCTATTCAACCTCCGCAACACGATTCTGTCAACCCACTGCATCGAATTAAAAGTCGTACTTTAGAAATTCTCTATTGCGATTGGGTTTCGTTCGTATTTTTATATAGACCTTAATAAACAAAGCCAAGTATTGAATAAGTAGAAACATCCGGCGGTGCACTTTCGACGAAGTATCAATAATAATATTACCGTGGGGACAGACTCGCGGAACAAGAGGGACATAGTAATTGGAGCATGCGCTGTGAAGCTGTGACCTACCGCCTCCGCTTCGTTATTGTCGCAGGTCAAGATAGAAAATAGGGAACGACGCAGTTCCTGTTTTCTATCTTGATACTTGACGATTTTTTATCGTAACTGAAATCTTTATTCACCATGGATTCAGTACAGTTTTAGTGGTTCGGTATTGACATACCTTTACTCCGCGTTAATAAATAAGGACACAGTGTTTAAAATAATTCAGTTACAGATATACTGCTGAATTTATGAATTGCAATTGTTAATGTTTAGATTTTATTGTAATCTGTAAAAGGTCAAAACAAAACCGTACATCTTCATCCTCTTCATCATCAACGTAGTTTAAAAAAAAATACATAGACAAAAATTCGACTGTTCTAGCTTTCTGCACTTCTGCATATAAACTTTATATGTATACTATGTTAACTCTACCATATCTCACATTCCTCCGTAAACGTAATATTTTTGAAAAAGGATCCAAAGTTTTCGCTTCACGTAAAAGTATTTAAGCATGCTGCCCCAACAGATCGGTATACAAACCACTCTTTTGTCAACAGGAAGCGACAGCATTAGGCGAGCTCCTAGGATGGCTGCGCGACTCCCCACACCTGGTCTCCCTCTGCCTACTCATGGGCGAGGACCACATCCCGCCCAGCATACCATCAGCTCTGGTCTCCGGGTTGTACGGCAGCTGCCGATCAGCTCCCGACAGGACCAGATTCCTGGCTGTCGTGCGGTCACTAATCAAGCATCAGATGGCCAAATCTGGTGATCCTAGAAAGTAAGTACCTTGTTTACTCCTGGGCGCGGACCAAATCCCGCCCAGTCTACCATCATCCCTGGTCTAAGAGCTGTATGGGACCTGGCGATCAGCTTCCAACAGGACCAGGTTCTTGGCTATGGTGATGTCGCTGATCAAACATCAGATGTCCACGTCGGGTGATCGTAAGGAGTAAGTGCTTTGTCTACTCCTGGGCGCGGACCACAACTCGCACAGTCTTCTATCAGCTCTGGTCTCAGGGCTGTACGATAGCTGTTGATCAGATTCCAACAGGACCAGGTTCACGGCTATCGTGAGGTTGCTGATCTTACATCAGAAGGTGACATTTACTGATCTTAAGAAGAAGGTAGATATTTAAATTTAAAACGATTTCTATTAGGGTTTATTACCCTTTTATAAGTAATGTATTGGAAGGTGAGTTCTATTAATATTACGTGAGGTACCACGCAACACTAAAGGAATACAGAGACTCTGAGGATCTAGGGGTTTCAGTCAAATGGTTTTAGTGTGCTCAAAACCATAAAAAAATACAAGATGCGAGGGAAAATAAAAAAAAGTAGTAGTAGTAGGACATCAATGCACCAATTGACACATGAGTTTAGAACATGATTCTTAGATATCTTATATAACATGATTCTGGTCTTCCCAGCGCTGAAATTTTTCGTCGCTTTTTTTCTAATTTCTGAATATTTTTTTTGTTTTTAATTTAAACAGTTAAAAATCATGACTTTTTTTATGAGAGACGTAAAGTATTGTCTTTTAAATTAAAAATCACATTGATTTAGACAGAAATGATGATTTTCTCAAGACTTTTCACTGCACATAATACATCAGCATAAAACGTAATAATGGGAATAGAGCTGACGAATTTTTGGAAAACGCTGGGTGGTCCAGGTTCAAACATGTACTTATGGTATAAGTTTGTGCGTCAATCATTGAAATACAAATTTTGACTATCAATGGCGTCAATGTACCTTCCACACTTCGTTTATGAGGTTTTTGCTTCAGCATCCTCGTTGCAAAACTTAAGTTAGGTATATGTTTGGACGGTATGGTTTGTGGGTACCTACGTAAGTTTGGTGCGTCAATTGTTGCGGTGCACTGCTGAAACTGGTCATAATTTTGGTAAAGGCAAATGACAATTACGGAAAAAATTGTCGGAAACTTCTGCAGTTAGGTACGGTACCTACTCATGTCTGATGGACTTAAATGGTTTGACTTTGACTGTAACCAATTTCCTGTTCATATTATAATATGAAAATGTGTGAAATTGAAATTATTGACAAAGAAAAAAATGTGGAAATGAAATTGTGTGAAAAATGATATGGCTAGAAAAGAGGTGACTCTTGACATGACGACACTTAAAAAGATTTATGGAAGAAGAAAACATGCAGCGCCGACCCCAAATATATTGGGATAAGGGCAGGAGGATGATGATGATTATGAATGTGAAAGTTTGGGAGGATTTATGAATGTTTGTTACTCTTTCTTTGTTTGGGTTTCATAATATAACAGTTTTACAGTTTACACTTCAGGATAACACATCCATACTATAATATTGAAAATTTGAAAGTAACTGTCTGTCTTTCTGTTACCGCTTAATCCGCTGAACCGAATTGATGAAATTTGACATAAATAAATAAAAATACATTTATTTTTCTCCCACAAAGAAATACAAAGAAAAGCTTCTTAAAAATATTAAGCATTATTTACTTGTGGGAGAGTGGTGCTAAACTAAGCCGAAGCCTGTATTTTAGGACACCAGGACCCTGACAAGAAAGTTTTCAGTATCAATTATATAAATGAAGAGTGAAAGCGTGAGTGAATATTGTGACAGTATGGAGATAGTTTGAGACCCCGGGAAGGACATAGGACAGTTTTTAATCCGCGACTTCGCCTTCATCCTTGATAACTGACATTCACGCCGACAAAGTCACGGGCAATAGGGAGTAGGGTAGAATTTATAAAGATGCGTACGCAGACGAAGTAGTGCAAGTATTTAATACGTGCTCACTGCGCAGAGGTCACTGCATCATGCCATAATACTTCGATAACCCATGTACTCTCCTAGAGATCGCCAGCAACGTCAGATAGCTGCTCGCCTTTCTTGAGGAGCTGGGGCGGATAAAATAAGTTATTGTCCCACCCGTTACGCATAAGTACGCGCAGAGTCGTGGAGTTGCGGATATCGCCTGTCGTACAATAAATAAACTTAACTTGCTCTTTCCCCAGGTTTCTCCGCGCAGGCAAGTGCGCACTATCCTCACTGTACGCGGTATACCGCGACGGTCACACGCCGGCGCGCCAGTTCCTGGTCGCGGCGCTTCAGAACCCGGTGATGGCCGTCCTGCATGAGGACGAGTTCTTCCTCGATATTGATCCTGACAAAGCTATGGAGAGGTGAGTTACTGAAGTTTTAGTATAAGCAGTTACATTACACCAGTAATCCTCGAAGGGTCGGGCAAAGGTGTAGATATAGTACACCCACATTTTGCCAGTTATGTTTAACTCCCATGTAAGAACCCCTTCTTCGCCATCAACCGGGCACAAATCCAGACTCCTGGCTGCTACTGGTAAATTCCAGTATTTAATACACTTTTAGACGTCATAAAATGGAACAAATTAATTGGAATTAGATTAAGTCGGTGTTTCCCTACTTGACTACTCTGAGAAGAAACACCGAAACAAACTCAGAGGTCACAATATCTTTTTTTCAATCCAAAAATTATCTTGGTCAGATCATGTAAAGTGAATGCATAGTGTCTGAGATGGTCTTTTAAGGAAAGAACCACACATACGAGTGAACTTGTCCAGTCAGTGCTCGCAATTGTCATCACGCATTCACCCTTCACCCCTGATGTGTTACTACGCGTTCGATAATGAGGCGGTATAAGCGAGCCATGTCTTAAATACTCGACTAGACTGGTCATCTGTTTCCGATTCATAAAATGTCTGCTATGCATCATCGACATTTTAAAGTCTCAAAACTGTTACATGTGGCTTTCACCCGTTGAACCTTCCACCAGAGTGGTACCTACAAATTTAAACTCTACCACCAAGTAATACAGTTGAAAATTTATCTAGATCCTAAACAGACACATTGTTTTCAAAACAAATGATGAAATGGTGTGAAGTTTTATTTATAATCTAAATATTTACGAAGTAGTGCGAGAGCAGACGTGTCGCGGATTGTTCGTTTTAGTATAAACTATTTTACGATTATCTCGGCACGTGGCTCACGTACATACCTGCTACAGAAAATTGTAGAACTAAATGTTAAAATTTTTGCCTAGTATGGTTACAAGTCTTACGCTATGCCTCGTAGGTCTAGTTAGTTAGTAGACGAACGGGACAGCCTACACTTTCTTCTATCTATACTAGACTCTAGTATGCATAAAGAAATACAAATAAACGACAAAAACCTACAAGTTCACAATTTAAAAAATATGCCAAATATAGGCGAGGGCAAAAAGGCTCCTATCTCAGCATAATATCTGCTTATATATAAAATTCTCGTGTCACAATGTTAGTTTTACCATACTCCTCCGAAACGGCTTGACCGATTTTTATGAAATTTTATATGCGTATTCAGTAGGTCTGAGAATCGGCTACTATCTATTTTTCATACCCCTAAATACAGTTTTTTTTATTTTTTTGGCTTAAAGTGGTAAAACAGCGTTTACTGGGTCAGCTAGTATCTTCTAATATATAAAATTCTCGTGTCGCAACGTTTGTTACCAAACTCCTCCGAAACCCCCTTCGAACTTTAATATTAAATATAAATAAATATAAATATATTGCTGGACAATCCACACAGCATCATCTATGCCCAAGGTAAGCAGAGCTTGTGTTATGGGTACTAGATGACTGATATACTTAATACAATACATTACATAGATAGATATTTTTATTATATATAGGAAATACCCAGAACACCCGGAACAAATATTTGTAGATCGTACAAACATTTGTCCCAAGGCGGGAATCGAACCCGCAACCTCTTGCGTCGCAGGCGGACCTTCGCCCGCCGCGCCACATCGGTCGTCGACATTCATCATCGACAGTCGATATTCACTCCACACCCATTAAAGCGTAGTTTTGAACACAAAGTATAGCCTATGTTACTCGGTGATAATGTACCTTTCTATAGCTGAAAGTATTTTTGAATCTGTTAAGTAGTTTTCGATCCATTACAAACAAACATATTAGTTCAGACAATAGCGCCCCGATCGATAGTTGTTCAAACTCATTTGCAACACCGACAGTCTAGCCACCTGTTCTTCGGCCTTCATCGATCGAGCATTTTGTAAATAAATAATGGACTTGTGTATTAACCAAACAGTTCTAAGAAAGATCGATAATTTACACTGGACTGCGTCGTTGGTCTAGTGCTTTGCAAGTGCTACTGCTAAGCATGAGATTCTCTGGTCGGGCATACCTAGTGTTATTGGGTTTTTCGATCCGGTTTTTCTCGGATTCATGGATCCGTGGCCGTTGATGGCAATAAGCTCGCCCCCTATTACGTAAGAGTAAATCATAATAGGTGAAATATGAGTGTACTATAGGTACAGCTCTGCCTAACCTTTCGGGGAATACAGGCGTGGTGTATGTTAAAGATGGTCTTCCATCCTTCTGCATGTTGATATTATTATGATTGCGACATCAAATCAAAGCAAGTCGTTTATTTGCACAATACAGGATTATAAGTAGATGCAGAAAACTGGAAGAAATACACTGTATTATAAACCTTATGAGGTGTGCAAATCTATATTAATTACTAGACTCATCAAATTTCACAATTAAATCATTAAAGTATTGGTAAATGATACTATTATAACATAATGCCATCGGTATTTATAGTTTTCAAGTTATCTCTCATCGTGCATGAGGCCTTATGGCGCATTCAGATGAGCTCATCGATATGTTATCATTGGTTTTCAATCAAGCAGCTATTGCTTAAATAATACAAAATAATTTATTATAAATGTAGAGACGCGGTTAAATTAGAAAAGTCTCAAGGGTTGATCGGAGGTTAAGCTTAACTGGCCGAGGTTGGTCCGTTGAGTGGAGACTGTCCATGACATATCGAGACCCCTCCGAAGTTTAGCTTAGTAGAAGCTAAACTTGCCGACGTCCGTCCGTAGAGAGGTGAGTGTCCGTTAAATATCGAGGCCGGAAACGGACTTGTAAAGCACGCTAAGCTGTTGATCCCGACTGTCATTTGGGTCTTTGTCAGTCGTTACGGGTAGTCAGAAGCCCGGAAGTCTGACAACTAGTTTCACAAAGGGGAATCGTGTTTCTCAGTAGTCAGATTATCTAGTTTGTGTAGGTCAGATAGACAATCGATCCATGTAAATTACTGGTATTCTTAACCGACGGTAACCGACCCCAACATAGGTTAGCAAAGGTCAGACAGACTAGGACTTTCGCAATTTCCTGATTATTATGCGACTGCAAACTGGGAATAACTTATCCTGAAACTCAGTGCAAGATCCGCGCATGCGTGGTGATCGATTATCTCGCTAACAACAATAGATGCTTTGAAATATAGGACAAGGAACTGCATGCATAATGCAGCTTATTGTTAAAGTTAACCTCTTAAATTGATGCCATTTTCGATATACAATTGGGGTCATGCAGTGTGACGACAGAACATTGTGCAAATGTGGCACGCTGTGAGGGGCTCGTGGCAATGATATAGCAACGTGGATACTGGCAGGAGGATGATGAGCCCCTCACAGCGTATGGTATTACATATTTTTTGCATTGTAATATTTTTCGAAGTTTTAATATCAATTAGAATTTTGGTGTGCCCTACCTTATTTGAATTGAAAACTACGATTATATGGGACAAAAACTATGATACTCCAACTTACACTGACCTAATCTAAATTGAATTTATTTATTATTATATAAGACGTGTAAAAGTGTTTTTTTAAACCTACTTACAGAAATGAATGTCATTTCATTTCTGTAAGTAGGTTTAAAAATACTTCTAACTACTCCACTTCCTAGAATATGGCATGATATTCTCTTACCACGATCTCGAAAATAAAATTCATTCACAGTTCAGATGGTAAATACAATAAGGCGTGTGCTATTCAAGACTACTGCACTCAGTATCTGAAAACCGGTGATCTCGGAGAGATAGATATATTTAGAGAGATAGATTTCGGAGTTCTTGTAATGTCTAGACATTACAAGAACTCCGAAATCTATCCGAAATTCACATTTTAGTTTTTAAAATGTAAACAAATAATGAATAAGCATGTGTTTTTGACACATCAAGTTCAGTTTTTTTTACAACTTCCAACATAGTTTTTGAATACAAGTAGTAATTCTAAAATCAGCTTAATTAACACTCAACATAAAAGTTGGATATTTGTTTAAGTGAAAATATTATCAATTAGCAAGGATCGCTGAATGGATCAAAATGGAATTCGCTACTAATTAACAACCATTCACAGATTCTCCCCAGCAGACCGCGCCAAGAAGTTCGGTCAGCCGAATAGCCAGGAGTACGCTACGAAGGTGGCCCGCTACCGCAAGTGGACCATCCAGTCGCTGTACAACCTAACCAGCAAGTTTATCGTCTCGCTGAGGGAGCACTGGCCCAACTTCCCCGCAACTATTGCCTGGATTGTACAGCAGGTTGTGCACTTATTGAAGCAACATTCCAGGTAAGGAAATTTTATAGAAGGACTAGCTAACCCAGCCACGGTTTGCTGTGGCACAGTCTTTTGTTTCTATCCGAACCTCGCAAAACGTTTTTCAAAGTCTTGGATAAAAATGCAATGATCTGTCAAAATCTCATGTCAATCCATCGACAGCTTTTCGAGCTTTGCGGACAAGAACATACAGCTAAGTTTTTATGTACAAAAGACTATCTTTTGCTCGCGTCTTTGTCAAAAAATGATCCGATACCCTTTCTTGTGGTTCAAGCTTAGTCAGTATGACTTCATAAAAATCGGTTCAGTAATTTAGCCGTGAAAGCGGAACAGACAGACATACAGAGTTACTTTCACATTTATAATATTAGTATGGATGTGGATTATCTAATTATTTTGTTGCTAAGCTTCAATTTATTCAAGTCAATTAGCAAACTAGCCTTTCGGTACTATTTAAACCTAGCAAATGCTAAAACTCAGGCAAAACTAGTTGAGAGACAATACAGTTTAATCCCAGCACTATCTTATCTAAATCCTTGGATTACTCGTTGATCCCACAAATGATGACCTTACTCACTAATCGTTGATACTTCATAATATTCACAAATATGTAAAGTGAAGAAATCTGGATTTATCTTCTAATATATAAAATGCTCGTGTCGCTGTGTTTGTTATCAAACTCCTCCGAAACGGCTGGACCGAATTGTATGAAATTATGTGTGCATATCGGCTAGGTCTGAGAATCAGACATCTATTTTTCATACCCCTAAATGATAAGGGTGGTTCACCCCAAATATATTTTTTTAGCTTAAAATGGCAAAATTAACGTTTGCCGGCCTGCGTATTACTGGCCGTGCCTTCTCTGTATGAGCAGATGCCTTTACCCCGCAGTGAGAATATAACAGACTGGTATAACTTATAATATAAAAAAAAACAATTAGGAAAACTAGTCAATATTCAAGAATTTAAGCTTTCTATTCCAGTTCTTTATATAAACTTGAACACAGCAAGAATATTTTCTTAATAAGGGATCCGAGGTCTTAATTCTTGCGCTAAGCATTGTATACTTTCAACAGAACATCAGATCGAGAGCTCCACGCAATATGCACAGACCTAGTACTGAACCACTTTATATGTCCGGGTATTGTCAACCCCGAGGCGCACGGCGTGGTGGAGGTGCCGGTGTCATACATAGCGCGCTTCAACCTCATACAGATCGCGCAGATCATACAGATGCTGTGCCTCGCCAAGTATCAGGAGGTAAGGCACTTCATAAGGAACTGCTTTTGAAATTTTCGCGCCCTTTCATCATGTATTCGTGATACATTTCGTTATTGTGCCAAAATCGCACTCACAGCCATGTGCAGCTGTTATTACTAAGTTAAGAGCTCCATCTCTGACCGAGGCCATGCAGGAGAATTTGTACGTAATGAAAACAAATAACCGCGTAATCTACGGTCGGTGAGTTATGGTATTTAAAACTGTGTAGCGACATCTATCTTGCCACAAACGAACAGTGAAGCTGGCTACAGTTACCGCGTCTGTCGAGGCAAGTCATTTAAATATAGGAATAATAGAGGAAGACCCAAGACACTCCCCTGTGGTACACCGTATTTGACGTCTCTACCGGCTGATGTATGTATAAAAAAGCTCACATTTCGTTTCAAGGCATATTTTGGATATTTCTGTATGTTGAGTTCAGCCAGTAAGATAGGAGCTTATTAAATCCAGGACATTTCTCCTAACACCGTAACCATAGTCTTTCCAGAAGGACATCTTGGTTTACGTAGTAGAAAGCCTTAGTCATATCGGTATATATAGCACTTGCAGGAGTCTTACTATCTACACTTGGCACATAGGACATTTATACCTTCTTCCTCACTACCCCCAAACTGGTGACCCCTAGCATGAACGTCAGTGTAGCATACCTGCAGAGCTACATCATCGTGAAGTCATCATCATTTCCCCAAAGTGCGAGGAGCGAGTCATACAGCCAGCATCCACGGCTACTACGGGTATCCCAACCACCAGCATACAGCGGAAGCGCATACCTGGTCATCACACACAGCCTCCAGTACCACCACTCCATTTCAATGCTTTTAATATCCGTTATATTATATCAGTAATTTTTCGTTTACAGGTTGAAGCAAAAGTCCGTGACGTGTACCTGAAGTTCGAGCGTTCGTGCGTATGGACGCTCATAGAGAACGTGTCCCGCGAGGCGTGGTCGTGCGCGCCGGCCGCGCCGCACGCCGAGACACCGCGCGTCGCCACGGACGCGCACCTGCACACCACGGTGGCGCTGTTCACGCCGCAGGATGCTCAGCTCCTGGTTAGTATGTCAGTGTGGCATCATAGAGAACGTGTCCCGCGAGGCGTGGTCGTGCGCGCTGGCGAAAAATCTATGAAATATCTATAGATGCCATTCGTGCCGTCACGGCCGTCATGCCCTCTTTACGCCACCGCTCTCGAGTGTGACTGCACACGTGCATACACTCCGTTGCATTGCTGTATGTGCTGCTTGCTCTATCTAAATGATGAAATGTATCCATCCTGCAGATGTTTCACATCTGCAGGGTGTCCCGCCAATTTACTTTTTTCAATGTCCTTTATTTTTCGGTAGTTATAACCAACTTTAAGACTTGTATCTGGATACTATGAAAGCTCCTAACGCGTTTATGTTTCTACAGATAACGTTCCTGAAGCGCATATCGTCAAAGTTGAACAATAACACGCCGAGCGTCACGTCAACTGACGACCAGTCGGCAAGTGGCGCCGTCCCTGAAGCCGCAGCTTTGAGGTAACCAAACAAGTCTAAATTAACGTATGTTGTATATGTGAAACCTTGTTATTGACTGTCTAAAAAATGTGTGTTAAGTACTCATTCATACTAGGTTGATGTTGGTTTAGTCTTATGACCAAAATTTCCCGAAAAAAAAACAATTACTTTATACTTTTTCAGAGGATAACGACTTCCCGATATATTGTTAATAAACATTAAATTATTACCGAGTGAAGTTTATTTTTATGAAAATAAATGTACAGAAATGAAAATAATTGGATACCTTGTTCATAAGACACGTGACTTGAAAAAGATTATAATTTTCCATAAAAATGCTACTTATCTTACTGTATCTTCTTTCTGTAGCAGTGAATCAAGCAGCGAAAGCTCTAGCAGCGGAGAAGCCTGTGCACACCGCCTGGCTGCCTTACTGCAGACCACGGAGCCGAACTACCGTAGTCGTCTGCATGACCTGTTGCGGAAGATGCCAGACCTCACCAAGTACAGGTAAGAAAGAGATAGTAATTCATCAATAATCAGGTGGAAAGAGACAGACATAACTTGGTGGATAACAAGCGATCTGTGCACACGACGATAAGGTTGTTTATGGCTTGATCGAATTATTGGGATTAAAACTTCGTATGGTCGGTTTGATTGTTAATTTTTAATGAGAGTAATGTGGACTGTAAATACATGCGTAGGTACATATAAATAGCTGTACATAGGCTAATAACATTGTTGGTTTGTTGCGCTTGGATAATCTGCATTGTTTTAAATGGAAGCAGAACACGAATGTGTTGTCCTTCACTGATGTCAGTGGTGTCCAAGATATTCTTAGAAAGTTCCTTAGTTAATATTTTTAAAAATCACGTTTCCACAGGCCATCAACACCACCAGAACCCAAAGACATTCCCTCCCCAGTAGAAAACGGGCACTCTAGCAAGAAGAGCATCCTAGCCAAGGTTCAGAGGCCTCGGCTCCCTCGCAGCGCCAGTTCCAACTCCTCATTAGCGTCTTCTGTTGAAGATAAGTCTCTGAACGGCAGTGCCAAGGACGACGGTAGTGTGGAACACATGGACGTGCTGGTCATCAAGCTGGCGAACGTTGAGGAGCATGATTATGTCGGTGAGTTGGGGTCGGGATAGTGCTTTAAGTATGTTATACTTGGGTAGTAAAAATTTTAAATAACAAAATATTCTGTATTGCCAACCGTAAACTTCTTAATTTATTCAAATTCAACGAAGAGTTAGTATTTTTTTATCGTCAAAAATCACATAAGGCAGCCCCCCCCCAAACTTTTAACACTTTTTAGTGCTTTTTGCTGTGAATAAGCGGCGCAACAAACTTTCCAGCAACACATCTGTCTGATAAGTTAAAGGATTCTATTCCAATCTGTACATGCCTATGTTATGCACCTAGCATAATGTAAATAATAAACCTTATCCGAAGGGCCTTATCAGGGTGACTGCACATTAATGATAACTTGAATAAAGACTATCCAGCATTTTATGAGTTTGCACTTGCTGTCAATTAAAAAAAATATCAACTTTAGATTGCTGTCTCTGTCACTCATACGAAGACGAACAGTTTCTTTCTTTGCCGAATAGTGATTGAATAAAAATATCTTCCTTATTTTCATCCAGGACTAGTCCCCGAATCGAAGGTCCTGGAATGTTACTACGGTGGTTCCGAAGCTGGTGATGCAGATGATACTGGGTCCGCGCTGGCTGTAGCAGGTCCGGGTGCACCAGTACAGAAGCGAACCAGGTATGATGTGATTTTGAACCTTATGGCTTTAACGTTAAAACATGTTATTTTTAGTTTTGTTTCTTAGGAGTCTTCCACGAGGCCATCTTATGTTGCTGTCTAGGTTGGAGGATACTATTGACGTCACTATTAAACTGCCTTTATAAGTGATAAGTTAAAAATTTCGTCTGCGTCTTCCGCCGCGTGGATTTCGTACTTTTCCCCTCCATATTTAACATACTCTCCACCTCCTTTAAACCGCCGTTTTGAAAATAAATATAGGCTTTTTTACTCGCTGTTAATGTGACTGACAGACAGGTGAAATAATTGTTTAAACTACTTAAGCATTTTTTTAAGTTATTCATTACATTCAAACTAATCTCTACTCTTCATTATAATATTAGTTAAGATATTATTATAAGACAGAAGTATTTATTTCTATTAAATTGACTAAGTAAACCTAACAAGAAACTTTGATTTAGCGTTAATAAATCCTCCGCAGCGTTGTCGAACGGTATTGATCCCAAAACACGCGGCATTGCGACGCTGTATGGCTTAGCTTCTGGCCATGTTTTAAATAAATAAACACAAATTGAAAAGGGGAATTAATATATCCTATATCTACATAGTCTTACATGCGTTGTAACGCAAGTCAACGATACCTAGGTTATAGACGTCCCCTTTTCACAAATAGTGTGATGATTTTACGAGGTTTTATACTTGCCAGGTTCTCCGTGTCTCATGATGAGGTGTCCTTGGGTAATACATCAGACAATTTGGAGGCGGTGTCAGAAGCTGCGTCCAACCACAGCGTCACCTCTAGTCTGGAGCTAGAAACTGAGGACCAGAATGATAACTTGTCTGATATGGTGAGTTTTGCATTTTCAAACTATGTCCGGCCTAAGAATAATAATAATTGTTCTCTTGACCGCATTACGGTCATGGCGGCTAATCGTAGCAGAGACTATATAACCATCGACGTGGGAGTTATAGAGAATATTATAGTATACAAGTGTGTATGCGAAACTCATGTGCAGAAAGGGGAGTGAGAGGGGGAGCAGCAAAGAGAGGGCTCTTTGCTGCTCCCCCTCTCACTCCCACACATTGTATTTTCGATACAATTCCGCCGACCTTGTCAAATTTCTTGGTTCTTTCTATTTCATTCTACCCAAAAATAGCCAATTTCAGGCAAGATGATAAATGTACCGACGATTTAAAAGCTGGGCGTTGAGACCACGGTAACTGATATAAAATCAGGTGGTAAAAGTTAAAAGGTAAAGGTTTTATGGTGCCGTACCATAAACGATGGAACACCTGATATTGTGTCCTCCGTTCCCTGATATTTGCCCGCTGCAGGATTTGATGGACGCTACTGACTGACGCCAAGCTCGTAACTTAGTTCTTGGTCGACTTTATATACAGGGCAACTTTAAATCACTATACAGATTTTCACAGGATGTTCTACTCATGAATAAGAACAAGTTTTACTACTATGGAACCAATTCTGAAATCAAGATAAAAAAAATTGCTGTTTTCTAGAAAAGTTCGATGTCCACTCGACCAATATGTATGAAACAGCTGATTTTCTTTTCGTGATTTGAGAAGCGGTCCCACAGTGAAACTTATTCATTGTGTATTGATAAGTTAAGAAGGTTGACCAATGTTACGGTCCTCAGGTATCAGCCAACGTGAGCGGGCGCGGCAGCCCGAACATCTCGGGCCGCGAGACGCCGTCGTCGCAGGTGACGGACGGCGAGCCGGCCGGCGACGTGCTGGTGCGCCGCCTGCCGCCGCATGCGCCCGCGCCGCACGCGCACCACGCCCCACACAAGCTGCTCAAGCAGACTAGGAACGACATCGAGGATAAGTTCTGCAAGTTTGAGATCAAGGTGGGTAATTCGCTTACGTTAGTCGCAACACAAAATAGAACAGGCTTCATACAACTAGGATTTATTCAAATTTTTTCGACGACCGATGTGGCGCAGCAGGCGAAGGTCCGCCTGCGACGCAGGAGGTAGCGGGTTCGATTCCCGCCTTGGGACAAATGTTTGTACGATCTCCAAAGATTTGTTCCAGGTGTTCTGGGTGTTTGTTATGTATAATAAAAAATATCTATCTATGAAATGTATTGTATTAAGTATATCAGTCATCTAGTACCCATAACACAAGCTCTGCTTAGCTTGGGGCTAGATGATGCTGTGTGGATTGTCCAGCAATATTTATTTATTATTGACAAAGTCATAAAATATTTTAAGTTGTAGCACGAACTGAACTTTGTGTGTGAGAGATAAAGTATTTTTTCAAAAACACACACTTGTTAACTTTTTGGAAACTTCATTCCGAACGCAGGAAACGTATACGTGACTACATGTACTCGTGATTTGTATTCGTTTACTATTGTTACCATCAAATGGACCAGATCAAACTGGAGAAGATATTCCATAAAATCCAGTAATACTTTGCACAACCCGGAATTCGAACCCAGAGCCTCAACCTCAGCAGTAACGCTTTACATTAGACCAACAACGCAGTCATTAATGAATGCTTCGAAATCCTGTTTAGAAGCTTCTGGAAGGCGACGAGACCATCAGCATCATGTCGGACACATGGAGTACCGACGTATTAGCTTCCGACTCTGAGACCATCGGGGACTCCTGCGACCAGACGCAAGTCGCAGCCAGCCAGGGTATGTCACCAACACTAATAACTACTAGCGGTCGCTCAGTCGTCGAAAATGGACCTTTTAGCACTTCTTCTCCATATAAACTTTACGTATGCGCGTGCTCAGTATTCTTAAAAAGGAATTCGAAGTTTTCGCTTCACGTATTAATATAAAATTACTTTAAAAGTAAAAGTTTTGAGCTTAATTTTGTAAAACAGTTCTATAGTACGAAGAAGAAGAAGTCATGTGCTGTTCTTATGTAGCAATGTTTGTTTAGGTACAAGCACGAGCAATGCCAACGCGCCGGACGTGTCGGAGACAGCCAGCGAGTCCGCCTGGAGCATGGACGTGCTCGCGTCAGACAGCGACCGGAACACTGAGGTAACTAGCCCGTATTACAATCTTTTTTATTATTTTTTGTTTTCGATCCTAGGTTTAAAATTCTCATGGATGTCCACCGCCCTGGGGAGGCGGAGGGGTCTACCAGACTCTTAGTGACTAAAAACCACCATTATTTATTTAACTAGTTACATCCTATCAAATGGTAGGGATGGCACCAATGTTAGAAATAATCGATAATTTAGAAATGTATTGATCGATTCCGATATAATTTCAAAAAAGACATCGATAAATCGGCTCGTCTCTTGTGTGCGTGTTTTTACGGATCTGAACTCCACCCAAGAATATTAAATAGTTATTGAAATATTTTCGACTCTCATCGATCGAAGTTTCGAATAAAATATATCGAGACGCGTTACAATTGGCTCTAAACAGGTTTTAACTAATGTTTGAATCTTCAGTGAGCGTTTGTAATACGGGGTTATAACGCTAAAAAAGTAGTAAGTAATTCGCTAGCGTAAAGTCCAATATTTTGGCAATTAATATTTAAAAAAAAAAAAGTTTCTCTAGTAAGAATAATACGGGATAAGGGCAAGAGGATGATGATGAGTTTCTCTAGTAAGAACTCCAGTCTCTCGCAAAGGAGCTTTTGTCTACACTTTGATACTAGTCCTAAGGTGTTATTAATAAGCTAAACTTTATGGAGAGAGATATTTTTTTCATTATTATTTTAATATGCAATTGAATTTACTCATAGACCATTCTAGAAATTAAATCTGTCTCTTTGTGCCGTACTAAAACCTTTTATAGCATATCTTTAAAATTAATCTCATCGTCTAAATAAGCTTGTAGTAAGTTTGGAACATTGCCTGTACCAGGTGGACACAGACGACTGCGTGTCCGTAGCGGCGCGCTCCGACACGTCCTGGCCGCGCCGGCCCTCGCAGCAGGACGACCCGCCCTTCAGGAATAATAATAACCACCAGGTTTGTGTGTGCTGTAGTGTTATATCCTGACGAGTATCAGATTCTTAGGTATATGAGGATATCTATACAGGGTGTTAGGCAGAACGAGGGACATACTTTAAGGGAAGCTAGTAGTCATGAAAACGAACCAATTTCACTAAAGGATCGACACTGAAATCGCGAAATAAAAAATAGCTGTTTCTCACATTTTGTTTAGTCATGCCAACATAAATGTATGAAGTAGCTGATTATTTTTACGCGATTTTAGGGATTGTTTCATTGTCAGTTGTTCATTTTCATGAGTACTACACGCCTTTAAAGTATGTCCCTCGTTCTACCTAACATCCTGTATATTTAGCAGCTTTTTATTTTTGAAAAACTTTTGAATTTACTAACACTAGGAATTTCCTCTGTATCGTGGGTGCGTTCACAAACATTTAAATTCACATACAAAAACAGCTAGACCCCGAACAACTACTGTAGGCCATACAAGTACATTATTCCGTGCGTGAATCGAGCCCGCGCCACGCGCAGCAGCTCTCTCAGCCACTGCGCCAACCGTGTCGCCAAATACATGTCACGCCACATAGGTGTATATAGTATTTCCAACTAGCCCTTCGTACGAAGTTTTCCATCCCCCTTTAAAACGTAGTTTTGAGAATAAAATATAGCCTATTTTATTAGCTGCTAATGTAACTTTTGTAGTAATGTATTTTTAAAATCGGTGAGTTTATTCATTACAAATTAACATACAAACAATCAAATCTTTTCTCTAACCCAGAAGGAGACTTATGTTTTTATAATATTAGTTAAGATGATTTTTCACCTATATTAAAATAAAACCATTTTTGGTCAAAAGGCTAGATGACGAATTGTTGGTCTGAATTTAAATGTAGTAATTGCAGAAAGTGTTTTATCATAAAAGAACGATTAATACGAGGAATTTCGTAAAATGGCCAAGCGGAAGCCTCCGTTTTTTATTAATACAGCTACCTAATTGCCGAACTTTTAGAGTTCAGAACCAAAAATACAGCATCCAATGAGTATGACTCAAACAATATTTACTTGTTTTCATTTTAAGAGCTATATGAACACAATATATATCGATATATTTTGACACGTCCGACATCCCTAACATATCATGAATTTTCTAAAGCTTTTCTCCCAAGTAAGTGAAGTCAGTCTTAATAGAATTTGCGGCTTTCTATGAAATTGTGATAATTTCATGGACACCATTGTTTCAGAATGGAAACGTGAAGCGAGCTGATGTTGGCAGCCCTCGACATACGTCGCGACCCAACTTAACTAACAGGTGTTTATTTTATCTACACTACTTTTCTCACTATAATGCTATACACTAAGGAATATATAAATACTGAAACTGTACGCAAATAGTTGAAAAGAGTATGCTTAATGGTTTGGTCACGTTAAAAGGATGAATGAAAGAAGACTACTAACAAAAGGCAGATGTAAGCGGAAAGGCCAGGAAGGGACGCCTTAGAAGGACATAAACTGAATTTTATTTTTATTGGTGAAGTTATTCAGAAAGGTCAGGTGCGTAGTAATCGCAACCGGCGTGTATGACCACATGTATGAACGAGAACGTAGCTAAAGGCGTATGTAAGGATCGTAGCCGGTGGCGTTCTGTCTGCCTACCTCTATGGGAAAAGGCGTGAGTTTAGTGTACAAAGCACAGACTCGCCGCATTCATATAAACAGCGGCTGTTGTACTAAGAAAAGTTCTAAGCGCCGAAAGCGCATTACTTGTGTTACAAGCTTTTGTGTATGTGTGATGTTGTCCGTAACTATCTTGTTTCCATTAACAAATAGGTCAGGAAGCGGTTACTTGACAGCGACGGCAGCGCTATCTCGCGGCGGAGAGCTAGACTTACCTCACGCGCCGCCCACGCACCAACAGTATAACATCGAGAACAGGAAGAGCATACTCGTTAACGGATATCCGGTGAGTGTGACCTCATATTTTATAGTTAGCCTATAATAGCCCATACTATTGAGACACCACTTGAAGGGGGATGCGCGAAAACAGGGCGCGATAATTTTTTTCTTAATTTAAAATAAAAGTTTGTATTTTGATTTTTGCAAATTTCAGCAAAGTATTAGGTTGTATGTCAAAAAAAAATATTCGCGGCTGTAATAAATATGTAACTACCAAAGCATAATAATTAAAATCACACAAAAATATACACCATTAAACAAATACAAGTTGTCTCAGTTCAAATTACCCGACTGAATGATAATTTCATGAATATTCTAATGTTGTAAATGTAATCATTAAGATCACTAATACGAGTTAAATTGGTGATCTTAATGATTACATTTTGGTTAGTACATATTTGTTACGGCCGCAAATTATTAATATAAATATTATTACCATACCAACCAACCAACCTAATACAATTTGCAAAAAAATAATAATAGAAAACTTTAACTTACGTGAAGTTAAAGTTTTCTATATGTTACCATATTAAGAAGCTGATGAGTGCATTGATCCTGCAAGAAGTTTTCAATCTATTTGCTGGAAGTTGTTACAAAAATCTTTTTTTTTTTGTGGTGGTTACACTGTCAATTAATATCTCGACTGACACTGATGGTAACCCATACTATAAGTGTCATGGATAGTTTACTTTACTGCTCTATTTGTCATCTTGTAGGTTCGTGTGACAAATCCTGGTATTCAGGATCAGAACACCAAGAGTTGCAGTCAAAATGTAACTATGTTAATTAGTATAACATCTACAGGCTGTTTGATAGGACGGTGGACATAGTTCAAGGGAGTGAAGTATAGTAAAATAAATATTTTGGATTATGGGCCCAATTCTTAAACTGTGAAAAAAAAGAAAAAAAAAGAATGCTGGACAATCCACACAGCATCATCTAGCCCCAAGCTAAGCAGAGCTTGTGTTGTGGGTACTAGATGACTGATATACTTAATACAATACATTACATAGATAGATATTTTTTATTATACTTAGCAAATACCCAGAACACCCAACACAGAATACCAGCTGTATCATATTCAAGGTGCTCGCCAATCGACGATATTCTGATATCGAGTTCTGTACATAATTTTGGATGATGGGTTCAGGATCCAGTGCTGAAATTTATCGTCGGCTTTCAAAAAATAGATCATGATCATGTGATGATGACTATGATGATCATGAAATAGATGATAATCTAACTCATTGAGATTTTTAGTGAAAGAATCGAATTAGACGAAAATCATATTATCGTTTTAGACGAAAAAAATAAGTATCAAAAAATCCCCTAAAACTGAGGAAAAAATGTAATGGTGAAGTTTTATCGATATAGATACATTTTAACGAAATAAAATCATTTACTGAACCCATTGTATCCGGTTGTGCGTCGATGTCCCTTCCACCCTATATCTGCTAAACTTGACAAAATTTAGGGTACAGTCGTTTAATTTTTAAGGGATTTTGGGGTTGGTCCCGTAGTTAGTAGTAAACGTTGTTAATTTGCATAAGGACTGCATTTCCCTTATGTCCACCGTTCTACCTAACACCCTGTCTAAAATTAAATTATTTAGTGGTTCGGGATTACAATTAGGTTATACAAGAGTTCTTAAGAGTTGGACCGAGTTATATAAACGTTACTTGGCAAGCATCGTCTGTCTCTGCTTCACAACTGTCTTAATTCAAGTGCTAGATAAAGACGGGAACAAAACTCGTGCTGAGTAACGAATATGAACCTCGGCCTTATGTCCGTTTTCACTAACACTAAGCGACACCTTAATTTGTAATGCGCTGTAACATTGCGCCTTTGTTTCGACATTACTTGTAGGTGCCATCTGGAGTGTTAATGAAAACGGCCAGTATAATGTTTTTGAAGAGGATTCGAAAAATCAGGCCGCAAATTTCAACATTTCTTACGTTTTATTTTGCAAACTGTTTTATGTTGTATGTTGATCAGAGTTCATTTCGCGGCGATTCTGAGAAATTAAAGGTTCCCGCCCTATTACATGGGACTTTAACATAACTCGCCCAATGTGGTGCATACCTCTGCCCAATCCTTTGGCGAATACAGGCGTGATGTTATAATAAAGTATTTACTATATTATAATAATTTAAATCATCATTACAGCTCAACTCTCAATGTAATATTTTCTGGAAATTAAAACCATCATCATCCTCCTGCCCTTATCCCAATTTATTTGGGGTCGGCGCAGCATGTTTTCTTCTTCCATACATCTCTATTTGCCGTCATCTCACGGGTCACCTCTTTTCTTGCCATATCCTCTTTCACACAATCCATCCATCTTTTCTTTGGTCTTCCTCTACTCATGTAACCCTGCACCTTCATACTCAAAACTTTCCTCACAACATGGTCCTCATTCCTTCGCATCACATGCCCATACCATGACAACCGATTTCCACACAACTTCTCGGTCACAGGCGCAACTTTAAGACTTCCTCTTACATACTCATTTCTTATTCTATCCATTCGCGTAACACCACACATCCCCCTCAGCATTCTCATCTCAGCTGCATGTAACTGCCTTTCATTCATGCCTTTTGCGGCCCAACATTCTGATCCATACAAGACAGCAGGTCTAACCATTGTTTTGTAAATCTTCCCCTTAAGTTTAAGGGGAATATGGGGGTCACAGGTTGTTCCCGTTACCTGCCGCCATTTCATCCATCCTATGTTAATTCGGTGCTTGACAGCCCGATCTATTTCTCCGTCACTTTGCACGAGTGAACCGAGATACCGAAAGTCGGAACAGACCGGGAGAAGCACGCTGTTAAGCGACATTGCTTCAGGACTGGAGAGACCGCCGAAATCGCAGAACATATATTCAGTTTTGGTTCTGCTGATTTTCAAGCCCACACTCTCCAGCCTCTGTTGCCATTTCTCCAGTCTGCTCTGGATCTCAGGTCCATCTTCACCGACAAGAACAATGTCGTCGGCAAATAACATGCACCAGGGTGCCTCTTCCTGTATGTCCGACGTCAGAGCGTCCATTATCAACAAGAAGAGGTAAGGGCTTAATGCCGACCCTTGGTGTAGTCCTACAGCCACACTGAACTTGTCGGTGTTGCCAGCAGCCGATCGGACATACGTCCTAGACCGGCTGTACATTGCACGAATCAACTCCACATACTTCCCAGGCACACCTTTCTCTTTCACGGCCCACCACAACACCTCCCGGGGCACCCTATCATACGCTTTCTCCAGATCAATGAACACCATGTGCAAGTTCTTATGTGCACGTCTGTATTTCTCACACAGCTGGCGGAGTGCAAAGGTGGCGTCCATTGTTCCTCGACCTGGCATAAACCCAAATTGACTTGGGGTAATTTCACTCTCCTCTCGCAATCTTTTCTCTATCACCTTCTCCCATACTTTCATACTATGTGACAGGAGCTTTATCCCTCGATAGTTGTTGCAGTCCTGGACATCCCCTTTATTTTTGAAGATGGGCACTAGTGAACTATTGCACCACTCTTGTGGGATCACTTCCTCATGCAACAACTTATTGAAGAATAAAGTCAGCCACATACATCCATCTTCTTTTAATACCTTCCATACTTCTGCTGGTATATCATCTGGGCCCATAGCTTTTCCATTTTTCATACTTCTAACTGCATTCCTAACTTCATCCATGCTAATTTCTCTCACCAAACCCATATTTACCTGTGTCTCTTGAAGCATACCATTCCATTCATTCTCCTCGTTCATTAACCTATCAAAGTAGACCTTCCATCGCAGTTTTATTTCATCATCTTCACACAGAACCTTACCAGCATCATCTTTAATACATTTAATATGCGTTATATCTTTTGCCCTTTTTTCCCTTGCTTTCGTAATCCGATAGAGTTCCTTCTGGCCCCTAGGGCTATCCAGTGAGTTATACAACTTCTCCTGTGCCTTAGCCCTAGCGACTGCTACCGCCTGTTTTGCTTTCCTCTTCCATTCTTTGTATATTATATTCTTTTCTTCTTTCAAACTATCGTTCCCGTTTTCTACACCCTGCCATTCTTTAAACGCAACTTTTTTCTGTTTAAGTAACTTTTGCACTTCTTCATTCCACCACCATGTATCCTTATCTATTACACCTTTCCCTTTCGATTCTCCGAATACGTCTTTTGCTACTCTTCTTATACAATCTGCCATCTCATTCCAACAATCATTCACAGATTTTCCCTCCATAATAATGGAAATTAAAACCATTTCATAAAAATATGCAGCAGATAAAAAAAAGTAAGAAATTTTGAATTTCGCGTGCTATATAGAAATAATGTCCTTAACCGTTGATATGTTTGCAGGTGATGACGTGTTACGCAGCGTCAGCACCCGAGAGCCCCAGCACGTCCACTCCTGCGCCGCTCGCCAGCGATGTGTTCGACTATGTGCCGCAGAACAAGTTAGTATACAAGAAGCCATTATTTATATTCTTCTCGCCTTGTGTTTGCAAGTGCTACTGCTGAGCATAAGGGCCTAGGTTCGACTCCCGGGTCTGGAATTTCTCAGGAACTTCTGGGTAGTAGCAATAAGCTCGCCCCCTATTACATGGAGCTGAAATGTTACTGGCGAAATGTGGGTACATTGTAGGTATCCCAACCATGTTGGGGTCGGCTTCCAGTCTCACCAGATACAGCTGAATACCAGTATTTTACACACAGTACAGTAGGTACTAATAAGTTTTTCTTCACCGGTGCCAGAGATGTCTAAGATTAACTTAGAAAGTAAATAATGATTGGTTATTTATTAAAACTTTTCTCTCAGCAGTGGCGCCCAAACCGAATCAACACTTGACGCGAACAGCCAATCATACGCGACCAGCCAGTGGGTGGACGACAGCTTCCCCGCCCCGCACCACTCTCCCGACCGACCCTACCCCTCTACATCGAAATACGACCTCCCATCCACTTCCAAGCCTTACGATGACAATGACATGATGGATCGATCATTGAACTCTAGCGAGAGTTCTTTCAACGCGGCTTACGGTGGACGATTCGATTCCGGTATCGATACAGAGCAAGGTGAATCGAGATCAATGACAGACTTGATGACTCGAATGAGTTCCGCCACAATATCAACCTCGGCCAACATGGTGAACAACCTTACATCTCGAATGATTAAATCGGAGATTCGAACGAGCATTGTCAGTATTTCGTCGTCGAAAATCGAGAAGAAACGTGAAGGGACGAGCAATATGTCGCTGAGTACGTTATCAGTGAACTCTGCGGAGACGTCGGTGTCTGATAAGAGTTCGTCACAGGACGTCAACTCGGAGATAGTGACGGAGAGGCGTGTCAGTCCGCCGCCGGTGAAGAATGTGTCCACCGGCGCCATTCCGAAGAGTATCAGCTTCGATGCTACCGCTGAGAAGTCGCAGAGGTGAGTGAAGATATTAAACTATACAATTTTATTTAACCTTTTTAGAAAGCCTACATAATATTAAAAATGATAAATGAAATTTATTTCTGTAAAAAGGTTTTTACAAACACTTTTATACGTCAAAAAGTAAAAAAAAAAAATAACTGGGTTGGTGTTTCGCTATCTGAATACTCGGAGCAGAAACACCAAAAGAAACTCTGAGATCACGGCATTTTTTAAAGTCCACACATTATCTTGGTTAGATCATGCGAGGACCATGCAGATTAGTGTCAGAGATTGTCTTTTGAGGAAAGCACCACACAGATATAAGATCTACAAATGACAGCTGGGACCAACGGTTTAACGTGCTTTCCAAGACTCGTGCATTCAGAGACTGACCTCGGCAAGCGTAGCTTAACACCTTAACTGCCAAACAACGAGCTAGGCCTAGGTTATTTTCTAGCCTAAATTGATATTATAAAACATGGATTATGTAAGTGCTGTGCACACCTGTAAGTGACAAATTCACTAGATTTTACGCTCTATTGTAACAGGACCCCAAAAAATGTATTAGTGAATAAGTCGTTGGAGTGCCGTAATTAAATAAATAAATAAATAAACGAGACACAATAGAAAATGTATTGTTTGTCGGTCACCTGGCGTGGTATTAACCTTCGATCAACCCGTGCGGCTGTTTTTATTTAGCCATGAGCTCTTCCCAGTAATCAATACAACTAAAACATTCATTTCCCTATTCAGAAGACGCCTCGGGGAGGACGGCCTAGTAGGCAACCTGGACGAGCTGAAGAACAACGTAAAGCGTTCAGGAGGCAACCTGCTGCATAAGATCAAGATGTTCAGGCAGAAGGGACGCTCACACACGCACAATAATGGTAAGTAGTTGCACTTGTCTGCACTCGGATTGACGAACCAATCCAACATGTCATTACTACATTTGACATTCTAGTGCCAAGTAGCTATAAAGTTTAGTTCAGAGGTGGGCAATTTTTTTTTACCAAGGGCTGGAAAATCTTAGATATGTGTGGCTGGCCTGTATAAGAAGTGGGTACCTATGTTACAATTTCCCATATTATGAAGCTTAGCAGATGATGATGATGATGATGATATGAAGCTTTAGACTGGACAAAAACAGTCCTGGGCGCCTAAGAGCGACAATAAAGCGCGCGGTTTTTTTTTTACATCAATTTGAACGTGGTTGGTTATTGACCCGGGGTAATATAATTTAATAAATATGGATTCAACTGTTCAAACTCTCACTTGACTCTTCGGTAAGAGCAGGTATACAGTTTTACTAGCACTTCGTCCGCGTGGATTTCGTACTTTTTCCTTCAAAGTCTAACAACTCCACCCCATTTAAAACATAGTTTTAACAATAAAATATAGACTAAGTTGAGCGCTAATAATGTAGCTTTCTATCTGTGAAAGTTTAATTTTAATCCGTTATAAAGTTTTTGACGTGATAACGATCTACGAATACAATAAATAAATGTTAATTTATCTAAAAAATTGTAATTTTCAATTAACTCCTTTTTTGTATTACATAAAATAATGATTATGACGTTATCACGTAAATCTATCGTCCGTAAACCGACTTTAAAGACAACCAAATTTTTTTTCAGTTAATTCATTAATCTCTTTATTATTATATTAGTTTAGATAATACATTCTATTCATAATATGGTTCTCCGGCAGACGTCAAACTACCCGAAGAGGAAACCCGCAGCGATGACGGCAGCCGTCCCGAGATCCCGGCCGGCGAGAGCTCGGAGGAGATCCTCGCCAAGTACCGCCGCAAGTGCTCCGCCGAGTCCAACGGGTCCAAGCACAAGCGCACGCAGCGCCGGGTGTCCGATGTGCCCGACACTGAGCTGGACAGGTAAACGATCTGAAGCCTTTTCAAATACTTGTTCCCAATGTATGCTTATCATCATCATCCTAGCCTCTCCCACCTCCACAACCCAATATCTGAGTTAGACTTTCGGGCTGCTGACGGCTCATATTGACTGTCAAAGATCAAAAGCTCAACGCGCTTTCTGAGGCACGGAGGGATTTCCAAATGAAGTAATTTCCACTTATACGAATATCAACTTAATGCTAGTGTAAATTAAGGTAATTTCAGAATGACTGAAGTGTGACTGACTGAAAATCTATTTAAGTTGTAGCGCAAGTTTAACTTTATCTGTGGATGTTAGAGTTGTTTTTCTAAAAACATTGATTACTTAACATGTTTGGATGCTATCACATCATGGAGTCTACCTTAAAAATTCTGTTTGGTCCGAAAGTTGGATTACTCAAAAATACTGGACACGTATTTTTTCTTTTGTCACTTAAGCCAAAAATGACACTTTTCACGTAAAAGTGACGTCACAAGCCCCTTCTCGTGAACTTTGATGTGCTATATCTTTGTCACTTTTTATTGAGTTGTGTAAGCAAAAAATACGTGTCCAATATTTTTTGGTAATCTAACTGACGGACCAAAAAAGACTTATTATATTCTTACCTAGGACACATCCCTATTATACCCATGGTATGTCAGTGACTTTAATAATTTATTAAGTGGATGGTTTTCTTTGACTGCTTGCTAGGTGTGAAGGTGTGGTGGACCTGAACGACCCGGAGGTGTTCAACAGTATGAAGCGCAAGTTGCGAATTGTACTGTCCAATCCTGATCTGCATTGTGCTGAGTATGTGCCTAATGTAAGTGTTCTTTATTTAAATTTTGTCTATAATATAATAGAAGTATCCTACATGGATGCTGATGGGGCGTAACTGCCAACAGTGAAAATGTTATGTTGATGTTGAGTATCGGGATGTTATGTTGATTGAGTAGACAACCGATTGGTATAAAGGTTTAATTGCTACTAAGAATAACATGTTATAAATGAATAATGTTGTATTAAACAATCTGCAACGTTTCATTGAAAGTAGGACAAGTTGGTGAAATATACAGCGTTGCTCGTACACATGCAACAGAACAATAAAAGAAAATGCTCATACCAAAAGGATTACACATTGAGCATTTTTTGGATGTAGGTACTCTTTAGTGACATACTGAGACTAGGGTAAATAAAAAAGATAGTAATAGGTATTAGTGATAGTATTGAGTTAATAAAGAGTTTAGAAAAATAAAGTATTGCCATTTCATTCTTAGAAATAATGGGAATTTGTTAATATTATGTTAAAGTATAATTCTAGTTCTGGGTGTTTGATATGTATAATAAAAAAAAACTATCTATGTAATGTATTGTATTAGGTCTTTACCTATGAAATTGCCGTTCTGCAGTACTGGCCATTTCAAATCAAAATATTTTTTGTTTGGCTAAGAATTCTAATTTCAAATTAATTTTATTTTAAAAACATGGATTTTTTTTTCCAAAAGTAGTCATTTGTTTATTGATTAGTGTTACATTTTCATCGCATTTAAATCTTTTTCGTCATCATGGATACGTTAAAAATTCGAGTAATTATGGAATATGAGTACCGTCGTGGCAGCAACGCGGCACAAGCGGCACGCAACATCAACGACGTTTACGGAGCTAACACTACAAACCAACGCACTACCTGTTATTGGTTTGCTCGCTTCCGTTCTGGAAATTTCGACCTGAAAAATGAACCTCGCGGTCGTCCGAAGACTTTGGTCGACAATGACGAATTAAAGGCGATTGTGGAAGCTGATGATACACAATCTACGGCTGAATTAGCAGCAGCTTTCGACGTTAGCGTCAAAACAATATTGGTCCATTTGCGTCAAATTGGCAAGGTAAAAAAGCTTGACAAATGGGTGCCCCACGAACTCAATGATCGCCAGCGCGAAGTACGCGTCGAGACGTGCCTTGCACTGCTCAACAGACACACAAATGAAGGAATTTTGAACCGCATTGTTACCTGCGATGAAAAATGGATTCTGTTTGATAACCGCAAGCGCTCAGCAAGTTGGTTGGATCCTGGTTCAGCACCTAAACAATGCCCTAAACGAAAACTTACCCCAAGAAAAGTGATGGTCACTGTTTGGTGGTCTAGCGCCGGTGTGATTCAACACAGCTTCTTACCAAACGGGGTGAGCATTACTGCAGATGTGTACTGTGAAGAATTGAACACAATGATGGAGAAGCTGGCACATCTCCAACCAGCATTGGTCAATCGCTCGTCTCCGCTGCTCCTGCACGACAACGCGCGACCTCATACTGCACAGCAGACGGTCTCCAAGTTGCAAGAACTGGGGTTGGAAGCTCTCCGTCATCCGCCCTACTCACCAGACCTTGCGCCTACAGACTACTACTTTTTCCAGAATTTGGATAACTTATTGGCGGGAAAAAAATTCAATACCCGAGAGGCAGTACAAAATGCCTTTGAAGAATTTGTTGCCTCCCGTCCAGCTGATTTCTTTAAGAAGAGCATCAATAAACTGCCACTGCGTTGGCAAAGATGCATTGATTGCATGGGTGATTACTTCGATTAATACAAATAAAAAATACATGAAAAAAATTCATTTAAATTTTTTCATACAAAACGGCAATTTCATAGGTAAAGACCTATTATTAAGTATATCAGTCATCTAGTACCCATAAGACAAGCTCTGCTTAGCTTGGGGCTAGATGATGCTGTGTGGATTGTCCAGCATTATTTATTATTATTATTTATTATTATTTCAATTGTCTCATGTTCAGTTTTATTCGCCATCTTCATAGTATAGTTATGTCATGGTAAATCTAAAGTTTATACTCGTTCTAACTTACTGTTTATTCAACGTTTAGTAATAGAAAGGGTGTAAAATTGTTACAACGTCCAAAACTTTATTCAGATGCATTAACCCATTACAGGTACTTCGTAAACCTACACTCATAAGTATGGCGTAAATTCTTTTGACAGTTATGGATTAACCGCTTTACCGCCAATTTCAATAACGTATGTCAATCCAATGACAGGCCAATAAGCTTAGTGTCACATGTCTACAAGGCATTCATCAAAGTTATCCATAACCGCATCGATGCTAAATTAGATTCTCGCCAGCCACCCGAACAAGCTGGTTTTCGCCCAAGTTTTTCCACTACAGATCACCTTCAAACCAAATCACCAAAAAGTACATGGAATTCGGAAAACCTTTGTATTTAGCCTTCGTGGACTAAACAAAGGCATTCGACATTGTGAAACATGCAGCCATATTTTTTTCACTACATAACCAACAATTAGACCAAACTTACATCAATATACTTAACATAATTTGCAACAATAGCACAGCAAACATAAAACTCAACTTTCCCGGTCAAAATTGAAATTTTCACCAGACAGACCAGTATAGACAAAGGCGTGAAACAGGGTGACCCTCTCTCTCCCAAATTATTTACAAGCACCCTTGAGGAGGTCTTCAAGAACCTAGCAGGCCCATGGTCCAGTAAAAGCATGACAGTCGGTTGCAAAAAACTCACTAACTCACGTTTCACTGATGATATAGTCCTATTTACACCGACTGCTCCCGAGTTGGAACATATGCGCCAAGATCTGAGCACAGCAAGCCTGACGGTTGGACTAATGATGAGTCGGTCAAAGAGAAAAGTCATGTCCAATGGCACAAAAATTATAGTTGAGGTAGATGAGCAAGAAGTCCACTACGACGATGAGTACATTTATTTAGGCCAGCTAATTTCCTTCGAAAACAGACAAGACAAAAAAAACGACCGCCGAGTCGAGAATGCTTGGAAGAGCTGGTCCATGAAGCGCCGTTATCGAGTTCCTTACTAAGCAAGGAAGATCCGCTCGAACGATTTTACAAGACCTGTTAGCGGTTTACGGAGACTCTGCCCCTGGTAAGACCATGGTTTACAAGTGGCATGGTCTTTTCAAACAAATAAGAGAGTCAATTGAACACGGCCCCCGCTCCGGGCGGCCAATTGAGGTCACCACACCGGAAATCGTCGAAAAAATAGAAACATTTGTATTGGAAGATGCCCGACTGAAGAAGAAGCAGCTTGCAACAATGGTTGGAGTATCCGAAACGAGTATTTCAGGCATGTTCGGTCTTAACACCAAAGACAAATCATTTTTTCGATGGTATAAACAAATTATTTGAGAGATCCGTGAAATGTATTAGGGTTGAGGGAGAAAATTTGGAAAAATAATTTGGTGTTAAATTTCAACATCCTTCCCTCTCATTCCGGGAACTTTTTGACCTCTCCTCGTGTAAGATGTGTGCTGTATGTGTGGGTGTGTAGCTCAGGTGATGTAAAGATTAACAAATTTGCAGCGTTGCACAAGCACGTCGCTGGTGGAGTGGGTGCGCGCAGCCGGTGCGGCCGCAAGCGGGGAGTGCGGCGCCGCGCACGCCGCCGAGCTGGCGCGCGCGCTCGGACACAGCGCGGGGCTGGCGGCGCGCCTGGCCGCCGCGCTGCGGGCCGACCTGGCGGCGCGCCGGCCCTACGCCGCCTACCTAGCCAGCTGCAGGGCTGCGCTCGCGCATACTGACCACGCGCTCACCAAGTATGTATGTAGTGAGCCGCGCGCTCGGACACAGCGCGGGGCTGGCGGCGCGCCTGGCCGCCAAATTATAAGTTGTTGGTAGTAGTCGATCGGTCGGTCAGCATATAGTAAGCAGCTCATACAGGGAAGCAACGACTGATACAAAACAAATCTTCATAGTTCTACACATCGAAAATCTCAAAACGTTTCAATGTAGACATATGTATGAGAAAACTAACAAAATATGTTGTTTCCCAGACAAATCAAGCTAGTCCGGGAGGAGTGCTACTGGTGCTGCCGCGCGGCCGCAGCGGCCCGCGTGCTGGACCAGCTGGAGCGCGGCAGTGCGCTGCGCCGGCTGGCCAGGCACCACCACGCGCACAACAAGCACGCCATGCATAACGGTATGCCAATACCAACTATCATACCGTGACATAATAGTAAACCGGATGTAAAAAGACGGTTAACGAAGCTCAGAGTCACTTGTTCTTCCTGTAATTTTTATTGTTTTCTGGTACTGCACAATATCTGGGAACCTTCCGGTTACGGATGTGTTGAAGATCAGGTTCCAACTTTTTTATCGTGGTTGGATATATTGAAGGTCCAACTTATCTTTAGTTATTTTTCGAAAAATCGTTTCTAATGTTATATAACTTAACTTTAATAATAACAATAAGCGACCAGACCAAGATGCCAGATGATGAGGCCATGTGTTCGTTTTGGCGCAGCATCTGGTCGGTACCTGTAAGTCACACTGAGGGCGATTAGACTCGGGAGGTTGAGCGGGCGTGTCTCACCTTCTTTACATGGATGATCTGAAACTCTTTGCCCCCAATAATTTACTAGTGATGGAGCTACTGAAGGTAACAGAAACTTTTAGTAGCGCCATCAGGATGGATTTTGGTGTGGACAAATGTGCAGTCATGCATGTAAAGCGGGGGGAGATTGTGGAATCCGTGGGAACACAACT
Organism: Phlogophora meticulosa; assembly: GCA_905147745.2. Taxonomy (NCBI): domain Eukaryota; kingdom Metazoa; phylum Arthropoda; class Insecta; order Lepidoptera; family Noctuidae; genus Phlogophora; species Phlogophora meticulosa. Next base: position 17,444,033 of record LR990519.1, read on the forward strand.
CTCGGATTCCATATACCTTAGATCCCTCTCCTCGACATAAAACTACAAGTATTTGGGTATGTCGGAAGAGCGTTGGGTATCAATGCGACAGACATGAAACAATATTTGAAGGAGCGCTTCTTCGGCCGCCTGAATAAAGTTTTAAATAGTCTTTTATCAGGCGGTAATAAGGTGCGCGCCTTCAACGGTTGGGACATGCCAGTATTGATGTACTCTTTCGGCATACTCAAATGGACTCAGAAGGAACTTGATGCCCTGGATAGGAGGGTCCGCACATTGTTAACTGCAAATCGTATGCATCACCCACGGTCATCGGTGATGAGACTGTACATCCCACGGAAGTGCGGAGCTCGAGGCTTCTTGAACGCTAAGACTCTGCACAACCGCGAGATTTACAGTCCCAGGGAATACTTCCTGAAAGCTGACGTGGGGACGCATCAAGATGTATTTGCAGTGGATAAGACCTTCACTCCGCTCTCCTTAGCTAACGAGAACTGGCGCAAACCTATAGTATTAGATACTACTGACCGCATGGAAATATGGAAGAGTAAAGAGCTTCATGGGCGCTTTTATAGGGTCCTACATGGACCTGATGTAGACTTGGTAGCGTCCATATCCTGGCTGCGCTTCGGTGACCTCTTCGGAGAAACCGAAGGTTTTGTATGTGCGATTATGGATGAAATTATCATGACGAATAACTACCGGAAATACATTGTGAAGGACGGAACGGTTGACATCTGTCGGGCATGCCACCGACCCGGGGAATCAATCCGTCACATTATTTCTGGTTGTTCTCGTCTAGCTAACAGAGACTATTTGCATAGACACAACCTTGTTGCCAGGATAATCCACCAGCAACTTGCTCTGAAATATAACCTTGTGGAATTAGAAGTACCGTACTATAAGTATGTGCCCGACCCAGTTCTTGAAAATGGCAGTATCACATTATATTGGGATCGATATATCATCACTGACAGGACTATTGTTTTGACGACCGATGTGGCGCGGTGGGCGAAGGTCTGCCTGCGATGCAAGAGGTTGCGGGTTCGATTCCCGCCTTGGGACAAATGTTTGTACGATCTACAATATTTGTTCCGGGTGGTCTGGGTATTTCCTATGTATAATAAAAATATCTATGTATGTAATGTATTGTATTAAGTATATCAGTCATCTAGTACCCATAACACAAGCTCTGCTTAGCTTGGGGCTAGATGATGATGTGTGGTTTATCCAGCATTATTTATTGTTGCCAATAAGCCTGATATAGTGGTGATAGATCGATCAGAACGTCGCACAATGATTGTTGATATTACAGTTCCACATGACGAGAACCCCGTGAAGGCTGAGAAAGAAAAACAGATGAAGTATCTTGATCTGGCCCGCGAGGTTGTCGACATGTGGGATGTGAATACAGCAGTCATTGTGCTTATAATTGTGACGGCCAATGGCATAATAGCCAAGAGCCTCGATCAACACCTAAAGAGGCTCTCGTTGGGCAGTTGGATCTTGATCCAACTGCCCAGAGCACTGCTTTCTGGGTTTGATCCAGAAAGCAGTACGCTTGTACACGACGCTCAAGAGCCCTAACTACCGGTAGCTTGGAGCCTGTTCCCGATGCCGGTGGGGTATTATTTTTTATATTTTTAAATGTTTTTTTATTTGTTTTATTTTGAAATATTTAAAAATATAATTTATATGTATAGAAAAGAATAAAGGAAATAATAATAATAGTAAATTCTTTATTTCAGACCAGAGATCCATACAAATGTGTTAGTAATGTCTTATCCTAATGTTAGTAGAAAACAGTTATTAATATTTATCAATTATTGACATGGACATCAGGACGCACATGTCTACTTGCCCAGTGTCTAATAAACGGCCCATTAATTTTGTCTGCCAGTGTAGCTAGTATACTGTTAGGACTGTCCCTGAATCGCCGCATCATGGATGCACATCGTTTGCGTATGATGGCATAGAAGTCACCTACTCTGGCCTCCGCAAATATGCCAGACGCGCTACACCATCGAGGCAGTCCCAAGTGCATCAAGCTATCCACATCGATTAAAATAATTTTCATTATATATTTCATCTTTATTTGTAGGACAAATGTATTCTTTCGGCAATAAGTTAAGTTTGTTTTTGTTAAACAGGAGGTGAATTGATGGATGAGAAAGCAACAAGACTGACGGCCAGCATTAAGGCTATTACAGCTGAAGTCAAGGCAGATCCCTCGTGGGAGGGTGAGTACCTATAGAGGAGGGTGTGTAGTAGTAGTATTTCACAAAATCATGATCATCTTTATTTCTTTTTATATGGCAGCCTGGTTACTGACTAGTATGATTTGTAACCGTTTGGTAAACCTGGTCCGTAACGACTGTCCAAGATCTGCAAAAGTCAGCCGATGTCTTGGTATGTGAATGGATGGTCATCCATCCACAGGCCAACCTCAGTACGCTTTACCTTGAAGTTCGACCCGTACGTTTATTAAATTCACAAAATTATGGAAGGACAGTTCCTGAACTTATGGTTTTTCTAACTCCAACGCTATTATTATCAGATTAATTGTTTGTTGTGGCATCCTAAACAATTGAAATGTTTAACTCGATGCTTTTCTGGTGGTCGCCACTGTTGATTCTGGTTTTCCAGACCTGCAGTGGTTGGAATCAGTATGGTGGGGGGGTTGTCAGTTTCACAAAATCATATAAAGTAATTCTGTTAAATCATCGCTAAAATTTAAAGTTAGTACACAATTTTTGACTGATACAGTTGCACTCTTGTAAAACATGCTTACGAATCAAATGCGACATTCCCACCCAAAAGCTATATTTTTAATAAGTTGTGGTTAAATGTCGTTCCCAGGTGCCACGGCCACGTTGCTGGAGAGCGCGGAGACCACGGTGGAGCGCGCGGCCTTCGCCAGGCTGTACCTGCACGTGCTGTTCCCCAACGGAGACGGAGACATCGCACGAGACCAGTGAGTCGACATTCTTTTTTTTTTTTAGCTGAAAAATGTGAGTCGTCTTCGCGATGAGCGATTTTGAGGGGCAAATTTTAAGTGAATCTTCTTCAGCCGCGTTCAACGATTTTTGGTATGGGAAAAATTTAGGGTTCGCATCACCGACCTGCTTATGGATGCGTTTTTAGTCTTCATTTCTGTCTGCAGTCCCCATTGCTGCCTTTTTTCTTTATTTCTCAATGTGGTGTTATATGCCGAAGACTGGTGAATAAATGTTTTTTCTTTCCCAGTTTCTCTTCGTGCATACGAATTGCACTGTCTCTTTTTCACAATGGGAAAATCATATCTTAATGGCTTTAACAGGTCCCGGCGTAGATGTTAAAAGAAATATATTTGATTCTTCAATGATAACTTCCGTTTCGTTTCTCAATACATAGAGATCGCAGTAGGTGATTGGCACACTGCACCGCATCACGCAGCGAAGCGCGGGAGTGCGTGTTCTTAAGTTGTTTGTAGTATCTGTATTTGTATAAAATACACGAGTAGTGGAGCCCACAGAAAACGCATTCACGGGCAGTGGTCGTCGTCGCCTTGCACCCCGCTGTATGATGCGGTGCAGTGTGCCAGAACAACTTTTAAATGAATGAATTCTCTATTTTTTTTTTAATAGCTTTCCTTTTACAAAACTAAAGAATTGATTGAATATCACCCCGTGTGTGCAGGGTGCTGAGCGAGCACATCCGGCGCGTATCTTGCGTAACGTCGGCGCGCTCTGTGGGCATCGGCGCCGCGCACCGCTGGGCCGCGCCCTACCCGCGCGCGCAGCGACATCTGCGCCACCTGCCCGTGTACCGCACGCCCAGGGACAAGGTACACACACTATGTACAGTAGGTACCTGCTGTCGTACCGCGCACCGCGCACCGCTGGGCCGCGCCCTACCCGCGCGCGCAGCGACATCTGCGCCACCTGCCCGTGTACCGCACGCCCAGGGACAAGGTACACACACTATGTACAGTAGGTACCTGCTGTCGTACCGCGCACCGCGCACCGCTGGGCCGCGCCCTACCCGCGCGCGCAGCGACATCTGCGCCACCTGCCCGTGTACCGCACGCCCAGGGACAAGGTACACACACTATGTACAGTAGGTACCTGCTGTCGTACCGCGCACCGCGCACCGCTGGGCCGCGCCCTACCCGCGCGCGCAGCGACATCTGCGCCACCTGCCCGTGTACCGCACGCCCAGGGACAAGGTACACACACTATGTACAGTAGGTACCTGCTGTCGTACCGCGCACCGCGCACCGCTGGGCCGCGCCCTACCCGCGCGCGCAGCGACATCTGCGCCACCTGCCCGTGTACCGCACGCCCAGGGACAAGGTACACACACTATGTACAGTAGGTACCTGCTGTCGTACCGCGCACCGCGCACCGCTGGGCCGCGCCCTACCCGCGCGCGCAGCGACATCTGCGCACTGCCCGCGCGCAGCGCCATCGGCGCCACTCACACAGTTTTATGTCTCAGGTTAATCGTGAACGACGAGGAGTATTAAACGCTGATTGGCTGATTTAAACATTTTGAAATGATACGTTTGCAACTTCTGTGAGGTTTTACTCATTCGATCCTTACTTCGTACTGACCTACGTTAATGGAAACGTGTGCCCTTCGCTTAAGTTTAACTTGTCGAGATGAAATATTTAACCTTAAAACGTCTACCTAGCATACCTTTCTAAAAAAAGTAATAATCATTTTATTTTACTCAGCTGTCATGCATAATGCGCTGCGTGACGTCGATAATGGCGGTGCTGGGACTGACAGAAGGCTCCACTCCTTCTGCCGACGACCTCACACCCGTACTAGTCTACGTTATACTAAAGGTAAGGTTTTTACTATAAAAAACGGGTTCTACCTAAAGTTGAAAAAAAGACTGCTGTAAATATTGTCCAGTGTTGTTGACAATAAGAATTATACCTTTTTGTGAGCATTCAAATTAAAAGAAAACATAATTTACACAATAAATAAATATTAAGAATAAATTATGTGTTCTGATAATAATTATCAGTGCTTTTTGAACGTCTGCTTCAAGCCTATAACATAACAGTCCCCTTAAAATTCCCACCCTTCACCGCTTCTTAGTGTTTTTGCAAAATCAGGTTTCAGTTGGATATCTTAATTCCGAAGAATAAATATGATGGTAACATCATAAACAAATCCTGTCAAACCGCCATATTTATTCCTCAGATAAAAGTTATATCCGTGTTGAAACACTAGCTCTAAGTTAAAAGTACTTGGATCGAAGCAATATAATGGTCAGTAATTAACATATAACTAACCACTCGGACACAAGACTGATGAAGCAGGCAGAATAATCAGCATATGTTTGCATATACATATTTAAACTGTCTTCAAAAAAAGAGGGTTCTCTCAATGAGGGCTATGGTGTTAGATTCCCCGCTAGAGGCGCTAGTGTAGCGTGAGGTCTCCGAAATGCCAAACGTCACTCTTTGAACTACGCAGGGTTTCGATAAAAATAATCTTGTGAATCTATTTTGCAATTATACCTGAGATTAATTATGTCAAATGGTGGAGCTCGTGGCTCAATAACCGCCGCACTGATTGGTCGAAGGCTAAGCTACGCTTGCCGAGGTCAGTCTGTGGATGGGTGACCGTTCTTAACATATCGAGACTCCTCCGTGCCTCGAAAAGCACGTTAAGCCGTTGGTCCCGGCTGTCATTTGTAGATCTTTGACAGTCGGTACGGGTATCGTATTGCCCAGTAACTGGGTTGTGGAGGTCAGATAGGCAATCACTCCATGTCAAATACTGGTATTCAGCTGCAACCGGTTAGACTGGAAGCCGACCCCAACATAGTTGATAAAAAGGCTAGGCAGGTGATGATGATTAATTATGGCCAATATGACTTACGGGTCAATGAATGTTAGAGGAGGAGAGGTCAAAGTCAGTCAGTCAGACTGCGTAACGGTTTTAAGTACTTTTAAGGTATTCAATATGATTTAAATGTAAATTTTGCTGTCACGCCCATAGTAACAAACTTTGACAGCTATACTACAGAACCTCTCACGACAGTGGCGCCAGTTGGTGAGCACAAAAACGGTAGCCCTCATTCGCCGGAATCTTGTTTTGTTACATTCTCCAAAACACTATTTTATAGCCAGTACAATACAGTTCATTAGAATCTTATAATCATACCAAATTCCCTGTACCAGGTGAACCCACCATCCCTGCTATCAACGATCGAGCTGGTGAACGCTCTAGGTGGATCGGCCCTGCAAGGAGAGGCCCTGTACTGGTGGACACAGTTCTGCGCCTCCGTGGCCTACATCAAGACTATGGACTATCCACGGCCTGACAACAACGATACCTAGCCCCTACATACGCGCCTGGTGAGTGAAATACATAGATATTAATAATATTAATATGCTGGACAATCCACACAGCATCATCTAGCCCCAAATTAACCAGAGCTTGTGTTATGGGTACTAGATGACTGATATACTTAATACAATACATTACATAGACAGGTATTTTTCATTATACATAGCAAATACCCAGAACACCCGGAACAAATCTTTGTAGAACGTACAAACGTTTGTCCCATGGCGGGAGTCGGACCCGCAACCTCCTGCGTCCCAGACGGACCTTCGCCCGCCTAGAGATTACTACCAAGATGACAGCTTAAAAGCATGGAAGAAGTTTTTGCGATGAACCCAAATTAATTGGGATAGGTGCAGGAGGCTGATGACAAAACAAAAAACCCAGTCTACATTAAGACAAATAAGCTGTCAATATTGAGGCGAGCTTAAACACCTGCGCTTTATGACAAATGCTGTCCTATAAATTAGAAAACTCCCAGGTGTTGGTAACTTTTAGGCAAGGGTGTATACAATACTAATAATATTTATAAACATATTTTAACAATCTAACTAAGGCTACACATAATTTATTTTATTTTGCCCAGCAATCATCCTTATTAGACATACATAGAAGTCGAAATTTCAAATCATAGAATTAAGTTTAAACCCTCGCTAGGACTTACAACAGTAATTTACTTCAATTTTCAGATTTCAGCGCGTGTTCCGGATACAAAATTGGAAATCATTCGCCGCCGGCGGGGCCACACTGTGTAAACATAGACACACACATAATCAAACACTTCGCAGCTATACTTAGCGGTCTAAGACGAAATCATGCTATATATAATGTTATATAATCAAACATTTAGATTTACGCGACAATGTTCATGAAGTAACATTGACTTTCTGATAGAGAAACAATGTCACATCTCTGCTGTACCCCTTACGGCTACACAGACAGAACAGAGAGTAGTGTTATTTAACTAAAAAAATATATATCAAATCATCACAGTTTAAAAATCGAAAATTCAATATAAAGCATGTAAATATTTCATAAACACGTAATCTCATCAGGATAGCCTCTTTAGAAAACTCATTGTTGATGGCACAGCTTTAAAAAAAAACTAGTTAATATTTGCGTATAGATGTGATATTTGTAGTAAAAAAAAGCCTTTGCTTATAAAGAGACTGGCAGTCAAAATTACATGGCGCGTATCAAAATTACATAGCGCGTATCATGAGTAGTCAAAATAATCAGAGGCATAAAGAATTTCATAAATCCTCGAATCATTGCATTTTAGTAAATACTTAAACACTAAACACCAATATTAAAATAAAACTATTTTCAATCTAATAGAGATTAATATATTCAAAATGCTTCAAATCACTAAAAAATTAAGCTCTGGCAGTACCTGACCATACGAGTATTACAAAAAGTTCGACCTTGTAGAGCGTTGTCTCTCTCGTTCATACCTGTGTCTCTTTCACTCTATGTGTCATTTAACCAGGTACTGTACCAATCAATACGGTATGAACTTAGGACAAGATTAACTGTCGGTTAACAGTTTAAACACGTTTAAAGCTTTATACCGTGATTTCTAGTAATTAAAAGAATAGGTTATCAATGTAGTGATAGAGATAAGGATCCAAGTTAACTAATTATGTAGTATTGGTAAGATGTGGAGTGTGCACTTGCGATTTTCTGGGCCTATAATGTGGGCCATACTACCCGGTACTTTAGTTGGCCATGCATCTAATTGATTGGTTGGTGAGCCCAAATTATGTTTGGTTTTCAATCATTTGCAGATGCAATGTTTAAAAAAAATACGAGAAAAGCAGGGCCCTGTTTAATATAAACTGACTATGTGATATATTTGTCAAAAAGTGACGTATAATTGTCACATTTTCGCGACAAATGACCTACTAAAAAAGTATGAAAGGAGTGTGTCAGCAAAATTGTTAGCTTGTCAGACTGTCGCCTGTCGGTTTTTATTAAAAATGCCCCAGGCCTCAGCTGCCTTATTAGTATAGCAGCTATACTATAGGTTATACATTTTCGATCTTATATACAGGCGGCAAAAGATTTTATCAAAGACTTATGTATGTATATCTAGAAGACACTTTCTGTGAAACTTTGAAATGTAAAAACATGAATGTTTAAACTTGAAATACGAGTGGAGTCTTTAGGAATATCGGTTTGGCCTAAACCATTAATTGAGTTTATTTTAATTATTTACGCCTATTGATGTCTTAATTCCAAAATATCGGGTCTTGAGGTGAAATTATTTCTAGTTTCCCCCACATATACATGTATGTCTTTGGAATTCTGACATCCGTAGGCACTTGTAAAGTTAAATTTGAGCTATTGTGTATTGCAACTATCGACATTGTCCACAAGTCTACGTCTGCAGAGATCTGATTGTGCATAATAATCGAATTTTCCACATCAGAGAGCTAAGAAACTCTTCTCACCGCTTTTAAATCATTTAAAATACCACGTTCCAAGTCTTTCGCAGTATCGCCACTTCCAATACACAATATGCTCGTACACACGGTTACATATCAAGCAATACCTTTCTAGTATCAGCTGACCTTTCATTGTATGGAAATCTTATACAGCGACAGGTCAGGTTATACTGGATGTTTTTACCTTAATATGTAGCCATGTGTAATTATTTTATAAAGTTTGTATGTATATTTAATTTCCATGTACCTGTTTACAACGGCAGGATCGCTGCCGATCCTCTTACGCACTGTTACCTAGTACGACATCTCGATTGGTCTGTGATTTTAGAGTTGGATTATAATACTCGAAAAAAGTGTATTTTTGAAAAATGATGTGTAGGTATCTAAAAATGATGTCTATCTAAAGGTGTGATAAGTATATGTAAAAAAATTGATATCGAAAATAAGAGGCCGATTTTAATAAAATAATTTATTGGAATATGTACATTTAATAGATTAGTTTGTGTAACATTATTTAGGTTCAATATAGTAATGATATGTAAGCGGTTAAACTCGCTTGTCTAATGTAAACTATAAACCATTATTAATCATTGAGGAAACCCCGTAATCAAAATATCATCAATTCTCATTAATATAGTAGTTGTAAGTTAAGTTTTATTCGTTGTCTAAGCACCGGTTTACTTCGCACCCCGACTTGAAAGACACTATTTTTGAACTAACATAGCGTGTAATGGAATCATTATGAAACAGTAGCATGTAAAAACTAGTTGTTCTGTGTATATGGGATACAAGCTTCATTGTAACGCCAGTTCTAAATATTTCTATTGTGAATGTTTTGAAAAACTGTTTATGAAAAAAATAAAACACTCTTAAACACCAATATGTATTACACAAGCCAGCACATCAAGCTACCCCAGTGTGTCAAGTTTTCTTTGATAGATTTTCAACTTTATTACAAAAGTATAAGGTTCATGTTCAATTGTGAAAATCTGACAGTTTGGGGTAGCTTGATGTGCTGGCGTCTGTACATCGTAAAGATTTTATTTTTGTACCCGATTTAATTCCAAATTGTTTTATTGTTATTGAATGTTTGGAACTGGCGCAAGTAGAAAACTTCAAATAGAACTTGCAAGTTACGAAGATACGTGAATTTGTTACTCACACACACGGTAGTGCAAGAGGTCATAATCTTGCTGGCAGTAGATAGAACCCGGTCAAAATATTCGCGCACCTCACGTCGATGACGTCATACCGGCGCTCGGATAACGACGAACGGTTTAAACGTACTGCAGGCCTAGACAAAAAACGTTTCTGTAGCGTAAAACGCCAGACGCCTTACTTCATAAATTCAAAATGTATGGCAATGTGGAAAGGAGTCACGTGACATCTCTAAAGCTAATGTCAACTCCATACAGGCGAGGTTGGCGAGGTTTACAGAAAAGGTATTTTGTCTAGGCCCTCTGATGCGACGGGCCGAGCGTGGCGAGGAGAAAGGGAAACTAAGGGACATCGTATTCCAGCGAGGTGCACAGATATTTTGACCGCGTTGTTGATTAATCTTGAGCCTAACCACAATAGATTCTGAAATGATCTATCTTAGCTCGGCAACATCATTCACGTATCGTTGTAACTGCGCACTTATAAATTACTGGCATATAGCTTTCTAATCTCTTGCCTAGGTAGTCAGCAGACGAATAGGTACCTACTAACAGCTGCCGATACGTCTCATATAAATGTATACCTATTGTAATCGGAGCAATGAAATTATATTTAGCAATAATATTTACTGACTTTTATTTCGTATACCTTAAAGTGAACAACGTCTCAACAACAAAAAAAAACAGGAACACGTGTTGGAGGAACGTTAAGCTACGCTTACCGAGTTCGGTCCGTGGATGGGAGACAATCCACTATTTTTGACGAAAACCCCTTCGTGCCACTGTAAGTACGTTAACCCGGTGGTCCCGACTGTCATTTGTAGAACTTAGGCAGTCATTACGGGTATTCAGAAGCCCTAAAGTGATAACTATTCTCGCCAAGGGATATCGTAATACGCAATACTAAGTAACTGACTTGTGGAGGTATGATAAGCAGTTGCTCCATGAAAAAATACTAATATTCAGCTTCATCCACTAGCGTCCGTCCCCAACAAACAGTTTCCGCGGCCTATGCCCGCAGAAGTGTTGGTTTGCTCGTGATTATCGTAATTGTGGGCGTATATTACTCTGATAAGCATTACCACATGCTGTCGCCGTCCCCAAATTCTTAGCTTAGATAAAAAGTTAATACTTGACCACGACGAGCTGCTAGCAGGTACCTACACATTAGAGAGTAATATGCAGTGCTGGGATAAGCCAGCGCGGGGCCCGTAGTCTATTCTAATAAGAGCCCCCTATTACAATTTGGATAGTTTAACGTTGCTAAAGTTTTGAATATAAAATAAGGCAGTATTCGTTATTTAAGGCAATTCATACATAATATTATTCCCTTTGGAACTACCGGTGGTGTAGGTACTATGAATTGATTTTGTACGTTCAAGCGCAGAGCCACTACTTACCTGTGTGGCTATTCCGGCCCTGATATCATGCCTGTTGGTGAACGCCTGCATGCGTGCAGTAGGTACGTTCAGTGTTGTTAAGACGTCGCGGTCGCATTGGCACAAACCCATCCTTCCCGTGTAGTCTGCGCTAGAGCTTAGCAACGTCACGTCAGCACAGCGCAACGATGGACGGTGGCAGCACGAAGTGTCGATATGTTATTCCGCCAGCGCACTACTAGATGCTGCGGTATACCACAAGGTATGCCCGGTGACCCGATGAGCTTGCTTAGGGACTATGCTTCGCATGACTTCGGGTGGCGCTTGCCGTCGCAACTTAGTTACCTCCCGCCACATATCGTCGCGTCCTTACGTGGTATCCTCCAGCGCGCTCTTCAATACGATCGGAGAAAATACCCTTTACTTTATCTGAGCTTTTTTGGAATCTATATCTTGTTAACATTACTAATGGTCGAATTTACGGTGGCTAATTGAAAATGCCCTGGCCTGGCCGTCCGCCAATGTGCGCTGGCCTATAAGTTTTCTCGAGTTGAGGCTCGATGAAATCCGATCAAGGATTTCAACAGCTCCCGCACGTGGAGCGCATTCGTGGTACATATTGTGCAGTTGTGAACACACCCTAATGCCTGATTCACTATCACTATGCTACATCTAACTGCAATGCCTTGAACAGTGCACTTTTATTTAATTGGTGTCGCCTATTGTTGGTGAAATGACTGACTGACTCGCATGACTGCGCAATTACAAGTTGTTTACATGCAGCACCTGCCACGCCGCATGGTTTCAAGATACATTTAATTATATGCTTCATTCAGCAAACAACATGGAGGGCGAATGTCCTATAAATATACGTTTGTGAATGTGATTAGAACGGATCTTGAACAACGTAGCGTACAGGCCCCGCAATGCGTCACTTACTGTAGCCTTTATAAACAAACGCATGTATAATCACCGGCACGTAAGTTGGCAAGGTTTTGGCGTAGTGGGGGTAAGTTCGCGCATCGTGCACTTAGTGGAACAAAAAAGTGGTGACTTTTATTGATCGTCATTATTTTATGGTTATTGCCATCATTTATATTTAATAATATCTGATTAAGAAAGTTGAAGAAGAGAGTGGAATTCGTAAAGTTTATTGGGAGTTATAAATAATATGCATATGAGGAAAGTATGCGAAAAAAGGCATACCTTTTTTCGCCTTAATTTTTTTAATTTAAAACAACAACAATAATATCAACTCGTAACAAAAACTAAATTTAAAAACAATAACAATAACTCTTTAACATAAACACAACAAGAACAAAGGGTACATCTTTCGTGCACGCAAGTGTAATCGGGAGTTCGGGAGGCAACAATCGACTGTTGCACCAATCGCGCGCTCGGATTGACGTACCTCATACCCCGCGTCCCGCTTGAAACCAAAGAGACCTAAAAAACGACGACGACTTGTGCGCATCTAACAACTTGCCAAGTTACGTGCCGGTGACTATAACACTCGTAATGTTCAAATAGACTTATTGACCGCATATGTCAAGGCAGCCATGTGGGACATTTTAGGACATGAGCAAATAGCTGTGCCCCGCGGTTACACCCCTTCCTCTCTTAAGGATCGTAGCGTGATGCACACTAGAGACGCCATGCAGTCATATAGTCTTAAGACTGCCGGTGCGACCTTTTCGTGCTCTGCGCTTCTCTTACTCTTACCAAGCTCCCACAGACGCACATCCTTGTAGTACTTACGTTAACTCCAGCAAGTAGACCGTCATAACTTAGTGTGCGGTTCAACAAAGTCTCTCGTTTCTGCGGAATCGATCGATTAGATACGCGATGTGGATACCGAGCAGTTACTGGTCGTTTCCTGCAAGTCTCCTTTCCGATCTGCTCGTCATCCTCGGTAAGGACTATCAATTTGAAAATCATGGACGAATGCGTGGACCAATTTCTCTACAAATATAAAAAAGCGGAAGTTTAATCTTTCTTTATGAACACTAGTATCTTGAAGTAGGTACCAGTGGGATTTGCAAAATTCTTTTCGCATTTGTTAAGTGCGTTTCTTTATTACAAGCCTATGTTTGCGACTTTTGAAGCTTGCGTTCGGCGCAACTTGAACGGCAGCAAATGCATGTATGGCGTCAAGTTACGCCGAACGTAAGCTTCAACTAATTAAAGTCTAAGTCTTAGACTTGGCCACTAATACTTATCGTTTCAACCAATCAAGGAGTCAAAATAACCAGAACTGCAAAAGAAACTTGGTTTAATTTGTTTTTTTTAATATTAATTATTTGATAGGTACCTAAACTGGTAGAATTATTGAATTTATTTTTGTTGGCAAATTGTCATTCCAAATTAAATTTTAATGATAGCCTCTTAAACCCATTCAATTTTGATACCAAATCCGTAAATAGAGGAGCCTTGAAAAAAACATTCAAGGCGTTTATTTAGCGCTAAAACCGGCCATCATAATTTCTAATACTCGAGACAAAAACGGACTGATTAACACATAGCCCTCCTCTGCGTGGCACAATCTGGTAAAAACTGTTCAGGTCGATGTACTCCGGATGCGTAAGCGTCAGAATTCAAGCAACTCCACGCCTATCCGTGAATGGCTAAAGAAAGTTTGGCGACATGGCCGGAAGGAAGAGCTACGCGCATGCATTGCGCATATTGATTAGCGTACTTACGGCAGAAACTGCTGCTCCATTACCATATACTAGGAAAGTTCAGTACAGAAATGTAGTGTATTTGTATTTAGTGTTATATTTCGAGTTTTACCTACTTGGCATGTCATGCATGAGTCACACTATGTGGTATAACTTTTTATGGTTATTGCTAGGGTTAGTATGGGTTGGGTTTGGGTAATTCCATGAGTGAGTTATTTGTGTGTATTATTTATTGATGGGTGGTTTTCAATAATAAAAATACATATTGGCGCACATAATTTATTATGCACTTGATTTACATTTTATAAAGTACACTTATAAACAACACAGCTTTGCAGCAGCAGGTCACTGAAACAAAAACAGTTTTGTTAGAAACTGTCATATTTTGCTTACTTTGTTTTTAATGAAGAATGTTATCAGTCACTGTGTCACGTCATGGCATTCAGCAGTAGCAAATATGAGTAATTACATCATTTGAAACACGTGTTTTACGTTAAAAATCAAGGTTAGATATGTTTAAGAAAAAAATTGTGGGCAACCCTACTGCGGAATGGGGTTTTGAATATTCAACCAATTATCAGTCAAAAACGTTTTGGTATTATATTGTAGCATCACGAGTAACAAAATATGTTTTATTTACCTTATCACAGTGTAAGCACGCTTATGAACGTGGCCTTTCCTTCTTTTCTTTGTATAAGGCGAGGAGGGAGACGTTGGCTACCTTCACAACCTGCACAACCAAACACATTCATCAGAACACGAACAGGAAAGCTAAAATTCTTTAAAAAATACGATTGTTTATGCAACAGCAAATGCCAACTATCTGAGAAGCAAATAATATGAATGACAAAAATAAAACAAAACTACTCATTACACAAATTAACTATGTCACATAATTTTCAAACACTAATTTAAAAATTGTGACATAGTTAACTTATTTGTACAACTAAAAAATTATAAAGTGTACATGTTAGCAACTTTTGTGTGTGTTGAAGACTAGACTGTAAATTTAATCAAAACTTTGTAATGAAGCTTTTGAAAATGTAAACCACCTGTAAAATCCCAAAACTAAATGAATTCTTACCTTAAACCTAACTCCGGGAATGTCACCAACGGCGTGACCCTTACGACCAAAGCCTGCTACTAGCACTTCGTCGTTCTCTTCAATGTGGTTGAGACAACCATCCCGGGGCACGAATGCTGTTACTTTCTTGCCGTTCTTAATCAGCTGTACACGTACACACTTGCGGATAGCGGAGTTAGGCTGCTTGGCTTCAACACCACTGTGGAGAATAAAGAATTGGTCAATCAAATGTTAAGTTTAGATGAAAATTGGACTTTCAAAATTGGACTGTCAAGTTGAACAAGCTGCAAAAGACTTGAAAGGAAGCTATTAAAGCATGGCCATTCCCTGCTTACTATTGCAAGCATGAATGAAGATTAGAAACAAGTGCTATGCCCCCTATGATCCTATCTGACATGGAGGGAAAACATCACTTCAAGTTTTAAAACTTAGAACTTCTATCAGAATAGTTAACTAAATTATAACCAAAACGGGTTTTCTATGAATGTACCAGGAAACTACTGTCGAAAATCTTAATTACATAGAAAGCATGGGGACCACTTACAAAATTCAACTTCAGGAAGTTTAACATTCTTTACTCTTGTCATACATAAGATCTAGAATGTACTGCAAACATACTACAAGATGCCACAAACAAAAAATCAATAAGGCCGCACACACCGAGTAAAATAACGGCGCAAGAGAGTAAACACCATGCCTATACATGTGTATAACCTCATTCATAGTTCAATGACCCATGTGGTATTTACACATCTCATGTTTCATGCATTATGTTTTTAATACAGCATTATATCAGAGTAAAACAGTAAAAGGCCGCTCGTTAGACCCTCTCACTAAAGAAAAAATGTTATCAATATGCATTTATAATCATGCAAAAACATGACAACTAGGTTAAGCTTCAAGCATTACTAGGCGGAGCATAGTACTACTAAGCACTGTTAGTACGATGTTTCGTCTCTTCTAAGTCTTGAACTAGCATCTTGTCTTCTTCAGGAGCATTGCGACGCCGCCACTCGCAGTATTATCCTGTGATTGTGGTAGGAAAACATTCACGGGAATAATACTGCGCGCGGAAGCGTCGCCATCCAACTGCCGCGTCCATCTTCTTGGCTTCATTATACAAACATGCAAGTGCGCCAAGTCCAGCAAACACTTCAGCATTCCGTGACACAAACATCCATCGACTCACCACGAACAGGCTAATACTGTTACAGAGACATACTTACACTTTCTCCAGGACGATGCCCTTAGCGTGAGATGCACCACCGAAGGGATTGGCCTTCCACCTCGTTCCCATGTGGGCTTTCTTGTAATCTTTATCAGCCCATCGCTGCTCTCTGCGGTGGTTCACGTGCTTTCGCGCCGTGCGAATACCACGGGGCTTACCTGAAATATTGACGGAGCCGGTTATCACTTGTGTTTACGACGCACGACACAGAAATCGATACACCATGGTTTTTACTGGATAACGTAAAAGGGAAAACTTTTGTTGCACCTCATAATTAACGCGGTAATAGAAGGATGGAAATGGATTAGTTTTACACCACGAGAAAAACATGTCTGCGCCATGGCCGACACCTATGCGTGCACGTACGTATAAGTTACAACTTTTACGGGAATTAAATTTAGAAAATTCACTCCTTCATAGCATGCGTATTTATTACACTGATACACCCAATTTTAGAACAAAAATAATAAATAAACTATAACAAAACTGCACAAAACTATTCCTTACCCATTTGGATAGCACGACACCAATCGGCTACGGATGGGAAAAGAAATTATCAAGCGAGCAACCAGCCAACCACCGGCTTCAACTCATCACTGTTGCCAACATAAGAACACCAATTTGGAGTTGCCATTCACCGTTGGAGGACCAATCAATATCACTAGTTTTATTATTTTTAAATATAGAAAAAAATATTTGACACTATTTCTTTAAAAATGTAAATGGCTCTGATGACTATGATTTAATCTTTATATTAAAAGTTATTTTTTAATAAATTTAGTTGATTTAAAACTAATTCAGAAACAAAGAGTACAGTCGACCGCACGTTATGGCAACACAAACACATCTACTATTTTTTTTAATAGATCTTATACAATGGCTTATTTATTTAATACTTTGAGCACACAAACAAATGTGCGGCGGCGGACTTAATGCCGTAGGCATTTCCTACCAGTCAACAATTTCTTAAAAGTTGTGTAGGATGCTTTTTTAACAAACTTTTGATTTAGTTAGTTTATCAAAATGGTTTCACTAGTTTCGTTTCAGAATGAATCTGGAAATTTGTATTTTGATAGATATAACATAAAGGACTATTTAAATTTAGTTTCATGCGCGAAGAGGGTGATTGTGACATATTTTTATGTCGAAGTTTGTATTTCCTAAAGAATTTGCGTTTTTTCAGGATATATTTTATACAATAAGCGGAAAAAACTTTGACTTTAAATAGACTTAACGTAGTACGGAATCTCAATGTAATGAAAATGCAAAGCTATGAGCAGGCATTGATTGAACACAATCGAAAATAACATCGCACACTCGGTTTTATCTATCAATATGTTTCCAATTTCCAATAGTCATAGCAGGAAGAAGCATGTGTTTTGTTATGTTAACGAACAATATTGGCTGTATCAGTATATCTCAATATTCTCAATCAAAAGCTAAACTGAAACCGGTGTTATTACATTTAACAATAATTTAACCCTAAAACTGAAACTATATATATATTAAACCTCCAGGGAACATTACTTTGATTTTTTAGGAAGTTATTAACCGCATATCTTAGTCGATATTTGCCATATTTTTGATCATGTTTCTTGAAAATAAATTGGTTTATATTATTACTGCCGATTACAACGTAAGGTGGAATGTTTTGATCCGAAGCCTCTTAAGCTTTTAGTATCAAAGCCTTGTATGATAGTTGATATTTTCCGTAAGTCAAAAGAAACTAGTGACACTCGTGGCGGAAGTTGACAGTCTTCTTCCCTTTAGTTTTTCGGTCCCACTGATGTGCGGCCTACTGTACCTTGGAATTCATTCATTCAATTTACTGTCATCGTGATTCATCGATGACACAGGTCTGAGACACTGACAGTGACAGTAAAGACTAAAGTGTAAACTGTATTATTTGTAATGAAAAATAGGAAGCAAATCTGATAAATAAGTCTAATCGTTTCTGAAAGTGTTATAAACTACATCTGTTCCGTTTGCTCTAAACCGTCACAATGACAGCGAATTTGGCAAGAAAAGACGGCGGTCCTGGTTACGTTGGTATACAGTTCTGCCAAGAGTGTAACAACATGTTGTACCCACGCGAAGACAAAAACAACAAAGTTCTCCTGTATGCCTGCAGGAACTGTGACTACAAGCAACTAGCTGACTCAAACTGCGTGTATGTAAACAAAATTATGCACGAAGTCGACGAATTGACTCATATTAATCCTGATGTAGTTAGTGATCCTACTCTGCCCCGAACGAAGGATCACATGTGTCCTAATTGCAACCACAGAGAGGCGGTGTTCTTCCAGGGTCAGACAAGACGTGCTGAAGAAGAGATGAGACTGTACTATGTGTGTACTAGTTGTAAGCACAGGTGGACTGAGTGAAAGTTATTCATTGTAAGATTAAAATTATATGGCTTGTTGTAACATGTTGGTGTTTTCTTTAAACTTGTTTAGATCACCAACAAATACTATTTTTTCCATTGACCCCATATTAAAATATCCAATTTGTTTTTGTGTGTTGTACAAGAGGGTACTAGTAAGTGAAACCAACTTTAGTTTTGTACACTTTATTAACTAAAAATATTGCCAAGCATATCTGTTCTAAATAACAGTTAACAATTCACAGCCATTTATTAATAATAAACATGCAGTTATCTACCTGACTTAACACAAACATACCATATTATTAAATAATCTATAAACATAACAATTGTTTTTAACATACAACTGTTTTCACTTAATATATTTGATGTAAGAGGCCTGTTGAAACTGGAATTGTGAAACAATTACTCTGCCATCACTAGAAAGTCAAATAGATCACCACTACACGAGAGCTGTGCTAAAGGAATAGGTATTCCTTTAGCACAGCTCTCGTGTTTAAATGTGTTGGTGAATGTAGGTACATTCACCAACACATTTAAATGCATCATCTTCACCATCCGCCTACTCACAATTTATTTGGGTTTGGCGCATCATGTCTTTATCTTCCATACATCTATATTTGACATCTTATTAGTCACCTGCTTTCTAGACATGTCTTCTTTCACACATCCTCCCTACATCCAAAGACCCCATTAAGCATTATTCTGCATGGTCCTCATTGATCAGCCCAACCAAGATATTTTTAACGACCAAAAGAAACCGATCTCCGAGTTTGTTTTATTTCTAATTCCTAAGTCAGAAAACAACTGATGAATAAATCAACTGTCTTTGTGCTGCATTTCACAGAAAATTTACCAGCTATTTCAGGGCCAAGGTATAAAACTGTACAGCACTGTCCATTACTTTGAATAATACAGGTGTCATTTATTTATTCCATCGTCTAACACATAACTTTCATATCTTTTCCTATCTAGTGATGGCAAACTTATTAAAGTCTAGTGTAAAAGAATTGGAAGTTAGCTGTATGCACTAATTTGGCACATAGTGAAGTAATCTAAGAGTGCTTCTTACATTGGTGATTCACTGATTTGAAACCCGACAATACTGTAAACAAAATACGACTGTCGTTATTATAGTTTTTAGATTTTGTCATGTTGCAAATTGCAATTAGTCAACCATATCTTAAACAAAAAATACATTACTGTAAGAATCTAATTATGTACTATTTAGTTTAAAAATCGACTAAATATCTAAAAACAGCCTCCCTGATCCAATAAGTCAGGGTTTTTAGAAGCCTAGAAATAGTTATCAACAAACAATATATAGAGTAGGACTAGTGTAAAGGTCTGTGCCCTAAAAGCGTGTGCAGTAAAGTTCAAAGTCTAAAGTCAAGCTTATGCTAGACATAGGTAGAAGTTAGAAATTGGTAAGTTATTTAGAAAATGCAATGAGTTTCATAACAGTTCATAAATTTTAGTTAAATCCTATTTGAATCGGTTTTAAATTAGTTATTGCATATTTCCGTGTCAGTGATCTACAATCGGTAGTTTTGTGTTTTGTTTTTTTTTTTTTTATAAACGTTGCCCCACACTAGGAGTTTCTCCTGTATCGTGGGTGCATTTACAAACATTTAAACTCACATACACAAACAGCCAGACCCAGACATTTAAATGACATATTCCAGTTGCAGAAAGTGTAGAACACTCCCACAATAAAACTATAACTCATGACATATAAAATGGGCTGAGCGTCCCGTATTCAATTGTGCAGTGAATATAGATGGAAAATTGGAATAGAGACACAGCGAATGTTAATGTAAAGATACGGGCTTTGGCCGCACAGTCATTATGTCTTTTGAGAGAGTGGTCACTTTTGTGAGGCTATAGGTGGAGATTGATTTGCAACGTTATGTTTGTAATGTAACATACAAGGCGAGCTTGGCTACAAAACGGCGATACAACATAAATCGTGGCGAACGGTCGCTTTGGGCACGCCGCACTTGGTTCAATCACGTTCCATTTCTTGTTACAAAACTTGTTTGTAAACATACGCTCGTATGGAGAGGCTCGGCTCACTGCACTGACTAATGTAACACGTTAAAAAAGCTTGACACATTACAAAAAAAACGTTGGAAATGAATCTCTGCAGATGTCACTGTTTGCTGACACCGTTTTTGAAATTAACTGTAAACATAAAACAATACTACCCGCGCTCGAACAATCTTGCATTATTTCTATTTCAATGGGCCTTCTAGGCAATACCTACTACTAAATCTAAATACAAAATATTTTCTCTCATGTATTCTTAAAATTACATTCATTTTATATTTAATTTTCACGCGACCCTGTGTCGCCCATTCAGAATTTCACGTAAGTTTTTATATCTGTAACCGTATGAATATACACCGGAACTGGTAGGACTAGCACGAATGTGCGTAATAAACGTAAATTAGATCGATTTACCAAAGTACAACGAACCACAATTTTTAGTATCACCCATAAATTACGAATAAAGTCTTCTAACTACTTAGACAGTGTCTATTCGAGAAACGAGTATTTCGTATTTCAAAATCGTTCGAATTTATGGTTCGTTTACTCCAAGCGTCCGTGTTAGGCCCTCACAACATAGAAGAGGTTATAATCCATGATTGACCATATTGTTTGACACTCGTAAGTATATCCTTGTCGTAGGATTAGGGGCAGCCTCTTTCAAAGTAGCGTATTACAATTATAAATCAGTAATTGTTACATTAATTACGATACCTTGATTCTAGCTTTTGCCCGCCCAATGCCATCCATGGATTAAATGAAAAGAAAATATCAATCACACAATTAATTATCTCTTTCTTAATACACTCGTACAAAGCATTATACATTTTAACAGGAAAAACTTAACAAGTGTACATTATAATTTTATCATCAACCTTTGGGAAGACGGGGTTTTTTGGAAGATATAAAGAAGAACAATGAGTCATGATTCAAGCGAAAGTGGCGCCACCTTTAAAAAAACATTAAATTAGTTATTAATAAAAAGGTCAAACATTTCTATAAACCTACGCGATATTTTATTAACAACTTTGTCGCAACAAAAAAACTTGCAAAATTAGGTCATTGTTCCATAAACTGGTGGCGCGACTAAAACTATCGAAAGCATCTCGCCTTAAGCCTGTCCACGATGAAGCAATAAAGTTAATTCGAAGATTAAACTACTTAATCACACTGTAGTAAAGCCTAAGCTAGGATGATCTCATAGATATCAAAATGTCACGTCCACACACAATTTTCACAGCCGTTGTTTCGGCACCCATTAGCTTAGGCTTTACTGTGTATGTGAGATTTAAAAACTAGAGCTAGCATTAAACGGGATTGTACCTAGTGTAAATGATATCTGCTCTACAAGAAGCATTTCTCTCTCGTGGACGGCGGCGGCGCGCTTTACTTTAATTTTGTAATAGTCATAGTTCTATCTAAATGATTCGATGGGTAGTTGAGTGATAGTGATAAACTTGACTATGCGCAATTTTTTCAAAAGTCAGAAAAAATAGAATAAAAATGGCGGTTTGACATATTTCCATACGAATACCTATGCTGTTAATAGCCATGTCTATTCCTCATGTAAAAGTTATCTGGCGATTGAAAAAACGGGCCTTACTATAATGTCATCATAAATGACTAAATCGATTAATACTGCATTACACCGTGAATAAATAAATCCGTATTATAATTAATTAATGGCATTATAAATGTATAATATTTTGTTGGTTCATAAAAATGCTGATTTTTATGAACCAGCAAAATATATTAAGGGTAAGATACATCTGCTTTGAACTTGATGATGATTTTAATTGATATATCTATGATGCATATGCCTTTATTAGGGCCTTTAAATGACAATAGCCAAACCAACTTATTTGTGAAATGGTCGTTTTTGGAACTAACTTTTTTTAAAGGACTTCGGGTCGTTTCAGCTTAAGTATTAGCTTTCCGTAAAGGCGCAGCGCCACCAATGGTTCCACAGATAAGTTAATTTTTCTCTACTTAGCTTACAATTGTTATAACAAAGTATTGTAGGTTTGTATATAAGTATGTTAGTATTCAAATATTGACTTTTCGCAATGGAGTCTATAAAACTTATTTTAAAATTAACTGTAGGTAATTTCTTTTAGCAGATTAGCCTTAAATTATTGAGTGATCTTCTTACTACTTTGATGGGCATTAAACATATTTTATTATCCATAACTTAATGGGCTTCTTTGTATATGTCGCGCTTAGGTAAACTTATCTAGTTTTAGTTACTCCCTAAACGTTAATGTGCGTATAACTGTATTGCTTCTATGTTCTAATAAACTTTATCAAATTCAAGCTCGGGCAAAACAACCATTTTTCTATTCTAAATTTAAGCTTCGAAGATAAATAGGTTAAAAGGTTTTAGATAAAAACAATGCCACCAACTTTTCTGACCCAGGGGCAGCACTATCAGTAGAGCCATAGTTCGTTGTTAGTTACTTAGTTCCAGTTTTGATCACCGGGTCAAATTGGGTGGTGGCGCTGTATAAGTAAAGGTAGAGGATGATTGGTACTAAAGTTTACCTCATTTATAAAGATGAAAGCACTTACAAGTTGACAATTTTTAACAATTTTCAATTGACAACGATTGAGAGAGGAGCATGGCAAGAATTAGTTGTAGGAATGAGTTTTTACCAAATTTCAATAAATACTTGATGGTCCAGCACGTTCGCCACTTCGCGCCCGTAGCCTTGGTAGGAGATAATGTGACCGGGTTGTACAGCCGGATGTCAGAGGTAAAACAAAAGTTTTACCTCTGACATCCGGCATCCGGCCGGGGATTAGGGCATTTCAACGTCAAAACGTTGAAAAGCCCTTGTGTACGATGTATCAATCGAATGTGAGGCCAGCTTGTACTGATGTTTAACACTGACGAGTGACCGACCTTTTCAGTCCGTGATTTCAAATGGCTCGCAGTTCCTAACTACTTGAAACATGCCCTTAGCTCTTCTAATGGTAGTGAATTTACAGGCTTTATATTTCGTTTGGAATACGATGATCGTGAACAAACAGCATGCATTTAGAAGTTTATCATAGAATGAGGTTTTCTCGAACAGAGTTGAGCCTTAAAATTAGGCCGTGAAGCACTCCCCTAATAGAAATCGAGAGAATATGTGATGAGGACACCGAGTAAGATTACGTTAGGGAATTAACCTGGCACAAGAATGAGCCCCGATTATGGGACTATCTGCACTCATCAGTTTTGTATGTTTCGTGCGCCTCCGTTCGGCTGAAAGGACGCGTATGCATACCATACAAAACTGGTGTATTCTATAGAAAAGCTGAACTGAGCTGAATGAAGTGTAGTTAGTCCCTAAGTCATTCTTATAAGGATTAAAATAAAGCAGAATGAAGAGAAACAAATGGAACTAGTTTGCACTGTTATGACGAAGATTTTTTGAGACTAGAGATGAAGTTCTGAGTTATCTTCTCAGCTAAGCGGACGGCGGTATGATTACAAGACGGATTATTGGTGTTCCCTCATTGCAGTGTCGATGTTTAACGAATTATCTAATTATTTAATTGCACCTAATGATCGTGGCTGGACATTATGACAGTGGAATCTACAAATTGACAATGTCCCAAGTGATTTTATAATCAGTGTGCTATCTACCTAAATAGGTACATATTTAAATAATTAATTGACATCTTTGAAATGAAAATAATAGTGCTTCGGGTTTTAATTTACGAAGATTCCACTGTTAAATATACATGTCGGTTTTGTAAATTTTTGTTAAGAGGTCGGCAACATAATGCAATATTTATTTTTATATTGCCAGATATAAAATTGCAAAATGTGCTACAAACCCGTGTCGAAGGCTCACAAACAGTCCCCCAAAAATTTACATGCGTCGACACAAAAATGTCTGAAACCTGTAACGCGATTAGCATCAATGTAAGAACGTGGCGTCTATCTTGAGCCTCCTGCCACGTATGGAGAGCCGCCGTCAGTGTTGCGGGGGCGTCGGTATGTCGGGGAAGTTCTCGGGCAGTGGGGGCAGGACATTAGCCTCGAACTGCCCGGACATGTTGCCCGGAGGGGAGTAGTTGGCCACGACGATGATCTTGCCGTCCCGGGAGCGAGCCTTGCCGACACCGAAGAATGTGGTTGCTACCCACACCATTTGGGTGAAGTGACCTGAAGAGTGAGAATGGGAGAAAGTTATAACTACTCATTGTGATAATCCGACTCTTGCTAAGTAAGCTTGCTTTTTGTTTTTTTTTTTAATTTGAGTTCCATTTTCAAACTAGCATAAATTAATACCTATATCTAGCTATCCTAATACCTTTAAACGAGCAATTCTTGTATATATTTAAGTATATATACATATAATCTGAACGGCTATAACGATTTTCATGACATTTATTATGCAGGGGGTTTCGGGGGCGATAAATCGATATAGCTAGGTTTCATTTTTAGAAAACGTCGTTTTATCCGAGCAAAGCTCTGTAATCCAGGT
The DNA here is from genome assembly GCA_905147745.2 of Phlogophora meticulosa. Taxonomy (NCBI): domain Eukaryota; kingdom Metazoa; phylum Arthropoda; class Insecta; order Lepidoptera; family Noctuidae; genus Phlogophora; species Phlogophora meticulosa. Next base: position 17,469,264 of record LR990519.1, read on the forward strand.
ACTTTTTAATAGTATGACGGTAATTATTAAAAAAATGCTAGATTATTATAGAATAATATTGTTTATGTCCCTAATTTGATTGTTACGTTTGTCGTACGTATATGTGGTATGCCCACTTTTGTCATTTTTGTTTAAATTGTATTGCTACATATACCCTTCAGGGTCCATATTGTCCTTGGATGACAAGCATAATCATTTAGTAAATATCTTATGGAATGCATCAATGAAAACGAATTTATAAAACTAAGACCGGTGCTCTGCTTACCCGCGTTAACATTGGCGTGAAGAACATCGGGCTCTTTAAAATAACTGTACTGGCGTACTGCTGCATACCAATAGGAAGACACTTCTTGACCTGCAGACAGAAATTAAGAGTCCAAGAATTTTCCTTATACTTACTTATTTGAATTTAACGGTTTTATTGTTGAGTATTTTAAAAATGTAATTGTGTTTTTCAAACTAATTACAGAATACGTTTAAGAAGTGAGGATTCTCTTTTGTGATGGCGAAGAGGTGACAGTACCTGTGACGTCAGGCTGTATAGCGCTTACAGGCCTCTGGTACAGGTTCTGCCCCACGTCGCGGTCATTCCTGTAGTGGAACTTGTTCGTGTGGGCCAGATGATTAGCCCACGCCTGCGCGTAGTCACACAACTGAGGAATATACAGTTTATTTTTAACTATACCCTTAATATTATTACGAAAATAAGCAAATTATCTAACAAAACTTTCAGACTAAAATTAATTATCACACTGGTCTTGTTGTGACAATTGGTAATTGGCGCCCAACATGGGACCGCTCTAAAAGTTAATTATATTAGACTAATAATTAAGTATCGTTTCGCATGTATACAGGTGCCTCGTAATTTTATCTGTGGCCCTGTACTATCGACAAACACAGTGTATTGGGTTTTTTAGCTGCTGTGTCTGTGTACTGGGAATTCTCATGTGTAATGTGGAAAACACCGATATGTCCGTCTGCATCAAATACAAGTCGTAATGTGCAATTATAATAACGTATGTGTGATCACGGGTGTCAGCATTCAAAATGTCGAGCGTATTCTCATACTGTGCTAGTAAATTCACTTGACAAAAAATGTAATACATGTTTTATATGACGCCTAACATGAGGCAATCCTAAAAGTTAATTTGAACCAGTCATGAACTGCCACAGTTGGCTTCCAGTCTAAGGGGATGCAGCTGAATACCAGTATTTTACATGGAACTGCCTATTTGACCTCCACCACCCAGTCACTGGGTAGCACGATACCCCTTGGTAAGACAAACTTGGTTGTCAAACTTTCGGGATTCTGACTTCCCATAATGGCGGCCAAAGATTTACAAATGACTAACACTTGTCGTGCTTGCCGAAGCACGATCTCTAACGGGTTTCGATATTCAACCTTCCACGGACCAACTTCAGCAAACTTAGCTTTACCTTTAATTGACCCGTGTGACTATTAGCCACGACCCGAAAAGTTAATTTTAAAACTAGTAAATGTATTGAAATGTTTTGCAGAATACAGTTGCTTATCTCCTGTGCTCTACAATTGATTTTCTGGCGCCCAACATGGGACGAACTAAAAGCAAGATAAAAGCGAAAATTCTGTGTAATAAATTACCTCTGGCGCCATATAGAGCTGCGGCGAGCCATGCCGCTGGCGGTATACGTTATGCCAACATAGGCACTCAGTAATAAAGTCGCTATCCTGCCACGCAGTACGGACTTCACTCCACTGCACCACCATGCTCACTGGCTTGGAGAGTAAGACCTGCAAAATATAACACGATCCCACTCAGTAAGTCCGCTACCTTGTAAAAGCTTATCTATGGTCACTGCTGTAAATTCAGATCATTGTTTTAGGAATCACAGACCCATTATCAGCATTTCGTAGTTTTCATCATGTTAACCTAGACAAAGCAGTTTCGTGTTTGTTTTTAAATAGGCCAAAAGGAATATAATATTATGTAGGTATCTAGATTTTTAATTCACGACACGAAAAGAACCGAAAATCATCATCGGATATTACCAAAAGGAATGAAACAATATGGTGACCTTATAAATTAATTTCTGTAAGTTATACAGAGTGGAAGAGGCATCGACGCACAAACCCTTATAAGAAAAGGCGTGAGTATATGTGTATGGATATTTTTTAAACTTTAAACTGTAAAATCATAATTTCTATTTAACCCAATGAGATTTTTTATGAAAGAAGTAAAACTTCTTTGATTCGTTTTGGTACGAGTAGGTACCTACTGAACCCAATAGAATCAGGTTGTGCGTCGGGGCCCCTTCCACCCTGTAGGTATAGGTTCCGTATTCCTACTGAATTCGTAGGTATATTTACGTAACCTGTTTGGGCCTGAGCCAAATAACTTAGCGGCGTGGTCCAAAATAGGACTTATGTGGAATGTGGCTCACGTATAGAACGTTCTGCAATATAACGAGGTGCTCAAATTTCTACGGTCTAGGGAAGCCGGTTGGCGCGGCATTTTTTACGCTTGCCTTGCTTAAATATTTCGCCCAACCGATTTCATATTTCGAGTATTTTGGAATGGGTGCATTTTTGCCTGTCTACAACCTAACGAAAAGACGGTAATAATGTTTACATGAGTGAAACAGTGGAGTGCTAAGTAATTCAGCTTAATTTCCAAGTAAATAAAATTTTCTATAAAATCAACTTGGCATCCGACAGACGTATTTTTGCCTGAACGGCGCCATCTACCGGGTCCACTTGTGAATCTAAAACATAAAGGGACCACTCAAACAAACATACAAAAAAACAATTAAATCAGTCCAGTCCGTTTAGGAGGAGTTTACTGACTCAAACATACATTTCGCGAAATATAATCATTTAAATCACTACAACAATTCTGTAAATTAAAATTGTGCTCAAATGTCATGATTTTATTAAATAGGTAGTCATTTTAAACGCGTAATATGAGCTTAAAAAGTCGTGTTTTTTATGATTTTAACTATGAATACTTCGTGTTTACATGTTTACGGTTACGAATGACTTTTTAATAACATACAATGATACAACCTTATAGGTACTGAGATTCAAATGGCCACAAACTTACGAAAATTGGAATTTCGCGGGCAGTCTCTAAGCATCCACCTTAAACACCCATATTTAAATAAGAGTTATTGGGTATTTCCTGCAACGTAAAATAATAATCCCTCGTTTATTATCGACTTCAAATTTCTGACGGCGAAAGCTTTGTGAATATCCATTATTCATTTTAATTTCTTCTAACTTTTCAGAGAACAAAATGGAGGGTAGAAAGGTACGTAGGTAATTTATGCTATAGATATGAACATTGTTTCGGCTCATCAATCAACCGAAGCACCTGATGCGTTGCTCATACCTCATTTATTTTAAAGATGATTAATAGATTTTTATTGCAATATTTTATCCAAACAGTACCTCCCTAATACAACCTAAAATAATGTCATCTAAACTAAATTTGTTTAATTTAACTGAAGATGAATTTTTCGATGCCTTGTGATTCTTTTATTTTTTCTTTTCATGTAATAATAGTTTTATTGTTTTATTGTACAAACAAAATGTAATTAGGGTTTGTGAAAATTCTAGGTTTTTAAGTTACCCATACTATTTAATAGATATAATAAAGTTTAGTAGATCCGAAGCAAAGGTATAATAATAATAATGGTACTTCAAAGTCTCAAAAATGATGAATATACTCATCATCATCATTCTCCTGCGCTTATCCCAATTTATTTGGTGCGCAACATGTTTTCTGAATTCTGATAGTACTCGTCCATCGTCCATCCGTTCCACCTCGATAGTCAACCTCATCTTTCGTGAAAGATAATAATTATATTCGGAGATGTATTTTAAACCTACTCATAACAATATAGCGTATTCACACAATATTGTAGGTATACCCATTAATTTTGTCTACAGTTTTGACACTTCAGACGACCCTATTACGGAACACAAGTCCTTGTGATTCACACTTGCTTATTGCTCATTCAGCTATTGAACTGAAATACTTAGGTAGGTATATCAAACACACTTTGACTCCATAATTACCATATTTCGTGTAGGCAATAAAGCCTGTTAAAATACTATTGTATTATGAAGCCCATCAGTCAAATAAATGCAAATATGCAGCTTTGTAAAAATTGGCCCCGAGCGCCCGCGAGCACGCGATTGGTGGAGCTAACAAGGCCACTTAATTGTTTTTTTAATAGGCCGTTTTCGCTTCTATGTTGCAGGTTAATATTTTTAAAGTGTTTTTAATGAGGCAGAGGTTGGGTGCTTTGAGTGGGTTTGCCAGGTTAAAAAAATGTATAAATTAAACAAATCTCTGGGGGTGTTTTCACTGAAATGAATAGCAATGTTTAAATAAATGTTTACTGCCTCACGGTCTTGTTGTTCTTGTCGTCGCAAGCGATATTGCTGAACTTGAGGTCTTGGGTTAGATTCCTAGTTCGGCTTTTACAGCTAGAATTTACCAGGAGCAGCTTGGAGTCGGCCGAAACTTAAACATAACTGCCGAAATGTGTGTGAAATTCAGGCGTGAAGATATGCTTCTACTAGTATAATATTAAAGTTGTTTTTTAATCTTTTTACGCAGCTGTGTGCAGGCTGGCTCAAAATGCAGATTTTTTTTCAAATCGTTTCTACGATTTTTTAAATAATTTACTTACGTTAAAACAACTTATACAGTCATCTAAAAGTGCTTTAGAACTACAAAATGAATCTTCTTAATCCCAGCAGTACCACTACAGTTTTCAAAGAATAAAATAACGAATATACGTGGTTAAGTTGGAGAATTCCAAGGTCGGCGAGGTCGGGCGGTGCTCAGCTGCCCAAAGCCGCAAGGGGAGCAAACTCTGTAAGACGAGTGGCCGCTGTTCTCATTACTCTAAAAGCTTGTCGGCTCACAGGCTTTAGTCATAGCCACAACTACATACGTATTAGATATACTAGACTTTTACATTTTTCCAATACTGAAGCTCAGTATCGGAAAAATGTCAGTCTACTTTAATTATTATGGTTTTGGATAGTACCAAAATGGTAAAATGCACCAGTTACTATTAAAATAATACCCAAACCGCTATGGGTATGCCTATACTATTGAAAGATTTCTACCGATTTCTCCAGAAAGCGATCATCAGATGGAAAGCAGACCAAAAATATATTTTTAAATGATTTACAAAAAAAAACTTTATACTCGTAGTCGTAATTAGAACCTCCTCCTTTTTTGAAATAGGAATATGGTACCACTTCGTCTTTGCGTCGGTCACAGCAGGAACCACTAATGCTATCGACTTGAAACTTGGTATAGCTATGTGTTAAGGGGACAATGCTTGTCCACTCTTTTTCATTGTATTATTAGCCGAAAGGGGAGTTTAACATGTTAAAGCCTAGTTGGTATGAAAGGGCTTAATTTTGATATTACATACCTGTTTTTTTGTGATAAAAACATTCGTAAAATAGTTATTATAAGTACCTTTTGAAAATAAAAATATATTTTTCATGCTAAACCTCGGTGGGTGAGTCCGACTCGCTCTTTGCAGGTATTTTATGCGTTATGAAGCACCTACACGGGTTATTACTATCGTATCTTACTTGTATGTACATACTACATTTCATTTGCAAATGAATGAATACATTAGGTACTGGTGGCTTAGTAAATCCGTGCGTAAATAGAACTCCCTAAAGTCTCTGGTATCTGAATAAATGATTTTAAAATAACGACGTAGATACTGATTCGATTTTCAAAACAATTTCGTAAATTCCTCTTTCAAATCTATTGTACTTACTGTTATAGAAAATAGTGTAAAACTTTAAATAATAGTGTACTATAGAGTGATCGAACCTTCACGGATAATTAGTAAATTAATCGTATGTTATGACATAAAAACGAATTCAAATTTAGGATTAGAATAGATAAGACAGACAGTCGTAGACTGGCAGGCGGTTTGCATTTATAATGTAAAAATAACTCAAAATAGCCTCTACCTACCTACTAGCTTGTGCTGGTGCGCCTGCTAAAATATGACAACCTTTGCGACATCGCCATGCTAGATTCGTCGACGCTTACGTGACCCCTGGCCTTATTTTTAAATAAAAAATCAGCATAGCCAGCCAGCAGTGGGAATGCTGCCCTTTGGGCACTTTTCCCATTGATAGCGATGTGGATGAATTTTTTGATGACCCATGATTTAGATTCCTCATCTACTTTTACATACGTAGATTTATACACTTTAGGTGCTGTTATTATTTTAAGTCTATTATCTAAATTCCCATCTGATGTACTTATGGTTTTTTTTTTTTTTTTTAAAAAAACGTTGCCCCACACTAGGAATTTCTCCTGTATCGTGGGTGCGTTTACAAACATTTAAACTCACATACACAAACAGCCAGACCCGAAACAACTACCTGTAGGCCATACAAATATTTGTTCCGTGTGGGGATCGAACCCACAACACGCGGCGCAGCAGCCGATGGCTCAACCACCGCGCCAACCGTGTCGTCATAAAAATACTATTCATTTACAACAAACAACCCCTTTTATTACAAACCCAACACTCCAGCAATTGTAAACTATCTATAGTGCTTTGCTAATGCTGGTTGATCAAACCAATTTTACAAGCTATAAAGTCTTGTGAAAGCTAAAAACACTATAGAAACTGCTTTATTCATCCCTGCCCACGGAGGCAGACTAAAATCCTCAAGGATGCACATTCTAGGTCTTTAAAGTTTCACGCCTGGCTGGCACATCTCGCTTGTGCCTCGCCTCGACTCTGAAGGGGCTAAATTACTCAAGAGCTTGTGTGAAGTGTACCACCTCAATCTTGTTATAACTATTTTAGTTAAAAGAGTATTTAGTGGAACATGTCTTTGTTCATTCGACTGCGATATGGTTCGAAGGTTTGGAGGTTCGAAGTGGCGAAAAATCAAAATCAAAATTCATTTATTCAAATATGGCTGAGAATCGGTGCGGTCCTTATTATTTAAACAGAAGGCCATCCTCAACCACAATTTAAGTATGGAACGATAAAATACAATTAAAAGTAAGTATTCTGGAAACTTTTAGACAAAGCTAGATGATTCGAATGTAAATGTCCTGAATGTATTAGAGTCTCGACAAAGCTGTCTATTACATAAGAGAAGGTCACGACCACATGGCAAGATGCCAGCAAACTGTGCACCCCTATTTGAACACAGACCACAGACAATTCCTATACTTTCCAATAAAGTTACGCAAGCACAACGAATGCTACAAAAAGGCCTTTCTTAAAAAAGTATTTAAAGCAAACAAGCAATCCATACCAACGGAATACCATTCGAATTTATTTTAAAGTCAGTATTTAAGTAGTTAAGAATGATTAGGTTTAGACCATTGCCATATCAATTCCTTTCATGTTTCAACACCCATTGAGATTGAGCACTAAATCTTACAAAATATGTAGGCACCTATTAAGTATAACATAAATAAAGATATATATGGCCTCTTCTCATACAGAGAAGGCACGAGCATTAATCACCACGCTTGCTCGAGACGGGTTAGCGATTTCACACTTATATTTATTAATAAGTCCAGGTTTCCTCACGATGTTTTCCTTCACCGATATCAGTGATATACAAAATAAACTTTGAAAGTAAATATGAATTGAAAAAGTCACATTGGTACCCAGGTGGCCCAGGTTTGAACGCGTAACCTCGTGCACAAGACGCGAGGCCTAAACCACTGGGCCATTATGACTTAAAGATATAGGTAATTATAATTATTATTATTGGCAGCTATGGGAGCTGCCGACACTGTCAGTCTGAGGCAACATTTACAGGTCGGTGACGCGAACTCACTAGTTATGCCTCTACCAAAAATCGATCACCGCGGCTAACGACATTTTCAATTCCAAATACCACTAACGCAACTGTTAAAACATAACTGGCGAAATGTGGGTGTAGGTACTTCTCTACGTAACCTTCCATGGAATGTAGGCGTGATATTATGTTAAAGATCATAACCATCAAAGTTAATAGCCAAATTCCCTTACAAACTAAACCACGACTGAGCAATGAAGATAACACCGCATTTAACAAATTCACCCCCAACCCACAAGGACAAATATTTAGACAAAAACTTAGTTGAAGCCCACGGCCATGATAAAGGGGTTGTTATAACTTAGGGTAGGTAGCCCGACCGCAATATCATGGCGAGATGGCTCACGCTTCGGTCACAAATCCTTAAATTAATTGGGACTTAGGTATGCGGAGGTGACGTACATCACTGGATTATTAAATGGGGTTATATTTAGGTGAGGTAAGTAAGCTGCAGTGCTGTATTATAATAATGATAATACCAGCCTGTTACTGTCCCACTGCAGGGCAAAGGCTTCTTCTCATACGGAGAACGCACGAGCATTAATCACGCTTGCTCAAGACGGGTTGGCGATTTCAGACTTAAAATAGGTCTTTACCTATGAAATTGCCGTTTTGTATGAAAAAATTTAAATGAATTTTTTTCATGTATTTTTTATTTGTATTAATCGAAGTAATCACCCATGCAATCAATGCATCTTTGCCAACGCAGTGGCAGTTTATTGATGCCCTTCTTAAAGAAATCAGCTGGACGGGAGGCAACAAATTCTTCAAAGGCATTTTGTACTGCCTCTCGGGTATTGAATTTTTTTCCCGCCAAGAAGTTATCCAAATTCTGGAAAAAGTAGTAGTCTGTAGGCGCAAGGTCTGGTGAGTAGGGCGGATGACGGAGAGCTTCCAACCCCAGTTCTTGCAACTTGGAGACCGTCTGCTGTGCAGTATGAGGTCGCGCGTTGTCGTGCAGGAGCAGCGGAGACGAGCGATTGACCAATGCTGGTTGGAGATGTGCCAGCTTCTCCATCATTGTGTTCAATTCTTCACAGTACACATCTGCTGTAATGCTCACCCCGTTTAGTAAGAAGCTGTGTTGAATCACACCGGCGCTAGACCACCAAACAGTGACCATCACTTTTCTTGGGGTAAGTTTTCGTTTAGGGCATTGTTTAGGTGCTGAACCAGGATCCAACCAACTTGCTGAGCGCTTGCGGTTATCAAACAGAATCCATTTTTCATCGCAGGTAACAATGCGGTTCAAAATTCCTTCATTTGTGTGTCTGTTGAGCAGTGCAAGGCACGTCTCGACGCGTACTTCGCGCTGGCGATCATTGAGTTCGTGGGGCACCTCAAGCTTTTTTACCTTGCCAATTTGACGCAAATGGACCAATATTGTTTTGACGCTAACGTCGAAAGCTGCTGCTAATTCAGCCGTAGATTGTGTATCATCAGCTTCCACAATCGCCTTTAATTCGTCATTGTCGACCAAAGTCTTCGGACGACCGCGAGGTTCATTTTTCAGGTCGAAATTTCCAGAACGGAAGCGAGCAAACCAATAACAGGTAGTGCGTTGGTTTGTAGTGTTAGCTCCGTAAACGTCGTTGATGTTGCGTGCCGCTTGTGCCGCGTTGCTGCCACGACGGTACTCATATTCCATAATTACTCGAATTTTTAACGTATCCATGATGACGAAAAAGATTTAAATGCGATGAAAATGTAACACTAATCAATAAACAAATGACTACTTTTGGAAAAAAAAATCCATGTTTTTAAAATAAAATTAATTTGAAATTAGAATTCTTAGCCAAACAAAAAATATTTTGATTTGAAATGGCCAGTACTGCAGAACGGCAATTTCATAGGTAAAGACCTAATATTAATTATAAATCCAGGTTTCCTCACGATGTTTTTCCTTCACCGATGTCAGTGATGTCCAAGATAAACGTAGAAAGTACATATGAATTGATAAAGTCACATTGGTACTTGCCCAGGTTTGAACCCTCGTGCGCAAGAGGCGAGGCCTAAACCACTGGACCATCATGACATGTACAGTGTTGTATTATTTCATTTTAATCATAAACCACGGTGACTCACCGTGATTGGTCAAATGGGCTTAACTAGCTTAGATACTCCACTACAACAGAACAATTTTAGAATCAAGCATACATTGCTGGATTGACGTCTTATCTTCTGTGCTGGATTATTAAAAGGTCTTGTATATCTCTACTTTACATTGTGAAAAGGTTATCGACCGGTTAAGCAGTAAACAACCTTATAGTGCTGAACTGCGAGTGGCCCTACCTAAAAAAAAATTGTGAAAAGGTTTTTGAAGTGCAAAACTTCTATAGCCGCGTGGAGCGATATTTGCTAGGGGAAAATCTCGAAATAGGTTCATGTCACTAACATGCTAATATGGCGCCTTACTTTGCGTGCATGCATGACCAGCTGACAATGAAATGTTATAAAAATTCAATACATAAGTATTTCGTTTTAATTCCGCCAAAAAAACAGATCCATTCCGCCAGGGACCAGGCTTGGACGAAATATATATATTTTGAATAACAATAATAATACCTACCTACTTACTTCAGTGTTAAGAAAGCAGTTTCAGTGCAGTTTCAGAGCTTGCTGGTAGTGAGCAAGCACAAAAAACACTCGATCCGTTCATTCATTATTTTCTCACTCACTCTCAAACTCAATCGTTTAATTAGTAGATAGATGAAAATTCAATGCAACGTTAGGTTTAAATACCTAGGTATAATTATTGCCTTTAGAATACAACGTGAGTATACTTGAAATGTTTATAACGCAGTAAATATATTGTATTTATGGTAAATCGTATTCGAAACGGCTAGGTAGGAACCTTTTTGTTCCAAATCATCTAATTAACTCTGCTTTCGACACAAACAAGGGTGCTCCGGTCAAGGACGATTATAATAGGGAAGTTTGGGCCATCCCCAATTCCGGAAAGTTATATCATTTCAAATTAAGAGATTTGTTCAATGTAATATTCGACGAAATAACCGTTACAATACACCTACTTAGAAGGATAATGGAAGGCCAAGTTATAGAAAACACTGGCAACTATGTGTATAGCAATAGGTTCTTGACTTTTCAAGAATATTTGAATTCTAAGATTAAATTGTAAAATCCAGTTTTAAAACGAAAATAAAAGCAGCAAAATGATTGTGACAATATGTCAAACGCACGTTAACTTGCTGTGATTGGTTAAATGATTTATCAACAGCCGATAGAATCATCGATTTTTTTAAAGTTTCTTCTGACTTAATATTTCAATAGTTCCACAATGAACTCACAGTTTTGCATCCAACTCGCAGACACACCAGTAGCGTAGGTATGTAGGTGGGTACAGAAGCCAGCACATCAGGCTACCCCAATGTGTCAAATTTCTTTGATAGTTTTTCAACTTTATTCCAAAAGGAATAAGGTTCATGTTCAATTGGGAAGATTTGACAGTTTGAGGTAGCTTGATGTGCTGGCGCCTGTACACTAGCAGAATTTAGGGTGAGGGTTGTCTGATATGATGACATTCACCCTCGGTAAACGGGAACCCTTTCATTACAACCCCTTCCAAGTTATTTGCACCATTACAATTAAGTACTCGCAGTTTGTCGGCTGAGTCGCAAGTTGGTATGAAATCAAGAATATTTTTGAAGTAGGAAAATGATGAGAGTGAATTTTTACGATGCGCGCGCACACCGACACCTAAATTTAACAGCATGAACTTAGTTCTAGGTGGTATGAAAATTGATAACTATGTTCAAGTTGTATATTCTAGTATTTTTTGACACTACCGGTAATGTCAAACTATATGTCATGCAAACCTGACCGAAGAAGAAAGAAAGAAAGTCATTCCAGCCTTATGGTCTAGCCGGCAATAAAATTACATAATGCCCGCTGGTCGACCATGTTTTTTGAATTTGGAACCTGAACACAAAGTTTGCATAAATCTTTTTAGGTACCGAAGAGAACACATTTGAAAATCGAATTGCTTTTTATTATCTTACTACAGAAGGTGTGTACTGTGTAAAGAGTATTCTTGGGAATAAAGGTGTCTTGGGGTATTTTGAATCCTTTGCTGCATTCAGGATTCTAGTCTTAACTCCATCGATGCGCTCGGTAGTTAACTCTAGAATTCTTCGTTACGCCTGGTATTCATTATGGCGCCCGTGACATAATACACTGATCTGTCCCCTTGGTGCGTAATCTACTATTTATTTGCATACTGTGATTCATTAAACCGTACAACAGATTTCAAAATATAAATAATTTGCACTAACTTATACTTTTACATTATATTTTTTTTTTCAATAATTGATTTAACGCGTTGAACGCCAAATGACCGATAAAAAATACATTTTCTATTGTGTCTCGTTGTTTGGCAGTTAAGGTGTTAATGTAACCACGAGCAAGAATTGCTTGTTGTATTATTTGTTAAGAAGTATAACTTCTAACGCGTGTACATAAGTACACACACTCTTTTTTTTTACTCATATAAGCACATGTGCACATAAAATATAGACTAGTACCTACGAGTAATGTCTAATGTGAAGTAGTCAATATTTTACAGGCACGTAACATAAATAGTCGGCAGTTGCACGTCGTGACTGTGATAAGAACTATACCACTCTGCATGGTATTGTGCCATGTACACTCACAGCACGGCGCTGATTTTCAGTGGTCACTTAAAAAAGTAAAAGCCAGTCAATTGCGTTGTCTTAACGCAAAACATTTGACGCATTGCCGGCCACACAGGCACTGCCTTTTCGCTGAACACTGCCGCTCTGTCATCGCAATGAGTATAATCTCGGTTCGATTGTGTACCTACACTATGGATATCTGTAAGTAAAAAGACGCAGTGATAGCGCTACGTCGGTCGACGTAACACTGACGCAACGCGCCATGTGGGCTGGCTCTGTATGCTTACACATACTCGTAGCTAGCGTTGCCAGGCATCCGGATAAAGCCGGACATAGGTAGGCATTTTGATTAGGTGTTCAGCCAAAATAAACGGTGTCCGGCCAAAATAAATGGTGTCCGGCTTTTGTAAGACTAAGCTTAGCATACTTAGACCGATGTTTCTCAACTGCCCAACACGATAAGACAGATATTTCGTTTTTATTAGTAAGTATAACAAACCATACAAATACTATTTATATACATTTTTTTTGTCTTGCCTATCAATACTGAGACAAAATCCTCAATAATATAGGGTGTCCGGCCTTTCTACCCAAATGTCCGGCCAAACTGGCTGGTCTGTCCGGCTATTAGGTTTGGCGACCTGGCAACCCTACTCGTAGCACAACTGCAGTTCGAAATTCGAACTCTAGGTATATATATATCAATAACTATCCAGCCTGTACTGTATAAAATAGTACCTATATCTACGAAAGCTGTTCACAGTGTAAACTCAGCCTTAATGCGCCATTTTACTAGGTAAATTGTTAGCTTTAAACCTGTCATTATTTGGCTTGTAATATCAAAGTGAGGTAGTAAATAACATGAAACTTCATTTCCTGTCGAAAGTATTAATGTGAGGGTGATTAAGGGTTTTGTTTAGTGGCAGCAGGTAGGTACCAACCTACTTATACAAATGTGTATATTTTATACATTTTCAGAACAACATCACGCCTATATTCCCCGATGAGAGGTGAGCAGTGGTTTACCTATAGAATACCCACATTTCACCAGTAAAGTTTCTTGAGTCTCATGTAATAGGGGGCGAGCCTTTTGCCATAACCCGGGCACACATTTAAAGTCCGAGCTGCTACTGAGGAATTGAATAACCCAATAACACTTTGCCCTTACCGGGAAATGAACCCAGGACCTCATGCTCAGTAGTAGCGGCTGCGACGACTACACGAACGAAGCAGTAAATTTCATAATGCTGACTATTTTCAGATACTTTTTTTTTAAAAAAAGCTTCAATTTATCCTGACTAACTAAACCTAGCAAAAATCTTCGCCCCGCAGTGAACTGGTAATGACGGCAGGTCTGACGACACCTACTAGCCACTAATAAATTCCAAAACGACACGGTTGGCGCAGTGGCTCAGCGATCGACTGCTACGCCGTGTCTCGTGGGTTCGATTACCGCACGGAAAAAATATTTGTATGGCCTATAGGTAGTTGTTCCGGGTTGGTTCGTGTATGTGATTCTAAATGTTTGTAAACGCACCCACGATACAGGAGAAATTCCTAGGGTGGGGAACAGATAAAAAAAAATGATCCCGAGACTGGTGGCATTGCCACGTCGTACGGTCTAAGAGGAAAGAATCCTAATACTCCCCGTCTATATAGAAGTTTCACTTCAATAAATTGTAGTAAAATTTACAAGAACAAGAACTCCGGCTCAAGTGCATACGGATGTTTTGAAATTTTAATAACCAAGACACTATTTTTCTATACTAAATACTAATAATATAAAGAGGACATAATAAAGAGGGCCTACATACAAACTTACAATTTGTTTGTAAGTGTAGGAGTAATCTCCGGAACTAATAATCCATTTCCAAAAGATTTTCATTGTTTAAAAGCTACATTGTTCCTGAGTGCTATAGGCTATTCGTTCGTTTTCAAAACTACGCTTTGAAGGGGCGGAGGAGAAGTTTGTAGGGAAAAGTACGAAATCCGCGCGGACGAGGTCGCGCCCGAAGTTCTAGTTGTTCTATCGGAAACTATCTTCTACGAAAACCGATTCGCACAAGCTTTTAAATTCCACCAACCACTCTGTTTCTGACACGCTAGGAAATAATTGCATCTTCCCATCCCTTTAAATTCCACACACCAAGTTGTATTAATAGCTCTGAGATCTTTGTTCGGAGCAGTCTTCAACTTCCCACATTCTGTGGGATTGAGGGGAGGAACTTTTTTCATAAAGTATGCAAATTTATCTAAGGGGATATGTTTAGAACAAAGACGGAGACCTGTCACAATATCTGTTGTTCGGAAAAAACATGTATGTACCTACATGAACCGTGGTGAAACGATACCCACACATTACATTTCACTTAAGCCCCTGATAACTTCAGAAAAAGCCCCCAAACAAGCTCCTTGTTTCATAAGACAAATCCGGAAAAACCCTTCCGACCGCCAAAGGGCTCTTAAATCAAGATTTAAGAGATACTTTGCCGCTGAAATTGGTGACAAAGTACCGAATTTTCATACAACCCTGACGACTAACGAGGTGGTCGCAAAAAAAGTTTTCTTTCCTTTGTTCCTTTTCAGAGTCTCGGCTATTAGGGTACGGGACTGCGGTTTACGGGTCAAATATATTCAGACTTACGCACACATTGTGTGAGTGCAAATGAGTGAATGTTGTTCGGTTAGAAACACAGCCCGAATCCGCGCAATGTCTCTGGAGACTTAGAGGCATGGACATTTCTCACCGAGAAAATCCATTGCTTTTCTCGGTGAGAAATGTCCTGAAAAATGAATGAAAGAACCACTGAGAATAACCACTGTAACGTCAAAATTACATAAGACATAACAGTTCCCCAAAACACCCGTCATTTACCACTTTCTAGTGTTTTCTGCGAAGAATAAGTCACGCAACAATCTCTCCAGCATGGTAGCCATGGTTTATAAAAGAACTGGAAAATGAAACCCGAAGTATTTGAAAGTAACTAAGTTCAAAGAGAGTGAAAGAAAGAAGAAGAAGAATCTATATACATTTCTTTGTTATGTGCTCTTTTCTTTTACGAAATTGCACCTACCACTGTTTGTCTCTGCATCACCCAAAGGTAGAAAATGCCTATGGCATTAAGTCCGCCTCTGTAGGTACATTTGTGTGCTTACAGTATGAAATATTTGCAGGTACTTCCAAAAAATCTAAGTTGTGTCAAACAATCAGAAATCAATAACGGTAGTTAAAACTATTATATTTTATGCAACTTATTTAGTTATTACGCTGAATTTATATGTAAGTCCGAGTGTCAAAGGACAGTAATATTAAGATGTACAATTAAATGTATTCTCATGTAATTTTTTTAATGAGAATAAAATGTATTTAACCCGAATAAATAAACAAAGTGAAGTAACTATCAGTTTATTTGCACATTCGGAAATAAGTTATAAAACCATTAAGTACACTAACAACTAACATGCTGCTTCAGGCTTAATGCCTTAATTGCCTCCGTTTTCCGGGTCCATTCTTTAGTGTAGTAAGAAGTTTTTATGCGTTGAGCTCGTGAGTCCAGGAACACTATTATACAGCCAAGGAAATTACTTGCCCGAGTTTCTGCTGAGTCAGTGATTGATGGACTGGTGGCGATACGCAGTTTTTGTGAGGTTTCATTGACGAGTCGTAGCTACGTACTCTACAATTTCTAGTGTTAAAGGACTTGGCAGCATTTTCGTTACATTGAACGTGTATGGAGTTTGATTCATCAGATCTTTCCGCCAATCCATGTAAGATTTAGTACCCACTTAATCTTTTCCACAACATTTTAAGAGGGTCGAGTTCCATTAATTTATCAACGTATGCATGGATATTTCGTATGTATATGGGATGTGAGATCAACACTTATTCATATTCAGAAGAGATTAGACTGTTAGACAGCTGACAGGCGTTTGGCGTGTTTTTAAGAGTAGGTATAGCATCTAGGAATCAATCCTATTATTCGTTAATATAATTACTTACGCCTTTTAATGATAACCTCAAGAACCAATTAGGTTCTCTTAGTAACGATAATGTATCAAATAGTTCATTGTTATTTGCCCTACGCATTCGTCCATTAGTCGGTGTCTAAAGATCATTAATATTTATTTAATGATGATTTTTCTACAATACTTCTTTGTATTTCGTTGTATCTATTCGTAATAACATTGTGCAAGTAAATTGCAATAACTGTTCTTCTTGACAGAACGTACGCATTCTCTTTATTCGGGAAGTGGAACTCCGCAGTAACACAATAGGATTAAAAATTCAAATTTCGATTCCATGTTCTTATTTTAAGAGGATCATTAAATGAATCCGCCTAAAAATATAACGTTACTTGACCTTTGGGACTGCTCCAACTCCAAATGTCGACGTTATCCAATTTTCCAACTTTTGGGAAAGGTTTCACCTTTTTGTCACATCGTAGGTCATTTTCATGGTTGGAAGCGGCTCAGTGAGCGCGATCGGGCCCTTCACGTAAAACACTTACTATAATTCCCATCAGGTCAAGGACGCGTTCCATTTCCCGAGATCATAATATTATGCATATTACATGACGTAAACAATGTGATGTTCAAGCATCGTGTAGCGTATGCTGTTGTTGCCCTTGCCAAAGTTGACGATAGTTAAAAAAGTTTTGTGACGTAACCGAGCGTTCGGTGTTCGAATTTTTTTATAGAAAACTTTTAAATTGAATTCGAACGTGCTCGTTGAACTTTCAATAAAGTAGATCGAATACATACTTGCATTCGTCTAACTTTTCTTTGATTAACCCAACAGATACCTACACTGATAAATCTTTAAGAAACTTGTCAACAACGTGTCCACTGCACAATTTCTGTTCCATTTTGATGCAAGTTTGAAAAGTTTGTCAATTCATTGATGGCGGAATTACATTTAGCCGCTGTTCGAGCCGTTGCCGTTGGCGAGGAGTGAATGTATCGCAGAGTGCAATGCTCACGCCGTTCAAATGACGATTATCGACACACTTGCGAGGAAACATTACAAGTAAAGTTTCAGGATAATAATTGTGAAAAATGGCTGGGAATTTTTCAGTTAGTGCTACCTCGCCGTGCCCTCACATATTGAAGGAGGGGCAATGACTCGAAGCCAACAAACAGCCTTACAATTAAAATTTAAGATCTGAATATTTTGGTTAGGTAAACGTATAACGTACCTATTAAATAAGTAATATTTATTGAATAAAATATATATTTAATTTTTATCTGCCGTATTTTATTTATTTACTAAACTCCGTTTATATTGCACGTCTCAACGCAAAGCGTTGAGTTGTGCTTTACTCTCACTCTCTCAAGGTCAAGCAATTATCTCGGCTTAAATTGCTTATATCCGATCCTTTTGGACTTTGAGTATTAAATGAGTTGACAAATATCAACAATAACACTTTTTTATGACAGTAGATACTTTTAAAAAACACTATTTTTGCTAGATAGTAAATAAAAAACCGTTTTGAAAAACTATTTCAGTGGACGTCGGGTTGTCTGTATGTTCGGATGATGTATGTGGTCACGATATCGCCCAAAAAACTTCACTTTTTGAGTCATTTTTTTTTTCATCCGCTTCAGTATCATTCTGAGTAATAGCCTATTGAAAATTACCGTCTAATTCAATCAAGTCATTTTTGTCATAAAATGAGCGTTGAGACGTGCACTTTTGGATTTTTCAAATTTTTTAGGACTTTTGTAAAAATACAAACGGGGTTTTATTATTGAGATAAAAAAGTATTTATTGCTCTCTACTGACATAAAAATAAAACGCATTTGTCGTGGCGTTGGTGCAACTAAAAAACTTAAAAAAGGCACTATTAAAAACACACGTGGTACTCTGCTTAGTGAACCTAAAAACGGTGTGTTGTAGAATTCAGAATAGATAAGTAAGTAGGTATCACGAAAAAAAAAACCAGTTTGTTCTCAATGAGAAGTATGAATAATTTCGTGACCATTAACTGCGCCTGGCTTAAACATTGGATTAAATGTAAAATTAAACAAGAAAACAAAATCTTACCCTTTGTAAAAGTTTGGGCCTGTTATCGAGAGGTTCCTCAATTGTATTCTTATTTCGTTCGTTGTCAGTTCTGTAGGCATTCCTGCGAACAAAATGAAGTCGTTATAATTAACGATTTTTATATTCGATTTTTATTCGAAATTAATGAAAATTGTTGTCCGTGTGTCCTGAAAAGCAAGTTCAGAATTTGCCGAGTCTTTTCCCAAATTTATTGAGGTCGGCTTTCAGTCTAACTAGGTGCAGCTGAATACCAGTATTTTACGAGTACATGGAGCAACTGCCTATCTGACCTGCGCAACCCAGCTACTGGGCAATACACTATATCCTTTGGTAAGTTTGGTTGTCAGTCTTTTGTGTCGATGAGAACGCCAAAATATATTCCTAAAGGCCACACAGTCTTACTCTTAAAATATCGTTAGGGGAGCCCCATTAAAGCCCTCCCCGCAGTTTCCTTATCCCTAACCTACACACATTTATAATTAGACCTTAGTGTAGCGATAAACCTCCGAGGTAGTGGTTCATCCCAATTGCATCGTCTACTAAGTAATTATTATGAATAATGTAGCGCCGTGTCCAAAGTTATGTTCTGCTGAATTCAAAGCAACTGAAGTTTTATCTTGCCGCATCCAGCATCTGCCTGCAGTCTTTCGCAGATCGTCATCCCACCTGGTCAGAGGACGTCCTACACTACGTTTGCCGAGTCGCGGTCTCCACTCAAGAACACGTTATCAGGATATTTATTGTTAATACCAATGTGATAAACTGTTATTTCATTGTGGTTATTATTACCCTACCCTACCCTAGACCTTTTAAAACATGGAGTGGAGAGAGTAGTGAGCTGGAAACTTATGGCCCAAAAAGTCCATCTGGAATGGTTTGGAGGAGGCTTTCTCCGTTACAGGCGGCCATTACAACACACAATACTAACCTAATTTAAGTACAAAACTAACATTACGAACAAATAAGTGGGTACCTACGCACCACAAACTACATTTTCCTAAGGGATAAAAATAAAGATAATTTTAACTTATAAGGAATACTGAATGCCCCGTTGGTGTAGTGGTTACAAGAGCTACTGCTGAGCGTGAGGTCGTAGGTTCGAATACCAACTCGGGAGGTTTTTTTCAGTAGTAGTTCGGCAATGTGGATTTGTGCCCGGTTAATAGGCTACCTTACGCTACTTACTTAAACATGACTAGCGAAATGACGGTGTACAGGTACATCTCTGCCTATCCGACCGGAAATATAGGCGTAATGTTATATTGTAAGGCCTGCAACAGTATTAACTTCAGTCTGCAGCAATCAACGGCCATCGACCTACAGTGTAGTGTCATCCATCCATGTAAGCGCACTTAGACTTTAATTACTGACGTGAAGCGCGAGCGTCTAGTGGCAAAAAGTCAAGCACAGAAGCGGATAAAAGCTTACCTATTCGATTCTAAATACGAATTTAAGAACAGATCTTTCGGTTTTACTTCAGTGGTCAAAGTAAGTTTTCAACAGCAACATCAATTTTATAAGACTAAAGACTTTTTTGGACCTTCTTATTTTGAAATCCATTATGCTGAGGCTTAGTACTGTGAGCATTCGAACCTTCTTGGATACTTATGCGTTTATGGTATATCAATAAGATAAACAATAATTCATATAATTAGTAGAGATTAGAGAGTCGTTGGCTGACAGGCGTTTGACATATAGATAACATAAAATAAGCAATGTAGTAATAAACCCTAACTATACTTATATTTTATATAAGGGAAGGTTTATCGGTATATATGTTTGTTTGTTATTCCTTCGTCATACGTGCTAAAACGGCTAAACGTATTTGGATGAAATTTTTCATGAAGGTAGTTCATACCCTGGATTAAAACATAGGCTATTTTTTTCTTCAAAGAAATGAAGTATACCTGAGGGAAATTCAAATAGTCCCATTTTGCCATTCCAACCGCTGGTAACACCGCGGGCCGCAGCTAGTATATATTAATAGGAATACGCCTTTTAATGATAACCTGGTAGATACCTACTTCTAGAACCAGTAAGGTTACTGAAGTCGTACTACTGCAATCTACTCTTAGCAATTTTATCCCTTACTACCTTCTCGAACATTCTATTAAATTTCGGAAATACCGTATCAAGACAGGTTCGCGTGCTCTTCTCGATATAGCGCGGAAGTTATAAGGGAGCATTCCATTGTTATACTTATCTCCCTGCACCACCTTCCACCCTCGTCGAACCTTGGGGTATTGGAGTCAGACACGCGATGAGTAAGGTAGGTATATCGCTAAATTGGATACTATTTGCGAAATGGCTGACGGCTGAAAATGCGATGGATTTTTCTTCCGAGTGTAACAATGTTGGTTTTAAAACTTGGAGTGACGAGTTGAACTTTGTTATTGAACAGAGAGACAAATATTATAATAATTACTTCCATATTGATATTTGGTACTCATATACAATATACATACATATTTAATTTGGCGCCCAACATGGGACATCGAAATTGTTTTAATTCGTATTGGCGCCCAACACGGGAAATCGTAATACACATGTATCATATTTAATTTCGCGATCAACATAAGAGATCAAAAACTTTTTGGATTTCCCTGGTGTTGGTCGCCGGTTTGGACAATGGTATTCATTGATAAAATAAACTGATGGAACCGTGATATTCTGTACAACGAAGAATGCAGAAAGAATGCGAAGATTTAGGAATAGTTTAGATAGTCCCCACAGGCCAGGTCTCCGTCGACATAATCAAAAAACATAAAACACTTCAGTAAAACCAATGAAACATTTTGGAAACGTGTGTATATTTTATCTAGGAGTTAAAGAGTTTTGGCCTTTTAGGAACAAAGTATAGGTTTCAAAACTACAATATTTGGTGCACACAATTTTTATATTCAAATTGGCGCCCAATATGGGACCTCGAAATACTTTAAGCCCGTTTTCGATGGAGAAAATCCTTCTGCAAGACAGGTAATGTTTCGCGTCTCTTATTTCAGTGACAATGATTTCCAAACTATTTTCAATAAAACTAGCGCCTAACATGCCAACAAAATATCGTCTTACTTATCTGGCTGCATCATGGCGGGTGACACCTTCTTTCTTAGATTAGCGAGCGCCGTCAGCTCCTCTCTTTTTCTAGAAGGAGCTGGCGCGCCGCACAACGTCAACATCGGCGTCGGCGTTGGCTGTTGGGTGCGCGATAGTAGTCTGAAAACAAAAATGAGAAGTTTGGTCACTTATTTCTAATTATTTACCTAGAAGACCTATTTTAGGTTATTTTGCTCACGTAAATAAAAAGAATCCACTTGAATGTTTTTTATTTAGCTAGCTAGCAGGCTGCGCAATCCAGCTAGCAGATGTCTTATCTCCCTTAGCGGATAAAAGTTTTCAATTTCCGGTATCCGTCAACTTGGAAAACTAGATTGTGCAAGAGTGAAGTGCTCAGCTTTACGAAGTTATTAAATCTCACATATAAATATTTAAACCTATAATAATATTTTAAGTACTTATGCTGCAGTGGACTCTTGTGGACTCTATGCTGAACACCCAAAAACCACTCAGAAACGATTTCAGTTCTCAAAAGCTAGCTATTATATGCCGTTTTTGCATTCAATGCCCAAAGGAAAAACCTTTCAAAGCAAATCATGAAAACTTCAATCGGAGGTCGTTGACAGTTGAATTATTAGATTTGAAACAGAATTAGATTGGTACATTGGATTACTTTTCAGTGTTCCAGATCCGTTGAGCAGGTTCTTAGTTGTCTCGGCAAATTGACGACCACAAAAGTCGCGATCAGTACTGTGACTTATATTAATTTTATTAGGCAGGCGGTTTATTAACAGAAATGCTAATGATTTCGCCAATTAGGTACGGTGTTTTCATCGTTTAATCCACAGCAGCTAAGTAGCACTGTGGATTAAACGATGAAAACATATACATATTATTAATATTTACTTCGAAAATCGTACCTAAATGGTCATCATGCAGTGCCGTAGTGTTACACTGCGGCTTCAATTTTTAAGTTCGTAACTGTGAATGATTTCTTAGCCAATCAAAGTTAATGACACAAAGGTAGTGTAGATTTTAAAGTTAGAACTTTTGTTTCCTCCAATCACTGTTTTTTTTTTAATACGAGCATATTTAAATGAAAATTATCTTACAGTGTAACCATTAATTTGCTAAAGCTAGCGAAAAACAATGAACCGTTTATTTTATGGTAAAATGGGCATTAGTGAAATTGGTCTCAGAAAGAAGGCTTGCATAAACAATGGGCCCGTACGCAGATAATGCTTTAACACCGATGCCGATTATCCATTACTGACACTAAGCACAAGCAATGAGATTGCTATCTTTTGAAAAATAAGAATGAGAGACATTCTGAACGGTATTTGATCTTGATTCAACTTTAAGACGATTCTTAAAGCATGACACATTATTTTCTAGAATGATCTAAATTGAATTAGACTTTTTAAGATTTGTCGTCTCCCTGCTTAATTTACGATTCTATTAAATCTCAAGAAGGTTCTGAATCTTTAAATAAAAATCCAACCATGAGTACCTACTTACTCGAAAAATAAACAAAAAAGATGAACCTACCTTTTAGAGGCCGGCGTCCTTTTCGACAATAACGTGTAATCATACAGATTTGAGCTCGAAGGATTGTTGTTGAGAGGTGGCGGGTAATACGAGTCTTCATCTTTGTAATTATTGTTGACTAACGCCGATTTTAACGGTAACAACTCAACAGTGTCGTTGGGACGTTGTTCGCGTGGTGTTGTCATAGCGGGACTGGCATCGTGCGGCCACGCCGGCTGCTTGCAGCCTACTGAAAGAAGTGGCCTTGAAAATGGTGCAGCGTAGGGCTGGGGAAGTGGTGTTATCTGTTGTTATCGAGGAAGCTGCATGATGAACATGCCATGTCATATCGTAGTATGTACACACATAACTTGGTTCCATAAATCTGTCTACCATTATTGAAGAATTCATCTCTTCACGGGTTTAAAATAGATTCTAGCTTTATGGGTCAGAACTCAGAGGAACTGTAGCACTACTCAGACTGAGACCTCCGTACAACAATAATTTTGCCATACTTTGCAAGATGTAAAAACAGAGCTAATAAGCCTCATTAACGAAGGTATTTTTTTAACAAAGATGGTAAGAATTTATTTCTTCATTTATTATTTTTTGTTTTGATAGAAATTTGCAAAATAATTTATCGAACATTTTTCGCAGACAGCCATTTGAACATCACTATTGTTCGGGAGGAGGTGCCAGGCAGTTCCGGAGCGAATCCCGGGCCGCGCATGCGTGCAATATTGCGCGTTCTGTCATTTTCAGCCATCCCTGTTATATCCAGACAATGCGACTTTCAACCTAACCACAGACTGAAACAAAATTTAACTATATTGACAACAGTCACTATAATATTAAATGGTTTTCATGTGGCCTGAGGTTTCCAGTGGCATGGGTATATTGTCCCTCAATCACAGGTTTTCAAGTATTATGTTATGTATACGTGATTCTTTGCCCTCAGTCGCACTCTTGACACTAAAAAACCATGACCTGTGGCAGGGGATGATCCTGGAATGTCAGCTGAGGTCTTTGTCTGTCCAAAGATTATGAGCTCAGTGTGAACGACCTGATTAAGGAGTTGAGCAAGGCACCAGTGGGCCTCAATTAAATCGTTGTGTTAGTTATTAATTAGTAGTAGTTATGCTAATGCTAATGATTCTGTTCAGCTCCTCAATATAAAAGGGTTTAAGAAATCTGCTGATTATTTGTGATCAGCTGGTCTTCTGAAAAAAACCTCACCGCAAAAAGTTAGGTGAAGTGAGCGTGAAATGAACTGTCAACCTGTGTATGTGATGACAGCTCACATTTTTCACGGGGATATTGAACAGAATATTACTGTATGCAAAAAAAATGCCTATAAAACAGAACTGCTGCTAATCAAGTCGGGACAAGGGGCCAAATAGGGCAAATGTGCCAATGGAGGGCAAATCAAATCATTTATTTGCATAGAACAGGTTGAGAAGATGTTACAAAAGCTCGAACGGTATAATCACCGGCAAATAAGATGGCAAAAGTCGTTAGATGCGCACAAGTCGTTTTTTAGGTCTCTTTGGTGGTCAAGCGGGACGCGGGGTATGAGGTAGCGTCGATCCGAGGGCGCGATTGGTGCATCAGTCGACCCTTGCCTCCCGCACCGCGCCTTCGTCCCGTTCGCTCCCGATTACATTTCAGTGCACGAAAATTGAACCCTTTGTTTTGGTTGTGTTAAACTTAAGTGTTGTTATTGTTTTTAAATTTAGGATAGAGTTCCTGAAAAGGCATAGCATACGAGGAAAGTATGCTCAAACCAGAGTTATACAAATTAATAAAATTGGAAAAAGAACAATTTAAAACATACAGCATTGACCAAACACTTGCAGAACACAACCATAGTGTTCTGCGATTGCGACTTTCAATATGATGCCAAGGGTAGTTTTATTAACGGATAGTGACGACGACTAGTTATTTTTTATTTTTATTTATATAAACTTTTTTGAATTTTAAATGCACGTTATTTATAACCCCTAATAAACTTGAATTCCTCTCCCTTCTTTTACTTTGTTCTATACAGACATGATTAAATATAAATGATGGCAATAACAATAGAATAATGACGATCAATAAAAGTTATCACTTTTTTGTGCCACTAAGTGTACGATGCGCGAACTTACCCCCACTACGCCAAAATCTTGCCATCTTATTTGCCGGTGACTATACACTGTTAATAACCAATAAGGTGTGCAAATGTCATACAGTCCAGAAATTATATCTATCAAAATTATTTATGTCAAATATGATGTCAAATTTACAATATTTTATGTCCAATATACATATTATTATCATTAAAATACAATATTTTTGTCACCCAAGTAATCCCTAACATCATAATAACATTTATTTATTAGGAATGTTTGTAATTTCTTTTTAAATTGAATAATCGGTAATTGTTTTATGTCATCTGGCAGTTTATTATAAATTAACGATGTCATGCATAAAATACTTTTATTTAAGAGTGCCGTTTTACCATAGGGTATTTCTACCTCTAACCTTTTTTTATCTCTTTCGATAAACGCATTTAAATGCAGTCTTATAGTACTCTGGATTTGATTTTACAAAAATATTAGCTTCATAAATATACAGGGAGGGTAATGTGAGAATTTTAAGATTTTTAAAGTGAAGTTGACAGCTTGTCGTACTATCTATTTGGCACATTGCTCTGATGCATTTCTTCTGAGCTTTAAATACAACGTCTTTGTCTACCGAATTTCCCCAGAATATTAAACCATACCGTAGTAATGGTGCAACTAGTCCGTGATAGGCCGTTAACACGGCTTTTTTTATTTACTAATTTAGTTAGTTTATATAGCGCGAATGAGGATTTGTTAATTCTTTTACACAGATTGTCTAAATGAGTTCTCCATGACAGTCTGTGATCAATATAAATTCCCAGAAATCTTGTGCTTGTTACCGGTTCTACTGTCTGTCCATTGTAATTAACATTAATATTTTTTTGTTGAGTTCTTTGGTAGAAATGCATTATATTTGTTTTGCCCATATTTATTTTTAGATTTTATCTCGGGAGATGAAGATAGCACCCAGAACCATGTCGCGTATCTTAAAAGATGACTTAGGACTTGCAGCCTATAAGAGACACACTGGTCATTTTCTAACTGATAATTTTAAAAAGAATAGGGTGGCAAAATCGAAACAACTACTGAAGCGGTACGCAAAGAGAGATCACAGAAAAAATTTGTTTACGGATGAGAAAATCTTTACTATTGGGCAACATTTTAACAAACAAAATGAACGAATTTATGCTCAAAGCTCTAAGGAAGCTTCCCAATTAGTCGACAGAGTGCAACGTGGGCATTATCCGACTTCAGTGATGGTTTGGTGGGGTGTTAGCTATGAAGGAGTGACTGAGCCATATTTTTGTGAAAAAGGTATCCAAACATCGGCACAACTGTATCAAGATACCATTCTTGAGAAGGTAGTTAAGCCCCTTAACAACACCATGTTCAATAACCAAGTATGGTCCTTCCAACAAGACTCGGCGCCGGGTCATAAAGCTCGGTCCACGCAGTCTTGGTTGGAAGTGAACGTTTCGGACTTCATCAGAGCTGAAGACTGGCCGTCGTCTAGTCCTGATCTTAATCCGCGGGATTATGATTTATGGTCAGTTTTAGAGAGTATGGCTTGCTCTAAACGCCATGATAATTTGGAGTCCCTAAAACAATACATACGATTGGCAGTGAAGAACTTTCCCATGGAAAGAGTGCGTGCTTCTATTGATAACTGGCCTCAACGTTTAAAGGACTGTATTGCAGCCAATGGAGACCACTTCGAATAAGATTTCATATTTTAAATTGTTTTATATTTATGTAATAAACTAACACACTGTAAAAGTAATAAATAGTATTTGCAATAAAAAAAAATATTTTTCTTCGTGACAATATTTATGGCAGGACATGCTAGTGTTCAGGAAACCCGTAGAAGTCGTGCTTACTGACTGGCTGTATGACTCTCTGCTTGAAAGCTTGAGGAAGTGATGATGACGTCACGCTGAGGGGAGCTCTGCTCGAAGGCTGCGCTGATGTTCATGTTCGGGGTCACCAATCTGGGGTATGAGGAACAGGGTGTAAAGTTCCTCATCCACCATATAAAAGGGAGGATCCTTCGACCAGACGGGTGTTGTGTCTGGTGGGCAACTGCTGGATAGTTTTTTTTTTTTTAAGTAATCAATCACTTATTCTGGACCAAACATTCATAATAATTCATAAGTTGTTGTCGGGCTCTTTTATATATACTCAGTCGCGTGGATAACTTTAATATCACGATGTAGGACACGTCGATTTAGTTCGTATGTGGCGAGATAAATGTCGCTACATATTTATCGGTTTGTGGAGTAACATGCTTGCCGGAAGATTTTCTTAGGCTAAAGAGCAGAGGATAGTACATCTATCCGAAATGGATTGCCGATGTTTATATTCATGTCAGCCATCGACTGCGAAGACTTTGGATGCCTTATGTGTTCAGCACATTTAAACCAGCAGACACCTCATAGGACTGAAGCAGAAGTCATATCGAGGGTAGGCACGTGTAAAAAGAGTATAGTTAAGGTACTGGCTGATAAGATGTGTGCTACCGAGACCTTCAAAGGCTGGTTGAAAATAGCTGGGTGAATTATTTGTACTTATTATGTGGCGTCACGTATCATGAGTTACATACGCGGCGTGTCATGTCTAATATAAAGAGGGATTACGAAGGGACTCTTCCCAAGGCACGGACAGGCTGGTTTGTCGCGGTTTACATTAAGTTCACTTTATATTCTGTTAGTTTTAGATTAGAGCATAACCGTAACCTCACCGTGTGTTATTAAATTAGTTAACCCTAGTCGGTTCATTATTTACTGCGAATACCTTACGAGACGCGTACAAAAAGGGGACAGGTAGAATATCCGACCTGTTTCCCCAAAATTGTATGCATAGAGGAGTCGGTGTTCCGCGTTGCTCTGTGATTATATGTTATTTAACTATTGTTAAGGACTTTTTAATATTTTTTTTTATAATGGATCCTGGGCGAAAATGTAAATCGCAAGATTTTAATTATTATTATTGTCTATGACATTTCCCGGGATACTTGGCCGCGATGGTCCCGGACCTTTGGAAGGTATACGAGGCCAAACGCAACGTGCAGAAGCCGATTTGAAGTTTTTAGTGAAGTGAGGCACCAATCGACGATTTTCCCTGTTTATACTATTCAAATAAACCTAAGGAAAAAACCTGGTTGGTACAGAACTATTGCAGGTTAATGGCTGAGACAACAAAGACATTGGACTACAGGTTTGGTGGCTAAAGTGAACTGGTTACCTATTAGTATGCAAGGATTATATGTCTCCTGCTTTACTAATGTTATGCGTGTACCTACACGGAAAAATGGCAGAAGGTGACTTACATACCCACAATTGGGTCCCCTAAAATAGCCATGGACATGGTCACGTAGCGACAAGAGGGCAACGTAATATCCGGACGTGATCGAGGAGTGGATAGATATTCCGTCGCTATCAGGATAATCCCGATAAGGTCAAGGTCCCTATCAGCATCTTATTGGAATATTTTCTACTTACGAGTACGTTTTCTCTTCCATATTTCCTCTCAAGCCAGCCAATAAAGACAAGTAAGAATCTCGGTTCTGGTCTTCAATTGCCGGTTTTAAATCTTTCAAGGGATAGAGCTCTGTTTTCCGGTTGTGACCAACCGGATTGTAGGTCTAATGACGAGAATATATAATACATAATATATAATATAAAGGCAAGCCGGTGATGACCAGCAAAACTTCGGGATCGAATCTACGAGTACTACCAACAGCTCGCCACAAGGTTGCCCGGTGCTAGCTAGTGGTCTGTGGTTGGTGTGTAGGTATCGTGAGAGACCGAAGTTTTTTTTTTCGGAATATGCCCATTAGAAAACTTTGAAAGCTCCTAACTCGGAAACTAAATGGTATCTATGGTCCAGGTTAACCCAATACTGTAAAAAAAATTAGCACATTTCTAAAACAAAAAGTGGCAGTCCCAAGAATTTTTATCACGTTTTTTTTTATTTGCTTCTCATAATGCCCCTAAGCGTATACTGCAACTCCTACAACTCCGCCAATGAGACGACACACTGACCCTTTACTACCCTACTAATTTCTCTTTCAAAAGTTTCTAAAGAAAATAATAAAAATAGGTGGCATGATACAGACCATGACATGATAAATATGTGATACAAGCCTACATTCAGGAGTGAGTCGGACAAGGCCACAAGTTAAACCTTGTGGCCTTGTCCGCCTACTATAACTAAGAGGACAGCAAAATGGAAGAGATAAACTAAAATCTATGGAATTTCGAATATTCTTATTTTCAGCCATCATATCCACTACATGAAACGTGAGTTTCAATACTAACTTGTAGTTTCATAGCACGATT
Source organism: Phlogophora meticulosa (assembly GCA_905147745.2). Classification (NCBI taxonomy): domain Eukaryota; kingdom Metazoa; phylum Arthropoda; class Insecta; order Lepidoptera; family Noctuidae; genus Phlogophora; species Phlogophora meticulosa. The sequence continues at coordinate 17,498,846 of LR990519.1, forward strand.
TCATCCAAATTCTGGAAATGTGGTCCATGTTTAAGTTTTTCTATGCATTGAAAATTAAAACAAATGAAATGCAAGTTTTGACATTCCTGTTATCAATTTCCGCCGCCATTAATCTTATTTAACATCCATCGCTATCTATGGAAGGAAATATTGCACAGACAATTTCGTGTTTTGTGCTGTGAGTGTGAGTAATAGAGAATGGCAAAAGTGACACTCATTGATCATTGGACATTGATGTTATTTTAGAAGTGGTTCGGGGTTCCCTTGTTCCTGTTTTCCTGTTTCTAAGATACCATTTTACTAGGTCGGCTTTGAAAACGGTAAGCTTTTGTGTAATTTGGCAAAAAGCGAACATTTTGTATCTAACAACGAAGCAGAGAAACAATTATTTTCGTGTTATTGTGCATTGTGCAGTTATGACTTGATTCCAAATGTAAGAGGAAAATGGTTTGCTTTTAATTCTGATATCATTCAGTGTCCAAATTCGTTGTAAAAATCTACCTATTCTTATGATTGCGGTCAGTAAACCTACTTATACGGTTTCATCTTAGTAAGTGACGCATTTCATCGTAAATTATTGCTATTAATGTAAATAATTCCTTAATTTATCCAGCCAGGACTAGACCCTAAAAAGTTTCGACTTACGACAATTGACTGTAAAAATAATATCTATTGGGGTGTCTCAGATAACTGAGACACCCCAATAGATATTATTTTGTGTATCTATGTATCTATATTTATTAGTAAATAATTGTTAGTAGTTACTAGTATGGGGTGTGTCTTGTGCTAAATGGATACCTATTTAAAGGGTTTTATTCTTACTGTCTATCTCTTCAAAATTATATTAGAATTAAATAAAAGTATTGTTTCTGTTGGAATCAAGGCTTGCGTAAAGCAGTGCAATTTATGATTTGGCTTAATGCTATGACTGTGCTCAATTTATTATTATTTTTTACAGGTAACCTAGCCATGGAACCATATGTAGCTCCCTCAAGTTCACGTCATGAACCAAAACCTCGGGTAAGCATGAAAAGAACTTACCATTTGTTCATAAGAATAACAAATCTCACTACTATAACATAAACACTTTAGACTACAATAGTGTAGCATATTGCGGCATTCCATAATTGTTCAATACTTTATAGAACAGAATTGTTTTAATGTGTCCACATAAAATGTATGCTGATAGCGATATTATTGTGCCATATGCTATAAGTTAGCTGCCCTAAAACATAAATGAGTGATATTGCAATTTTCAAGACAATTAGTTTTTGACCCTCTGTTTTTTACAGAATATGTTTGGATCTGTTACGGCTATATTTAAATGCAAGACCTCTGATGCAAATAAGCTCTGCGTCCACGATGTATTGATCACGCTGAAAGGCGATGGACATTATGATATTGGAGGTACATATGGAGGTGCAGATCAAGAATTCTGGTTCTCCTACACAACATCTGTATGCAGTGGAGGCAATTACTTACTTAATTTGTTTGTGTGCCATAAGAGAATTGGATCTTTCGGCATAGATGTTGCTAGCTCAAGTGAACTGACTCAAAGGGTAGCACCAGAGGATCATGGTCCTCATTTGCTATTACCTGAAGGTATGACTCATTACACTTTTAAGTCAACAAAAGTGAACAAAATCTTTTACATAAAAACGTTCTGTTTCAAGAAACTAGATCGCTTCAACCTATCCTGTACACTCTTCATACCAATCAAAATAAAAGTAAACCCAAGTTTTGTAATGAACATAAATGTTATAAAAGCTATAAAACTACAACATGATTTGAGTGAACTTCTGACAAAGCAGGAAACAACAGATTTTGAGCTGGAATCTGCTACTCACAAAAAGTTCCCAACACACAAGATACTTTTGGCCGCACACAGCCCCGTACTTAGAAATATGCTTAAGAATTCTGAACTTAATTCTTTATCTGTTGACATAAGTGATAATGACATTGAATTGCTTTTACAATTCATATATACAGGCACAATAAAAGACGTGATGAAGCAAGACTGCCTGAAGCTATTAGAGATAGCAGATAAGTTTGGATTGATTCAACTGTTAACTTTGACTCAGCATGTGATTGGTGATCAGATCAATGTGAACAATGCAGTAGAAATGGCAATGATTGCCAAGAAGTATAAGCTGGAGGATTTACAAAAAAGAGTGTTTGATTATATTGCATTACATCCTAAAGTGTTGGAGACAGACGCATGGAATGATCTCACTGATGTTGAATTAACTAAGTATCTGTTCCGATACACTCGTTCAATGAAAAACTAAGGTAGTCAGGAAAGTAGAAGAATCCTTAAACAAGTACAATTGTGTGGTGAATTTGTTATTATAGATGTTTGGGACTCAATGATAGAGTGTTCCATGATTTCATAAACATATTGTAAATACATCTCATTATCACTAGGCGCAATCTTTTGCACTTACAATATATATCTGTGTAGTATATGTGTGTCTGTTTAGAATATTTTTAAGACTAAATTAGGTATAGATAATCTAATTTAAATTGCGCACTTACTTTTCTATAAAAACAAGCAAACAAATGATATGTGTAATAAGCAATGGTGTGCAATTTTAACATTTACTGTGCCGGCCTATCAATAGAAATCATTTATTTTAATTAGACCATTAAAAAAGCACTTTAGAACTTCAACTTTAAAATACTTAAATGATTCTAGTCGTCTCTTCCAAAAGGTAGTTTTGTCTGAAGAAGAATGGGCAAGAAACTCCACACGTACATACGCACGGTTAAAATAAGCTTTTTACAATACAGTAACAATAAGTGTGTGTATAGTAAAACAGTTAATCTACTTTTATCAGTAACATGTGTAATGTACTCACCAAAATGTGCGTTTGCATATAAGGGGTTGTCTCCATAATCTAAATACATGGTGCACAATACATATTAAATTAGATTATCTACACTAAAAATTTTTGCCAAAAAGGAAGTTTGGTAAAGTTTTGCGTGCAGCTAGTTCTGCTATACTTCAATGTGCTTAGATGTTTAAGTAATTCCAGCATAATATTTGTAAATGTTTGTTTGTATTTGTTTTTTATGTCATTTTTTAATAATGTGATCGTGGCTGCTCGACTAATATTGCTAAGTACAGAAAACCTAGATTGGAATGAATGTGATACTTTATTAGGGGAAGGAATGATTTTGAACATGGTAAAGGTCTGTGATAGTAGTCCGAGCATATTATGAAGTGTGTGTTGTGTGTGTCATAAAAAATGACTTGCACATCCTTTAGGTGGTGTGACCACAGCTTTAACGTATAAGAAACAAAATCAAATTAATTTATAATGACAAACTTTTATAGTTCTTGTATTGTTAGACGGGCCGATTTCCGCAACTCCACGACGCACTACATGTGCGTCGTGGAGTTGCGGAAATCGGCCCGTCTACTTGTACTAAAAACATGGCCAATATTATTTCATGACATTTGTGACGTGGAAACTATTAAATAGATAAATTAATATAGTTTTCAAACGTTTATTGTAATAAAACAAAAAATCAATCATCGAAATCTGATTCATCATTTTCATCAGTTACTGTTGTGTTTTGTTCTTCGTCACTGCTTTCTATTGATGCATTTTCTGCATCAGGGAGCAAAAGACTAATGGTGTCCGAACAGAATGGGCTACTTTTCTTCCGTGGTGGTTTTCTAATGCTACTTAAAAAAGGGTCTGACGTTAGTAACAGTCTATTTAAAATGTCCCTATTACATTTTTCTCTGTCAAATTTTCGCGAGAAGTTTTGCCTGTAAAGCCTGAAATGCTTATTTCTAGCTTCGGCAGCTTCTTCAGAGAGCTGCCCAATTGGTAATATAGATTGAGATATCACTGTTGCACCATGCATTAAAATTTTATGAACGGTAGGCGACATTGGGTGCCATTCATACAACTGCACGTACAAAATAGCAGTTTCATAGGTGTAGGCTTCAAACTTCTTTGCATCAATCGCGTGACCACTTGAAATTGCTTCTAAGATTACTTTGAATCTGTAGATCAATGTGGAATCTATTCCAGTTATTTGAGAAGCTGTTTCGGGATCAGAAAAAAATCTTCTCGATGTATTTCCATCATTACTGTTCCCGAACCCTGCTTTCGGCATATCCACTAAAAGGCCCATTTGCTCCCGAAATGCTTTTTGTAATGATACAAAAATCATTTCGGGAGCAAATTAAGCCATTTTTTAACGCCAAGTTTGTAAGACACATGCAATAAGGATTCAAAGAAACGTATTCTTGCGTGGAGAATCGATAGCCCGAATTTGAGACTTTCTGGGTCTACTTCCATTCCTCTGGTTAGATTATTAATTTTTTTGGAAGTTAGCCCACAAATGTAGCACCTCATAGTTGAAGATGTATTGGTAGCTGCATTGCATACCTTGGCGTCCACCATTGTTGGTAGTAATTTATGAGTTACGTAAATTATTCCACTGGATGTTGATATTTCTGCTTTTGTTAATTTTTTTGCTTTATTATCTATATACGCAAATTCTTCATTAGTTATGTCCTTGGTTTCACTATAGGTCTGCAGAATCTTGGAGATGAAGGCAGTGGATTTTGCCATATAATTTTTTTTCTTCCATTATCTGTAGTTTCTAATCGCAATGGTACGAGAGAACTATGAAATATGTTCGAATCACTGTCCGTATTATTTTCAATTTTTTGCTTATATTGCGATTGTTGAGAACCATCGCAGCCCCATTTCATAATTAAAAGAAATTTTTTCTTTTCTTCTTCTGTACAGCTGTATATTACATCTTCCAAATATTTACACAACCGTAAACATGTATGATGTATGGTTGAGTAAATCTTGTAAGACAACTTCCGCACAAGTTTCCGTAACTCTCATTGACTGTTCTGCTGGATAGCAATCGGTTTTTGCTTTTTTTATCAAAGAGTAGCAAGGGTATATATTTTTATTTGCGCTGTGTATAATTTCCCACAGTCTTCTACTAAAATCTCCTTCGACGAAAATAGCTAAGGCTTCAGATGGTGAATGCTTTTTTATTTTACTTTGATTATTTGAAGAAATTGCTTTTCGAAACTTTGTAGCTCTTGTTGGAGTCACAGTGATGTCTTTTATTATTTTAGATGCATCCTTATTTCCTCCGGCACGTTGACTCATTTGAGCAGCATAAGTCAACTCATCTGTTGATACAGTATCTCGTAGACCTTTTGTTTTTCTTCGCTTGGATCTATCACTAGATTCTCTGAATTCCTTTGAAGGACGACCCGGTTTTCCTATAGTCCAAAGGGGGAATTTGAGGGTGTTTTGAAGCCACTGTACATTTTTTTTTAGAAAGCGGTCATGTTTGTAGTTTGCTGCTACCCATTTTCGTTTAAATTCACACTTAAAATGGCTCATTATATGTTTTAATGTCTCTAGCTCACTTTCAGGACATTTTGTTATCTGTATATTTTTTAAAAATTAGCATCTTAGCATCAATTTTCTTGTCAGGGCATTCTTGCACGATATCATATAATTGCTTATTTGACATGTTCTTGAAATTCTGAAATCTAAAAACAAAAAGAGGATTTACTGTAAATAATCTTGTTTTAAATTAATTGTCCATTTTGTTTGAATGTGTGCTAAACAAAATGGCGGAATAAAGCGGAATATTTTCTTTCACACTTCTCTTTAGGAAAGTCTAAACTTTATTTAAAATAATAGATCATTACTCGGAAATGCTCGGAACACATACAAAACCGCTTCTGATTTTTTTTTTTAATAGTCAAAGATATTATTTTAGTATCCTTTACAAAATTAAAAAAAAAAACATTTGTGAGTCTATAAATTATATGAAATGATATTATTTATGTTGTTACATACCTTGAACTTCCATATTCGTCGTGTTTATCCCACCAACTATTAAGAAAGCGACTAAAACAGCAAATGTTAGGAGCACAAAAAATACGGTTATCGAGAAGACTATGGACCGCACTGGACTACGACTTAGTTCCGACTACCTGTGTACCGTGCAGGGAAGGGATAAGGGTGCGAGGTTTGCGGTACGTTATGAATAGGTTATTTAGCTGTCAGAAAGTGATGGTTGCATTGAGTTAAGCCATAATTTAAATATTCGACTTATGGCCAGGATTTTTATGTCAATACTCGTATGTGCGACGTAGCGCGTATTTTGCGTAATTTTATAGTTCTTTTAATGTTTGTATTTATTTGAATTGATTTATTTTGTTACTTTCTGTGTATTAAATACCAATTAAATCTCAATGTTACATAATATGTTTTATTTCTTGAGTTTTTAAATATGAAATGATTTTATGAAGATCTTTTCGTCTTTTAAGTGAAGATGGGCCTGAGGTGGTCCTCCAGCAGATTGCAGATTAGAGAAATTTGCCTGAAAATCAACAGACCCAAGGCAAGATCGCCGAAATCACAGAACTGATTCTTGTTGTGGGATTCCGACAAACTCTCCTGTCCTGAAGCCATTAGAGCTTGATAGCCTAGCTATGAAGCTCTCCGACTAACGGTATCGAGGTACACTCTTGCAAAGTGACAAGAAAATAGATCTAAATGACAAGCACAGAATTAACACAGGGTGGATGAAATGGTGATAGGTAACGGGAGCAATGTATGACTTCCACATTCCACATAAACCTTCCTATACCCACTTATTGGGCTTGTAGACCAACAAAATACCCTTTCAGTGTTTTCTTTTTGTTATGTCAATGCTGGAATTTAATACTTTTTATTAGCTGCCTGATTCCTTGCTACGTCAATTCCAGGAAAGTGCGAGCAGCACTTGTGGCTGCATCATGTACATCGGTCTCAGGTCTTCTGTGTTTTGTACTGAAACTGATTTGATTCTGCTTAGAATAAATTGTATGTTTACTGTTCTTCTGCCTAATCTTTAAAATAAAATACGTTTGTTTAAGCTTATTTTTGTAAACAAAAATCTTAGGTACCATTTTTCTGAGACTTATAAAATACAGTTCCTGTGTATGTTAATGAATGGTAGGTATATTGCCGATAAATTAGATTTATCTATTGCATGATATTCCCATGTACCAGAAAAATAATTCCACGATAGGTACTTATTTAGTATTTTTAAAGGGAAATTATATGTGCGGCAACAAAAGTTTTCTTTAGCACCTGCAACCTACCTTCTTTTTTTATATGTAGGCGACGAGTTAATAGAACAGCTTCAATTATATTAATTCATCATCTTTATTATTCCAACAGAATATCATAAAACCAGCGTCAATTTACGAGCGTAAATTAATATGACTCCGAGCTACCGATAAATATATTTACTTCTGATTTGATAACTCAGCGACTGATGTTGTAAGTGAGCTACTTTATATATTTTAGAGATTCAACCTCTGTCTGCTAATAGAATCAAATTCCAGCCTCAAAATTAGAAACCAAACTAGTACTTTTTTGTTAAATTTGATGTCATTTGCGTATTTCTTTGTAAGCTTATGTGCTTGAATTTGTCTGAAACAAATCAAATTTATGGTTACTAGACATTAGGTTATTTATGGAACTAGTTACAGTAGGTTATTAATTAAAAAAAAATGGTTAGGTTAGGTTAAAACTGTGACCACCTACGCACGAGCCGAGCGAGCGAAGCGAGCGGTGCCGCGGCAGCGGCCGGCGAGTGCCAGAAACGACTAGATTATATAAAAAAAAATATGGAAAAAAAGATTATTTTTAGGAGGCTATCGAGAGAAATAATATAATTATAATAACATTATTATTACCTTAACCTTATTATTATTACTATTAACCTACTGTAACTAGTTCCATAATTATAACCTAATGTCTAGTTACCATAAATTTGACTTGTTTCAGACAAATTCAAGCACATAAGCTTACAAAGAAATACGCAAATGACATCAAATTTAACAAAAAAAAGTACTAGTTGGTGAACAAGTTTTTGTTCAAACGTTCACTTGCCAAACATAGGTTTTCGTAACAATTATTTGTAAAGAGATTTTTTGGTAAGTGATAATTTGGCAATTTCTTTTCGGTAAAACAAGGGAGACCCGTTCATTTGGGTAGGTATAATAGTCAATTACTTATGGTAACTTAGTGGAAATTAGAGCTTTCATTGACCATTATTTGATGACAATAATAAGGAAATTTTATGTTCAAATATAGTAGATTCACTCATCAATTACTTATGCTAAAGTATAAAAATAAAGGTGACTCTATGAAATTAGAGTACGTTGATATTATTTTATAGATGAAGTTGATACACTTATTAGAAGCTGGCAATGAGTAGACATATCACAAATTTTGTTGCTTAAGAATTATCACCATGTTGCGTCATATTAACAGTAGCTTGTTTTACAATATACGGTCGCTTATAAATCATTTATTAGACGCTAAAAGTTCGTCGCTGACCTATTAATTCATTAGACAACTAAATATATTTGCAGACGAGAATGACATTTTAAAGAAGCTGCCTTAATTAGCACCCATTTTTAAATATCGTTAAATTAGGTTCCAAACATTCGGTCTGTGAGACCGTACGCGAGTGTAGGTATAAAGGCACGGCTATAGTGTATTAAACATAGAGGAAGGGTTGTAGCAGAACTGAACATAATATATTTTGGGTGGTACTTATACAATTTACTCAAGGACAAGGAGCAGGGTTATTTGACCAGAATTTAGGGAACAGGTTTGGATATAAGATTAAGTGTGATATATCAATTATGTCGCTGGAACTCATAGCAATTTACAAGGCAGTAACTTATGTCTTGAATCAAAATTTAAATAAAGTAGTTTTTTTTTTCAGATAGCAAAAGCGCACTCCAACATATCGCTCAATGCATACGCTATCGATGCGCCTCTGCTGAAGCCAGAGGCGCATCGATAGCGATTTCACCAGCTTTTTCATCGAACACCATTTCTTCAAAATGTCTCTGAATAAAGGCATTTGGGATAAAAGCACTCAAGGTCAGCCAACTCGCGTTCCCTGGTTCGAGAATACTAAATTAGATAGAAATTATGTGAAACTGATATTAAGACTCCGGTCTGGGCACTATCCATCGGCAAAGTTTTCATTTCTTATGAAAAACCCTGATTTTCCTAATTGCCCAGTGTGCAATCAAATCGAGGACGTGCAGCATTTGCTGATGGAGAGTGCTCGGAACGGACTAGAACGCAGTTATTCGTGAAGGATTTAAAAATAAATAAACTTGATGTAGGCATAATCCAATCCATCTTGTCTGTACCTACCATCTTCGGAGATTATCAAAAAGTTGTGCCATTTAATTAAGGTCCTCCACGAATAACTCCATTTTATTAAATATTAAGTAATGTTGTAAACTATTACCTACTGATTAAGATAGCCAACTAATGTAAAAGGGTACGATGGGGCTGATATATCTTTGATAAAATAAACTAAAGCCCCTAAACAAAATTACATTAAAAAAAGAAAAGAAAAATCTAGGGGAAGGGTCCATAAAACAGTGGTTAGGTCTGCTGTCTTGTATGGATCAGAATTCTGGGCCACAAAGGAGATGGATGAAAGGAAATCGCATGAAGCTGGGATGAGAATGGTAAGAGAAATGTGTGGTGTCAAGCGAATGGATAGAATACATTTCTTATTCTATCCATTCGCGTAACACCACACATTGAGACTACCTCTTTCAAAGAGTATGTAAGAGGAAGTCTGAAATTAGGGCCGGTGACCAAAAAGTTGTGTGGATGTTGTCATGGTATAGGTATGATGCAGAGGGATAAGGTAACGTATGTGACATTTTAGTCGTTATACATGCATTTATGAAAATCATAGAAACCATGGATGGATTGTGGAAAAGATGTATGGCTAGAAAGGAGGTGACTATTGAGATAAGATAAGATATTCTTTATTTGTCTAAACATGGTATACATACAAGAGCATGCAAGATTAAAATCAATTGTTTAAGTCCAGTCATGTTTAGCCGTAAGTATCGGCGTACAAATATTTCTATAATATTGAAAACTATTATTGGCAAGAAAAGAGGTGACCCATGAGATGACGGCAAATAGAGATGTATGGAAGAAGAAAACATGCTGCGCCGACCCCAAATAAATTGGGATAAGGGCAGGAGGATGATGATGATTGAAAACTATTATTCTTTTTATTGACAACTAAAAAATTATAAAATTTCACAAAAAGAAAGAAAGGTACCCAGAATTGCAAATACAAAATTTTTAACTTAGAGACCTGTTAATTCGAAATTATTATTATATCATCATGTCAACATTCAGATTGAAAAAATAAATCACAAATACAAGAACAATGTCAAAGTTTAAAAATGTATGTCAAATTTGAAAGATACATGTCAAAATTACAACCCAAGTCCAAATTAACAGATTTATGTCGATTTTACAATGTTGATTGCTAAATTACAATGTGAACGTCTAGTTCATGTCAAATTACAAGACGAATGTCAAAATTACAGGAAAAAAGAAAAAAAACTAAAAAACTTTTTCGGCTAGAAATTCGGAGACACTGTAATATGCTTTATGCAAAAGGAACAGTTTTAATTGACGCTTGAATGCATTCCTATTTAACTCTTTCCATCGTTTAGGCAGGATATTAAATATAGTGGGAGCCATGCAGACGATACTCTTGCGCATGAGTGCTGTTTTTGCTGGATAGATGCGAAGAATAGTCGCATCTCTTCTGTTACGCGGTACGGCGTCCTCTAGACGTGGGAACAGTTTGGGGTTAGTTTTAACAAACATTGCGGTTTCGAGAATAAACATACAGGGAAGTGTTAATATTTTGTACTTTTTAAAATATGGTTTACATGTATCAACCGTTTTTAACCCAAACATAGATCTAATACATCTCTTTTGAGCCTTGAATGCCGTGTTAACGTCGGTAGAATTTCCCCAGAATATAATGCCGTATCTTAGGTGAGACGCAGCTAAGCCATGGTAAGCTGCAATCAAGGTGTCTACATTCACAACTGCAGCTAGAGAGTGCAATGCAAATGCAGAACTACAATTTTTTTTGCAAAGGTTCTCTATATGCGATTTCCAGTCAAGCCTTTTATCAATCATTAGTCCAAGGAATTTCGTACCATTTACGCTTTCAATTGTTTTATTCGTTATATTTATGTCCATGTTTTCTACAGTCGAACGTTGACTAAAATGTATGATTTTAGTTTTATCTAGATTCATTTTTAAATTATTATTATTTAACCACTTTATTATTGATGTCAGAGTATTGTGAATGTCAAGTTTATATTGGATCATGTCACTGTTATTATTAGAAATTGTCACCGTGCTATCATCCGCAAACAAAGTCATAGGATGTGAAATTGATGTAGGTAAGTCATTAATAATAGGTCTTTACCTATGAAATTGCCGTTTTGTATGAAAAAATTTAAATGATTTTTTTTCATGTATTTTTTATTTGTATTAATCGAAGTAATCACCCATGCAATCAATGCATCTTTGCCAACGCAGTGGCAGTTTATTGATGCCCTTCTTAAAGAAATCAGCTGGACGGGAGGCAACAAATTCTTCAAAGGCATTTTGTACTGCCTCTCGGGTATTGAATTTTTTTCCCGCCAAGAAGTTATCCAAATTCTGGAAAAAGTAGTAGTCTGTAGGCGCAAGGTCTGGTGAGTAGGGTGGATGACGGAGAGCTTCCAACCCCAGTTCTTGCAACTTGGAGACCGTCTGCTGTGCAGTATGAGGTCGCGCGTTGTCGTGCAGGAGCAGCGGAGACGAGCGATTGACCAATGCTGGTTGGAGATGTGCCAGCTTCTCCATCATTGTGTTCAATTCTTCACAGTACACATCTGCAGTAATGCTCACCCCGTTTGGTGAGAAGCTGTGTTGAATCACACCGGCGCTAGACCACCAAACAGTGACCATCACTTTTCTTGGGGTAAGTTTTCGTTTAGGGCATTGTATAGGTGCTGAACCAGGATCCAACCAACTTTCTGAGCGCTTGCGGTTATCAAACAGAATCCATTTTTCATCGCAGGTAACAATGCGGTTCAAAATTCCTTCATTTGTGTGTCTGTTGAGCAGTGCAAGGCACGTCTCGACGCGTACTTCGCGCTGGCAATCATTGAGTTCGTGGGGCACCCATTTGTCAAGCTTTTTTACCTTGCCAATTTGACGCAAATGGACCAATATTGTTTTGACGCTAACGTCGAAAGCTGCTGCTAATTCAGCCGTAGATTGTGTATCATCAGCTTCCACAATCGCCTTTAATTCGTCATTGTCGACCAAAGTCTTCGGACGACCGCGAGGTTCATTTTTCAGGTCGAAATTTCCAGAACGGAAGCGAGCAAACCAATAACAGGTAGTGCGTTGGTTTGTAGTGTTAGCTCCGTAAACGTCGTTGATGTTGCGTGCCGCTTGTGCCGCGTTGCTGCCACGACGGTACTCATATTCCATAATTACTCGAATTTTTAACGTATCCATGATGACGAAAAAGATTTAAATGCGATGAAAATGTAACACTAATCAATAAACAAATGACTACTTTTGGAAAAAAAAATCCATGTTTTTAAAATAAAATAAATTTGAAATTAGAATTCTTAGCCAAACAAAAAATATTTTGATTTGAAATGGCCAGTACTGCAGAACGGCAATTTCATAGGTAAAGACCTTATATATAGTGTAAAAAGTGGAGGTCCCAAAACACTTCCTTGTGGAACACCAAAGGTAGTGAGACGTTCCTCTGATAAGTAAATCTCTTCCTTTTTGGTATTAGTATTAATTCTAGTGATTTCGGTCATTTGCTTTCTATTGCTTAAATAAGATTCAAATAAATTAAGTACATTACCTCTAATACCATACGCGTCAAGTTTTCTAATTAAAATGTCATGTTTTACATAGTCAAATGCTTGAGTCATATCGCAGAAGATAGCACATACATGTGTTTTTTTATCTACTCTTGTCAATACGGTGTATAGAAAGTCATAGATGGCCATACTTATAGTCTTATTTTCGCGAAATCCTTTTTGCTCATTACATAGTATATTATTTTTTTCTATATAACCGTTTAATTCCTTTTGAATGAATTTCTCAAATATTTTAGAGAAGATAGGTATCAGAGAAATAGGCCTGTAGTATTCCATCAGCTCTCTGTCTTCTTTCTTAAATAATGGTTTAACGATAGCCATCTTTAGTGGGTCAGGAAACTTGCCAGCCATAATACTGAGATTAATGATGTGAGACAAATGGTGGCTTATTTCAGATGCTACTGATTTGATTATTTTAGTTGAGATACCATCGTAACCCACGCTATTAGTGTTTTTCAAACCCATAATGATTTTATGTGCCTGTTGTGGTGTACAGGGTGCCATAAACATTGAGTTTTTGCTATTAACGATGGGTGTTGTAGTTTTATGACTAGTCTGTATTGGTTGTATTTTATTGATAAAATAGTTATTAAACTCATTTGCAATTTGTTTTGCGTCCGTTATCTTGTCGTTATTGATTTTAATTTTTGAAATATAATTTTTAGGTACATTAAATTTTCCTCGATTTATTATTTGCCAGGCAGTTTTACATTTATTGTCTGATATTTTAATTCTGTAGTTGTTTTGTGAACGCTGTGTCAGAGTGATGATTTTTCTAAATAACTTAGAGTAATTTTTAAAGCGAGTTCTATTTAGTTTACTTGGATTTAATCTGTAGGTCAACAGAAGTTGCCGTTTTTTTTTACTACATGATTTAATTCCATTAGATAACCACCTTTGCTTGTTTATTACATTTATTTTAATCATTTTTTTAGGAAAACAGAGGTTGTAGAAGAGCGAAAATACTTCATGAAAGTTGTAGTAGGCAATGTTCGGGTCGTCTGTTTCATATATTTCAGAATAATTAATTTTGCTCATACAATCTTTAAATTTATTTATATTTTCTTTATTGTAGTCGCGTCTAATAGTACAGTATTTGTCGATGGTACATATTTTATTCACGGGACATTTTAAAAGCTGGGCAGTGTGGTCCGAAAGGGCAAACTCTAAGACTTCAGATTCACATTTTTTGATGAAAAAACGAAGAAGACACCAAATGAAATGCCATGGGTTGGAGGATGTAGATGATTTCAGACCCTTTTGCATGTCGATTTTAAAACTGGATAACGCTGGTTTTTTTTTAGCTGACTGATCCCTGAGAAGAAAAGCCGAAACTCACGAGGTTATGGTCTCTCCAAATCCAAATAGGTTGAACTCGTGAATCAATAAAAACAGTCAACGCTGCCAAGTTCGGTCCGTAGATGGGTAACCGTTCATTACAAATCGAGACTCTCTGCCTAGTAAATCGCTGGCCCGAATCTGGGTTGTGGAGGTCAGTGCAGTCACTCCATGTAAAAACTGGTATTCAGATGCATGCAGTTAGACTGGAAGCTGACCCCAACATAGCTGGGAAAGGTCTTGGAGATATTTAAATACTTTTCAAAATCATCTGCGTTGAATCAAAAGCAATACAATTATTCGGGAACTGGGTCTTTTTTTATTATGTGGGTTGATTCATTTTGGCAGAACTACGCTCAACTACAAATTACTTTGATCTCAGACTATTTAGACCTTGCTAGTTTAACCCTGCCATAGTATTGTTTTTCGTTATTAATCAGCTATGCAGACAGCAATGTTGTTAGCTTATTGGAATGGCTAAGTAATATTTTTGTAACGGCAACAGTTGTATATCTTGGTTAAATAAATATTCTTACCAACAGTGCCATGGTGGTCGATATATTGCCCGTTCCTATTTCATCACAAACATGCAGATTATTTAAAACTCATTTTATGATAGTCCCTACCTCAAATTAGTATTTTAGCCCTATGTTTTTATAATGTTGTTTGCCTCTCATTTCAATTCGTTCAGGTCAAAGACGTACTAATGAATGTGACCAAAACATTTTCAAAAATTACAAGAATGCGCTCCTGTGTTGTGTAATTTTATTTGTAATAAATAGCTAAGCAAAAGACCCTTGTTTCAAGTATGGTAGAAAATGAGTTTTGAAATGAACGATTGAATGAATGGAAGCCGTGTGTGGATATTGAAGTTTACATAAGACCATAGACAACTTTGTCTGTATTTTATGTGACAACCATACACAATTGAAATTCTCTCTCCCTCATCCCAAGGTACCCTCCCGTCAAGCGTGGCTAATCAAGGCACGAAAAGGTGAGGTTTGTCATCATTTAAAACCTTTTAAATCTGTGTATTTAGCGTATATTCGTACGTAATTACAGTGAATTGGCTATTCCGTGTCGAAATTTCAGTGTGGACTTCCGTAAAGTCGTGAAAAAACAGGTGAAAACATCGGAATGCTCAGAATTTTGTTGTAACAGTGTGGACTCCGAAGCGTTGGATACTTGGATTTTTTATGTTCGAAACTCGGACGGAAACGGTTTTCACTCATGAAACACAAATTTTTTAGGAAAATGAGCAGCTCGGAGGAGGTATCATGGATTTCATGGTTTTGCGGGCTTCGGGGAAACGAGTTCTTTTGCGAGGTATGTCATTAAATTGAGTCACATAATGTGAAGATCACTATAGATATTGATCCAACATGTTACTGTTTTAGGTGGACGAAGATTACATTAATGATAAATTCAACTTGACGGGACTAAATGAGCAGGTGCCACATTACAGACAAGCACTGGACATGATACTAGACCTGGAACCTGGTAAGCACATGAACCAAATTATTATGAAGCCTTATGAGGTCATTTGGCTGTCAAATATTATGGCAAAAATACTAATGTCACAAAGTACTAAAAACAAGAAATTAATGTTTCTCTTTATACTTTTAGTGTTAACTTTTTAGGTCATAGAGTCAAATAGAAGTTTCTGCAAAGTTTACATGCATGCATTTAAATTGTTACAACTCACATTTGGATCTTCTTAGCTTACTGTATTCAAATTCGTCATACTTTACTAAAACATAACCTTAATAATTTGAAGTAAAATCTGTGTGAGACTACAGAGATTAGTTATCATTTTTACTAATATTACGTTCAATTTGTTTGTTATTCTTACTTAACACAAGTGGTTCTGTTATTTCTACTTTATTACATGCATGCGCTGTTCAGTACAATTTTATCCCTTGACAGATTACTGATATTGCTCCGAGATGAAAAGAGGAAGCTTGGTGTATGTAGGATCGATTCTATAGTCTGTGGCTCATTAAAACTCCAATTGAAAAATGCAAAAAAGAGTCCATATACCACTTCTTATTTATGTTTATTGTGAAAGATTTGTGTTAGATAGATAACAAAGAAATATAATAGTGACACTGTCTGTAGTTAGTTGTGTCTCAATGTAGGAATTATTTAATGGATTGGTGACAATCTCACAGTTCAAACCCAAGGGTTCAACTAACAATAAAGTAATTAACCCATTTTTCGTTTATATCAGGACTTGTGATAAAACTCATGTCTCATTCATTACTGGTAATAATGTGATAACATGTTTATTTTGTAGATGATGACCTTGATGACAACCCGAACCAGTCCGACATGGTGGAGCAGGCCTCCGAGATCCTCTATGGACTGATTCATGCTCGCTACATTTTAACTAATAGGTAAGAAGACTATATTTATTTAATGATACAAAAGAGAGGTTATTATCAGGTGGGACCAACACTGACTGCCTGAGCAGCTGAATGAACAGCAGGGTTTGATTCCTATGTCGAACAACATGTTATTGGACTTGACTGCCTGGAAATCCTCAATAGTACCTTTATCTATACCTTTTTGATGGTAATAAACTCGCTCCCTAGTACATTTGACTTAAAACATAAACTGGCTATATAATAGGTGTACCTCTGCCTAACTCTTTGGGGAATACAGGTATGATGTTATGGTATTGAATCCTCCCACACAATATTTTCCGTCCATATTTTCTGGCTTAACAAAATCCTTTATAGCTTATGGATCCAATCTCTTATAAATCTATGGTTTTGATGTGTGCTAGAATAGATGTAGGTTAAAATAATAATGTAAAAGCTGACACTCTAAATTAGCACATAACACCACCAATTCTTGATCATTTTATTTATACAAATGATTGTACAAATAAAACTGAACCACAGACAGATAAAATTAATTGTATATTTGGCTCACAATTGAAAATCAAGACAATACTTCATTCTCATTGTCATTCATTATTGTGGTTGTCTTGCCAATATTGTTAACTTGTGTACAGAAATCTGACTCTTTAATTCAACTTTTATGCTTATTTAGCATGACCAGCAAAAATATAATATAAATACAAACTTTATCTAATCAGCCAGCTTTAAAAAAACGGGAGCAAACCAAAGATCATGCAATGCATTTTTAGCATGCAATAAGAATTAGGAAAAGGTATATTTGTGCTATGGTTATGAAATAGAATACTCTTTGTTGTACACTATGAAAACTCACAAATAATGACTTTAACAGCTACATCGGGTGTTATAGTCCCCGGCACGTACCTTGGCAAGAATCGTTAGATTCGTTCATCATTCGCACAAGTCGTTTTTTAGGTCTCTTTGGTAGGCAAGCGGGACGCGGGGTATGAGGTAGCGTCAATCCGAGCGCGCGATTGGTGCAACAGTCGACTGTTGCCTCCCGAACTCCCGATTACACTTGCGTGCACGAAAGATGTATCCTTTGTTTTTGTTGTGTTTATGTTAAAGAGTTATTGTTATTGTTTTTAAATTTAGTTTTTGTTACAAGTTGATATTATTGTTGTTTTAAATTAAAAAATGAAGGCGAAAAAAGGTACGCCTTTTTTCGCATACTTTTTGAGCATACTTTCCTCGTATGCATATTATTTATAACTCCCAATAAACTTTACGAATTCCACTCCCTTCTTCAACTTTCTTCTAATCAGATATTATTAAATATAAATGGCATGATGGCAATAACCATAAAATAATGACGATCAATAAAAGTCACCACTTTTTTGTTCCACTAAGTGCACGATGCGCGAACTTACCCCCACTACGCTAAAACCTTGCCAACTTACGTGCCGGTGACTATACAAAGGTCGGCCTTATTGCTAAAAGCAATCTCTTACAGACAACCTTAGAATGGACTTGATAGAGAAGGAGAAAAGATATGTTGTTAGTTTATGGTGTACTGTAATATTCATATCTTTAATTAATTAGTGGACACTACAAATGTTGTCCTGCCTATACAGCACCTCCTGCAGGGTCCAATTGTGAATCAATCAAATCAGTTGAGGTACTTTCGAGTTTTAAGAAAATTATGCACGGCCATTGGTTTGTACAAAAGAAGACTATTTCAAAAATTTCATACAATTTTATGGTCTTGTTGGTTTAAAATCGCTACTGCTGAGCATGAAGTCCTGGGTTCGATTCCCGCATTGGGCAGTGTTATTGGGTATTTTCAGCTCGAATTTCTCAGTAGCAGCCTGGGTTTGTTCCTGGTGGTTGGAAGGACACCTCTGCTTAACCCTTTGGCCCGCAGGCGTGATGTTAATGCTAAAATATTTCGTTTCTTTCTTGCAGAGGCATCGGACAAATGTTAGAGAAATTCCAGGCTGGTGATTTCGGCCATTGCCCCCGCGTTTATTGTGAATGCCAACCAATGCTTCCACTTGGTAAGTACTTTATTTACTGAAATACTGACGTCGCACGTCTGTTGGCACGGTGAACAGCTGCCGCGTTACATGTCGCAAGTTCGATTCCTGCTTGGAACAAGTATTACACACACACGTACATCCACACCGTACACGTTAATCCGATTGCGGCTGTCATTTGTTCATCTTTGACAGTCTCTCCATATAAAATACTGGTATTAACCTGCATCTAGTTAGACTAGAAGCTGACTTCAAAATAGTTGGGTTAAGCCTAGGCAGATGATGGAGCGACTTGGTACACATTTCGGAAGATTCCGATAAACAAGAAAGAATAGTATCTCTAGTTAATCAGAATCACAACAGAGACCAATATACTTGTAATCATAAGCATGATTAACCCACAGGGCAACATAATTTGCTCCACAATGCTGTCACACAGCACCCATCTAATTGGCTCTCTATGACATACTAGTTTTGTTGTACTTTATCGACGTAATAAGCACGCAATTCATATAATCATACCACTCATATAATCACCGGCAAATAAGATGGCAAAAGTCGTTAGATGCGCACAAGTCGTTTTTTAGGTCTCTTTGGTGGTCAAGCGGGACGCGGGGTATGAGGTAGCGTCGATCCGAGCGCGCGATTGGTGCATCAGTCGAACCTTGCCTCACGCACCGCGCCTTCGTCCCGTTCGCTCCCGATTACATTTCAGTGCACGAAAATTGAACCCTTTGTTTTTGTTGTGTTAAACTTAAGTGTTGTTATTGTTTTTAAATTTAGGATAGAGTTCCTGAAAAGGCATAGCATACGAGGAAAGTATGCTCAAACCAGAGTTATACAAATTAATAAAATTTGGAAAAGAACAATTTAAAACATACAGCATTGACCAAACACTTGCAGAACACAACCATAGTGTTCTGCGATTGCGACTTTCAATATGATGCCAAGGGTAGTTTTATTAACGGATAGTGACGACGACTAGTTATTTATTTTTTTTATTTATATAAACTTTTTTGAATTTTAAATGCACGTTATTTATAACCCCTAATAAACTTGAATTCCTCTCCCTTCTTTTACTTTGTTCTATACAGACATGATTAAATATAAATGATGGCAATAACAATAGAATAATGACGATCAATAAAAGTTATCACTTTTTTGTGCCACTAAGTGTACGATGCGCGAACTTACCCCCACTACGCCAAAATCTTGCCATCTTATTTGTCGGTGACTATACTCACGATTTCTGAATTGAGAGTTTTAGGATAAGAATTTGTCAAACTATACCTACATAAACCTGAAAAATTCAATACGCTGCAATAGTGACAAAAGAATCACTCAATTACACAAAATGTAACACATCAAAAACGCTCTTGACACCATATTTTATGAAAATAAGATTATTTGTGAAATTATGACATTCCTGTTGTGCTATCATACTAATATAAATATGAAAGTTAGTGTGGATGTTTGTTACTATCACGCAAAAACTACTGATTTTGCTTAAACTTTACAGTAGGTATTTATAGCTTTTACTAGAGAATAACACAGGCTATCTATACTAATATTATAAATGGGAAAGTGTGTGTGTCTGTCTTTCACGGCAAAACGGAGCGATGAATTGACGTGATTTTTTAAATGGAGATAGTTGAAGGGATGGAGATTGACATAGGCTACGTTTTATCTCTTTCTAACCCCACACTTCCTAAAGCTAGTAATTCATATTTAGAAGAGAGAGTCGTTGGCTGACAGGCGTTTTACATATAGATAACGTAAAATAATCAATGTAGGAATAAACCCTACCTACTCTTATATTATATAAGGGAAGGTTTGTCGGTATATATGTATGTTTGTTACTCCTTCGTCTTTCGCGCTGAAACGGATTCGGATGAAATTTTGCATGAAGGTAGCTTATAGCCTATAGTGGGGGGCCACTTCCTAACGCGAGTGAAGCCGCGGCCAAAAGCTAGTAATTTATAAAGATACAAGCGTAAGTGAAGTAGCGAGTCTATTAATTATTACTACTTTTTAATTACGCATACAACGTAACACTGAGTTGCAAATTGCAAAAAAACATATGAAAATGTGAATTTCGCCGGCTGGTCACTACGCATTCACCTTAGATAGATTTGCAAATTTTGAGCAGTGTTGTGTTTCCCTAATGTTCTGGTCAAGGTTATTAAACCCTGGTTTTTCATCTCATAATATTTTCTACAAACCGGACATCGTCTAGTCTCCTACAAACATGTGCCAAGTTACGTATTTATACACACGGTCATGAACAAAAAAATACATCGTTGTTTACCTAAAACTATCGAAATAATTCAGATTATCCTCGTAACATAATGTGGATTTCATTTACTACCAAACTATTCAACATAACAGTAATTAAAAATAAAAACCAATTAGCTAATTCTAAGATTCCGTGTTTTATGTAGCTACTTGTACACACTGCTATCTACTGTAGGTACATGTACGCAAGAGTGCGTATCGCCACTAGATTGATTGCGCGCGCGCTTTACACGTGTTCATGAACTTATCGGTAAACATTGAATGAAGACAATACACTGATGCTGAAATCACTGATTAATGTTTAAAGTATTTTTGTTCAGTAGAAATAGTTTTTTTTTAAAACGTTGCCCCGCACTATGAATTTCTCCTGTGTCGTGGGTGCGTTCACAAACATTTAAACTCACATACACAAACAGCCAGACCCGGAACAACTACTTGTAGGCCATACAATTATTTGTTCCGTGTGGGAATCGATTCCACGGCACATAGTGCAGCAGTCAATCGCTCAGCCACTGCGCCAACTGTGCCGTCTTGCAGATTGTAGGGGGTTTGCATGAAAATTGTAGACAGGGTGAAAGGGACACCGTCTCAGTGCCTGATCTGATACTGTAAATCATTTTGGATCCTGCCTGATCTGCATTCATATTTTTCCTCAGCTTTTCTTTTCTGATGTTTATTTTTAACTTCAGACTATGAAACACTCAAGATTTCTATCCTATAAAATCCAACGGAAGTTTTTAGTGGAAAATGGGAATTTTTATTTAACAAGCTCATTGGGATGTACTGAACTAACTCATGGTTGTTCTTCAATGTTTCCACCATGTATATGAATACCTATTATTTACTTTTGTTAACCCAAAAAGTGATTTGACGACTTAGTCCCCCGAATCTGTTTGATGCGAGCAACGTAACGCCGATCATTGTCGCGATGCTTGGTCTTAAAGCCTACCCAGCGTAGCGTGACCACGTTACGTGAAGCGGGTTTTGTCTACGGAAGAATAGACAACATGACAGATTGTTGAAAGATTTCTACCGTCCTAAGCATACCGATGTTAAAACAGAAGAGAAGAAAGTTTCCTATGCACTTCAGCCTACGGGGCGCTCCGTGCTCGGGTAGAAGAGATATCAAGTTGGAAAGAAAGAAAGTTGTCTATTCTTCTAGAATAGATATGAGTTTATCATGCGACGCTAGTTAATCCAGCTGTGGGCGTTTGTCAGTTAAGATCATGATGCTCTGATACCTAAAACTTCTTCCCCCAGGTCTATCGGACGTGCCCAGCGAGGCGATGGTGAAGCTGTACTGCCCACGCTGCATGGACGTGTACACGCCCAAGTCTTCCCGACACCACCACACGGACGGCGCCTACTTCGGGACCGGCTTTCCGCACATGGTGTTCATGGTCCATCCCGAGTACAGACCCAAGCGGCCCGCCTCGCAGTTCGTGCCTAGGTATGTTCAGTGTTGATGGTATAATCAATATTCATTTATTCCAATTAGGCTAAGAATCACCACATTTTGAACGTCAAAATTTACAGAAGCCAGTCACCCATAACGCCCACCTTTCACCACTTTCTAGTGTTTTTGCTGGGAAGTAGAAGTGGTGCAACAAACTCCACAGCAACACGTCTGTCTGATAAGTTTGAAGAACTTAGTATAAGCAAATATAAAAATAAAAGAAGTCCGGAGATATCTAAAAAAATAAACGCATTTGTCAAGAATTAAAAGAGAGTCCAAGGGAATAGTCGAGTAGTAAATTCACCCATTCGGCTTCAAATACCTAATCAAGAAAGTAAAAGTAGTTTTCCGGTAAAATATTCTTCGCGAGGATAAAGGAAAATTTATTAGTATAAGTATAAACGTGGAGTAAAGCTACTACCAGTGTACACTTCAGATTAAGGCGATGTGCACACTGCACCGCATCACATCAGCATAGCGCCTGAGAGCATTTTCTTACGTTGTTTGCAAGTATCTGTCTTTGTAGAGAATACACGTGTAGTGGAACACGAAAACGCATTCACGCGCAGTGTTCGTCGTTCGTCGCCACGCACCCCGCTGTGTGATGCGGTGCAGTGTGCCAATCGCCTAACTATACAACTTTCGAGGTGGAATTTTGGTGTAACTTAACTCTGGGATTATTAATGGTGTATAGTAGTTGCACAAGTACTTAGTAACTGTTTCTCTATTCCATGTCCACTTCTGTATGCGCTTTGTGTTTTATTGATCCTTATGATGGTAACGTTGTGGTCACCAGGTTGTACGGCTTCAAGATCCACCCGCTCGCATACCAGATCCAACAGCAGGCCGCGGCTAACTTCAAGGCGCCGCTGCGGAGTCTCTCGTACAACAACGGTAAACGCTAGGCCCTCGCCGCCCCCGGGGCCGCTCCCGCACCGATACAGATGCTCCACACGCGTGTGACGTCAGCGCGCTACGGAACGCACGGCGCCACCCAGTGCCTTCCCTAACGCCAACATGTACTCATTTCACGCTGCGAGCGCAACTTCCAACACATATAAGAACCGCTCATCATATAACTTTCATTCATTTGTACCGGTCGCGATCAGGATTGCTGTCCAATTGTGTGCTTTAATATTTGAACAAATCGTGAAAGATTTCCCGTCACAAATGGTTCTTATATGACCCTTTGTCTCGCACGTTGAGTTTTTGTGTTCCTTCTGTTTCTAAATCTAACTTTCACGCTTCTAATAAGCTTCAGTCTGAAGTGTTACTAGCGGAAGGTTGGCTTACGTCGGTAGCTATGTGTCATGTGCCGGGCGTCGCCGGCGTGGTGCACGCGTGAGTACGCGGGAGGCTGATCTGTATCATAACATGTGAACAAACAGGTGTACACGTGGACTTAACTAAACCCGTCTGCAATAACAGTTGGGTCTGCTAGCGCTGTTTAACTTACTTCGTGTGTTTAACGTACCAACAGAAGCAGAGGCGAATACTTACAAGGGGCTATTCTGTTTGTCGTGGGATGTTGTTCTGACAATTAAATATAATGATAATTACTACCCTGTGGCCAATTAGTGATAAATCAACACTTTATTGTAACTCCAGCAGCAGTTCGTTCACGGCACAGTCTTGTTATGGACACCCGAGTGACCGAACTCTTTAAGTAAACACACGTATTTAGCATAATGAGACTTGTGTCTATAAAATCATAAGTATTGTAGTAAGTAAATGCAGTTAATGAGTCGTAGCAATATGTACTGTAGCTGGCATTGAAATATAAAGTAATGGTAGGAGGGAGGGGGTTCATGTATTTTTATTTTTATATCCGATAACAACCATTAGGATGTAGATGATCATTACATGGACGCGTTTTTTTCATGAGAGGTATATTCTATTTCGTTCTTGTGTACCGGTTCCAGTAATTATCAATAAACGATAAGACAACTATTGGCCTTTTTTCTTGCTTCTCCTGCATGTTGACCACGTCGAATCCTCGCTGACCGCATACGAATGGATTGATATATTCCAAATTAGATATCGTGCGACTTGACACTGACAATTGAGAGCCATCGTAGCGTTGCCGTCGACTAGAACTAGCGTCGGATACAATGATAGTGCAGTTGAAATGAGTACCACTTTAGCTAGTTCGTACAAGATCGCTATTATTAACGTAGTGCAGCGCTGTAATATGGAGTGTTCACATACAGTGGGCTGCTACCGGCTCCGTAATAAGTAATAAGCTTGAGTGATTATGTTGGGACGCTTTAGGCTTGTCGCATTGCCTGCTACGCTTGTTTACTATTGCAAATACATAGCTAGGCGTTGAGCCGCTTCCTAGCGAGCCCATCGCGATGTGAATGGCCCATCCGCATCACGATACTCGGTAAATTAACACGCAATTTGTCGCACCACACCCCATCGTAAAAACCTCGTGGACTAACATTTTAACAGAAGAAAATGTTTGTTTGCCGCAGAAATGAAGACTACCAGTAACATTCCAAAATGATTATTTAGCCAACGTGTGCGCCGCTCGCAGGCCACGTGACAGGGCATAGCCCCCTGCTGCGGACTGAGCAAGTGACCTGCCGCCGCCCCACTTGTACAACCTATCTATCTACTACGTGTAACATATATAATGATAATATTTATTATTTAAAACCATTAATTTTATTACTTCCCATATAACGATACAGTTATGTTTTAAATTCAATAAAGTTTATTTTTACGTTTTCTGTATAATATGTTTTTCATTTATTTTGTGTGTAAAATAGTTTTGACATGATGTTGTGTAATAAAAAAACTTTTTTTTTTCAAATATATTATAGGTATATCATTTATTTGATTTTATTAATTATTATTAATAATTTAACTTAAGACATTAAAACAATGAACAAAATATTCAATACATAACAAAATTCATATATCCAAACAGTTGCTGTGACTGTGACTAGGCCTTAATGTACTGTATGTGTATTTCTAAAATATATGAAATTGTAAGTTGTGATTGAGTTGGAACAAAAGCAACAAAATATATTTTAATTTACAGTATACTGATATCACTTGAGACATTATCAAAAGTTTACTTATATACTAAATAAAAAAAATATTATTAAAGATAGATTTTTTAAGACAAATGCAGGGCAAACACTACAACTTTAGAAGCTGTTATGTGTGACAGACTACATACTGTTTTAACTTCGATACATATATTAAGTAGAAGCTATGAACATAATATAATGTCGCCTTAGAGTGAAGAGCTAGGGAATGCAATTTTGGAACAAATACTTTGGGACATACGCCCCCTAGTTTCACACAAAAACAAAGTTTTAGTCACCTGTAGAGCTATCTACATATGATGGTTAATGGTAACCTTGTTAAAACTCACGAGTGTGATAAAGCTATAGTAATAAAATTTTACGATTTTTCTTCCTCCTGAAAGGTACCTATTTCACACATACAAAGTTTTCACTCTAAGGCGATTATAAATAGAAATATCCACCAGAATATTACACAATGACACTGGTTGAAGAATTTGCTCCTTGAACAATCAAATTCTTAATCTTAAGTCACATGCCAGATCTAATCAGTCATATAAGTGCATAATTGCTTGAGCAATGCATGGCTAGTTATCTCTTCGAAGGAAATAGTGCGGAGTACTTCTTTATTCTCTTTTATAAATTTAAATGCCTCAGATTTTAGTAACTCCGAGTCGTACATATCAGCAACAAGTAGAATATCCAATACATTATCTGGAGTAATTTGTTCAGAAAGAGCATATTCGGAGAGCTCCCATAGACCTTTCAAGTTGTACCTATCTGCTAACATAAGTAAGCTCCCGAAATTAGTGTTTTCTATATCCTTCACTGTTCCTGTGTAAATGTATTCCAACATAAACTTGAGGTCATCACTGCTTACATCAATCAGCTTCACATAACTATTCTGGCTCTCTGCAGTCTCCCCCTTGAGCATAGCTTTGAAGACTTCACTGTGCGCAGTGAGTATGACTTTGTGGATGTTAAACTTGGCTCCATCAGCAGATTCAATTACAAAATCTGAGCCAATAGGGTCAGCAAAGAGAGCACTGCAGTCATGGTTGAGTTTAATGTTATTAATCACCTCAAGACTAACTCCTTGAGCATCAGCAAAGGGAAATGAGGTAGCTATATACAACACCCTGTTATTCAAACATTGTATGTCTAGTTCCGTGAAGTGATATGTGGTGAGGTATGTGTGAGACAGTTCAGCGAGCTTTTTGAACTGGAACTCCGTGAGATACTGTTGCAAATACACTGTATTAGTCTTCTTATCAACTTTGAACTTGTTAGCGCAGCTCAGGGCGATGCTGAATGAGCTTACTCCATGGTTACAGATAAATAAGTGCAGAAGGAATGTGTTACCAACTTGTTCCGTTTTGTACGAGAACCAGTAATCCGCCACATCATTCATGTAAGTGCCGCCAATGTCATAAATGCTGTCAGGTCGGTGGAACTTCTGGAATAACTCCTCCAGACACAGCCATTTCACTTCACGCGTCTGGCATGCACGGTGCCCATACACCACGTCCAGAGACTGGAAACAAATTGCATAAAGTATTAGTCATCTTCAGGATTGGAAAAACGCAGAAATTAAACATTTAGGTATTATCGAAACCAACTTACAGGTGCGGGTATTTTTTTCACCCCAGGATCTCCAATGTGTGCCTCGTACATGGTAAGTTATTTTATGCACTGAAATAGTATTTATTTATTTGTTAAATTATAGCAGGAAAATACTCTGATCGAAGCTCAAATCAATAAATAACGCGTCGAATTGAAATTACAAAATAAATACAACTGTCACAGTCGTAATATCGCACAGAATACTAATACACGTCAATACTTATACTCATCTATGACTAATACTGAGGGAGATAATGATGACATTGACCGTTTCGTTCGTTCGACAAATGCAGCACAGACAGAACAGGTTTTTTATTATGCACTACTGACTATTAGAGGTCCCGGTTTTTGTGATGGTATAACGAGTTCGTACACGAAGTAAATATGGGTAGCACACCATTTAAATGAGGATCGCGCGAGGCTCTTTTTTTATAAAGTGTGCTACCATGAATAAAGCGAGGCTGTGGTGGCCTGGTGGCACCTACGTGGTGTAGTGCTGAGTTTGTACTGTGTGTACTACTACTACTAGATAATCGCGACGCCCCCGTCAGGGGTGTGGCTGGCGGTCGCGGGGCTTCGCCCCCTTCCTGCAGAAGCTATGCTTCGGTCCGTAAAGACGGGCCCCTCATTTTGATGCCTATAGGCGCGGTTGGCGGCGGGGTTTAGCCCGCTTGTGTGAGTGGTTGCGTGTGTTTTGTTTTACCGAGGGCGCGTCGCGACACTGCAGCTTGTCAGACGCTGCCGAGCAGCGCCGCAGCTCAGTGTCGCTTTCTTCACGGCATCTCGGCGGTCTTCCCCCGCCGGGTGAGACCCCCAGTTACCTGGGGGAAGCCCGGCGGGGGTGACCAGCGACAGAGATGCCGACTGAGGCGCACCCAC
Organism: Phlogophora meticulosa; assembly: GCA_905147745.2. Classification (NCBI taxonomy): domain Eukaryota; kingdom Metazoa; phylum Arthropoda; class Insecta; order Lepidoptera; family Noctuidae; genus Phlogophora; species Phlogophora meticulosa. The sequence goes on from LR990519.1 coordinate 17,526,688, forward strand.
GGATGGGGGGTGTGTGGCTCCCGTCCTCCCCATTTCCAGAGCTAGCCAGTTGTGGTTTGGGCGCGAATGCCGACATGTATAATAATAATAATAAAAAGCGTTTATTTCTCACCACAAGCCAAAAAATACAAACAATATTTACACACAAGCAGTATACAACTATTTTTGGTTGTGGATCGCTGGTGCCTGTGGTAGGTAGTAACACCTGTAATACAGGTCACCAGGTCCCCACCTGCTTAAAGTTACACATTTGATAGAAAGTTTATCTGGTATCACAGCAAATAACAAAAGTTTCAAAAAAATATATCTATTTAAATTAAAATTAATTAAAGAAAGTACTAGAGTAAAAAGAATAAATAAAATAAAAGTAAAACTGTTAAAAATTTAAAGTATGTTGAGTCGTTTATAAACGACTCAACATACTTTAAATTTTACTTTACTTTAAATATGAATGTAAGTTTTGTGTGTTTGTGTTTGTGTGTGCGTGTGACTATGTGTGTGTTTGTGTGTGCGTGTGGCTATGTGTGTGTGTTTGTGTGTGTGTTGGAGAGTCTGATTAGACTAATACGTGAAAGAGAGCTTCTGTGGCAGTATATGTTTGGTTTTATAGCCAGGCATGTAAAGCGATTTTACAATTATGTTTGTTCATTGAGTGTAGAGAAAGAATTTGGTTTAATTTATTGTAAAGATAGGGTCCGAGGAAAATAAAGAATCTTTGACTAAAATAGGTCTTAAGAGGAGTAGCTAAGGCAACTATACGGTTGCGGCGGTTTGTTTGCTGTGTGTAGTTGGAAATAGAGTGTTGCTTAATAGCAGTGGTCAGTACAAACAATTGCCTAACCGTAAGGACTTGACAATATTCATAGAGCTTGGCCGTGGGATAAAGTCTTGGCTTAAAACAGCATACCTTAAGAACCGCTCTTTGTGCACGTTCAATCTGAATAAAGTGGGATTTGGCTGCCCCACCCCAGGACGAGATACAATAGACCAAAATTTATTGACACAGTGCCTGATATGTCATTTTCATGACAACAGCATCTGCTGAATTGCGTAGTTGTTTAAAAATGTATATCAGTTTCCGCATTCTATTTGATAGGTGTATTATGTACTCTTTGAATGTAAGGTTGCAGTCAATCACTATGCCAAGATACTTTATCGAAGTGACTCGTTCAATGTAACAGTGATCATGGGCGCCACTACCGTTGTTACTACCATATTATTATAGTGTCAACTGAGCAGAAACGTTTAGTGAACTTGGAACTGATACATTGGTATTTCGAATCGAAAAATTTATAATTTGATATTTTTGTTTTCGAAACGTTTAGAGTAAGCAAGTTGTTTTTAAGCCATTTACTGACTGTATCAAAACCCTTCTGCGCAAGGCGATATGCCTCTTCATAGCTGTCCGATGAAAATACAAGCGCTGTATCGTCCGCATAGGAAAATATTGTACCGCTTTCCAGGTTGAGGCAACACAGGTCATTCATGTAGAATGTATGTGTGGGCGGCCCAGTGTCTACGGCGCACTGTGGGCCCGCACCACCGGTGCGTCGCGTGTGTTTGGGCGCATGTGTGGAGTCGCGCATGTAAGGGTCGAGAGTGTGAGTTACCTAACTTAGGCAGCTACACACTCCCTGGTGAATGTGGTCTGTAGAGTAGTTTGTGTAGGGTTAAGCCGCGTGTAGACTGGTACAGCTTAACCGGGCGTCAAATCCGGTGGGGTGGGGGCGTCGCCGTCCGCAACTAAGTCGCGGGATAAAAGTCGCAGCTATGGCGCTGTGTGGATTGTCCAGCATTATTTATTTTATTTATTTTCTGTGTAGCTCTGTGGTGCGTGCTAGCAACAAAAAAATATTATAATAACTTTTATGTATACCTACATTATCAGCAAATAAATGATTTCATTCTTTCTTTCATTTCTTTCTTTGTATAAATATTCTGTCACACCCGACCTACATTCCGACCTCGCCAACGAGGCTCGCGACGTCCTAGTTAAATGTAAATACAATCTCTTGATTCTACAAGGCCAGCCCGCGTTGCTGAGTCAGTAGTATAAAAAACTCCCGATTCAATAATAACGAGACCCAGCCTTTGTTTTTGTTATCCCTTCAACGACGCCCTAAGCCGAGGTTCGAGCCCCACAGGGGGCGCCATTAGTGAGCGGTCGTTTAAATGTAACTTTTGTAGTTAGCCCTGGCTGGGGGCCTTCTTGTAAGATCACCACAGGATCGACCGGTTAAGCAGTAAACAGTCTTCTAGTGCTGAAATGCGAGTGGCCCTACCTTAAAAAAAAAAACTTGAGCTAAGTTACCCAACACTAACATTAAGTGTAACCTATGCACAGACGCATACAGTACGCATAGTTTAGATAAACGAAGAAGAAGTGATGGCATCGAAGCAGGCCACCAAAGCGAACCACTACGGTTTGGCGCCTGTGGAGGCCAACTTGACTGCATGCTGCGAAGTTAAAAACTTCAGTGCGCATATCCCGCCTACAACACACCACTAACCTTGGTAGAGAACTTGTGGACCCATTGCTAGTGCTTCTAAAATCGTCCCATGAAGTTGAAATCCTAAAGTTGACTGTTAAATGTATTTAATCCTTTCTTTTTGTAACTAATGCTTCACTCCCTGCTCAAAACGTTCGAGACCTTTCTGATAGGTAATTAAATTATTTTGTTCCGCCTCCCCCGCTGAGACACTCCCTAAACCTTTGGCAGCGACCGCACCTGCCCAGGGCATGGTGTTCCGTCGAACCGACTGTGACTTAGTGCTCTAGCTAGTTAAGTCTTACTAATAGTAGGCTTAAGTTTTGTTACAATTATAGCACGTATTGCATACATAAAAGTTTGGGTTGATAAATCTATCTCTGAGCCTGCCTCAAGGGCCTGCGATGCCTCCTCTTGACAAGTTAATAAATAAAAATAGCGATGTAGAGGATTTTTTGACGTAATACTATAATTGACTTGATTACTATACAAACATCATCCTATTCCATAAGAAGGGGATATAAGTGATGTAAATAATTACAGGCCAATAAGCTTATTGTTCTTGAGTGGAGACCGCAACTCGGCAAACGTAGTGTAGCACTCTCTCTGACCAGGTGGGATGACGATCTGCGAAAGACTGCAGGCATATGCTGGATTCGGCAAGCTGAAGATAGGGTGCTATGGCGCTCATTAGGAGAGGGCTATGTCCAGCTGTGGACTAGTATAGCCTGATGATGATGATGATGAAGCTAATTGTCACATCTCTATATACACATTATGGTACATATACAAGGCATTCATCAAAGTTATCCATAACCCCATCAATCACAAGCTGGTTCTCGCCCAAGTGTTTACACTACAGATCACCTTCACGCTTTAAACCAAATCGTAGAAAAGCACATAGAATTTGGACAACCATTGTATTTGGCCTTCATGGAATATACAAAGGCATTCGACGGTGTGAAACATGCAGCCATATTTTTTTCACTTCAGAACTAACAGTTAGACCAAACCTAGGTACATCAATATCCTCTAAGTAATTTACAACAAAAGCACATCAAACATTAAACTCAAATTTCCCAAACTATTAACATGCACCCTTGAGTAGGTATTCAAGAACCTAGCAGACCTAATGGTCCAGTAAAGGTATAACAGTCGGTTGCAAAAAACTCACTAACCTTCGTTTCGCTGATGGCATTTTCCTATTTGCATCGACTGCTGCCAAGTTGCAAGGGATGCTCCAAGATCTGGCCTTCAAGACATGCTGGAGGTTGCAATAATGATGAATCGGTCAAAGACAAAAGTCATGTCAACTCAAAAAGTAGGGTTGAGGTGGATGGACAAGAAATCCATAACGTAATTGAGTACATTTTTTTGGGCCAGCTAGTTTCCTTCGAAAACGGGCTAGACAAAGAAATCGACCGCTGATTCGAGAATATTAAGTCCATTTTTTTTTTTTTCCAATATTAGGCCCATTAAGGGTGACCTACCTTTAACAAGGGTTAAAGGTAGGTCACCCTTAATCAGCGACTTTTAAGGAAGCTTAAGGAAGCGCAAACTCATCGACATGTGCATTCCGCCCATCCTAAACTACGGTGCTCAAACTTGGGTCCCGATTGAGTCGCAAAAGTCCAAGCTCAAGGTATGCCAATAGGCGATGGACCGTTGCGTATTGGGTATTAAGCTCAGCGAAAGAATTCGTTACACCATAATACGCTCAAAAACTGGAATCGCTGATGTGGGCTATAAGACTGCAGGGTTGAACGGGGATTTCTTTCTCTTTTAGAAAAACGTTGCCCCACACTAGGAATTTCTCCTGTATCGGGGGTGCGTTTACAAACATTCAAACTCACATACACAAACAGCCAGACCCGGAACAACTACCTGTAGGCCATACAAATATTTGTTCCGTGTGGGAATCGAACACACGACACGCGGCGCAGCAGTCAATCGCTCAGCCACTGCGCCAACCGTGCCGTCTAAAGGATTAGGTGGGCTATGTCTGTAGAATGCTTCAGGACCGATAGGCTAGTGTCGGAAGTCAGGCATCGTTACCAAGGGAGGCCTAGAAAACGCTGGCGTTACGACTTAGACGCCTTTGCAAGAGATTGTCTGAAGAAAACTGCACAGAGTGCAGCACGTTAGTCCGTTGTTCTCGGCTATCATTTGTAGATTTTTGACAGTCGTTACTGGATGTCCGACTTTCAAAGTCTGATATCCAGTCTAAATAAATATAATGCTGGACAATCTACACAGCATCATCTAGCCCCAAGCTAAGCAGATCTTGTGTTATGGGTACTAGATGACTGATATACTCATTTAAATACATTACATAGATATATTTTTTAATATACATAGCAAATACCCATAACACCCAGGACAAATATTTGTAGATCGTACAAACATTTATCCCAGGGCGGGATTTGAACCCACAACCTCCTGCGTCGCAGGCGGACCTTCACCCGCCGCGCCACATCGGTTGTCATAGTCTTACCAAAGGGTATCGCGTTGCCCAGTAATTGAGTTGCAGAAGTGAGATAGGCGGTGGCTCCATGTAACATACTGGTATTCTACTGCATCCGATTAGACTGGAAGCCGACTCCAACATAGTTGGGAAAAAAGAGTAAGCAGATGAGGCAAATGATGTTGTTTCATTTTTTAATTGCTTTCTTTTTAATATGTGTAAATACTTTTTATAAAAATACATTTTAACAATGTTACCAAATATAAATACAGACAATATAACATAACAGCTGGCTACTTTTTATTTGAAATGTCACCTTGACAGTTTGACAGTGCATGGATCTCGATTGTTTTTAGAATTTTTCATTTCATTAGTCTGTAATTTTACTTTGGATAACTTCCTAATGCTATGACAATTACTGAGGCTCTAAGCCTCTATCAGAATGGTTCTAAACGCCGCTGTGCAGATGTTGAGGTAAGTAAGAATACATTTTGTTCTACCTGAGGTTGTAACCTAGTTTGTAGTTTCGAAATTCTGTAATTTTCTCTAGCGAAGTCAATGGTAGCTAAAATTGGTATTTTGTCATACGGATATTTAAGTCTGTTTGTTTCATAGTGATAATTTAATCAGTTACGCTGGACAGAAGTTTACAAGACGCTCAAGATGTTATAAATCAGAAATCACTGACCCTGTCTTAGTTCGACATTGAATGACACATACAGTTTTATTGTCATAATGCGAATGTTATTTTAAAATTCTTAAAGGGAAGCAGATGAGCTGAAGCAGAAAATATCAAAATTCAAGAGTGGAACGTCTATGCTCCAAGAACGGGGTCTTTGGGCTTCACAACAACAGTTGCAAAAGGTTTGTACGCTTAATATATACTATACTTTATCCTAAGATGACCTCTTGACTGCCCTTACTATTAACATTATGGCACAAATAATACCAATCTGTTTTGTAAATATCTCTTGAAATGGTTTTACCTTTAAGACAAAGTCTTGGTAGTAAGAGAGGATGTATATTGCTTTTGAAAGTGCAACACTTATTACTCCTGTTAAACCATAGAATTTTATATTATGTTTTCATTTTGAAAATTGTATTGATTGTATGAAAATTGAAGATTGTATCAGGTGACTTTCACATTAATAATAAATTATACATACATTATGACAATCCATCCAGAAATGTATCCTCTTGAACTTGAAAGTACTTTGTATGATCCAAATTGAATAATCTTAATATGATTTGTGCAGTTATTTATTTACATCTTAATGCTACAACTATAACCTAATAAAAAAAAACTAATTAAATTTGTATCTTCTTAAATTCATCCCCCTGCCCTTATCCCAATTTATTTGGGGTAACGCAGCATGTCTTCTTCTTTCATACATCTCTATATTCTCAAAATAACATTCAAATAACAAAAAATAACATCTCTGACGATGTTAATTGTATTATAACTAATTTATGCAGCGTCTCTAATATGGGTTTGTTTTATTTTCACAGGTGTATCAAAAAGTATTAGTTTTGGATCTAGACTATGCGTTGGACAAGAAAGTGGAACAAGACCTGTGGAATGTCGGCTTCAAGCAGCAGATTGAGGCCCTACAGGCCATCTCTAGAGATAGAAAGGTTTGTAACTCAGAAACTGGTCCAGTTTCAAAAATTCAATCACCATTAGAATGCTACATGTCCTTGGGTAACATAGGCTATATTTAATACCAGAAAATAATTAAGGATTTTTACTAAAACTTCAATAAATGTAAACTAATGCATAAAAATAGTAGCCATAAAATGTCTACACCACATATAAGTGCTCACACGTATGTGGTGTAAAGACATTTTGTGGGTTTTTTTGAGTGGGGGCAAACATACTTACCAGCCTTTTTCTGAGGTTAAAAATGTATAAAAAGTAACAATTATTTTTCCAGCTGACAGTCAGAAAAGACAGTGTTGCTGCTGTCAATCCTAACTTGCAAGCGTACGCTATCAAATCTTAATATATATAAATTACGTCATGGTGTTCGTCCGCAATGGACTTATAAACTACTGAACCGATTTTATTAAAATATTGCAGTCAATGTGTGTTTTGGTCAAACATAAAAGATATGTCAGTTTTTATTTCGATTATTGACCTCAATATTATAATTTTTATTGCAAATTAAATGTTTTCGTGTAATAAGTTCCTTACATTTCTAACAGATGACAGTGTAACTTAACTTTTGAGGCGGTACAAAGTTCGCCGGGACAGCTATTTAATTATATTTTGAATTTGTTTTAGAATCCCCTTCGCAGCGAAGGGCAGGCCATGCTGTCCTGGGTGCTGCAGGCAGCTGCAGGATTCTACCTCTGTTTGCTGCATCAGATCTGTACTACATTCAAATTGGACTTACCATTTAGGTATGTTTTGGCAAAATGTGGGGAGGTAAAATGTGGGTAGCAATTAAGAATAGGAGCGACTCAGCGCCATTTTGTGATGTCGTATCGTGTCGATCATATCTGTCAATTCTCTTGAAAAGTCCAGTTTGCAAAAAAAAAAATGCACTTCCTATTGGTTTATTTCACCGTGTAAAAAATGGCATGATATTAAATTTGAATAAGAACGTTAAATATAAGTAAATTAGCCAAATTTAATATTCAATTATTAAAGTCAATATTCGTTTTTTTAAACTTAAAATATAGTTTAAAAAAAAAAAAAAAAAATGACTTTAAATAATTATTCTGTCTTGTTTAATTGTTTGCAGCAATTCGCCTAAACGAGGTTGCATGATACAAAGGCCCAGAACCCTTAATTTTATTTTTTCATTAAATAGTTGGAATAAATGTGAAAAAAGACAAAATGGCCAAAGAATGAAAAAAGAAAAAACCAACCCAACTTGTAAATGACAGCTATAACATCACAAAATGGTGCTGAGTCGATCCTATTCTTAGTTGAACTGCATAGTACACATCTGCTTTACCCTTCGTGAAATATAATGTCAAGATTGTATGGCCCTTCTCACTTCAGATTAATTCATAATAGCACAAAACCACACCAGTTTTGATAGAATTTGTCGGGGCCATAGTTTGATATTTTATAGATAACAATACAATCCTAGAAAATTAAAATACTCGAAGTCGCATCTTCCTCAACTGCTCCAAATATAAATATGTAATAGTATAAAAAATGCATAGTTCACATCAGTAAGCAATGCCTCTGATAATCTCTCTCTTTCAATAGCTTTTAGGTGGTAAAAAGCGCATAGTTATGTTTTATAAACCGATGCGAGCGACCCTCAAATATTTTACCAATTTGCTTAAGGTGAGTGCGTAGTGGCACCCCGCCTGTGTATAAGGTTGCCTGTCACCCCCCCCGCAGACGGCGCGCGTCGCTGCTGGGGCTGGTGGAGGGCTGGGGCGCCGGGGAGGCGGCCGCGGGCGCGCGCCTGCCGCCGCCCGCGGCCGCGCGGTACATCTGCCAGCACTGCCTGGTGCACCTCGGGGACCTGGCGCGGTACAGGCAGCAGTTGCGCGTCGCACATACGTTTTACAGGTACCAATTTTAATTGCACAGACCTAGTATTCGATCCACAATGTTATTGTTCTGTTTTCATTTATAATATTTGCGTATGGAATGTAATGCCATAAAATGCAATAGTCTCAATCTTGATTTGTTACTTTGTCTAGCAAACTGCGATTCCATTTTTTTGTGGGGGTCAGGTTGTGGGTGCTAAAATATCCTTGTGTTCTTCTAGACACGCGCTAGTAGTGTCAGCGCACTCAGGTCAGCCGTACAACCAGCTGGCGCTGGTGGCGTGGCGGCGCGGGCGGCGCCTGGGCGCACTGTACTGGCACGTGCGCTCGCTGCTAGTGCGAGCGCCCTTCCCGCCTGCCCCCGCCAACCTGGCCAGGACTCTGCGGGCCGCTGCTGCACTGCCCGGGTGAGTACAGTGACACAGCCGCGCCAGCAGCTGGCACCAGCACTAGCACTACCCTTTTTGCCTGCATCCTTTATATCTTGCAGGTTTATAAATACTACTTTTGGCTGGAACCCCAGATGTTTTAAATGAAATTTTATCCCATTACAGAAGTAGCTTTAATTCCCATAATTTATTCATCATAATATTAAAGTTATCGGCACTGACCTCTAGCCCTGACCTTGAGTTGCGCAGTAGTCGATTTTAGTATAAAGTGTCTTTACGTGAACTTACCCCCGCTATTCTGTCCAGCGTTCAAGATCTGTGCCGGTGCTTATATTACTGTCATTATTCCCCGCAGCAGCGACCCTGGCGACCTGCCCGTGCTCCCGGGCCTGGCGGAGGGCCCGGCGCCGGTGCCGCTGCCGCTGCCGGGCCGGCTGGACGCGCACTCCTACGTCACGGAGCTCACCAGGGCCCTGCACTACGTACACACAGTTGAAGAGTGAGTTGTTTGTTGAAAATGTTCTAACATTTGTGAAAATAATGTAGCTGTAACGTAATGTAAAGTCTTAATCTGATGGTTTCTCTGCAGAATACTTTTTCTCGACAACACCCTAGGATACGTATAATTGATATAATGCCTGGGTATAAAAAATAATATATATTTAGTCTGTCAGTCAGTGTAAAGTTGGGGAGTGGGGGCTCACTACATAATAACTCGGTATAAAATATACATAGGCTGATTAACTCCTATCATTTGACGTCATCATTTAAAAAAAGTAAAAAATGAAAAAATCGTGTTCAATATTTTTAATAATCTACTACTTGACGGACAAAAAAATGTTTTGTCGTGAAGCCTGTTGTATCCTTAATAGTAGCATATATTATTTGCTCAAAATGATTGAGTTCAGTTCCTATAATCAGTATCCAGTTAATACCCAAAGCCATGCGGTTTAACCAGTATCCAGATCTTTTTCTAGGACCCAAACTTTCTAATCAAGATGATGAATTCGGGCGCTGGGGCCACGGCAACTGATATAAACTCAGGTGCTTACAAGGTTAACCGATTATGAAGTAGCGACGAGCTACCTAGATTGACTCATAGTTCCTTTGCCCTCTATTCTTCACTTGTTCTTCTCAAAGACCCTGCAAATTATCTTGATCTTCCTTATAGACTGGACTTGGCGGCCACACTGGTGAACTCACTCAACTGTTCGCTGACGGCGCTTATCGCCACTGACAGCTTCGAGTCCATGACCCTTATAAAGGTTAGTGATTGGCATACATATAAGTGTTTATTGAATGTTAAATTTGGGATTTTCTTAAGGTATATCTGAAAAGTACCGATCTATCTATAGCAGTGGTCCCAACCTTATTTTGAACTGTTATGACTTGGGTTTCTTTGTTGTCAGCAAGGACAAGAAGGTACCGTGTCAATCTTAAAACCTAATTAATTAAAAACTTCTAGTGATTTAATTAAAAATATAAAGCTTTTAAGGAGGTACTATTATAATAGAGAACACAATATTTGTAATAGAAATTTTACTTAAGTTTGTATCTTATTTTTTTTTAAAAACGTTGCCCCACACTAGGAATTTCTCCTGTATCGTGGGTGCGTTCACAAACATTAAACTCACATACACAAACAGCCAGACCCGGAACAACTACCTGTAGGTCATACAAATATTTGTTCCGTGCGGGGATCGAACCCACAACACGCGGCGCAGCAGCCGATGGCTCAACCACTGCGCCAACCGTGTCGTCATTGACTGATCATCTTGCATTTGCATTGTGATTATTGAGTTTTATAGTTTTTAAATTCAATATTTTTACAGACTATACTCAAAATCTTGCGGACCACTGTGTGTAAAACCACTATGGGTAGCTTTTATCAGTATTTGTTTATCAAAATATATATTATTTAGAATTACCAAATTTAACAACACAAAAGAAAATTTAAAGATTTTCTCATCTTTAGATTTTCTTTTGTATAAATAAACTAGTCCTAGCCAAGTTGAGTTTCTTATTTAAATTTTCTGTGTTCAGTTCACAAAATCTGATCGTTTTGGAAGCTGATCCAACATTGTGTCACATCATATACATAACAGTTTTTCTCCAAATTGTTCATACATCAGTATCAAGCACATGTGCTCTGACTGATCCTGTGGTCCTATCTAGATGGCGTGTGTAATGGTATGGCTAGTCCATTCCACAACGGATGACTTGTCAGTAGATGAAAACGCGATGAGTGAGGGAGAGGCTCGCGCGGCGCAGCTGGCCAGCACCCTGGCCACCGGCACGCTGCTGGCGCTGCTGCTGCCCAACTACACGGTGGACGCGCCGCTGCAGCGATCGCTGCCCGCCTGTGAGTATACTGACCGGCCTGCTCGCCAGTATATTTTATTTTTTTAGAGTAAACAAACAGTGACACATTAAATTTTGTAGTAATATATACAAAAAGATACAGCCAAATGTGTTCCAAACCAACAACATTTACAAAACCATGATATTTGAACTAGAACCTAATAACTACAATGCTTTAAGTTAAGGTGTCATTTCTTGTGTTAAATAGTATAACAAAAGTAAATCTAAACCAGAGGAAGCATCCGAAGAAAACATTCAGAAATATGCATATTTTTTATTAAACGATGTATACTGGCTAGGCACATGCTGAGTTAGTAGGGTTACCATATCCAATAAATTTAATAAATTTAAAATAACAACCTCGGCACAAATAAAAAAATATTTCAAATATAACAGTAGATTAATTATATTGGGGGACTTTAATATGTACTTGTGTGTAACTATTACCATGTTTTTAGTAATTAAATATTCTATTTTATTCCAAATTTGAAAATTCACGACGACCACCGTTATAAATAAATAAATAAATAAAACAACTCTTATGCGTAAGAGCATCTTTTGCATGGCTCCAACCATTTTTAATAAATTGCCCAAATCATGGAAATCATTAAATATTTCTGCTCTTAAAAGTAAAATGAAGAGCTTCCTAACTGAAAGAGCATATTACAGTATAGCAGAATTTATGAAGGAAGACAATTTTCCTTGTTTTTAATATGACAATGTTTTATACATTACTTTGACATTGAATTGTTTAAAAAAAAATGCTTATTGACTTGTAATGATATCTAATGTTTAATGAATAATGATGAAATGTAATTATGATGAATGTTATCACGGTTTATGCACCATCTCTTCCTACCAATTTGTACGCCACGATATGCGGCTGAACATGTAGGAACTAAATCTGTATTAATTACTATCTTGCATGCAATGTATCATGTACACCATGTTTAAACAAATAAAAATTTACTTACTAATTTACTTACTTACTAAATCTAGACACTAGAGGAGTGGTCTTGTTCTTTCTATGAATTGTTTGGTCATAATGCCCGCACAAATATGGTAATCGTCCACACATTTTTGAAGTTGATGCCGATCGACCGTAGTGTGGTTGTGCCCTTAGCCAACCTGTATTGCCGCATCAAAATAATCCTCCTTAACTTATTTGACAGCACGTTGACACAACATTACCCTCTATATTGATTTCTTTTTCTTTTCTTTTCTTTTTTCTTTTTTTAAAACATGTTGCCCCCCACACTAGGAATTTCTCCTGTATCGTGGGTGCGTTCACAAACATTTAAACTCACATACACAAACAGCCAGACCCGGAACAACTACCTGTCGGTCATACAAATATTTGTTCCGTGCGGGGATCGAACCCACAACACGCGGCGCAGCAGCCGATGGCTCAACCACTGCGCCAACCGTGTCGTCATTGACTGATCATCTTGCATTTGCATTGTGATTATTGAGTTTTATAGTTTTTAAATTCAATATTTTTACAGACTATACTCAAAATCTTGCGGACCACTGTGTGTAAAACCACTATGGGTAGCTTTTATCAGTATTTGTTTATCAAAATATATATTATTTAGAATTACCAAATTTAACAACACAAAAGAAAATCTAAAGATTTTCTCATCTTTAGATTTTCTTTTGTATAAATAAACTAGTCCTAGCCAAGTTGAGTTTCTTATTTAAATTCAACCACTGGGCCAACCGTGCCGTCAATCAATATCACCTTAATAATGCAACATGTGTCGTGCAGTGAAGGTGTGGATGTCCTGGGCGGTGCTGCACGCCAAGATCCTGGCCTGTCCCGCGTGGTGCGCGCTGGCCGCGCTGTGGCCGGCCTTCGCGCACACCCTCAACATGCTCGCGCCGGCAGCTGCACTGTTGACTGACACATGTGAGTATATCAAGGTATTCAAAATATGGAAGCAAGAAATAATGTCCTGATTATCTATAAAATACGTGACTAAAAACGCTTGGTTGAATCAATAGAGGAGCTCGTGGTTAAATAACAGCCGCACGGTTTGTTCGAAGGTTAAGCTACGCTAGCCGAGGTCAGTCTGTGGATGGGTGACCGTTCGTAATATATCGAGACTCCTCCGTGCCTCTGAAAACACGTTAAGCCGCTGGTCCCGGTTGTCATTTGTAGATTTGACAGTCGTTATGGGTAGTCAGGAAACCGGAAGTCTGACAACCAGTCTTACCAAGGGGTATCGTGTTGCCCAGTAACTGGGTTGTGGAGTTCTGATAGGCAGTAGTTCCTTGTAAAATACTGGTATTCAGCTGCATCCGGTTAGACTGGGAGCCGACTCCAACATAGTTGGGAAAAGGCTTGGCAGATGATGATGATGTTGGTCGAATCATTCCACCAATAAGCCCAAATAAGAGGCCCAATAAGAGCGTATCTAGAATCTGAAATGACGTCACAAGGGAGTCAACAAACAATCTTTCCGGGCTAAGCATTTGAATTTGTTTGTGTTAATAAGACATGAAGGGAAGGGCATGGATGCGGAAGGCGCAGGACCGGTCATTGTGGAAATCCTTGGGGGAGGCCTTTGTCCAGCAGTGGACGTCTTTCGGCTGAAATGATGATGATGATGATGAATAAGACATACCGAATCATCATCATCATCAGGCTTTATTAGTCCACTGCTGGACATAGCCCTCTCCTAATGAGCGCCATAGCGCCCTGTCTTCAGCTTGCCGCATCCAGCATCTGCCTGCAGTCTTTCGCAGCATACTGAATATGAGAACTTAATTCCACTGTCAGCCTGATCATGAACAAATGAATTTTGACATTGCATTACTACACAGATGACAGCGTACCATTGCCCGAAGACGAGGAGTTGGCAGGGTTCCTGCCGCTGGAGAGTGCACTTAAGGGGCTCCGGTTCCCCAACCACGCTGCATGGGACACGTATGGAGGAAGAGTGCCTGATCTAGATGAGGATGCAGAAGATAGTGATGCTGAGTGAGTATGGGACTTGTGTGTTTACTCTACTCATCCTCCTGTCCTTACCCCAATTTATCTGGTGTCTTTTTCCATACATTTATACATATTATACATACATCATTTGCCGTCATCTCAAAAGTCGCCTCCTTTCTAGCCATATCATCTTCCACACTTTTTTAGCTGGATTGACTTCAATCCAGAAGGATTCCGCTGGACCGAGGACAGGATATATTTCTTTTTTTTATGAAAATGAAAAACAATTTGCTGGTACTGCCTTGTTAGTCTACTGGTCGTAAGCGCTACTGCTGAACATGAGGTCCTTGGTTTGAATCCCGGGTCGGGCAAACTGTTTTTTAGTATTTCCATCTGGATTTTATTAGTAGCACGCTGGAGTCTGGATTTGTGCCAGGTGAATGTTAATGAATTTCATGAGACTAAAACGTATCTGCCGAAATGTGGGTGTACATATACACACACCCCTGGCTTAACCTACGGGGAATACAGTCGTGATGTTAACTGTGCTTTTATCTCTGCAGACCACCACCAGAGGTATCGGTGACGTGCCTGAGCGGCGAGCCCGAGCTGGAGCAGCGCGTGCGCGCGCTCCGTATGATCGCACTCGGCAAGAAGCTGTCGCAGCTGCGGCCCGAACATCTCTCTTATACGTGAGTTACTCAATCATTTTATCAAGACGTGGTGGTAAGAACTACCTTATAGAAATACAAGCTGTGTGCCTGATGGGATGGCAAAAATGACAACCTTTCAACCCCTATTTAACGCCATTAGGGGACTTTAATGAATTTTCATAAATCCTTTCTTTAATAGGTACTTTCGTTATGTTAAAAAATCTTGTGCAAAATTTCATGCTGCTAGCCCCAGTGGATTAGGTTGTTTGTGGCTTGTTTGGTAGTGAATGACTGCAATTTTTTAAAATTAAATAGACTATTGCTTAAGGCTCTGTCATTAATGTGTGCAATCCTGTATTCATAGATTGGCATTTCAGTTTTCGCATGACTCTATCGGGAAAACAACTAAGATTGTGACTGTCTTTCCTAGAACTTATGTAGCTGTAATTATTTGATCAAGACCCTTCTCTGCATTTTTGTAAATTATTTACACACGGCTACATATCATGTTATATATTTCCAGCATAAGCTGACCTCTTATTCTATGGAAATCCTGTACAGTGAGAGATCAGCAGGTTGATTTCCATCAACCCGCAATGTGCTCGCGTGGGGGATTATAACTCACGTGAGAGGGTCACGGGGACGAGGTTTACATCCCAGACGTGGAAACATCATAAGCTGATGACTCTGTTCTGCTTTGAGAACAACAACAAGTACAACATTGAAATATTTGAGTATTGTTCCCTCAGTGAAGAAGACGGCAAGGTAACGTTCACGGCGTCGTCAGTGGGCGGGCCGCAGCTGAGCCGCGCCCTGGCGGCGCTGCGGCTGGCGGCCGGGCCGGGGCCGGCGGGGCCGGCGGGGCTCGCGGGGGCGGCCGGGCCCGCGGGGCCGGCGGGGCGCGCGGGGGCGGCGGGGCCGGGCGGGCCGGCGGGGCGCGCGGGGGCGCCGGAGCCCGAGGACGACAGCGACGACGAGCCTGTGCACCCGCCGCCACCTATCGTCATCTCAGAGGCAGACTTCAGGGAGAAAGGTTAGACACAAGCTTTGCTACTCAACACCTTTATCAAAATTCTGCATTAAGTAGGAGTAGGGCATACAATATCTTTATTTTTATATAATTTGAATCTTGGAATGTTATGAATATATTCAATTACAATAGATGTTCTATAAAACCTGGAAAACTTATCCGTGTCTAGATTGTTTTACCGGTTCCTCATCAAAACTTTATTGTTTCTTTTTGTCAACAGTTCGCGAGAAACGTGTCGGTATCCTCAAGCCCCAAGGTTCCCTGGAGCGCGCGCGGGAGGAGCGCGCGCTCGCCACGCAGGAAGACCAAGTTGTCGTGAGGATATTTGAAATTGCACTCACTATATCGTCGCCTTAGGGGCTTAAATAAAAAGCAGACGGCCAAAAACAAGATAGACAGATTCATAGGGTCTATGACAGAAGTAAAAAATTAAACCTTCTGAATAACTGTCAGTCTGGTGTAACACGTCACATTAGCATGTCGGTGACGCGAACCCATAAGTTTTGCCGCTACCAAAAGTCGCTCAAAGCAGCTAAATATGTTTTCACTTCAAAAATAACCTAAAAACCTTAATGCTTCTGTAAAAAAAAACACTTGAAGAAAATTTTAAAAATTGCTATAATCTAATATATTATCGTGTTCCCAGGAGGTTGAGTTGCTTGAAGACAAAAGTGAGGACAAGAAGGAGGCTCGCAAGCCGCGCGTCAACATCGCCATGGCGGCCATCATGCGGAAGCAGGAGGAGACCAACAAACAGGTAACCTACCGTCATCATGGGCATTTGCTATATATAATAAAAAATATCTATCTATGTAATGTATTGTATTAAGTATATCAGTCATCTAGTATACCCATAACACAAGCTCTGGTTAGCTTGGGGCTAGATGATGCTGTGTGGATTGTCCAGCATTATTATTTTTGTGATTTACGACATGACCATCATATAAGAATAAATATGGCATGATTGTCATATCACTAATATAACTAAAAATAATATTATAAATGCTAAAGTAAGTTTGTTTGTTACCTTTTCATGCCTAAACCACTGAACGAATTTCGACAAAATTTGGCAGAGAAATAGATTGCACCCTGGGAAAGGACATAGGCCACTTTTTCTATCAACAAACCATGCGGGCGAAGCCGCAGGCGGAAGCTAGTTTTCTAACTTAAAAAGCTGGCAAACCGCAATTTTGATTCTTTAGATAAAATTATCTGAACGTCTAAAAATCAGCCCTCAGGTGTTATGATGTGTAATGTGGCTTTTGTCTTAGTAAAAGCCACGTTAAATAAAAATTACGGCCTATTTTACCTCCTTGCAAGTACTCGCCAGGTAGGTATGTTTTAAAAAAAGGTGTGACTGTTTTATTTTTTAACCGACTTAGGAAGAGGTTCTATTCGGTTTCTTTCGACTGTATGTATGTTTTTTTTGTATGTTCAACAATTTCTCCGACTCCGTCAATTGAGAAACAATGAAGAAGTTTTTTTTTAATTCTTCGGATTGTGGTGGGATTGTGTAGATACTCTTAAATACATCCTTGTTAGTATATTCCATATAAACACTGACTGAATCGCATTATTTATTCTCAGGTGAAATTCGTAACACCACCGCCGACGCCGGACTCAACAGCAGACCCAACGGAAACCAAAGAGGAGAAACCCAAAATGATACAGCCAAAAGCCATCAAATCCTTAGCCAACCTGCCTCTAGGCAGGAAGACAGGCGGGATCCTCTCACTCAAGGACAAATCCGCGGGGTACCCGCACCTGGTACTCAACACAGAACCGGAGCCTCCCAAGAAAGTGGAAAAAGAAGAAAAGAAAGATGTAAAACCGAGTCAATCAAGTCAGAACTCGCAGACTTACCAGCAGAAGAGACAAGACCATCCTCTTTCACCAAACTGGAATCCGATACAGAACACATACCCTGACGCTCCAAGGATGAACTTCCAGAAGAATTATGGGATACAGAACACGGGTTTAAGCTACAACCCTAGCTACCCAGCGCCTAATATCAACAGCCAAGGCATTCGGTTGCCTGTAGTCAACCCTAAAGAGATTGACGTGAGAACAGCTGCGCTGCAGAAGCAGAACTCCCGACAGGAACTGTTCCAAGATGGTCAGAAGTTCAACCACAACTACCAAATGTCTGGCGACAAGAAAAACTTCTTGAACGACCTACCTCCTCGGTTCGCTAACCAGTACCGATACTGGCAGAGCGCTCAGGAGAACCAGTTCAATGACAACAAATTCAGAGATGATAGCTTCAAGCCGAACAATACGCTGTTCAACGCGCAGCAGCCTAGAAGTTGGAACCCACAACCTCCACCGCCGCCCGATGGCTACCAGCAGCCAATATGGTGGAAACCAGAACAAACGAACAATTTCAACCCGAATTTCCAGCAGCCGATTCAACCCAACTTCTACTCTCCACACTTGAACACAAACTTACCGAATCCTTACCAAAGTCTACCGTACACTCCGATACAGAACAATATACCTCAAAATAAACCGGAGAATTTTAATCAGCCGGGCTACCTCCAATCAGCCATTGGTCAACCTCAGTTACAAACGCTACAGAACTTAGTAACGTCGCCTAACTTCAATTCATCACTGAATAGTTTCTCCTATGCTCCTCCAGTGAGCTACGACTCCTCGATGTACCCTCAATTTAACAAACAGCTGAGTTACCAGCCGCTACAGATGAAGATGGTAGACAAGCCCCTTAACTACCAGGGGAACAAGGATCTCATGGACATGAACGCGCTCAACTTCGGCGGCAACCCGTTAGACATGCAGCAGAGGAATATGAGTTACAATGAACCGATCAGTAATGATATTGGGAATATGAAGACGATGGATCAAGTTGGGGTGAGTTATATTATATACAAAATCTTTTAGAACTCTCCGTTCTTCGAAGGTTAAGCTACGCTTGCCGAAGTTGGTCGATGGATAACCAT
Organism: Phlogophora meticulosa; assembly: GCA_905147745.2. Lineage (NCBI taxonomy): Eukaryota > Metazoa > Arthropoda > Insecta > Lepidoptera > Noctuidae > Phlogophora > Phlogophora meticulosa. The sequence continues at coordinate 17,545,485 of LR990519.1, forward strand.
CCAACACATATCGAACCAATTGGTCCCGGCTGTCATTTGTAGATCTTTGACAGTTGTTACGGGTATTCAGAAACCCGAAGGTCTGAAAAGTAGGCTTACTAGGTAGTACTAGTACTACTATTAAAGGGTATCGTGTTAGTCAGAACCCCAAACTAGTTGTGAAAAGGCTAGGCAGATTATCCTGTAGGCACCTTTTTTTTCTATATTATTTTTCTTTGTATGTTGTGTAGAGTGGCGAGGGCGGCAGCAGTGCGGCACCGGGCAGTACGTACTCTCTGTTCAGCGGAGCACCCGACACCAGCGCCTGGGGCTCCGCCACGCACAGGCAGCCACCGGTAACTATACGCTAATGAAGCATCCTTTTAATGTTTTACAGTATCGATTTCACGTCTTGCTCGGAACAAACAGTCTATTAATTATTTTACGCTATAATGTACAGATTTAGATTAGTTTTTCACTATATTATATACCTCTTAATATTATGATCATCTTAAAATGTTCATTATTTCCCTGTCCAGTCGCTATGGTCGGGCCCGGGCCCCTCCCCCCTGGAGCGCCTGTTGGAGCAGCAGAAGCAGATGAAGCCTCCTCAATGAAACTCGCGCGCAGCCGGCAGCACCCGGCGGCGCCTGCGCAAGTCTCACCCGCGGATCCCTGAGGCTACCTCGCAATAGACCCCGAACTTCTAACATACCAGCCGATTTCAACATTCTTATGCTGACCACTGTATGGTCTAGCATTTGCTCAGTTTTGTGTTGTATTCAGAAAACTAAAAAATAAAACTTGAGTAAGGAGAAAAATTCGCTTTAATACTAAACAAGAAGTTTCGCTCATATTTTGGCCTGTAATTTGAAACTTCAGGTGACTGGGAACTTTTTGAATTGTCTATTATTCTTATTACTTTTTAAAAGACAGTAAAAAGGAATTTAGTTCTTCGAGCCCTTGCTCTTATTTATGCGTAGTCGTATTAAAATTCTCCTTGATGTTGATGATGATAATAATAAAGTGCTGTTGTATGAAATTGTATAAATGTAAAACTTATCAAGACGACGGCGACAATGGTGTCACATAAATTGTATTTTTGTGTAAGCTCTAATTCAAATCTGATTACATTGTATTTTATATCGCATTTTATAAGATTTTATCTTGTATTATACAGTTCAAAACTGTAAGTTTGCTTGAATCAAACCCATCAATCGTATCGGACGGTAGGTAGCAATTTTGTCATCAGCAGTTTTCGTAACTTGTTTGATTCTGAGCGTACTCGTAAAATATGTAATGGCTGTGACCGTGGAACTATAAAAGTAGTATATTAGCTCAGAATTATTCGTTAGCGAAGCTATGAATGACTGATAGAATAGAACAAAGTGGTTGGCGAAAATAAACTTGTTTTAGTTTTTTAAACCGTAATGCATACACAGGTGATTACATATACAGGTGATTACATACACAGGTGATTACATATACAGGTGATTACATACACAGGTGATTACATATACAGGTGATTTTTCAACTATATGCAGCAATGAAATAGGAATTTCCTTTTTTCAAAATCCTTTGAATTATGGTAATTGGGAATATGCAAGTAGTTAAAAACTTTTTCATTATTATAATATTTTTTACATGTTTTTACTGCATAACTTATTTTTTTTTGTGCTTATTTCGTGACACGGAACTTTTCGACGATGCCGCAAGTGACGTAAAAATCCAGGTGAAAATCTATTTTTTGGAAACTGCTTGTAATCTCACTAAGTTTTTATTGTAAATGCGATTTCTGCTTGATAAATGCCAAAATTGATGATTTTTGTTCTTCAAAGAGATTTAAACATAGCAGATTTGTGTAAAATACCGTCACATCAGGGCCGAAAGTAACGTTTGAACTGTAGTACAAAACTGTGGTACTTAAATATTTGAGCAACAAGCAGTAGTTGATTTTTTGTATTTGTATATATTTTGTGTCTTTTATTGATTTAAGTGAAAAAATAAATAAAACATGCATATTCCCCATGCATTGGGGTGCTGGTCCACTCTCCTAGTCACATTAGTTCTTGTGCGAAAATACGTTAGTGCACATTGTCGGGTGTCTTAAAAAATATTCTTATTCTTGTACACTTGCATATTTTTGTATAATATCTGTCGTATGTCGCGTCGCGTGAAAGATTACAAAAACGATGGCTTCGTTTTTAGATGTCGAACTGCACAAACAGTAATATATTTGACGACTAATTTCGAAACCTAATTGGATATTTTTTTAACTTGTAAGTTGTTGGTTTTCTATAAGTCGTTATTCTGAATTCAAAAAACTTATGATTGTGTTTTTGCTTTGTTTTTTTTTATCTGTCTCGTTTGTGGATAGTTCGACATTTACAAAGGCTTTATTTTAAGCATGATTTTGTTGTGATTTTAAGTGAAAGTAAATTAAAGTAATCTTTGTGAAACAATATTTTGTAATAAACATATTTTTTGTTATTACAGTTTTTGTTTTTTTTTTCTAATAACGGAACCCCCACGCACGGAACAAATATTTGTATAGCCTACAGATAGTTGTTCCGGGTCTGGCTGTTTGTGTATGTGAGTTTGAAATGTTTGTAAACGCACCCACGATGCAGGAGAAATTCCTAGTGTGGGGGGCAAAGTTTAAAAAAAAAAAAAACTTTTTCTACATTATTTGACCTTTCTACTTAAAGACCAGTATCGCTTGAAAATCTCGAAAAGGTCGCGCGGCCACGCGCTTCTTGTCAGCGGTATTGCCCGCGGCCGGCTCGTCGCGTCGCTTCGACTTTTACCGTTCCAGTGTGAATCAGCCCTAAGCTGTACTCTTAAATTTATTTATTTAATAAAACATGGAAGACCTACAGCTAAAAAATAAAATAGAAAGGTACACATAGTCGACAGAAAGCCAGTTACAAGTCCTCACGTGTAGAAATAGACTGGATATTGTAAAGTGAGCACACAAAATAAATAAAATGTAAAAAACAACTGTTACAATTTTAGATTCAACCGAGCCTACCGTCAGGGCGCTTGTATACGTCCGTTTTTTTTACCGGACAACGGACCGTTTTTTTCGCCGGATACGCGGTGGTGTATGGTTTATAATGAATGTGTGTAAATGCACCGGATGCCGAACCGGTGTCCAGCACATACAAATGTGAAAGACACGGTCCGTTGTCCGGTGGAAAAAACGGACGTCTACAAGCGGCCTTAGATGACTATTTGAAAAAATTGAGGCTTAACAACCTCCTAGCCGACGTCACACTAGTCGTAAAGGGATCCAAGTCATACTGCTTACATATTTCATTCAACTGATTGCTTGCACGCACAATATAACTATTCTGCCTATAATTGGTTGAGTTATGAGGTACACGTAAGGGTGGATTAAAACGGAATGATTTATTTGGCACATTAAAATAAAATTTTGATAATAGTTCGGGACTGTCAACATTATTATTAAATATTTTTAATAGAAAGAGATGGTCAGCAATCATACGTCTATCCTCAAGTGGCAGCAAATGGAACTTCTTACAGAGTCGGTGATAATCAATAGATTGGTATTGAATCTTTTGATGGTAACAAAGATATTTAATGAAGCGTCTTTGGATACTTTCAATGCGGTCAATATACTTATGATAACGTGGGTTCCAGATCTGGGATGCATACTCTAGCTGACTTCTGACAAAAGTGCAGTACAAAATTTTCAGTGTTTTAGCATCTACAAAGCATTTAGAAAGACGCATTATAAACCCAAGCAGTTTAGAGGCTTTTTTAACAATGGCGTCAATATGTGACTCGAAAACTAACTTACACTCTTGGTGGATGCCCAAGTCACGAATAGTATCGCACCTTGGCAAGGTTTGGCCCGAAAGAGTATAAGGAGTAGCTAGGACTGCACTAAATTAAAATATTAATATTTGTATTTCTCACTAATGCCGTTGGTCCCGGCCGTCATTCGTAAATCTTTGACAGTCTGTTCATGTAGTCAGAACCTGAAAGTCTGACAATCATTCTCACTAGTTGGTATAGTGTTTCCCAGTAGTAACTGGGAAACACTAAACTAAACTAGTAAGTTTATGGAGGTCAGATAGGCAGTCGCTTCATGTAAAATACTGATATTCAGCTGCATCCGGTTACCTGAAAGCCGACCTCGACGATGATGTTGATTATAAGCCGAAAAAATCTCCTTTTCAGCTACACCATAGTCTGGTACATACAGGAGCACTCTTCACCCAGGTGATTTAATTACAAAGTGAAAATATATCTATTATAATTTCCAAAATAAAAGCACAGTATAATCAGTCAATAATTTAATTTTTACTTCTTCATAGTCATTCTAAACAAAATTATCAGATGAAATACATTTCTAATGTGTAAAAAAGCGTACTAATTTTCTAATTGCATTATACATAAATTATTTACAATATCACTAATAAATATTTGAGTAAAACAAATAGGATTTGAGACTAAAACAATACTATTCTGTCATCTCAAGTCATAACAAGTTCAACTAGAAACAGGTCTAATATTTAACTTTTAAAATTGCATTACAGAATCTCTTTAAAGGCTAATTAAAGGATGTTCAGTTAAAATAGTTATATTATAAAGCAAATAAATCTAGTTATCGAGTTAATAAATAACAGTCGTGCGAACACAATACGCTAAGATATGTACAACGAATTGACAAACAATAGTGAAAAGTGGACCGTACGTTACTGCCATCGCGCGCACATATGCACATGGCTGTCCTCGCCTATAGTACACGGTAGAAGGAACACAGACGCGCAGCTTGATCCCATAAGTTCAGTACATGATTATGGACCCCCAGCGTCGGACGGTCCACTTTTTCCTCATTTGAGGGTATTTTTTTTTACTTTGCTAATGAGAAAATCATCATTCCTATCCGATGCCCGTAACATTTAAATTAAAAAGTTAATAATTTAATTCTTTAATTATTAAATTTATGGAGGAGCTCGTGGCTAAATAAAAACAGCCGCTCGGGTTGATCGAAGGTTAAGCTACGCTTGCCGAGGTCAGTCTGTGGATGGCTGATCATTCGTAACATATCGAGACTCCTCCGTGCCTCGGAAAGCACTTTAAGCCGTTGGTCCCGGTTGTCATTTGTAGATCTTTGACAGTCGTTACGGGTAGTCAGAAACCCGAAAGTCTGACAACCAGTCTTACCAAGGAGTATCGTGTTGCCCAGTAACTGGGCTGTGGAGGTCAGATAGGCAGTCGCTCCATGTAAAACACTGGTATTCAGCTGCATTCGGTTAGACTGGAAGCCGACCCCAACATAGTTGGGGAAAGGCTAGGCAGATGAATTTTATTCTTTAATTATAAATCTCATTGGGTCACATCAGGATTCTTTAAAGTTTCAAGTAAAATACTTTTAGAAAAAAATCTTGAAATTTAGGAAAAGCCAACAAACAATTTAAACGTTGGCGGCCCCAACTCATGGTATCAGCCAGTACGTCGATGTTCCTTCCACTCTGTATTTAGCATAACAGTCGATGTTGAGGAGTAATCAATCAGCGCGCGATGAGCCTAAACCTAGATTATTACCACTCAGGATCCGTGATGCGTGTTATGTAATTCAAACACAGTGTTATCAGCACCGATTAATTTCCCGTCGGAAACGGATGCGCCTTGTGACACAAAAGGAAAACCAAAAGTTCACGCACATTCTTCACAGGAGATAAATACATTATCTAATTCACATAATCACGATATTTACCTTGTATCAACAACAATCGGGAAACAAACGAACCACATGCAATAATATCAAAAACAATAAGTTCTTGAATATGTATATAATAACTAAATTAATCTAAAGTCCTTAAAAAAAACCATTCACAACATTTCATAACCGTATTACCCGGATTATTGTCAAAAACAACTATCGACAATACTCGGGTTAAGAGCATGTCGAGATGTGGCGATTTACGCACGAGTCATATCGTGCGCGATATAGTTACCAGCAAGGATCTTGAGCGCTGACCTCGGTTGCGCAGTAGTCAATTTGAGTACAAAGTGCCTATGCGTGAATTTACCCTAACTACTACATCCAGTGCTCAAGATCCATGCTGGTGCTTATACTACAAATTCGTAGTCTCCCAGTCACGGCTTTTTGAGCCCTGATCTTGGTTGCGCAGTAGTCGATTTTAGTAAAAGGTGAGCGAACTTACTCCCACTACTGCCTTCAGCATTCAAGATCCTTGCAGTTGCTTAACCTACAGCGACTACGACTCGAGCGCCGCTCGTCTCATCAGGACAAGCCCTTAGTCATACCATAGTGAAAATTGTCTTAAAATAGACAGTGCACAATAAAAATGGTATGTTATATTACATATATGAATGAGCGCATGGTAGGATCATGTTAGTCGTTAAAATAGTGCAAGTTATTCAAATTCGTTCACGTTGACTAGTCATTGGCTGGCGAGGCGCCCGGTAACCAGACTCTTGTACTGGTATTGGCACTTAGTCTTTACACAATCATTGTAAAATACGTTACCGTTTGATAACACTGACAGAAAGTACTAAACAGAGTAGACTTTCTTAGTGAAGGGTTTTACAATATCAACATTATTTAACAAGACAGGAAACGATTTTGTTCATTTATAAGTTTATTTTTTATTTTTGCTATGAATTTTTTATAGACCGCGCGATCTGAATTGGATGCAACCTTCTTGGAACTGTTGTCCGACTGATAGCGGTAGCGTCGGTAAACTCGCGAGATGAGCACCAACTCCAAGTGAAGGACTTATAGCTGTACTGATGATATAAATATTTAGCCCTCTTAAGATGTTAAGATCTTCGGAAATAGAAATACCTTTTTTCTGGGTATACTAGCGTCAGAATAGAAGAATCTTAATAACATTCTAGTTACACTAGGCCGCACGTCAGTGGTAGCACTTTGAGCTTGAGCTGGCCTAGAGTAGTACGAAGCTTCAATAGAATAAGAAGCCAGCTTATACTGGTTTTGTTACAACCGAGGTGCGGCCTACCATATCACAGCGACACTTACGTTTATTCAATATTAGGAAAATGTTACCTTTACATAAATATTCCATTCCAATATTTGATAGAACTGTGCAAATATCAGTCATTTAAAAGGAGTCCATAGACCGGAAAGTCAATACAATACTCTATCTAGTCGATGGACCCGATAATATCGATGATACATAAATGACGATTTGACATACAACCGAATCTAAAACGCAAAAATTTTTTCTTCCATAAATTCGCTCTCCAGTTTTTCCGCATACACATTTACTCTCTATCCAGTTTTAGCTTAGGTAGTGTTTACACAATATATGTTTTGGGCAAGACAGCTCTACAACTACAGAGCCAATCTTTCAATTAGTTTCCAACACATTACAATAACTAACATAACTGTTTTCCGAGTCATCAAGAGTAATAAAACACCGATATATGCCGTGCTAGCACCCGGTACGTCTATAACCGCGCACAGACACGCGATCAAGGCCCACGGGTCGCCAACTACGCTCAGGTCAGCTACGAAACAGGAGATTATGGATACAAAGCAGTGGCGGACTAACAGGGGGGCGGAAGGGGCGGCCCGCCCCGGGCCTCCGATCTTGGGGGGCCCCCAAATGCCTCCGCATTCCCCTGGCCAAATCTTAAACAAGCCTTAAAAAATGTGCTAAGTACCTAACCTACATAATTTCATCAAGATCAAAACACTACAGCCATCTAGACTATTTACGCGGCACTAATATTCTTTTAACTTTGCTGAACCCGTACAATACGCTGGGGGAATTTCCGTCTTTGTAGCGGATACTTTGAAATTAATTTCACTTGCCAGATATTAACGAAATAAACATAAACACTACATACAAATGCGATCTGAATAAAAAGCTTGTAAAACTACATTTTTTTTAAAGCTTGGGGCCTCATTCAGCTTTGCCACCCCGGGCCTCTGACGGACTTAGTCCGCCACTGATACAAAGTCCTTCATATTTCACTTCGAAAATAGCAATGTGACAAGAAAATGTTGTGTTAATTAGTTTCCATGACTGATTGTTCCTATTTGGTCTCTGTATAATACATAAGTACCTGGATGACCGAGCTTTGCTCGGATAAAACGACGTTTTCTAAAAATGTAACCCAGCTAGATCGATATATCTCCCCTGCATACTAAATATCATGAAAATCGTTGGAGCCCTTTCCAAGATTCATATATACATACATATCGCACACCTAGATCTAAACTGACACAACTCCACAAAATGTTTTTTTCAGTACTTAGACGAAAAAAACGCATTTATCTATATTTTGTTAGAGAAGTTATAAACCGAGTTTTATATTAGCTCATAAATATGTTACAGAATATTACTTTATGTTGAATGGGGCTAGGAATCAATACTAACTATCGATGAATTAGTATTTTTGAGCTTCTGTCTAAACAATCTCGAATTTTGAGTTGTGTCAGTTTTAATCTAGCAGTGCGATATGTATATACAACAATTGCTCGTTAAGGTATTACATAATACAATATTAGCCTTTTATTGTCGCGCTGCAGGGCAGAGGCTTCTTCTCATACAGAGTTTGTATGGTTTCCTGAAATATTTTTTACTTTTTTAACTACATATAAATTGTAATCAATTCATATGTACTTGTGGCTTTATACCCACTTTGGTACTTGCCCAGGTTTAAACACACAACTTTGTGCATGACAGGCGAGGCCTTATCCACTGAACCATCACGACATGTTTATATTAAGAGTTTGATCCGACTACCGGGGCTTTTAGTTAAAGTTACTTACTGAATACTTTTATATTCACAGTAGTAAAGAAGAAGATATGCTCCGACTTTGATATCCACAATCTCTTGTTCCGAACCCGTCTCGTTACAATTACAATAATAAATAGAGATATGTAAACAAATTCCTATCAAGTTATAATTATAATCGTCAGTCCTACCGTTGAGCCGACCGACCTAGTATATGTTTACGTCACATTTACAACACAACCAATTAATAATCATTGTAATGTCATGATTTAAGATCATTTATTTAGACGATGGAAATACTACCATGGAAGTCTTAATTTTATTAGCTGGCAACATTCGAGATTGTAACTTTCTACAGCACTATGGTATTAAGAGGAGATAGGGTATGGAGGTAAACTCTAGTCTTTCTAGCTACATTAATTACCCAGGGTATAGGTTTTAGACCATAGAGAAGGTTATTTACCCATCTCCGTGAGATAATCTCAATCTATAGAACACATTCAACTTTAATAGAACAACGCTCAAATATTCCAACGACTTCTAAAGTCAGTAATCTCTTAAACTCGAGCACTATTAATATAGCATGGGTAAATTTGGGTAGTTTGGTAGTTTCTACTATTGGTTTAAAGATTATCATTTATCTATGAGGGAACAACAGACTATTGACAACTATACGCGGGATATCTGTACCAAAGTTATTGAGCAGTATTTTTCTAGGAAATTCGCGAAAGAGTCTATAGTTTTTTTTTTTTTTTAACAGGCGTGGAATATTATAATATTCCATAAAACGTGTACATAAAAATCAATCGTTCGATTGGATCGGTAAACGCAAGGTCATGTCAATTAATGTCTACGTAGAGCATGGGTAATTATACCTTATGTTTATGACGTTAAGGTTTGTTTTGTTTCGTCTCACGTCTGTCGTTCGACGCCGAAGTTGTAGGTGTAGTCGCGGTCAAGATCGAAGCGCGAGCGCCGCTTTATTGCTGGCAATTGTGTCTGGAAGAAAGAGATTTTAATTAAATACTTGGAAGTAGGTACTATTTATAAACTTGACTTAAACCCAGCAAAGCTTGCCGAAGGCCGTTCGTGGATGGGTGACTGTGTATTTCGAGACCCCTCCGTGCCTCGGAAAGCACATTAAGCCGTTGGTACCCGCTGTCACTTGTAGATCTTTGACAATAATTGTTATGGGTAGTTAGAAGGCCTCTATGTATAATTTTAATCTCGTTTTAAATAAATTTATGCTGAGGAAAACATTCAAGTACCTAATTGACTGTTGAGACAATGAATTAATTCATTGTCTCAACAGTCAATTAGGTACTTATATATAATATTCAGACGGTATTTTTAGTGTTATGCACTCATCCTACACAAAGCCTACAAGGTACATATTAAAACCGATCTGTAATAATAAGACTTCTCCTAATTGAGATGGATCATTCACCACTCCTCTTGCCTGCACGAATTCACTTTGAGATTTTCTTGAATACCTAAAATGTCGTATGAACCGATAGGTTCGTAAGAGTATACGGAATACTATTTTTTTGCAATCGCAACGAAATGTCAAAGGAAGCGCCGTTTTAGAAGGGCATACACCGACATTATTAGTGATGTTTTTAAGAAAGGTCAGATGAGTAGATCCCTCAACAATCGTGGGTGCATGACCAGACGTATAAACTATTAAAATTAAAAAAAAAAACGATTAAAAACTCACCAAACTATCGTTAGGCAGTCCCCTCAACTTGGGGTTCAATAAAAATGGCACTCCTTCCATTCCGTTGTATCCTCCTAAGGTCTGGTACATAGTGTTCCTTGGCAGTGGAGCGGGGCCCTTCTTCCTGGAGTGCGCTGCGGGCGACGCGGCGTGCGGGGGGGGGGACGGCGGCCGCGGCGCCGCCCGGCTGGGCTTGGCGTTGATGTTGTACGAGGGGCTGAGAGCTTCGTAGTCGTGCTCAGTGGTGAACTCCTCGATCTTGGGGTAAGCGGTCGGAGACTGTTTGAGATTCAGGTTGTTCAGCTCCGAGACTAAAGGCGACAGTTTCGGTGGGCGGTCCGGTGCTCGCAACCTGCAAGTGATTTGTTGAATATTCAATATTTTTCCGGCAATTCAATAATATAACCAGTCTGTTACTGTCCCACTGCAGGGCAAAGGCGTCTTCTGATACAGAGAAGGCACGAGCATTAATCACCACGCTTGCTCAAAACGGATTCGCAATATCAGACTTATATTAATTTTATAAGTCCTGGTTTCCTCATGATGTTCAAGATAAACGAAGAAAGTACGTATGAATCGATTGTCACATCATTTGTGGGTACTAGCCCAGATTTCAACAATCTCGCAATTCAAAGTCAAACTTATTTGCTTCAATTCGATAATTAAAAATGGCTTTTCATCGGTTTATCGATACAATGACTGAATGATGAATGGAACGGTAATTGATACAATGACCAATGCTAGATTCTTTGACGTATAATAATAATACCAACGAGTATAGGCAGACTCTGTGCTAGACGAGGTCGGGGGTTCCCTAGCCGACTATATACATACTCCTTTTGCTTTTGCTTTGTTAACGTTCATACAACTGGTCGTACACGCACGCCGGTTGCGAGTACTACGCACATGACCTTTCTGGCCAACTACTCTGAGAATAGACACCGCAACAAATTTGAAGGCATCATATAACGACCATGTAGACTGGAGTTTTATTGACTGTCTTAGAACATGGAACAACTTCGTTTAAATCTAGTTTAGCATTGATTCTGCTAATACTCAAGCAAAACAAAAGAATTCGCGAAAACTGAATGGATAAATCCTTCAGTGAACAAGACGAATTAACTTGTACAGTTTATATTCTCATGTAGGATACAATATACGCGCTCCGATCATTGAGAGCAATTTTAAACTTACTGTTTAATTGTAGTACTTAAGTAAGATTGCTCAATCATGTCTTGTCGTGATGTTTTTATCGCCTTAGCTATACGATATGATACAAACAACCTTTATAATAAAATTAATATATAATACCAGCCTGTTACTGTCCCACTGTAGGGCAAAGGCTTCTTCTCATACAGAGAAGGCACAAGCATTAATCACCACGCTCTGACAAGAAGGGTTGGCAATTTTGAGGCTTTTATAAGCCTCTAAATTGCCAACCAACAACAAATTGCAACAGCTTATGCTGTGCACCGCGGACTTCACCTTCCTCAAGATTTGGGCTAGCAAATGCAGAAATAAATTGTCAAATCCGACTAAAATTGGGACTGTTCCCCAGTTAGTTTTAGTGTTTATTCTCAGAGTATTCGGCTAGGAAACACCAACTTCATGTTGTTTTCGATTTTTTTTATAGTTGACGAGTAAAGTGATTAAGGTACAGAAATTAATATAATATACCATAGAGAATTTAATCTGTGCGATTTAATCAAATTACTCTTTTGTTTTTAGACTCGATCTTCAGGAAACTCTTTGTATGTTAAGGTTAAATAAATTGTTCTGCATAAAGTAACCGGAACCATACCAGAATTGGATTTTAGTATTAAAAAACTTGATCATTAGTTAGTCAACGCCTATCAAATTGCTAAGTTACTTCTGACAAGGCAGGGTGGTGACAGTGGCCACGCACACAGAGCGCTGTCCGGTACAATATTTAAAATAAATAGTTGGGATGTCACGTCATCTTCCCACTGTTCATAGTGAATTGGAAAATCTTTCGTAGTTCTTTGTAAAAACCCTACTATTTTCGTATAAACAAAAAGAACGATTTTAACAATGATCTTGGAATATACAACGTTATGACGGATGAATTGCGTGAGAGATGACTGTATGATAGGTAAGAAGGAGGTGACTATTGAGATGCCACCAAATAGAGATGCTGCGCCAACTTCGAATAAATGGGATGAGGGCAGGAGATGATATAACGTTGTGGGAAAGTTTCAACCGAGTTTAAGACAAAATCTTTTATTCTTATTAGTATGACCTGTGAGGTTTTACCAACCACTTTAATGTAACGTTCTGCTTACCTCCTGTTAGCCTCAGGTGTGATATTAGTGAGCACGTTTTCGTATTCGTTGTGCGTCGGCGACGTGTCTGCGCTCCCGCCGCTTACTTTGTAACACACCATCTTGCCGTTTATCTCACTAGGGAGGAAAGGGACACAAATATTATATCAAATGTATTTCTATTAATAACTTGCTACAGGGTTTTCAAGGGTTCAAACAATACGATGAAAAAAAATATATATAAAAGATTTTTTACGAAAATGTTGCTGCCCTGACAATTTATTACGAAAACAACAAAGAAAAATATACTTATTCGTGAAGCCATTGAATTTTATTTATATACAGATTGCATGTTTTAATACATCGTTCATTTCACCAGCAATCATAATGGGATATGTGTCTTCGCTGGAAGTAGCAAATCCGGGGCTCACGCGCACCCCATATCCGACATTCAAATTGGATCCGATTAGTCGAAATCCTGTTAAACAGCTCCAGTCGATGTTAACAAACTCAATGCTCATGTTTCGTTAGTTATCCTATAATCTTTTGTTTATGGATCCTTAGCATTGCAATCGTTGTACCGATTGTCGTGTCAGCCAATAGCTTAATAGCCAAGAGCCTCAACCTAAGGAGACACCTAAGGAGGTTCTCGTTAGACATCTGCATCAAGGGCTTGATTCAGAAAGCGGTTCTTCTGGACACGGAGCGTATTGTTAGGCGATTCCTCTCTCTACAGCCTTGACCGGTAGCTTGGACCCTGTTCCCGATACCGGTGGGCTACTATTTTTTTATATTTTTAAATGATTTTATGTTTATCTTTTAAAGTAAAAAAATATTTAATAAGTGTAAAAATGAATAAAGGAGATAATTTAATAATTATGATACAGAAAGCAGTACTTTTGCACAAGGCGCGCATAGTAAGGAGTTTCCTTTCTCAAGATCACAGTCCACCGGTGGCTTGGACCCTAATTCTTTTTAAAAAAAATTTTTTTTTTTTTTTGTATTTTAACATTTAAAAGTATAATTTAATATGTCAGTAACAAGAATAAATGAAATAATAATAATTTCATTTCTCACCACATACTTAAGTTACAGTTAGATTTATAAGTTATGTTCAGTGTGAAACTGTGGTGCGACTTTGTCAGTCTGTTCGGTTAATGTAAATATAGCAAAAATAATAAGAAAAATAAAACAATGCCAATATAATCAGAAAGAAACAGTTTACAAAAAAAAATATCGCAAGACAATTGTTTTTTTTTTTTTTTTTTTTAAAACGTTGCCCCACACTAGGAATTTCTCCTGTATCGTGGGTGCGTTTACAAACATTTAAACTCACATACACAAACAGCCAGACCCGGAACAACTACCTGTAGGCCATACAAATATTTGTTCCGTGTGGGGATCGAACCCACAACACGCGGCGCAGCAGCCGATGGCTCAACCACCGCGCCAACCGTGTCGTCAAAACTAACTATTAAATATTAACTTTGGAAATGGAAATATATTTTTACTATCAAGGTACGAAACCTGCGGAGGGCCGGTTTTGTTTTTATTTGAAGTTTACTAACAATGCAAATGGTTGCTTGTTGTTTGCCTATGAGAAAAGTTTTAAGTGTCATGTGGTCTTTGAGTGCCAAGAAATGCCAAACAAACGATACATAGATTGTGTGAAAGATGATGATATATGGCTGTAAAAGAGGATCACTAGTTCACATACGAGATGACCAATGACGGTTAAGGGACTAACTACACTTATTCAGATAAATTCAGCTGTAGTCCATAGAAAACACCAGTTTTGTATGATACGCGTCCTTGAGCTGAACGGATGTGTACGCGTCTCCATACAAAATCGTTGTTTTCTATCGACATAAGTAGTCCTTAATAAGAAGTCTGAAAAACACAACGTTCTGCTATGCCGACATCAAATTATGAATAGACATGCTATCACCGCATCTGTGTTCTGACTTACCCAGCCAATATGAAGCCCTGCGGCGCCTGCCTCATCTTGGAGCACACGATGACGTCGGTGACGGGCGGGTAGGCCCGCGCGGCTGCGGGACGCGACACGCGGGTGCACAGGCGCCGCTTGCCCGCGCGCCCCGCCACGCTGTAGCCGGGCGGGGCAGCCTCCCGCTCTCCCACTATCACTACGCCGTCCATTACGTAGCCGGGTACTCCTAGGTAAAGAAAAGAATATGTTTTAAAAAGCTTGTTTAATGTGTCAGCATGGAGACAGTGGAGCTTGATGTTATGGAAGATTTATTTACATCTCGCATGTATTCCCTGAAGGGAAAGGCAGAGGTGCAACTTATATTACCTACACATTTTACTTGGTATGTTTAAGTCTCGTAAAAGTAGGTACGGGTAGTAGGGTACGGGTCTATTGCCATCAACCGGGCATAAATCCAGACTCCAGGCTGCTACTCAGAAATGATACATCCAGATGAAAAAGCCAAAAATCTCTTAGTCCGACCAGGGAACGGAACCCAGGGCTTTATGGCCACCAGTAGCGCTTGCGAACACTAGACCAACGAGACAGTTACAATTTCCAAAACACCTTTAAACGAACGTTTATTTTATAATGTGAATTTGACTTTTCTTTTAATAGTTCTAGCTGGTTCAGTGGTTAATTAAAGTTAGTTAGTTAAAGTGGAATTTATGGTGTTATCCATTAAGTAAATGTAGTATATTCTTTCTAAGACAACGTACAGAGGCATTCAGTTTCTGTTAGACTTCGTTTTGTTTTATTGCCTGCTTTCATTTTCTACAATATTTGTACGCCTTCATGGCAAAATATAGCATATGATTTACCTGAGACCTATGTTCCACAAATAAGTATTCTGATTGTAATTCTGATCCGGCGAGAGCTCAACTTAAATGCCGGCAACTATACTCTCACTAGTCTATTTATAGTTTCGCTCTTTCCTCGACCTCTTTGTTTAATCTATACAGATGTTATACTGCCCTACTAGGCGAAAAGGATCCTAATCGGGATTTCGGTAGTTACCTACTCAAGTGGAAACTAATTGATTAACTAAGCGTGAGACAATTTGTGGACTCCTTACACATGTTTAGATTCTAAGTAACTTGCCACTCCACCAAAACGGAGTGTAGTCTGAGGTATTTTTTTTACACGCACTAAGAATTTCGCCTGTATCGTGCTTCGTCCTGTGTCGTGGGTGCGTTTACAAAAATTTAACACTTATTTAAAAAAAAACCCCACTAGTTAAAAACTGGGCCTAGTGGGGATTTTGTATGTATTCTTAGGGATTTCTGGAATAAACCCAAAATAGTCCGATAACACAAATCACAAAGCAAATGAAAGTTGGTGAGTTGGTTGGGGAGGGGCAAAATTGTAAACTAACACTAATCCCAAAGCAAATAAAAGTTGGTAGTTGGTTGTTTGTGGGTTGGTTGATTGGTGATGGTAGTTAGTGGTTGGATGGTGGTTTGTATTGGTAAACGGGGTGTATTAATAACTATCTATTATTGGGAGTTAAAAAGAAAAACTACCCCTACGACAGCTACGACTGGTTCCGACTGGGCACGCGCTGCCGTGGCCGACTTGGAACAGCCTTCGGAGTCAAGAAGCAGTTTACAAAATTTAATGTCTAAAGCCCAAGTTTTATCTATTCACGTAAGTATAAATTTGCTAATGATTCACGCGAGCAGTATCATATTGCTCATAAAATTCATGGTCGAATTATTCATATTTTTTTAGGATAAAATCCCAGTGACTGTTTGGTTTGTATGAAATCATCACACTATCTGTAACTAAACATTTATATCCTCCTAAACAATATTGTGGGTAGGTTATTAAATAACAAGAATAATCAATAGTTACCATCATATCGTTCAATAAAATAAGTGGTTGGACATAATAGGGAATATAGTTACCGGAACTGTTACAATGAACTTGAGTTGCGCAGTAGTCGATTTTAGTTTGCCTATCCGCGACCTTGAACCCATTAATGCGTTCATCCCTCTAGATCCGTGCCGGTGCTTACACGCATCTAATTTTTATTCACTTAAATCACAAGACTGGTTCAGTTGAAACGTTTGTTAGTGTCGGGGCCATGATGTGACGTCATTTTCAGAAGTCAACAAGAAGTTCAAGTAGCTTGCTTAGATTAGATATTTAATAACATGGATGTTTACGTCACTCCTGGAATCATAGAGCACGTATTACAGCTTGCGTTCCATTACACCAAATAAGCGCAACCTACGAAATGAATATGAATAATTAACATTTTTTTAATAGCTAATCGTGTCGACGCCTATAGAATCTAAACTTAAATTATAAAAAAAGGTTTGAAATACTTTCTACCTGATGGATATTATGTAAAAGGTTTACCTAAAAACAAATTACTAGAACCAGTTTTTTTTTTATCTATAAGTATGTGATGCGATGATAGGAAACAAAGATGCCAATTACCGTGGGAAGATATGAAGATAATGTCAGCACAATCATCTAATCAGTACCAGCATACCATTACGTTGACTCCCGACTTATTTCTGTAGAGACTACTATGTCTATGACGAAATACTTTATATATCTATTTAAAGCTTTGTACCGAGATAAAAGATTTCTTTGGGTTGAGATAACGCGGTCGAACCGGTGGCCGAGGTCAACTGGAATCGCTGATACGGGTAAACGACTTGACGTCAAAGTCACATAGGATTTCTCGTTTTTCCCGAAGGGAGGACCAATGGAGTAACAGTGGCGAAGTGTCCATACAACACCATTCCTACCGGATTCCCTTTGGAGGTTCGGAAGAGCCAACCTACTAAAGATATATTCAATAAGACGAATAGAAGTAGTATTTGGTATAGATATACGAGTTTTTAAATGATGAATCACTACAGTTTTGTTTTAAAACTTATGTGCTTTAGAAATGTTTTTTTGTGTAATATTTAATTCTTATTTGTATGCCATTGATGGCAAAGCATAGGGCAATACTAACTAGGGCGATTGGCACACTGCACCGCATCACGCAGCGTAACGCGGGAGTGCATGCTCTTACGTAGTTTGCAAGTATCTGTGTGTGTATAGAAACGCGTAGTGCAACACACAGAAAACGCATTCACGCGCAGTGTTCGTCGTTCGTCGCCACGCACCCCGCGCACCCCCTGCGTGATGCGGTGACAATCGCCTAAAAGATTCTTAAGTAACCTACGTATAACTAATAAATATTTCTGAATTACGCTTAGTTACACCACAGGTATTTAATACACCATATCCATAACATTTAAATAACATAAACTGATAAGATCAATAACTAATGAGTTTTTTTTTCTTTGGCTTCCCTGTTAGGAAAATTGACGCGTCACTGCGAAGTAGTACAGTTTTTTTTATTAGTTCTGAACACGAAACTTTCGAGTTATCGCTATGACTTGAGATTTGTATGTCGCTAATCTCTGAAAAACCAGCCGGATTTGAAAAAAATAATCGCATTTTATAGCCCAATTTTTAAGGAAATACTAGGCTATTTAATCACACTACGATCCTTAAAAGCGGGTAAAACTGCGGGGCACAGCATGTAATACAATAAAGCTGAAGTTATTTTTTTTTTTAACGTTGCCCCGCTCTAGGAATTTCTCCTGTATCGTGGGTGCGTTTACAAACATTCAAAGTCACATACACAAACAGCCAGACCCGGAATAATTATCTGTAGGCCATACAAATATTTTTTCCGTGCGGGAATCGAACCCACGACACGCAGCGCAGCAGTCAATCGCTTAGCCACTGCGCCAACCGTGCCGTCAAGTTTCAGTTTTCTTATTTTGTTTGAATGATCTCTCGAACTACCAGTCAGATTTGAAATAATCTTTTTTCATTTGATAACCCAATTCTTGAGGAAGGTTTAAGGCTATTTAACGTCACACTACGACCCGGAGCGGGTAAAACCGCGGGGCAGAGCTAGTTAAGGATAAAATCAGGGTAGCAACCGTCTTCAATATTCTCTGGGTAAGGGTATTTTCCAACACCCAAAGGAAGGCGTTCCGAAACCCATATAAACCACGTTACTTGGCAGTCCCATTTCCCGAAACACAATAAGCGCGTATTAAAAACCCATTTACAAGGCACAGCACGCCAATCTAATAACAATGAGGCAGTGACCCAGTATCGCGGCAGTAAACAGATTCAAAGGTGTCTGGGGGGCTGGTCGCTGGTCGGTCTTCGGTCGTTGGTCGTGGCCCCGTTACGGCCATTGAGCAATCATCGGACAACAGATTCGGCCTTCGTATCAAGTTTAATGAAAGTGAATGAGTGCAAACGTTCCTGTACTTGCCGCAATTAGATTGGCTTAGATTTATTGGTTCCGAATCAACTAAAATCTATCGAGTTGTTTGATAAGTTGTTTTTTTTTTAGGTTATCCCAATAGTATAAGTCCAACTGAGGAATAACTGTCTGAAGTTAGGCATGCAATTGCCACTGTACACCATGCTCAGGGTTGCGCTGTTCGTCAAAGAAAAATGCAACATAGTGAAACAATTGTTTTTTTTTGGAATGGGCACTTCGCAGTTTATCCTTCAGGGATATCTAATCCACTGCTTAACCGCACTATCCTGTGGGGACTTAATTAGAAATTAAGGCCTCCAGCCAGGGCGTAAAAACTTAAAAGGTAAGCGACCTCGTCTCGACTTAGGACGTCGCTGGAAGAGGACAGCAAAGGGACGGGCTGGATCTAATAGATATATTATTTCGGGACTAATTAAAACAACTACTGTCTCAGTTACGCGGACTGGCTCGAGCAAAGGGTCGGGGAGAAGAAAAAAATGGTGCATTTTAACTAAACTTTCACTATACACTCAAATCCTAAAGCTGGCAGGCAACAAAAACATATTATTTTTTATTACTATTATAAGAGCTTTCCCCTCATAGATAAGGAACTCTATAACCAAAGAGGTCTTTCATAATTCAGTTATCACATTGACCCATTTATCTCTCCGGCCAGTATTTATCGTGTTGAATAACCCAGCGCAAAGACAATGCTACGTGCTGTCACCGCCCGCCGCGCCGTATCGATTCGTTAATCGATTTACTGCCTATTTGGTGTCGGATAACAAGTATACGATCGATTTGAAGCCTTTCTCCGCGTTCAAATGATACTAGTTGTTCGAACGCCTGTGTAAACGAACAGGAAACCAGAAGGAAATTGGGCCTGTTTAATTATTATTAGCATCCAGCATGAGTGTTTCTGTTTCTTTTTCTATATATCAGAAGCCGCAGACAGAGTGTTTGAATTATACCTAAATTGTAACAAATTAATCAAACGACGAGGACATGTGATTGGTCCGTTAACGTACTTTTTTCTTTATGCGTCATGAAATCCTTTACGTTTATTTACGACAAGTGCGCGGTGAAATCTGAGGTCATATCTATTTCAGGAGCACGCACTTTTCCTTATTTCTCACTTTGAATTCTTACAAGTGTTTAAAGTCAAAGGAAATCTAACAAAGCGGTGTGTGGAGTGATGGTTTAAGTGGCCGGTATGCGCCGGCCCGGGCCCTCCCAATTAATCATAAGCCTCTAGAATTATAATCACTCCACATTTGAACGTCCGTTCATAAGCTCGCTACGACGAAACATTAACTTCAATGAGATTATTACCAGTCAAACCACGTTTAAAATGAGCGTGAAAGTGTCATGTTTATGATCTCGACTTGTTCCTAGTCATGGTCATTATAATCTTAGTTTATGCTCATGGATTACGGAATTGAAGATGCCTATATATTATGAAAACGACAACTTACCCTCTGACTTGGACAAACATATGTAATGGCTGGGTTTCTTCCCGAACAGTCCATTTTGACGTAGTAGTCCTGCATCAGCGTCTTCATCATAGGTCCTGCTGACTGGCCAGTAGCCTAGCGGGCACTTGGCTGCACTTTCAACAATCTGCAGGGACAGCAAGGGTCGCTCGTCCGGCAGCGCGCTGCCGAGCGCGCTCAGCACTTTCGACATCTTCGGGCTATCTCATCACTCAGTCTTGCCAGATGTCTGCACTTCTAAAGTTATCAGTCTCTAATAGTATAGCACCTGAAACAAGATTTATTAAAATAAGAATACTATCCACAAGCTTGTTTAAAGGATTTTTCTATTTATAACTATTAAAAATAGCTTAAATTATTCTAATGCTAAAAAGTAACCAGTATTATCTAAAGGAAAAAGAAACAATCGGGAGCCGATAACCTTTCCGTACGAATGGCCTTAACAGTAACAGCATCGAGGAGGTAATTAACATAAACATCAAGTTACTTGTTAAATCATATTTTGTCAAAGACTCAGAAATGAAGTAAGTACCACCGCTTCAAGACAACCAAAATGAATACATACTCCACGTCTCAAAACTCATCTTTGATTATAGACTGCCAGCCAGCCAGCCGTCTGGCGGCTAGACGTTCGACGACACAAAGAAAATCTCAGACAAGTTGGATCAAAATGACAAGGGTCACAAACCTTCAGTTGAACCAATCTAAACGAGGTCTACGCCCTATCATAGGTCGAATAGGTGCCAGACATAAGTTAAACTAGACTTAAATATTGATGTGAATCGGAGCATTGTACGAACTATATGAAGCAACGATAGGGACAAGTATTGCCAATATTAATCCGATAACTATGAACTCCACGCTTGTATTCCTCTAAGGGATAGGTAGAGGTGTACCCATAGGTAGGTACACCCACATTTTGCCAGTCATGTCCGTCAGTTTGTTTCCCAGTTATGTGTAATAGGGGACGATTGTCATCGACCGGACACGAAACCATAGTGCTACTGAGAAATTCCAGATGGAATAATCCAACAACACTTTACCCGACTCGGGGTTTGAACCCGTACCAGTAGCGCTTGCGACTTCTAGACTAACGAGGCAGTTTAATCCGATTACTGTAATACATAAATCCTCTTGGAAATGGGTTAAGCTTAAGTTAAGTTAATATTCGTGATCTTCACTGAGCCTTTTATTGATTAATAGCAGATCGCCCGCGTGAATATCGTATTACTACTCGTCCGAACTTAAGAATTCACGCCCAAACCTTAAAAGCGTAGTTTTGATAAATTACACAGGCCTGCAAAATGAAGGTCATAACTTCCTCTCTGGAATTTGATAGCTGATTCTGGAGTATTTTGATGCGCTGATTACGAATATGTACTTAGTTTTTCTCCATCACCTCCTGATTTTTCAAAAAAGCTACAGATAGAAAATTGAGAAAAAAGACAAGTTTTCACTTAAAAAATTATATATTTAAAAAAGTACTTAATTTTTAACTTAAAAAACTATTAACACGTAATAACAACTTATTGCTGGGTTAAAAGACACTTAAATTTTATTTGTGGAACCTGGTCCTTTTTTCCTGGAAGCTTCTGTTGTGCGATTTTCGCTTATATTTCCGGTTTGGATCATCACGCTTCAACAACCAACAATAGTCCGCCATCATGCTGACATTCCATCTTCCTTGATACCGGACTTCAAGCTCTTTTAAATCTTGGTGAAATCTTTCACCTTGTTCTTCGCTAACGGCTCCTAGATTTTCTGGGAAGTAATCAATGTGCGAATTCAGAAAATGAAGTTTAACGCTCATATTACAACCCATTACACCAAAATTCGTTATCATTTTGGCTACTATTTCTTTATAGTCCGAGCTTTTATTGTTCCCCAAAAAGTTTTTTACCACTTCCTTAAATGATTTCCACGCTTGTAACTCGACATCATTGAGTTTTTGATCAAATTTTTCCTCCGACATCAATTTTCTTATATCAGGGCCGACAAAAATTCCTTCTTTTAACTTAGCATCTGATAAAGATGGAAAAACTGAATGCAGATATTTGAAACCTTCCCCATCTTTATTTAAAGCCTTCACAAACTGCTTCATTATACCCAATTTGATGTGTAAAGATGATGCGCAAGATGCGCACTTCGACTGTTAGTTTTCTAATTCAGAGTAGGTACTTATACAAAAAAAACCTTTTGTTTTCTTCATTATACCCTTTTTGAACAACATTAACAACAATTAGGCAATATCACCTAAACATCGTGTATTAATGAGCTCATTACTAAATGAAGCCAAAATGACCCGTTTTCGAAATGGTTAATGCGAATTACTTACACTTATTATGTAGTAATTAACAAATTACTGATTTGCATTCATTTCTATGTCGTCTTAAACTAATTAAATGCAATAAAAATTAAGCTGAAGTAATTAAGTGACGTTTTATAGATTTTAAAATGTATGCGCTCAGACATTTTTAGTTAAAATCTTAAATATTCAATATCAAAGAATCCTGACGTGATAGAATTTTTTTATTATTTTTCTCGTAATCAGCACATCAGAAACTATAGAAAACGTTAATCAGATCTCAGAGAGGAAAACCATTGCAGACCTGTGTTATAGCCTATATTACTCGCTGACAATATAGCATTCGGTGAAGTATTTCTGAGTTTATCCATTGCTAACAAAAAAAAAACTGTTTTATGATATTAGTTTAGACGTAATTTCAAACCGGACTCCACACACCACCAGTAACGATAATTATCTGCTCTGCATACTAGAATGTACGGAATGTACTAGACCCAGCTTATCATAGTAATAAACGTAATCATTGCGTTGGTTACTGATAATCCTATCAATAATATACATATGCTGTGTTTAATAAAATATTTGATGTAGAGCATTATCTTATTTAAAGATCTGAACCCAGCGAGTGTTGTGCGCTAAAATCGAATGAAAGAATGGTTCCTCGCCTCCTCGGGCTTGAACGGTTAGAAGGCTGACATAAACTTCTGTCTACACCAGTGTGAAAGTGCTACTGATGGCCAGTCGTCACCACACGAAAAAGGGGATTCAAGAAAAGTAGGGTGCATGACTGATGACTGATGAATGCGTGTCGTCTGTCGGGACTAGTCAACTTAAAGCTGCAATGGGTCTTTCTTCAGAAGGCCATTCCAAACTTTGGCCTGCATAGTTACACTCACATAATATCTATATGTAACTAGCTGACCCAGCAAACGTTGTTTTGCCATGTAGAAGTTGGTGATGGTAGGGTGAAAATTTTAAGTTGTATGTATTTTTGTATGCTGTATCGTAAAAAAAAAACAAATAATTTAGTCTAAAAATAAATTAAAAAATAGGGGTGGACCCTTAACATTTAGGGGGATGAAAAATAGATGTTGTCCGATTCGCAGACCTAACCGATATGCACACAAAATTAAAAATAGGAAAATCGGTCGAGCCGTTTCGGAGGAGTTTAATAATAAACACCGTGACACGAGAATTTTATACATTTAAGAGATATCTTCAAAAGACACCATTACCTATGAGTTTCTTTCGGCATTTCTCCTCAGGGTTCAGTCAATTTAGAAATACCGCGCCATTTAGTTTTAAAAATATTGACAATGTAAAAGTGTCTGTCTAGAAAAGATCCACATACTTACAGAACTAAATATCATTTCATTTCGTTTCGCATTTTTTTCGCAAGGCATGCACTGAAATCATGTAAAAAAGTGTTTAGAGCGTCGACTTTAAAAATATTCGTAGCTGAACAAAGCCTCTACAATCCCGAATAAACCCAAGCCATTAAATTAATCATCAATAATCCTATGAAATCTGAATCGATACTACAAATGAGCACGTGGCGTACCTTATGTAGCTCGTTCCGTTAACAGGTAAAACAGGTACGAATAATAAATTGGCAAGCACCACGATGATACAAGGTCGCCATTAAAAAGTAATTAGTGTACATTACTGTACAAAAACCTATGTAATCACACTTCTCAGCGACGGCTACCAAGAGGCAAACAGTTACATAAAAAGTCCACTATTATAGGGGCATTGACTAGGTAATAGAGCTCTGGACAGGCAATCTTCAAGATTGCTGTAATTACCACGATTGGGCTGTTTTGTTGGAGAACTGAATCCAATCTTCGATACACCTTTCATTCTTTTTTTTGTGGTGTAAATCTTCGAGCTGCCTTTTCGCTAAGAGAAGGCGCCGGATGCCTAAAACCATCGGTGTTTCTGTCCTGTAACATCCAGCGCTTAGGCGTAACTGAGCCAGGTTCAAAAGATTGGGAAACAAAGGAAAAGTCAAGAAAGCTTGGAAAAATAGCTAGCAGCCAGCAGGTGTTTAAGAATGCTACGCATGTATGCCGTGACTGAGTAGCATTACTAAACACGTTTTGTGCGAATTTATTGGTGTATAGAGTTGCTTAACCACCTGATAAAATTACTTGGGCGTCTTCACTACAATCGCAACGACACACCGTGTACAGCCTTGAGCTTGGCAACTAGGACCTTAACCTTGAAACTATGTATAGCTGATGGTTACGCTCTGGTAAAAACTGATAGTCGTACATTTTTATTCACAGCATAGGATTTCATTACGTTTAATCAATTTAAACTTAGTGCAATCATGTTTCAGGCTTTCGGATTGATACTTAAGTACAGTTTCGGGAATATATCTTGAGACCCCTCAAATTAGCGGAGACTGGGCACGCCCTCCCTAGGGGACATTTAATCATACTTCTCCTTTCTCTGTTATCAAGGAGTGTTATGTTAGTCATAGGAACAAAACATGACGAAGAAAACGTGGGACACGGGGAAAAACCCAGTTTCTTTATCGACAGCAGAACGTGTATATGAAAACTTGTTATGTCAGATACTAATTGATTTGTGACGAGCAAGTTTTGATTCTACGTATTCTATGAGCCTAGTTCAAAGAATCTATTTGAATTCTGAAGAGTAGTTACGTCATAGCCAATACGGAACCTGCATAATTCTATAATTAGTGATTCATTGGAGACTTAAGGACATTTTCAACGAACTTGCGAATGCTTAGTAATAGCCTTCTGCTTTGCGTCCGCGAAAAGTACGACGTTTTTTTTCGATAAATCGGGCTATTTAATTTATTTTTTCGACTCATTCTTCTGATATTAGAATAGAATAACTGTTTTTCATTAAGATTGCTAGACGTTAAGTTTGTTAATGTTTCTTTAACCACTTCTTTCTGCCGTTGTCTCATTCAGTTTACCAGTAAATCATTACCAACACGCAATCATTTTTAGTCATTGGACTTTATGACTCACAATATTTGCAGTTATTTTGGTATAGCCAAAGTCGTGATTGGCTATTTTATTAATAACCATTTACGTACATTCCGTAAGTGCGGCGATCGTGACCAAAATTTTAGTAAGTAACTTGGTAACGTGGTTTGAGAAAAAAGTTTACCTAGCCAGTGGCGTAGGAAGTCCAAAACGGGCCCTGCATCAGTTTGTTAATGGCTCTTTTGACTCCCAAATCAAGGGTGACGTTTTTTTTTACTCAATAAATAAAATGGCATAATTCAAACTTAAGCTTTGGAATTCTTGACTCTAATGGCTTCAGCTGTCGTTGTGTTTTAACTAAGAGAATGCAAAAGCAAGTGACGGGAGAAAACCAGAAAATAAGTACAACCTGATTCAGATAGGTTCAGATTTTATTGAAGAGTGATTGTAGCGAGTTAAAAAATCTTATCATCCTGACTGAGTTATGTGAAGCCTTAATTGAAGAGCGAACTTGAAATTTGAGCATCCTATCTGGGATAAGTTAAATCTTCATTGAAAAGCAATGGAGCAACCTGACTGGTTTAGGGCTTCATTTAAGAGTTAGCCAAGAGAGCTTAAATATGGAAGCATACTGTCTGGGACAGGTTAAGTTTTAGTTGTGATCTTACTAGGAGAATGTTAGAGCGAGCTAATCGAGCTAAGAAATTTACTCATCTTAAAATCCTTACTCGCATTGGTAAAGTAGCCATGAAGAATTTGAGGTTGTGGACATTACAAAAACGAGGACTTACTTTCTCACGTCGGTGTCCCGGTAGGTAGGGCGCCCCATAACATGAATATGACTGGTACGTCAGTAGCTACGCCCCTGTACTAAATTAAAAGTTAGTAAATGCGAAAGTCAGGGCCATTGATATAGCGGTCATTAGTTTGCTGCTTTTCACGGCTTACTACTACAAACTATATATTTTTGGCAAGGAGTTCACTTGGTAATTAGAAAAGGGTTTCTGGTACTTAGGTAAAAAATATTACGAAGACTTCTATAATTCGTAATTCGTTTTTTTGTTTAACTGTTTAAGAATTATACAAATCTACGTACCTACTTTTTTACACTTGAACTAAAGTGGGAAGCTTAGAATTGGTTTTGATTAGAACTTGAAGGGCCTGGCAGTAGATTGCTGCAGGGTTATGGTGACAATATGGCAGGAGGTTGTCGCCTTTGACGGTATTTTAAAAGTTTAAGACAGGTGTGGGGCATTGATCGGAGACAGGCATATTTGCATTTTGCGGCGGCTTGCCCGCACGCACAGCACTAAGACACCCCCTTATAATTTGAGCGAGGGGGCGCACAGTGCGCTGGATTGGAGGGTTGAAATACGACAAAATACTGTCACTGTGAAGAACGACGTACCATGGTGGAAGTACTTTTAAATGAAAATACTATATTCCACTACCGACGGGCAGCGACTACTGTCTTTACCGAAGACTAACTACCGTCGCGTGCCGGATCTGAATCGAAACTAAATTTGTTAGTACCAATCAATTCGCTTCTAACAGCAACAACTTATTAGCGATTGCCTTTTATTAAAGTAAAAGACAACCTGGGTCTAAAGCGTTTTACTATAGACAGGAACATCCCCCTCTATTACTCCCCCATAATAATAGGGTGCGCTGGTAACGAAAGTAAAAAACAAAAGGCGAACACGAGGCAAAAACTAGGGGGGTTAGCGGTACTGGGCGCCTTCTAGAATCAATACCAATCTAGAACGAGGTTTCTAATAAATTATGAATACCTAACCAGGTACCACGCAAGTAGCTACTGAAAGTAGCTACTTGCGTGGTTTCAATAATTTAGAACAAAACAGACAATATGTATTTGTCACGAAACTGTCAGGAAATAGTACAATACAGTTTATTTTAAATATCTACTGCACACACACTACACAGAACCCATCAATATCTACTGTAACAAGTAAATAATATTTAACAATTAATGATTGGAGTCATAACAAAAGTAAAGCTGGTAATATTATTCCTGCAATATTATATTAATAAAGAAACGAAAACGGTCGAATGTCGACCACTAAGCGACCGCTCGTACTAATGAATACGTCATTTGACTTTGTTTAATACTGAAATGGGTGAACATATATAAATATAATCCAGGAAAATTAAGTAAATAGGGTAATACTATATACCTATTTTATTGCAACTTACTATCTTTTCAAAACAATTCATATGCATAGTAACATATAAACATAATATTAAAACAAATAACATACAATTTATTAAATGATAAGTTATTGAAACAAGAAGATGTTAGGTAGTATTGTTGGTGATCTATAAAAATAAATAAAATTGAAGTGTCTGTTTCTGATGTCAAAATAACAGCTTTTTAGTAAATGCAAACAAAACAATTCTTAAAATTGTTGTCTTTATGTTTGTTTGAGGTAATCTCCGAAACAGTATATAATGCGATAAGGAGTAACTTAGCCTAATTAAATTTTAGAAAAATAATTAGGGTACCGCGCAAGTCCATACTAATTCAATAAAGCTGAGTTTGTTTGTTTTTTGTTTTGATACATTAATCTCTGGAACTACCATTTGATGGCCCAATTCTCGATGAAGGTTTTAGGCTATTTTACATGACGCTACGACCCTTAAGAGCGGGTGAAACCGCGGGACACGGCTAGTGATTAGATATTATCGATGTTGTGTTAAATTTTAACATAACATCACACTCATTTATGTTTAAGTTCCAAGTAATAGGAGACCAGCCTATTGGTATCAACCAGACACAAATTCAGACTCTAGGCTGCTACTAAGAAATTCCTAATTGAAAAACCCAAAATAACTTTGCTCAACTCGGGAATCAAATCTAGGACCTCATGGACAGCAGTTGTGTTTACGGCTACTAGATCTATAAAGCAGATTCTTAAATGATTTGCCTAACAGAACAATGGCAGTAAGGCATGTAAACTTTATGATTAGACGGTAATTTAGTAATTAATTTATATATTGGTATGGCTTAAGGAGCAAACATGGTGGTTTCCCACTATACTAAGTATACAGCAGTTTAAAAAATATGTGGATAAGTCACATATTGCATCAATAATAAAATGTTTTTAAGGCTGTCATGCCTTTGTGTAATTATCCACAAGTCATACTGTCAATCAAAGAAATAGACTTTCATTACGAAACATATCTATTTCTACACCATATAATAATAACAGTGTCATCATTAAGTTTCACAATTATACCGTCAAGTGGACCATACCCAGCACCTGGCCAGTCTCCGTAGCACCATAGCATGCTAATTGTTAACTAACCCAGATAATGTACTACTCAATGTCTCATAACTGTACTAGATGCCCACACTCACACTACAAACTATAGATGATGAATCATTTCAGTTTTTTTTTTAGAACAACAGTTTTGATACAACCTCTTTGATATCAAAAAAGATTGTGTAGTTGCAGTCTATTAAAGAAATGTAAAATTTTGTTCTTATTTTAATTGTTGTGTTATTTTTTCCAGCTGTGGGTATTATATAGTTGACTAATTATTATGATGGTATTAGTTTAGAAAAATGCAGAATGCAGAAAGATAACAAAACTGTGTTATGAAATCCAAAATGAAACCTTACTATTTTTAATATTTATATTTAACTGCATTTGCTTCTAGTTAACCCACACTTGGTCTACTGCCAAAATGATTGTTGATACATAAACTTTTATGTGTTATATATTTTTATAAAGAGTTATACTTTTTCTAACAAATGCTTCAGAGCACTATTGTATGTTCAATTGATATAATTGGATTACTTACTGCATGCATGAGAATGAATTACATCTCAGTAATTGTCATGCCAAGGCTGTGGTCTCCAATTCTTAATAAAAAATTATGAAGCGGTTTATAGTGCTGCATATTACACCTATTAAGAAACCTTGGCTTCCAACACAAGCCCTCAGGCAAATAACAAGTAGCAGATAGTACTTTTCATTTTAAGAATTATTTCTTAAAAAGTACCAGAAAAACTGTGACGGACTGAACTGTGTCTTTTAACTCTGTATACCATAGTTCTCTCATAATATTGGCATGCTATTGTTATCTTGCTCTTATCCCAATTGTATTTATGTACTAGCTGACCTGGCAAACATAGTTTTGCCATGTCAATCCAAAAAAAATGTTTGGGGTGGACCACCCTTCTCATTTAGGGGTATGAAAAATAGATATTGGCCAATTCTCAGACCTCCCCAATATGCAGACAAACTTTCATACAAATCGGTCCAGCCATTTCAGAGGAGTTTGGTAACAAACATTGTTTTGCCATTTAAAATGTTTGGGGTGGACCACCCTTAACATTTAAGGGGATGAAAAATAGATGTCTGATATGCACACAAAATTTCATGAAAATCGGTTGAGCTGTTTGGGAGGAGTTTAATAACAAACACCGTGACACGATAATTTTATAAATAAGATATATAATTTTAAAAGTAAGTATGACTAAAATTTATTTACATCATTTACTCTGAAATAGGAAAATCTAGGCTGATAATATGTAGCGTCATATGATGTTATCTACTATCTAGCTGTTAAATAAAATCTAGACCAGTATCAATACATGCCTGTCTAAAGAAAGGTATATTCAATGCATGCCAGTTATTTCATAGCAAGTGAGATATTTTGGTAATACAAATATTGGGTGCTTTGTTGATTATGGGACTTTCCTGTGTGAGGCACAAATATACACTGAGTCAGATTACTTTGTTTGCTTTAGGAAGGAGTGACTTATTGTTTGTTTCTTTCTAACTAGCAAATAATCTGGTAACACACATTTTATGCAAGTATTATCATTTTTCATAAAGATATGTAGAGATTATATATTAATTTGTATTGTTTCAAAGAATCCTTATCTTATAGGTTTTTTTCATAGGCTGGTGACAATGAAACATGAACTCAAGAATGCAATATGATATAACTATACAATTGTGGGAAACTTCATCAAAACAATGAAACTGTGGTGATAATGATTGTGATTAATTAATAACTTACAACACACAAAGAATCCTTTCGAGTTGTAGGAATTTATCAAACAAAACTTGATATGAATGGATGAAAAGAGAAATATGAATCAAACACGAAAAAAACACGTATAAAGACGAAAAACAATGGAACACACAATACTGGAACCGTCGTCTCGGGAATTCCATATAAAAATATTGATCACAAGGAAATTCACACAAGCACTGACATAATCGTAAATAATAAACTCGAAATAGGTGTTTCAAGACGATTGAATGAAAACTGGTTACGAGATATGACCGACTTGGCAGTATTCCATATGATCAGTGACGACGGAGTGTACGCGCGCAGCGCCTCCAGTGCAACACTATTCACTAATAATTACCAACAATTGGCAGGCGCCCGGGCGACGAGCACGCACAATGACCCCCGCCAGATGTTTCAATCCATATTCAACTCATATTGTAGCTTTTGTTCAGAAGTTTAGATAAACTCACCGTCATGACATCACGCAAAATAACTTGCCTCCTTTTCTTGCCGACCCGAAAAATATACCAAACAATGAAGCCACAAAACAAAATCAAAACACCAATAAAATAATAGTCTGAATAACATAGGACTTAATGCCCGACTTTTTCACGACTTAACACCGCCTTATTATGTCTTTTTTTTTTTAATTAAGCTATTTAATTTAGTATATTTATTTTTATAAAAGATTTGACAACAAAAAACCCTTCACTCATCATGGAATCGGCGAAATAACTGTGTTGCCACATTAATTTCGAGAAATTGTACCTAAAAATTTAAAATGATTGATTGAAAAAACAATATTACATTAGGTAATAAAAAAAATGGAGGTGAAGATATTCAACGTTTTATTAATATTGTAAAAGACTAATAACATGTACACACAAATAATAAACCATATAAAAAGGATTTTCAAGTTGTAAATACCGACCATTCAGTATATGGCTTTGAAATACTGCAGCCTAAGGGTCTGGATTGGAAGGTTATGAAACGCTGAGTTTACTTAGCAAAGCCAAGCAAGCTTTGTCTTTGTCACCTCCTACCTAGACTAGAGTCAAGCGCAAATACAGATGTATTTGCGCTTGACTCTAGTGTAAAAAAGATTAAAATTCATATCGACAAATTATTTGTTTATTTATTTAATAATTTAGTGACTGCTTGTGCTCTATGCCATTTCCTGCGAGTAGCTAACGGTCTTAAATTACCATTATAAAATTATGATAAAAAAGAAAAAAACCTCTCAGTAATGGACATAATTTTATTGTATTACTGCAATACATAACATTATCTATACATACTAATACAAGGCATTCACAGTTATCAAAATATCACTAGTGTAATACTTCGCATAGCCGAAGTTGAAACGTGTATGCCGAACTAAAGTGTCTGCAGCGGATGCAGCACGGAGAACAAAATCCACTTGTCAACAAAATATTCGTACTATAAATAATAAATAACAACATATCAAAATCTCACATTCACAGGTGTTTTGAAAATTAAGACTAAACATTTCGGTTTCTTACAAGAGAAAATATAGAAAGTTCATTAAATTGATGTCAATTAATTAGAGAAATGGAAATATTAGTCACGGATTTATTACAAAAAGGAAGCTACAGACATAGACAAAAGCTGTTAGAGGAACTTCATTTACAACTCTCTTTTAATTAATTACATAGAATGGCGTCTACGGTTTGTGGATTAAGGTGCGCTATATAAGCAGTAGCGGTAGCTAAAAGATAAGTACAAGCTAATGGGCAGACATTAATGTGGAACAAATGTTGTTATTAAATATTGTTGGGCCTATCAATGTAATTTTATTAGTATTTAAGTTTTTTCTTAAAAACAACACCGAGGTGTTGCCATCCCCATAATTACCAGTTTCTACCCAATTAGCGAAGTATCTAACTATTAGTATCTTCCTTTAAAATATGATTTACTGATAAACCTTATATTCCCCACCCATGACTGTTCCCGTGAAATTAACCCTTTCTTTATTCTAGCACTTTGAATGGTAGTGGTGTGGTGTCGGCGGTGCCAGCAGACGAACTAAAGTATGGTGATACATCTGATAGGTAGTTTCGCGGTAGTAAACCGATGAGCAGCGCTATCTTGGCGGCTATTGGGGCTTTCTCCTCGTCGTCAATTATCGTATCTTGGTCTGGCATCATCTGGAATCATAATAAAAGAGGATTGAAGAACATTTCAGATGCCAAATAAAATGCTTATGGCTGATAAAGTCCGTTTTAATAACTAAACGTGGTGTCCATCCTGAAATGATTTTATTGGTATGAGGAACAGTGTAAAAAAGTTTTTCATCTTTAATAGAAAAGGGAGGATTCCCCGAACAGACTGGTGTTGTCTGGTGGGATATTGCCCGATGGCTGTGGTCGGAATTTCTGTTTATGAGTTTTAGCGCGGATAACTTCGATTTCGCGATTTAGGATACGTAAGTTTAGTTCTTATGTCGCGGCATAGACGTCGCTTCAAGATCAAGGAGTTTCAATACGATGTGCTGTTAATTGATTGCAGCATTATGAAAAAACTCACCTTGTCTACAATGTGCTTCTGTATCAAACCATCTGAACCTACGTAGAATGTAGAGAACCCGTCATACCATCTGAAAAATAAAAGACAAAAACCATTTAGCAGTGTCTGATGTCTTGACTGAGGCAAACAGTTGTTGTAGATCTATTTCTTAATGTAAAAGTTGCCATTTGTAATAATAAATACTCACAGTTCCTGGTCTTTGAACACCTCCTTCATATTCCACAGTTTGTACTTCCAGAACATGAAGAATACTTTGAGCCCCGAGATGCCCTTGATGCGCCACCTCATCCTGCAGACAGATTCGATAATTATTGTAAGAATAGAATACCACCAGATGTATAAATGTGAGCGAAGGGAAAGGAGTATGTAAGGATCGTAGCGGGTGGCTTTCTGTGGCTTCTGCCTACCCCCATGGGAAAATAGCCTGAGATTATGAAGAATATAATACTCTTTATTGTACACCACTAAAATGTACAATTAAAAACTTTAAGAGCTACAATGGGCGGCGCTATCGCTCAAAAGCGAATTCTTACAGACAACCTTTAATGTTACTATCTTTGCTAAAGTTATTACGTAATTTTACTAGGCTAGGAAGGAAACAAACAAATAATTTGGAGTGGGAGACGAAAGCTTAGCCGCACGACGGGCCGTTGCACCTGATCGTGCTCATGGCCGAGTATTGCACTAGGTTTCTTAGAAAACAATATGTGCTGTTTGTTAGTAGGTATGTGTAATATACATACACATACATACATACATAAACTCACGCCTTTTCCCATAGGGGTAGGCAGAAACCACAGAGCGCCACCCGCTACGATCTTCACAGTCACGTTCCTACATCTGGTCGTACACGCACGACGGTATTAAATATATGTATGCATAACCAATTCCAACCGTCCCTGGGTTTATTTTTTCTCCCGTCACGTTGCACACATGTACAATACGCGCGACTCATATGAATCGTGATGGTTCCATTATAAAGTTACACTTAAAGACCAACTTTTTTTTTTTCTTTTGTTATTTTATGTAATGTAAAATTGTATAAGTGCAAACCCTCCATATTGGTACCCAAGATATTGGCTTGCCTAGTTTGGGACCAATGTTCAAAACTGCGTGAAACTTTTTATTGCAATATTTATTTTTATTTTTTAAATATCAAGCTCACTTGATAGAAGAATCCTCAGGATGGGCGGTGATCTTCATGACGTCCAACTTGACGTAGGCGTACTTAAAGTGTCCCACAGTACGCAGCAGCGCCACCTGCTTCACGTAGTGGAATAGACCTCTGTGGAACAAAAAATACGTCAGACTATAAAAAGGTGCATTGCAATGAGAAACAAGATTTTGGAAAGTATGGCTTAGTGATAACTTGGTACTTTATAGCGACACAACATCAGAAAAGATATATAATGTAATCAGTAATTTCTGCATTATACTTACAAAATAAAGCGATACGATAGTGGGCATAATATTGATTCACGAATCACAAATTAGCATTGGACAAGACCCTCACCCTATTCTTGCAGTACCTACGTAACGGTTAAGTATAACTTCAAGAATCTTAGGATTTTTCTTTTTGTGCACTGGGGCCAAGGGGTCACCGATTTATTTATTGTCGTTGTTCTAAAATAATCACTTACACAGATGTAGTTCCTCTGATGTTATTTACAAATATCATGTTTGGATGGTATATGGAGTAGTCCAGCGGTTTCACGAACAAATTCGGCATCTGAAAGAAAAAAAAAACTCACTGATATTTTTGCGTTTATTACGTTAACACTTCCAGCTGCTACTAGTCTGTTGCTAGCCTATAAATTTACTTTCTCGCTCACTTTCTTTCTCGGTCGAACAGCCATCTTCTCGATAATCTGGAAGCTTTTACACAGCAATGGGATGATACGGGCTGACGATAACGTAAATACTTTTTATTTCAGTACTATCAATAGCAAAGAAGCAACCTTCTTTGTTATAAAAATAAAGTGGATAGATCAATGCAAATGAAACCTCATTTCAATGTCCATAAAATTAAGTTACATTTGCAATGGCTGTTTTGATATTATCTATATTATATACATAATATTAAAAACGGTCATTGCAACCTATATTAGTATATATAGGTTTACTAACCGTATCCGACAGTGTGTAGAACACTTTCATAAGTTGTTCCTCGCTTGGCTTGCCATCACGACTTGGCTCAACGATTGGAGCACTTAATGGGTTTGTTGACGACACTGTGCCGCGGCAGAACGCGATCGCGTCGCGTTCGAACTCCGATAGGCACGTTGGCTCTATATCCTGAAAGGAAAACACAGGCTTATCTAATTGCTTTTAGCATAATATTTGCTACAAATACCTTATATTAATATTTAGCTGATATTGTTTTAGGAAAGTAGGATATATATAGTAGGATATAGGAATACTACGTCATACCCTTCTACCAGTTCATTTGGGGTCAGAGCAGCATTTCTTCTACTTCCATACATCTCTAATTGACGTCATCTCAATAGTCAACTGATTTCTAACCATATCATATATATGGAAATACGCGATAAGTCGTGGAGTTGCGGAAATCGGCCCGTCTAACAATACAACAATACAATACAAACCATATCATCATATACAGAATCCATCCATCATTTCTTTGGTATCCACTATGCTCATAACCATTCATATTCATACTCAATACTGACTGAGATGAATTTTCTCACAACATGATTGTTGAAAGTATGATAATAATTAATGCTGTGTCAATTGCATTATATTGTACATCATTTTTATATCATATTGCTTGTATTATAAGGATAAACAGTGTAACAATTGTCGATAGTCGTCTCTCTCTGTTCTTCTCAAAGTTCCAACACATACTTACATTATCATATTTAGTTAAATCGGTATCACTAATATTGGTGTAAGGGACATCAAATGCAAACGGAGGCATTCGCCTCTCTATATAATCATCGGACGTTATTCTGAGGGTCTTCAACTTCACATCATCACCGTAATCATTTTCATTACTATCCGTTCTACAGTTTGGTTTATAGTAATTGAAATCGGTCTTCTGCTGTGAGAGCCGGCCATTCAGTGCCTCCTCGTTCATGTAAATATTGTCGATGTTGCTCTCTGTAGTGCATTTTGGTGCTGGTTGACAACTGGATATGCGTCGGTTTAAGAACTGTGAAATAAAAGAATTAATCATTTTATTTTATCATTAATAATAGACTCGCGGTTTGACCACGATGTCGACTGATAATAATGTGGTTGACAATCTAGCGTAAATTACCTAGAGGTAAGGTTAGGAGACTGAATAGGTATTCAACCTTGACTTAAAGACGGGGGTCTTTAAGTCAAGATTGAATACGAGGTTTTCAGTTAAATACACTCTGGCAGGGAATTCCACTCCTTACTCAGCCATACACACAATGAGTGTTACTAAAGTGTTTTGTGCATATGGGTGGTATCTCCATATGTTTAGTAAAGTTAGTATTGTATCTTCTAAATTATAATATTCATAAGACATCTATTATTCTTAAATGTTTCTTTCCACATCTAATCTAAGATCAGATAGAAGCATAATCTATGGTAATATAATGTTAATAAATCCTATGCATCGATAAGTGCACAGATAATAGACGACATCACTTCCTGACCTAACCTAAAATACCTTTATTTATAATTATATTATAAGTATGAATCAACAACCATAATGATGCTGGTAAGATGCCAAGACAAATGCAATCCCAGTTTGTAAACAAATAATATCAACACAGTAATGCATTAATTCAAGGGTAAAAAGCAAATAATTTATTAGACACCATAGTGGTTGAAAACATGATCAGTTACATGGGAAAGTCAGGATTTTTATGTAGGAAGTATGAGATTTTGTTAGTAAAATATAGTTTATGTCAGTAAAGCTATTTCAGGAGCACGTGAATCCGTAACAGTTCCATTAGATACTCTAATTAGATCAATGTCAAGGAGGAAAATACAGTTGGCAATACAAATAATTATGTATTTTTCAAATATTACGTAACAAGCACCAACAGTCTCGTACGGAAGGAAACTAGGATAATATTTAAATGCACTGAAGATACGCATAATACTCACTTCTTCCAGAAATTGTGTTCGCAAAGGGATTTTTCTACACAGACGGCTTGAGTGACTTTTGGTAGAAACGATGCCGTTTATAGGCAATATTCGTTGAGAGAATGTACGTAAACAAATAGACATTTTACTACAGTACAGTTATCACTCCGAATAGCTGGAAATCACGATATTTTTGAAAAATATGTCGCAGAAAAGTCCCGACATAGCGCAAAGAGGTTGACAGTTGTGTTTGTTTTTAATTTTGGAACATCTGTTTTAGCACCGACTTGACGGATTCAGCTTCCAATAAAAATAAATAATATAATTTTATATCATTAAATATATACGAATGAAAAAACAATACAGAAACATTATTGATAAAAGGAATTTTGCCATACAAGCAAAAAATAAATAAATACAAAAAATAATGTAAATTATTTCCACATTTTAAAAAGAAAAAGAGAAACCTATCTTCTGTTCTATGAGCTCTGTGTAGTGATGGGCGACTCGGAAAGTTTCCATCATTCCACCCGGAATATTCCTGGGAATATTCCCAAAACGGGTATTTACCCGGGTGCGTTCCCAAATCGTGGGTAAATTAGTTTCTATGACGATTGAATTAGTAAGTACTGAATAAAAACAAAAACATCAACTCCAAAATCATTTAATCAACAACCGGATGGTTCAGATATGAAAATTATTGTTTAAATATCAGGTTATGGGCGACAAAAATCACTTCAAGTCTAATACTCTTATAATAGGTAGGTAAAATGTTATTGAGATTCATTTAATCACTGTCATCGGAGAATGTTTTTGTTATATCGCAAAACTCTATTTCTCTTGTATTTCCAGAAGTTGATGGTTGAGGTTCAATATTGTTTATGGTCAATGGGCTAACCATAAAAGGACTTGAAGTGGGTTCCTCATCTTCTTCATCTACCTCTTCGTCTTTTTGATTGTGTAACAAATTCCAGTTATATGATATGTAGGCCAGCTTTGCAGCTCTTTATGTTGCTAACCTATTCCGTTTAAGGCTGTGGATATTTCCATGAACGCTAAAGGTACGCTCTGTTGCAGCCGAGGTGCAGGGAGCAGTTAAAAGACAAGCTGCAACTTTGCTCAGAGGTTTGTTTTTGCAAATTCCTTTCCACCAAGTTAAGGGATTCATTTTCTGGAGGCTGGTCCAAACAAAAGATTTTCCTCATAAACCTTCTCTTGCTCTATAATTAACTAAATCTGCCATTTTTCCAAGTGTAACTGCCTTCCTTTCTCATGAATAAAATCCATGGCAATAATTTCTTCATCGTCGTTGAGTTCGATGCCTTGAGATTTTGGATCTAGAATCTATGATCTATGAGATCTATGAATAGGCTTTATGCAGTTGATGAACGCAGAGGGGCGTTTATCAACTGCATTTAAAATCCTCTTCCTGACATTATTGTCAACCAAAGAAGAAAAACCAGGAAGCAGAAAGACCAGACGTGATTTTATATCTTTGAATGACATGTACACGTCATTTATGAACGCTTCGTTTCCTTCTAGTTTAAATATGTAATCTGTTATTGGCTCTAAAATTGCAGTAGATTCGTCGATCATTTTCCAAAATTATTGGTCTAGTAAATTTGCTTTAATATCAACTGGGATCATTGTTGCAACTTCATGTACTGCCAAACATTGCAGAGCCGCCTTGCTATTTTGCAAACTACGCACAGCATAATGGTAACTGCCCCAACGCGTCTTGCTGGGCAATTTTAGTTGCTCGCCAGAACATTTTTCTACAATTATCTGCCTGAATAACGCGCTCAGAATTTGACTATTTCTAATACATTTGATTACGTCGACGGCAACTGAAATGAAGGCTTATATAGCATCTTCTTTCATTATATCATGACAAAGTAAATTCAATGTGTGCGCCACGCAATTAAGTGTGATTACGTTCGGATGTTGCAGTTTTACTAAATCAAAAGCTTTTTGTAGGTTTTTTGCGTTATCTCCTATTAAAGTCACAAATTTATACGTTCCGTAGGTTCTCATTACTATTTGAATTTCTTCACTTAGGTATTCGGCAGTGTGACGATGGCCAGTTGTAGCTAAACTTTTCACAAAAACGGGTTCAGGTTTCGCAATAACAAAATTAATAATACCCTCGTTCTGTCGGTTACTCCATCCATCGCACTGAAGATGTAAATTGTCAGTCGACTTCAATTCTTCAGTTATTTCTCGTTCCATTTGACTGTAAATTGTTTCTAAATGTGTTGTGGAAACATCTTTCCGTGTTGGTAGTTCGAACAGAGGCTGTAGTTCTTTAAAAAACTCTCTCCACAGAGGATGTTCCACCATAGACAGAGGCGAGCCAGTAACATAAATTGCCTTTGAAAGCAATTTTGTAAGTCGTAGTTTTTTTTCCTCTGTAAATTCGAGAAAAGGAGTAGCGTCACTGATCGGTGTTAGGTTTTCAATTATTTCTCCTTCTGTAGTTGATGAGTTCGATGTATTTGATGCTAACAACGATGTTTCTTCACAGCTTTCCGTTAACTCATTTCTTATAACCAGCGGACATTTGGGACACTTCATCAAGTGATTACCCATTTTGGTTACATTAGGTACTCGGTACATTTTTGAACTAAATGTGCATTTGACTGATTTGTCAGGTAAGCTGTGGTAATGTCTCCAAACTTTTATTTAAACAAAGCTACCCGTTAAGCGCATCAGTTATTTATTAATGATTAGTTTAATTATTGAATTATGGTTATATTATATTAATAAATAACAACGTTTCTTTAATAAAACAGTGTAACACAATTTTATAGTTGTTATTTTTGTACAAAGAAAACGAAAATCGATTTATGCGAAATATGAATAAATTGATCATAAAAATATAAATACCCGAATAAATACCCATTGGGTGGATTCAATGGGAACATTCCCGGGAATATTCCCATTTTAGGAATTTACCCGGGTAGAATCCCATCACTAGCTCTGTGCTTTGATCTCCGTTATACTGTCGAAAATGTCATATATTTGACAGATTGTGATCGATTCTCTTGACAATTTGATTTCTGAACGAGTATTTTGCGTTGTAATTCGCCAATTTTGAAAAAAAAATTGTTTTATTAAAAATATTGAGACTGATATCTCAGAAAACTTTTTACTGACTAAAATTCCCACAAGTGATGAACCTCCAAAGAGCATTTCAGCGAGTTTACGGCGTTTTATTAAACACCAATGTGAGCACTGTACGTATGCAAGATTTCGCCATATTATTTGTTTTACAAATTAAGAGAATTTTGATGATTTACACCTGAAATATAGTACTGGCCAGCTCTCACGTTATACTGAGACCATTATTTACGTTTCTGGAGACTAAAACCAAAGAAAACGGTCGTAAATCCATCAATAAAGTGGTTGTAACACTTAACTGTATTTTTTCCTTTGAATTCGGTTTATTTTCACTTCTATAACCTACATTTAACCGTGTAATAAACTCTGATGTAAATTAAAAACGTAATTTCTATTTTTAGTCAGCATCATGTTGTTATTCAGTCCGCCTTAAGCACACAAAGGAGGAAATTGAAGCCCACAGAGCAAAAGTGATGGCTAAAGGATTGCCAGAGAGGAAGCCTCTGCCAGGAGTTAAGAGCATAATACTTGTTGCCTCCGGAAAAGGAGGGGTGGGAAAGACCACTACTGCTGGTTTGTATAAAATGCTCAATAGTATATACAAAAGCAACATCATCATCTGCCTAGCCTTTTCCCAACTATGTTGGGGTCAGCTTCCAGTCTAACCGGATGCAGCTGAATACCAGTATTTTATATGGAGAGACTGCCTATCTGACCTCTACCATCCAATTACTGGGAAACACGATACTCCTTGTTAAGACTGGTTGTCAGACTTTCGGGTTTCTGACTACCCGTAACAACTGTCAAAGATCTACAGATGACAACCGGGACCAATGGCTTAACGTGCTTTCCGAGGCACGGAGGAGTGTCAATATGTTACGAACGGTCATCCATCCACAGACTGATCTCGGCAAGCGTAGCTAAACCTTCGATCAACATGTGCAGTTGTTTTTATTTAGCCATGAGCTCCTTCTATGTACAAACGCAACAGTTTTAGTAAATAATCTAGAATAAGATCTAGCCTGCTTCTTTTCTGCCCTTTCAGTGCAGTTGCTTAGTTAGTTAGTTTTAATTGTGTGCCTTGGCTGGAGGCCTTAGGCTAGTTGAGCCAATTGAGCCAGTTGAGTCAATGGGTTGAACTGTGTGACCCCAACCTAAAAAAGAAACAAAAGCATCACTTTTAGTAGACCTACAGAAACAATGAAATTTCAAGACTAATTATTTTCTGGTCAGTTAATAAAGGATTAAACCCAATTTATTTTTTAACACTTTTATGCTGCACTAGTATGAAAACAAATATCCATTTAGGTATCTGTGTAGGTATATTTATCATTCAATTGTTTTAACATTTCAGTAATTAATACTTAAATCATTGTTACTCACAGTCTAGTTCACAAGTTTACAAGTTCTGGCAGAACTCATTTAAATTCTATTTAATTTAGCTAGTAGATAATGGCCATGCATTGTGAAACAAACAAGTAACTCAACTATCTCCTATTACAGTGAATCTCGCATGTGCTATGAAAGTTATAGAACCTGAAAAGGAGATTGGGTTGCTGGACGCTGATGTGTTTGGTCCCTCCGTGCCCCTAATGATGAACATCAACGGAGAGCCCATGCTGAATGATGACCACCTTATTGAGCCATTACTGAACTATGGTGTTAAATGGTGAGGCTCTAAAATCACATTGTCTTTCATTCTGTCTTCTTCGGTAAAGTCTCGTGATCAGTTGACCTCTTTGTCTGACATATTGTAATGTATTGACACTTTTGGTGCCCAGTTCAAAAATATGATTTAACTTGTGTCATAATGTTTGGCAAATTACATAAGTCAAATTAAATAGGTATATGGTAGGGGGTGATGTTCACATCTCATATATTATATAGCTTTTTACATGTACGACTCAGGAAGCGAGTTCTGGATACATGAAAAAACTATTTTTCGAGCCGGGAGCTGGGTGGTGGGCACTAGAAGTGTTAAGAGGATAGGGAAGGCATATGCCTTGAAGTGTGACAGCTAAGACTTATAAAAATGTTTATCATTGTTTAATTATTTATGCATTATGTACACTTCCAACATCTGTACTTTATCTAATCATTTCCAAAATAATACCCTCGACTTCCCAGCTAGTGATTTTGTCTGCATAAATGGCGAAAAATAGCACTTTGTATCACTTACTAATTCACAATGACATCCATAGTCATAATTCACATTCTTAGGTATGTAAGAAAGGAAAAAAATGTCCATTCCGCAACACAACTGTACCTAACCCAATAAAATTTACAGTTGAGCAGTTTTAGGTCATACAATTAGAATACCACAGTAAAGCAGGTGGATCCAACTGTCACTTGCATGGTGGTCTGAGTTTGGCGACAGCGTTCGGTTCAGTTAATTGCATCAAAACCCCATGAAGAAGTAATTGTATGTCTAAATGTTTCAGCATGTCAATGGGCCTGCTAGTATCAGGTGAAAATGCAGTCGTGTGGCGCGGTCTGATGGTGATGCAAGCGCTGGAGAGGCTGACGAGGCAAGTGGCGTGGGGCCCGCTCGACTGCCTCGTCGTGGACACGCCGCCAGGCACCGGAGACACGCATCTGTCACTCGCGCAGAATTTGCCTATAGATGGTGAGTGATTGGCATTTGTTTATTGCGTTTTATTTTCTATTGTCTTGTTGTTTGGCAGTTAAGGTGTAAGCATACCCAGGTAGCAAGACCTATCAGGGTATGAAACTTAGCTATTCAGTATAATCACTTATTTGTGGAGACGTTCATCCATCTGTCTTTGACTTTTTATATTTATACCGGATTGCACTTACAAAGTTTTTCTTTTCCTTCACAGGAGCATTAGTCGTAACCACACCCCAGTCAGCAGCTCTCCAAGTCACAAAACGAGGAGTCAATATGTTCGAGAAGCTCAAAGTTCCTATCGTAGGCATGGTGGAGAACATGTCACACGCCATCTGTTACAAATGCGGTACGAAAAACTACGTGTTCGGCAACGACACGAAGCAAACCGCCGATCAAATGGGGCTCGAGATCATTGAGAGCTTCGAAGTCGACCACAACATGTCCGAATGCATAAACAGCGGCAAGCCAGCCATCTACGCGTTACCCGACAGCACACACGCAGAGAAATACAGACAGCTAGCAAACAAAGTGTTCAAATACATAGAAAATAGAGGTAAGGATAGAGAACAGATGAAGGCGAAGGAGTAGACGCACAATTATGTACCATGTGATGTGTCCCAGTAGTTGTTGAATTAACTAATAATATGTAACTATTATACAAATAAATGTTTTATAAAACTGTTTAAGACTTTAGGATAGTAGTGATAACAAATTGAACAATGCGAAAGAAATACAGTAGTAATTAGAATAAACAATGGTTAAAGAAAATAAAACATTACTATTATATAAAAATTTATTATTCGGAACAATCTTTTCAGGAATCTTTATCA
This sequence comes from Phlogophora meticulosa, assembly GCA_905147745.2. Lineage (NCBI taxonomy): Eukaryota > Metazoa > Arthropoda > Insecta > Lepidoptera > Noctuidae > Phlogophora > Phlogophora meticulosa. Next base: position 17,589,532 of record LR990519.1, read on the forward strand.
TCTATGGCCCAAACTGAAACTTAAGAAAAATAAATAAAAAAATAATAATACAAAAATATGTGTCTTTTAAATACTTTCGATAAATTCAAATAATTATTTATGTTTTTTATGACTACATTTTATTGGAAGATGAAGCATAAATCTTCATATTGTGATACCAAATCACTTATGGCTACTGGAATATTAAAATTCATAAAAAAGACCGTCTGCTTTTACATTCAAAGATCTGCCGTCTGTTATTCAGTCAGTAAGTACAAAATATATATATTTTTATATAAATATTTACATTACATTGAATCACAACAATAATTAGAAAAAATATACGGAATGAAAAATGTACGGTGAGGCAAATGGAAGCAGGGAGTACATTCAGCCTGAGTAAATACACTTTCACTCGAAGGGGCCCGCTAGGAACGTTATCAATTCTATGCGAGCAGGAAGTTGGTTTACTGTTTTCGCATGCGTGAGCGCAGCATTACTTGGACTGGTACAAACACGAGCTCGATACGAGCACTTAACTTTTGTTTTGCGTCGTCAAATGCGCTGTTGTAATCAAAACTCAATTTTGTGACTCATAGTGATTATTGCGAGTTGAAATTAGCGCAGTATTTCCATTCGGTAACATACTTAGCTTACATCACGCCAAGTATATACGACACTGAAGTAAAAAAAAATGCGTCTATAATCGCGTTGTATATGGCATGATGTTAGCTATATGTTTGCACATTTACTTTGTATCTTTGAATCAATATTTTTATGTGCTGTCAATGCCTTACCATGCAATGCTGCAGACATCCGCTAAGCTTAGAAATTCTCAACATTTATCTGTTAAACAGTGTTAGGTAAATACTATCTAATATAAAAATTGACAAAATACAAATCATGAAACATGTTTATATCGGATTATTATCAAAAGGCAGCTAAGGTCAATGACCTGATCAATGATCTATTTACCGAAGTTTGTTGGTCGACCAAATATGTGCACTATTTTATTATAAAAAATTTGTGTATGACACCAATCGTCTTGTGTTGTGGGCAGTTTGCTTGTATAGAAAATAGTTTTAAAATTGTTAGCAAAATTCAAATATATACAACACCATTTTGTAGGACTAGAAATCATATTATTAAACTTTGCGACATATATTTTAAAATCTACAACAATATTATGTTTACCGGAAATCCTATAACACTAGCAGCCCGCCCCTGCTTCGCACGGTTATAAAAAAAACTCCGAGGCATCTTTAATATACTGTTTAACAATAATGTATTATACACATAAACCTTCCAAAATTAAGTCTCTAAATTATGCTGAAAACACCATCAAAATCTATGTTAAATATAGTTTGGAAGAACGAAGTGCTCACAGGTCACACAGACGACACGATAATCGATTTTATTTTATACTATAAACAGACAACGTACCGAAATCATCTTCGTAGACTTAAAACTTAGCATTTGCAATTTCATTTGATAGCAGACTCCGCGGAACCCACAAAACTTAGTTTATATAATAAGAAAACTGCTCACAACACGAAGATAACACTACAGGATATGGAAGTAAGCTCAACGTTCACAATTGTCGCCGACTAGTCAGAATGTCACATAAAAAACACCAAATTGTATGAAAAAACAAAATTTCTTTCCTTTCGCACCATAACATCTTACGATTAAAATATCAAATGTCTCTCTCTCACTGTGCGTACATTGTACACACTGGATGGGTTCTACCACTTCTTCTTGTGTTCGTCCATACTGACTCCGCCCGGCCCCAAGTATACGATCATAAGAAGACCGCCGATCACAGATAAGGTCTGGAAACAAAAGAACATAACGTTAGCCAATTAAAAAAAAAAAAAAACATCAGGAAACTCTATTCTATTCTGACTCACTCATGTTCTGATTGCCTAGGAAAATGCTGATTTACATAGACACGTTTTAGGGTTATTTTGTGTAGTTGTGATAAGACTGCCACACTATTCCCAAACACTGCAACTCCTAAAAGCCAGAATCAACAGTGACGCCTACCAGAAAAGCATCGAGGCAAATTTTACGGCATCGCAAATATTTGTATGGCCTACGGGTAGTTGTTCCGGTTCTGGCTGTTTGTGTATGTGAGTTTAAATGTATGTGAACACACCCATGATACAGGAGAAATTTCTAGTGTGAGGCAAAGAAAAAAAAAGCTCGACATGAAGCCACTATTATTCAAACCATAAGCGCCTTCTTCCTTAAGAAATAATTGTTAAAAAAATCAGTGTACCTGGAAGAAGTCATATTTGAGGAAATCCCTGAGGGGTTTGTAGGAAGGCACGGCCCACCACGCGTTGTGGTACAGGTTGAGGACTGAGAGAACCACCACCAGCATCAGCGCGGACAGCTTGGTGCGGTAGCCCACCGTCACCAGGACCATCAGGATGCTGCCCAACAGGTCTTGCACGATCTGGAACGTTACGAAATTTAATGATAAATTAAATATAAAAATAAAATGGTTTTTTCAAACAATTTTAAACATGTATTTTTTTTTATGTTTTACTACTTTTTACCTGTGTTGTATCGGCAAAAAAAAGTCACAAATACTATTTAGTGGAGGCACCGTGGGAGACACATACTTACCGAAATTACGAAAATTCGGTGTGATTACGTCTATACCAATGACGTGATCTTAATTCTGCTCGATATTCCGTAGATATTTTAAAAAGCATTGCAGGCCTCACTTTCTATCGCGTTTTAAATTCTAAAGAAAGAAAAGAAGGTTTATTTGACGCAGAGCGTGAGAGCGTACTTTTGATGACTTTAATTTTATGATTGATGCAGTTTATTCTTCTTGAACCTTCTTGTCTTTACTAACAACGAAAATCAAAGAGGTCCCAGCTCGAAAAAATATTGGCCTCTATTACTGATCTAGAGTTTGGATGCTAGACTAATGATTATAACATTCCTCATTGCCACAACCTTACAGATCTGAATCTACATATTCAAAAGGCTGTCGTGATGCCCGATGTTGGCATGCTCTAGTTTTAATGTGGGTACATGGTGCAGACCTAAATATCATAAAACAATATAACACTTTTTCTATAAACTTATAATACTTTATTAATTAATTGGATGTTACCTTCTGACGTGGTAACTAATTATACATTGTAAATTTTGCCTCAATTTAATTTCATTAACACGTAACCAAGCAGAGAGGAAATCTTGTCTCCTAAATTATTTCAAACCCTGATTATTTTTCGAAAATATAGTTAGCATAAGTTACACCTTAAAATATTAGCTATCTACCAGTGAAAATCCCGTCAAAATCGGTCCAGCCGTTTCGGATATAAGCCACATTTAGTAAAAAACTGTTATTTTGACATTAGAAACAGAAACTTCAATTTTATTTATTTAAAAAAAAAACTGCTTACTAGCAAACGTAATGGCCTTGACCTTTTTTAAGCAAAAAGTGGCATATTTGAAAAAAGAATAGTATCTTTAAGCCTACTTAATAAACAGTCTGGCTTTCAACCTTGACTGATGATTCCGTTCAAAAAACCAGTCGTGAGAAAATTGAGAGTGATTGAATATTATTATGCAAATACAATACCACCTTTATTTATTTATAAATTTCCGCAACGTCCGTAGGTGATTATGACGTCAGAGTACATTAATATAAATTGACTAGCTGACCCGGAAAACGTTGTTTTGCCAATTTAAGCCAAAAAAGTCACCCTTAACATTTAGGGGGATGAAAAATAGATGTCCGATTCGCAGATCTAACCGATATGCACACAAAATTTCGCGAAAATCGGTCAAGCCGTTTCGGAGGAGTTTAATTACAAACACCGTTACACGAGAATTTTATATATAAGAAGATAATGGTATTCCAAATGTTCAATGAATTTGACACCATGATAATGTCCCCTAGTACGTATTAAGGGAAAATTAAAGGTCGAGAATGATCGATTTGATTACAATCTGCCGATTATCGAGTAGGAGTTAAACATTGATCTTTACGTAACTTCGAAGAGCCACGAAGCTATTTCAAACTGGTTTCTCTTTTTCTGTATCGGTATAAAATTGTTTATTTAATACTATGACAAATTAAAAAAAAAAACTCTAAATGTATTTTAAAAGCAAAAATTTAGATTAAAATATTTTAAATATACCGTATCCTTAACATAGACAGCTAGGTACGTAATATGTAAACAGAATTTAAACTAAATTCAAAATGTTTTTTCGGCAGTAGGTATTTGTGTCTATAACTTTGGTTTTATACATTTTTTTAATGATATTGATTGACTTCTGTTAACTTTTTGAAAATATTTATTGCATTAAAAAAGATACTGACTCATAAGTTAATTTAAATGGGTTTATATTATTTGTAATTCATTTATTAAAAATGTACTGTAAATGTATTACGCAGTATGCCTCTATGTAATTAGGACTTGGTGCCTTCATTATCAACATTTTTCGAAACATTGCCCGTGGTAAAAAGCAGCTAAAGATATAAGATTGTGTAGGTAACAAAAGCATTTCTACTAACCTGCAAGAACGAATATTCGAATCTCAGCAGTGTGATGAACATGAAAGCCAGGAGTATTCTGCCGGCGAGCTGCAGGTAAGTCTTGGGTTTGTTTTCGCCGAGCGACGGCACGCCAGCAAAGAGGCTTCGGCCTTCGGCCCGAGCCTCTGCTATAACCAGCAGTAGAGCTCCAATGAGCGCCAGGTTACGCAGCAAGAACTGCATGTCCCATAATATACTGTAGGCAAAGGTCTGAAAGAAAATGTTATAGTAAGAAAGAGATAGAAGAGAACATAACATAACATCACCCCTGTATTCCTCGAGGGATTGGGCAGAGTTGTACCTACAGAACACCCATAGTTCTCCAGTTATGTTTAAGTCCCATGTGATAGGGGGCTAGGGCCTATTGCCAAAGGGATAGAAGACCGGTATTTATGATGCAGATGTGAGTTTAAAAACGTCAGGACCTTCGCCCTAAAAGGTCATACACTGTCCTTATTGGTGATGTTCTTCAGAGAGGCCAGGAGAGGGTATGACCAGGGTTTCTTTATCACGAACGCGCGGTGCTAAGTAACGTAAATTCGAACGATTTTGAAATTGTGAAAACTTCTTAAACATTGTTATATTTATTTTGACGACTTTATTCACATCAATACGGGGTACTAATTGTGCTTCTCACATGTTAACTTCAGTGATTTAGAAATGTTTTCAGTATTTTCAATTCAGAAATAGATCGTGCTAGAGACGCACACGCCACAGACGAATGAGCGTAACCGAAGTAAAAGGAGTATGTTAGGATAGTTTTGGCAGGCGTCTGTAGTTTCTGCCGAAATCCATGGAAGGAAGCGGCAAGTTTATCTATGAGTTTGTGTGATAGATGACGAAGAGATCTTCCTTTGGATCTGTTGGAACCGGTTCGGGACTACAGTCTGGAGGGAGAAAACATGGAGAATTATAACGATATCACAAACAGACCATTTGCCACGTTGCCAGGTCGTAGAAGATAAGACTCACTTATCGTAATTTTATCGGGCTCAATTCTAAATGTCGACTACCGGGGCGCTAGTAACCGCTGTCATTACAAACATCATTAACCGGCAATATAACGTTATCTGATCGGTATCCAATCAAGGACTTAAAGGTTAGCAGAAACGCTAACGCATCATGACTTTACGAGATAGTATTTGAAAATATCGCAATCTCAGAATGACAATGGTACGTTTGTCCTTCAGGAAAAAAACCGGCAAAGTGAGGGTCGAACTCGCACATATGGTTTCCGTAACATCATAAACTAGCCTTTTCCCTACTATGTTGGGGTCGGCTTCCAGTCTAACCAGATGCAGCTGAATACCAGTATTTTACATGGTGCGACTCTGACGTCTGACCTCTACAACCGAATTACTGAGCAACATGATACCCCTTGGTAGGATTGGTTATCAGATTTTCGGACTTCTGACTACTACTTTAAAAGATCTACAAATAACAGCTGGGACCAACGGCTTTACGTGCTTTCCGAGGCACGGAGGAGTCTCGATATGTTACGAACGGTCACCCATCCACAGACTGACCTCGGCAAGCGTAGCTTAACCTTCCTTCGACCCGTGCGGCTGTTTGTATTTAGTAACGAGCTCCCCAATTCCCAAATTCTGGTTTCCGTAACATGTCGAGCAAAAACCGTTGAAAAAATCATGATTCTTGTATGGATATTGTGATATACTAATAAATGTTTCACACAACGCAATGGGGACGCTGCGAGAGAGCCCCGATCTATCCCCGGTGATGACTAGACGATCCCCTTGGGTTGTTGTGTACGTACTGATAATTTGGTTGTTTAACTATAAACCCGAAGCACCCCTAACTAGTGATTCCCAGTGAACACCACAGATATTATATTCCACTTTAATTTTATTGTGCTTTTATTAGTTGCTGATAAAACGGCCATAGAAAACACACTGGAAATTTCAACTGTCTAACAATTTACTATTCATGAGATATAGCCCGCACAGAAAGACGGACGTACAGCGGAGGATTTAGGTCTTTGGATATGGAACCCTAAATACTGATTTATATTTATTTAGAAAACTTCGATAGCAGGAAATGTGACGTCCACACAAATAAATGGCCAAACCGTTGGGTTTCGAATGGGAACTCAAATTATGTTGGTCATTGTTTCTTAATGGGAGAATGACCCTGAAGTGAAGCGACCGTGACTCGGCGGCGTTACTACTATCTATACATATAAATAAAATTGGAGTGTCTGTCTGTAATATTGAAATAACCGTTTTTTCTTACTTGCATATGAATATATATACGGTACATACACCAAAATAACATTTTTTTAAATTTTTGTCTGTCTGTCTGTCTGTCTGTCTGTCTGTTTGTAATCGCTAATCTCTGAAATGGCTTGACCGATTTTGACGGGACTTTTATTGGCAGGTAGCTGATGTAATAAGGAGTAACATAGGCTACTTTTATTTTACAAAAATTCATTTATTTAAAAAAAAAATGCGCGCGAACGAAGTCGCGGGCACAGCTAGTTTACAATAAAATTTAAGTACATAGGTGGAATCTTTTTCGTACTGTCAGTCTAGTGTCTGTAAAAATCTTTCTGCGAAAAGTTAGGTAGTCGTCGCAAAAGCTACTGCTAAGCATGAGGTCCTAGGTTCGATTCCCGGGTCGAGCAATGTGTTTATGGGATAATGGGTTGGGCAAAAAATACGTGTCTAATAATATTTCAGTATCTGACTGCCAGACATTTTTTGTACCCAGGCTTTATCCCTTTTCCCGGAAGGGTCATTGGGTTTTCCATGTGAAATTTCTCAGTTTAGATGTGTGCCCGGTTGATGGCAATAGGCTCACCCCCTATGCCATGGGCCTTGAATATAACTGGTGAAATGTGGGTAAAAATCACTCGGGGGAAGGTGGGGTTAAAAAGTCGCTAGATGATCACGTAATTCATGTACGATCCATAAGTTCAGTGATGATTCTGAACCACGAAATAGAAAAAAAACAATTGAAGTAACCAGGCATGACGCAGCTATCCCGCTCGTGTCACAATAATTCGTAAAAATATGTAAAATAATAACAACCTCTTTCGTATAAGTCTTAGTTTTGTATGAACAACAATTCATCTTTGACGAAATCTCTTCTTCGTCGGTGTATTCTAATGAAATAGAAACTGACCTGTAGTACAACAATGAAGAACAGTACTCCACACGCGATGTCCACCTTGAGCCTGCCGAGCACCATCACACAGCCGCCTAGCTGTCCAACTAAGTTTATTATCTGTAAACAATACAATCAACATTCAATTATTACATAATACCAATTATATTCGAACGAACCACCGATACTTAAGTATGAACGTAAGCTAAGTAAAAGGAGTACCTATGTAAGGATCGTAGCAGGTGGCGTACTGTAGTTCTGCCTACCCCATTTATGTATGCGGTATGTAAATGTACAAACGCCAGCACACTCTATCCCAAACCGTCATATTTTTAACATGAACCTTATTCTTTTGTAATAAAGTTGAAAAACTATCGAAGAAATTTGACAGATTGGTGTAGCTTGGTGTGCTGGCCTCTGTACCTATTATATTTGACCAAATAATTTCCCAATTTTGTTACGATCTTGAATGCAACCGTGATTGAGGGAACAATATAAATGAAACGACCATCTCAGACACTAATCTGCATGGTCCTCACATGATCTTACCAAGATAATGTCTGGACTTGAAAAGACACTGTGTGTTACCTCTGAGTTTGTTTCGGCGTATCTTCTCAGACTAGTCGAATTCTATTTTTTTGATGTGTAATAGTTTTTTTAAATTAATTTTCAGTAGTAAAAATATCCCAAATTTATTTACAGAAATAATAAATCCCTTCATTTCTAGATTTCAAAACCCTATCGACGGTATAGAATGTATGATTGTGTTATATTCAAACTCAGTCCGCAATAATGATCTCTTGGCTTCTAATACAAAGAGCCATCTGTTTGCGGATGAATGAATAGACGAAGATTCTATTGGCATGTCAGAAGTACTGAGAGAGGCATTCATGAAAGTGTTCTTAGCTTCTTAAATCTTTTTTTTATTGTAATTGGTTCTTGTTTGGAAGCGAACCCAACAAAACAAGCGCGCGGTCAGAACGCGTAGGCGTAGAGTTCAACCTACGCGTCATCAACAGCGGCAGCGAGGCTCGGACGATAGAAACGGCCTGCCCCGCGCCCCTGCACAAAGGACTCGCTTCTACGGACACTAACGCGACGGTCGACACTCTCAAAACTTCGTTTATTGGATTTTATTATTTATCCGGGACAGTTTTAGTTGATCAAAGACAGCAATATACCCCCATTTAACCCCAACACAAACACTTCTCTACCGTTTCAATAAAAGTAATTATTATGAATAAATAAATCATACCCAGACGAAAAATGGTGAGGTAAAGTTGTCTTTATCAATCAGGTAAAAATATATCATCATCATCATCACCCTCCTGCCCTTATCCCAATTTCATTTAGGGTCGGCGCAGCATGTCATCTTCTGCCGTACATCTCTATTTCCCGTCATCTCAGAAGTCACCTCCTTCTTAGCCATATCAACTTTCACACAATCAACCAGGTAAAAATAATGGTAACTTTATTTTTCCAAACATTTCTCCTTATTTATAGCACTGTTTGTCTCACAAAAGGAATGCATCATAACGTCTCAATCATTTTGTCAGCTCAGTAAAAGCGTCAAGTTTGTAAAATAATATAATTTTGGAGTCCTGGGTGCTGATAATAATCTGTGGCCTTAGTGAATTTTTTTAAACCTATTCGATCGCGTCAAATTGCATGGAAAAATTAAGTTTCCCGTTAGTGTCAACAGACGGCGCTTATGCACGGTGGAAGGGATATCAGCGCACATCCTGATACCTTCGTAGCTTTAAGATGATACATTATAGGTGAATTCTGCCAGTGAATGCACCTTTAAATAAATTTAGTGGGCTTTTCCCTCATTTTTTGAGTTTTATTATTTTCGCATGAGCCCCCTGGTCAAAATCCAGAGTGCTGGCCATTTTTGACCTAAGAGTCAGCATTTCATGTACATATTACTATTATTATTTCAATTTACTAATGGTAATGTATTTGTAGCGTAATAATAGCAGGTCTTAATTAATTACAAGACGAGGCATCCTGTAGGGAATTGTACGCTCCCTTATTCAGGACATAATAACCGTGCAAATGTGGTTAGAGTAATGGCAACACCTCGAAACATGTGTGGTAAATCCAAAGGTTGAAATGATATTTATTTCTGAAAATAGATGTTTTCAGTCACTTTCACACGATCAAACGCAACTCAGAGGTTGTTTCTATACACTGTATTAACGTTATGGGCGATAAAGTATACTCAGATCCTTGTTTACAATTGAAGTTTCGTCACTTAAGGTAATATCAAACTTTATACAAGCGTTAATAAAGTTGATTTCAGGATGACTAGAACTCAATTTTTGTACGACTGAGTGAAGAAAAAAACACTTATCAGATTTCTTATCAGTCCTATTCGAATGCTTGGTGTTTAATGTACATTTAGTGTACAACCTATATTTTTTGGCAATAGTAGACACTATTAACACATTTTTCATATTCGTTTCGGGAGGCTCTTCCGATCCTCCAAAGGAATCGAGTAGGCGGTAGGAATCGAGTGGGCGGTAGAAATCGATTTGTGTGGAACTGCGGACCTTCCCCACTGACTAGTACTATCAAAAACCTCATAAACATGGTTGAACTTTATGGCTCGAGTTAAAGCAAAAGCTTGGTTTTATAGAGCAGAGAGTTGTCTCTTTCACTCATACCCGTGTCTCTTTCTAAACAACGTGTCATAATAGAGTACGAGATTTAAATTTATATTTCAGATAGCTTTCAAAATAGTCCAGTGCATAGAAAACGACGCACCAATTAAGAAGCTACGCATGAAAGAAGTAGAAACGAAAGTTGTGTACCAAAACGGCGTGAAATTATAAATGTGTGTTAGGCTCAGATACCGAAAATAGACACAAGCGAGAACTATAGCGGTATAGATTTTCTTCATTCATTCACGTTAGAATATAAGCTATGTTGACGACCGATGTGGCGCGGCGGGTGAAGGTCCACCTGCGACGCAGGAGGTTGCGGGTTCGATTCCCGCGTTGGGACAAATGCTTGTACGATCTACAAGGATTTGATCCGGGTGTTCTGGGTATTTGCTATGTATATAATTATATTGTATCAAGTATGTCAGTCATCTAGTACCCATAACACAAGCTCTGCTTAGCTTGGGGCTAGATGATACTGTGTGGATTGTCCAGCATTATTTATTATTTATTTAATATAGTACGGCAGTAAATGGTACTATGGTAAAAAAAATCACAATGTGTTTTGGATATCTTTAATATCATCCTCCTGTTCTTATCCCAATTTATTTAGAGGCAGCGCAGATTGTCTTCTTCTTCTATACAATATTCACATCCTTTCTACCCAAATCATTTCTCACACAATCCAACCATCGTTTCTTTGGTCTTCCTCGACTCTTGTAACCCTCCACATTCATACTCAAAACATTCCTTACAACATGATCCTCATTTGGACACATAAGATATGATCTTTGACAGTCGTTACGGGTAGTCAGAAGCCCGAAACTCTGACAACCAGTCTTACCAAGGGGTATCGTGTTGCCCAGTATCTCGGTTGTGAAGGTCAGATAGGCAGTCGCTCCGTGTAAAATTCATTGTATTCAGCTACAACCGGTTATACTGGAAGCTGACTCCGACATAGTTGTTAAAAGGCTAGGCAGATGATGGAGTAACTATATACCTATACTTAATAATAATACAGAAAAAAATGATGTAATAAATTAATATCAGTCACTAATCGCCAATTCGCCATGAACCAAAAACGGTAGTGGTCAATGGCGGTGCTTCTTGGTACGAAAAGAGGCCATTGCCCTGTAGTCGTACAGTTACAGGATGGTATTAATATACTCGTACACAATAACAATCTCATTGTAAGAGACACGAATATGGGTGAGTCACGACAAGTGAATTTGTTGTGGTTATTTGTATAATACGAGTATGTCTCTACGACACCATAAACGCCAGGTGACCGACAAACAATACATTTTGTATTGTTCTCGTCTGGCAGTTAAGGTGATAAGAAGGCTCGTGTCCTATCAAAAACACTCATTCAAATATGGCTGACATTCAGCACATTTTCAACGTCACAAATTACATAAGACAGTCCCCCAAAACCACTTCCTAGTCCTTCAAAGTCATTTCTTTTTTATCAGACCATTATAAATTGAGCGTCAAATGTACAAGTAAAATTAAATACAAAAGTGATTTTAGCTGCCTCTTCCCCTTCAAAAGAGTGAGCAAGAAACTCCACACGTACTCTTCTAAAATATTTATTTTACAACATTTTCTTTCCTTGTAATGGTCAGCAACTAATCTTATAATAATACTCCCACATAAATCGGATGACGTTTATATTTAGTTGAAATATGTTAATCTATTACTATTTGCTTCCACTGTGAAGTAATTGAGCACAATGATGGCAACAATAGACGGCTTCAATGCAGGGTCTGATTGAGAAATTATTAAGTAAATAAGTAAATTGATTACATATAGGATTTCATATCGTTAATCAATCTTGTTATTTATGTAGTAACAAAGTTATAGTACACTAGTTCTGTTAATTTGAAGACTTCCTTGACAACAAACGACTACGGCACGATTAGCGCAGTGGCTGCCGTGAGACGTGTCAGGGGTTCGATTACCGCACGGAATAAATATTTATATGGCCTACGGGTAGTCGTTATGATACTACACGTTACGTTGCACGGGACTTAAAGTTCAAGTTCAAGTTATTTATTTCAGAACAAAAATACATTTGTGTTGAAATATTTGCACAGTAGGTACATAAAAATATATATAGTAGTATAAGTATATATAGTAGGTACATAAAAAGAAGCAACATAGACAATTATTACATTTACAATTAATACATTACAATTATAGTATACAAACAAAACAAAAATTACAAACATATTTAATTTGAGTTTTAAGATTTTTGTCATTACAAAATTCGTCAATGCTGTAATACAAAAACATCTACCGGCGAAATGTAGGTGCGCAATAGGCACTCTGCTTAACCCGAGGGGTTACAGCCGTGATGTAGTTACATAGATATAGATAATGGATTATTTATATGTGCTGCAAATAAACACAAGAAGCAGTACAAACAGTGCAGGGAGGTGCGGTGCCAAACAAACATTGTAATATTGTTCTACTTACTACCGCATTCTGCAATTAAAATCACACGTGAATTTAATCAAGTGTATTTTAAATCTTCACTGGGTATATAGGGTGCGCACTTATTGCATCTACTAGCTTTTCCCGCGACCTCGCTCCCGTGGCCTATCCCACAGGAACACTCCGTTTTCCGGGTATAAAATAGTCTGTCTTTTTGACTGCCATATTGGTCTAGTAGTCGTAAAGGCTACTGCAGAGCGTGACACAGGATCTCACGCGGTTCAATTAGATGGCGACAAATGAAAATTGTCCGTCAGGTAGATTATACAAAAATATTGGACTCCTCGACGCTATTTCTAACGTGTCTTTTTTTCCGTAATCAAAAGATTACGTCGATTCGATAATGTCACGCCTAATGTAGATTTTATACTGAGTTGTGACGTAGCGAACCTCATAACAGCGTTTAATGTGTTTTATGTCTGTATTTTTTTTATTTGTATAATACGGTAAAAAGTACGCGTCTGATTATCTGACTGACTGACTAAATATTATTTCTTTTTAAACTGAAGTCGTGTTTGTTTTTTTACATCTAGAGACAGAGAACTAATATAGGGTTTAAAAAATCGATCTGTCCGGTATGGCGGAAAAAGGAAATATGGCCAATTCATGATAATTTGGCTGAGAATGTGCCTATCACATGGGAATCAAACGTAACTGGTGAAATGTGGGTGTTACTATAGGTGCCTCTCTGCCCAATCCTTCGGGGAATACAGGCGTTATCTTATGTGTTTTGGCTAAAAATGAAAACGAAGTTTCGGTTGGTAACTAATATTATAAAGAGGTAAAATTTGTTTATAAGTTAGTATGTAGGGGGTAATCTCCGGAACATATGATCCAATTCTAAACATTGTATCACTGTTGGAAAGCTACATTATTCCTGAGTGCTACAGGCTATTATTATTTTCAAAACTACTCTTTGAAGAGGGCGGAGGGAACGTTAAAGTTCGAAGGGAAAAGCACGAAATCCACGCGGACGAAGACGCGGGCGAAGTGCTATCTACCATAAAGAAGATTCGTTTGTGGACGGAAACTAACAACAGAACAATTAGTTCGTGTTGAGAATTTCAAGTGAATAGGGATGTGTCCTAGGTAAAAATATATTAAGTCTATTTAGTCCGTCAGTAAGATTACCAAAAAATATTGGACACGTATTTTTTGCTTACTTAATTCAATAAAAAGTTCAGGAGAAGGGGCTTGTTGCACGCCGTGCTACACTTTTAACGAAAAGTGTAGCACAGCGTGACGTCACGCGCAATTTCAACGCACTATACCGTCGTCATTTTTGGTTTACGTGACAAAAGAAAAAATACGTGTCCAGTATTTTTGAGTAATCCAACTTTCGGACCAATCAGATTTTTTAAAGACACTACCCTATTATAAATAAAACCATAGATTGAGAGAATGAAGTTGTAATACCAAACAGTTTAGGTAACATTTGGGAGATATACGACTTGTGGTTTTGTAGAAAATGTTTGAGCTGATAAGCAATTCCAATGAAATTTTAATTTGATACGGAATAAAATTTAAGAGATTTTTTGGCCTTTCCCAGTGTCATATTCATTAGTAATGTGTTACTTGGTATTTGTAAAGTTTTCTTGATACAGTTTTATAGCGGAGGGATAAGGAACATGGCGCGAGGAAAGTTTTGAGTAGTAATGTCAATGGTTATATCAGTCCTCCTATTGGTATAACGTGCAAAAAAACCTATGGATGGATTCTGCGAAAGATGAGATGGCTAGAAAGGACTTGACTATTGAGAGGACTGCAAATAGAAAATGAAAACACTAGGAAGTGGTGACGGGTGTGCGTTTTGGGGGACTGTCTTTAGTAAACGTTTTGACGTTCATAAACTGTTGATTCTCAGCCTAATTTGAATAAATGAATTTTGATTTTGATTTTAGAGATGTATGGAAAAAGGCGACATGCTGCGGCGACCCCAAATAAATTGGGATAGGGGTTGGAGGTGAAATATGGACACTTCACTAGCGCCAGAAATAAACATGTGATACTAATTAAATCTACATGTGTTTGACAGGTGAAGGAATTTAGAACGGCCAAATTAGGCATTAGTAATGAATGTGACATTGGAAAATAATCCGCTTATTACACAAATTTGTCTGACACATACCGGGCTTCGGCGAGGAGTTTTGCGGACACGATATTTCGATAACATCGCTAATAAGTAATTACGTAAACTTGGGATATTCGCTGATGGCCCCGACACAAGATTTTTGTCGGTTTTGTCACACACATATTATAAACAAGAGAGTTTGTCGGTATTTTGTGTGTATTTATAATATATTATGTTTATACTCCTTCACGCTGAAATGGCTGAACGGATATTTATGAAAATTGTTATTTAAGTAGCTCATAGCATAAACACATAACACAAACTACATTTTATCCCAAAAAAACGGAAGTATTCCCGCAGGAATTTCGGATCAGCTCATGTTAATATTTTAACCGCGGGGCGCAGCTAGTAGCTCATATGATAAATTTCGAGACCAACTTTCAACAATAGACTAATTTTGTCTGTGCCGGCTTTATAATCTGTTTAACTTTTTCCCACTGGATTGTGGACGTCTGAGAGGCATCTGACGTCCGCAACTCAGTGACTGGTTAACAAGGTAAAACTGGCTGTCAGATTTTCAAGCTACTGACTACCTTCTGTTTTTTTGAAGGTTGATTGATGTAAAACAAAAGACTGTCGCCTACTCACCACAAACATTGTAGCGAGGAACTTCCCGCAGCCCCATGACATGTCCATGTAGTCGCGCTGCTCAGACCACTGGAACCACATGCGGAGTCCGTCCTCGAGGAATGTGGAGATGAGGCACAACCGTGCCACCGTGGGCAGCACATTTTTGCCTTTGCGGATCACCTGTAGAAGAAACAAAGGGTTGATAACAGCTTGCTTAGTAAGGCTATAATAACATTTTTACTAGTCAGACTCTCTGGCCATTATTGATTAAACGGCCTAGGGTACGGACAGCCAGACATACAGTGAACTGCACATCAGTAGTCTTGCACTAGGACAATAACCCTTACTGCATTATTTAACGTCACGACTGTAATCCCCGTTGAACCTACCCTAGACTTCACCCAGGTAGATATGTAAATATAGTACACCCACATTTTTCCAGTTATGTTTAAGTCCCGCGTAACAGGGAACGAGCCTTTTGCCATCAACTGGGCACAAATCCTCAAACTCAATATCCGGGCTGCTTCGGAGCAATTCCAGGTGCAAAAACCTAACAACACTTGGCCCGTTCCCCGGGAATCGACCCCAGGACCTCTTGGACCCAGGTCCTTGGTTCTCAGTCCTTATAAGCCCTCTTCGTTGATCTACGAGGTCATAAGTGTAACAACTTGTAAAAACTATTTTAATTCATTTTAATGCACCCAAAAAGTTTTTTGGAAATTTGACGACACGGTTGGAGCGGTGGTTGAGCCATCGGCTGCTGCGCCGCGTGTTGTGGGTTCGATCCCCACACGGAACAAATATTTGTATGACCTACAGGTAGTTGTTCCGGGTCTGGCTGTTTGTGTATGTGAGTTTAAATGTTTGTAAACGCACCCACGATACAGGAGAAATTCCTAGTGTGGGGCAATGTTTATATTAAAAAAAAAAAAAATCGTGTAGACTCGAGTATAATAGAGAGATGTTGTCATTCGTCCTAATAGTTTTAAGGGCAGACAGCCAAAATTGATATAACACGCAATGACTTGCTGATTGTCTGGTAAAACGCAAATGCAAATAACAAAGGTTGTTCTGAAAATCCTAATAAAACATACGACGTTACTATCTTCGAATTACAGTACATCAGTAAAATTCACGCCAAAAATACTCATGTAGGAAGCCAAATACTTGCATCGTCTACATTACGTATTGATAAGTTGATCGTCTGGCCAGCTAATTCGTGCGTACGTCAGACTGAGGTATACACGTATTAGCAAATTACTCGAGTTTTCATTACAAATGAGTGCAAGAATTCGTCACCGACACGCGATTACAGGTTTAACAATTTTATAGCTCCACTCGTTATTAATTCGAATAAATGGCATAGTAAACGCCTATCCGAACGAACGAATCGTGACAGGATGGCAGTAATTTTGGAATTACGATCAATGTGGTGAAAAGAAAATTAAAGTGTCTGCTGGCAACCGTATCAACACATTGTGGATGAAATGGCGGCAAGTAACGGGAACAATTTGCGACTCCCAAATTCCTAAAAAGCTTTAGAAGAAGACCTATGGTATAAGCACCGGCACAAATCTTGCACAATTGAGTAGCGGGAGTAAGTTCGCGCATAGGCACTTCTGCTCAACACAAGGTCAGTGCCCAAGATTCGTGCCGGTAACGATAAGACGTGCTGTCTTGCACAGATCAGAATGTTGGAGTTGCATGCAGCGATGAGAATGCAAAGAGGGATGCGAGGAGTTCGTGTTACGCGAATGGATAGAATATGAAATGAGTATGTAAGAGGAAGTCTGAACGTGGCGCCGGTGACCGAGAAGTTGTGTGGAAATCGATTGTCAGGGTATGCGTTTATGATGCGGAGAAATGGGGAATTTATCGTGATTAAAGTTTTGAGTATAAATCTGGAGGGTTATAACCAGGTCGAAATTAGGTAGAGTTATTTATGTACTCGCATCGAAATGTTGATATTAATATGGATCTTCCCGGGATTTATAATACAATCCCGTGTGGCCAACAATATTACAAATAAATAATAATAAAAACCTCAGAGATAGATAAGACATTCGGACATCCGATGTAGGATGATTTAAATAAGTGTAAAAATAAAAAAATAAATTATTTAATAAATAACGGGATTTTTCTG
This sequence comes from Phlogophora meticulosa, assembly GCA_905147745.2. Taxonomy (NCBI): domain Eukaryota; kingdom Metazoa; phylum Arthropoda; class Insecta; order Lepidoptera; family Noctuidae; genus Phlogophora; species Phlogophora meticulosa. The sequence continues at coordinate 17,607,204 of LR990519.1, forward strand.
GTCTTTATAATTAATCCCGGGATTTGATGCATATCCACTTAATTCTTTCGCTGTATGAAATCAGTGTAAGTACATAAATAACTCTACCTAATTCCGACTTCTGGTTATAAGGCCTGTGCCTCGAATTTTGCGGGCAGCGGGGCGGCGGCGGCATCTCGGCGACATCTCTATTTAGAGATGTATGGAAGAAGAAGACTACCTAGTAAGAAGACTACCTAGTAAGAAGAATTACTGTCTGGTATAATGTACGTTAGTTATTAAGTTAAGCTATCAAACTGTCAGCTAACTTTCTGTGAATTCTTTCACAGTTCTTCACTTCTTTTCATTCTTCTGTTTATACTTGGACAATGGTGGGGGTTATATGTCTGGTACTCTACTGTATGGACTTCAAACGTGCTGCGAAGACCCCAAATAAATTAGGATAACGGAAGAAGGATGATGGTGGTGTTGGCAACTGTTAAGTTTTTAACTAAGACTTTAAAATGGGCAATTAGTGCTGTTTTTGCAATCTTTGAACTCACAGATCAAATTTCTTCCAGTATAAAAAGTTGGAAATGATGACCAAGATTTTTTTCAGAGGCTGTTTTTCGGTTAAGCTCTCGAAAGCAAAAGTGTTCAAATGAATGATGAAGTAACAAGCCGCCCAACACACTTTCTCTGTTCTATGTCGATTAAAAACTAGTTTCTAACATAATGCTTTCGTCATTATTATAAAACAACTGGTTCTAACAAAAATGAATGAGCATGCTTTAACAGCTTGCAGCTTTGCCTGCATGTCATCTCCGCCATTTATTAAATCCTTTAAGGAAAATTATTTTAAACAATATTGTCTTATCAATATACGATGCGGCATTTGTCACTACACACCAGAAATACATTTATAAACTTACGACTCTTTCCCCAAGGGGGTGGACAGTAGATACAAAACGCCACCTGCTACGAGCCTTACATACTTCTTTTTTTCATTTAAGTTCATACATCTGGTCATACACGCACCGGTTACGAGTAGGTACTAAGCACCTGACTTTTCTGCAGAACATCTCCCGCCTGTCCTTCTCGGCGTTTCTTTTCTATATTAGTTTTGATCCAATAAACTTAAAACTGGGCAAGTCATTGCACATGATTTTTGGAAACTAGACCAAACCCATAAAAAAAGCTTGAAAGTAAATAATAAACATTTTTAGATGGACTATACGAAATATTATCTGTGGGTTATTAATAACACAGGAGGGTAACACGGGTTATTGACTTGATTGCCAATATTGAAACGTGACAGTCACTGTGACTGAGTAATATTTTTTTTGTAATATAATTAATCTATGTTGAAATACGTATATACGTACGTACGTAACAGTACATACATGTTGCATGCGCTTGTCTGCAAAGTAAATTGTCACTTTTGTTTTATTAAATCATTCATGAACATATCAAAACCTTGTATAAGTAAAATATACAAAACGGCACCTTTACCTCACTTTCTAATTTATGAAGGATAATTATTTGACGGCACGGTTGGCGTAGTGGCTGAGCAATCGACTGCTGCGCCGCGTGTCGTGGGTTCGATTCCCGCACGGAAAAAATATTTGTATGACCTGCAGGTGGTCTGTCTGGGTCTGGCTGTGTATGTGGTTATAAATGTTTTTAAACGCACCCACGCCACAGGAGAAATTCCTAGTGAGGGCAGTGTTTTTTAAGAAGAAGAAGAATAATAATATGATTCTATAACTTGTTACTAAAAGTCATCTATCATAATATATAAATTAATTGCCCGTTACTCTCTATGAATCTTGAAGACGGGTCCACCAATTTGAATTAAATTTGATATGGGTTGTTGAGTGGGTCCCTGGTGGTTTAGATTCACCAGTAGGCACCAGATGACATTTGTAAATCTTTGGCAGTTGTTACGAGTAGAGGTCCCGAAGTCTCACAACCAGTCTTCCCAAGGGTCATCGTGTTACAAAGTAATTGGGTTGTGGAGGTCAGATAGGCAATCGCCCCATGTGAAATACTGGTATTCAGCTGCATACGGTTAGACTGGAAGCTGACCCCAACATAGTTGGGCAAAGGCTAGGCAGATGAATAACAGAGAAGTATACTCTGCTTATCAATACATAATGTCATACTTTTCAAGTTTTTATATTACACCATCTCTGATTGAAATTATTGTGTGATAAGTTAGATAAGATATAGCACATTAGCTTTACATAATTTTAATAATTCAATTATCTTATGATGGATAAAATTAAGCACCTGAGTTCATCAACAAATTCATTTATCACTGTCAACTGCTTGGGGTAGCCCAAGGTGAACAGCATGATATCGAGGAGACCACTTTTTATGCCTGCTTATATACAGTTTTGAATGTGTAGGCTTATGGACTACTCATACTACTTTTACTTTATATTATTATTATCTTGCATGCAATGTATCATGTACACCATGTTTAAACAAATAAAATTTACTTACTTACTTACTTACTTACTTACATACTAATTTAGCTCTAATCAGCTTTTGTCCATAGAAAACACCAGTTTTCTATGATATGCTTTTACTGCATGTAAAATATATGGAGAGAGGGAGGGGGTGTGTGTGTGTGTGTGTGTGTGTGTGTGTGTGTGTGTGTATACATGGAGTTGCTGAATCCAGCCCAGTGTATCAGCACATCAAGCTACTCCAAACTGTAAAATTTTCCCAATTTAATGTGAACCTATGCTATGGCAATAAAGTTGAAAAGCCATCAAATAAATTTGTCAAATTGGGGTAGCTTGATGTGCTGGCGTCAGTACAAACCAAAAAGTTTTTAATAATTTTATGGATGTGTAAAATCTATTATGTGGACAACAAACAGCTGTTTTAGAAATACCTCTTGTACTTTTTAAACTTTCAAATAAAAAATGGAAGATTTTTTATTACACGTTTATGAGCAGAAAAATATAGACTATATGAGAAAACACATGAAGAAAGTGAAAGTTGCTAAAAGTAAAAGTTAAATCGTAGAACTTGGTAGTGCAATATTTAACATTAAGTAATGACATATGTAATGGTAAACCACTTTCCATTAATTCTTCTTGTTTAAACTTAATGATGGACCCTAACACAACTTTTTAACAGCCTCCTTGGTCTAGTAGTGGTACATGTAAGTGCTACTGTGTAACATGAGGTCTTGGGGTTCGATTATGGGGTCAGGCAGTGTTGTTAGATTTTTTAGTAACAACCCGGTGTCTGGATTTGTGCTTGGTTGGTGACAGTAAGGCTTGCTTTAAGTCCCATGACAAGGTACCTGAGACCTAAACCCAACAGGCTAAATGTAGGTGTACTATAAGTACATCTCTGGCGAACCCTTCAGGGAATACAGGCATGATAATATGTTATTTTTCGAGCACAAAATAAATTCTTAAATTTAAATACCCATTCAGAAAGAGATACCAAGTTTACAACAAATAAGATAATAGTAGGTAAACTGCCTACCATTTCTCATCATTTATGTATAACCTGATTTAGGTACCTACATTCATTGCATATCAATACATCTATTCTAGTCTATCTAACTGAAAACATTATCCATTCTATTCTATCTAGCTGAAAATAGTTTTTCACTGAAAAGTTTATGTTGTAAAAATAAAACAGTTATGGGCTGTTTCAGAAGATAAAGGTATGTTTTGCATTAATTTTATACACAGTGTTAATGCCCCATAACATACAATTATAATGTAACAGATTTGTTATCTGTGCAGTCAAGAATAAAAGTCTTATTGGAGATTGTACACTTTTTGTTAAATTTAACTAACTTTTAACAAATACAATTACCATGTCTCTAACCCCCACCCTACCCCCTTTCTCTTTACAAGCCAGGGTAAAGTTGTGCCAAAATTATACCCTAATGTAAATAAAATCAGAAGTTTATAGTGGTTGTAACTTTACCCTGCATTTAATAATAAAGAGGTAATAGTTTAGCAAATAGATTAGTTAAGATTAAAATGAGTGAGTGCTGTTTACATTTTGTTTTTACTATAGGTTTTTGAATGCTTATAAGTTAAAATTGCTTCTAATAGGCTCTACATTAATAATGCTCACATTATTAAATAAATTACCTATTCCCTGATAAGTAACAGCAAGAATTTAACTGATGAAATCAAAAGATAAGTAGGTTAAAGGGTGAGAGATCTGGAAGACTACAAACATACAATCCTGTTGCAGTTTTGACACAGTACATTACAGACGCATATGGATACGATATTTTTCTTGACTTGGCAGCCACGCAGCTTTATCGCAAAACTATTTATATTATCTTACATATGTATTTCGACCCATTTAGGAAGCGCCAACAAGAAAATAAGTTCGGTGACGTGACAATCCTATCCAAAGTACGATTTCAATTTACCTATTTCAAACTAATTTAATAGCTTTCACAAGAAATATATCAATATCACACGTACCTGATCTGCAACGTCCTCGGCAGTAGACACATATTCGGTTGGAATTTGCATTTTTCAAAGCTGTTTCACAAGCACATTCACAAAAAAATGAAATTTCACTGCCCGTCGAAACCGTCACGTCAGACCTTCGCCGTCGAATGACGTGTGGACAGTTGGAATACACTTCCTGTCCAACTAATTAACATTTGACTTTATAACTCTTTTATACTGAAAGCAAATAAACCTGTTAGTATAAAACTAATTTACAATTTATTTTTACTATTATTTTGGGAATGTGACTGGTCATTTATGTTTTTTATAACTTTAAAAAGTAGACAACGACCCGGATGTTTTGGTTTGGGAGGGTCGCTTGCTGTGCGATAAATGTCAAACGTCAAACTGATAGGAACGTTTTGTTTCTTCATTCAAACAATATTTTTATGTTTACTTCCTTATTATTAAAAAATCTGTTGATAAATTTCTAACTTACATCAAACTTTAACCAAAATGTTCAAGATTGTATGCACATCAAAAACATACTTTAAACAATCTTTACCGCGTTAGTTGGGAAACTGCCAAGCAGCAATAACTAAACGATATGTGTCATTGAGGTGCAAGTAGTTGAAGTCTGTAATGTCTGTATTGAAACGTCGGAGATAGAGATTTCTAAACATTGTGACATTGTGTTGTAAATTATTTATTTTTAGCTATATTATAACAATAAAATAGTAAGTGTACGCTTTGCCCGGTAATCTATCGAGAAACTGTTCATAGAATATTAAAATAATAATCCTTGTGCTGGATAACCTATTTTTCAGAAGATGCTGGAAGTTACTTGTAATGACCGTCTTGGGAAGAAAGTGAGAGTGAAATGCAACCCTGACGACACAGTTGGAGACCTTAAAAAGTTAATAGCAGCACAAACCGGTACACGATACGACAAGATCGTCTTAAAAAAGTGGTACACAGTTTTCAAGGACCACATCAAACTATCTGACTGTATCCTTTTGTTATGATTATGTTCTTTTAGATGAATCCAAATATATCTTATAAGTAAGTTATTCACGACCTAGTCGAACACTAGCCGCCTTATCTGGACTGCCCAGGTGACGGCTATGAATATAATTCTATACTTAGGTTTAGATTTGAAATATATGAACAAACTTTCAACCATCATTTGCCTAGCCTTTTCCAATACCCGTATTTTAAATAGAGCGACTGCCTATCTGACCTCCACAACCCAATTACTGGGCATCATGATACCCCCTGATAAAACTGCTTATCAGACTTTTGGGCTTCTGACTCTACCCATAACAATTACTGTCAAAGATCTACTAATAACAGCAAAGACCAACAGCTTAACATGCTTTCCGAGGCATGGAGGAGTCTGGATATATTTCAAACGGTCACTCATTCACTGACTAACCCCAGCATGCATAGTTCAACCTTTGATCGACCCGTGGGGCTGTTTTTATTTATCCGCCAACTTCAACCAGTGGTAGGTATATTGCCGATTTGTGGCCAATTTAATTTAATAAAAATAGGTTTAATGGTTGCAAGTTTGTGCATCCCATGACCCTAAAATGTGTCATTTGGGGCATTATATAAAAATCTATGAATACTTTCACTGCCCAGTTCAAAAATATGATTTAACTACAAGTTAAATCATGTCATAATGTTTGGCAAATTTCATAATGCATAGGTATATGGTAGGGGGTGATGGGCATGTTCACTTCTCATCTATAGCTTTTTACATGTACAACTCGGGAAGCTAGTTCTGGATACATGAACAAACTATTTTGGTGCTGGGTACTAAAAGTGTTAAGGGTTATCTAGCTTATTTACAAAACAAAATACTTATTCCTTAACCTCCTCACAGATGAAATACATGACGGGATGAACCTGGAACTGTATTACCAATAGGATACTGGAGTCTGACACAATTAATTAATAATGTTAAACTTTACTATGTGCTTTGTTAAATATAAGTAAACTAATTTAAGACAAAATCTTGGTGTTTTTATTTATCTTTTGCTATGATCAACAAATGAAGATCTTTTGTATTGAAAGTGCACTAAATATCTTATGTTTTGTTGATAACCTTTTAAACTAGATAAATAGCCAAATATACATCTACATTATTTGCAGAAAGTCGCACATTTTACTCTAGGGTTCTTCCTGTAATGAGAAAAGTTACAAATATGCCTATAATATATGGCACAGTGACAGTCATACATTTTAACCTGAAGAAAACATCGCAATAAAATACTAAAACTTGAATGCCGTCAGGTCATACATACTACGAGGGCGATGTAATAAGTCTGGTAAAAATGAAACAAGGAGACAACTTTATTTAAAAATTATGATTTAATTTTCAACGTAATTTCCATCCAACTACTTCATCCAGCGTTTCTCAAGCTTTTCGACCCCTTCCGTAAAGTACGACTTAGGTAACCTTTCGAAATAGGCATTGGTTACGAGCATGGTCACCTCGTTGGAGCTAAATCTTTTTCCACCGAGCTATTTTTTTAAATTTTCAAACAGTTCGTCATGCTCCTCCAATCAAGTATTTGTCCGTAAGGGTCAAATGTGAACCCCGTCACTCTCCGCAGCCGTATAGAACATATAGCACAGGTACTGTTCTTACTAAGAGTCGCGGGTGGAACACGGTGTGCCACCGTCTTGGGCCTGTCTGTTCAAGCGACAAGCCCCCAAGTCTGTCATACACAGGCCTCATTTTTGGGTGGCCCGAGATCATTTTGGGCCCTCTAGCACCAGCTGCGTCTAACGTGGGAGAGAGGTTGCCTGTCCGCCGCCTTCTTTACGACTATCATTCCTCGCAAAAAAGGTGACGACATTCCACGCGGTCTACCATCCATGTAATCTGTGCTGTAGGCTCCCAGCCTGTGGACTCGGAAAATACCTATGCTGTATACGGCACAGGTACTAATTGCAAAAACCTATGAGAAAATGAATTTTATGACTGCAATGTGATAGGCAGAGTATTAAAGTACAAAATTTAATGTAGGGTCCTAGATAGAGTCTGTTAGTTGTTATATATCCAAAATTATAACGATACATGTTAGCTGTCGGTAATCGTAATTTTCAGTTGTAAAAAAGTAATATGATTTTCCCTTGTCTCAAAGCAGTTCCTCAGTTCTTCTTCTTTCGTTTATTGATGTCTGTAATTGTTTTTAACTGCTCTTTATTTAATATCATATCGTTTTTGCATTAGTTGTATATTTTTCAGGCCAACATAATAATGGGTTTTTGAGAATGGCAAGAATAAAATGACCTCGTTGGAAGTTTCATTCAGTATTTCCGTTTTATTTATTTTTCATACGTTCATCAAGCTTCATTATCGTTCATTCATTGGCGGCCATTGTGGTTAACTTTGTTTTGTCAAATTCAGAAAAAATAAATCCTTTTTAAGTCTGTTTTAGTTAGTAAATTTAGCTTGCTATATTTTCCTTGTATGAAGACGGTGCTATTAACATTATAAATAATTATTTACATGATAAGTATAGTGTTATAAGTAGTATAATGTCAGAAGTTGAAGGTGTGTATCATGCTAATGCTCGAGTGATTAGCATTAGGACTCCGCCACTAATGTTTGTTGATTTTCAGAGTTTAACCAGCAAAAGCCTGCAAAGACGGGCAAGCAACATAACATATTACCAATATGGGGTAATGAACAGACTATGAACCTGAACCCACTAATCTTAGCGAATATACAGGGCTCTAGCTACTTCAAAGGTAGGTAAGCAAACATACCAACGCACAGGAGCTTGGACTTCGTTTGTTCCACTTTATTTTACTTTCATTTGTTACCGTTATTTTTCTGTTACTGTTTCTGACACATCAACTTTTTACGGCGCCTCTTGTGAGGGTGAAATTTTCCCGCTATTTTTTACTTTAATGTTATCAAGCATCATTTATAAATTATTAAAACTGTACTTAGATTGTATTAGTATATTGTTTCCAAAAATTATCCATGTTGCATTATGTTACTAATCCTGAAAGTTTTCTAACTAGACAAACAGTAAAGTAATCAAAATAACAGAACCAGTAACAACACCAAGACAAATGAAAATCATGTACTCTGCTTACCCCACAACTCATAATTACCCACTATTATCTGCAGTGCACCTATTCAAGCTGAAGACATACCATGAGGTTGTTGACGAGATCTACTACCAGGTCAAGCACCTAGAGCCCTGGGAGAGAGGGAGCCGCAAGACTGCCGGCCAGACGGGCATGTGTGGCGGCGTGAGTATGTTCAACCGTGTCATAATCTGTATACTTGATTGTTGTATTGTACTGGCTGTGTAACATGGCATCTTAACAACCATGAATTCTCACAAAACAATTATTGTCTGTAGTTGAGTTATTCATGGTTTTATTACATTAGTATTGACTGGTTAAATACAACCAACAGGAAAACATAGCCATTTAAGAATAATTGAGTAGCATGCTGTAGTAATGTTTGATTATGTAAAAGCATAACAAACTATTTTATAAATTAATTCAGAATGAAGAAAAAGGTCAATTAGACCATATTAATCGGACCATTTGTATAATAATGTTTGACTTTCATGTAATATAGGGTGAGCCTATTGCCATCAATCAGGCACAAATCCAGACTCCGTGCTGCTTCTGAGAAATTCCTGATAAAATAACTCAATATCACTTTGGTTGACCAGGGAATGGAAGCAGGACCTCACACTCAGTGGCATTACTTGCACTAGAACATTGTGCATTATATCTCCATGACATGAAACATTGCAATTCTTTGTCTATAGGTGCGCGGCGTAGGCGCCGGCGGCATCGTGTCCACAGCGTTTTGCCTGCTGTACAAACTGTATACTCTGCGCCTCACACGCAAGCAGGTGAATGGCCTCCTGCAGCATACAGACTCGCCTTACATCAGAGCACTTGGTAGGTATGAGTACAACATTTTTACTAGATGTTTCTAGCAAAATATTGTATTAAAAACATCTTCTTTGTCAAAATTATTAGATGGAATGTTGACTGATTACTTTAACAAACTGGCAAAAAGTGTCATCTTAACAACAACTTTGTAACTGATCTGATTCATTCTTTGTATAACTTTAACAACAAAGTTGATAAAACATCTGTCATTAGTATTTTCCTGTATAGATTGACATATTCCATGTCTTATTTCTTCAGGATTCATGTACATCCGGTACACACAGCCACCAGTAGATCTCTTTGACTGGTATGCGGACTACTTGGACGACGAAGAGGAGATAGATCCTCGCGCGGGGGGTGGCGGCTCCACGAACATGGGAGCCCTGGTGAGACAGATGCTCATCAAACTGGATTGGTTCAGCACACTCTTTCCCAGAATACCAGTGCCTATACAAAAGCTGATTGAACAGAAGTAGGTAACTTGTTACATTTTATGCAGATCCATTTTCTGTGTTGATTTAATTTATGGTTTTTGGAATGGGACAGGCTAAATCATGCATAAAGTTATTAATAGTTTATTATAGAATTGTGGAAAGAGAACGAAGAATTATTTTTACCAATAGCTTATCTTGACATCTTATTAATACAATACCATTAACATTTTTATTGAATATATTTCATAGCATTAATTGGAAATTAGTTTCTCTAGTAAATTTCGCCATGTATTTTACTTGTAGTTATATTCAAATCTTTTGTAGTTTTATTTATTGTATTGTTCGACGGGCCGATATCCGCAACTCCACGACTGCTCTTATTTTTTTAAATTTTGATTTCTGGTTTTGCTTTGTGCTGGTCAACATAATATTTTACTGAAATAATAATAACTCCACCGCCATATCTCTGCGTTGACAAGGGGGCACACCAAAGAACAGAAAGGTCTGTGGCAGTAGAATTAATATTTCCGTGAGAGGTCAGGGTCTGGACCCAGAATCAGAGAGATACAATTGGAACTGGTGTGCCAGTTTGATTTGGTCAGCATTCTTCAGTGATGTGGTGACTGAACTGCTGACGTGAAACTAGCCACCGATAGCTCTACAATGCATGTTAACAATCGATGCACTAGATGTTGACCCAGATACCACGGCACGGTTGGCGAAGTGGCTGAGCGATCGACTGCCGCGCAGCGTGTCGTGGGTTCGATTCCCGGAACAATTATTTGTATGGCCTACAGGTAGTTGTTCCGGGTCTGGCTGTTTGTGTATATGGCATAGCAGTAATACCTAGTTTGGGGCAAATTTAAAAAAAAAAACAAAAATAAACTACCGACGCTCCTCGTTTAGTTAGTTGAGCATTACAGCGACCGGGATATTGGTGGTTGGTCTCCTTTAGTAGCCTTTTTTTATCCTGTTTGCTTTTCTTATCCAGTCTCGCCGGGGAGTCACCACTGGTTAATCTATTTCGGCCACATTAGGTTGTCATTCTCACTAGAGATACAGTTTTGTTAGAAAATATAAACTCAGTGAACCGACATCTTACCGCCAGTTAAAGTACTGTCTAATCTTATGTAACCAATTGTAAATACTAGGCTAGCAGAGCACAACAGACAGACGGCACTTACAAAGCCGGTGGCAAACTTCCGCGAAGGTGGAGGCAGCAGTAATGGCGGGAACAGTCATGTAGGTGGTGGCGGCGGCGGCGGTGGTGGACCTGCTGCGGGGGCTGGCGCAGGTGCCAATGCGTACAACCCCAGCAGGATAGACGCCGACCGGAGGGAGCACGATGACAGAGACAGACGCGATTACGGCGAAGTTGACAGGTAGAAAATTTCAATTTTCAAACCCTTCAAACATCCGAAAAACCGAAGATCATGAATTAATTTAGGATCTTTATATTTCAGGTACTCAAAAGACAGAACGAGACGTGACGAACGGGAAATCAAAGATCGCGACCGCGACAGAGACCGAGACCGCGGTGACCGAGGAGGCATTGACCGCGGTGATCGCGGTGGTTTAGACCGCGGTGATCGAGGTGGATTTGACCGAGGAGGCCTTGACCGCGGTGACCGAGGTGGCCTTGACCGCGGTGACCGAGGTGGCCTTGATCGCGGTGACCGAGGTGGCCTTGATCGCGGAGACCGAGGTGGCCTTGAACGCGGTGACCGAGGTGGTCTTGACCGCGGAGAACGAGGTGGCCTTGATCGAGGAGACCGAGGTGGCCTTGACCGCGGAGAACGAGGTGGCCTAGACCGCGGAGAACGAGGTGCCCTTGACCGCGGAGAACGAGGTGGTTTTGATCGCGGTGACCGAGGTGGCCTTGATCGCGGTGACCGAGGTGGCCCTGATCGCGGTGACCGAGGTGGCCTTGATCGCGGTGACCGAGGTGGCCTTGATCGCGGTGACCGAGGTGGCGCTGATCGCGGTGGCCTTGATCGCGACCGAGACCGTCGAGACAGAGACCGCCGCGACCGCCACCGCGAAAAGTCGCGATCTCGCGACAAACAACGCCACCGATCGCGGTCCAAAGACCGCCGCTTTAAATAATGTTCAGCAAAAAATAGATGGTTAAAATATTGTGTCTTTACGAATGAATAATAATGATGTTCAAGATTTAGTTGTTTTGATTTAGTAGACCTAAAAGTTTTCCTGAGATTATAGTTTTTAGCTTCCTGCCTCAGAGAGAGATAGGTCTGTACCACGTATCGACAAGTGACTCCGACTTGTAGGTTATTTGATTATGATAGTTGTTAGTTAGGCATGAAACGCGTGCTCGAACTAGATTCGGTGTTCTATCATTTATTACCATCTTTATTCCCCTGAAGAATAGATGTTTTATACCCTCGGAGTTAATTTAATTAAGTTCGCAACCGCTCATGTAAACAATTGAGTCAATTTAATTAAGTATGAACTAATAAAAGCACGGCTAATTCAAATTACCACAGGTTATATTTTAATATCCACAGCTACAAAATGTGCAAATAGTAACTTTCAATAGGGTTTCAAGGCTATGTATGTGTAGGTAAAAGGAGCGGATGCATTGATTTATGATGCAATAATCTAATGTGTTAATTCAGACAAAGGAATTGTTGAGACATGGAGAGGCTTAACCGTTATACGCTCACCAATACTTTGTTGTCATTGAAATGCCTGTTCAGGACAAATAAATGTTTGGGGTCCCGTAGCCATGTGGCCAATGGCCCGTTCGTCCGTCGGGAAGTTATTTATTTATTTAATACTTTAAGCACACAAATGTACAGAGACGGACTTAATGCCATAGGCATTTTCTACCAGTCAACTTTTAGGTGATGCAGAGACAAATATTATAGTGGTAGGTGCAATTTCTTAATGCGCCTAGTTACTCGACAAATTCACGACTGTCGATAAAATGTTCAAGAAAAATGAATTCTATTTACCCCTGTTGATGTTTCTAAGATAATTTTTGCTTACGACAATGAGTGAGATTGCAATATTGAGAATACGCTTCCAAACATAGAACTCACATTTGTTTTTCGAGAATTGTTATAAAAAACAAACATTTTACAATCGGTAAAAGTAATAATGCGGATGCATAACTATTGATTCCAACTACAGGAACACTTCAGTGGTTTTTATTTGTTTATCAATATTTGTGTAGCTATTACGACACTAAAAAGCAATACTCATGTTATCGAATTATCTTAATATTACATAAGTTAGATAATTATCTCCGTGATAACGTATGCGCTTATTGAGTAATAGGGTATGAAGAAGAAATACAATTTCAATTTTAAGTTTATTTATTCCATTGTAAAAATAAAACTGCTTGAAAAGCAGAGGCACATTTTTCAATGATTGAGAACAGTAGACAAGCTTATAGGTAACAATAAATACACATTGAATGGACAATTATTTCGATCTAAGCAGTTGTGCAAACTGTGGCGTTGCGTCAGCCTACGCTGCAGCGCTTTTCGCGGCCTCCTGCTGTTCGAACTTGGGGTATTTCTGCTCCACATTAGCCCAAGAGATCTTGCTGTTGGATAAATCTCTCACAACAGTTGGTACATCAGTCAAAGGCAGTCTCACTTGTCCCATGCTATCCCTTTCCCTCAATGTCACAGAATGGGGCTCTTTAATGGTGTCGAAGTCGACAGTGATGGCGTAAGGCACACCTAGCTCGTCAGTTCTGGCGTATCGGCGGCCAATTGAGCCAGAGGAGTCGTCCACTTTGTGCGACACATCCACGTCTATTAATCCTTGGGACAGTTCTCTGACAAATGGCTGGAACTCTGCATTGCCACTAAGTGGTAAGACGGCACACTTCATTGGAGCAACTGTAGGAGGTAAAGAGAAATAGGTTCTCTGTTCATCACCTTCCCTCATTTTGAAGTTATGTTCCAGGATAGAATACAGGATCCTGCCAACACCAAATGAAGGCTCAATGACACTTGGGATAATTTCCTCAACATGTACTGTTTTCTGAGTTTTCTTCACACTGACAAGTTTTGGTGTGAGTTTAAATTCACCACCAGGAGTGGAGAGGATGTATTCTCCATCGGCATCCAACTTGGATTGCAGATCATTCAAAGCTGCAGAATCCATTGCTGCTAGTCCATCATTAATGAGTTTGGCTTCTTTCTTGAACTCTTTGCCAATGGCTGCTTTGTTAGGTACAGGTTCAACAACTTCAATCTGTTTGGGAGCTGGTAGTTTTTTCTCAGCTGCTAGTCTGATGCCAGTTGCTTTGGTGTGCTGGGTCAAGTCATAAGCTGATCTGTCAGCACAGCCTACACATTCTACCCAGCCATAGCTGGTGAGGCACTCAGCATCCCAGCAGTCACAGGCATAGTGAGCCATCTCATTACCCATGTGCTGTCTAAACCTCAGCTTCTTAGGGTCAATGCCAACAGCTAACATGTATAACTGGATTCTGGCCATGAAGTAGCCCAGGGTCTCATTGTTAACAATGCCTTTGGAGACAGTTTCACCGATAGTCATAATCTCAGCAGGTCTTCCTTGCTCTTGGCTATCAGCTGAGTAGAACAGCATCTGGGTGTCCTTTACAGATTCAAACTTGGGATGATCTTTAGTGTCACAGAAATGTTCAATTTCACACATTGTGAATTCTCTGACTCTAAGCAGACCAGAGCGAGGTGAGATTTCATTTCTGAAAGAGTTTCCAATTTGTGCAGCAGCAAATGGTAAGCGGCCTTGGTTGAACTCCAGAAGGCGTTTGAAGTTAACAAAGATACCCTGAGCAGTTTCAGGTCTCAGGAAACCTTTTACTAATCCACTGGGGCCAATCTGAGTGTTAAACATGAGGTTGAATTCAATTGGTGGAGTAAGGTCATTGCCGCTAATGGGTGACTTCATCTGAAACCTCTGCATCAAAGCTGACATTTGATCAGCTGTCATACCATCAAGCTTTACAAGAATGTCTTCAATCTCAGCTTTCAGATCAGCAGTGGTGTTTTTTTCACTCTTTATTTTCTCAAGATGAGCTTTGATCAAGTGGTCTAATCGAAAGCATTCTCCAGACTTAACATCTTTAGTCATAAGATCAGCAAACCGTTCCACATGCCCAGAGGCTTTAAGTACAGGCTCCGGTGTAAGAATTGAACAGTCTACCTCCAGCATCTGTTCTTGTAGAATGAAGTATTTTCTCCACAGTTGGATCATATTACTTTTAAGAGCACACCCCATAGGGCCAAAATCAAACTGGCCAGTAATTCCACCATAGATAGCAAAGGACTGGTCATAGAAGAATCTTCTTTTGATAAGGTCCTCCATTTTCGCACGATCAAAAAGTTCTTCTGCTGGAGTGAGGCTGAGTTCTTTATCCTCCAAAACTTTCTTCCTGGATTTAAGCTCGGCAACGGCTTTCTTTACGTCAATTTCAGGAGCTTTTTCTACTTTGAGTTTCCTGACTAACTCACCCTGTTCTTTGACGAGGGCCCGCAGCGGCGCTAGGGTTTCTTCAATTTTTGGATCAGCCATGATTATTTCTCTCTGGGGATTTGGTATTTTGATCTTCCTGTGAAGCTTATTGCTGCCCCAATTATTATGAGATAGTCGAACTTGACTGCAGATGATTGGGAGTTGTTTACTAATTATACTACACTTATATACTAATGCTACAACGTTTCTCATTTAACTAAGCGCAAATTACTTTTCTGTTAATTTTAATACATCTGGCAGCCGGTAATTCTAAGCTTTTTGATCGCGTGGAATGACGAAACCGTGATAGATTTCAAGAATTTGACAATCACTTTATCATATGTGTAATTCTTACAAAATGTAGCACGAGAGCGAGATGGGCAAATACATTTACCACGAGTGAAGTAGAGTACAAAGAAGTTTGTATGCTTTACATTAATACTTTTATTCTACGTTGTACGAAACGCACGAATTTTGACAGTAGTATGAGAGCGTGATAGGAAATGTCACAATGACAACTGACATGCCACATAGACTACACGTAAAAAAAAAATAAGTTCTGCGTGTATTGGTACTGAGGTTTTAGCAAACAACAAAAGGTGGTTTGCTGTTGTTAGCAATCAATCAATACAGTGTTGAGTAGAAACAATTGTCCTTAAATATTGCTATCATACGTTTAACCCTAATTATCAAATGAATATTATGAATCGATTGAAAAGTTATTGATATCTGGCTATCGCCCAATAAAATAAAAAACCTCAAGATACTTCCTTGGACGCTGGCAACACTGTGATTTACCATCTCTCTCTCACTTTAAATCACTGCGTAAATGATTGCGAGATGAAGCGTGATAGGAATAGTTTTAATTATTTGTTTTCTTTTCCAAATAATTTCAGATTTGACAGCACAAAGGAGTCGGCCATTTTATTGCTGGTTGGTGAACGGGGGGTGAAGCTGTGGCTTAGGGCCCAGTGTAGCATTCTTGTATTTTTATTGAGTTATTTTTCCAAACATCCGTTTTAACAACGTACAAAACCGTATACGTATTTAGTGTAAGTTTAGGTGTATTTATGTATTGACTTGACTCGGAAGAGCAATGGACGATCCGAATAGGATGATGGCGCACAGCGGCGGGCTCATGGGGCCGCAGGGCTACGGGCTGCCTGGTGGTGAGGGAGCCCCGACTGCAGGCGACGGCGAAGCACGCAAGCAGGACATTGGAGAAATATTGCAGCAGATCATGAATATAACAGATCAGAGTCTCGATGAAGCCCAAGCGAGAAAACACACGCTCAACTGTCACAGAATGAAGCCTGCCCTATTTTCAGTGTTGTGTGAAATCAAAGAGAAAACAGGTAAGCGATCTGACGTATTTATTTATTAGTGGCTACTGAATTTATGGTGGTTGAAGAAATTGTGTTATGCATGTTATTATTACCAATCGCGATCTAATTTCTCTTTGGCTTTGTTTCGTGAATGTTTTCAAAATAGAATGAAGAGTTTGAAGACTTATGCATAATACAATACAAATTCAGTCATTTCTGAGCCTAAAGGTCTTAATGTAATGTTTGACTTAATAAAAAAACACAATATTCACTAATAATTAGCTTTGAACGTAAATTAAACTCAAAACATGGCTCTTTTCATTTAGTGATTAATTTGAATAAGGATTTATGGAGCATTGAAATGTATTCTTTACATGTATGGGTTTGTGTATGAACAAAAATATAAACATGAGTGTGCTTATTATAACACTGAATAGGTCTTTACTGAAGTTACTTTAAATAAAAAGAAACCCTTGACTTGATCAAGTTATTTTTCAGGTCTTTGCAAAGGATCAGTCTTAGCATGCCTCCTCTATCAAAATTTAAAAGCCATTGGTCGTTTTTCGATGCAAACATGGATAAAAACACCCAGCTTTTTTCTTAAAAAGAAGATGACTCTAGATTGATCAGTACTTTTAAAACCTTTTAACAACAATGGTAGCTACCATTGCTGTTAAAAAGTTTTCTTTTGACATAGTCAAAACTCTGACCAACCTAAATCTACTCCTGTGGCAATGATAGGAGGAAAGCTTGTATTGTCAAGTGACTTCATAATCATTTAAACAATTGATGCATGCAATGTGACCAGAGCTTGAATGTGGAAGGGTGAGTCCAAATTAAATGACATGTGATGTTGACATGTTGCATTTATAGAGTGGACTTACTTAAACTTCTACTGCATTGCTATAATCTCATCCTATCTCGAAAGTATACTCATCAAAACCAGATTCTTCCATTAATGCTGCAAAGATGTCACAGTTACTTCAATATAGACACAACAAGCATTACAATAGGACCTTTATTTTAAACAGTGCTGTCCCTGCGCAACACGCAAGAGGAAGAGCCTCCAGATCCTCAGCTGATGCGTCTGGACAACATGCTGATAGCTGAGGGTGTGGCTGGGCCCGAGAAGGGTGGAGGAGCGGGAGCCGCCGCCTCGGCATCCGCCGCTGCTGGTGAATGGGGTAATTGCTTTGAAGTTTCTAAAACATATATATTTTTAACGGCATCATCACCTTACCTACTCTCTTACACTGGTAGACTTGAAATTCAAAGATATTTGCCTTTAAAATTGTATTGGTTTCTTTTAGATGCTTTCAAACATAATGTAGGCATCAGGTTTTCAATTTTAGTTCATTTATTTTTCTTGAAATAGAAGATTAGAAGAGTAAACAAAATGTTTGTAATCCTACAACTTTCAAAATAAACAATACCTTCAGTACAGTTATAAATGGGAGAATCCAACACATAGGTAAACAAGTAAGCTAATAAATTACATCAATGGGTCTTAAATCTCATGAATGTAGAAATATTCAGACATTGTATGTAAAACATACAATGTTTTATGTATGAATACGAAAATAGGTACCGACTACAATTGATTAGTAGGTTTTTTTAAGCTGAGCTTTGGACGAAATACAGATAAACAGAATCTCTATGGTTGGGCAAACTGGTATCCATAGATGATATATCAGTATCAATTTGCTTTGAAACCCATGTTTTGATTACAAAATCAATAATTACTTATAGATTAAAATTTGTGAGGCTCATAGATACAATGTGCATAGGAGCAAAAAAAAATAGTACCTTTATCATATCTTTTTTCTAACTGTCCAATGTGGGTTAAACTGAAAGCTTGCTTGTAGGATGGCAGCACTGTTGATAGTACCTTAAATTATTGGTTTCTGTATAAAAATGTATGTGAATTTTATCACAACTTACAATAGGTCACCCTATTAAAAGACACGGATTCCCATATTTACAATTATAAGCTCTCAAAGGGTCGTATTAATTCATTATTGGTAAAAAAAATCGCTTGTTTACAAAAAAAAAATGGAAATGGACGGGAAGCTGTCAAAATCATGGTACAATCGACAGTGGTGAACATCTGAAGTGAGCGAGTGAAAGATTTTATCTCTCATTATAATCCTGTACCCTCTGTACAGACAACGCGATCGAGCACTCGGACTACCGCGCGAAGTTGGCACAGATCCGCCAGATCTATCATCAGGAACTCGACAAGTACGAGAACGCCTGCAACGAGTTCACTACACACGTCATGAACTTGCTCCGTGAGCAGAGCCGCACAAGACCTATTACACCTAAGGTATGTTATTAATATACAAGACTTTTTACTACTTTTCTTAAATGGAAGTTGAAGAATGCTCTGGAATTAAATATTTGAATCTATCTGTCTGGCCGCCACTACTACCTTCATCTTAAGCACCACAACAGCTTTTCTAGAAATAGTCATGACTTAAGTATATTTCAACAGGAGATCGAGCGCATGGTGCAGATCATTCACAAAAAGTTCAGCTCTATCCAGATGCAGCTGAAGCAGTCCACCTGCGAAGCTGTCATGATACTGCGCTCTCGGTCAGTTACAACACCATGTACTTTGAATAGAATATTATTCATCAAGTGGTTGGTAGATGAAGTGAAGTGCGATCAGAAGAAATTGACACCACTACTATTCAACTTCAAATACTCAACTCCTAGTCTATAATCACTCCATTTGCATATTGTTTTTTTAATCTAACTGAGTTTCTACAACCCTATGCGTATAATTTATTAAACGTAACATCACGCAACGTAAATAGGCACATTCAATAAATTCACTTCCAAATATGAAACGAAATGTCCTCGGCACATTTCGCTCTAACCAGCTCAACTTTGGCCTCTAAAAACAAACCGGGATTTCCCGCTTGCAGTTTCCTGGACGCGCGTCGCAAACGCCGCAACTTCAGCAAGCAAGCGTCGGAGATTCTCAACGAATATTTCTACTCGCACCTGTCCAACCCTTACCCCAGCGAGGAGGCGAAAGAGGAGCTGGCCCGCAAGTGCGGCATTACCGTCTCCCAGGTACCGTGACGTCACTTCCGCTTTCAGTTTCCTCGACTCGCGCCGCAAGCGACGGAACTTCACCAAGCAAGCGCTGGAGCTGCTGAATGAGTACTTCTACTCGCACCTCGCCAACCCCTACCCCAGCGAGGAAGTGAAGGAGGAGCTCGCGAGGAACTGTGGCATTACTGTATCTCAGGTACTGCAGGGTTGCCAAGTCTGGGTAGGAAAGCGAACATTAATAATTGCAAAAGACATTATGTTAGTACACCTGAATTACTACTCTTTTGGAATACACAAACAAATAACACAGTTAATTTGATGTTTTCAAAGTGTAGGTATGTTTTGTCAGTTCTGATGTCCATATCAAAGGGTAAGGGGACAATCTGCAAGTTGGGAATGTCGCAAATAGCGGTGTAGTCAATTAACCCTGTTTTTATTGTAAAATACTACTAAAATATTGAACATATTAATGAAAAGACAGCGGAATATGTGACACCTATTTGCTGTGTTCCCAACTTTCACAATGCACCGTCTTTATGGGAAAACATGCTTTTGAGATAAAACAGAAACAAATATTAAAAGGTAAATTCAAATAGAATTGGCAACCCTATAGTTACACGACACGGCGAGCCGCCGACCCAACACGCGTGACAGCCCTATTGTCTTGAAACCGTGTCAGAGTAACAACACAGTTAGGTAATTTTTTTACTGCAACTTGAAGTTGGAATATTAATCGTATTTGCGAAGTTAAACGTAACAATGGCAACGTAAATCAACCTGTCAGTTCGTGGACTTAGGTGTAACAATGGAAAACAACAAGTTTGTACAACTATCCTTGTTACAGTCGCTGGTACTGATTCGGTACTTCTCGGTTACTGACCGAAACGATGATATTTTTGACGTTTGTCAACAACTGTAGTTGCTTCGTGTTAGCATGACAATGGTACCGAATTTCTTGTTGAAAATCTAAACAAAACTTATTTTCTTCCCTCTTATTAAACAAGAAAGTGACGGGCTTATATAAGAGCTGAACATTTTAGTTGAACTAAACCTTCTGTACAATCATACTTGACATTTCAGTATGCATCGGCGAAATTCGCAAACATGTTGAAGTTCAAGGCACAACTTATTTGACATCTCTAAGTTGTTTCTTATCTGTGCCAGTTTCTTTTTCTAGAGCTATCTGTCAAAAAGAGATATTAATTATATTTTTGAGTTTAGATTATGATCAAGGGAATCGCGCCTATAGCGGTTGTACTTGCCCTGATATCTCTTTGTAGGATCCGAAACAAAAAACTGTTTATCATTGTTCATTACTAAAAGATTTCGGGAAACCCAACATAGATGTCGGGCTTTTTAGAATTAAGTAGTATTACTATTTAATTAGTAGTGAAGTATTTTAGAATGAAATAAGTAGTTTTATTTTTAGAATGATTAACTATGCATGTAGTTGGGTTACCACTGTTACCATGCTAAAGATTTCATTGAAGAATTCCCAAGTAAAAGTAAAATAATTAATTTAAGGGAGACTACTTTGAAGTCATTTTTCGATTCACATTTTCAATGTCTAGTTGTGTCTTCCTAAATGCAGTTTGATATAGAGTAAAATGGGCAAGAAACTTCAAACAGTATGTTTTATACACCCTAGTTAGATTGTATTAGTTAGATGGTACATTAATTAGTTAGATATATGAAGATATGTGCCTAGATTATAAATTACTAGTTTAGTGTACCTAGTTAGTTGATTTTATCCCGCTGTTGATAAATGTTATTTTTATTTTTGTAAATGGGTTTTGACAAACACTTTTACAAGTTAAGAAGTATTTTTTTAAACCTGGTCCGTGTACTCTGACTACTCTGAGCAGAAACACCGAAATAAACTCTAGAGGTCTCTTTTAAAGGCCAGATATTTTTAGCTGGTATCCAGTTAGTTAGTAAAATAACGTAGCTTTAATTAAATTGTGACTAACAGTCAATGAAAATCGTCACTGAATTCTCTTGAGGTTTGAACTACGTGTTGTGCACCCATTAACTACGTAAAAGTATTAACTGTTCAGTACATTTAGGACCATTCTCCACAAAAACGAGGACGAGATGGTAGTAGAGGAGATGTGTTTATATACACCTTCATGATTTACACTAAGCGGAGACGTGAAGTGTAAATAACGACATTCTATTGGCGGTTTCCTTATGCTCGTATATAAAACGACAAAATTTAATGAACGGCTCAATTATTTTTTTGCGAATTCGATGTTTATAATGAAGAGTATGATGACTCCTTACGAGATTTTTAGTTATTACAATTGCACCTTGTATAAGATTATCTTACTTAAGTGTATGATTATATAATTTTACTAACGGACCAACTCTGAAATCATGAAAAAAAAACCAGCTGTTTCATACAAAAAGCCAATACCTACTCGACCAAAATGTATGAAAAACCTGATTATTTTTCGTGAAATCAGAGTTGATTCCATAGGGAGATTTGTCAATAATGGGTTGAACACCTGTGAATATTTGGATGTTGATTGAAAACTAGCACTGTATAACATCGAAATGTTTGTCGTCAGGTGTCCAATTGGTTCGGCAACAAGCGCATTCGTTACAAGAAGAACATTGGCAAGGCTCAAGAGGAGGCCAACTTGTATGCCGCCAAGAAAGCTGCCGGTATGTATACTGTTTCAAGTGGCTTCCTATAAGTTATCATTACGGGTAATAAGTGCAATATCTGACCGTTGATATGGTATGTTGACCTTTATATAAAACTAGCGAACCCAACAAAAGTTGTCCGGTCCGATCGCAGCGCCACCTACCGAGTCCAATAACGAATGTAAACCATCTAAGTAGGTATCCATTGAACACACAAAAAGAATCTTTAAAATTGGTCGAGCTATTTTCAAGACCAACATGCATGGCAATTGTTTTTTTTATACATTTAGATTACACAGAGACAATGCTGAGCTGAAACCTTTTTTAATTATTAAATGTGCCATTTTAACTGTCAGATACTGTATATTATGTTTTGAAGATCTCTTCAATACCAGCCAATGCCTATTGTATTAGGTATTACATCTCTACTTGAATACTTAATTCTATAAGTGGAAATAAAACTTATTGTCTCGTGTTTCTCTTTAAACGTAAGAGGCAACTGAGCCATGTTATTATTGGAAGAAATAATTAATCTTTATAATCATTTGTAAACCTCCTCTTGAATGTGAAAAAGAAAACCACAAAAAAAGTGTATAAACTTCCAATTACCTCATTATTCCCTTCAAAATAATATTTTCCATTATTCCATACCGCCCCTAACAAATGAAACTCATTAAGCATGATGTTACCCTATCATCCCTGCATAATCTGTTACTTCTATAAAATTGGGTGAAAGCCAGTGCGTTACATGGAGATACGTTTCCGCACACAGACCTGCCTTGGGTTGGCGCGGGGCGTGATGCTAGCTCACCGCCCGCCAGAGCTTCGGCATATTACAGTAAACCATAGACACTAACTAGAAACTAGGCTAATTCGCACTGATTGATGGCTCACTGGGGCCCTCGTCACATCGGCGTTTCACACGTACGGTATACCGCACGTCGGTAGTCACCCTCCATTAGGTCCTGCAGTGTTGTTCTGTAAACCTCTTCGTGAAAACATGTATAAAGTGAGCTGTCAGTGTCACCAAACTAGGAATTGAAAAAGACTTACATTATCATGTAAAATCATAATCTAGAATCGACATTACATCATTTTGTTTCCGTCTCACAAGATTACAGTTAATCAATGGTTACTTATCTTGAACCAGCTGTGCATACCAACTATGTGTAACCATTTTAATATTGTTCCATTTTTTTTTGTATGCTTATGCTAGTATTTTAGTAAGTTAGGTGACGCTCATCACATCCAAGTTTTCACGGGGAGATTTATACAGAATCGACCGGCTGGTGTTCAAAGGTTGTCTGTAAACTATCGCTTTTAGCGATGAGACCGCCCATTGTAACACCTTATGTAACTCTCAACAATCGAATTGTAAATTATGGTGGTGTACAATATAAAGATACGCTTTCAAAATAAAACTTACCATCGACGTCCGGTTGGCTGTACGTCTGACGAACGCGAGTGTGACAAGGGCTTAGCACCTTTTACCTAATGTGTCGTTTGGCTATTCTGACAGCATATATTTTGCCCTCAATCAAACCCACGAAATATTTAGTACAATTATGCTTCCATAGTTCTACTTTACTCATTTGTCTGAAAAGCCAAGTGTCACTGTAGGGCGTAGTAAGCCTCTCAGTGCGTGCGTAGCCTTACACACCGCGTACCCTTGCAATAGTGGCGCACAGCGCTGTCAATATACACTTGAGAAAATATACCTCTGTTCGTTTGAACTATCTCAAATCATTGTGTTGTGGGCATCTTTCATTAACTGTCATTGTTATTTCAAAAACGATCAAACACATTTAATCATGGCTCGTTTTTGGATTCTGCGAAAAGGCATGTTTTAAATTGAATGTCTTTTTATTACAATCAGTGGTAGTCATACCAAATTCCCCATGGTCCCTTTTACACGACCTCTTTTGTTGCCTTTTTTACGGCTTATGAAAAAAAAAAAAACATAAAATGTACCCTGCTCTCATTGTCTTGTTCACTCTCTACCAAAAGTCCGGTTGAAAGATCCCCGCACACACAGCTCCCCCACTAGTCATGCCCGTATACATGAGAGATGCCCCGTGCGCAGCCGCAGGCGCGTCGCCGTACTCGATGGGCGCCGCGTCGGGCACGGCCACGCCGATGATGTCGCCGGCGCCCACGCAGGACTCCATGGGCTACTCGCTGCCGGCGCCCGGCTACGACCAGCCGCAGCCCAGCTACGACGGCTCTATGGGCTACGACCCCATGCATCAGGATCTTTCGCCGTAGGCGCGTAGGCGGACCCGTGCCTCAGGTAATGGCTGAACAGTTTTTTTTTCTTTATTAAAGTTTACTTCTCTATTGTGTTTGCCTGGTAAGATAGAATGTATTCTTACAATGAAGTTAGCAAGTCCTACGTTTAGCTGCCAATCATGTGACATCGCAGCTACAAAGCTAACCAAGTGACTGTATTGTTCCAGGTTACGGATATGACACATAATTGTGCAGCTTCCACAGAATTGCCATTTACATTTACTATTATTATGTTAAGTAGGTCAGGTAGTAATACTTACGACCGGTTACTTACGTCGGCGCGACACCGGCAGACGGCTAGCCTTAGGACATAGGACATTGTATACTACACAATATACCTTAGACTACATATTATTAGCGATATTTTTGGAAGGAAATGTAATGAAACGTATTTTTATTTGTATTACGAACCCTATACGACTGGCACCCAGTATTTGTTTAAACAATTTATATTATACAATTTTATTTTTATTACTATATTATTATAGTTATTTTATTATGAATGAATTTTCAACGGAAACTATTTTGTAGTATTATGTTTTTAACCAGTGACGTTGTTTTTAAATTTGTTTTTTTTTTCGAAAAGTAATTATTTGGGCAGTATTAGTAATTTATGTATAAAAAGTAAATCATCACATCGATATGGCGGGGATCTCGAGTTTCTATTCGTTCTAATAATCTTTTACTCTACGGTGGTTATAATTATACGATAGATGTAAGATGAACTTAGTGTAATATTATTAATTGTAAGTATTCAGATATTTTGTGCTGACTACGTGTCCTGTACGAAGTGCGTCCGTGTATTTCTGACTTTGAATCTGTACTATTTATCGACAAAGGAATTAGTCAAAATCGAACACGAAATTAATCTAGTGTGATGGACAACTTTATATCATCATCTGCCGAGCCACTTTCCCTACTATGTTGGGGTCGGCTTCCAGTCTAACCGGATGCAGCTGAATACCAATATTTTACATGAAGCAACTGCCTATCTGACTTGAAACTGGGTAGTTAATTGACAACTTCATACGTTGAAGAATAATTGGATCTTTGTGTATAAAGATAAAAATATACCTACGAGTTCTATTAAATTTTGCCCTATACATGAAACTATTGCATACAATTATGTATACGCTTTAGAAATAAAATCATAATCACAACTCTAGTTTGCTCCAAGAATAAAATACAAAAAAAATATTATTCATGTTTTATTATTTAGAAATTAATTACTATAAAATGATTACTACTATGTACAGTAGTGTTATAATATTACTAACTATACGAGCACGATAACTGCACATAAACTTATGTATACGCAATCAAATATTATCATATTTTTATAAATTATACAATTTATCATTGTTGGAATATTTATTCATGAGCGAACACTAAAACTACATTTATTTAAACAAAATTTCGATAAATAGTGTAGATTCAAAGTTAATAATTATGATTGCGCGGGCGCACAGACTTGTGTGCAATTTTAATATTTTATTAGCAATGGTTGTGTTTGTATCGCGCACACGCATCTTGGCCCAACTGATCATGTGGAGTCGTTTTAAAATACCAGTCAATTTTAACAGTTTACAAAATATTGTTTTATTTTTTAAACTGGGCCAAAGTAAGAAGGCCCATGCAAAGGTAAACGACTCCTTCGCCGGCCTGTGAAAACGAAATTCGGCTTGGTGACACGGTAAACCAGGAGTTGTGAATATCAGAACAAAATATTTAAATTATCGTGGTGCTAAAATGTTGGTAGCACAATTTTATTTTATTTGTTAGCCTTAAGTTGAATGTTATTTTATTTCGTCGTACATTTTCATCAAAGCATAAACAAGATCTTGACGATTGTAACTTTTAATTAGTTCCACTTAGTGATAGTTTGGATATGAAAAAAAAAATTGCTAGAATTAAGTTAATGTGTTCTAAAACAAAATATCTGAAACAGTATACGAGATAAAAAAAAAGAAAATTTAATTGATGTTTTAACGCTGTGGAACATTGGAATACACGCGCCGCCACGGATCGCACCTTTCTTAATCGTTCACGATAAATTATTTATTATAATGGTTATAAAGTAATGTTAGTACCGCAAGTCGGGCGCGGCGGCGCGGACACACATGTATACGACGACGAGTTCAATGTTATTGCGACCATCAGATTGACTAAAATACATTTTTGTGTAGTTATGAAGTTGTTTTATTTATTTCTAACCCTGGTTACTCTAACTTACTGTTCAGAAAGGCGCGTGAAGGAACGTAAACCTAGCAAAAGGAAGGTAAGGATCGCAGCAAGTGACGTTCTGTAGTTACTGTCTACCCTTATGGGAAAAAGGCTTTTTTTTTTTTTTTTAGGTAGGGCCACTCGCAGTTCAGTACTATAAGGCTGTTTACTGCTTAACCGGTCGATCCTGTGGTGACCTTACAAGAAGGCCCCCAGCCAGGGCTAACTACAAGTTACATTTAAACGACCGCTCGCTAAGGGCGCCCCCTGTGGGGCTCGAACCTCGGCTTAGGGCGTCGTTGAATACTTAACAAAAACAAAGGCTGGGTCTCGATATTATTATGTCGGGGGTTTTTATACTACTGACTCAGCTACGCGGGCTGGCCTTGTAGAATCTAAAGATTGAACTTACATTTAACTAACTAGGGCGTCGCGCGTCGCGGGCCTCGTCGGCGAGGCCGGAATGTGGGTCGGTTTGTTTGGGAAAAAGGCGTGAGTTTATGTATGTATATGGGCTTTAAATCGTATTCGTTGGTACAACTCGTAAAATATGAAGAACGTCATTGAGGTAATAAAAAATGACATTGATGACTTTTGGACGTTTTGTGTAAAAGTTATCTCTTTGTTTTTGTTTCATTATCGTAATTATACAATAATTTGTTTTGTAACTTCTTTGTTATCAAAATAACATGTAATTTGTATATCTACGGGTTATCACCAACCCCTCTCATTGTGCTAAATGACACAACACACATCCTGGGAAATAATTTTGAAATCTAATTGGTAGTTATTTCTAATATCGCTATGAGACGACAAGAGGAAGTCTAAAAAGGTGCCGCGCCGGTGGCTGAGAAGTCGTGTGGAAATTGGTAGTCATGGTATGGACATGTGATGCGGGCAAATGAGGGACATACTCGTATGAGGAAGTTTTGAGTATGAATGTGGATGGTTAAAAGAATAGAGTTCTTACTCTATTCGAAAATATTACTCTATTATATTAGCCATTGGAAGACCAAAGAAACGATGGCTAGAGGAGATGAATATTTTAGCATTACTTATGTACAAAAAACAAGTACCTACGATTGACATTTAAAATGGTAAAAATAAAAACCATTGCGGAAAGGTTCGCTACTATATATATACTGCTATACGGTAACGAGTTGAATATAATTATACCGGTTTTAATAACTGGTAAATCTTTAAGCGTATTCCATTTTTTTTCGTCTGGTTTGGGAATGTGCATTTAGGGCGCGGAGAGCGTATCGAATGTGCATTATGAGATGGTATAAAAGGGAGCGAACGTCGAAGCTATAACATGAGAACCAGTTTTTTTAACGAATAACCGAAAAATAATTTGATGTTTATTAAAATGCCATTGTAGTAGGTACCACAAACTTAACTGACCCGGTGACTGAAAGTGGAGTTTAGTGTCAATTATTAGTTCGGCTGACAAGTGTTTTCTTTTTCCCACAGACGAATACGAATATATGATATTTCAACTTAGTCTAATCTAAAAAATTTAGTCGGACTCTTTCGTGTTCATGAAATGACAAGGTTTTTTTGTCACGTGCTTTATTTCAACGACAGCGCCAGGGGCGCCGCCGTCATCGTGCCTGATGTCACAGTGGGACTGCAAGACTGCAATGATCCTGTGTTATAGGCGAAATTGTGGTCTCTTCCATAAAAGTCATGTCTGTTTAAGTTTAAGTTCACTCTTCAATTTCATTTATTCTATTGGAGGCTATTGGTTCTACAGGACACACAAGAAAGCCCTAGAACGAGAGTGGAGTCTGTGCGTTTTTTAAATACTTACTTACTTAAAGACAAAATATAAATTTTTGCATGCTATGTTATATCTTAGCGAAACATGTTGAGCTACTGTAATAATATTAACATCAATGTGTACCATGTTTTACGCAAATAAATGATACTTACTTACTTAAAGACCTAAATGGATCAACTAGGTAACGAAAGAAGGTGGCGGTTAGTGTGTTAATACTTATACTGTTGTTAATTTGGAGCACCTTACAAAAGAGCAGGCATAAGAAATAAGTGTGATACCTTCTGGCGTCATCACCCTCACGAATTTTGATTCTGGTTGCTTTTGGATTTACTAGCTAGTATTTGTTTTGTGGAGTTTACAGAACATAGATAGGCCTTGTTAGTCTAGTGTTCGCAAGCTCTACTACTGAGAGCATGAGGTCCTGGGTTCGTCCCCAGTGAAATTGGGTTTTTACCGCTGTAACGTTTCAATAGCATCCCGGAGTCTGGATTTATGCCCGATTGATGGCAACAGGGTCACCCCTATTATTACACGGGACTTAAACATAACTGGCGATATGTCGGTGTACTAAAGAAGTAGATACACCTTTTCCCAACCCTTCGGGGAATAAAGGTGTGATGTAATGTCCTTTTAAATGTTATATTAATTTAGAAAACAGGTTACTCAATAACTGGCACATAAAAAAAGAAGTACCGAGTATGACTTGCGCGCGCAGTTTCGATTCCCTAATGGCATGTGCCAAATATTTGTGTGGCCTACATTGTTTTACGTTCGGGATCGAGGATCTGAGTAATGGACAGTTAAATGAACTTACAAGCATTTATAATCTGTAATAGGTACCTACTTATGGTTAATACTTTTTGTACCTATATGTACGACAGTACGAGGAAAGCTTAGAACAATACCTACCTCCACCACTCAGTGAGCAAGGACTCTGTGATCAGTCATAAAAACTTCTCTGCGCTCTGTTTTAAAATGTTTATAACTTTTCCGACAAACGAAAGCCTCTGCCTGAAAAGAAAAGCGCAGTAAAACAAAGAAACTTGGTGTAGGTAGGTACGACAATGTAGTTATGTCAAATGTGTAGTACCTAATCAATTCAGGGCAATTGCACCGGTTGTATGACCCCTGCAAGAAAACAATAAAATAACAACGATTACTTAAGTATAATCGATCAATAAACACACCGGTTGTCAATAATCATAGATACCAGTCTTTGTCCACTGATAACGCTAGGTTAACGTAGTTGGGAGTCTATTGACTTGACATTATTTGTTTGTGTTCGTTTTTATCAGACTTAGTTGACCTTGGCGTATATATGTATGAATCAGGTGGACTGTAGCGTCATGGCTAGAGTTAGTTAGTAACGCGCTGTCAGTCGCCCGAGTCGCTCGACTAACATATTTTAAATGATTAAATCGTTTGTTGACTTAACTGCATCTGTGACCACCAGAATTTGTAAGTACTTTCATTTTATTTACAATTGCTCCACCACGCTTGATAGCTTGGATAAACAATTTGACGAATAAAAGCAATTAATTATGAAACTATTTGATAGTCTATAGCTTGTTGAAAAACTTATGTTTATCCTTGACCGTGACATGCGAATTTCGCAAAGAATGAGCGATATTACCTAAACAGTTTACAAATAATGACTCGAATAATTTTAGACGCTTACGCCATGGTCTGTCTAGAAAACACCGCACATGAAGCCCAGTTTTTGAGTTGAAGACTGTTTAAAATTTTCAGCTATCCAGTGTTTTTTTTAGCTTTTAACAGTAGGTAGCACCTAGCAATGCTATAGTGAATTGAAAATTGCAGAGTCAGGCGAAATCCGAACAAATCGATCTCACTCTACGTTTGAAGAATTATCTGATAAAAATACTGATACCTATGTAGTTTCCTTAAATCATATAATTTTTGTTGGTATTAGGTACCTACAAGTGTGCATTCACTAAATAAATTTATAATTACTAAGGTATTGAAATGTATTTATTCGTGAGGTCAATGTTGTTATTGTTTATAGCATCGAGAATGGCGAGTGTGCACAGCGCGTATAAGGATGAAGTTCACTATGTTCCAATGTCTGTGATCATCAGGCCTTTCATACCGGAACTGACTGAGGACAAAGTTGTGTCACTCATGGAGACGATAGAGGTAAGAAATATTGGATATTTAGGTACCATCTTTACCTAGATTCTAGGTTGACTGACGAACTGCTGCAGGTCGTATAAAATGCACTGGAGAGATGTGGGAAGCAAGCGTAGGAACTGGGGAAGTCATATGTCCAGCTGTGGACGAATTCAAAAAACTGTTGAATAATGAATATAAAGGGCAAAAGCCATGTTTTTCATTTGTTTTAATTTTATGATAATTTGCCACGGTTAGCACGCACCATTTTCACGTATAAACGTATGTTACTAGCTGACCCAGCAAACGTTGTTTTGCCATATAGAAGTTGGTGATAGAAGGGTGGAAATTTGAAGTTGTATGTATTTTTCAATGCTAAATCATAATTAAATAAATTGACAAAAAAAACATATTAAGGTGGGCCAGATCACCCTTATCACTTAGGGGTATGAAAAATGGATGATAGCCGATTCTCAGACCTGCCCACTTACGATCGGTCCAGCCGTTTCGGAAGAGTTTGGTAACGAATGACACGAGAATTTTATATATTAGATTAATGGAGGGTGTTCATGGGTAGGCAAACCCTCGTTCTAATATGTTTTGTGTGCTATGTGCCGCGACCACTTTAGACCACTTTCACTAATTGTGATTCACTAATCGAATTCTCCTGACACACGAAACTGACTATGTACGTTTGCTAAAATAAATATACTCGACATTTTCCGGTATGTATTTTTGGTTTATCTACTTTTAAAACCTGGACCTCGAGGTTCTCAACAGTAGAAACCTGTTCATCTCTCACCTAGGCTCCGGTTAATTATAAAGATTATTTTATTAACATTTTCTCAATTCTCAGTTGGTTTT
Organism: Phlogophora meticulosa; assembly: GCA_905147745.2. NCBI lineage: Eukaryota > Metazoa > Arthropoda > Insecta > Lepidoptera > Noctuidae > Phlogophora > Phlogophora meticulosa. The sequence continues at coordinate 17,638,786 of LR990519.1, forward strand.
TGTTTTGAATACGGAAGCTTTTAATGTGCACGTCTTTTACATCGTTCTCACATTGAGAATTTGAACATAAATGATGTAAACAAATATCTGTAACAAAATCATGACTTATAAAGAGTGGCCATGGAGTTTCTTGCCCATTCTTCTCCATAGGTTTGGAATGGGCGACTAGCTTTATTTTTTCGATTCTTTGACAATTTAAAAGTACCTGTAATTGGTTTATTTGAAGTAAATGCTTTGGCTTGTATTTTATGTGTTACACAGTTGTTCAGAAACCCGAGTGTTCTTCTATGTAGTTCTCCATTTGTTCCTCGTCCTAGTGTAGGGTCTTAATGAAAACCTATGGATGTTTTATGTATGATATCGTATATATTCTAATACCTTCCGTAGAAAGCTCGTAACTAATCGAATCGAATTTAAAGCAGAGCATTAAGATTTCTTCTACGTCAATTAATATTCAATGGATATCTAATCACAGTGGTATAAGCGGTCACGGCCAGATACTGTACGCAAGTACCTACCTAAGTACTTAGCCGTTCAGGTAACCTAGATGTTGACCAGTTATCCTACATGAATTTACTAAGGACTTTACAAGAAACAAGCTAGGCAACTTCCTATATTAGGTAGATCAATTTGTAATTTTTTAATGGGGTGTCACAAGGAGGCGTCCTAGGTTCCTTAGGAATTGCTAAGTAGAACTTTTGAGTAGTTTGTTTGTGGTAAAGGGATTTGATTAGGCGATAGGCTCCTTTACGCTTTTTACGGTGACGTATCAAAATGGTAGACGAACCCTTGTCGTCCTGTCCGTCCGTTTCTGTCTGTCACGGCTGTGTATATGAGCAACTGTCAACTGCCGACTTGAAATTTGGATCAGATCTAAACATTTCGCTCATATTATGTGATTTAAACATTTAAAAAGTGGGATTACTAGGTTGAGTCATATGAACGAGCTTCATTTGCTCATGGCAAGAGATACGTTTTTAATGATGAAAAGCAGCCTTCTCTATCTCCGATGTCTGCAAAGCTAGTAATCTGAAATAAACCTTTTTAATGGAGATTTATGTACTATATAAATATATTACATATGATATATATATATATATGTATATTTAGAAATCAGCTAAAACCGTCGAATTCGGTCACAAAAAATGTAACATTGGACATGGTAAACCACTTTCCAAGTACCATGGTACGACCCCTTGATGTGCTAGTACGACTCGCTCTTTACCGGTTCTTTATTTGTAACTTACATATATACATACACATACTTTCATTAGTTCCAATATTGTTTGATGTGATGTTACGCGAATAGAATAAGAAATGAGTATTTAAATAAATTGGAATAAAGGCAAGAGGATGATGATTTCATGGCTGGCACAATTTCGTAATTGTCATTTATTCCGATTTTAGTGTTGTACGATGATATAGTCCTCTAATAATAATCATTATTAAAAGATCTAAATAGGTGCATACCTACCTAATTTCCCTAATCTAAACTATTGTCATAGGGTTAAAAGGTCGATGTCATTCGTAATCTAGAGGTGACGAAGTCATCTGAATTCGAGAAAATATTATTGTATTTATATGACTTTATTTTGTAAACTTCTCTCGCGGTAAATGGCCCGAGACATGCTAATTGTGTGGATTTGGATGTGATGTTATACAATACATAGCTTGTTGATAAGAGAATCACGATTACCTACCTACTCTTTTCTTACTTACATGGGTTTTGTACCGGATCTAAGTATATGTACCTATTTTCGTGCAAATAGAACTGCGATCAGTCGACTGCAATTGGAAGAAGCAAAAGCAGGGAAAATCTTTTTATTTTTAAGAAAAACAATTATTTCCAAATACGGTAATAAGTTATTTCCTCATGAGAAATCATCAATCATATTGGGCGTATTGTGATACCAGTCGCGCTACGTTTTTACCCCTAAATTATCTATTTCAGAAAGAAGAAGAATCAGGAAACGTGCCTCCCATCGATATCCTCTGGATCAAGGGAACAGAAGGCGGTGACTATTACTACAGTTTCGGCGGATGCCACCGGTACGCCGCGTACAAACGACTCAACCGGCCGACCATTCCCGGAAAACTGATCAGATCTACCGTCACGGACTTGAGAACGTACTTGGGCAGCAGTACTCCTGACTTGAAGTAAATTGTTCAATTTGTAGGTACTTAATTTTCATCATCGAAAATGCATCAACAAAGTAAAAATGGCTGACGTAGACTTACGTTCGGTATGATATACCTATGTACAGACGCCAGCACATCTAGCTATCCCAAACTGTCAATTTTTTTTTTAAACGTCCTTTTTGAGTTTTGCAAATAGGAATTTTCTTTTTGCAACCCGGTGTCTGGATTTGTGCCCGTTTGACGGCAATAGCCTCGCCCCTATTACATGGGACTTCAACATAACTGGCGAAATGTGGGTGTTACTATAAAGTACACCTCTGCCTTACCCTTCCGGGAATACAGCCGTGATGTTATGCCATGTAACTTCTATCAATATATTTATTTGAACAATTATTTAGTTCGACAACGTAATACAATAACGTGCATTGCTTAACGTTATTGTATTGTCAAAATGTAAGTCATTTTCATTAATGGTGTGTTAGTTAATTATAAGAACATATTTTGTTAGAATTATTAATATACGCTTTTAATCTAAGTGTATCGAAGTGAAGTCAGGTTTTATGTGCTCCACGCCATATACAACGGAAGGAAAGTTAGTGACGTTGCTATAAATTATGTCAAAAATGTTAAGTTTGTATTTAATATTAAGGTTATAAGCATAATTATTTGTACAGATCTTAGATAAGAAATTATAATGATTTCCTCTAGCGGATGCTATCAATAAAAACAAGTATCAGATCACAGATTATTATCATCGGATTGGACATATTTGTATGTAGGCTTTTGTAACTAAGTCTGACCAATGTTTGTTTTTCAAGTTAAAATAAATAAGCTTAAGTGGTTCACGCCGTTAGTCAGGCAAAAGACTTAATTCAACTCAGATATATTTTTTAATAATTTCTACTTCTATTTTATTTGTAATAGATTTTTGGTACGCATTAGATATATAAACATTTTGTGAATTGTACTGTACGGACGCCAGCACATCAAGTTACCCCAAACTGTCAATTTTTCCCAATTGAACATGAACCTTATTTCTATTGCGATAGTTTTTTTTTTTTTTTTTTTTTTTATCTTTATTGTTTTTAGGGACTTTTATCCTTTTAAGGCATGTCAGCCCCATCATAACCTGACCTAAATTTAAACAACATCACATATTACCTACATGCTAGATTTAACTTAAAACAAAAAGTGGAGTCAACGACATAATGCCATCTCATAAATTATTTTCGCGGCGTCACTTTCTGGACTTGCGAGTATTTCAAGAAATGTACCCATATCAAATTTATTAAATTTGCGTAATGTTATCAATGACTCCCTTAATGCCTGGTGCGATAAAGTTAAAAAACTATCAAAGAAATTTGACACATTGGGTAGCTTGATGTGAATAATAAGCTATGATTTGTGTGCGAGAGAGAGACGGAGCTATTCATGACAGATAGCACGGTCTCTTTTTCGGACTGGCATCATATTGGCATTCGGCCTCTGTTTAATTTTAATTATACTTACACGACAGACGGTTGTCTAAATAAAACAAAAGGAATATCTCCAACAGTGTATTTATTTGTGGAGTGGCTTACCTAACCTACAGAACAATGGATATGCCGTTTCTGTATATTTACAAACATGAACATAAATAATATCAAAATACAATTTATTACTAGCGCGTGCGCCGCTGCGCCCGAAGCACTGGGAACGTAATGATAAATGAACACAAAATCAATTTCTTAGCACCAACATTCCATGCATGCAGACATTTAACACAAAAATTGGCTATTACAAGCTACACTTAATAAACTATAAGGTTCTCAAATGATTGGCTAACATTGATAATCCTCATGTACGCTGCAAAAAGTTCACATACAAGCTTTCATAGACAATAACGCAAGTTGCAACCATGATCTAGTCAAAACGAACGCACATAATAAGATTATTCTGATAGCATACCCATCAAAATAATATTTCAATCTAAATTTTATGTAGGTATACCACGTAACACGGGGTGGATAGAAATAAAACTTTGAAGGGTTTTTACACGTTCGTTAAACATCACTTGTAATATACAAGGACTCTATTATTTTTAAATTAAATTAAAATAAACATTTGAACACCTTGTCATAAATAATATTTAATTATCGTGAAAACTCATTACGTTTCTATTCAGCCAGTGTTACGGGTACTTAAAAATAAAATAAAATTATCAATGAAATATTTACTTTGACAAAAGCCAGCGGAGTAAAGGATTACCAGTGTGCTAATTATAATAATCTTTTGACATTGAGACGAGTCACAAATAAAAGTAAATTCATTGCGTTTACCATGAAAATCCGATACACAGTGCTAAAAAAAGTTTAAACATAAATGTGCTTCCCAACCATATTGCTTTTTATACGATCAAGGTAAAAGCGTCATTTTTGTACTAAGAATAAAATTGCATTTATAACTAAATTACTTTCGCTATTTTGTCAAGAACAACGAAACTTTACTATCTATAAAGTTTTTTTTTTTTTCATCCAAAAGGATATGTCCAAACTAAAACTATACAATTATATTTCCGTATATATGTAAGTGGTAAATTAATATATTCTAGTGTAGATAACAACGTACGTAGATATTGTATGTAATGTCGATAATCGGCGTTAAAATTACAGAGATCATTCTATGCTTGCTCATAATAGTTTAAAATATTTTGGCACGAATCATAAAATTAGCGACTGAGTGGAAACAGTAGGAGCTAACTTACAATATAATTTACTTAGAACTGATTTTTGAACAACGGATTCAATCTTTTGCGTGAACTATGAATAGTTTAAACATTGATTGATTACCCCCCTACCATCTCCCAATATATTTAGAGGAATAAAATGCAATATAATATTTTCTATATTGGATCTATCTATCACACTGCTGTCGTGGCCGTCACGCCGCCCCGGGCTTGCCAACTAAATAGAAAAAATATATATCTATTACTTTACAACAACCATATTCTTTACTATGTTTCATATATTTTTTATATCATTTATAATATCTTTTACATAACAACGGCACCCTGTCGCCATGGACAAGATTAAGTTTTTTTTTAATCAATAGATATATTTTTTCCCCACTATAATATTCATTATAAGCAGTGTTTACATTTCAGTTATGCGGATTATAGTTAAAGCATAACATTTTTAAATTTTATTTAATTCAGTGGCACTAGTGTTTATAAGTAACATTTAAATCCATTTAAAATTTACATTTATATCATTTATTATGTCGAGATGGAAGTGGCTCATACATATTTATATGACGACATATGAGTTTATTTACAAGTGATTATTTTTGTACAAATAAATGTATTTTTTTTTATGAACAAATAATAACTAGTGCTATCGTTACATTGTCGTCCTATACATTGTTTTATAAAAAAAACGAAAGTTACAACAACACATACGTATAAATAAAATGCGAACCTCCTTGGCTTAAAATTATAAAGGTGATAGGCTAAATAGTGCGCTGGCTGTTTTAAATTATAAATAAAACGAGACAGTATATAATTCTACTAGGATAATATAAATTGCCACTTCCACACTTTAATATTAATCATCAGACAGTGTTTATTTTTATTTTACATGTACTTATGGTACTTACGGCAACGTGGAAGGATAACATTCATTGTGCACGTCAACTTAGTTGAATCTACTATGAATTACATTTATTTGTTAGTAAATTAACAATTATTTACATTTATGCCGTAGGAAACCTATGGAAATGTAAGATATGAAGGGATCAATTAATATCTCTAAGAACTTATACAGTCTTTACAGTGAAGTTAGAAAGGGAGAAATGTTTCAAGACATGAAGAACCGTCATTAATGAGGAGTATCGTGCTTCATTTATTTATATTATGTTAATGAGGACCCATTATTTTTTTATACATTTTTGCCTATTGCAGCAGCTATTTACATGTTTATCGTATAATTACTAAATTATAATAATTAAAAACATGAATATAGGTCTCGAAATTATATTTTCTAGACATAAAAATATTTCGTAAAAAACATGTTGTTTGGAATGGTGTTTAAAATTAATTTTATCATAATTGCCAGCTACACAGCGCTGCAAAAAGGCAAGAAATTTTGATTTTTTAATGGGCTACATTGAAGGAATAACCGTAAGAAGTTGAAACAAGCATGATTAAAGGCAGAGAGCGCACTGTGCCTGCCTGAATAGATCGGAACCTAAATTATAATGAATTACCATTAATATTTATAGAAAACAGATAATATTTGAGTTTCACCTATTAAATATTTAGATAACGAGGACAATAATTAATTTTAACACGATATTATTTATATTTGTATTTCGTTCATAGATTTTTATGTTTTTTTTTTGTAATGGTAAAATGTAAAGCTCGAATTATTTTATAATTAATTTGTTATGTTTGTGATATGTGGATGGCTATTTGGAAGCATCGCGGATTGAATTAAGATTTGTGATCTATACAGAAGAATGTATCTTGAACTTTCGAACATATATGAGGGCAAATTTCACCAATGAAACTGAACACGATCACAGCATCTAGACCGAGTTTAAGATCTGTCAGTGTCATTGCTGTGTTGTGTGTTGAACGAGAACAGTAAATCTTACATCGCCAATAGGCGATATAAGATTCTCGTTCAATTTTTTGGTGAAATTCGTAGTAACGGTCTGGACCCAAATCAATAAAACATACTTGAAAAAACGCAAATCTCATATCGCTACACTACGCACCCCGTTATCCAGTTTTGAAAATATATTTTTGAGCAATTTTATGCTTATTCTTTTATTTTGAAGCATGTTGGAGGAATTCAAGTTTAGACTACAAATCTGTCCAGATTTCAAAATACATCTATATTCACCTGAAGTTGTAGGGAATAAATAAGTTTACTTTAAAATTATGGAAGACATAATTAATTAGGAAAATTGTGACCGTTATAACAAGGTCATAACCATACAGAACCATAGTTGAAAAAATACTTAATAATTGTTAACCTTGCCTGAAAAGACGTGTAAGAATTGTTTAGAGTAAAGAAAAAATAATACTATGCATTGGAATGTAGACAGAACGGCTATACTGAGGTATAAAATGTTATTGGCGTTTCGGCTTTTCTGTATTTTTTTTAAGTTCTGCACAGAAAAATTACCAAGTTTGGCACTTTATCTCACTCTTAGACTATTTTGAGACGATTTTGGTAACGTACCCGTGTTAGATGGCACGCTTGGCGCAGTGGCTGAGCGATTGCCTGCTGCGCTGCGTGTCGCAGTTTCGATTCCCGCACGGAACATATATTTATCTGGCCTACAGGTAGTTGTTCCGGGTCCGGCTATTTGTGTATGTGAGTTTAAATGTTTGTAAACGCACCCACGACACAGGAGAAATTCCTAGTGATGGGTAACGTTTCTTTTTTTGAAAAAATAAAATAAAGAACCACTTTTAAGTCAACGGCGTACCCTCTACGATTAACAAGCGCACCCCACGTGGGGGGTTTCTTAAAGTGCAAAGTCGCTTCGAGAAACCCTGGTCTAATTTGATGGTAAAGTTCTTAGTAAAATTTATATTTATTGCACAATAATTAAATGATGGCGATATAGAGGTGAAAGTAATTGAAATATAAGTCTTATGTTCGAACACTTTACAAACTAATATAGAAAATGTTAATACACAAGTTGAGCATTACTTTCCGTCATGGTGGGTAGTGCGAAGTCAAGACAACAGAGAAAATCACGACAGACATGAGAAGGAGTACAAAGCAGTCGTGTTTTTATGACAATGAAAAATAAACCTTATTTTCAGCGCCTTTAAGTCCAAAAACAAGACATTGTGAAGATAATAGTGCAAGTTTGCACATTAAGACTATACTATTAAAGTCGAATATGCAATGTCACTGGAAAACCCTCTGTTCTGAACTTCTTTTGCCTTTCTACACGAGACATTACACGTCGGAGCCGCGGTATCGGCAAGATCTAACATAACACATTCTTATAGTGAAGCAACTGCACGTCAATACGAGTAATATATGACATGAAATATAACAACAATCCAGAGCGTACGTTTTAATGCGTGTTTTCAAGAGATTCTTTTTCCGAATATTTAATTTTCCAACTTACTTTTTAGTATGTTACTAGTCCACTTTGGCCGACAAAAAATCGGCCGCCGATTGTCAGTTATCTGAGATCGTAAACTCACGAGCCAAACATTTGTATCACGTTGTGTTACAAAGTTTGTTACCAACAACGCATTAGGTCTTTATATCACTAGAACACCACGATGGCGCTTCAAAGAACTATATGGGTGTTTGCGCTACCAAGCGGACACCAGAAGGCCAATTAAAGTAATTAGAAATGTTCAAGATAATCAGAGATATATAATCAATACTTTATTATATTTCTTATTATGGCAAACAAAGCCGATGTCGACCATTCTGCCCATGTCAAAAGTGAATTGTGAAAGCAAGTTCGTGTGCGTATTAGAAAAAAACAAAATGAATGTCAAAAATGTAGGTAATTTTACCTACATTGTTTAAAGACGTTCTTCCCAGCAAAAACACGTGGGCGTTTTGGGGGACTGTCTTTTGTAAACGTTTTGACGTTCAAAAAGTGCTGATTCTCAGCCTAATTTGTATAAATGAATTTTGATTTTTTGACAGATTAAGACCGAGATTTGAATGTGAACGTTCTTGAAAATACGGGTAATCCCCTCTGGTGAGCGCCCTCTATAAAGTATCCATTATGTTGGTAGCGCGACGAGTTACGCCACCATTGGTGTCCTAGAGAGATTTAGGCCTTAAAACGCACACTCAATCCAACATATCGTGCACCTGCGGCACACGCCCCTACAATATACCTACATTAAAGCATCGATACGCACCATCATACATTGTCGCGTGCCAACAGAGGAGAGAGCTCTTGCTTCAAACTTTGAAGATCAAAGGACTTGCTTAACAAACACATTTGAATTACGGGTTATTTTTAAAACTATACATATATCTACCTGGAATTCGCGACCGGTCGCAGACAGCTTTAGTGCTCATCCAGGCTAGTACTAGGTGACCAAGAACATAAGACTACTGGGTGAATTGCAAGACTTTTTTTTACCAGAGATCGGAATTGGTGTTTTTTTTTACTTAAATCTTTAAGGAAGTTAGTAACATGGACATGGATAATACCTCCTCTGAAATACCGGAATAACAACCGTTCCGGGATTAAAGAACCACGTTATTTTTTAGGAACTTGAGTTATTTTTGTTCCGAAGAATCACATTAGTTCCACACTACAGTTGAGTCAAATTGAAAACGTTATATTTTATCTCATTGTACATTAAAAGTAAATTGGCTGTTTTATTGTATTTATTTCCTTTAGTGGGAAGGAAAATTAAACAATAATATGTAGCCATTGTATTAAAAATCCACGATAACAATATCAATTCACGATTCACAAATACCGGGATTAAAACGTCACGATTATTATGCCGGGATTTCAGACGAGGTATTAACCACTTAATGTATCAAATTTTTCGAATTGAAGGTTATAATTATACTTTACCTATTCCGATACCCCCTTGTAATAAAACAATCGAGGGATCGTCCGCGATCGGATACGTCTTTCTACGGACAAGCCCACGTCTGACAGTTGTCTATGATTTGGTCAACTAGTAGCTTATTATAACATTTAATATTTATACTCTACATATATCTTATGTTAAATTGGACTGGTCGATGCGATCAGTCGCATAGCCACACAAACAGTATATATTCTTAGTAAAGTCAGTGCTATAATATTAATTTTTATACACAATTATTTATGCACATATATTTTATACATTATATTAAACACCGAAGTGAGATTGCTTCGTAACGCCCCATTCACACGACTAGAGATTTTGTCTGGAACTAAACTTTGAATAAATTCTAAAATTGCAATATGCATTAAAAATAACAAATAACAAACTAAAATAATTTTTAAAATAAGCTTAAGAACGCGATGCGATTATAATCTTGTATTGCGTATGAATTTCCCATTTTAGCTGCCTGTATCTATACCTATTATTTATTTATAAACATATATCTATTCTGTGGGTAACTCATACGTTTAATTTGTTCGCCATGTTTCTGTATTTTCTATTCGATTCACCTCAGCTGACTCGTTGTTTTTGTGGCAAGCACTACTGGCTGAGGTCTTGGGTGCTATTCCCGAGTTGGGCAGTGTTATTATTGATTTCTCAGTACTAGCCCCGAGTCTAGATCCGTGCTTGGTTAATGGCAATAGACTCGTATTTATAATATTGATTTGGTTAATATTAAATAGAGGATATTATGTGGCGTTAATAATGACATCGCGTTCTTTTTGTAATCTAATAAATTGTCGTGTAAATCGGCTGCTTTGTTTACTTCTCAATCTAAATAAAATGTTCACAAAAGTGAATGTGACTCTGCTTATGTATAGTGAATCCGTATGTATAGTGGCTTGAACATACTTCTAGTTGTCCAAGACAAATGTATGTTGAATATTATTTAAATACTATGTATCTTTCCATATAATTATATACCCAGAAAGGTGTTTTTTTTTAAATTTGCTATTATATTTATTTTTATTGACAATTAAGAGCAAAATATAGATCTTTATACTTTATATTTGACCGCTTATTAATAAACGCGAAGGCAAGTTACCTTTAGACTTGCCATTCATTTTTCATCAATTACCGTTACTTACTACATTTGGGATAACTTTAATCCGCGTTTAGCAATAAGGGGGATCATTCTCTGATTTCTTTTAAAATATGTATCTAGATGCACCTATGTAAGATAATCTTTTAAACATTAGATTGTTTAAAATATTTTTGTATTTATTGCAATGATAATAATGATTACTACCACTCCCGCTGTACAGGAGGACCATTTTTCCCTACTTTTTAGTAAAAGGAACAATCTCTAAACATTGCTTACGTCATCGTAATACATTTGATACACACCGTATAATATAATATTCACACTATCTCCTATTCACATGCATTTTAGTTACTATTTTTACAATTCCCGGGGAACTCATTCTCTTGAATTCATTGCTAGTCTATACCTTACTCGCTATAGTTTGACGAACTTTTTAACACCGATATGAAAATATAACTGCGTCCCTCGTCCTCGCTTTGTGCGTCATATAACACTCTTTATTCTTGATTTATCACGTCATTTTCAAAATATCTAAGAGATACTTTAAGAAAAAGTTAACCTTATAGTTCAACTTATCCTCATATTAATTACACTGACATTTAATATTCAGAAGGAATAAAACATATCCGTGAAATTTCGAAGTCACAAAGGACCATTTTTACCCATCCTCCAACCCAGAAGGACCATTTCAATAACGGCTATGTTGTTACCTTAAAGTTCGTTCTTCTGACCTTTTTAAGGTACCTTTCTGGTTGTTCATAAGGTCCATTTTTGCAAGGTACCTACTTCCTTGTAACATGTTCAAAATGCACATGTTTTACACAAGGTCGGCAGAATCATTGTCGTCCTGTTCGTCGTCGAGGGGGGGCGGTCTCGGCGACGAGAAGTGAAGCTCGCGCTCGGCGAGGCAAAGCTGACATCAGTCAAGTGCTCCGATACACTCCGGTTCCTCGCGCACGCATTCTTTTGGGAAGTAGCCTGACCGGTTGTCGCCCTGGAGATGGAGATTATTTTAATTTAAAATTGTGAGTAAATAAGATGCTTGGGATGGCTGGGATGTTATATGAAATTGAAAGATCCTCACGGAGCTGTAAATCGATGAGCAAAAAAAACCTATTCCTTTTTATTAATCAAATGCGTTTTAAAAAAGACAGTTATGATTCCTAGCTGACTATTCTGAGATGAAACACCAAAACATACTCAGATCACACGTGTCCTTTAAAGTACAGACATTATGACGACCGATGTGGCGCGGCGGGCGAAGGTCCGCCTCCGACGCAGGAGGTTGCGGGTCCGATTCCCGCCTTGGGACAAATGTTTGTACGATCTACTAATATTTGTTGAGGGTGTTCTGGGTATTTGCTATGTATAATAAAAAATATTTATCTATGTAATGTATTGTTTTAAGTATATCAGTCATCTAGTACCCATAACACAAGCTCTGCTTAGCTTGGGGCTAGATGATGCTGTGTGGATTGTCCGGCATTATTTATTTATTTATTTTATTTATTTATTTATTATCTTGGTTTGATCGATCAAATGAATATTTGCAATAAATATTTTTGGATTATCATAATTTCTTGTTGTTGCCCTACCTTATCGAGAGTGCGTCCTTTCCACCATCCTCGGCTGTCTCCCTCCTTGCTGAGCACCAGCACCTTGGCGCCAGGTCTCAGAGCCAGCTGCGAGCTTTCCAGCGGCCGGAAGTCGTGGATCACTGTCGCTACCACGCGACGGAACGGCCAGCGCAAGTTTGAGTTTAGGCTGTGGAAATAAATATCGACGTTTATTGGATGGATTTCACTGATGTATGCATAGCAATAGTGTAAAAATCCGGGTCAATAATTTTTAAAGTATTTTAAAAACCCGTTGTCGCTGTTGAAAAAGCTTTGAACTGATAGTGCAGCTATGTGCAAATCAAATACTGATTTGCACATAGCTGCACTATCAGTGATGCTTTTTTTATAACCTGACGAAAATAGTAAGACGAGCTGAACACCGCCTATAACAGCTCAAGATCCAGACAAGTGGGGAAAAGCTAGTTACAGTTTTGCCCTTCAGTGGGACAAGGCAGGTTTAAAAATCCCCTCAAAGTCACGTTAAAAAGTCTAGTTCACGTCAAGATGAATGAAATAAGCTCCGATACCGATAAAAAAGAATCGTCTAAATCGGGAAAAAACCTTCAAAAGTTAATAGGGAGGGTTATTTGATAATGTTTTTCCTTTTGATTGTATGCATAATATGGACGGTGTAAAGATTGTCTGAAATAAAGCACATTTTATTTTATTTATTATTTATTTTAATAGGGCATAAATATAATCATGAAAACAGGACAATATACGCGTCGTCTCTTGGCGACAAAGGTGGTTTATGTGTTTATCAGCCTATGTACCTTCGTGGCAATCTAGAGGCAACTAGAATCAATTCAGGATATTTTCTTATTGTAATTTTGACGTTCAAAACTGCCGCTTTAATAGCCGTTCTAATTGGAATTTTGAAATGCGTGGGCTACATATAGAAATACTTTTCGTGGGTCCTTGCTTTTTCATGTCGGTTAACTAGGAGTTACAATGCACGTATCGTGGTTTCCAAGGTATGCTCACCCCTCAAAGTTCTCGGACAGGCTGGTCTTCTCATAGTAGGTGATGAGCTCTACGACGCTGCGGAAGAAGCGCGACTCGGACAGGTAGTAGTGCGGCACCTGGTCTATCGGCTTGCGGCATACCCGCATGTGCTTGACCGTGTTGTCTGTTCTGTGGGACGAAGGACCAACATTTTTGCTGTATTATAATTAGTATGGAGATAAAAGACATTGTTATGAATATGTGTGGTTTTGGAATATGAACTCTATAAACATTGGCCTCTATCTTCGCACACTGAGAAAGCGTGAGCATTAATTGATGCTTAAGACGAGTTGGCAGACTGCTGAATTATTTGGTGAAGTTTGTGTATCATCTTGTTTTGAGTGACGGTAAGCATCGCGAAAAACCTGTTTAAGATCTCTGATAAGACAACGTGCGTTAGGTCAGTTCGGAAGTTTTGCCAACTTCATTTAATCTCTTTTCAATGACCAACAAAAAAAACAGCTGCTTTCATAATTCGACAAAATGTTAGGAACAGCTGTTTTTTGTTTGTTTGTCTCAGTTGACTATATGTTACATACTTGAGTGACAGCGCGAGGTTGGTGTCGCTGGGCACGAGCGGGTGGTGCGGCGCGTGCGGCGCGTGCGCAGGCTGCGGCCGCACCCGCAGCAGGAACGTGCCGTCCACACGACGCTCTAGCCGTGCCGTCGCCGTCTCGCGACCCATTTCACCCACATACCTAGTAAGCAGAAAATGTAAATGTAACACATCTTTTTTTGCATTCTTAGCAATCTACGCTGCCATCAAGCAGGTAGAGTAAGTTTTAGTAAAAGTTTGTCTTCGTACAGCGTCGTCCCTGTCAGAGTGTCACTCGTATCAGTTTAACACCTTAAATGGTGACAAATAAATAATACATTTTCTATTGTGTCTCGTTGTCTGGCAGATAAGGTGTTTAACTACATTCGCCTTCTTATCGGCCGCGTGCTTACTTATTTTTATAATAAGAATTACATAAATGACGACAACTTACTAGATACATACATCCTAGTACCTCAGGACCAAATTTGAGTTTCAAAAATGGTCCTTAAGATCTATACTGCCCCCGTTCCACAGATCCTAACAACGTACCACATGTAATAGTGCAGCGCCTGGTCGGGCTGATGCTGGTGCGGCGGGAGCGGCGGGGCGGGCGCCAGGCCGCCGCCGCAGCGCCCCGACAGCGCGATGCACTCCTTGTGTGCGCACGCGTTGCATACTGTGCACAGGTAGCCCTGACAAACAAGCACACAACTTTATTTTTAGTACTTTATGGTCCCTAATACAATATTTACATATATTGTTTAAAGATTTTATCAGTTTATCTTACGTATGACATGACATCGGTGAAGGAAAACATCCAGAGAAAACCAGGACTAATCAATTTAAGTTTGAAATCGCTAATCTACGATGAAAAAGCGTGGTGATTACTGCTGCTCGTGTCTTTTTTGAACGAGAAAAGGCCTTTATTATGACAAAATATCAGACGGAGGAGGTCTGAGACTCGTGTCTTAGTGTTCAATTGTTTCTAGGAAAAATTGGAATATCTAAGACATTTCCCCGTTTCCCAAATGAACATGATAAAAAACTAAACAGTACATACCTGAAATATTCTGCCTTTTAGGAATTTGGAACAGTGGTGACACGTGGCAGGCTTTTCGAAGGTGTGTAACACGAATTTGTGGTTCGTACTCCGACAGCCAGGGGGCTCCAAGTTGTCACTGTGGACAAAACAATTTGTTTGTCTTTAGTGTTTGATATATATTATTTAAGTACGAAACATATTTATTTGATTTTTTGCCCAGTGAGTAGTGAGTTTAAAAATTTGGAAATACATGCATTTTAAGTTAAGGAAAATTTCGTCCGTGTCGTATACTTTTATTGTGTTATTTTATGTAATTATTCACATTTTTTTTTTCTTAAATTTTTGCATATATTAACAAAGATAATGTGTACATTTGATTTACGACTCACTCTTAGATGGAGATACTTAAAACTGGAAGAGCGGTACTCCACCAGGCGCACTCCCACGCGCTACGAGTGCTGGTTGTCCCGGTAGTAAACTGTCCCAGTATACTCACATAGCATCCTTGATGGCCTTCACCCACTTGCGCTTAGCGTCGTCGGTGCGCGCGTACAGCGTGAAGGTGGCGTCCTTGGTGCGGCGCACCAGGTAGAAGTGCGACGCCCAGCGCGCGTCCCCGCGCATCGTGCGCCGCCCGCAGCCCTCCTCCACGCGGTACTCCGCCAGGCGCACGCCCACGCGGTACGAGTACTGATTGTCTTGGGACGACAGGAGCTACCGGGGGGGTTGAGGGGAGTGGGAGTTAGTAGGAGTTTGACAATATTGAGTGACGACAATACATTCTAGACATCAATATTTATTGGTGATAAGCAGAACCAACAAAAGTTTCTCATGGTTTAAATAACATAACATGCACAAATAGGTCTCTTAGGATATCAGCATCTTGTCTTTTCCAGCTTTCACTATGTACTCATCATGGGTAATAGTGACATCAACAATTACAGCGCGACTCATCGTTAGATCGATTATCAATATATTAGCGGGAATAAACCTGTCACTGATATTCGATCTGTCCCAGTAGAGCGTGATCTGACCATTGCCGAAAACTGGTTCTGGATGATCCTGGCTACGAGGTTGTGGCTATGCAAGTATTCTTCGTTAGCAAGACGAGAACGTCCAGAAACAATATGCTTTATAGATTCACTGGGAAGGCGACAAGCACGACATATATCTACTGTGCCATCTCTTATTATATGTCTCTGGTAGTTCCTCGTCTTGATCACGTCGTCCATAATTGCAAAGACAAACTCTTCGGTTTCCCCATAAAGGTTACCGAAGCGCAGCCTAGCCACGGAAGCAATCGGGTCTAAATATGTCCCTGTCAGGGTTCCACAAAACCTTCCGTGTAACTCCTTAACCTTCCATACGTCCCTGAAGTCCAAAGTACTAAAAAACCAAGGGTTTCCTCCAGTTCTCGTTTGCCAGGGATAACGGTGTATAGCCCTTGTCTGTCAACACTACATCTTGATGCATACCCACATCAGAATGGAGAAAGTACTCCCTGAGATTATTTTTTATTATTATATTTAGTCAGGAAAAATATTTTATTGCGAAAATTTTAAGTAGCTCTATGTGATATTATCATTGCTCAAATCGTGTCTTAGATTGATACTTAATAAATGTAGATAGGTGCCGAGTTTTGAACCTGGCTAGACTAAAACGACAAAATAATTTTCTAGGATGCAAATATTTGCGCTAGGTGGCTATAACATATCGCCTAAGCTGTGAAAGTGTGTAAGGGATAAGCAGAGTTGTGTGTTATGGGTACAGGCAGTCTAAAAAGTTAAGTAACTTACCTTCACAGGTTTGCAGAGCAGCATAAGCTTGTCAAACACGAACACGTATCGTGATCTTAGTTTCTGGTCCTCGTGTGCCTTGACCTTGAGTTCCCCGTCCAGCAGTAACCGGCCGTACGCGGCCAGGCCTGCGCCCCCCGCGCCTAGTGCGCCTCCCTCCCAGTCTATTATACTCTCCTGAACAAGAACACATACGAAACCATGTATCTGGCAGTTTAGCGTACAGATCTCCCAGGATAAGTATGAGCATCGAGAATCATCGTCGTGTCTTCGGAAATACGGACGCGCATTTATGAGATCTATCATAGGGTGGCTAAAACCATGAAAGTACTTGCTTATTTTGTATTCCCACGATTAGAAAATTATTCTCTATGGCACTCCAAAAAGGACCAAAGTAATACATGACGACCTGCGGCCGGAGAAGGCAACTCTACAGAGAAAAAACTTTACTCAAATGATAGGTGCACGAAGATTACCGAAGCATACATTGTCTCGTTTAACTGTGGATTTTGTCAAATCATTTTGAATGTATGGAGTACTTTTGCACTGAATGTACCGAAGGACCAAAAATGCAATAGACATTTTAATTTATACACTTATAATTAAAGTGAAGTTTTAATTAATATAAATGATCAAAATTTGTACCTGAACTTTAGCGAGCAGCGACAGCACCTCACTGTCCCTTTTAACTTCGTTGATGTATTGCGCTACGTCCACCATCGCCTCCTTGGCACGTTCTAACCCTCGGAACTCTTCATGAGTCTGTTGATAAACAGGCTTTGTTACCAAACAAGATTTATCTTTGGAACTATTAAAACCATCGAGCCGTTTTTAAGTTTTGAACTCTATTTCGACACAGGATTTCATTACAAAAACTGACTGCGTACAAGATTTTTAAGTTGACAATTTTGTATTCAAAACTTTACTATGCTTAAAGCACGGTATAAAACTGAAAATACAATAACTGGCTCGAAGGTTTGGGCTTAGCCTAAAGTTAGTACCCATCAAACACCTTACGTAATTAAAGGACGCGCCCTAATGTTGTTCTTACTATTCCACATTTTTTTTTTCATTTTGCCATCTTTTGCAAATCTATAAGTACATAAACTCGTGAAGCTTACCGGTTGTGTTTCATGCACCAGTTTGTCTAACAATAGATGGTATTTGAGCACCCTCTGCATCGGCACCGACAGGATATCGCGCAGCTGTATCCGACCGTCGCTGTGTTCTTTCTGACATTTCTGTTGACAGAGGGTAAGTACACATTATTGATGTGAAACATATATTGGCGCGCGTTGGGGGAAAAATCGACTTGTATGACATGATGTCTAACGGGATTCGACCGAAACATTAAAATTCTTCTAACTTATCAGATGTATTGTAGGAGTGTTGGTTGCGCCACCGATCAAAAAGTGATTCATGCTAGTTTCAATAATTGATTTTCGAGTTTTAGGAACATTACAAAGTTGTATGATGTAAGTAAGAGATAAGGCCCAGTTTTGTTTTGAATGGGATCATAAAGCCGCTGTTTGGGAGTAAATATAAATAAATGTTGCTGGACAATCCACACAGTATCACTAGCCCCAAGCTAAGCAGAGCTTGTGTTATGGGTACTAGATCACTGATATACTTAATACAATACATTACATAGATATATATTTTGATTATACATAGGAAATACCCAGAACACCCGGAACAAATATTTGTAGATTGTACAAACATTTGTCCCAATCGAACCCGCAACCTCTTGCGTCGCAGGCGGACCTTCGCCCACCGCGCCACATCGGCCGTCAAGTAGAACATATTTCAACAAGATTTTTCTGATAAATGGCAATTCCTGTTAGCAGAAGTTTTGATGGCGTGAGCATCGCTGATAGGAGACCCCTGCATTTAAAAGCCTACTACTACAGGCTGATAACTACTTCAACTCACCGCTAATTGTTTATTAAACGTAGAATCTTTCGCATCTAGTGTCTTGAGCGTGTCCTGTGCGTTAGTGAGGTTGGAGCAGTAGTCTCCGTACAAGAGCAGTTTTTCCCGCCACGCTAGGAACACGTCTGCAAGCCGCGGCGCGCCATTGCCTGGGACGCATGCTTCTGTTGCCAGTTTTAATTGCCGGAGTAGGCCTGTGTGGGTTTCGTGGAGCTCCTGTGGAATGCAAAAGAAAGAGATGGTCAATGAGTAATTTTAAGAAGCTCTTAATAGCCCCCATTATATGATAATGCACTAACGATAACGATTAAGATTCTCAAAAAGACACTCTTATAGCGTCAAAGTACATGTAAAAGACAAGATACTTTTTTACTAGGCAAGTAAGCTAGTTCTCACCTTAATCCCAAAGAATATGACTTGCATATCCTGAGGTTTGAGGTACGCCATCAGGGGCCTCAGGAAGTATTTGATAATTTTGCTCAGAACATCCACATAGTTGTTCTCTGTGTCCACCAGTTCTCGTATTACATAATCCCTCTTTTCTAAACTGTGTGATGATGTCGCTAACTGAAAATGTTTAAAAGAAAAAGGTTAATTCTACTTTGTTTTTTTTTTCAGCACGAATTTAGAGGAACTTCATGCGATGGAAATAAAAAAAATATAAGTTAATAATTTATTCCTCTAAATTCGTCCCACTGTATACAATGAAAGCGAAAGCGTAAAGAAAAACCGTAACCAATCAATTACCATGCACCAATTTACAATATCTATCTGTTTCTATAATGTCAAGTTCCGTTTGAATATCTAATAAAATACTTTGTACAAAAGGACCAACGTAAAAAAATACCTTGTACAAAAGGACCAATGTAAAAAATGCTTATTAAATGCAGTACGGTACGACGTTACGCGAAACTGCCGCGCAGCATCGCACCGCCATATGGACAATCTAGAGCACCCGAAATAACCCACTTCCGGCACATCCGTACCGCTGTATACATAACAACTTATTTTTAACCACTTACATTGCGATATACACTTATTTTTATCATCAGGAACGCAACGGTATAGAAACTGGGTGTTTATAGTGATAGTGATAGCAAAACTAATAGCGGCGTAGTAAATACATTGCGATCGGAAGAGCTGCGCCATGCCATGCATAATGCAATCGTCGTACCGAACGATTTGCTAAACTTTTACTTGTCCGGTTGGAATTTAATACGTCCGTCATCCGTGAACGGATTTTTTGTTGGAAACATTGTATTAAGTATTGCCGGTTTGATGACGTTGTGTCATTGTTGTTTTAGGCCTATATCTCACTATGACAACAGTGGCGGCGCAAGCAGTCGGGCTAGGAACAACATGTATGAGGAGGGTTCCTCACCTGGTATACGATTGGTGGCGAAACCAACCATACAATTTTTGACAGCTCGACCATGGTATCCTAGTGAGATAAGAATAAGAAATTATTTGTTTTTAACCCCCGACGCAAAAAGAGTGATGATGTTATAAGTTTAACGCATGTCTGCGTCATCGTAGCTCCCAAACGAATGGACCTATTTTGATGCGGTTTTCTACTTTGGTTTATAGGGAGTACATGTCGTGGTCTGGCAAGTTGCTTTCTACCACTATCAGTAAACATTGCTACGTCATTAAAAATGAATTACTGACCTATCTGGTAAGTGATTACGTGTAAACGGTAGAATATAACCACAGCTGATACGTATAGATTCCATTAATGATCAGCCCTGAGCCCACATCTAATTTATTAACCAACACCCCCAACACCAAATATTGGAAGAAGGATGGGTCATTAAGGTGTAATGCTTAGTTGGATTTTATTCGCTTCTACACATAATATGGCTGCAGGGTTATTCTGTTAAAATCTCCTAGAAAAATGGTAGGTGAATTGGAGGCGAAGTGGATTCCGGGACAGTTCAGTTCATATGAATCTGACAATCATCAATTCGTCAGTGGTATCGACATCTGATGTTGGATCGTGGGTCGCGGTCGATCTCATTGTGTTTTAGTATAGTTCTAATATTCTTTTTTGTACTCTTTTGAATTTATTATGTTTAATTATTTTTTTTGCTTTTCCCCCTAGAGGCCTTAAATGTATGTCCGTGGCATCACAGTGGACCCTGTCGGAAGAACAGCGCTGAGGTGAGGAACTCCTTGTTTAAATATCGCAGCATATGCTAAGATAGGAGTTTTTGGCCTCGCACTGGTCCTTTTTCTCTGTTTGTTTACATTTTAGTTTATTTTTTCTTTTGTGTTTTTATTACCAGTGCGTGTCCCAAATAAATGCTTTTACTTTCTTTCTTAAATATTCGCGGGGAGATTTTTACAGATTAGACTAGCTTATGCCAGGATATGTCTCCTTGCTTGGGAGTTGGGGTACTTCTCATAAATTGATTTTAAGTATTGTACATTATTATATGAATTTAAGCGGTGATTGTAGGGGAAGTTGGACATCCATGCATAAAAGTCTATCTGCCACCGACTTGCAAGATTTTTTTATTTTTCACACAAATTCTTGCTATGTATGTATTAAACATAGCAAGTCGTGGCCGGTACCTATATTAACATCAAAAGCAAAGGTTTCTTCCTCATAAATTATGTACAAATTTTTGTAGTGTTACCTTTGACCTACAGTGTTGTGTCTTAAATACAGTAATTAATCATAATATGGTTCTAAGCCAGCTTAGGGTTCAAGCAAAATCAGCACTGTCTCTCCCACCATCGAAAGCAAAACAAACAAACAAAAATAAACCAAAAAAAAAGGAGGGGAACCCTACTGTGTTGAAAGCAGGCGGCTGCACTGGCAGTAGGTCGCGCACACTGTTCTTGACGGCACACAGGTCGTGGTAGATCTCTTCGTCGTGGATGCGCGCGCAGTAGCTCGCGTACTCACCCACGTCCGCCGCTGGTGCGCTTGCGCCGCCGCTGCGTTTGCGACCCACCAGTTACATTACATGCATAAGCTTACGTTTCGCTTTTGGATAGTTAGCTTTAGGGGTTTGCTACTATGCTTTATGGACTATATTAAAATGAGGAGCCTTGCCAATTCGTACCATCAGCTGTAACTTCGAAAACCACCTTTATTGGTACGAAATAAAGGCGCTGTCTGAACGCGCGGTTGATGTAGCATCGAGTTAGCAAGGCGCTTAGTAAAAGTGCAAAAACTAAATTAATTTCATTTTGGTAAAACTAATGAAACAAAAGCGAACACGAAAATAATATTGAGGACCAACTAGTGATGTACACGTTGAAATTATAAGGGTTTTAAACCGGGCAAAAGTTTACTACAGGATCAGAAATATTTATTTGAGGAAAAAATACAGTTTAGACTCAAGACCTTTAAAACATCAACGTGTATCCAATAAAGAATAAAATAAACAAAAATATGAACATAATTTAAAATTCAAATTATGAAATTATTAGGATGAGTTTAAGATTCCCATATCATTTTTCATATTTCGAATGAACGTGGCATGTAAAAGAAAAATTTGAATGTGACCAGCTAAACAACTAGAGGCCATAAATCTAGCTACGAAAATACACAAAGATAATTTAAATAACAGGATACGTCAGCATAGTTTAACATTGCTCCATGATAACAACACGGGTCCCAAATGATAATGGCACTTCCAGAGATGGGCACACAACCTATTTATTAACTCATTAGAATAATAAGTGGCTGTTAATGTTTAGTTGGGGAGGTTCCCGCAATGAAGAACCACACTTTGAAAGTTCTTACTTTGAGGCTAAAAGATCAAAAAAAGATAACTTTGTCCATCAAAAGTTTAAGTCAATATAATATCTAATTACAGAATCGTAGTTTTTAAAGAAAATAAAGTTTATCTAGTTGAAAAATACAGTTTTCCAGCCAGTAATAGGACTGTTCTGAAATACGGGTAATAGATAAAAACATTGATCATGAACATGTTTTTTGTTTATAAATTGAAGATATATAATCTCTGGTTCAAAATCTATTCACACTGGTAAAGATAAATCATTCAGTCTGGTTATATTTTATTTTCCTTACTATGGAAGCGTACAGTATCAGCAGATAATAATATATGTACAAATTTGCATATGAGAAATTTCACAAGAAGCAATGTTAAAACAGCTATCATTTCCTTAAATAATAACTATTCACAGAACCTACGCGAGTGACCACACCTAAATACAATAGCTTCTAGGTGAGTACTGATAAGTAGAACTTGAGATAATTTTAAGTGATAGTTAAGTCATAGAATTATAAAACGTCAGAACTGCGGCACGGGACTGTTTCGAAGTAAGACTTAGCACTTAAAAGTGGCCAATACGAGGTTAGGGTCTCTCACCCTCATTGATAATATAGTTTTTATTTACTAACACACGTTGAACGCCGAATGACCGACAAACAATACATTTTCTATTGTGTCTCCTTGTTTCGCAGTTAAGGTGTTACGAAATATAATAATAATAAATAAAATAGTCGTCGCCCTGTGGTCGAAACTAATAAAGAAAACGTACTTTGGTCAAAATAGCTCATGTTTTCAGCGTATTCTGAGGAAGTTCAATCTAATTGGCCAAGTTTAATTTTAATCCATCCCTTTCATCTTCAATCGATGAGTTAAAGATAGACAATTTTAAGTTTAGCCTCGTCCGTGAGCACCAGAAATGGGGCCACTATTTCGAGCCCGCGCGCCGGTGTTCAGCCGAAGTTTTAAAAGATATGGCGATATATATAAGGGACCTGAAACTTCCAAATTGAAGTGCAAAAGCACAATAGAAAGTGTTTTATTTGTTGGTCATCTGGCGAATAGAGATGTATGGAAGAAGAAAACATGCTGCGCCGACCCCAAATAAATTGGGATAAGGGCAGGAGGATGATGATGTCGGTCATCTGGCGTTTAATTCTTGTAAAATGCCTGTGTTAGTATAATAAGTTTGTTCGTTACAAATCAGTACACACGCCGACTGCCATGCCCCTACGAAGCATATCTACACGTCGAACTATTTGCCGGAAGCTGGACGGCGAATCACCTCTAACATCATAATAACATCACGCTTGGTACAAATCTTTGGAGATTTCATGTAATTGTCTTATTTATAGACGAACTTGTTTATGTTAATGAATTGCAATAAAGAACAAGTGCTGCGATTGGAATGCACGTTTATGCGACGAAGGAAGATCAAATTTCATTG
This sequence comes from Phlogophora meticulosa, assembly GCA_905147745.2. Lineage (NCBI taxonomy): Eukaryota > Metazoa > Arthropoda > Insecta > Lepidoptera > Noctuidae > Phlogophora > Phlogophora meticulosa. Next base: position 17,662,740 of record LR990519.1, read on the forward strand.
CGTTCCTGGCTTACATTTAGCAAAATCGTAGTGAAATAGGAATGAGCTGAGTCCGTTAATATTATTTTTGATTAGTTTTCGTTTTAAGCTTGCCTATAACTAACTATAAGACAATCTCCTTGACTTTAATTTACAAGGTAATCACAGAAAAACGGGCAAGTGCGAATCGCACTCTCATACGAAGGGTTCTGTGCCGTCATGCAAGATTAGCGATTACAGCGATTATTAAGGTCGAGAAAAAAATCTGAAAAAAGGCAAGTTTCTTATTTGACCCCTTTAATATTAATTTTATTATCTATTGTTATAGCGGCAATAGAAATACACACTGTCTTCCCATTACTGTTTATGAGATACAGCCCGACAGACAGACACGGACGGAGACTTAGAAATAGAGTCCCGTTCGTAACTCTAAAAAGCAAGAAGGGCTCTGGAGTACGTAAAGACTTATGATACCAAGTCATTAACCATTTTGCCCATTCTACATTCTTCATTCCAACAATAGGATAATTATTTATTATTTCCCAGTATTGCTCGCGTACGTTACGTACATAATGCGAAGGCACGTGGACGTACGCATCTAGTGATGATTTAAAGCTGTTTATGTACAGAATGTGAGGCAGACGTGTTAACGTGGCGTCTGTAGAAACTTGGCTGGATATCTTACCGCCTTTGTTTTTGTTTCAGACGCGGACGAGAAACAAAGGCTGAATGCTCCTACGGAAGATTTTTAATACAAAAACCAGGAGCGTTTTCTTGGCATGATAGTTTTTGATTGCATGTTTGAAAGTGTAGACTAATTCCCAAAACATCATCGTGCCTAGCCTTTTCAAAACTATATTGTAGTCAGCATCTTGTCTAACAAGTCAAAAGAACCTCCACAACTCAGTAACTGGATAACATAATACCTTTGATAAGACCTGATCGTCAGAATTTTGAGGCTTTGACTACCCATAACGACTGTTAAAGATCTAAGAATGACAGACGGGATTGAAAGCTATATGTGCTTTCCGAAACACGCGAGGGGTTTTGGTATGAAATGGTCACCGAATTCACGGACCGACCTCGGTAACCGTAGCTTAACTTTCAACCGAAATGTGCGGCTGTATTATTTAGCCACAAGATTAGTTCCCACATCATGCTAGTTAATAATACCATAATACCCAGTAGTGATATTTTATGGGCTAATCATACAGATACCATGATTCTATTGAAGTTGTCAAACAAATTGATTGATCGAACAACACACTAATCTATTTGTCCTACATCGAAACACAGATGTATTCTTTCCTGGACGCTATCAAGTCAGTGAGTTCTATAGAATTGCATACAATTTCAAGGTCCATTTGCCTTGCAATTATTAGGTAATGCTATAAAAACCTTGCGTGCCAATAATTGCGTTGAATACTTGGCGGTCAGCGTAGCATAAGTAAGAAATGGACATAGGATAGACTGTTCGGCTTAAGCCGGCCGACTAACGGAAATACTAGTTACATATCTTTTCATATTGATGTCTTTAGAGGCCACTGAAATCTATACTAATATAGGGTGTCCCATAATTCATGCAAGATATGAATCTACCGCCATTCGTACGGTGAACTGTTGACATTCAAAAAAAGAAAACAGTTTGGTTTGACAGCTGACAGTATGGATTAGTCAAAATGGAGCCGATACACTTCGAGAATCAGCGATTGCAGTGTCGAGCTTTTGAAAATTGCAATTCTAGTCTAGAACGCTGTATTGATATTCCTGGACTTTCACCAACACTCTCGCGCACTGCTTCGATATAAACATTTAAACTGCTTGTTATTGGACGGCCAGTGATTTCTTTCTAAAAGAGTAATTAATTGCTCACTTTACTTTAGGGTTCGTTTCGAGGGAATGCTACAGATAAGTTTATCTCGTTGGTTTAATCGCAAACGCTACTGCTGACCGTGAGATTCTGGGTTCAATTCCCGGGGCGTGCAAAGTGATATTGAGTTTTACCCTATCAGGAATTTCTCAGCAGCATTTAGATTAGTGCTTGGTTGATGGCAAATAGGCTATCGCCCTATTATATGGGACTTAAACATAATTGGCAAAATGTGGGTGTATTATAGGTAGGCAAACCACTGCCCCACCCTTTGGGGAATACTGGAGTGATTTTATATTAAAAACAAGTTAGTTTTCTGCTAATTTGTTTTGTTTGTTGTTTGACATTTGCCTTGAGCCAAAAGATTCTAGCGACACTCGCAGCAAAACTTGACAGTTTTCTTCCCCAAAGTCTATGTATAAACATCGCTATGAAAACAAATCGTGCGTTAATAAGCGTGGGAGGAAGCCTTTTAAGAAATTAGTCCCTAAATAGGCAAGCAAATATTATAGCGAAAGGACCTTTTCCCAGGAGTCTCGTTAGTGATTTCTAAGTAATCGTATTAGGAATGCGTCCATGTGTGGTCCATCAACATGATAATGAACGAGTACAACACTAATACCGTTTGACAACCTGCTCTTTAAAGGATAACGGGTAGATAAAAGTACTCAAAAGACAGATAAAGCATGACTAAAACTTTCTGAGAAGTACCGGGCAGGCTTATCTCGTGTTATCGACTTCGCGAAAACGGTACGTTGACGTCGCCGGCGCGGGCGCATCTAAGCGTTCAATTGACATAGTTGTACGCAACTGTCGTAAGAATGCGCATTACGTCATTGCACGGTTTTATTTGAATTACTACACGGTTTTATTATTATCAGTTATGAGTGTCAATTCGCTGCGAATTAATACGTCATCGTCTTGAAACTTTCTAACGGTGAGTTTCAAGACGATAAGTTTAAAGATTTTAATGCGAAATATATGTAAATTTATGATTTGCACAATTCATTATCTGCTAGTTAGATTTTATCGATTTATTAGTTACAATATTTTAAGATAAAAACTGATTCGTGCAGTGCGCTCCCGCAGTTTATTTGTGGTTACATATATGAAGGATCTGCCCACGCCTTGTTTCCATGCGGGTTGGCAGAAACTACAGAACTTAACCTGCCTATTCATGTAATTAAAAACATTCAAAATCTAATCGCAATCACATCTCGGTTAGAATCAATGTCAACAACTTGTCAAAATTAGATGTATTTTTGACAGATTGAGACTCAGGTTAGAATGCGAAAGTTCCTTAAAATTATGGGAATCGCCGCTCTGGTCATACACGCGAGTACACCTGACCTTTCTCAAGAACATCACCAACAAAGGTGACCGCGATAGCTTTCCGCAGTATGAAAGAAGTAGTGTAACGAACAGATACACAGAAAAAAAAACCCGCCATTACATTTTCAAATTATAGAACTATATTATATCACGTAATACATAAACAAAGATTTTTCATGGTTGTTTTGTTCATTGAAATAGAAAAATAACCGTTCTTAACATAGATATACCTACGCAGACATACTTATATTGAATAAGGTATATTTTAATGGAATTCTGGCTTTTTCTGACAGGAAAAGATAGCACAGAGGCCTATTTAAACAGAGGATGAATGTAGGCTGAAACTCGGCACAGATAACTTTTGCTTGATAGTTCGCCATTGTTGAAGCTAGTTAGAGGCAATACATACTTCGGTTTTAAAGTGACTATCGCTTTATATCTCTGTAGATATTATTTCATAATCTTCTATTGAGAAACAGACAGATAAACAGTAATTGAGGAAAATGTCACGAAACATACCTAGAGTTTTAAGTAAAGTATCATAAAAGCAATCCGAATTTTGAAACTTAATTCAGCACTGCAGCCGGTGCATAACATTAAGAAAGCCGTTTTTGACCTAGTTTCTTTTAATTAATTTTGACGTCTCTTACTGTTTTTTTTTTCTGCGAGACAGTACAAGACAGAGGGAATACTTTTCGGGGTTTCGTACTTAAAGGGTGGCAGCCTACGGGACCTTTTTACTAAGGCTCTGTTGTCAGTCCGTCCATCTGTCTCTGTCAGCAGGCTGTATCTCATGAACCGTAATATGTAGACGGTTATTTTTTTCTGGAGAGTTTAATCACAAAATGATTATACCACCCTCATCGGTACAAACAAATATTTCTTACGATCTAAAACCTATCTTGGCTAATTTATACAAGGTTCTGGCATCCTTTGACAAAGGTGACGAAGTAGACAGTTAAAATTCACAGAGTGTGTATTTATACAGGGCACAAACTGATACAATGAATTCAGTCGGTACATGAAAACGTGATAGAAATAAGGAAAAGCCAATGAAATTATGTTACTTTGGGTCCAGAATTATATACTGAACTCACGGCATCCGTCTGTGCGTCGATGTGCTTCTACCCTGTATTGCCGGTATAACAACAACAACAAAAATACATGAAACGTGATTTTATCGGCGCTTTTTGCTCGACTTTAATTGCTTTTTCTAATCTCGTACGATAGTACGGAACCCTTCGCGTCAGGCACTTGGCCGGATTTATTAATTTTCACTCAAAATAATAATACATTTCTGAAGCTCCAGTACTTCAGTATCAATTTTCAAAGTTCATTGAAAACTTGTAACTAGATCACGTTCACAATTTACTAAATTGGTCTGGTGACCTTTCATGTGGGAAGCATGGAGCATGGAAATTGTGTATTTGGCCTACGGGCTCGGTGGTGAACCGAAATACACTCCGTATTCAATTACGTTAACGTAATAACTAATTACGTCATTACGCAACCAGTAATTGGATAGTTAATTTTACATGTGCCTGAATTGCGGATAGATTTTTCGTCCTTGGTTCGAGTTCTCGTTCAGGCTGTGTTATTGGGTTTTTTCGCAGGGATTTTTGCAGTAGCAACCTTGAGTCTGGAGTTGTGCCCGGTTGATGGCATTAGGTTCGCCCATAACAGAGGTTTAAAAAAATATAAGGTACACCCGCAGTTCGAGTATGTGATATGCGACCGGGTGTTATAGCACAGCTTAGTAGATATAATGTCCATCAGTGGTCATAGACTTGATTTATCGACTTGGTTGAATGACATCTAAGTACAATAGGCCGCACGTGACACCTTCAAAATTCTATTCAAACTCAGTACTACAATAGGCCAAGTCAAGGTCACAGTGTTACGTCCAATATGCTGCCTCGGTACTGTAATTATTGTGATTGGTCTAGTGGCCGCAAGCGCTACTGCTAAACATGAGGTCCTGGGTTTGATTCTCAGGTCAGATAAAGTGTTATTTGGATTTTCTGCCTGGAATTTTTCAATAGCAGCCTGGACCTGAGCTCGGTTGATGGCACTAGACTCGTCCCCTCTAACATGGGACTTAAAATATAACTGGAGAAATGTATGTATACTATATAATATATATATATATATGTGTACCTCTGCCTAACCCTCCTAGGTAAACAGGCGTGTTACTATGTACCAATCAAAGCCACAGGGACTAAACAGTACCTACGTACCTCAAATACGTATCTATCCGCAATTCGTGTAGGTGGTGAAACTACGTAATCTACAAAGGATTCGCCCATATTCTACGTATAAGACAATAAAGTAGAAAGTTGGCACGAACTCCCACGCTTAGTACCTACGACGTCTACATTTAATTAAATTAAAACTCTGACCACAGTATGAGGATGCATGGGTAGGTAGACTTGTGACAAAGGTCGAATCGTCCATCTTTATTTTAAAAGGATCATGTTGACATGGAAATTAGGACAAGCAAATATTTGGGTGTGATAATCCAAATTAAATTTGTTTTAGTTATGCTAAGTTAGTTGCTGTGGGAGCATGTGTCTTGAGAATGATATTGGATACTAGGCCTAGGATGGACAACGAATCTTAACATAACATCACGCATGTATTACCCGAAGGGTTAAGCCAGAGATGTTTTTTTTTAAACGTTGCCACACACTAGGTATTTCTCCTGTGTCGTGGGTGCGTTTACAAACATTTAAAGTCACATACACGAACAGCCAGACCCGGAACAATTACCTGTAGGCCATACAAATATTTGTTCCGTGCGGGAATCGAACCCACGACACGCGGCGCAGCAGTCGATCGCTCAGCCACTGCGGCAACCATGTCGTCTAAAGTACAACGCACATTTAGCCAGTTATATTGAAGTCCTATTTAATTGGGAGGCACAAATCCAGCGTCTGGGCTGCTACTGAGAAATTCAAAGCAGAAAAAACCATTCAAGTGGATAGATCACACGGACAAAAGATAACAAAATGGAAAGTTAGCTACATATTCAGGTCTTTCCAATTCACGAGCCCAGAAAACCCATGGAAATCTAGTCAGTTAAAACATTGCCATATGGCTATTTTCAAATATCACTTGTAGGTATTTAAAACACTCTGAAGTAACGTTAGTTCTAAGAAATAATATGTTATTACAAAACGTATGGGATACGAACTGCGATGCTTTATTTAGATAACGTCAAGAAATAAAGCTAAGAATGTGTGAGCATGAACACGCTTACTTCCGCGGGAGAGACCTTATAGTTTTCTCACTAGACAACACAATGGTAATTTCGACTTTAGAGTTGTTAGTTTAAGGTTGAAAATACTTCATTCGAGACAGATCGCTGGTCAATTATGCACGCAATTGTGGGTTGTACAATATGATCAGCAAAGCGTATTCATTGATGAGCATTGAAATAGATAAGTAACAGTTGCGATCGCGACGGCACTTGTGTATTGTGTAACTGTTATGTTCAAATTAATTTTACAAACATGATTGCTATGTACGTAAAACAGGGTGAAATGAAAAAAGAATTTGAAGGGGATTTTCGAGTTACTTTAACTCTTATTTTTTTAAGGGATTGAAATGAATCATCTTGACACGTTGTCAGAAATAAATAATATTGTATACGTATGTTAAAATCTCATTTGAAGTTTTTAAGGCGTTTCGATTTACCCCGTTTTACCTGTACTGAGGCCAGCACATCAAGCTACCCCAATCTGTTAAATTTCTTCGATAGTTTTTCAAATTTATTACAAATGTTTAGGGGTAATTTTCAATTGGGATAATTTGACAGATAGCTTGCGTGTCCTGGAGTCTTTCCGAATAACCCTGGAATATTGGCGTTCAATGATAGAGCTGAAGGTTATCTTCCAATAATTTAGTAGATTTTGGCGATGTACACGTTTAAAGGATTCCGTTGTCAACGAGAAACCCTAGTTTCGCCATGTTAGTTAGTCTGTCCGCGGAGCTCAGAGACTCGTCGTTATAGAAAGCTGTAAATTGGTGGAGTATACTCAATCACGCCAAGAAAGTGGTTTGAAAACTATTTTTCGATTCAGGAATTCATTTGTACAATATTAAGCTATTAAATGCTATTTTTTGCTAGGAGTCTCGTGTGATCTAACAAAATCTGAGCCAGAAATCACAAACCTTGTTTTGTAATAAGGTCGTGGTTTAAGACCATAGACTTTTTCACCCTGCATTAAAACCTTTGGTAGATGTGGCTCTTTGTTAACAATTGCCAAATAAAGCAGTGTTGTTTGTGTACGTTAAAAGTCGTGGTTTTTAGCGTAAAAGGGAAACCGTATCTTAAGAATTCGAGAAAAAGTAACCAAGTACCGCATAGGAATCGTGATACTTCGCAGTTCGCACTCACGACTACCTTCCATTATAGTGGAGCACATTCAACGGTATCTCAAAATGACACCAAGCTGGTCTGTGACTTAGTTATAAATAAGTAAGAGCATTAACTATTGTTGTTTGACGATAACGTAGCGGCCGGGAAACATGATTTGAATATTAACAAGTCTGAAGATGAAAGTAAATCGTGTTAAGAATGTACCAAGCGTGATGTTAACATACTAACCGAACGAATATTGGGTCTGACGGCCAGATATGGCTGACTGAGAGATACTAGATAACTGAAGATCGTAGGAAAGGTACAGCCGCCATTAATGCGACGTTACAGAGACGAGCATTACATCAGTGAGTGAGGAGATCAGAGCATTACAGTGCGTAATCTGTAACATTTGTTTTTGGATTTTCTACAACTCTTAAATGTAAGGAGTTTAATATTGTATATAATTTATATTTCTATGAATGCTGGTTAACCAGTAATTGGCGACTGTGTAAGTCCAAGTCTAAAATACCTACACAAAAGCTGTTAGTAAACCTATACTGAATAAATAAACATTTTGATACAACTTGTAACATCCGTGTGAATACCACTAATTCACCTACAGGTAATTGCTAAGAATCGAACTTGAATTGTTACATTACAAGCGATTGCTCGTCTGTCAGGAAGGCAGTAATGTAAAGTAATGCTCTAAATCTGAAACGTTACATAGCAGGCGAAACCTATATACAAGCATTGATGAGCGTGCGTAGTTTCAATCGACCAAAAATACGCCTGATGACATTGGCATGTCCACTAAGCAGAAGGTGTCTTTTTAACAGTCTCAGTAAACCATATCTGACCGCTTATAAACAAACAACTGAATAAAAAATGGAGACTAACAAAATCAGCCACCTCGGGCGCGGTCGAATTTAACTTGACATAGCAGAGGTCCTCGTAAATCTCTTCCACGCGATCCTCGCACGTCGCTGAGGGTATGGTGAACTGCACCCAGGGGACCTCTGTGGTGGTTGGATGTCCGGGACACTCCTCTATGACGCTCGAGTACGGCGGTGGCGCCGCATTCGCGCTACTACAAGGGGTGTTAAATTACTTCGTACTTTGAAAGTTAGAATGAGGGTAGTTCGGAAATAGTTTAGTACTTACACAGTCTGTAGGTCTTTGTATATGTCCTCTTCTGACTGCGTTCTGAGAGCCGAGAATGGTCTGAAATAACATTGGGAGTGTTAGTTATGCAGATATTTTTATCATCATCATCATCATCAGCATCAGGCTATACTAGTCCACTGCTGGACATAGCCCTCTCCTAATGAGCGCCATAGCGCCCTGTCTTCAGCTTGCCGCATCCAGCATCTGCCTGCAGTCTTTCGCAGATCGTCATCCCACCTGGTGATATTTTTATACTGCGTTTCAAACTGAGTGCGTTTTTTTTTTTAAGAAAAAAAAAAAAAATCCAGATGCCTTCACTTATGATTTCGTGAATAGAGAACTAAGCTTCTATAAAAATACGAAAATGTGATAATAATATTAAATATATAACAGATAAAACACGATGTGTTTGAATTTAATAATAAAGTCGATCAAAAAATTTAGTAGGTTTAAAATACATTTGCACTTTGAAACTATGGCGGTCATGAAAGATGACGTCAGTTGTCTGTAGCGCCGTCTCTGTCTACAAAAACCTTACTGCTTAAAGATCTATAATAATTTATCTTTGCCTCCAAATGCTTAAGTAACAATTAAGTGCCCCATTCAAAGAACAATGAATTAAATAATGAATCATACAAATGTTTTCAAGTCTATCAATCTTCCATTCACAAAAACTACTTATCATTTTATCATCATTATATCTCTACAAAATAAACTGACTCACTTGATATTCTTGGCCAGTGACTTGGGACACTGGCTGAGTTTGGCCAGCGTGCACAGTACACGATGGAAATTGGACAGGTCGAACAGCATGGACGGGTCGAAGAGATCCGTCTCCCGTAACTCGAAGACCTCGTGACATGTTCGGAGGAACACTTTGATGTTGCGCATGCACAGGAACTGGGTACAAGAAATAATTCATATTAGGTTAGTTTGGTAGTGCTCATGTGTGTGGAAAACGGTTATCATGCGGAGGAATGAGGATCATGTTGTAAGGAAAGATTTTGAATAAGAATGCGGAGAGTTATCATAGAAGCGAAAGACCAAAGAAACGACAGATGGATTGTATGAAAGATAAAATGACTATCGATATGACGTCAAAAAGAGATGTATGGAATAAGAAGACATGCTGCTCTGACCCCAATTTAATTGGGATAGAGCAGAAAGATGATATTTGTAATTAACAATCAATCAAAAGCGACCAACCAGACGCATGGAATGTCAAAGATCACATATACGTCGGCACTCTAGAGAGGGCCGCGGGACAGTTTGTAATTTGCCTCCTGATCTATCATCGATAACATTATCTACAACTGTTACGAGTGTCGTTATGCCGCTCTGCGATGCAACAGGTCTGATAAGTACTGTTTTGGTGTGTGTTGTTTTTTGGTTTGATGATCAGTAGTATAATATGACTGGGTTATTTAGCCGAAAGGTGTTAAGTTTACTGATGGATTACAGGTTATGAGAGATATAGGTGAGCCCTATCGGAAGAACAGCGTTGCGGTATCTTTACTCCTTGTAAATATCGCAGCATATTCTGAGATAGGAGCCTTTTTGGCCTCGTACAGGTCCCATTTATATGTTTTATTGTTTAAATTTACGTAGTGTAGGACGCCCTCTGACTAGGTGGGATGACGATCTGCGAAAGACTGCAGGCAGATGCTGGATGCGGCAAGCTGAAGATAGGGTGCTATGGCGCTCATTAGGATGTCCAGCAGTGGACTAATATAGCCTGATGATGATGATGATGATGAATGTTTAGATTTGAGTTCCACTTTTCTTTTGTGGTTTTATTATCTGTGCGTGTCCCAAATCAATGTATTTTTCTTTTATTTCTTTCTTTCTATATGTAGAATAGGATAACAACACGACTCAAAGGAAATATCGGCGAAAAATTTCAACGCTGAGGGATCCAGAATCATGTATTGAACTCCTGCTATCAGTTTGTGCGCCGATGTCCCTTCCTTATTAACCTCTTTTTAAAGATTTTTAAACCAAGAGTTTGAGGCACCCTAGACAGGCATTCATTAATTTAGATATATGGTACCCTTGTTACGAGCGGCCCAAGGCGTGCAGACCACGCAACTGGCTGGTTTTTTTTTGATACCCGTCCCTAGCTCAAGATTACCAGCCGTACTGTGCTATGGTAACTTTTAATTACTTACACCCCTTATAAGGATTCATTTGCGACAAATATGACTGCAGCAGTACTCCATTATTTTGAATGTCTGTGTTTCTAGTAACATTTTATTTCTACCTCATGTTATATCTCTCAACATATAATTTGTACTGGTCTGAAATAATGACTGGGCGTGTAAATGTCGTATTACATGCTATGTAAGCATGGCACCTCAATTACTACCTAGTTATCACTTCCCATAAAATTCACATATAATGGTCTTTAGAATATACCATTACATGCTGCCAATTATACTTTACTACTCATAATAAGCATGTATTAGAGTCACTAATTAGAGAAAGACTGGGCGTCTACCGTTTAACTATAATTATGAACAAACGCCAGCACAACAAGCTATCCCAAACTGTCAAATTTTCCCAATTGAACTTGGACCTTATTCTTTTGTCATAAAGTTGAAAACTATCAAAGAAATTTGACAGATTGGGGTTGATTGATGTGCTGGCCTCTGTACATGTATTGTCTTCAAGGCGACAAATATGTATTTACCGAAGTATATGTAATTATCGAAATCATGGATACTATTTTCTAAGTTAAAATTGCCGTCAATGTCATGTTTTCAGGAAATGATAATAATTTGAAGTTGCGAGAAATTTATTGATGATTTTAATTATTAAAGTTATGTAAACACATTCATACCTACTAGTCTAACAAACCAAGGGATACTGGTATTCAGGTGCTTCCAGTTAGACTGGGAGCCGACCCGAACATAGGTGGAAAAAAGTGGATTAATACATTTTTGCTATGATCACTCTTAGCGACGTAAATTTCGCGGGAAACCCTGGCGCACCCTCTCAAGTCTACCCACGGTGCGTGATTTTACAGAAGCCTCTCACACGCAAATTCACACCATATTGCTGACGATGTTAGGACCAAAATCGTATTCGCGATAATCTAAAGTTTAAAACTCACGTCTCGCTATTTTAGTGTTTATGATCTTAGCAATTCGATGTAAATTCCACAGTGGAATGGGCCTGCACATGCGTAAAATTGTGCACCATCGGAATCTAGATATAAGGAAAAGGTACAGGCTACAGGCAGGATGATACTAGGACGAAAGCTTTTTAAGATGAAGAGAGACATTCTTAGCGCAAATAAACCAAAAAGATTTGAAGTATTTTATAGAGGTGTCTACCTCGTGGTGCTAATCTAGTGGTTGCAAGCGCTGCTGAAGAGCATGAGTTTTTCGGTTCGATTCCCTTCGAGATCGGGCAAAAGTGTTAGTTCATCCATCTGGATTTTCTTTTTAGCAGCCAGGAGTCTAGATTTCTGCCCAGTTAATGGCAATTGGCTCGCCCTCTATTACATGGGACGTAAATGAGATGTGTGTACTATAGATGTACCTCCGCCAATCCCTTTAGGGAAAACAGGCGTGTAATCTTTTGGAACTGGTATCTTGGTACCGAATGAATTAATGAATATTTTGGAACTGGTATCTTGGTACCGAATGAATTAATGAATATTTTGGAACTGGTATCTTGGTACCGAATGAATTAATGAATATTTTTCCTCCTAGATAAATAAAAGAAAACGCAAGTAGATAAAACTATAAGGAAAAAAGCTAGTTGGTATAAACACAGGCCGTAGCTATTTTATGTCGGTGCCGATAAACATAGGGTGACAAGTTTAATGGGCAACTGTTGTCACAATATGGTCTGTAAGGCTGCGTTTCTGTAAGCGGAGCTTAGCGGTACATGAATCGCAATGGTCGCAATCGCTCCGCTTTAGATAAGAGATTACTGATACTGGACAAAGGCCTCTCCCCATGACTTCCAGTTGTTTTGACCCAGGGCTGGGCCAAAACAACTGGAAGTCATGTGGGCCACTGGTCGTAGGTTTTGTCCAGCTCGTCCCGCCATCTTCTACGAGTTCAGATTAGACATTGTGATTGGTTCTTTCATGAACCTCTAAGCTCCGCTCCGACTCAATGGAAACGCAGCCTTAACTCATAAAACCGATATCCTTATTAACAATAGGTAGTAGAATAGTTAAATAGGCAGTGAATAGTTGTAGGCAATGCTAACCAGAAACATTGTTAGCAGGGGAATTCCTAATGTGGCTGGCTACAGATTCTAAAAGCCAATGAACAAAATGTACTGAGCCTCTGCTAAGTTCTCGTCTCTATGCTTTTTCGGGTTCCGCAGCCGAAAAGAGCCAACGGGACCCTATTCCTAAGCCTGTGCTGTCCGTCCGACTGTCAGCGGGCTGTATCTCGTGAATTCTAAAAAGTAGACCGCTGAAATTATCTGTGGTAAATAATGACAACTGTGGTAAATAATGAAAATAAAACAAAGGTAAAAAATTATAATTATAATTACGGGAAATGTGACGTGTGCGGTTTTTTTCTTGGCGGGAAATTTTGGTATTATAAAACTTTAAGAATGAGGATTTCTTTTTATTTTTTAAAAACGTTGCCTCACACTACGAATTGCGGGAATCGAACCCACGATACAAGGCGCAGCAGTCGATCGTTCAGCTACTGCGCCAACCATGCCGTCCAAGAATGTAAGGTATACCTAACATATAATTTCGAACGAAATGTTGTAATATGAGTTATTACAGTTTATACAGGTTGATTTTTACCATTGCATGCCCTAGGGCTTAACTTTGCTCTACTAAGAAAAGTTTCGCATTTATCAAAACTTTGGGTCGTTGAATGAAACATGACCTAGTTTTTACAAATAAAATAAAATAAAGCTGGTGCCATAACCATTAATAGAACCTGAACTTTTTTTAAACAATGCATGTATTTTTTTTAAAGTCCTAGTTTTTAGTATTTTAGCTAGCTACACTGTCAGTTGGTGAAATAGTACAGGCACCAATTTTGGTCAATTGTTTTTGTATCTACACTGTTTTGAGTAATTTACAAAACGTAAGTTAGGGCCCAGTAGATGTAATTAGGCTCAGATGATTATTTGTATGCCGCCTGATTACTAGGCTCTTGACACATTTAATGATGCCATTGTTTTATATATTGGGCTGGTGTCCGTATCTCCACCCTCATAGCACGTGTTTTGCATATTATGGCTTATTTCAAAAATCATTAAAGTGAACCATTTTCCTATGATAACCTTCAAGGAAAACAACAGGTTTAGTGCCATCTATACAGACACATATAGTCACCGGCAAATAAGATGGCAAGATTTTGGCGTAGTGGGGGTAAGTTCGCGCATCGTACACTTAGTGGCACAAAAAAGTGGTAACTTTTATTGATCATCATTATTCTATTGTTATTGCCATCATTTATATTTAATCATGTCTGTATAGAACAAAGTTAAAGAAGGGAGAGGAATTCAAGTTTATTAGGAGTTATAAATAACGTGCATTTAAAATTCAAAAAAAGTTTATATAAAAAAAAAAAAATTAACTAGTCGTCGTCACTATCCGTTAATAAAACTACCCTTGGCATCATATTGAAAGTCGCAATCGCAGAACACTATGGTTGTGTTCTGCAAGTGTTTGGTCAATGCTGTATGTTTTAAATTCTTATTTTCAAATTTTTATTAATTTGTATAACTCTGGTTTGAGCATACTTTCCTCGTATGCTATGCCTTTTCAGGAACTCTATCCTAAATTTAAAAACAATAACAACACTTAAGTTTAACACAACAAAAACAAAGGGTTCAATTTTCGTGCACTGAAATGTAATCGGGAGCGAACGGGACGAAGGCGCGGTGCGGGAGGCAAGGGTCGACTGATGCACCAATCGCGCGCTCGGATCGACGCTACCTCATACCCCGCGTCCCGCTTGACCACCAAAGAGACCTAAAAAACGACTTGTGCGCATCTAACGACTTTTGCCATCTTATTTGCCGGTGATTATACTGCAGTAAACAGTGTTATATGAATTACTCTGGACATGCATAAAAACCAAACATTTTTTTTTTAACATTCCCCACACTAGGAACATCTAAAGTCACATACACAAACAGCCAGACCCAGAAAAATTACCAGTAGGCCCTACAAATATTTGTTCCGAGCGGGAATCGAACCCACGACATGCGGCGCAACAGTCGATCGCTCAGCCACTGCACCAACTGTGTCGTCAAACATTACCTTTCCTTAATATTTTTTTTCATAAATACATACATTAACTCACACCTTTTTCCCATGGGGGTAGGCAGAAACTACAGAACACCACCTGCTACGATCCTTACATACTCCTTTTGTGTCATTTACGTTTTACTACCTTGAACTTATTTGACATCTCATACGCCAGGTGACTGATAAACAATACATGTCTTGTTTTCTGGCAGTTAAGGTGTTAATAATAATGTTTAATCCGAGCAAGGTTTACATTGTCAAGTTAAAAAAAACCTTGCAATTATTGCAATAATAAAAATAGAGGACATATGGAATATAAAAATGTTTCAATTGGAATGTACAACAATCAAATTGAAACCACAAACAATGATTATGTAAAAAAGGTTTCCAATTATATACTCAAAATTACCATGTCCATGACCCATTTAATTTCTTGCCTAACAGGAAAGAGATATTGTGTTTTGTATGATTTGGTAACAATTATTAAATATATAATAATGTGGCTTCCTTTACCTACTATTGGGATTGTATAAGGTAATTATGTCACTGTTAAGGTGACTCCTACAAGTAGCACACAAAATGTTTTTTTTTTAATTGCAAACCTGTTTTACTTGACTATGTTGATCAAAATAATTGATGGATGTTGAATTTGATCAACATACAACAACACAGCATTTCACAAAAAGAACTTTAGAAATTTTGAATTTCATGGGCTATCTTGACAGATTCCATTAAAGATACCAATTCCATTCCATATGGTCATGGTAATTAATAGAATTCCTCTATTCAATTCATCTTTCATCTAGCATGCACTTTTCATAAATTTATATTAAATGTTTGTGTGTAACTGAAGACACCAGTTACACAATTACATTTAATATATATTTATGAGTTAAGAGTCAGTAGTAAGCACTATTCATTCACTGCAAGTTTACGATGCAGATAACACCGGAACATGTATTCAATGGCTGTTGAATACGCACATATCAATAGCAGAGCTCCATTCATGATTGCATGCATAATTAACTATACTAACACATTATAACTGTTAATGTGATTCTATATACACATTTGAATATCAGGAAGTCCTGCTGTACAGTATACTCAATATGTTCTTTTAAAAATTACCAAAATATAAGTTGTATACCCAAAAACACGAATTCACATGCAAATGTGTAAACCTTGTATCAAATTTCATAACTACGAATGTACGACCTAGGAATTTGTTCCATGTAACACGCGTGCAACTATTATGCGCCAAATTTAATGGTTTTAAAGTAATTTGAGTGAAGGTCGCGGCGCGGGGCCCAATTACCTGCGCCATCTGAGGCCGCTGATTGACGTCCTTCATGTCGATGCAGCCAGGGTGCAGCACGTTCAGCAGGTTACACAGTAGCACGCCATCGCGCAGGGTGTACGCTAGGTCGTGGATTGAACTCGTTTCCCAGTTCGCCTTATGGTCGGGACGTAGCAAGCCACATCTCGTCAGCCAGGACGCGCACTCGCGCCATAGATCCTCGCCGCTAGCAGCCATGATTTACACAAACTTCGAAGTGCACATCGATAGTATCAGTACCGAGCACTGCTTTTTAATAATCAACAGGCCATTATTAAACGAGGGTTAATTGATAATTGACATACAAATTGATACAATAAATACTGGACGAACCCGAACCAAGCGAGAACAAGACGTTTTGACAACTGTGAACTGAAGGCTAGAGTTGCTATATCGATAAAATAATCTGCACAGACAGTATCTTAGATTTTTTTAGATACCAGTAAAAAGGTGGTAGGGTGAAAAATTGAACGAGCAAAATCGAATGAACTTTTTATTCAATTTGTTAATACGGTAAGAAAAGCCCATATCTAAAGTGATTTCTAAAAGCAAGTGTTTATAATATTAAAAAAAATAGTACGGGTCCTAATAAAACTCTTCATACAGTTGCGCTTATTGCAGATCTAGATGGGTTATTTATAGTTACCATAAGAAATAGTGTTTCTAAAAGATCCTCCGATACATTATGCAGGGGTACAGACGAGAAGCTAAATGAGGGTGCTATTTTGTCAAAAAAAATATTTCAACTATTTCTAAGCTTAAAGATAGGGAAACACTCATGTGATGTTTTACCAGATTCATAAAACATCCCTAAAACGTTATTGAAATCTAATAATACAAAGTAGACGTTTGCTGGCAATATACTATATACATTTCGTACACGTACGAAACTAAATTTTACCTATTAAATTATGTAATGGCAAAAGCTCATATAAATATTAAGATGCCAACGCGAGGGCATCAGTCATTAAAAAGTTTGTTTAAAAAGACTGGACCTTAACTGGTATATTGCTCGAACAGCTCATTTTGTCGCATAAATATATATTTTATGCGTACCGTAGGTCATTAATTTGTGAAAATATCTAGAATAACCTAACCAAGCTGGGCTTGTCAACGTCAGTGCATTGTTTAACTTTCCTATTCAGCATGTTTGGCACATTTTTTTCCGAGGTGGACAATCCTCATGGATGTCCTCCACCCTGGGGGGCGGAGGGATCTGTCAGACTCTTACTGACTAAAAACCACCCCAGTGTTCCATTTCACACTTACGCCGCGGGTCGCGGGAACGTTGACGGCACAACTGAGAAAACATGAAGTTTCCTGTTATATCTCGTTCGTCACATTTATTATTTATTGATATTGTTAGCCTGTCATCTCATAGCAAAGGCCTCTCCCCATGACTTCCAGTTGTTTCAGTCCACGGCTAATGTGGGCCACTGGTCATTAGTTTTCTCCAGCTAAAGAACAATTTATCTTTCTTAAAAACGACCTGAAGATGCAAATAGTATGTATGGATGAGGACATCTATACTGTTCATACATATCGGATCGATTGGATGTGGAAGGCAAAGAACTAGATGTTGTGTCACGCATATATCGGGAGTTCTCGCGGTCGCTCTTTAATAACTGTGGCTGCATTCATCATAGTAGGTCTCTATGAGCTTGTTGATTGACTGTTATTCGATGGGAAAAAGACAGTTTCACATAAAACATATTTGATATATAACAAATGGAAATTTAATTTTCGCGGGCAGTCGCTTTTTTGACATTTGTGAACTGTTGCCATATAATAAGTATATTTCAGTTTTTTTTTCTAAATACCAACATCTGTGCTGTCATCAATAAAATATTTTCTCGCAAGGGCAACATTGGTTGTAGGTGGAGTGACGCGACTGCACGTCGAACGAACGATTTTTCAAGAGAATTCATAGAAAAAGTGTAAAACAAAACGTGTTAAATCTGTGTTAATTTCAAGTCAAAGGTAAGATTTTGGTTAAATGCCACTCTGTATAATGTTAGACCTGGAAACAAACCTTTTAAAGTGCTCAATCTTATCTATGACACACCCATGTATCGGCGAATTCCTTACGAATGTCCCAACTTTTCGAAATAAATCATGTTCGTGATTAAGAAGATCCAAAATGGAAACCCATGTAGAGACCTAGTAACGTTCATCATTCCCGTGATTCCTGCGGAAGTCCAAAATTGGCTCCGGTCATAATCCTTATTAGGTTTATTTTGGAGCATTACGTCATTGTATATAAAAGGGAAGTATGTGGGGTCGATAGGTAGCAGTGGATACGCCGGCGGCGGCAGTTTTATTGCGGTATAGTGTCGGCGGTGCGTGTCGGGCAGGGCGATTGAATCTGGAGCAGTGCGACGCCGCGTCCGTCGCTAGTACTTTCTACGTCAGTAGATAATCTAGACTTTGTAATCAGAATACCTGTAGTGTTAAAATACCTCTGCAGTGCTGTGTATTGATTTTTTTTCAAGACCATTTTGTCTAGGATAGCTTCTTTAAGGTATTTTATTCAAGAGCTTGGAAGTTTTTGAGTCTTGATGTAAGTGCTGACATGTAACTTGACCTTACAGTGCTTTGCCTACTTCAAAATAATGTTTCAGAATCATTTACATAAAGATTTTTTAAACTTTGTTTACTAAAATCATAGGCATTTTTGCATCCATTCCTTGCAAAATATCCATGAAAATAAAAATCATCTGCTATATTTTACCCCATTATTATTTGTAATATTTCAACAATTTTAAAATCTGAATCTAAATCATAATTTAAAAAAGCTAAATCATAAAGATAAAGGCTAAATCATAATTACATTTTGAATAAGTATCTCAAACAGAACCCGCAGAAAGAAAAAATAAGGAGAAGCCAAGTAAATAGTAAATTCTGCACTTGTAAATGCTAAGTGACCCCACCCATGACATGACACACATTAGAGTGTCTGTGAGTGTGTGTCTGTGTGAGACTGCAATGTACCAGATTAAGTTGCATGAGTATTGATTACCTAGGCTGTAGGTGATGTGTGCACCCAACTGTTACATCAATGTAGGACAATAGCTCATGATAATAATTAAATGTAAATTGTTAAAATTATTGAAAATATAATTTTAGTGTGTTTAGTTTTAATTTGGAAGTTTAACCATCATTCACTAAGGAAAATCAAAATTCATTTATTCAAATTAGGCTGAGAATCAGCACTTTTTGAACGTCAAAACGTTTACAAAAGACAGTCCCCCAAAACGCATACCCTTCACCACTTCCTAGTGTTTTTGCTGGGAAGAAGTGGCGGAACAAACTCCCCAGCAAGCTTGGCTATAGTTACCTTAATTGCTTTAGTCAATCATTTGGTATGTCTCTAATTTATTCTTAATATCTTCAACCATTATCTGGTCATTGATCCATTAAGATTTTAGACATTAAGTATGTCCTAATTATGTTTTTTGAATACCAAGACTGTAGATAATGTCTACAGTCATCATCATCATCTGCCTAGCCTTTTTCTACTTATGTTGGGGTCAACTTCAAGTTATACCAGATGCAGCTGTTATTTTACATGGAGCGACTGCCTAGCTGACCTCCACCACCCGGTTACTAGACAACACAATACTGGTAATGTCTACAGCCTTGGTGTACTAACTGCTGAAGCCGTTCTCACACCATCATTTCATTCTTGTGCAAATATCCTACATCCTATAGGATTTCTAATAATTTGTAACTTTTACATGAAGATATTGTGAAATAACTTATCTTTTAATAATGAGAATGTACCTAGGCTCACAAATAAGTACTGATAAGAATTGTTGTCCAACATTAATACTGATAAAAGGAACACTTGAATTCTTAAAATTACCTTATCATTGGCTAAAGAAAATTCCATGAAAAATATGACAGAAGGATGTTTAAAAGGAGTTGCTAAGTGCATTGCTTAAAGAAGTAAGGAGTATAAAAACAATATTATCATCAGGTTTTATAATACGTTACATTGGGGTGACTCACAAGGCCGTGTGATGTAAGCCTTGTCTGGCAAGTGCCACAGTGCAGACAAGTTGCAGTAGTCTCACATATTAAGTTTTTTTTTTTGGAAATTTAATTGACAGGTCAATTTTGATTACATTTTATTTTTATACACAGGGTATACGTAAAACGATGGACAGACTTCAAGCAAATGTATTACTTATAGAGATGGACAACTTTTGCTACAGGATCATTACGCACAAAATCGCGAAATAAAAACAGCTTTCCCATACATGTGGGAATTTGGTGGACATAATTGTAAATCTAGCAGCTGATACTTTTTTGCAATTGATTGAAAGGTTTACCCCATCCTCAAACATGTCCATTTTCAAGAGTATTTCACTGCTTTTAGAGTATGTCCATTGTTCATCCAAACACACTGTCTATTTTGCTTAACTATATTTTGATTAAATGTCGGCATAAAAATAGCAGTATTCGAGTAAATTTCGCCATAAAAATAAGGCGAAAATGGCTTTTAGTATATGGTTTTCCAATAGTCACTGATTGCTCGTAAAATACGCGTAACAGTCGTCCCCGTCAATAAATGGGCGGCCTTGTAAGCTAATGTGATGAATCTGCTTTGAATACAACTGGCTAACCATTGTTGTCAAACTACATTATTAATATAGCTATGGTAAAATACATGCACAGTCACGAGCTTACACAAAATTGGTACGAACATAGTTGATACGTGCACCACATTTCAATCAATACTTTAGGAGAAACTCGCTTTTGGAACTTGCGGAACTTCAATAAATAACCTGCCGTTATAGGGCGTGTGTAGACACGGTCATCAGTGTTATATGGACCTGCTCCATGGAAGTTAGATGACGGAAATGAGGCATGGCTCGCACCGGGGTTGCGCATGGCGTGCTCTAGATCAGTATTGTATTGCAGTCTATGTGCGATTATTGGCGCAGAATAATTGCAACTGAGAGATCGTACCTAGCTCACACGATTATCCTACGGCGCGGCTTACATGGCGAACCTTAAAGAAACCGTACCGTGCATATAAGTCCTAAGTGTAAAGTATTATAGTCGTGACTGTACTCTCATTTAAATGAGCATACTGATTATAAACAAGCAGGAGAAGCAATTTCTTTCGCAATGCGTCATAACGCGCCTCATTATTTCATAAATTTACTTATTCATATACATATAATTAAAATTGCCTTCATCCCCGAGAGATGTGCCCTATGTCCTATTCTAATAATAATTTTAATAACGCCGCGTTACGAAGGAACTAAACTATTTTCCATTTGTGTGAAGTTGAACTTCTGTTTACTTTCCTTCTATGAGTGATGTCAAGTGTAGCTTGACCTTCTGAGTTAATGAGTGTAGTGTTTGATGAGATCAGGGGATAAAATAATAGCGGACACGTCACTGATAAAGATTTAGACGGTTATTGGAAGGGAGCTTGGTATTTCTCAGTAATGTTAGTAACAAATCAAGTGGATCACTTGAGGTACTTTATCAGTTGGTACAATGGTACTTCTTATTCACTTCAAGGTCTAAATGACAATTCAATATAAACACTAAGGCCTGTATCCCAGAATCAAACAAAACTGATGTCCTTTGTCAACTACGATCTAGGTTATGATCGAAATCCATGACTATTTAGAACAGAGTTAATGTATTTTGTAAATAGGGCAAGTGTTTGCCTCGTCGGTCATCGATAGTGGTCGCAAGTGCTACTGTTGAGCATGAAGTACTGGGTTCGATTTCCGAGTTCTACAGTGTTATTAAGCTTTTCCATCTCTTATTTATACGTAACAGCCTGGAGCCTGGAATCATGCCCCGTTGATGGCAACAGGCTCGTCTTCAGGTCCCCTGTTATATGGGGGCTTAAACATAACTGGTGAAATGTGGGTGTACTATAGGTACACCTGTATCTAACTCTTCGGGTATTACAGGCGTAATGTTTTGTTTTTTGCTTTGGTTTTATAAAGGATTTTAACTTTTCATCCAAAATTTGATTACGTCATTACTGATGATACATTAGTCTTTAGGAATTCTAGATAATATTGTTATTAACGGGCCATCTCTATTGTTACAGTTAGTTTGACGCTTCCATCATGGAACAGATACCACCACCCAAGGAGGTGAAGATCCTCGAGACTGCCGAGGATATTCAGGAGCGTCGTGAACAGGTAAATATGATCTACAGAATAATTCACAGGTTCCTAGTAGAAAAACTGTTTCAAGGGATGCTGTCTGTGGATGATCAGAAGCCCTTACCAGTACAAGTAACTGGGCTGTGGAGACCAGATAGAAAATCGCTTCTCGAAAATTTGGTATTCAGCTCTATCCGGTTAGACCGGAAGCAGACATACATCACAGTTGCACAGATCATCATAGTTGGGAAAAAGGCTAGGCATAATATTATGATGATGATGACCTCAAAGAATCTTTTAAGCTTGGCTTAATAGGCCTTGAAAATAAAGCATGTACCTTATGTCGATATTAAAAGAAAAAGCTTGTCTATTACTCCACGGCGGTTACTTATTTCAGCCCTACCCACGTTTCTTTAACCATTCCCACGCTACGGGCATGTAAAGGAGTTCTAGATTTTCGTGTTG
This sequence comes from Phlogophora meticulosa, assembly GCA_905147745.2. Classification (NCBI taxonomy): domain Eukaryota; kingdom Metazoa; phylum Arthropoda; class Insecta; order Lepidoptera; family Noctuidae; genus Phlogophora; species Phlogophora meticulosa. The sequence goes on from LR990519.1 coordinate 17,685,636, forward strand.
TCAGCGCCACGACCTCATTTAGAAGCTCTCTCCCTCATTTCAAATATCTTTTGTACATATAACATCACATCTTTATAGCTAGTCGCTAGGCGAGGCATCCTGTGCAAATTAACAGTGAAAAGCTTTAGGTCCAAGCAATCAAATTCTCCTAGAGCTACTAACATGCTACTTTCTAATAAAACCAAAATACATTGCCTACGCAAAGAATTCACTATGTACACAGATCATTTACATAAGAAAACGCAATTTAGAGATGGTACATAAAGGAAGCCGCTAATGAAATGCAGGCGCTGTCCGTTTCCCTTCGCCTATTTGCATACACACACAGCCGACCCAGTTACGATGCAGCAGCTATAGAACGGAAAGCAATCACTCATGCCCGCCCGGAATCAACCGGTAGTACGTTGTGCGCTATGGGCATATTTGTAGCATCGAATGAAACGTGTATAACGGTTACTGATATTGTTATCCGTTAGCATTGGTTTACATTATTTGTTACAAAAAAATCCTGTTACGAACCTATCCTATTTTATTATTTTTTTATTTAGAAACGGTCCCAACGATTTTCATGAAACTTAGTATGCTGGGGGTTTCGGGGGCAATAAATCGATCTAGCTAGGTTTCATTATAAGAAAACGTCATTTTATTCGAGCAAAGCTCGGTCATCTAGCTACTTGCCATTTTAGACCACACCTTATACAAAGACAATAAATTAGGTTTTTTACTACGAGTATTTAAATAATAAATAAATAAATAATGCTGGACAATCCACACAACATCCTCTAGCCCCAAGCTAAGCAGAGCTTGTGTTATGGGTACTAGATGACTGATATACTTAATACAATACATTACATAGATAGATATTTTTACTATACATAGGAAATACCCAGAACACCTGGAACAAATATTTGTAGATCGTACAAACATTTGTCCCAAGGCGGGAATCAAACCCGCAACCTCTTGCGTAGCAGGCGGACCTTCGCCCGCCGCGCCAAATCGGTCGTCAAATTCGTCGTATTTAGAGAAGTAATAACGTGTTTAAAATTTCATAGAATCTACCTGTGGCATTGTGTAGTACATAGTCAAACTCAACTCCCTACCGTCTGTCTGGTCACGTCGCTTCAATTAATTGATTAATTACGAGGGTGATAAGTGCTAAAGTAGCACACTACTGATAGGTGGCAATGAGTAATATCACGTAGCTAGTTAATGTTTAAAGAAAACCTTTGTAGAAAAACTGTGTTTTGATTTAAAACAGTGAGTTATCCCATGGAATGCTATCAGTTGTCGCTTTTTCGTTTTACAATTGGTGCATCCTCATCATCATCATCCGCCTAACCTTTTCCCAACTATGTTGAGGTCGGCTTCCAATCCATCCGGATGCTGCTGAATGGCAGTATTTAACAGTAGCACTTCCCAAGCAACTTAGTCTACGTGGAATTCGTAATTTTCACTTCAAATACATTTATTGGTGTGATTTTCGGTACGCTCGCACTTTTCGTACTTTTGAAAATAAAATATAGCGTATGTTACTCGCTGATAATTTAGCTTTCTATAGTTGTAATTTTTCTACAGGTGTCGCTTTCAAAATCGTTAAAGTAGCTTTTATAAAATTAATGGACAAACATTACAAAAAAAAAAACTAACAAATCTTAACTCTTTATTTTAATATTAGTTTATATTTGGAGCGACTACTTATTTGACTTTCATAACCCAGTAACTAGGCAACACGACACCTCTGACTTTCGGGCTTCTGACTACACGTAACGATTGATGCATCCTAAAATCAATAAATTAATGCTTTTTAGTAACTACAACCAGATAAGATAGCAACATCTAGACTAAAATAAACGCAATTTTTCATACCAAATATAAAAACCTCAGATTCCCAGCTACTATTTTTTGAAGTCAAACTCAAATAATTTATTTCAGTTAGACTTTTTAATAGGCACATTTACAGTTAAAATAAAATACTACAATTATTCTATTTACGCCTTCCAAAAGGTAGTTTCGTGTGGAGAGAGTGAGATGAATCGGCAAGAAACTCCAGTTACTCTTTTAAAATAGTCTATTTACAATATTTGTTTTGAGAAATGTTTTTGGTTTGATGTATAGAATGTACCGTTTACTTACATACTTGATCGGAAGTCTGATCTGGAGTATAGTTATATGGAGTGCAGTAGACATGGCATGTAAGAAAGAGTTAACGTGACTAACGATATTTAGAGCTAAGAAGAAAAATAATCGAATATAAAAATAACGCTACTTCTATCAAAAACAATAGTACGATCTGGCAGACAGAAAATTGTTGAGTATCTGCAATATATAAATAATAAAAATATATCATACTCAACAATTTTCTGTGGTCATCATAGACAATATACTCTTACCTAAGATTGTCAGTTTCATGTGATTTTGAATGGTCTTAACATCTTTATCTTTCTCACAGGTCCTGAATCGTTATGAAGACTTCAAGCAGGAGGCCCGCGCTAAGCGCGAGAAGCTGGAAGACTCTCGCAGATTCCAGTACTTCAAGCGTGACGCTGACGAACTGGAGTCCTGGATCCAGGAGAAGCTGCAGGCTGCCAGCGATGAGAGCTACAAAGATCCTACTAACCTTCAGGTTTGATAAAGAAAATATTTTTTCACAAATTATATAAAATGTATCACTTTTACATGTAGGATACCTAAACCATGGAGATCGACTCAATAATAAAAAAATATGTTTGCAATACTGTGTACAAAATAACTCTCTTTTTGAAACAAAATATTCATTGGCACACAAAGTAAACAAAAACATTAATTAACTTAGATTAAAAACTAAGACCCAACGCCATCCTGCGCGTGTTCATTGGTGAAATGACATCCCGTTGCTAAGCGACATGAAATGTAACCAATGAGCATGCTCCAATGGTTCTCTGCATTAAGATTTTTTTTTATCCAGGCCAAGATCCAAAAACACCAAGCCTTCGAAGCGGAAGTGGCTGCCCACTCAAACGCCATCGTAGTACTTGACAACACCGGAAGTGAGATGATCTCTGCCGGTCACTTCGCTTCCGAGACCATTCGTCGTCGTCTTGATGAGTTGCACCGCTTGTGGGAACTTCTGCTGTCCCGTCTGGCGGAGAAGGGCATGAAGCTGCAGCAGGCCTTGGTACTGGTGCAGTTCTTGAGGCACTGCGATGAGGTCATGTTCTGGATTCATGACAAGGTGAGTGGTTGACGATGTTTTTGAAGCGAGAGTCGCTTTATTCAAAACAAGTCAATGTATATTTTGAGTTAAAAAAAATGACACTTTTAGATAAGCCCTAATTGAATAGTTACATTCCCTAAAAATATAACCGCGTAATATTTTCTTATTGCTGTTTGTCAATAAGGAAAGCTTCGGAGCATTACTACATGATGAATTATTTAATTGACATGACAACATAACATATCACTCCTCTATTCCCTGAAGGGATGAGCAGAGATAGTACACCCACATTTCGCCAGTTATGTTCAAATCCCATGCAATAGGGGACGAACTTATTGCCATCGCAACGACCAGACACAAGTTCCGACACCGAGTAACTATCGAAAAAATTCTTAATTAAAAAACTCAATAACACTCAACCCGACCCGAGATTCACACCCGGGACTTCACACTCTGCAGTCAAGTAGTATTTCACTTTGAAGTTTAAACGTCAGTAAGCATTAACCATCTTCTGCCAATTATTTTAAAAAATAGGCGTCGTCTGTCTATCTTATGTTTACAACCCATTAAGAAAAGGTTAAAGCAAAATGATGGTACGATGTGGGCGTAACCTACATTAGTACAATCTTGGGCGTGGACTCCTATCGCCGACGATATAGGCCATGTCAACTAAACAGTATATAAAACTCGAGTGTTGACTTTGTCTACTTTGCCATAAGGCTAGCCAGAAATGTTCTGAATATAGGAGAATGACGTAAGCACTTGGAAATAATAAAGTGGTATGAATAACTATGATGATGAAGTCATAGATATGAAGTCACAGTATTTGTATTGATAATGGCTACGATCTTGCGTATGTCTTGAAGTAAGGCTAATATTAAACTCAGAAGTTAACTTGAACATAAGTATAACATTACGCCTGTGTTCTTCAAAGGGTTATGCAGAGGTGTATCTATAGTACACCCAAATTTTTACAGTTATGTTTAAGCTCCATGTAATAGGGTGCGAGCCTATTGCCACCAACCGGGCACAAATCTGAATCAAGGCTGCTACTGAGATATTCCAGATGGGAGACCCAATAACATTTTGCTTGACCTTGGAATCAAACCCAGGACCGTATTTTCAGTAGTAGCGCTTGCGACTACTATACCGACAAGGCAGGCCAAGTTCAACATGATCGATTCAATTAATGTAAATTGACTACAGTAGTTTGAAATCTATTGAAGGTCATTGTAACATCAGAATTGTAATTTAATAGACTCAAATTCCTTAGTTATTAAATATGAACTTTTTATCATAGAATCAGTAAATCTCCTTGGCCATATGATAATTTCGCAGAGATGAACACTCGTTACAGTCGAGGTCGTGTAAAGTGCAAAGTTTTTGTAAAAGAATCACATTGTTATACTGCAAGATCATCGTGGACGAAAATCAAACAAGTCATGGATATTTGTATGAAATACTAGCAACCCGCGACTTCATCCTTGTGGATCGTACTTTTCACTTCGGACTTTAGCACCCCCTCCACACCCTTTGAAGCGTAGTTTTGAAAATAAAATATATCCTATGTTACTCGCTGGTAATGTAGCATTCTATTGGTGAAAGTATTTTTTATATCAGTTCAGAACTTTTTGAGTTCATCCATTATAAACAAACATGCACACAATAAAATCTTTCCACTTTATTGAGAATATTAGTTTAAACGTCTGATTGCCAACGCTTCGCAACGTAACTGTGTGGTGTCTCTCTTACAAGTCACAACATTCTTAATAGATAGGATAGACTATCTATTGCCACGGTAGTAGAAAGTATGTCTAACACTTATATTAATTTCTATCTCCCCTTCACAGGAAACATTCGTCTGCGCGGATGAGTTCGGCTCCGATCTCGAACATGTGGAAGTCCTGCAGCGCAAGTTCGACGAGTTCCAGAAGGACATGGCCGCGCAGGAGTACCGTGTTACTGAGGTCAACCAGCTGGCTGAACGACTGGTGCTTGAGGGCCACCCCGAGAGAGAGACCATTGTTAAGAGGAAGGATGTAAGTTAGAAATAAATGATGAAGAATTAAAGTAGTATCACTTCTACAAGTATTGGGACATAAGTATTAATTGAAGAAGTACATAACTGTCCCTATATTTTACCTCGACGTACACAGAGGGGTGGTATAATATTGAAGCTCAAAATTCACCTTTATATTTTACACGTATTTTATAGTGACATATAATTTAGTGCCCCATTACCCTCCCATAATCACAAGTTTGACTGCTACATTTTTCTGTGGCATCGAAACACACAAACGGATGGTCCGATTTTAATGCCGTTTTTTATTCTTGAGCCATTGCTCAGTCTTTTTTTTTTGTGTTGTCGTTGATAGGAAAATATCACCGTCGTATGACGGTGATATTTTCCTATCAACGACAACATCATGTATATGATGTTGTATATCCAGTCATCATCCTACTACTAGTAATGAGAACTCGTAACGGCGAGAGAAGTCTACGACATATCCGAGCCGTTTTTATTTGCCCACTTCTGATAATAAGTATCAGTTTTATAGCTAACACGCATTTTTTTTCTCGTAGGAGCTGAACGAGGCTTGGCAGCGCCTCCGGCAGATGGCGCTGATGCGTCAAGAGCGCTTGTTCGGTGCACACGAGATCCAGCGCTTCAACCGCGACGCTGACGAGACCATCGCTTGGATCTCTGAGAAGGACGTGGTGCTGGGATCCGATGACTATGGCAGGGATCTTGCTACAGTGCAGACTCTACAGGTACCTATGTGGTTGAATAATGATTGATTAGTGAAAGCTTCACCTTTACTCATTTGAATTGAAAATTACAGCAACAAGTTCTATTTCTAAAATGTTTATGTATGTTGAGGATTTCATGTGACCTCTGAGTTAAATTCGGTGTTTCTTCACAAAGAAGTTGACTAAGAAACACTGACCACATCTAGATATTCTTTTTTTTTTTTTTTTGGTTGGACTTGTAAAAAATGTTGAATTAAATATCATTAATATGAATAAGAGGGGCTCATTATTATTATGTCTAACTGTCATAACTAATATCGTCTGTTGTTTATGTGTAGCGTAAGCACGAGGGCGTGGAACGTGACCTGGCCGCTCTAGAGGACAAGGTGTCGACGCTGGACGGCGAGGCGGCGCGCCTGGCGGCCATCCACGCGGACCACGCGCCCGCCATCCACGGCAAGCGGGACGAGATCACGCTCGCCTGGCAGAAGCTCGTGCAGAAGGCTAAGGTAACAATACAATGGGTGTAAAGAGACGCTTAATAAAGCCTACACTCACTTGTGTTCCCGTCGTTGTGATTTTTTTTCGTACTCAACCATACTTAATTAGGAACTTGTTGGTACGGAAATATTGAAGCTGAAAGTTCACTTTTATTTCTTTCACATATTTTTAAATGACATATCATTTAGTGCCCCAAGACACCTGTACCATTGCATGTTCTCATAACCACAATGATTTTCGCGCTACGCACAACGATTTATCCAAAAATCACTTAAATAGTATACCGCTAAACATTTATTTTCTGTTAGTAGTTATATTTAACAGAGATAGATAGATGTTTTAAATATGTTTAGCCCCAAAGGTGCAGGCGGACCGTAAAGAAGCAATAGCTTAACCATTCTCAATTTGACAGGAACGTCGCTCAGAACTGGAGTCGTCGCACGCGCTGCACCGCTTCCTGGCGGACTACCGCGACCTGATGTCGTGGGTCAGCGACATCCGCGCGCTCATCGCCGCCGACGACCTCGCCAAGGACGTGCCCGGAGCTGAGGCTCTGCTCGAGAAGCATCAAGAGCACAAGGTGAGGCGATCATGTATTTTGTGACACCATACAAGGCTTGTGTCTAAGTGAATCCTTGAAGAGGTTGTAGGGTTTTTTAAATCATTTTTCATGTCCAAAAACAACAAAAATAACATCACGCCTGTATTCACCGAAGAGTTAGGCAGAGCTGTACCTAAAGTACAGCCACGTTTCGACAGTTAACGAAACTAAATACAAATATAACTTTAAATAAATATTATGTTGAGCTTGCCTCTATCAATAAGAGTTCCAATGATATTCATTTCCGTTTGAATAACTCGTAAGATCCTGGGAAATCTGGGCACAAATAGCCGACTGTTAAATCAACAGTCGGCTATCAACGAGGTTAGATCAGCACTATTGATCTAACCTTGTTGATAGCCGACTCTTAACAATATTCTATCTCCAAATTGGATTTTCGCCGATATAGTATAACCTGAAGCTCGTTTTAGAAAACACATCACCCATACAACTGAATTTTATAACTTTTATTTATTGCCAGTACGTATATATTATGTATACTAATCCTTATTAAATTCTAGGGCGAGATGGACGCCCGTTCAGACGTGATCCACGCGTGCGCCGCAGCGGGTCAAGCGCTCGTCGAAAGCGGACACCGCGCTTCATCCGAAGTGTCGTCAGCGCTTGAGAACCTCGAGCGCGAGAGCTCAGCGCTGCATCAGCTGTGGGAGCAGCGACGTGTTCTGTACCTGCAGTGCATGGATCTGCAGCTGTTCTACAGGGACACTGAACAGGCTGATGCTTGGATGCATAAGCAGGAGGTAACAACATTTTTATTTTCCGAGAATTATTTTACAAGATTTATTCATATAACAAAGATTCTTGAGCAGTCTTAGTAAACACTTAACGCTTAATAAACCCATCCTTATTTCACCAGGCTTTCCTCGCCAACGAGGACGTGGGAGACTCCCTAGATTCCGTCGAAGCCCTCCTGAAGAAACACGAGGACTTTGAGAAGTCTCTCGTGGCCCAGGAGGAGAAGATCAAGGCTCTGGACGAGTTCGCGTCCAAACTCATCGAGGGACAGCACTATGCTGCTGACGACGTCGCACAGAGGAGGGAGATGGTACGTATTTATCCCGTAGTCTGATTTTAAGCAGTTTTCGACAAAGTATTTTGGCAAATTGCATGATGGGAAACGTTTGTTGATCAGGCATTTATATTTTAAATTAAAAAACTTGTTAATAAATAACAATATTGTGTGACAGCTGTTGGAGCGCCGCGCCGCCCTCTTGGAAAAATCCAGCCAACGTCGTGCTCTGCTGGAAGATGCCTACAAGTACCAGCAGTTTGAGCGCGACTGCGACGAGACCAAGGGTAAGTCCTTTTAGATAAATATTTTGTCAAAAATACTACCTGCAACTTTGTCTGCCTGCAAGTCAAACTGATGAAGCAACATTTCCTGCAGCAGGACTGAAAAATCGTATTTAAAAGTTTTATTTTCGGAGGTTCTAATGAATCTGTGTTCATTAACAGGTTGGATCAACGAGAAGCTGAAGTTCGCAACAGACGACTCGTACCTCGACCCCACAAACCTCAACGGAAAGGTGCAGAAGCACCAGAACTTCGAGCAAGAGCTGCAGGCCAACAAGCCGCGCATCGACGAGATCACCGTCACCGGCTCCAGGCTGCTCGAGCAGGAGCACTTCGCTCAACGTACGTATACAAACTAAAATATATTTACACAGTGTACCCGCTGGGATTAACTATCTGAAAATACCCCTCCAAAGTGGTTAATTGATTGCAAAATCATATTTGGAACTGGGAAGTGTTGATGGGTTGACGTTTTGGGGGACTGTCTTATGAAAATGTTGTCGTTCAAAAAGTGCTGATTCTCAGTCTAACTTGAATGATTGAATTTTGATTTCATAGTATAGGAATAAAGTTCTCATCTCCATAAATCTCTGCACAGCTCAAATCCAGTCCCGTGTCGGCGAGCTGGGTGGAATTTGGGAGAGGCTGTCTGCAGCCTCAGAGCTGAAGGGCAGCAAACTGCAAGAGGCGGCCGCCCAGCAGCAATACAACCGAGCTGTTGAAGACATTGAGCTGTGGCTGTCGGAGGTGGAGGGACAGCTGCTCAGCGAGGACTATGGCAAGGTAATTGTGGGACCAAAATCCAACTAAATTCAAATTTAGCAGTTCAGAGCATTGGGTCTCTGAAATAGTGGGATAGCTGCTGGTAAGGTAACTGAAGATCCAAAGTAGCTGTTAAATTGAACAAGCTGCAACTAGCTTTGTAGGGGCAACTTTGAAAGGTTACTGAAAACGTAACTTGGTTCATATATAGTTTTGATCAAGGGTTGGGCCAAACTTTTTTCATTAGGGGTTAGAATAAAATGTAATACGATTTTATAATTTATGAAATTTTCGATGCAATTTTATCCGAAAAACATGTTTGAAAATCAGCTTCCAAGAGGAAGTTTTTCAAGAACCAATAATAATCATGATTCTTCTTCGCAGGACCTGACCAGCGTCCAGAACCTTCAGAAGAAGCACGCCCTTCTGGAAGCCGACGTGAGCTCCCATGCCGAGAGGATTGATGCAATCCGCACTCAGGCCGAGCAGTTCATCGAGAGGGGACACTTCGATGCTGACAACATTAAGACTAAGAGGGTCAGTACTTAATCTAGCTTTCCAGAGGTTCTAAAAAGATACTGATGACATTCAGATATTTACTGAAACTAGTCGATACCTGATGCAGATTCGCAAGCTTTTCCACTTTTACAAGAAGGCTAGCTTGAGCTTGATTTTTATTATTCATACCACTGCAGGGCAAAGTCCTCTTCTCATACGTAGAGGGCATGAGCAGTAGTTACCGGGCTTGCTCAAGGTGGATTGGTGATTTAAGTCATATAATAATATGTCCAGATTTTCTCACAATTTTCACTTACTGAGTGGTCCTATCATCAATGTCAGAGATATCAAAAATTAACTTAGAAAGTAAATATTATGATTATAAAGTCTCAATAGTACTTTCCGGGATTTAAACTCTCAACCACGTTAGGGTCAAATCCATAAACCAACTAATAAAGTAAATATCTCCATCAGGACGGACTCGTCGGTCGCTACACAGCCTTGGACAAGCCGATGGCCATCCGCAAGCGTCGCCTGTTAGACTCGCTGCAAGCTCAGCAGCTGTACCGAGACCTGGATGACGAAGCCGCCTGGATCCGCGAGAAGGAACCCATCATCGCCTCTACCAACAGAGGTATGTAATGCAGAACGTGTAATAATTACTTATACGAATCTTTAATGTGTATGTGAAACTTGACAGATGTCATAATTATGCTATTATTAACGAATTGATAAACAAGTGTGAATGTTTTTGGTAATTCTTAAAGGGTCATCCTTTAATGTCGTGAGGTTCTTTAGGTTATTTTTATCCCCTTATTTCTTTTGGTGATACGTCGAGAAGTTTTAGGCTACCACCTGTCCTCCCTCGCAGCCTCTTAGGCTACCACCTGTCCTCCCTCGCAGCCTCTTAGGCTACCACCTGTCCTCCCTCGCAGCCTCTTAGGCTACCACCTGTCCTCCCTCGCAGCCTCTTAGGCTACCACCTGTCCTCCCTCGCAGCCTCTTAGGCTACCGCCTGTCCTCCCTCGCAGCCTCTTAGGCTACCACCTGTCCTCCCTCGCAGCCTCTTAGGCTACCACCTGTCCTCCCTCGCAGCCTCTTAGGCATTGGTTAATATCTGTTTTGATAAAAAATATTGTAAAATTAGATTCTGAAAAAACATAAATATTAATGAATATTTTCAATCCGATTGATTTATATTGCGACCCTCTCCTTTATTCTCCTCCTTTTCAAAAAACTGTTTGTACCTCACGTGATTAAAAGACGAACCCCCCTGCCCCCCCCTCAAAGTCATACTCAAATATTTATTGCATTCCACAATGTAAATGATTAGGTGGTAGGTGAAAATATTGGACACAATCGTGGACCCTGTTGGGCACAGTAAATACAGGACTTATTCTACTTATAAATTACCCCTCCCCCCAGTTGAGTTCAGTAATAACGTGTGTGGTATGTGCAGGCCGGGACCTGATCGGTGTGCAGAACCTGATGAAGAAGCACCAGGCCGTGATGGGCGAGATGGCGCAGCATGAGGCGCGCGTGGAAGCCGTGCGGGCGGCCGGCGCCGCGCTGCGGGATGCGGGGCACTTCGCGGCCGACGAGATCGCGCAGCGCCTGCAGCAGCTGCAGCTGCAGTGGGGGCAGCTGCAGGAGAAGGCGCTGCAGGTAACACGCCAACCTATCATAACTTAACTCTGACAACTAATCATGATCATGGGCGTCGATGACCATCAAGATACACTACGTGGAACCAACCACAGAACGCTCCTTTTCATTATAACCATACAAAAAATAGACGAAAAACATTGCTACGGGGCGACCTCTTAACAATAACGAAATTAATGATAATAATTCATAAAAATTAACCCCAGATTTCTTACAGAGGTCAAACTTGTAAGACTTCCAGAAACTCATAAACCTTAAATTAAAAAAAGACCCTCCTTTTTCCTAACAAATAGCGTCTTTCAAATGCACATCATAATATGTTCTCATATATATTTTGTGGTAAGTAATATATGTATTACCGCTCTTGGAAACCCACTTCATCTTGTACAATTTCTTTTTTACCCAAACAGCGCAAACAAGACCTAGAAGACTCCCTTCAAGCTCAGCAGTACTTCGCGGACGCTAACGAAGCCGAGTCCTGGATTCGCGAGAAGGAGCCCATGGCCAATACCCACGACTATGGAAAAGACGAGGATTCCTCTGAAGCGCTGCTGAAGAAACACGAGGCGTTGTTGTCGGATCTCGAAGCTTTCGGAAATACTATCAAAAGCTTGAGGGAACAGGCTGATGGCTGCAGGGTAAGTTCAATTTGATTCTGAGAAACTTTTTATCTATTTAGAATTTTTTTTTTATTATTCTGTATGACAATCAAATAATTAGAAACGACATCATCCGTCATGTCACGACTCGTAAATTCAGATTTGGACAGTCTTGTTCATCAAACTTTCTGTTATCTGAGTAGAATAACTATATCCAACAATATTTTTTAAAGTCGCCAGTCCCAAAAATAAATGTCATGATTTTTCTGTACAGCAACAAGAGTCCCCCGTTGTGGACGTGTCGGGCAAGGAGTGCGTGGTGGCCCTGTACGACTACGCGGAGAAGTCGCCGCGCGAGGTGTCCATGAAGCGGGGCGATGTGCTCACTCTTCTCAACTCCAACAACAAGGTAAGCTAATACACATATGATTTGTAAGACGGAGAAAGACTTCGACGGAGCCAGAAGACAGTCAGACGCGTGCCATATTGTCTATCCCCAACTTAGCTTTTGACAAAAACCGCGAAGCACAGATGCACTCAATCGGTGACGCGAAGAAGTTATCAATCGAAATCATTCGATGTTTCGCCCGAACAAGTGCAGCTGACGGTCGAGAAGTGCGCGTGCGCCGCTCCGAAGCTGCTTCATCTAATTTTATACATGCTAATAAAACGCATGTACCTAGTTGAAAGCCTCAGAATGCTCTAAATATTTCTTCAAAAGAAGTCTTACGAATCAGCATTTTTTGAACGTCAAAAATGACATAAGATAGCCCCTCAAAACGCTCTTACTACACTTACAATAAATTCCCCAGCAGGACATCAGTCTGATAAATAAATAAAAACTTGGATCGATAAAATATAATGGCATTATCTACTGGATGGACTTCATTTTAGTTTATTTTTAGATTGACAAAATTTATTTTTCTTGTACGTCACTGGTCAAAAAAAGGTGGGGAGCCACTGGAGTACACAATAAGACATGAAGCAGACGGCAATATGACTCATAAGTCACCTTCACCTAGAAAAGAAGATAACAATACATCTATTATCATAACTAGCTGATTACATTGTGATGCAAAGGAGACTGCTATAAGAAAATGCATTCTAAAACGGCAACGTCGCATATAGCTGTCTAATATTTCGCTGTTGTGATTAAATTACATACGTATAATCGCTCAGTATTACAGTAAAATATTTATCATGCATTGGAATGATTGATATTGTAACACTGTTTGTTTAAAAGAATCATTCCGGACTTTATTTAATGTTTGTTTTTATAACTAAAGCTGTTACAACAATACCTAATTCATCAAAGTTGTACTGTACAGAAGCCAGTACATCAAGCTACCTCAATTTGTCAAATTCCTTATTTAGTTTATCTACTTTATTACAACAGAATAAGGTTCATGTACAATTGAGAAAAATTGACAGTTCGTGATAGCTTGTAGTGCTAGCGACTGTACAATACGGCTTTATTTCATAACTTGGTTCAGCAATATTGATAAATGAACCAATATAGCAAAATATTTGATAGCTATTTGCGACGTTGCCAACTTTCAAAAAGTAGAGTACATTTGCGCTTGCACCCACTAGAAGAGAAGACTAGACCAACGGGGCAGACGTACGTCATACATTAATCTATCGAATAAGTTATGCTATACAGAAAAAAATCGTTATAAAAACATCGTTAATATCAGCCAGCCGAATATTTCGTCCTTGTAATTAATTACAGTAACACTCATAGATAAATTCTTTTACCAATTTATCAGACGTGTTATCAAATGTTTATCCAAAAAAAAAAATACGTGCATACTTCTGTATTTGTAGTGTTATGTTATAACATGCGGTAGATAAAAGCATTGTTACATAATACAAATCTTATTAAACTGTGACTTCTAAGATTAGTCGTCTTGACGCACACTCTCGCAATAGTTTATCAATTAAATTCTGTGATAAAGAGAGACGATATTACAGGCAATTCCTTACTAAAACACAAATTGCCATTAAATCCGACACACCATGTTTCAATATTAAACTTTACGAGATCCAGATCCATTGTTATCTAGCTCAAACCGACCGTGTTTAATTCGCGCTAACCGGCGCACGTGAACAGTATACGATGAACCACGAAAGAGGACGCACGCACTTATATCATAGAACGTTTTTATTAAAAAATAAAAATACTATGTCCCAGTGCCGAACTTTAGATCTGAGCCTTTGAATAAAAGAAAGTTTTCTTTTTTTAAATGAGGCAATAAATTAGTTTTTTTTTTATTCAAAATAAATAAAAATGTAGTGGTGTAAGTGGCCAGTGAATCTCTCTGTGATAGTGAAGTGATACTAGTGTTAAAATGATAGTATTAAGTTGGTTAGCCGTTATGTTGGTGGTCCGTCTGTTTGTACACAACAGAAAGATTGATAAGAAGTCTGAAAATGTGAGTTTTACACTTATTTTCTTACTGAGAATGTCTTTGATAGGTAGATTTTTTGACGGAATGTTACTGTAGCAGCTGTGATTGGTTGGCCAAAATATAAGAAAAGCCAATCATGTTGGCTGAAAATGAGATTTAATAGCGCATTCATTTATATTGACTTTTCGTCGTCAACATGATAGAAAATTGTCTATTGTTCCAATACTGGACCTATAAAAGGTACATTTGCATAAGAAAATAGCGATGTCTAAATGGGAGTTTTAATCTTCAGAATGCCCTATGTCAAACATTGAAATAGCTGCTAACAAGCTGCGCGTGCACATCTTATTACTGTAAATGGTCACTCGCTATTAAGTTACATTTAGAACTACTTAGAAACAGAACAAGGAACTTGCAGTTTCGTATGACGATCTAGATATTATCTTGAATTAAATTTCTGCGATAAATTCAACACGCGCTGCATTATTTCGTACAAATATCATTAATATTGTGTGTACAAAGTTCGATGTTAAAAAAATAAATTTTTGTCCATTACAATCATCATGAAACCATATCATCATCATCCTCCAACCGTATTCCAATTTATTTGGGGTTGACAAAGAATGCCTTCTTCTTCCATACATCTGTATTTGCTGTCATCTCAATAGTAACCTCCTTCCTACCCATATCATCACGTAATCCATTCACCGTTTCTTTGGTCTTCTTCCACTCTTGTAACCCTCCGCATTAATACCCAAATCTTTTTCACACAACACCGTCTCATATGTAAAAACAATATACTCCAAATATTGTTTCTGAAGAAAATTTCGAATGCTTCTTACTTTTTCACACACAAAATTATTTGTTGTATTGTGTTAACACACACACACAGCCACGCGCACCCACACTTTCATAACCAATCACGTTCGTAACTTTCAAATACAAAATGATGAATAAAAATGTAATATTAAATATGACATTCTATCCATGAATAACATCGCGCTTTTTTTGAATGGAGAGAGGCAGAAATTACAGAACGCCATCTGCTACGTATTTTATTATTTTTGGAAAACTTACAGCTAACCAGACATAGTAGCGAAAAGCGCGCAGTGCGTGTTATAAAGTTAAGCAATATGACATCAAAGTACCTATCCATTGTTTTGTAAGCTATGTAGGTTGGACCGCAGATCCCACGAGCGGGTGTTACCGGATATAATAATATTTTCATAGCCGGAAATAAACATAATTGATTTATAAAAACATCCACATCCCGGAAAACCATTAGTATATCGTAGAAATGATTATTGCGTGCGGGAATCAAATCCGTGGCGCCCTTAGCCACTGTACCAAACAACATAACATCACGCCTGTAATCCCCGGATGGCTAGGCAGAGGCGTACCTTCCGCCAGTTATATTTAAGTCCCATGTAACAGGCGGTGACCCTTTTGCCATCAACCGGGCACGAAACCAGATTCTGGGCTAGTACTGAGATATTCCAAATAGAAAAATACAATGATACCTTGCCCGACCTGGGAGTCGAAGTCAAGACCTCGTGCTCAGCAGTAGCGCTTCCGATCACTCAGACCAACAAATCGATCAACTAATCAATCAATCAATTGTTGATATATTGCTGTTATTGTTATCGTCGCCGTAATTTATAATCACTATTGTTTTGAAATCTTTTTTTCCGCTTGACCGAGTGTCGTGTTATTTCGCTTACATCTTGAATCGAAGCAAGGTCGAACGAATAATGACAGGAAGTCTTCGACGTATTGTTTCTCTCATAAAACAGATCGTGAAAGATTTCAGCGTCTGAATATTAAAGTTGGGAGTGTTACGTATCGTTAAATATTTCATGCGTAGTATTGATTACTTCCTGGCGTAACCATTTGGTTCAATTACTGTCTTATCGCGAGGGTAAGCCACTATGCCAGTATTATAAGAAAACAACACGTAACAACGTAAATTATTGTCCCATATCTAACAATTAACATATTAATTAGCTTAAAAACATTTCCAACGTCAACTCGTGCGCGCAATCTTGATACATTTACATAATACTACACTTACTACATGCACAAGCTTGAACCGTAACGCTATTTTGAGAAGAAGAAAAAAAAAAAAAAAAAATGTTGTTTATTTGCCACAGAAGACGTACGTGAATATAAAAGATAGATTAGTACTTGAAATTGAAACATGCGCTTTTAGGCATAAAAGGCATTCATTCTGCCACTTTGAATTTAATAGTATGACTGATGTTTTGGGAAAGTCACAACAGTGAATATTCAGCCTCTTTCGGACTTTTATCACAATAAACTTAATTGATGTTACCATCTTAATCGCCATCAGCTCCAATGACAAGGTTCTAAGTATTAGTTCAGTAGCGACCTAAAAGGAAGCGTCATATTAACACTATCTTACATTCACAGGACTGGTGGAAGGTAGAGGTGAATGACCGCCAGGGCTTCGTGCCGGCCGCCTACGTCAAGAAGATCGATGCCGGCCTTTCTTCCTCGCAGCAGAACCTCGCCGACTCCAGCTCTATTGCTGCTAGGCAGAACCAGGTGCGTACAATAAGCCCACCTTACAGATACAAATTATTATCTATCAAATATTTTCAAATTAAGCTTTGTATTTATTGATTTTTTTATCCAGATATGAGCCTGTAGCCTCATAGGCATTATCACAAACAAAATAAATAGAATAATAAATTTCGTGTAACATTTTCTGCCGGACAAATCACCCGAAGTTTGTAACAGGCCTATTTTTGGTTTGTTAAATAGTGAACTGCAAAATGTATTTTCTTACAATTCAACGGCCATCTTCGTTGGCATATGAGTAAAGATCCACTCAAATGAAAATTTCAAATTTTTAACAACATGCAGCCATAATCGCTGGGTGCATAAAATGTATTGCAAAATCTTTCCTTATTCAAAGAAACTGAGCACTAAGGAAGAACAAAAAACTCCCATACAGTGCTCAAGTAGGGGATGACGATTATGTATGGAATTTCGTCGTTTATGCGTATGGAACACCCCAATGGAGAAATTGCAATTATTAACATACGTCAATGCCGTTCGAATATTAACAGTCACATAAATCTAACTTAAACCTATGTTCTTAGATCGAGGGTCAGTACGACAACCTGCTGGGCTTGGCTCGCGAGAGACAGAACAAGCTCAATGAGACCGTCAAGGCTTACGTGCTGGTGCGCGAGGCCGCTGAGCTCGCCACCTGGATCAAGGATAAGGTATGTTGACTATCATTACCCTATTTTCTACTAATATTATAAATGTGAAGTTTGTGAGAGTGTTTTTGCGTTAAAGAGTACCAACATCGAATGTTTGTTATGAGGTTTTTTTCCAACATCCATTATCTTGAAGTTCTCTTTATTTTTAATATTGTACGCCTTAAAAAAATTATTTCAATACATATAATATATAAACTGTTAGAAAAAGCACCTTTGAATATCGAAATTACCAATAAAATAAAATATAAATCTTAACATTTTTCTCACACACACATCTATTCGCAGGAGATGCACGCCCAAGTCCAAGACGTGGGCGAAGACCTGGAGCAAGTGGAGGTCATGCAGAAGAAGTTCGACGACTTCCAGAACGACTTGCGCGCTAACGAGGTGCGGCTCGCCGAGATGAACGAGATCGCCGTGCAGCTCATGACTGTGGGCCAGACTGAGGCTGCATTGAAGATTAAGACGCAGATGCAGGTGAGATTTTGACGACCTATTGCCGACGAATTTGACGACCGATGTGGCGCGGCGGGCGAAGGTCCGCCTGCGACGCAGGAGGTTGCGGGTTCGATTCCCGCCTTGGGACAAATGTTTGTACGATCTACAAATATTTGTTCCGGGTGTTCTGGGTATTTGCTATGTATAATAAAAAATATCTATCTATGTAATGTATTGTATTACGTATATCAGTCATCTAGTACCCATAACACAAGCTCTGCTTAGCTTGGGGCTAGATGATGCTGTGTGGATTGTCCAGCATTATTTATTTATTTGAATGATAATTTTTAAATAGTTAATCAAAAAACCGCGTTTGCACTACGTGTACGCTGCGTACACGTCTGTTGCCAATACCATTTACATGAAAAGGCATTGATGCTGTATGGTCAATTTTACGTAATGTATGGGGTCATCATGGTAACATTTAATAGAATTAGGAACTATTTTTTTTTTTCAGTTATATATAGCAGTCTCTGACCACAAACTACCAAGTGATTTTAAATCGGTTATCTCTTGCCACCTTTTAAGATATTTTTTAATTTTTATTAACACATTTTAATTTTTATTATTTTTCTTAAAGTATTTCTATTCTTAAATACTGAGTCGAGATTACAAATAAAACAAAAAATAAATAAAAACATCCTCACTTTCAAAAGAACCATATTGGTTAGTTAACTTCGTCGATATGTATGAAAACGCATAACTAATCACGTACACAGTGAAATAACGCAGACTATCATCATATAATGAACCAACATTATATTAACATTCTAAGATGTAATATACATCGCAAATATTGACCGTGAATCGTGATACAACAATTTACATGATGTGTTTGGTATACAAATATGAACATTTACATATTACGTAGTCCTTGCGCTATCATCTGTAAGCCTTTACTATCTTTTACGATTAGATAAATAGGCATATGGAGTTAAGCTGTACAAAGTGTATGCACTTGACACTGTGCTGTCTATGATATGGAAATAGTTGTTTGATCCGTAAATCTACTCTACGGATTAGCGAATAGGCTTATTATTACCTCGACATGACTGTGCTAAAGTCGTAAGGTACTACGAAAATAAAAATGCATGTTTTAACATGTTCTGGCACACTCATACACCCGGTCCTGACACAGGGAATGACATTAAGCATTAAAAGCACATAGGATAAATATTAGTTTAATATTTTGTTGTTGTATTTTAAATATTTGAGTTTAGTCTTGAAATTAAGAGTTAAAAAAATACTTTAGATTGTGAGACTGTGTATCGTTCCCTGCTTTCCATAACGTGTGACGTAATATAAGGATTAAGGAGAGTAAAGTAGTGAAATACAACATCTAATTACTGTCAACACTGCCTTCTTCCTGAATATCCTCTACATAAAAGCAATTCCTCCCCACAGGAACTGAACTCCAAATGGACGTCCCTGCAACAGCTGACGGCGGAGCGCGCCGCGCAGCTGGGCTCGGCGCACGAGGTGCAGCGCTTCCACCGCGACGTGGACGAGACCAAGGACTGGATCGCTGAGAAGGAGGCCGCGCTCGCCACGGACGACCTGGGCAAGGACCTGAGATCTGTGCAGACACTGCAACGTAAGTAACAGCTCTAATTTATGGTTTTAAACGCTTTCACGAGATTATTAGCTTTAGTTTGTCTAGAAAACAACTGTGTCGTTGGTCTAGCGGTCGTAAGCTCTACTGCTAAGCGATAGGTATTGGGTTCGATTCCCAAGTCAGGCAAAGTATAATTGAGTAGTAGCCTGAAGTCTGGATCCCGGTTTTTGGCAATAGGCTCGCCCTCTTTTACATGGGACTTAAACATAACTGGTGTGCAAGCTATAGGTATAAAACAGGCGTGATGTGTTACTGTTTAAAAACCAAAATTCACAATCAATTTTATTTTCTCTACAGGCAAACACGAAGGCCTAGAACGTGACCTTGCAGCCCTGGGCGACAAGATCCGTCAACTGGACGACACGGCCAACCGTCTCATGTCAACACACGGAGACTCTGCGGATGCCACCTACAGCAAGCAGCGTGAGATTAACGAGGCCTGGCAGCAGTTACAGGCCAGGGCTAATGCGAGGAAGGAGAAGCTGCTGGACTCTTATGACCTGCAGAGGTATGTCAGCAAACTGTTTTTAGTATTTGACCAGAGCTTGAAGGTTTAAAGGTTCACCGCGCGATCTGAACATAATTATAAAGAACACTATAGCATATGCCTTCGGGCAGTAGCCGACCAACAGGCCTAAATAAAAACTTTTCTATAGCCTAAAACACTAGACACTAACGTCAAAATATATGGGCATGGGACATGACCATGTGGAAAGGAGTCACGTGACATCTCTATAGCTAATGTAAACTCCATACAATTTGTTATTTCCGTTAGCGTTAATGTTTACAGAAAAGAGGCCCCCAGCCAAAGCACCTGCTTGGTCGGAGAATCCTCACACAATATCATAAAAATAAGAACCAGCGCGTGCGCAATGTTAATCTGTTTGACAGTGAAAACCTGCGCTGCGGCTTCACCATCTCGATTGGCAAAATAAAAATCCGAACATAACTCTTTAGAAGTGATCTAGATTCTAGCTAGAACAACTAAATTAGAAGTGAATATTAAATAATATCTCCAAATCATCTTGTATCTTTCTATACATACGGTTCACATAAACATTATAACCCAACAGGTTCTTATCCGACTACCGCGACCTGATGGCATGGATCAACTCCATGATGGCCTTGGTAAGCTCAGACGAGCTCGCCAATGACGTCACCGGCGCTGAAGCGTTGCTTGAAAGACACCAGGTAAACACCCAGTACTTTAATATTATAGTATTATAAAGTTTTGGTTACTAACACTGTTATTAGCACATAAAACTGGATATTTACCTTGAAAAGTGCCAAAATAATCGAAAGCTTAAACCAAATGTACGCAAACATAATAATCAGCCTTTAACGGTATACTGACAACCTTTGTCAGTTGTAAAAAGTCTTAATTTTGTATGAACAACAGCTTTGCGTCAAAGTTGAATTTGTAAAACTAATACAAAACACAAACAAAAAGAAAAACAAACGAACAAAAAAAGCTATTTTCTTTTCTGTGGTTGGGACTCAAGAGATCTCTGAGAAAGAGGTAGTTGGCGGTAATCGGCCACGCGGGCTCTTCAAATATATTAGGGTTTCATAGCCGAATTGCAAAAATGAAACCTTTATAATTTTGTCCTGCTCATTCAAATGTCTCAACCACGTCACTAGGCACACGGCAACCGACTAACTTCATTTTTCCGATTTTGACAATTCAACTTTGACAATTCAAAAGTACCTGTAATTGGTTTATTTGAAATAAATGCTTTGACTTTTACTTTGACTCGGACACTATTGGCACAATAAAATTTCGAAGGAAGATATATTCTATACACCGCTAAATAATGGCGAATATCCAGTGGCATGTGCTAATAATAGTATATAAATATATATTCATTGTAAATTATTCCCGTTTGGTCCTCAAGTGACTAATAATGTGATGTCAATACATCTCATTAATAACACAGGCCTGCAAAATGAAGGTCATAACTTCCTCTCTGGAATTTGATAGCTGATTCTGGAGTATTTTGATGCGCTGATTACGAATATGTACTTAGTTTTTCTCCATCACCTCCTGATTTTTCAAAAAAGCTACAGATAGAAAATTGAGAAAAAAGACAAGTTTTCACTTAAAAAATTATATATTTAAAAAAGTACTTAATTTTTAACTTAATAAACTATTAACACGTAATAACAACTTATTGCTGGGTTAAAATACACTTAAATTTTATTTGTGGAACCTGGTCCTTTTTTCCTGGAAGCTTCTGTTGTGCGATTTTCGCTTATATTTCCGGTTTGGATCATCACGCTTCAACAACCAACAATAGTCCGCCATCATGCTGACATTCCATCTTCCTTGATACCGGACTTCAAGCTCTTTTAAATCTTGGTGAAATCTTTCACCTTGTTCTTCGCTAACGGCTCCTAGATTTTCTGGGAAGTAATCAATGTGCGAATTCAGAAAATGAAGTTTAACGCTCATATTACAACCCATTACACCAAAATTCGTTATCATTTTGGCTACTATTTCTTTATAGTCCGAGCTTTTATTGTTCCCCAAAAAGTTTTTTACCACTTCCTTAAATGATTTCCACGCTTGTAACTCGACAAGTTTAGGTTGCAAGATGCGCACTTCGACTGTTAGTTTTCTAATTCAGAGTAGGTACTTATACAAAAAAAACCTTTTGTTTTCTTCATTATACCCTTTTTGAACAACATTAACAACAATTAGGCAATATCACCTAAACATCGTGTATTAAGAGCTCATTACTAAATGAAGCCAAAATGACCCGTTTTCGAAATGGTTAATGCGAATTACTTACACTTATTATGTAGTAATTAACAAATTACTGATTTGCATTCATTTCTATGTCGTCTTAAACTAATTAAATGCAATAAAAATTAAGCTGAAGTAATTAAGTGACGTTTTATAGATTTTAAAATGTATGCGCTCAGACATTTTTAGTTAAAATCTTAAATATTCAATATCAAAGAATCCTGACGTGATAGAATTTTTTTATTATTTTTCTCGTAATCAGCACATCAGAAACTATATAAAACGTTAATCAGATCTCAGAGAGGAAAACCATTGCAGACCTGTGTAATGTTTGAATGTATAAAGTTTGGTGATGACTAGATTAGTTTCATTACATTCAAAAGTGCAGTCAGATGACAGATCTAGTAATGGATATGTCGCAGTAAGATGGTTGAAGCCTTAATATAGTTACATGTATCCGATATAGTTATATGAAATCGTATATTGCTAGAACATGCTCGTATCATAGTTATATCCCTATTAAGGGACTATATGTCTATAGAAAACAACAATTTCGTATGCAGACGTGCACGCATCCGTTTAGCTAGAAGGACGCATACGCATATAAAACAAAAAAGATGAAGTCAGTTCAATAAGAGTAAGTCCCTAAGACAGTTATAAGCAGCTTTCATATAATTATATCACGTCTGAAACCATCTTTCTGTGATCCATACATTGGCTCCATATATTTGTATCCGTCATGCAAGTTATATTTCTCGCTCGCATCAAACTTCATCGTTAGCGAGACATAACTTCCATGAATAGTTCAAAAACCAGTTAAATTCTAGGTATTGTGTAAAATTCCAAAAATATCCACAAAATTGGGGTTGAAAATTGGCAGATGTTGGGTATTAGAGAACAACTATCACATGGTAACTGTGTTTCTAGAGCCAGCGTTTGGAGATAGACGCGCGGTACGGCATTTTGCCGCAGGTCAGACGCATTGCACGCATGTGTGCCCCAGGCTTACTACCATTCTTGCAAGTCTAGAGTACTATATTTTTAGGGCTTGTGTTCACATGCATATAGGCAACCCTACTTATAAATATTGCCACGGCAATTGTATGTTTAAGTAGACATTTTATTTTATAAGTAAGGCGGAAGGTCTGTACTGCAGTAATGATTGTAACCTCGCATTCACTTTGATAGGTATGTGATCAAATTATAAATCGTAACTAAATGGTTGTTTTAGATGATTTATGCAGTTTCTATGAGACGTTGATTGCTTATCATGTAATATTCGTATGTATACTGCGTTTGCAGTTTATCTTGCAAAAATGTAAACCAATATGTTGCATTTGGAAATATAACTTGAAACACCCACGCATAAAGTTCAATTTGCACTACAACTTCAACGGTTTTTATGACTTTTTTAATAGCACTAGTCATTGTGAAATAGACTTAATGAACACACAAATAAAATTGAGGTTTTGTTGAAATAAAAATAACATAAATTGGAAATATGGATTTGAATATAGAATAGGAATATATATCAATGAAGTTAGTAGTCCAATGTAAGCCGACTCAGTCTTCAGAATACACAAGTCCTACAAAATATAACGCGTGACTTGCAAGAACTCTATAATATACACCCGTGTATGCAATAATACGCATTAATATACACTCCACTCGATGTGCTGCTGTTTACAATCTAATTTATTTAAAATTAATGTATTTAGTGGCAGGGGGTAGTTACCCTAACAGTTTAACTATAATAAACTTAACAGGCAAATACACGACAACCTTATTAACAGTTTTAATTGTTTTTGTACTTTATTTTGGACTTTTTCTATGTTGTGATAAAGTACAGTCAACCAAAAAGGTGTTTCGTAAAAAATATATAAAAATGGCGATATAAATCGGTCACAAGATCCTTTTGTTCGCTTTTCTTCTCTGAATATCATCTCGTGTTGTTACACATTTTAAGTTGATTGTGCTAGTTTTCCGTGTGTTTTCAAGGTGTCTTCAGTTTGTCTTAAATGTTTTAGTGTGTGTGAATTTTTACTTTCCGTACAATCTGTTTCTTCTGTTATTTTATTTATTCTATGACAGTCTGTTTTCGTGCTATCCACGGTTATTTCATTTTTGGTGTGTGTTGTACAGCTTTCTTTTATAAATAAAGCAAAATTGCATATTTACAATCAGTCACGGCGTGTTTTTGTGTCTATTTAAAATACTGTTGTATGATAACATCGTAAATATTCTTGTCAAAATTCTCAAAAAATTACAAAAGTCAGGCAATTCGTTTTTCACAGCACTTGATAACATGGCTATCAAAAATGACCGCTTAATTTTTTTTTTTTAAATTTCAACCCTATACTAAAATATTCTTCACTGTATAGGAACATCGCACTGAAATGGACGCCCGCGCCGGCACGTTCCAAGCACTCGAACTGTTTGGTCAGCAGCTGTTGCAAGGCGGTCACTACGCCAGCGTTGATATCCAGGAGAAACTGAACAACATGAGTGACGCACGCCAGGATCTTGAGAAGTAAGCACAACACATTATTTACCGAATATTCTGTTTGCACAAGTAAAGGCATATTCTACCAGTCTAGTCTTGTATTTTTTCCAAAACAAGGTTCTTCTAACAATTTATATTCTATCTAGGGCGTGGGTAGGTCGCCGTATGAAGCTCGACCAGAACCTGGAACTCCAACTCTTCTACCGCGACTGCGAGCAGGCTGAGGGCTGGATGGGTGCGCGCGAGGCTTTCCTCTCGCCTTCCTCTAAGGACCAGACGGATGCCGACGCGGCCGCCGACGCAGCTCAGCCGGATAACGTGGAGCAGCTCATTAAGAAGCACGAGGACTTCGATAAGGCTATCAATGCTCATGTAAGTGACAAATGTCCATGTGTAAAATAGACCCTTAATAAGACTTACATGGTAATGCAATAACAGTCTAACCTCCATATAATTACAGCCTTTTTTCCTTCGATACAGAAAACTTGAAAAAAAATACAATATTTTTAATATACGAGTTAATGCTCTAAACGTCTCAGTCCCTACGGGAGTCTAGCTGAACTACAGATAGTAAATTGTTTGTCATTGATCTACGCTTTACAGCTGCTCTCGCCCAAAACTATTAGGTGCTACAAAACCGTTGCGAGAGAAATAAATAAACTTAATAACTTATTAGCTAGTCTCTATAATTTAGTCTTGGTATGTAGTTACAAATAATCATCTTCATTATTACCACAATACTTAGCACACCATCATTATAGTGTATATAATGTATGTATTATTCCTACGCAGGAGGAGAAGATCGCTCAACTGCAGACGTTAGCTGACCAGCTGATGGCATCAGAGCACTATGCCGCTGACGACATCGACGGCAAGCGGCGCCAGGTGCTCGACAGGTGGAGGCACCTGAAGGAGGCGCTCATTGAGAAGAGATCCAGGTATGACTACCCATGCAATATTAAAATTGAGATTAGTCATATTTACATTGAAACGAAATGAAATACACGAAATGTGTTTTACTATTAGGCACACCTCTGCCTTACCCTTTAAAGAAAACAGGGATGATGTTATGAACACGACTGTTACATTGAATTTCTGAAAAGTAAGGATTATGTTAAAGCCACTTCTATTGTTACAGTAAAATAAATATTTAAAAACGTGAAAAAATATCCGAGTGATTATGATTTTTAGGCATAATGTATTGAAGCCTTTATGTTTCATCATTATATCCAAACCTGATCACCTGGCTTATTCTCTTGCGATTCGTGCCTTCGAACAAAGCCTAAACTTGAACTTAAGATTTATTTACTTCTGATAGGCGCTACATTCAGATTTTGAGATAATATTGTTGTGCAGGCTGGGTGACGAGCAGACACTGCAGCAGTTCTCGCGCGACGCCGACGAGATGGAGAACTGGATCGCCGAGAAACTGCAGCTCGCCACCGAGGAGAGCTACAAGGTAAAACACATAATAATGTACCTATGGTTAACAGTATCAACACTGGAAACTGATGAAAATAGGCTTGTCGAAAAATTTTCATTATATAAATAATTAGGACTTCGCCCGAAGTGTTTCGCGTGGATTTTGTACTTCCGCAAACAACTGTTTAAAATCGGTTAAGTAGTTAAACTTACAAACAGTCAAATCTTTGTTCTTTATAATATTAGTTTAAGTGAGCAGGTATCGTAAATGTATCAAAAAAGGTACTATTCAACAGAACACAAACATTTTTTATACCTATCCCAAAAAAGCTCAATGGTCTGGAAATCTCCCCATAAAAATTCAGAAATTTTACGCGATTACTGCTGTTTACTAAAAATGATGTAGCTGGCTAAGACTTGTCCAAAAAATATCGATATGATATATCAATACTTTTTAACATTTTCGACATCTTGGGTTGAGAACATAAGATTTCAGTACCATATTTAGATAAATAAAGTTTTGTCTCTGACGGGTGTATAGCAGTCTACTAACGTTTGCTTGCTCTATCTATTATTTTCCTTGATTAAAGATAAACCTGATATTAACTCGCCTTTCTCTCTAGGACCCTGCCAACATCCAGTCGAAGCACCAGAAGCACCAGGCCTTCGAGGCGGAACTGGCTGCCAACGCCGAGCGTATCCAGTCAGTCCTGGCTATGGGAGGTAACCTCGTGCAGCGCGGACAGTGCAGTGGAAGTGAAGACGCCGTGCAGGTACATTATATACTTCCTCACAATAGACAGACCACTGACAGAGTGGAAATACCACCTTATGTTAATAGAAGCTTTTTTTTAGCTCAAAAACTCTTCTCAATATTGAAAGGAGTAACGATTAACAGTCAAAAATGCTATCAGTCTAGTGCCTACTAAGCATGAGGTCCAGGGTTCGATTCCGGGTCGAGCATTGTGTTATTGAGATTTTTCATTAGAAATTCCTCCGTAGCAGCCCGGTTGATGTCAATAGGCTCACCCCCTATTACATGGGACTTTATTAAAATACATAACAGGTGAAATGTGGGTGTACTTAGGTGAACATAACAATTTTGATTATCCCTCAGGCTCGCTTAGCATCCATCGCAGACCAATGGGAGTTCCTGACGCAGAAGACGACGGAGAAGTCGCTCAAGCTGAAGGAAGCCAACAAACAACGCACCTACATCGCCGCCGTCAAGGATCTCGACTTCTGGCTCGGAGAGGTGAGAACTTTGTCTTATACACACATGGGTAGAATCGGCTTTATCATGAACGACTCCGTAAAATGGTTAAGAGTTAAGAAAGATAGTTAGAAATAGCGTTTATTTAGCACAACGAACTTATTTCTTTGTGCTAAATAATAAAAACAAAAAATAAAATATATTAGTATGATAAAAGAAACAATAACAAAAAAATGTGCCTTCGGGCTACACTTGACCTGAGGTTTATGTGTGCCATAATTTTATTATGAACAATATTGTATGTAACTAAAGTCTCATATTGATGATATAACTCAGACATTCATAGAATTTTAGTTATTCCAGCTTTTAATGTATGTTTTGAGACCACCAAATAAAAGAAAATATTCATCATTTTATACTGAACTTTTGATTTTAGGTTGAAAGCTTGTTGACGTCTGAGGACTCAGGCAAGGACTTGGCGTCCGTACAGAATCTCATGAAGAAGCACCAGCTCGTGGAGGCCGACATCCAGGCCCACGAGGACAGGATCAATGGTGAGACAACATTTCAACTATTAAGTCCTTCTGCTGGATTACGGTCGTTGATCTTGATGGTTTTCTTTTTCTAAGCGACCTTGAACCAATTTAAAAAGGGTATAAAGATACTAGATATTCGCTATTTCTCAGTACCATATCATATTCCAAATATCGTGTACTGTCTCTCTGGCCTTACCCTATATCACTATGGGGCTGTGTATAAGTACGAGCACCCGTAAGTAACGTTCGTCCCTCCGCACAGACATGAACGGCCAGGCGGACGCGCTGGTGTCGTCCGGCCAGTTCGACAGCGCCGGCATCGGGTCGCGGCGCGCCGCCATCAACGAGCGCTTCGAGCGCGTGCGCAACCTGGCCGCGCATCGCCGCGCGCGCCTGCACGAGGCCAACACGCTGCACCAGTTCTTCCGGGACATCGCCGATGAGGAGTCCTGGATCAAGTCAGTACTACTTACTTATTATTCTCTACTTCTTTACCCATATATTTCACGGGAAACATACATGACACGAACTGTACTTTAGTTTAAGACATTGGATCTTTAGAAAGACACTCGCACTGGTATGCGTGACAGACACGTCGCTCTACAGCGCAGCTAAACTTTGTTTTATATTCAAAGTCAAAGCTAGATTTACGGCCGAGCACTACTATAAAATACTACGATGTCAGGGCCCAAGCACAAGGCATTTGTTTTCTCACTGCGTTTTCGAAGTAGAAAATATACCGTTGACGAACGTTACATTGAACTTATCTTTAAATATCCCGTTGGCCAACGCCCTTTCTTTCAATAAAAGAAAAAAAAACTAAAGCCAGAAAAGTCAAATGTTTTAGAATGGCAAAAAAATATCCCCTAATTTTTTTTTGTTTTTGCAGTTGGTAAAAAAAAATAAAGCAAATTTCAATATTAATCACTTATTATTTCACAGGGAAAAGAAACTCTTAGTCGCCTCAGACGACTACGGCCGCGACTTAACCGGCGTCCAAAACCTGCTGAAGAAGCACAAGCGCCTGGAAGCCGAACTGGCCAGCCACGAGCCAGCCATCCAAGCCGTCCAGGAAGCTGGGGAGAAACTCATGGACGTTTCCAACTTAGGAGTGCCGGAGATCGAGCAGAGACTCAAGGCATTGTCTCTGGCTTGGGACGAGCTGCAGGCGCTTGCAGCTGAGAGGGGAGCAAAGCTGCAGCAGTCGCTGGCTTACCAGCAGTTCCTGGCGAAGGTGGATGAGGAGGAGGCTTGGATTAGGTGAGAATTGTTCAAGTTTTGACAAGATTGCAAGTAATCTAGTGAGAAATAAAGTTATTGGGTTTAGATCTGATTCAAATATTCGAGACACCGCGGGTGGATACATCCAGTAAATATGTTGATGACTAAAACAGTAAACGTTTTTAATTGCTTCTTAAAAAGGTTACCACCTCCATCCTTAGCTAAAAAATATGTACTTCCACAGCGAGAAACAACAACTGGTAGTCGTCGGAGAGTGCGGCGACAGTATGGCCGCCGTCCAAGGTCTGCTGAAGAAGCACGAGGCCCTGGAGGCCGAACTGGCCGCGCGCGGGGACCGAGTGCGCGACCTGTCCGCCGACGGCGAGCGCCTGCTGGCGGCCGGCAACCTGCACGCGGACGCACTGTCGCACCGCATCAGGGCTCTGCAGGTCAATACTCAATTGTATACTAATTAATACGCCACGAGTAGGGAATTTTTATTGTGCGATGCGTGCCTCAAGATAAACGATAACGATAATGTCGTTTTCGAAGTGAAAACGTCTTTAGCCGCGTTGAGCGATTTTCGGTAGGGACAACGGGTGCGCGTCACCAACATGCTAAAATGACCACGTCGCCGACATGCTAGTGTGACGTGTTCCGTTCTAATTTTTCACTTCTGTCGGCAGTCCCCATGACTACCAATTTCATGTTATTTTGTTCTAAAGAATTCTGCTTTTATACAAAAGTTTTTTTATTTAATATTGATTTCCTTTCCCCCACCAGGCTAAATTGGAGAAGCTGACCGGCCTCGCAGCCCGTCGCAAGGCAGCTCTGGTGGACAACTCGCTGTACCTGCAGCTTCTGTGGAAGGCCGACGTGGTGGAGTCCTGGATCGCAGACAAGGAGACCCACGTGCGCTCAGACGAGTTTGGCCGAGACCTGTCCACTGTGCAGACTCTGCTCACCAAGCAGGACACCTTCGATGCTGGTCAGTACTGAATCCACAAGTCAAATGGTTCCTCCTTGACAGACTGCTAATTTATTCAGAAATCTCATTGTCTGACTAGTGGTCGTTAGCACTATTGCTGAGCATGAGGCAAATTGTTGTGGGTTTGGATGATCTGAAATTCCGGAGTCTGGATTTGTGTCATGGTTGGTTGGTTGGCTCCCCCCACACCTAGGTACATCATTGCTCATAAAATAAAGGCGTGAAGTTACGTCATGTTATACTTAAGTCTCATTACAGTTTTTGATGGAAATGTGTGACCACTGAACATGAAAACAATAGCGACGATTAAAAAATACCAACATTAGTTCCACATTTACGAACCTTTTATCTTCACTAAACAAATAGTTAGTTAGTTAGTATCTTTACTGTCTTGCTTTTATTAAAAATAAAAATTTTCTTTCCCCCAGGCCTAGCCGCTTTCGAGCATGAAGGTATTCAGAACATAACCTCCCTGAAGGAACAACTCGTCGCCGCGAACCACGAGCAGACTCCCGCCATAGTGAAGCGTCACGGTGACGTCATCGCGCGCTGGCAGCGCCTGCTGGCGGACTCCGCCGCGCGCAAGCAGAGGCTGCTGCAGCTGCAGGACCAGTTTAGGCAGATTGAGGAGTTGTACCTCACGTTTGCCAAGAAGGTAGGCTTTCTGACCGTGTTACATTTAATTTATCATCATCAGTCTACAGCTGTCGACTGCTGGACATAGGCCTCTCGAAACGCATGGCATTCGTCTAGAGTCTCGGAAAGAAACTCTCAGCTTCTCCAACTGCGACCAGCCACCCTCCTGGTATCTTCACTTCACCTAGAATGACCCTTACGTTTGGATTCGCCGTCTCCACTCTAAAACAAATCCACCCCAACGGTCATCGGTTCTACGACTAATATATCCGGCGCATGAATATTACCACTACAGACTGCTTTTTATGTGAGCTTTGTCGTCAACATTCAGTAAAAACCCGGCGATGTGAAAGGCCCAATGAAATGGAGCATACGAAAAAGAGATCTTTTTTGTTATAAATTATAGTGTCACATTTGACCAGTAATTCACTTGATGTTTTTGGTACACTTGCTTGGAAGTAACCTAAACCTTGCCTTCACACAAAAGATCAAGAAAGACTCGATATAGCCATCTTTGTTTTAGCTACATTTACAACTTAAATTTATCCAGCTATTCAGTGACATAATCTCCGTCGTTTATATAATAAACGAGCAACTGTGGCGGTAGAAAGTATATATCTATTTGTTCCACTTGACACCCACATTGACTAAATAACCATGTTTCCCCAGGCGTCTGCATTCAACTCTTGGTTCGAAAACGCGGAGGAGGACCTCACGGACCCGGTGCGCTGCAACTCCATCGAGGAGATCCGCGCGCTGCGGGACGCGCACGCGCAGTTCCAAGTGAGTAATCAACAAAAATTTACAAAAATACAAATAGACTCCTTAATTTTATCTTTGAACGGAGTGAGGTCACATGCTGTTGCCAACGTGGCCAAGTGCTGATTTACTTTCTGAATCAATCAAAAACAAAAGGATCCAAATGAATTTATTACGAATGTTCTTGGATTGCATTTATTCCTAAAAAGCTGTGTTTCTTTTTCATAGCTTTGGTATGAATTATCTAACATATCTAGAATACACGAATATCATTCAAACTCACAAAACTTTTTTGTTCAATTAGGCGTCCCTATCATCAGCACAAAGCGACTTCGAAGCCCTGGCGGCTTTGGACGAGCAGATCAAGTCGTTCAACGTGGGCGCCAACCCGTACACCTGGTTCACCATGGAGGCTCTTGAGGAGACCTGGCGCAACTTGCGCAAGATCATCGGTAAGCTATATAGGCAAAATTTCCACTAAGATCAAAACAATGTTGCTGTATGAGTGAAAGAGAAATAAAATCAGCCAATCTATAAAGGACAGTAATACCAACCCAAGAATAGTATTAAAAGTCAATGACAACTACTGCTCGTTGCTCTAAAAAAAACCCTTACTGGAATATAATATACCTATTATCCATGTAGACAGCGTGGTGGCATCACAATCGGTAAACCTTGTACATTTTTACATTAAAATACAATTTAAATGTAATAAGGTGTTATAAAAACCTAGCTTTGTCTGACATGGCGGTGCTTCTGCGAAACTTCTTGGCTGATTCCCATAAGCAGCGGTAACTTCCTATCAGAGGCCGAATGCTTGTCTGCCGCCAACATGATTTAAAAATATCAACCACTTGAACACTGTTGTTTCGAAATTAACGTAACGTTGTGTGTGCAGCCGAGCGCGACGTGGAGCTGACGAAGGAGGCGCACCGCCAGGAGGAGAACGACAAGTTGCGCAAGGAGTTCGCCAAACACGCCAACGCCTTCCACCAGTGGCTCACCGAGACACGGTACGTACAACAAACACAACGAGATATTTTCTGAAACCTTTACATACATTAATCTTGGATAAAACATCCTGGTACGACTTTTTGCGTGTGTAGTGTGTACCACACAATTATATCTAGCAATGAAAAAAAGAAAAATAAAGAATCACAGGGCATCGAAAAATTCAACCGCATCACTGTCAACGAGAAAAGTGCCCAGAAGGCTGGCAGCATTGCCACGTTGAATGGCAATGCTGATTCTTTGGACAAAAAGCGTTTGGACAACTCTTCACGTAATCAGCATTTCCATTCAATGTGGCAATGCTGTCATATTTTTAACTTATTGAAATAAATACAGGTAATTTATTGATTTTGCACTCATCATGCAGTCAATATTGGTATAATTTTGCAACAATCATTAGTCTGCAAAATTCTAGAAGTCAAGATATTGTGTAAGTAAGTTTAAAGTTCAAAATTGTGTAGTATCCAAGGTGTTGACATATTAATTGGTAAACAGGTTACGGCTGCTAGGCTGGGACGGGTAACGTATTCAGAATGTCGCGTGTATATCTACTAAAATATTTGTAAAAGGATTTACGACTCGACAAAAGTTTCACTAACATATATTCAATCATCAATCATTTTATTCGTTTACGAAAGACGTAAGGTCTATGCGGGTAACTTTTGGCAAGTCGATACAATCGTTCTACACACGTACGTTCTCGATGTCTGTCTGTACCGTTCAGCTTAATGATTGGCTTACTTCTAGTATTCTGTTATGTTATATTATATAATGACATACTGTTACGTATATATCACCTATAGAAATAATAGCTGTACATACATAGGTTCCTAATTAACTTTATGTATTTTACTTAATTTTCTTTACAATTTACTAATTCACTGTTTACTAAAGTTGTGAAACACATTTTATAGATGTTGTGAGTGAGGGGAGAGGAAGTGCACCTGTGTATACACTGTACCTCCTGGGTATTTCTCTGTTGTGACCGGCCGCCGTGATAGGAAGTTGTTCGGGAGGATATTATTTATTATATTCATAAACTAACCGATACGTCTCTTAATCCTCAAACAGCACATCAATGATGGAGGGCACCGGTTCGCTGGAGCAACAGTTAGCCACTTTGCGTCAACGGGCTGGAGAGGTGCGTGCGCGCAGGGCTGACCTGAGACGCCTTGAAGAATTGGGTGAGTAAAAATAGATAATTTACGGAACTCAACCAAGTTAATTCCCTTTTTTTGCAGCAAATCGAGTGAGGCAGGGTGGATATTTCACCCAGCTTTCTCTAATTTACTTGGTCGTCTTAGAACTTTTAGTTTTCTTTTATTCCGGATAGACTGTATTTCAGTGGGTCATTAGGTCCGTTTTGGCTTTGAATAAACATCTAAATGTTTTTTTTTGTTAACAGGCGCGGCACTAGAGGAACACCTGATCTTAGACAACCGGTACACTGAACACAGCACGGTTGGACTGGCGCAGCAGTGGGATCAGCTCGACCAGTTGTCCATGCGCATGCAGCACAACTTGGAGCAACAGATACAGGCCAGGAACCACTCCGGTATGTATATATACCAGTTTCAGCATTATAGTTGTAACGTATCTGCCATGCGTTTGCAGCGCAGACGGCAGTGGCTGCGATATGTGAGTCTTCTGCCTAGGGGCCTCCAAATAATTGAATACGTTCGTCTTAACCTTTCTGGTGTTCATGACTATGGTGTGACGCGATAACTTTGTTGGAACGTCACATACACGATTTAGTAAACCAAACTACATGCAATGTCAATTAATTGTTATTAATTTACACAAAATGACTATCATTCATGAGCACTAGATTTTTATGATACAGTATTAATGTGTCGTTAGATTTGTTGCCATTGTTACTGGTTCTTATAATTTTACTAACATAATATATGTGTCTCTTTGCCAGGTGTAAGCGAGGACGCTCTGAAGGAGTTCTCGATGATGTTCAAGCACTTCGACAAGGACCGCTCCGGCCGCCTCAACCACCACGAATTCAAGTCGTGTCTGCGCGCGCTCGGGTACGACCTGCCCATGGTGGAGGAGGGTCAGCCTGACCCAGAGTTCGAGGCTATTCTTAGTGAGTATATGCGAAAATATATCATCGGGGTTTGAACAAATACGCAAGAGAACCGAAACATCCTAGAGAATTGCCTAGCTTTAATGGTGGGGGCGGCGACCAGGCGAAAAGTTTCGGAGTCACCTTGTCGCGACTCCGGAACTTTTCAGACTTCCGGAACCTGAACGCACGTCATGGGCGCCCTGCAACGTGGATTTCGGCATTAAGACCAGTCGTTGTCGTATCGATGCTTGCCTTTATCAAACATTGCAATATTTTCTGTTCAATTGTTATGTTTGAACACAAAATGTGGTATGTATCTTTAGTATTCAGATCTTTATAAAAGTATGTTTTCCTTCCAGATGTGGTAGACCCGAACCGCGACGGCCAAGTATCCCTCCAAGAGTACATGGCGTTCATGATCAGTAAGGAGACTGAAAACGTCCACTCGTCCGAGGAGATAGAGAACGCGTTCCGAGCCATCACCGCGCACCAGGACCGCTCCTACGTCACCAAGGACGAGCTCTACGCCGTGAGTAACGCTCCAAGTTGTATAGCGGAACTTAGGCAACCCAGAACACAGCTAACCTGTTGTTTTATTCACAGAACCTCACCAAGGAAATGGCGGACTACTGCGTCGCTCGCATGAAACCCTTCGTCGAAACCAAGACGGAGCGGCCCATACCCAACGCGCTCGACTATATCGACTTCACGCGCACACTCTTCCAGAACTAAGCACGCACTGCGCACGTCCGCACGCGCAGTACTGCCTAGCTTTATTTACATAACGCATTAAAATCAAAAAGAAAATTTTGTTTTTTAATTTTGTGCCGTGTTCCCACCTCTCACGCGTGAGTACTGCGCGGTTGGCCGCGCGACCAGCTTGCATTACTATTTCTATAGCACTATTTCAATGTCCCATTTATTCCAAAAGTATATAGACTGAATAAGAAAAAGCATTTCAATCGATTCATATGATAGCTTTAGAGACAGTGTATTTAAAAAACAGTAAATTAATCATGATCAGGCTGCTGATGTCAGTGCGTTGTCGTTTCGGAGGAATGTGCTTGCATTCGTAGTTCGAGCAAGCGCGCACGCCGGACGAATCACGTAGTATGTCGTGACACTACTTGCGTAGGCGCTCTGTACCTTATGGTATGTGTAGTAAGGGCGAGAATTCCTTTTTTCTGATGCGAGCAGAGAAATACGAAGCCGCCAGTCTCTACGACTTACCATCAGTATGCGTTTTTTCCATATATTTCTCTTTGAATTTTTAATATTGACCTTATTGCATTTTATAAAATATTATCATTTGCTAGATAGTGTAGTAAGCTAAGAATAAAAAATCTTATTTTACTATTCGTTTAATACTAATTGTGCTAAGATGCTATTTATTTTTTGTATTCTCCAATTATTATCTTTTCAATAAATATTTATTCCCAAATTAAATTGTTTATTTTCCAATAAAAGTCAGTGGTCCATTTATACAGTCCATTATTTATGTAATAAATTATCTGTAATACATTAATATTATTCCTATCATACAAGTTTCACACATAATATAAACTTTTTAATAAACATTACAGACTACATTTTTAGTTATTAATTTTGTTAACATCACCTTAATAAGTGAAGTTTTAAAATAAAAAGCAAAAAGAAAGTTAGTAATTTACATATTTACAAGAGGTTAAATACTTTGGTATTACAATCAAGAGCATTTTCAAAAAGTTAGTGTCCTAGACTACAAGAGAACAATATTTTTTATGATTATTATCTACATACAATTTAGGTATTAATTAAATTATGTAATCGCCTTCGAGGCGAGTAGTTCTACTGCACAGAACAGACAATGTATTATATTTACAACGACATAATATTTTGGAGAATGAAGCCACTACAACCCAACTAAATATTTTCACATATAAACATTTCATGCAGAGCAAGCCACAGAAAGACGAACAGCAAAGTAGAGTACATTTGATCCAAATTGGAATTAATCTATTCAAAACAAAAGATACTGATAGTGATCAGAAGTGTTTTAGATCCAAGGTTTCTTTCTCCAACAATGTTAGAAGCGCAACTGTAGCACGCTACATCGTAAGTAGCGTGCTACAGTTGCGCCCTCTGCAGTAATCTGTACTCCTGCTGTGAGACGTGCGGCTGCAGCTTGTCTAGCAGCTGCTGCGGCAGAGTGCCCTTAGCCGGCTGCAGGTACGGGATCGTCAGCAGCTCGCGCACCGAGGGCCGCGCGCGGGCGTTGTACGTGAGGCACCACTTCAGTGCTGAGATCAGTGATGGAGGGAGGTCTGTGGGGGGAAATGATGTGATGACGATAATGAGATAGAACTCATATATAAGGTAATCCATTAAGGTGAGGTAGGTGGGTCTGTCTTGTGTCTTTATGTGTAATTGATATCAAATGAGCGAACCTACTGGAGGGACATGATGAGATTAAAAACAGTAAAAACCCCATTGAAATTGATCATTTCGGCCGAAAAAAAATGGCTAGACATAGGCCTCTTCAAGCGTAGCCACCACTTCGACTGACCCTGCACTATCGCCAACTAGCGCATTACACACAAAAAAGATATTGAAAATGTAACTACATAATCACATTTTTTTTTTAAACGTTGCCCCACATTAGGCATTTTTCCTGTTTCGTGGGTGCGTTTACAAACATTTAAGCTCACATACACAAACAGCCAGACTCGGAACAACTACCTGTAGGTCATACAAATATTTGTTCCGTGCGGGGATCGAACCCACAACACACGGCGCAGCAGCCAATGGCTCAACCACTGCGCCAACCGTGTCGTCAAACGTCAAAACGTCAAGTGTCGTATTTATGATATTAATGACATATACTCACGCTCAACGGGCGGATAGTCGATGCGATGGTTGGGGTCCAGTATGGCGGCCAGTTTGGCGAGGTTAGGAATGTGGCCGAACGGGGTGCGCCCGTACACCATGCTGTACAAGATGCAACCCAGAGACCACACATCCGAGCGGAACGAGATCTACAAAACAACAAATATTTTATCCATTACAACTGGATTACTGAAACATGTTTCAGTACTCTACTACTTTTATTTAATTAGCTTCAATTAGGTTAAAGTTGTTTATAGCCAAAGACATTTTGTAATATTAAGTCTCACTCTGCCAACTGCCACAAATAAAAAACCTGGTTACCTTTATGGGAGCACTGCCATCGCCATTAGCCACGCCATACCCCCCGGCGCCGCCCATGAGCGCCTCAGGGCTGATGTAGGAGTAGGTCCCGGTGGCCTGCGAGCGCACCACGGACGTCGCGTCCGAACTAATGGCCGACGCGATCCCGAAGTCGATCAGCTTCAGCCGCCCGCACACCAGGAGGAAGTTCGCCGGCTTAAGGTCCGCGTGGATTACGCCTGGAGACAGATAATTATTGTGATGAACATAAAATTGACATCCCGGGTTTATTAAGCTTATATTGACCCTAAAAGTGAGAACAAGTCAATTATCCTCTATTTTTCTCTTTTCTAACATAAGAGAACATTACCATCAAAAAAGGAATATGTAAGGATCGCAGCAGGTGGAGTTTTGTAGTTTGAAACTGCAGAACGCCACCTTCCTCACATACTCGCATGCATTAGAATTGCTTCGCTTCGATGGGGTTAGTTTAAACTATTCGTTTTTGCCTGTAATGGAAAAAAGGCGCTAGTTTTAGTATGTATATTATGTATGTAATGATGACAATGATGATGAAGATCAATCCTCTGGCTGTAATCATCCAGTCAATATCAGCCATCCCCCGAATATCTTCCTAGTTAGCGAGCGTCCTACACTGGTTACTGTATTAACAGTCGTGAATGTAAATCGTTGCTTACCATGTTCATGGATATAGTGCACGGCATGTAGCATCTCCTCCCAGTAGTGCAGCACGAGCGCGGGCGGCAGGCCAGCGCCGCGCGCCTTCAGGAACGAGGACAGGTCCGTCTCGCCCACCTCCAGCACCATGCGCAGGAACTGATTGGTGCGGTCGTACTCACTGTAGAAATGTTCAGTCAGTTATAAGAAGGAACAAAATGTACAAGAAGAAGATTTCTTGCTGATGGCTGTACTAATTTTTGGCTAATTGAGTTTATAAATAACTAATTTTGGTGAATGATGAAAGTTGTTATCATACTGAAGTGTATTTATAATAAAAGATGAACTAATTGACTAACAGACATATCTGTTAGTCAATTAGTTCATCCAGTACTGTTACTAGGAACATTAAATGGTGTGCAAGGCTTCCTTTCATAATGTAGTCATAAAGTGTGTTTGTATTAAGTCTTATTGAGTCTTATTTCTTGGGCTTATCAACTTGACATGAATATTTATCTGAGTGTACTTATTGTAAAGTTCGCCATTTTTTTGTTTTCTTAAACTAACAGAATAATACTTATACTATTATCACTAATACTTATTAAGTTCATCATTTCAGTTAAAAGACATTCACTGCTAGATATAGGATTCCCCCAAAGATTTCCACAACAATAAGTCCTGCGCTGCCCTCATGCATTGGTTTCCTGCGATCTTCACCAGATCATTTGTTAACTTTGTCATGAAAAGTTAATAAGGGTTATTTGAAAATCAACACCTAACATGGTGAGGTAAACTAAATTTCTTATTCCCTTTGAATTTCCAATTAGTGGTATTAAAGTATTAGTAAAGAGAATTGTTCTAGTTGCTTGAATGTAAGTGACTCACTAATCAAACAGCCTGATAACTCTATCGGAGTTCTGCAGCTCTCTCAGCAGCCGCACCTCATTGATGTAGCCCTGGGCTAACTCCTGGTCAGTAGCCAGGTACACACACTTCACTGCATACTCACATGATGTGCCTACTTCTAGCACCTGGAAGTATACAAATAGGGTGAGCCTAATGAAATTTATGAAATGGGATATTTAGAGGCCTGAAAATGTTTTTGTATAGTGTCTTGTTTATGTGTTACTAGCTTCCACCTGCAGCTTTGCCCGCGTGGTTGGCTGATAAAAAGTAGCATACGTCCTTCCTCAGGATGCTATCTATCTCTCTGCCAAATTTTATTGAAATCCGTTGTGGTTTTGCCGTGAAAGATGGACAAACAGATATAAACACTTTCCCATTTATAATATACTAGCGGCCCGCTGCAGCTTGGCACGGGTATAAAATATATATATTATGCAAATATACCTCCCTCTTCAATCACTCTATCTATTAAAAAAAACTGCATCAAAATCCGTTTCGTAGTTTTAAAGATTTCAGCAAACATAGGGATATAGGGACAGAGAAAGCGACTTTGTTTAATACTATGTAGTGAAGTAAGTATCATCATCATCATCATATTTGGCTCTTCTACAATGAGTACACTATTACAATTATATATTCACACATTACAAACTTAAGTCTAAGTGCCCCATCACTTAACAGACAATAGAACAATAGGATACTATAAAAATAATTACTTTTATAATATTTGTTTTATTTTTTTTTAAATTAAATATGCACATGTGATACAGATGAGTGAGGATCATATTTTGAGGCAATTTTTGAGAACTTATGTGGAGGCTTTAAGGAGTAGAAGAAGACCAAAACAACAATATATGGATTATGTAAAAGATGACATGGCTAGTGTTCGAAGACGGTGATTTATTTCTGTTCAGATGACAGTAAATGGAGATGTACGGAAGAAGAAAACATGCAGCCCCAACCTCAAATGATTTAAAATGGGCAGGAGGATAAATAATGCTGGACAATCCACACAGCATCATCTAGCCCCAAGCTAAGCAGAGCTTGTGTTATGGGTACTAGATGATGTCATATTAAGCAATACTTACTTTATACACTTCACTGGACCCTCCAGTGCCCAATTTCTTGATAAACATGTACTTCTTGTCCTTTATACTAGTGGTCTTGAACAATATCTTTGAACTATTGTTGACCACACCCTGAGGGTATGAGGGTGTAGCCACATATGACGCAGGCATAGCTTTCCTATTAAGTGGGGTCTCAGGTACTGGGACTTGAATAGGGGCTGGTTCTGCCCGAGGTGGGGGGCAATGAGGCTCATCTTTAGAAGGGTTTTGTGAAAACAACTCGACTCTCACTCTATCCCTATTCTGTATGAGAGCTTTCTGAGGAGTCTTCTTATGACTTTGTTTAGATCCGGGAGTAAATTTTCTGATACCGGACTTAATTTTGGGTGTCGCTGATTTTATCTTCTGACTACTGTTTGGTACTTTGGCTACCTCTGGAGTCCTTTTAACACATGAGTTTTGTGATCTTGTGTTGCTATTATTCTGTGGCATCAACACACTACGCTTTTTGGCTTCTGAATTTGGGTTTACATTCGATTTTGATTCTGAATTTGGATAAACATTCGAACTTTTACTTTTGTGTGCACTTTGAATGATATTATGGTTTTCTTTAGCAGGATAAGTTTGATGGGGGACCCAACGTTCGTGTGAATTATTCTCTTTGTCGTGTTCGTTATAGATGAACTTTTTCTCTGATGCAAACGCTTTTATGTCTTTTGGTTTAGGTTTGACTGTGGGCGTGAAGAAGTCTTTGTTTAGTTTGTTCGCTGGGGAAGCCTTTTTGGTCACTGTCTCGCCGAATGAGTTGTCACTATCGTCGGCAGAGGAGAAGCTGGCATCCGGACTTTCAGCTGCATTCTTGAACGGCATCAAGTTCGCCAGCAAAGCCGACATTGGCATCGGAGCGAACTTGATGCTATTCGACGTAGATTCCGTGTTACCACTCATGTTAGCGGTGTTAATGCATTTGATAAAAAAACCCGAAACTATGTCACCACTTTCCATACAGTTCTCACTTAATTTTATATACAATAAGTAGTTTTCGTTCTATTATTTCCAAACTCGTGCTATAGCCGTTGAACTTTTGAACATTTGACAGATTTGACAGCAAAATATTTTGCTTGGTCGGAGGGTTACCATACAAAAAAAAACATTTAGTCGATTTAATACTAATTGTACTTCCAGAATTGTTTTTTTAATTAACACACAAAAAAACTAATGATATGCTAAAATCTATTGCCCTCTTTCCTTTGCAGTGATT
This sequence comes from Phlogophora meticulosa, assembly GCA_905147745.2. Taxonomy (NCBI): domain Eukaryota; kingdom Metazoa; phylum Arthropoda; class Insecta; order Lepidoptera; family Noctuidae; genus Phlogophora; species Phlogophora meticulosa. The sequence goes on from LR990519.1 coordinate 17,727,484, forward strand.
AGTGCTATTTCTTCAGTCTTTATAAGTTATCCAATATTGGACTTGATTGTTTCATGATGGCATGCATGATGCAGCTGACCCACGCGGGGCCATTCCTCAACAAGTCTTGTATGGTTACGCCCTGCGCGGAGACAAGATGTCTGGGAAAAACATACAAAGATGCCTTTCGGCGCGGGCGTCTAAAGCTTCGCCCGCGAGCCTTGGATGTGGTGTACCTTTACGCTATTTCTATCGTATCGTATGACCTTTGTTATTGAAATCACTAACAATTTTTTCCATTTACACCTGCGAGGTGGGGTGAATAAGATTATTCACCCCACCTCGCACGTCGGGCGCCTCGGGCGCCCTACACTACGTTTAACATGATATTACTATTAGATAATAGTAATATCATGTTAAACGTAGTGTAGGACGCCCTCTTATCAGGTGGGATGACGATCTGCGAAAGACTGCAGGCAGATGCTGGATGCGCCAAGCTGAAGACAGTGCGCTATGGCGCTCAATAGGAGAGGGCTATGTCCAGCAGTGGACTAGTATAGCCTGATGATGATGATGATGATGATGATGATGATGATGATGATGATGATGATGATGATGATGATGAATTTAATGTTATGTATGCCTACATGACTTTTCATATGTAGAAATTGCGATGAACCTGCCAGCGTGGCTGACGATATGTTTATTGTCTCTAACAAAAAGTGCGGTGTGGACGTGTCGCTGCCGTATTGCCGCAAGTCTGAACCAATTCGCCAGGCAAAGGAAGTGTTTATAGTTACTTTGGTTTTTTTTAAACGCTAGGAATTTCTCCTTTGTCGTGGGTGCGTTTACAAACATTTAAAGTCATTGTTCCGTGCGGGAATATAACCCACGATACGCAACGCAGCAGTCGATCGCTCAGCCACTGCGCAAACCGTGCCGTCAGATTCGTTGGTGTGATAGTGTATCCATGGAGTCCATACTAAAGAAAAAGGGTTCACAAAATTATTATAAAAAAAACTACTTTTTGTAATTAAAATTCATAGTATAATTACTCAGTACATGATTACAGATTCATTACAATAATATTAAACAATAAATAATCGTTGCAGAAACATTATAATAAATAAATAATTTGATTCAAGATGATTCGGTTTCATCAGATTTAGTAGGATATCTACAGTCAATACTCCCACACTCGCACTTCATCCATTTTGATTTCACTGACCAGAATTTATCTCCATAGTCGAACCTGCAAAAAAGGAAAAATAAAGATTTATGAAAAAAGTAAATAAGACCACCAACTAGATTCAAGGAAGAACGCGATAATGTGTTATTATCCTATTCTAATTAGTGCAGCAATCGTATTAGGTTCTTATTGAAGTCTAAGAAGACTAGTAAAATTAAAAATTTAGGGGAATTTTATAACAAACTTTTGACCATCATATTTATCATATAATTTTGTAGTTTGAAAATGTGATTTTTTTATACGATAATTTTAACTTTAATTTTATATAATTAAGTGTAAAACTAATATTCCAGTTAGAAAAAAATCCAACTAACAATCGGTAACCTAAATTAATTAAATTATCGTATTTAATTAATTTACGTACCGATTTTTACAAAAACATAGGTATTCCAACAAAATAGGTAACTTTTGAGTATCGTAAGTATCGACATACGATTTTCAAAAGACACCTATTTTACTGTCGTGAATTTTGACACAATTTTCACGATGTAACTCTTGCCAAGCACGAATTATAGGTCGGAGTTCTTCTATCAGAGTAAGGTTTACGATGCAACAAACATCAAAATGAAGTTCGGTTGAATCCGGACCGACCGAACGAATAGAATGAAGTTCGTAGTAGGAAACGTCCGAATATTCGGCCGATATTCAGAAGAGACTTCGAAGTAGACACCCAGCCTTCACCACTTCCTAGTTTTGGCCAGCTGCCACTTTCAGGAGGAAAAGATGGCTCAACAAACTCCCTAGATAACACTCAAACGCAACACAATTTTATGTTGTCGTCAAGTATTATACACTCTTTGTCACTTATTTCTTTTAAAAACAGAATATTATAGAAGCCAGAGATAAAACAAAACTGGTAAACGAATATAAATGGGACAATCTACAGTCAATTTTTAAACTGTTTATTGCTTCGTTTTTCTGATACTCACGTAAACTCCTCGTCCTGCTGTATATCGGTGGTGGCAAACAGTACGACAGCGGGGAGTCTGAGGTCCCTGGTGTCCGTGAACACCCGGACAGGAGCAAGGTTGGGGTGACAGCTGTGGTTCACGAATCGCGCCGCGCTGCCGAACTGGGCCGCGTCCACGCACAGCTGAGTCTTATCTGAACATTGCTGGAAATAATAAGGCATTGATAAAAAAGAGTGGAGCTCATGGGGTTAATAATAACGGCAGTATGGGTTGATTGAAGGTTAAACTAAGCTTGCTGAGGTCGGTGCGTGGGTAGGTGACCATCCATTACAAATTATGATAAGTACGTGCCTCAGAAGGCACATTGAGACGTTGGTTCTGGTTGTCATTTGTAACTATGGCCATCGAGTCAGAAACCCGAGAGTCTGACAACCATTTTTCAAAGAATATTTGTTACCCGGTAACTACGTTGTAGAGTTTAGATAGGCATTCCTTGGATGTAAAATCCTGGTTTTCAGCTGCAGCTGGTAAGATTAGAAACCAACCCCAACATATTTGAAGAAGGCTGATGATGATTACAAATATTTTTTAGATCTAGCTAGACCTAGAGCTTAAGTATTTACTTTTTTAAGTATTCTATTTTTTTGCTCGTTCTATCTAATTTGTTCACCAGCCATGGTTAAACATGTTGTGGCAAAAATATCTGTAACACCGTAATAAGCATCGTAAATTGTATTATTATCTACACATATTTGAACAAATAAATAAATGTTTAATGTTGAATGTTTCCCCTACCTCTAGCAAGTCAGGCTTAACATCAAGCGCGAACATGTAGTGGTCGGCGGGGCGCGTGTCGGCGTGCGGCAGCGGCAGCAGCTCCCCGCAGTACAGCGCCACCGGCGCGCCGCGCGCCACCTGCTGGCGAGCGCGCAGCCCCCAGCCGCGCGCGCCGGCGCAGCGGAACACCTGCGCGCGCACCAGCACGGAGCCGGCGCTGGCCGCGCCGCTCACGACGCTGTTGCCGCAGCGACGCTGGTGGAAGTAATCGGATTACTTACATAGTCTACTAAGCGTAGAAAATCGACTAATTGCAGATTGCAACATCCTTATTTAACCTCTCAACCTACTTAGAGCCTTTGATTAAATCATTTAAATTAAATTAAACCATTAACGAATACAAAAAGTGTCAAGCAATTTGGCGCGCGTGGTACCCCCCATGGTACCTACTTGTTGTCTAAAATAATTGACTTGTTAAACGCAACGCCTAATAACATAAATAACTCATTTGAATTACATCTCATAATTGCGTATCTCAAATTTTCCTTCGGGAATAAATATCTTTAAAATAAAATGTGGAATCTCACCAGGTTGCAGCCACACGTTTGGTTGCACTCGAACAGCATGGGCGGGTCGTGGTACGGGAAGCTGGCCTGCAGCCGGCCGCGCGAGTACCAGCAGCGCACGCCGAGGGCGCTGCAGGCGCAGGCGCCCGACGTACAGTCTCCTTCCTTACACTCGCAACCCTGTTGAAACAGGAATTGTAGGAGTATTTTATTGTCTGGGTAGAACGAACTTCGTGACAGTTAGAAAAATCAACAAAAATAATTATAGTTGATTCTAGTATATGCTTTATACACTATCTATCAACATCGGCCCATTCCATGTGGCCCACCAAAGAAATCTCCCCTAAGGGGGATCTCAGAAACGTATGTCCAAGATTCCCTCCTAAGCCAGGAGGCCAAAAGGGATTTAGAACTACAGAAATTTCCTTCAGCTTTTCCCCTTGACAATTAACCTACTAGACCGGAATATATGTTATTACTTTTTATGTATCTTATTTATGGCCTTCTCAATATTTCGGGGATGCCACTTGCCAGCCAGACTACAGCATGCCCATGTTAAGTTTGCAGGTCAGGGCGGTACTGCTTGTCAAAGAATAATGCAGTGAAAAATCAAAGCATTTTATTTTAGTTCTGTTTTTTCTCGCCTGCGCCATAGTTCCTGTTATCCTTACAGCGTATGGGGTCACAAATCCAAATATGTTTCATATAGGCTATAACATAAAAAAAGTTTTAACTAACCTGCATGGTGCTGATAGTGTTATCAACATTGATGGGTACCGGCATGACGTGCTTCGTGACGTATGTGAAGTCGTCCGGTAACGGAGTGTCGTCCACTTCATTTACGCACGGGATCGGAAACGGTTCGCGGCCGTTTGAGATGTCACTGCAGACAATTTTGTGTGAAAGCCGAGATATTGTTGAATGGTAGAGACTACAAAAGGTGTGACTTACTTATAACTGTTTCTATTAGTGCAAAAAAATAACTCAAAAACTCTATGCAATTCAAATAAGAATAGGATCGACTTTGCGCAATATTGTGACGTCATAGCTGTCAATACACTTGAAAAGTACGGTAAATTAGCCAAATTTAATATTTCATTATTTAAAGTCAACATTCGTTTTTTTAAACTAAAAGTATAGTTTTAAAATACTAATAATGACTTTAAATAGTATGTGTATAAACTTCTTTCTTATTTTCATCTTTTGCATCAATTCGCCAAAAAGAAGTTGCCCTACCCAACTTGTTTGAATTGACAGCTATGACGTCACAATATAGTCGATCCTATTCTTAGTTAATATAAATATAAAGTTTGTAAATTTGGATGTATAAGGCAATCTCCGAAACAAGTCATCCAATTTCAAAAAATATTTATCTAATTGAAAGGCTGTAGAATACAAGATTGACAACAAGGCTATTTTTTCCAGTGCCAGTTCATTGCTGACTGATATAATTATATCCAATATTAAAATAAAACAAAAGAACACATGAAATAAAATGAGAGCCCGTTGACATTTCGCTGTCAAACTAATGTCACGTGACACATGTTGGAGTAAATTTCAGAGACTGGGTGTTAAAATAGGGATTTCATAAAGAAATAATGTATAGTTTGCCTAGATTACTTTACCTGGAGAGTAGTTTGAACCTGGACACGTTGTCTCTGACGGCGATGGTCATCTGCATGTTGAGTGAGATGGCACTCTGACACTGTCCGGTACATACTTCTACTGCCAGTTCACCCGCTGAGTTCTCTACATCCGTCTGTGCACACAAAAGCATTTTTTGAATACAGAATACATCAATTATGTGATGACATTAAATACAAAAAGAAAACAAAATGATTACTGTGGCTATCATTGAGAAAAGACTTGCAATATTTATAAACCGTTTTAAAACTCTGTTATATTCATCCAGCCAGTTTATATTTTCAGCTGCAGAAACTGTTGTCGATTGTGGTTAAGCACTGTTGGTACACATCTGTACCGCACGCCTGTATGGCTTGTAGGCCGAATGAGGCAGTCAAACTTTTTAGACAATTATGTATTTTTTTAAGTCCTCCACTGTTCTTTTCTGATTAATTTTGTTCCTGGATCCCAGACGCTTGTCAAGGACTCGTCGAGTTTCATTGACTGGCTTTTCTGGTGGTCGCCACTGTTACTGTAGATTCTGGCTTTCAGGAGTTGTGGTGGATGGGAATAGTGAAGTGGACTCGTCCCAAAAATATATATAATATATATTAACAATACTAGTTGATTAAGGTACACACCCGTGCTCCGCGAGCCAGTAGAATGACCACGCATGCGTAGTGACCCTGCCTGGCAGCTACATGCCTGGAAACAATACAATAAGACGTAAATTTGCCGCAAACGCGCATGAGATTAGTATGTCATTGTGTGTATAGCATCACGTACAGCGGCGTGTCGGCGTGCGCGTTGACAGCGGCCGTCAGCTGCGGCGCGGCGTGCAGCAGCTGGCGCAGCGCGGCCGCCGAGCCGGCCAGCGCGCACCAGTGCACCAGCCCGTTGCCCTCGCTGTCGCACGTCATGGCGTCTGCGCCGGCCTCTAGAAGGACTCTGGAACAACGGACATATTTGTGGTATTAACAGCGAAGGTTTTTACCAGCAGTTAGGAAATAAAATCGCAGTGACTAACTGGAAAAAAAGATGGAGACTGTGAAAAGAGTGCTCGTACTTATAAACATATTAAAAAATTCAACATTTTATAAAATCCGGCGAAGTGAGTGTTGGACTACGCAAAAGTTGAAGGGTTTCGTAGTCGGGTAAAATATTTACGGATTTTATGGACTGCAAAAATAGGATTTCCCCTTTGGCTACGGAACCCTTATAAAAATGGCCCAAAACTCAGTAAAATCGTCCACGGTACAAACTTCAGAATTGCTGGGTAATCATTAGACATGCTGTGTACGCAAGACCCACCTCACTACTTCGCAGTGCTCGTTCTCAGCGGCCCACACGAGTGGCGTCCACCCGCCGTGGTCCCTGGCGTCCACGTGCGCGTGCGGCAGCAGCAGGCGAGCCACGAGCTCCCCGCCGTGCTGCGCAGCCACGTGCAGTGCTGTCATGCCGTCCGGACCCTGCGCGGTAACACACACGGTACTAACAAGCTGGAGATCTGCACATAAGGTGACAGGTACACAGGACGGACGGACAGACGGATGTATACGTAGACACGAACACACGGTTATCTCAAATCACAAAGGAAATTAGGATGACATAGCAACTTAATTTCAGTTGTGATTGCGCGTTATTCTTCTGGATTTCCTTTGAGTGTCTTTGGATGAATGGAATACGGAAGAACTGTCAAACATTCAAAATTGTTTCAAATAATTATATATCGAATGAAAAATGGCTCTAAATCCGGCTCGAAGGACCAAAAGGTACATATATCGAATTAAACTATGCTTTTCACTTGATACCTACGTGTATTGAATCCATGACCTAAAAAATGAAATGAGGTGTTGAACTTGATGTAAAATGAGGATAAATTTATTATAATTCAATTTTGATGAGAGTGTAATTTTACACCGCTTTACCTGATGTGTAGCCCAACTTACCGGAAAGTTAACATCACAGCCCGCCGCCACTAGATACCGGATCACTTTGATCAGATCCTCGTCTTTGGCCTTCCTAACATCGTCATCTTCCATCTTCTCCCTACTCCGGTCTACTTCTTCATTAATGTCCACTTCCAATTCCTCGTCTTTAGAACTATTATTTTTAACTTTATCTTTGTTCTTCGTGTCAGGTTTATCGAGAAGGGCTGAATAAGAATAATGATTACTTGAAATTAGACAACACATGAACAAAATTAAATTATTATAATTCTTAGCTTAAAATACAGGCTTTCAGATACATGATTTAGCGAGGCATATGTCTAACAGAGGCTGGAGCAAAGCCAGATTCATATAGGATTAGTCACGAAGTACAGATAGACCGGTTTGAGTTTAAAATGTTTGACTAGAAATCGTTAATCTGGTGAATGATTATTTATTTACTAGCTGTTGCCAGCGACTACATCTGCGTGGAATTGAACAAAATTACAAGGATTTTGTTGTGTGAAACCGCATTTCTTTTAACATGAGCTATCTGCAGTGAAAGTCCTGTCAAAATCGCTACAGCCGTTTAGTAGATTACCTCAAAAAAATAACAACGAATTAGTTTTCTTGTTTAACTACCATATAAACTTTCGTATACATTTAGTAAAAAGCTTATATTTGAATATTAAATAAATAAATAATGCTGGACAATCCACACAGCATCATCTAGCCCCAAGCTAAGCAGAGCTTGTGTTATGGGTACTAGATGACTGATATACTTAATAGAATACATTACATAGATAGATATATTTTATTATACATAACAAATACCCAGAACACCCGGAACAAATATTTGTAGATCGTACAAACATTTGTCTCAAGGCAGGAATCGAACCCGCAACCTCCTGCATCGCAGGCGGACCTTCGCCCGCCGCACCACATAGGTCGTCAGTCATATTACAGACACTTCAATGTTATTTATTTGTACAATACAAATATTTGATCCATGCGGGAATCGAACCCACGACACGCAGCGTAGCAGCCAATCACTCAGCCACTGCGCCAATCGTGTCGCTAATTCCCTTATAAATAAGAACCATCGGTGGGTTAGGTTGACTCGCTATTTATCGGGTTTTGTTTCGTTCCTATGTATAAGTATATCTATTTGTATGCTTATTTCTGTGTTCCTTACCTAGTATGGCGCTGGCGAGCGGCGTGCGCATGTAGTTGTCGGTGACGTCCAGGTTGGCGCCGGCGTAGTGCAGCAGGTACAGCGCTCCCGTGTGGCCGGTGCGCGCCGCCGCGTGCAGGCACGAGCCGCCCGACTGGCTGGGGAGCGCCTTGTTGATGCACGAGCTGGACACTGCAGGCGGACACACTACTATTAGATAACTTTGTAAGAAATAGCGTGATCTAGCTGAGAATACCGTTCAGTACTCCAAACAAAAACTGTGATGGAATCATAAAAAGAGTGATGGGACTTCCGTGTAATATATACAAATATCCGTAAATGACCTAAGGGCTCGCTTCTACGTTGGCTAGAGGCTAAGCATTGTCATTCAACGTGGCAATGCCGCCAGTCTTTTGGGCATTTTACCAGTTGACAGCGATGCGGATGAATTTATCGACGCCTTGTTTAAGTTTAAAAAAAAAGAACGATAGTGCACTTTATCAAGGAAGTATCAGTTGTCAAAAAAAAGGAAATGCTACTATAATCCAACCAATCATAACACAATTAAAACTTCACGGGTCACGGTTTTGAGCAACCACTAAAATGGGAATTTCAAATCATAGATTTTTGCATTTTATAACATTTTCAATAGTACTAGTCACATTGACTAGTACTATTGATTTTACTGTTGATTTCACTATTGACACAATAGTGAAATTGACTTATTATACACTGGAATAAAGTTGATATTTGTTTAAGTGGTATTAATATCAATTGGAAACTTAGATTTCAATATGACATAAGTTTTAAAACACTCACCAATCTTCGGTATAAGCATATCAACGGTATCTCCTTTCAGTATAGCGTCACACAGCTGCTGCGGTGACCTGTTAGGCGCCTGCGCAGCTCGTTCACACAGCTGCTTCAGATCTATAGGGGGGGAGGGCAGCAGGTCCTCAGGGATGATAGGGCCTGGCTCTGGCTTGGGCTCTCGGGCCGTGAATGTGAGGTATGCTGGAGTGCTGGAAGAGATTACAAGGTTATAGTTTTTGATGCTGTAGGATTTATCCTGATTAACTTTATTTCAGTTTTTGAGTATATTTATACAGTTGACGATTATTAAGCTGAGCTCTGCGGTATCGGCAATTGACATAAACACATACGGTTAATGGCAGCAAAAACACGACCATTTTTTTTTTCTCCAAGTTACGACTATCTTTACAGGGTTACCTAATGCGATAGTGTATGTACACAATAATAATTACACAATACACAGTTTTTAATAAGTTCATGACTCACCACTGTTCCCTTTGATCAGGCAAGAAGATCCGTTTGTTACTGCACTTCATCTCGACCTTGACCTTCACGCAGGCGGCGTTGGCGGGCTGCCAGCGGTAGGAGTACACCCCGCAGTGAGGACAGCCGGGCCGCTGCTTGGTGTCGTTGTATGGAAGACCACAGTCCAGGTGGAACAAGTGGCCGGAGGAGCATTGGTAGAAGATGCCCTGGAAAAAGGAGGGAAATTAGAATTTTTATGGTCTATAAATTGGGGTATGAGTATAATGGAATTATGGGAGAGTGGGAGTTTTGGGAGACTGGTTCATGTAATTTGAGACGTTCAAAAAGTTCTGATTCTCAGCCGAATTGACGAATTATGAATCCTCACGTCGGGCTGTACTTGAATGATTCAATTAGGATTTTTTTTTCAGCTCAAAGTCTGGTTTCCTACCCTGTTATTTTTTATCTGTCTTATACATCGGGTTCTATCTTTGTATAATTATTAGAAAATAAAGTTGCTTTTAATATCTGCATGTGTGACCACGTTGATCTTCTAAAGTTCGCATAATGATGTGGGTTTTACTATTATTTAGAGAATTTATTAACACGTTGACGGACAGTACTCTCTCACATGTTAGGTTGCTGAGACAGTACTATTTTTCATACATTGCCCATAGGCGTAGCGTCACAGTACAACTATTATAATAACACAATATGATATGACAGAACGGATATAGACGTGAACGTCATAAGGCGTTCTGTCACATAGGTTATGTATTTTTGTAGATATATGACAGTACGTTCTGAGGCGTAAACGTCTATATAAAATTTTACGTCTTATGGCGTACTGTGTTTAAACTAGTCAAAAGATCGACGTCGAAGGGCGTACTGTCGTATTACTTCTGACTGGCTTGACGCCTACAGGCAGTACTGTCCGTCAACGTGTTAATTTACATTATGTGTAAAATACAAAAATATTAGTTATGCCAATAGTAAAGGAATCTTATTGTTTGGTCATGTATTAATAAAAACCTTGTGAAGCAGGCACAGGTTGCTAGTTTTATGTGTAACTGATGAATAGCGAATATGCTCAATTGCTCATCACCACTGTCTATCCGTGAGGCGGGAGGTTACATGTCGTCAAATAGAATGAAGCTGAAAGAAACGCAAACAGCTCAGCAACAGCGAAGATATGATATTAGTCGATTACTGAGATTAAGAGAGCCATGGACGAGTTGATACTAAGTAAAATAGCCAGTTATTATACCTGAGTACAAAACAGTCCACAAGCCGGACAGCACATGTGCTTGGCCAGCTGTGCGGCGTGCAGCGTACACGCCAGGAAGTATGGCGCCCTCGGGCCCGCCCGCAGCAGGGGCGCCAGCCCGCTGGGGCTGCGACCGGCGCCAGGCCTGCGCTCGCGCCGCACGCCGTGCGAACAGCCGACGCGAATGCCGTCAACGAGCTCGATCGCTTGGCAGAATACTGGCTCTGTGAAGAAAGTATGTCGTGTTTTGTTACTTTAATTAAGATGCTTAGGCAGATTGCCTTTTCGCAATTATATTGCAACAAGTCGAGGTCGGCTTCCAGTCTACTCGGATGCAGCTGAATAGCAGTATTTTACATGGAGCGACTACCTATCCGAACTCCACAATCCAGTTCTTAAATACACAGGATCCGTTGGAAAGAATAGTCGTCACACTTTTGGGGTTCTAGCTACCCGTAACGGCTGTCAATGATCTACAAATGACAGACGGGACCACCACCTTTGATTGCTGGCGTTGCTTAACCTTGAAGATCGACCCATGCGGCTGTTATTACTCAATTTATCATATTTGGGATTTATTTTCATGGCTGACTATAAAATCCGATTCGTAAATGTGTGGCCCGCATTGATACCAGGAAGAGAGTGACGACCGCTGGTCTAAAGGTATCATAGGACACATATCAACTCGAAAAGGGATCGTCACCGTATCAACTCGAGCCATGGAGTATTCTTTGTATGATATTCCCTACTGCAACGCACACTAATCGGAAACATAATGTAATCGCCTCGCCTAGGGACAAGCTGTAGGCTAAAGGCGATACGGTTACGATCCGTTTCTGAATTGATATATGTGCTATGACTTTTAGCCAAACAGACGCAGCTGACCCATTAATGGACCTAGGAGGTTTTTTTTAATCAGCCTGTTCTCTGTTTTTTGTTTATGATAAATAAAGCCCAATGTTACCAGTAAGTTCGTCAGGCGACGCATACACGTTGCTGGGCGTCTCACAGAAGCAGGTCGCAACTATAGTTGAATCGTCGACTGGACACGCAGCCTCCGAGCCTTCGTCTCCGCCCGCCGGGTTACTGGACAAACAATTAGGAATTAGAGGATCAACTGTGGAGTATTTGCGGTTTCCAAAATTGACGGAACAGGAGACCGACCATAAACAATGACTAAATTATAATCATTTGACGCATCAATATTTATCTCTCGAAATTATATTTCCTGAAAATGAGACTATTTTGTGAATATATAACGATTTTAGTAATTATTTTATCTTTACTGCCATCAAAGGAATTTTTATATATTAATATAAAAACATAAAATAATGCTATCATTTGCATAAAGACGAGGGCAACATTATCAGATCCAAAGTGTCTCTAGCACAGATGAAAATAATAACACAAAGGTATAATTGTGAACAGTTTACCTAGTTTCTTCCATTTCAGCATCTGATTGTGCCTCCTCACCACCAGATGACCTGTGCCTCCTTCGCTTACGGTGACTCCTGGGAATTAAAAACAAAACAATAGTTAATTCGGATAAAACATAAAAATAAGCAAAGGTGAAAGAACTCTGCCTCACCTCTCTCTTTCTTCCACGTAATTGTGCCTCGCTGATCGTTTTGACGATCGGCGTGGTGACCTGGCGCCAAATTGTTACAATCATTTACTTGGAATTATCTATTTATTGTTATACTTACTTTTTGACTTCATAGCCTCTTTAGCCTATGTTTTTTTTTATTCATTCACATTGTGGAATGCAATAAACGTATTGACTATATTTTATAAGCGTAGGAAATGGTACTGCAATAGGTGGGTTTTTCAACATATCAAATATGAACAGTGACGGATTAAGACTACTTGATGCCCTAAGCAATCCACGCCTGTGGGCTATCCGTATGTCAACTAGCATCGGTCTTTCAACCTTTACCGGCTAAAACCATTATTTAAGCAAAACGCGCGAATTTTTAAATTAGTCATAGAAACTTTTTTGGTGTGGTGATGTGAGAGTGAGACGTGGTGCTCTAAGGACGGATTTTAGTTTTCTGGTGCCCCCCGAGACGTGATACCCCAGGCAACTGCTTAATGCAGGCAATTGATTTAGGGTTAATTTGTCACTGAATATGAACTACTTGGAGTGTGGCAATAAAAGCAAAGGATTACAGTTGGCGTTGTTTTCAGTTTACTGCTCTAAAGTAGGCGCAAATGACTACGCACTCTCATCATATGCTTAGCCTTTTTACAACAACGTTGACGTCGGCTTTCATTCTAACTGGATACTGCTGAATACCAGTATTTTACATGGAGTGACTGCCAATCTCACCTACATTTCTGGGCAAGATGATACCCTTTGGGTAAGACTTTCGGGCATCTGACTACCCGTAATGACAGCAACAGTTCTTCCATTAGTCCATATCTATACTAAAACTGCAACGCGTCCTGCTGAGGGCATCCTGAAAGCCTGTTTTCACAGCGGAAAACTTACGTAAAGCGAACTGAACCCCTTTCAGAGCTGTGCAAAAGCACATGTTTGGATAAAGTAAAATAAGGGATACATTACAATGCTAAAAACTTACTTCTGCTCTTCTTCGCCGACAGGTGATGACCTATCACTGTCATTCATGCCAAATGATGAGCATAATCTGGTAGACCTTCTTGGTCGATTCTTAGCAGCCACTTCAACGGTGCACTGGAAATCTTCACTTGAATCTTCATCTGTCTCCAACAGCTTGCTGATGACTACTGGATCGTCGTCCATTTCATCATCTTCTTCTATTTCCTCGGCTTCTACATCTTCATCCTCTTCTTCTTCTTCATCTCCTACTTCTCTGTATAACAAATGTGTGTCATAATTTTAGTATTTGTAAACATAGATAAAACAAATAAAATATTGCCCCTCAATAGGAATTTCTCCGTTAACAGTAATTAAGTGCATTCAAAAACACTTAAACTCATGTTTACAAGCAGCCAGACCAGACCTACTACCAGTAGGCCATACAAATATTTGTTCCATGCTGGAATCAAATCTGCAGCAGCCAAATGCTCAACCACTGTGTCAAACTCACAGGCCACTAAATAAATCATTGTAATATAAAGATATTTCTAGAATCTTCATATTTCAGGAAATTTGTAGTTGTATTCTTTAACTTTCGAAATTGCACCTACCACTGTTTGTTTTCCTAACGGGTGATCAGGTTTAAGGTTGAATGGTATAAAATGCCTATGCCATTTCTGTGTAAGCATTAAATAAATTATCAAAAATAATGTATGTTATACAGACAGTATTTTCCCATCATCTTGTCAATTTCACCTCCAACAGTATGTTGATAAGATGAAGAAACACTAAGCTGTTTCTACCTACCCTTATATAATTATAGTATCAAGAAATATTAATATTTTACATATGTTATTGAAGGATGGCCCCTTATTATAATTTTCTGAAAATGTGTTTTAAGATATTTTGAGTATCTGATAGGATGAAGTACACTATGGTGCACTTGGTAGCATACTGCCTGCTATTATTTGTGCTGTGATGAGTGTGTATTTGATTATGAGATCCTATGTGTGTGTGTGTGAGAGAGAGAGAGAGAGACACCCAGTGTGCACTGAAGTCACTAGTATTAAAATTATTGTGTGATAGATCATGATCCTTTCAGAGAACTACATTTTAATTGAGATTTACAACAAAGTTTAGCAAATAAAGCATTCTGTTTGATGATCTCAAAATGTGAGTCTTAAAGCTATTACAATCACCAGGGATGTATCCTAACCTGAATAAAACAACATATTGATTTTATTATTTACCTGTTCTCATTCCCACTCTCGTCTGCTTCATCAGGGCTGATAGCTTTCAGGCCAAGCTCACACAGGTGCTTCAGCTTCATCACAGTGTTCTGACTCTGGCTGTCATCATCCTCATCTAAATCAACCAGATCTTCGTCTACTTCTAGCTCCTTTTTCTTTTCAATATCTACTACTAACGGTCGAGCAGACCGCCTTGTTCTAACTCCTTCCTCAGGAGACTTGTCAGTTTGGATGCCAAGACGTGCATTGTTTTGAGATTCAAGACCAATACGTAACTCTTCATTCGCAAGTATTTTGGCTGTAGGTTTTATTCTGCGAGATAATCTCTGTGGGGCTTGTTGAGTTTCATATGACTTTTCTTTCCTGGCGATGGCGTTTGCGAGGACGTTGTCAGCGTCCTCACGGCGCCGCGTCGCTCGCTTAGGCGTGGTGTGGGAGCTGTCTGACTCATCATTTTCTGATGTTGTCTGAGCTCCAGATTTGTCTTTCTTGGGCGACGTGTCGCTGTCGCAGATCCACTCCCACTTGCCGCGCGTCCTGCTCGACCGCCGCGGCGCCTCCTCGTGCTTTTCCTCAGTAGACACAATCTTCATATTACTACTCTTGGTGCTGTTCTTCTCGGATCGAAACGTCAATACTATACGTGGTTTAGGCTCCTCGTCGCCTTTCTCAGATCTCTTGGCATCTATTTTGTCTACAGTCACTGTTAGATTCTCAGTAGCTTGTTTTTCGACTTTTTTCTTAGTAGGCGCGTCTTCATCCGCATTCATGGTGTTTTCAAGGCTGTTATATATCGTCAAGGCTGGGTTTCTTTCACTTTTTGATTTGTTTCAATAACGTACACGTACACTTAGGCTTATAGAGTATATTACAAACTACGTCGATCATTTAAAAATAAAATAAAACATGAAACACATAGCTTTAGGATAGTAAACAACAAAAATAATATAGATAATCAGTAAGTTTCACGCAGGCATCATTGTTCAAATGATTTTATTGGTACTGTGAATCGATTTGCTTGTGTTTTAAAGTTCAATCATATGAATTAATGCATAGATTTTTAAGAAATTGTTTAAACTGTAGAAATAGATGGACATGTAAAATCAAAAGAAATGGGTAACTATTTATGACAGATAGACACTAGACAGTTCACCTGAAGCTAGAGCTGCGCCATTCGTACACACTCGTACCGTACATTACAATTAGTATAATATTGTTGAAACTTTGATTTCCTCTATCCCCCTGTAGTCTATTTCGAAGGTCAAAAGAGTCAGACCTTTGAAATAAATTAAATACCCTGGAAATACCTATAAATAACGATGCTTAATTTAAAGTCACTTCTACTTACTTCTCTTATTTTTTATAAGTGTGGCATAAAATGCTAAAATATGTCAATCGATTTACTATGATTGTTTTAAAATTAGGTGATAAATTATCTCTTCTCACCATTTTTCATTGGTTTGTCTTTGACCATTTGACGTTAAATCTGTCATTCATACTGACATTTTATTTGTTTTGTAAACGCATTCCATTAAGTACTGCTGGGATCTTTAAGCATTCTTTATATGTTTGTATGTTTACTCTAACGGTGTACTCATAAACTTATCTCAGTGAGTGATAAGGGCTAGGAGTGAAATCAATTAATCAATAAGCTGTTAACATCCAATGACTTAAGTGTCTTCCAACTTTCACGCATATTTTACTATCAAGTACATTCTCGATTGAGTTGATTGATTCTTGGGTCCGTGAATTCAGACATTTCCGTTTATACCACTTGACCGGCACTATTACGACAAGATGAATCAATTATTTTTGAGTCCGGAATATGTTCTACAAGGAGGCTACCATCACTCGACATTAAGGAAATTACAGGAACCAAATACAAGTATTGAGCCGCACAATATTATGTACCCTGTGTTCTTATTGTAAGTACTCGGAAATTCCGGTAGTGCTGGCCTCTAGGCGGTTAATTCTTTAAGAATGTTCTAGGTCAAGAAATAATTATTATCATATTTATTTTTTTAATATTATTTTACGTCTGGTTAACTCGCTGCGGTCCCTGTAAAGTCCGTAAAACACCGACGGACTTTGAACCGAGCCAATTGATATCATTTTAATTAATTTTATAATTTTCCATGCACATTTTCTGTATTTATTAACAGGGAAGATGAGAATAAAGTTGAAGCAGTGGCAAGCATGCCCAATGTATCCAGATATGGCATCAATCAGCTGATCTCAAAGCTTGATGTTCTGGTTAAAAAGGGACTGAAGTCCATACTTATCTTCGGGATTGTCCGCACATTGCCAAAGGTAACCAAAAATAAGGTTTTACTGTCATCTTAATTTACCATAGTGCACTGAGCAACTGAGCTGAATGGGAAAAGCTGAGATATGAAAGAGATGAAAATATAATTAGAATTAAAACTTTCTTAGTTAACAGTTTTCATTCAAATGTAATGTAAACTATGAAGCTGCTTTATAATCATGAATTATGAAATCATTGATCATCATTTTGGGACTTATCAAGTAAAAATATCCATTTCTACAGCTCACCAAGTCTGTCCACACTGTAAGTAATACATAGAAATAATTCTTTCAACAGGATTCCAATGGGTCTAGTGCAGACTGTCCAGAAAATCCAGTAATGAAAGCCATTCCTAAACTGCGAGCAAAATTCCCGAATCTTCTCATCGCATGTGACGTCTGCCTGTGTCCATACACGTCTCACGGGCACTGCGGAATACTCGCACCAAGTGGAACTATAGATCATGCTGCATCCGTCAGGAGGATTGCTGAGGTGGCGCTAGCTTATGCTAAAGCTGGTAAACTTTTTTATTAATTACGTGGAATCTTATGAATAACTTGAACGGATTATGTGAACGATGATATGGTTAGTATATGACTATGGAAGAAGATGACATGCTGTGGAACCCCAAATAAATTGGGAAAAATGCAAGAGGGTGATGATGACATAGAATCATACAGTTTTTGGTTTATACTTTATCTGAAATGATTTGAGTTTGAATATTAATTAGCTCTTTTGATTTGGCCTTTGAACTGTCCTTGATAAACTCAAAACCAAAGATAAGGCCTGTTTAAAATACTTCTATTAAATAAATTAGGTACTTAAAACTTGTGAGAGGTGCCATAATGCCAAAAGAGAAAAATATTTTTTTATGGTGCCTTTAAAAGAGATTGACCCAAATGAAACCGAACATTGAATTCATTTGTTAACATTAACAGATTTTTTTATTAAAATACTTTGTGGCCTGTTTAGTTGTAATTTTTTACTAGCTTTGGTGCGAAAGCGTCGACCAAAAGGCGCCGAAAGACAAACTCGCGCTGGACTAGGTTGTACAAAAATAAGCCAGTCATTCCATGATCATACCCATCACATCTACTAACTTTCTCCAGTTAAATTTACCTTACATTTTTAGGAAACTCTGCAATGATAATAAATATGAAAATGTTGATTATCTCTGAACAGGTGCACAAATCATTGCCCCATCCGACATGATGGACAACAGGATAAAAGCCATCAAAGATTCCTTGGTGACTTGCAAACTACAGAATACGGTACGTTTTCAAATAACCTCATTTGGACAGGGATCAAAAGAACATTATAATAAGAACAGAACATTTAATAAAAATACCAGCCTGTTACTGTCCCACTGCAGGGCAAAGGCTTCTTCTCATGCAGAGAAGGTACGAACGGGCATTAATCAGCACGCTTGCACATTATTACTGCCAATTTATTATAAGCATGATTTTAAAAAGATACATGAACAGACTTAGCATTTGACCAACATTCATAATTATGTAGTTTAAAAAGACAGTTGTGTGTTCCCCTTAATCATAAAGGTGCAGTAAATCAGTATCACCTTATAATGTTAATTTTCGTATCATAAGTTTGGCGTAATACTTTATGCTTTACACGTTGGGGTACTAGAATAGTCGTAGGATTGTGTCGTTAGTGGGTTTAAAGACCATGTTAAAAAATATGACCTTGATTATTTTTTGGATTAAAAAATTCGAAGACAAGAAAAAATTATGTCCCGATGCTCTTGAGTCCCTACGTGTACGAACGTTATAATAGGGTATTTGACTGTTAATCTGTTGACTGTTGATATTAGGTTTATCAAAACCTAGAAAAAGTTGTTAGTTTTTAAAGTCTATGCTAAACAGAGAAATCACTGCCACCATCTGATTTCACAAGAAATACTAATTTACTAGTTGTGCCTCGCTCCAAAGGGTTGTAGAGTGATGTCAAATAGGTAGAACCTTCTTCAATTTTTTTTTCATATCTAACTGGTTGCAGAGATTACACCAATAAAAACTTTATTATATTCGTATAGAATAAATAAATAAATAAATAATGCTGGACAATCCACACAGCATCATCTAGCCCCAAGCTAAGCAGAGCTTGTGTTATGGGTACTAGATAACTGATAGACTTAATACAATACATTACATAGATAGATATTTTTTATTAGAAGTACATTGGTAGTCAAATACCTTAATTTGCTGGTTCTGTTATGCTCATAACTTAAAAGCTAGATATCGTTGAAATCTTTCAGGTGTCGCTACTGTCGTACTCATGCAAGTTCGCGTCGGCAATGTACGGCCCGTTCCGGGACACCATGAACAGCACCCCCATGGAGGGCGACAGGAAGTGCTACCAGCTGCCGCCGGGCAGTGCAGGACTCGCGGCCAGGGCGGCTGTAAGTAACCTTAGAACGAAAGAAAGAAGAAGAGTGCGGTCCGCCCGGTAGCGGCAGCGTCGGCAGACTCAGAATAAGACGTATTGTTAAAATACTTAACTCTACGCTTGTTAGTTTATTTAACCCTTTAGCCGCCTAATTTGGGTTTTTCCTACAAATATTTCGTGTCTCGTATTTATCCGACAGAAAATGTTTGTTTGTCCAATTTGATTCTTTGTATCTACTTTAAACTCGGGTAGTGTTTAATTTAAAAATAACACATTTCAGGCAAAAGATAAATGTACTGACGATTTATAAGCTGGGCGCTGGGGGCACGGTAACTTATATAAAGTCAGGTGGTTGAAGGGTTAAGAGATTTATGATTACACGATTCTGTAGTTTATTTTAAATTTTTGTGTGATTAGATTAATAATGTGTGTCAAGAGAGGTAAACCCCCCTTTAGATTTTGCCACAGTCGGATATTACTTATTAGTGACTGTCAATTTCGATTGAATTTGACAAGGTTCCATCCTATTTCTGATATGACGCAGATTATGGTAACCGGATGTCAATTTATCTGTGACAGTAGGTACTTTTTGCCTAAAACTACTTGAACAATATAAAAGTTACATTGCACAAACGAAAAAGTTGAACTTATGATTTCTACGGGTTCCAATTTTACTAACCGGTAATCAAGGCATTGTGTAAGAGATTTTCATTAATAAAACGATCAAATAACATAATACCACGCTTGTATACCTCGAAGGACAAGGCAGAGGTGTATCTTTTGTACAGCCACATGGCGTCAGTTATTTTTAACTCCATGTAACAAGGGGCGACCCTATTGCCATCAACCGGGCTCGTATCTAGCCTCCAGTCTGCTATTGAAAATTCCAAATGAAAAGGCTAATAACACTACCCCACCCGGGAATCGGACCCAGGACCTTGTAATCAGTAGCACCGCTTGTACCCAGTGGATCAACGTGGTAGGTAATGATTTAAATTATATCTTTCTAACTTGGCTTACAGGCCCGAGACGTGTCTGAGGGCGCAGACTTCCTGATGGTGAAGCCAGGCCTCCCGTACCTGGACATCGTGAGGCAGACCAAGGACAAGTACCCGTACCATCCCTTATTTGTGTACCAGGTATTCATGTTTTTTATGTGTTTTACTTACAGTAGAGGTCGGACATTCTGAATGGCCCTTAAAAAAATTGTTCAAAAAAGAATGAATAAAAAACAGTTATTCGACGTACAAAAAGTTCGAATTAGTACTTTTTGAACGTCGAATATTACATAACACAGTCCTCCAAAACGCCTGCCCTGCACTACTTTTTAGTGCTTTTGCTGGTGCAGCCCCAGCAATACATCTGTCTTTCTGATAAGTGAGATAAACTTGAATATAAGTATATCATAACATTCCCTGGTGTTTTCCCCAAAAGTCCAGGCGTCTTTTGAAGGCCCGTAAACTTAAATAAGAAAAATAACCATACTCAAAGCTAATTGATGACATCTTTACATAATGATCCAACTTCGACACAACAGAAAATATATGAATGTAGATAGTGATTAGACAACACGGTTGGCGTAGTGGCTGAGCGATCGGCTGCTACGCCGCGTGTCGTGGGTTCGATTACCGCACGGAAAAAAATGGCCTACAGATAGTAGTTCCGGGTCTGCCTGTTTGTGTATGTGAGTTTGAATGTTTGTAAAAGCCCCCACGATAAACTAGAAATACCTAGAGTGGGGTTATGTGTTTAAAAAAACTATAAAAAGAAGAGATACATTATTTAGTAAAAGAGTCAAAAATACCGATTGACTAAAATACGTTCCAGAACCCTTAAAAAACTTCACTGCAAATATTCAGAGTCAAGATATTTGCGATGAATATTCTATAGGTAAATATCAATGAAATAAATTATAAACTTAGCAGATTGTGGATTGTGTGGAAATCGGTTCTCATGGTATGGGCATGTAATGCGAAGGAATGAGGAACACGTTGTGAGGAAAGTTTTGAGTATGAATGTGTTACAAGAGCCAAAGAAAATATGGTTGGATTGCGTGAAAGATGATATGGCTAGAAAAGAGGTACCTATTGAGATGACGGCAAATAGAGATGTATGGAAGAAGAAAACGTGTTGCGCCGACCCCAAATAAATTGGGATAAGGACAGGAGGATGATGATGATGTACTTAGCAGATTATTATTCTAGAATTTCTCAGTAGCATTCCGAAGTAGTAGATTAGTGCCCGGTTGATGGCGATTAGCTCGCCCCTTGTTACATGGGGCTTATAAACTCAGGCAGTTGTGAACGGCGGGCGTGTAAGGGGACTGTCATTAGTGACGTTCAAAAGTTCTTTTTCTGATGGATTATCAGCATGATTCAAATAGATTCATTTTGATTTTGGTGTTCGTACAACTTTACACGTGTCTAAACTGAATATAAAATGCATTATTCAAAGACGTCAGACAGTCCTCTGAATTTACCGAAACCTATTAAAAGTTAATATTGATTAGTCAATACTTTGTGCAACAACGCAAAACTATATTTTCATAATACTAGCTGTGCCTCGTGGCGAAATAAAAACAGCCACACGGGTTAATCGAAGTTAAGGCTACGCTTGCCGAGGTCAGTCTGTGGATGGGTGACCGTTGGTAACATATCGAGACTCCTCCGTGTCTTGGAAAGCACGTTAAGCCTTTGTTCCCGGTTGTAATTTGCTTACTTTGACAGTCGTTACGGGTAGTCAGAAACCCGAAAGTCAACCAGTCTTACCAACGGGTATCGTTTTGCACAGTAGCTGGATTGTAGAGGTCTGATAGGCAGTAGCTCCATGTAAAATACTGGTATTCAGCTACGCCCGGTTAGACTGGAAGCTGACCCCAACATAGGTGGGAAAAGGCTAGGCAGATGATGATAAATCAAGACAGGGACCCCTGCATCTCTACTGTAGGGACAGTGTAGAGATGCAAAACGGTAATATACTTGTATTATCAGTAACTTTCAAGTATTTTTTTCGGTGAAAACGTTTTGGTTTTCACATTAATCACAGAAACTTTAGTTAAAGCAGAGTGATATGTTATTCTTAATAGCCCACTGTCTCATTCAGCTGCGTCTGGTTAGACTGTAGGCCGATCCTAACACAGTTGGGAAAAAGCTAGACAGATGATGACTAGCTGTGCCCTGTGGTTTCACCTGCACCCTAACACACGTAACATGATGTTTAATATGACGACCGATGTGGCGCTGCGGGCGAAGGTCCGCCTGCGACGCAGGAGGTTGCGGGTTCGATTCCCGCCTTGGGACAAATGTTTGTAAGAAATACAAATATTTGTTCCGGGTGTTCTGGGTATTTGTTATGTATAATATCTATGTATGTAATGTATTGTATATTGTATATCAGTCATCTAGTACCCATAACACAAGCTCTGCTTAGCTTGGGGCTAGATGATGCTGTGTGGATTGTCCAGTATTATTTATTTATTTTACGGCGTGGCTGATTTGTTTTGCCTTTAACCTGCTTCAAGACTTGTACAAACTATTTCAAGAAGCTTTTCTTACATCCGACTGGTCGTACTTGAGGTTAACATGTTCAGACAAGAAGATTCTTCAGCTTTATTAAATTATTGTTTTTCGCCAGGTGTCTGGTGAATACGCAATGATCTGCCGCACCGGAGACAGCACGGAGGTCGAGACTATTCTCCTGGAGACGCTGACGAGCTTCCGGAGAGCTGGTTTGTATTTGATAGTTTTCATAACACACGTACATACATCTTGAGCTGCATCCGGTTAGACTGGAGGCCGACCCCAACATAGTTGGGAACAGGCTAGGCAGGTGATGAACACACGTACGTTCTTAAACTCGGCGTGAGTTTGTCACATGTGGTAGGTAGAAAATACAGAACGCCTCCAGCTACGATCGTTACATACTCCTTTTGCGTTCATACTGTCACTGAACCTTTCTGAAGAACATCACCAATACCATGCATAGTGAAGGATTCCGTAGTTGGGGTAATTATGTACGCATTCACAGTATTAATTTTGCCGATTACAAATTTAGTTAGTATAAAGTTTGTATTTATCACAAAACTATTAAAAACAAAGTTACTCCTGTGTCGTGGGTGCGTTTAAAGTCACACACGAACAGCCAGACCCGGAACAACTACCTGTAGGCCATAGAAACTATTGTTCCGTGCGGGAATCGAACCCACAACACGCGGCGCAGCAGCTACTGCGCCAACCGTGTCGTCTCTATATTAGTATTTATGGATTAATTCAATAAATAATGTGTTGTCTATTTCAGGAGCCGATTGCATCATCACTTACTTCGCGCCATTAATTTTAGATTTAATAGCAAAGAAACGTTAAATTTTGAGTTATTTATCTTAAATGTTATGATTTGTGGAATCGGGATTTTGGATTTATTACCTTATATACTTTACTGGTCACAGTCAGCCTGAGTCCCACTGTTATATATTTTGCTCAAATTATTTTCAGGCTTTTTATAAGTACAGATAATACAAACTGTTGTTTTAGTTTTTAAGTTTAAAATAAAATAGTAGGATATGGGACGTTATTTTTAAGTTTTATTTTATTATATTACCTATTTTACAAGCGATTAATTACAATTTTTTTATTGAGATTTTCATACAACAATGTTCTTCCAGTTTCCGACTTTTCCGATGGATTTTCCAAGAATATCCATACTTTGTCCTGCAAATAATTACGGTAACAAATAGAAAAATCTGCCTGATCGTTTGAGTAATCTTAAGTGATGATCTGTCATACAAGTGGCAATTCAAGTTTATATAAATAAGACACTTATATACATATTTAGCGACTTTGTAGTTATCCCTGGCTGGGGGCATTCTTGTAAGGTCACCACAGGATCGACCGGTTAAGCAGTAAACACTGTAAACAGCCTTCTAGTGCTGAACTGCGAGAGGCCCTACCTAAAACAAAGAAAGATATTTAGCGTATCTTTTCCCATGACATGGCAAAGGCGGGGAGGCCTTTGACGTGTCTCTTGTTCTCCCTTCTACTCCCGCCTGAGGAGCAATCCCGTCTAGGCGTCCAGCTCGTCCCACCATCTCTTACCACGATATCACTGAACATTTTCTGAGATTTTCCCCACTATGGTTTAGCCCATGACATGTTGTCACGTCCGACATGCATTTGACATAATATCTGGTCCAGTTCCATTTTTGGATGACGTCAGCGACTTGCGTTTTTTCCTTTTTTTTTTCTTTATTTAACCTAATTTACGCCAGCACTCATGTTATACACGCCAAACTTTTTTAATATAAAACCTTTAAATTCTTCTTTGTTATCATGAATTTACAAATAGCAATAGTGTGTATTCATTTGTTTCATGAAATTAAATACGTACGGGAGCATCAAAGTAAAGCTTCAATTATTTATTTCGAGTTATAATGTACAGCATTATTTGTCACATATTTGTGACGTTGGCGTACAGCTGGCATGCGTTCGCTAGGTATATTAGATACGTACAGTCAGCACCAAAAGTCGGTGAACAGAATCAACATAACAAAACACCTGTTCACAATAAAATGCCATAAGTTATAGTCGCAACTAGGAAACAAAATAGCCTGTACACCAGAAATTTACAAAAGTCGTTAAACACGACTATTTCAAAAGTATCTGTGCACTAGTATGCCTAAAGTCGCTGTACACCATCAATCCAAATGTCGCTGAACATCATTGTATCAAAAGTCACCAAACAGCAGTAAAGACAAAATTAGGTTAACAAAGTATATTTTTAATGTTGCCGTATGTTAATATACTTTTGACGCTTATGTTGTTCAGCTACTTTTGGGACAGTGCTTGCTTGCAATGTATGTTAACACGTTAGTATCTATTTCAATACTTATTTACAAAGCAATTATATTTTATTGTCAGTAACCATACTAATCTATAATATGAAATAACATAACCATAACTCTAATGATCTACGAAGCGATTATTGTGACGGTACTTGTAATTTACTTTGCGCGAATCTTACAAAACCTACCTTCCTTTAATTTTTAATTTATTATTTCTATTCACATGACTTGTGATAATTTTAGTCTAGCGTATGATTGTCGACTGTCGTAGTCTGAAGTAATTGAAACGTTGTGTAAGTGCATAATTGTTTATTTATATTATTGAGATACATCAATCGATAAATATCACAATAATGCCGTATAATGTGCATATTACGGAGCATGAACGTCACAGAATTGTTTTCTTGAAAGAACAAGGATACAATGTATCAGAAATTGCTGCAGAATTAGGAGTTTCGGTAAGTAATAAAACGTATAATATTATATCATATTTGCATTCATGTTTAACAATAATTGTAAGTAGGTATTAAGATTCCTGTAATTAATAAAAAAAAAATCTATAATATTTTAACAATTAAACAGTTTTGATTTTAAATCAATAATAAATAACATTTTTTTATTTGATATTTTTACCTCAAATCGAAATATATGTTTATGTCTAATCATAGCTAAACATTGTTTCAGCGCACCACCGTATATCTTTGGCTTAGGCGTTGGGATGACGATGGTCACGTAAGGGAGTTGAAAAAAACAGGAAGACCTAGAAAAACATCTCGCCCACACGATCAAACAATTATTAACGCTTTTAGAAATAACGGTTTCACTCGTACTGATGAAATAGCCATCAATAATAACTTGTCCCTTAATACAGTAAGGCGCCGACTGCACGAAGCAGGTATTCATCACCGAGTACCAGCCAAAAAACTCATGTTAACAGCAAGACATAAATTGCAAAGACTCGAATTTGCGCAAAGATTTTTGAATTATGATTTTACAAATGTCATATTTTCGGATGAAAAAACATTTCATTCTACCGAAAATGGTCGTATGTCGCTCTGGCGCATAAATAATACTCGATATGCAGAACGTAATATAATCGATAACCGTGCAAGTGGCAGAATATCTGTTGGGTTTTGGGGTTGGATGTGCTCTGGTGGCCCTGGAGAACTAATCGAGATAGGAGGTCGATTAAATAGCACGGGCTATATAGATATATTGAACGATGTTTTGTTGCCGACGACACAAGTCATGTTGCCAGAAGAGAGGCCAATAAACTAAACGTTCACGATAACTGTCCAATTCATAAAGCACGTGTATGCCGAGTATGGTTTAATGAAAACACTGAGCCAATTTTTTAGATTCCATTCCCACCGAAGAGCCCGGACCTCAATCCCATAGAAAATTTGTGGGGTCTTATGGTGCAAGCATGGGATCCCGATACACTCCGCACCCGACAAAATATAATAGCTCATGCAACAGAAACCTGGGACAGATTTAGGGGCCAAAATATTTGTCAAAATATGGTAGGTAGTATGCGCGAACGTCTCCAGGCAGTAATAGACGCGAATGGAGGCCATACCCGCTATTAATTATTATTTTAAAATTATATCTAAAATATTTGTTTTTTTTTATAATTTATAAATATCATTAGAATTTTTGATTGTGCTATTAATAAATAAATGATTACGTTTTTAATTATACTTTTATTCAGTACTAAACACTTTGTTCTATAATAACAATATCAGCAGTTTCTATATTTAGTAGTAGTTAGTTTAGTCAGGTGAAATTAGCTGTTTAGTGACTTTTGATACAATGATGTTCAGCGACATTTGGATTGATGGTGTACAGCGACTTTAGGCATACTAGTGCACAGATACTTTTGAAATAGTCGTGTTTAACGACTTTTGTAAATTTCTGGTGTACAGGCTATTTTGTTTCCTAGTTGCGACTATAACTTATGGCATTTTATTGTGAACAGGTGTTTTGTTATGTTGATTCTGTTCATCGACTTTTGGTGCTGACTGTACCTATATAATATTATAAAAGGGTAAAATCTGTTTGTTAGATTGTAGAGGGTAATCTCCGGAACTCATGATCCAATTCCAATAAATGTTTCACTGCCAGAAAGCTACATTATTCCTGAGTGCTAGTATTATTTTCAAAACTAGGCTTTAAAGCAAAAATGTGATGGGAAAAATACGAAATCCACGCAGACGAAGTCGCGAGCAAAGCGCTAGTGTATTTTTTTTTTTAATTTAAAACTTTGCCCCACACTAGGAATTTCTCCTGTATCGTGGATGCATTTACAAACATTTAAACTCAAATACACAAACAGCCAGACCCGGAACAACTATCTGTAGGTCATACAAATATTTGTTCCGTGCGGGGATCGAACCCTCAACACGCGGCGCAGCAGCCGATGGCTCAACCACTGCGCCAGCCGTGTCTGTCAAACGTCGTGTGTGTCGTGTTATTTGTGACGATGGCATCCATAAGGCTAGTTTAGGAACATATAATACATTGGTGTCCTATCGTACCTTATTACAACGACATAAAATAAATAACATTAACCTAAACCAAACGACTAAAACAAAGACATACAAATTTAAACAAACTTAGCTGTAGACAATGGCATAGACAGTTTCTCGTGTAACAATCCGATGTTATAATTATTTGTTTAACTAATGTGAGATCGTTAATTAATTGTTTCCTCTTTCGGCTTGTTACCGGATACATTCCGTCAACAAATTTACAACGTCTGCTTCCTTACTATATCCAACACAGTTTGGAGAGCTGTATATGTTTCATGACGAAACCTATATGTGTCCAGATCTCAATCGTTTATACCTTGTGAAACAACAAGTACATACCTTCGCCAGCACATCAAGCTACCCCAAACTGTCATTTTAAGCCAATTGAACATTAACCCTTTTTGATGTGAAACATCTATGGCCGCGGGTAATACCGATTGTAGGTGTGGCGACGCGCCGCCACCGTCAGAGGCAACATCAAATATAACTATTTCTGAAGTCACTCATTAAAACAGTTGAGTTGTCGCAATTGGAAAAAAAAAATTGAATTGTTGAAAAAAAAAAATGATTGATAAATAAACAGTCATTATTTTCAGGGAAAAATTAGTAATGTTTTATTTTTTCACTAAGCCATATTTAGTTCCTGTCGTAATCTGTTGTTTTATGCATATTAGTTGCCCAAAATTATTTAGGTGTTTCACATCTGCCAGGCGACCCGTGACGGCTCACATTGTTTTTCTTTTGTAATAAAGTTGATAAACTATCAAAGAAACTTGACAGATTGGGGTAGCTTGCTATGGTGGCCTCTGTAAATATACACGGTGTAACTAACAGAATAAACGCAATAGTACATCTCAAGGGGTCATTGCACTCATCACTATGAACAACTTTTACTATCCAACACTGAAATCGCGAAAAAACAATCGACTCCTTCATACATTTTATGTGCACATAACTCGGTAAAATGTAGGTACTGAACAGCTGTTTTTTTTTGCCATTTCGGTGTTGTTGCCATAGTCAAAATTATTGATAATGATGAGGAATATGAACCCTTAATGAGGCGTTTATTCAGTCACAAGTTGTAAAGGTACCATATAGTGATGAAATGTATGTGCATGCAGTATCATGTACCTACCTACTTATCCGTGCATATCGTACAGGCGTGATGTTAGTAAGGTAATATATTTAACATATAGCCTTCATCAGTATGTGATAGAAATATAATTTAAATAAATATAAAATTTGAAATAAAATGATACGTAATTTCAAATGTGTGTTTTTTTTCTTCTGTGTTTCTGCTTTGTTTGTTTTAATTACACAGGTGGTCATAAATTATAAATCCTCTTCGTATTTCGCGTCATAACTGTATCCGTTATCATAACTGACGTGGCCTTATTGTTCATTTATTTAGAAAGTGACCCAACTTCGGGAATCCAATGGATGATGCAATTTTTATCGAAAGGGTATCACGGGGGTCCAAAACAATGCAGAAAGGAGATAAACATGGCTATCTACAATAATGGCATCGGGATGCCTATTTTGTCTTGTGGATGGAAGCCCTACTGCTGAGTATGAGGTCCTGGTTTCGATCCCAGGTTGGACGAAGTTTAACTAGGTTTTTCCATCTGGTAATTCTCAGTAGCAGCTCGGAGTCTGGATTTGAAACCGGTTGATGGCAATAGGCTCATTCTTTTACATGGGACTTAAACATAACTGGCGAAATATGGGTGTGTGCTATAGGTATGCCCAACTCTTCGGGGAATACAGACGTACTCTTATGTCATTGGCGCTGACTGAAATTCAACCTTTTTTCAAGGGTCAAGTGTCAAGAACTGCAAAGTTCTAATTCCACTCACATATTGGAATTGGGTTTTCCATAGGATTTCCCTATTATAATAAATAAAAAACACGAAGCTCGGTCGTGATTGGTGATAGCCTCGCCCGTTATCATGTTTTTAAAAGGGGCCAAGTGAAGGAGTTTGTGTTACTGGATTCTGTCATTTTACCAATGAGCATTTCACCCTTTACCCTAAAGACCGCAAAGAAAGTAATGTTCTGATCTAAGTTGCCACACTTTGGCCTTCTACTGGGAATATTGTGCTGTAGCAACTGTACAAAGGGGCTAGCAATGGCTCGTGGCTAAATAAAAACAGCCGCACGGGTCGATCGAAGTTACGCTTACCGAGGTCGGTTGGTGGATGGGTGACCATTCATTACATATAGAGAACCTGCACCCGTCAGTGTTTCAGAAAGCACGTTAAGCCTTTGATCCCGGCTGTCATTGTACATCTTTGACAAACGTTACAATTAATCAGAAGCCTGAAAGTCTAACAAACACCCTTTCCAAGGGGTATTCTATTTCCCAGTTACTGGCTTGTGGAATTCAGATACGTAGTCGCTCCATGTAAAATACTGGTATTCGACTGGAAGTCAACTTCAACTCACTCAAGTTGGGAAAAGGCTACGTAAATGATGAGTAACTGTACAAATAAGTTTACTCACATGAAAAGCCTCCGTACCTCAACTGTGGAATCATGTGTATCTAGCTACTTAATTATAAACATTACGGATGTAAAGTACTGCTATTGCTTTTCGAAAGTTTCGCTCTATCTATTATGAAATTTGATCATAACACAAAATTCTGATAAATAAAGCTAGAACCATCTAGAACATCACGGAATATTGTGTGTTCTTCGAAATATTTCGAAAGCTTGTGCAGAGAAAAGGCACCATCCTTTTTACTATATTCTTGCAAAGTCGGTAAGTGCTTGAACATGTGCTTCATAATTGCATAAGCACTTTTAATTATCCACGTAGCTGCATGGCGTAAATAGTTATAAAGAAAAGTTCCAGAACTATTTTATGATAACATGTTCTAGAATATTTCCATCTGCTTTCTATGGAGATTTAGCCTTTTATCTAATTGTGTATATGACAAATAGTTGCTGTTGTCTGCAATGGACTTCATCATAACCATACATATCATATTATCTTTTTGATCTCTTTCGCAGGATTGAGAAATATTAAATCAGGCTTTCGTAATAAACTTAAATAAAACCTTTTTTCAAAATTGGCGGAATAGGGAATGTCCTACTCAGGGCCAGTTATAAACGTGGGCCAATCAGGTTGCGCCAAATACTCTTACTTGGATCAATCGTGGAGAAATATTTGTAACGTCATCGCTTTGTGGACCAATCACGTTAGCCCACGATGGATACTAGCGCTAAATAATAGCGACGGCCGCGTGTGAAACTCAGTTCTTCTTGAAAAATCGAAGGTGAAGGAACAACGTAATTGTGAATTCGTAGTCAAGTGTCTCATTGAAAGTGCTTGTATCGTGGCTGTGAATTATATTTATTGGGATCCAATCCAATTTAATCATCTGTAGTATTCGGTAATTACATTTTTCTATTCATTCCGTTTTGTCTTTCTTTACTAAACCGCGGATCTCCATGAATTGTTAATCTCACCCGTCATGGTTTGATACCTATCAATAATTAGGATAGTTACCAAGTTTTCCGTGAAGTAATTAGCTTTTAAACTGTAAATCTAGTGCCTCCTTGCAACAATTCCTGTAAGATTAATGTAAAATCCCGCTTATCTGTGGTACGTCAGCGAAGTTTCTCGACGCAGCAGTGTGGGCCGGTGGCGCGTCCTACATAACCCGTGGCCGTTATAACCATAGGATACCGTTAGAAGGCACTTATTCTTCCATAGGTGGTACGGGGTACTTTCCTTTTCTATTTAGCCCGGCGTCGTTTGGTCCGGCGCCCTATAGTGACGTGTCCCCATAACGATTACGTGTCTTTACAAAGAAGTGTCATCTGGTACATTTTGAGTATTATTAGGAGATTTTAACGTTAGTACATCTGCATACTGACGCGTACGCATATTTATATGAATCATTTAACTTATTTTATGCTTGGTTTGTTTCAGAAAAGTAACATTGCATGCTGAAAATGCGGTGGAGTATTCTCGTGTTGGCCTGCATGGTCGCGGCGGTTGTCGCCGACGACAAAAAGGATAAAGAAAAGGATCTTGGCACCGTCATCGGTATCGACTTGGGTACCACCTACTCTTGGTGAGTATCTACTGAAACATGGAATTCTAACCACCCCTTTTAGAACTTATTAAAAAAAAACCTCAAAAGTAATTCGACAAAGTATAGTATCATTCTAATATTTGGGTTTAACTTATTACCAATCGAATCTTCCAGTGATTTTCATGTAATAATCTTAATCTAGTTTTGAACTCAGTTACAATATACTGAATGATATGTTTAATGGAATTAAGCACATTCTTATCAACACAACTAAATGATTGCCATAAAATAAGTAGATAACCATATAGAACTGAATTTTGAGACTATGGGTTTTTTTAAATCTTGGAACATTTCAAAAAAAGAATTCAATCCTTCACATAGGAACCATGTTTTTAAATTAAACATAGTTAGGACTACTCAGAACTTGTCTTTGAGTATCAAGATTAATTTAACTCCAATATTAGCATATTTTAGGTCAATGAACTCGTATTTATGTGTGAGCTTGATTGAGAAGGCATCTTTTGAACAGATAAAAAGCAACACTGAATCAAAGAAAATAAGTTATGCTTGAATTATTCATGATTATTTCAAATATTAGTTCATATTTTCTGAAACTTTTCAGAGATGAACCTTGTAAAAGTTGAATTCTTCAAATCAATTGAAATGTAAAATCCACTCAGCATTATACAAGTTTTTGTTTGTTACCACTTGAGAGGTGCCATGAATCAATTAAAAAGAATGTTTACTTAATTCTCCAACAATAAGCAATAAGTACACCTTTCAAAGTAGTTTAAAAGATCAGTCTGTATATTTAAATTTTCTTAGATTATTTTTGCATAATGTTTGTCATTTAAAGCAGCACTTTATCTGGTTTCATTCATAATCATAAAGACGCGTGAAACCTCCTTGATAATTCAAGGTTTTTAAAACATTCTAAAGAATATTTTTTCATTTGTTCACAGTGTGGGTGTGTACAAGAATGGCCGTGTGGAGATCATTGCTAACGACCAGGGTAACCGTATCACCCCCTCATATGTTGCGTTCACTGCTGACGGGGAGCGTCTCATCGGTGACGCCGCCAAGAACCAGCTGACCACCAACCCTGAAAACACCGTGTTTGACGCCAAGCGTCTCATCGGTCGTGAATGGAGTGACAGCACTGTCCAGCATGACGTGAAATTCTTCCCCTTCAAGGTAGTTGAGAGGAGCAGCAAACCCCATGTTTCTGTCATGACCTCCCAGGGCGACAAGATCTTCGCTCCTGAAGAAATCTCTGCCATGGTCCTCATCAAGATGAAGGAAACTGCTGAGGCTTACCTCGGTAAGAAGGTGACCCACGCTGTTGTCACAGTCCCCGCCTACTTCAACGACGCTCAGCGTCAAGCCACCAAGGATGCTGGAGCCATCGCCGGTCTGCAGGTGATGAGAATCATCAACGAGCCCACCGCCGCCGCTATCGCTTACGGTCTAGACAAGAAAGACGGCGAGAAGAACGTGCTGGTATTCGATTTGGGTGGCGGTACCTTCGATGTGTCTCTGCTCACCATTGACAATGGAGTGTTTGAAGTAGTAGCCACCAATGGTGACACTCACTTGGGAGGTGAGGACTTCGACCAGAGGGTCATGGAGCACTTCATCAAGCTGTACAAGAAGAAGAAGGGCAAGGACATCAGGAAAGACAACCGCGCCGTACAGAAACTCCGTCGTGAAGTTGAGAAGGCAAAGAGGGCTCTATCCTCCAGCCACCAGGTCAAGATTGAAATTGAATCCTTCTTCGAAGGTGAAGATTTCTCCGAAACTCTCACCAGGGCCAAGTTCGAAGAATTGAACATGGATCTCTTCAGGTCTACCCTCAAGCCAGTGCAGAAGGTATTGGAAGACGCCGACATGAACAAGAAGGACGTCGACGAGATCGTGCTCGTTGGTGGTTCCACCCGTATCCCCAAGGTTCAGCAACTGGTCAAGGAGTTCTTTAACGGCAAGGAGCCTTCCCGAGGCATCAACCCCGACGAGGCCGTCGCTTACGGTGCCGCCGTCCAGGCTGGTGTCCTCAGCGGTGAACAAGACACTGACGCCATCGTATTGCTCGACGTCAACCCTCTTACCATGGGTATCGAGACAGTCGGAGGTGTCATGACCAAGCTGATCCCCCGTAACACCGTCATCCCCACCAAGAAGTCCCAGATCTTCTCCACCGCCAGCGACAACCAACACACTGTCACAATCCAGGTGTACGAGGGTGAGCGTCCTATGACCAAGGACAACCACTTGCTTGGAAAGTTTGATCTGACTGGCATCCCGCCCGCGCCCCGTGGTATCCCTCAGATCGAGGTAACCTTCGAAATCGATGCTAACGGTATCTTGCAAGTATCTGCTGAGGACAAGGGTACTGGAAACCGCGAGAAGATCGTCATCACCAATGACCAGAATAGACTGACACCTGAAGATATCGAGAGGATGATTAAGGATGCCGAGAGGTTCGCCGATGAGGACAAGAGACTCAAGGAGCGCGTTGAGGCCAGGAACGAGCTGGAGAGCTATGCTTACTCCATCAAGAACCAGCTCCAGGACAAGGAGAAACTTGGCGCTAAGTTGAGCGAAGAAGAGAAGACGAAGATGGAAGAGGCAATCGACGCCTCTATCAAGTGGCTCGAAGACAACCAGGATGTAGACTCTGAGGAGTACAAGAAACAGAAGAAGTCTCTTGAGGACGTCGTCCAGCCCATCATCGCCAAGTTGTACCAAGGACAAGGAGGCATGCCCCCGCCCGGCCCGGGAGGCGAAGAGGAAGACTTCAAGGACGAGTTGTAACCAAACAGACTTTAAAGCGAGTGATCATAGCCAAATGTGATCTCCGACCGCTGCAGGCTGTGCACCGTGACGTGACGTCACGCCACACAGACTGCACCGGACACGGATGCGGAGTGTTTTAGCTCGTGTTGTGTATATTTATTGTATGTCTGCGAGTGTGTGGCGTGTGCGGCGGGTGGCCTGCCACAGAGCCGAGATCTGATCGAGTTTCTGCCGCTGCGCACGCGAGTCTGACTGTTGCGTGAATTTAATTGTAAAAATTGATGCATTTTTATTTTTAGTGAAAGTAATAGTTCGCGTGTGAATTGCGAGAGGCCTGATTCCATGACTTTCTCATTATCAATTCATATTTCTGTCATCTGACGAATTGATACGAGTCTCATTACATCTAACGAGACTACCTCAGTGTTCTTAAACTGTATGTATGTAATTATTTTGAGACTGCAGAATTGTTAGTTTATAATTAGCAGAATAATTAAATAATTATGTAGTAATTAAATAATTTCAATTGAAGTACGGAGGAGTACAACATAAATAAAAGAATTTTTCTAACGATATTATCTTTTATTTCCGAGTTACCCAAAAATATATTAAGTATCTAATAACAGAGTAATGATATTTTAATGTAATAATTTTTTTTAATATCCAAAAATGAAGAATACGTAATTAAAAGTAACAAATTAATCAGCGCAGACATTGCGCAGCTGAGAGCAATACTCGATGTCGAAGTATGGTGCACCGATGACAGCCGCTTGCACCTTCACTTGTACGTCATCTGCGAGATAAAATAAAACAGTCACTAATGCTGCAAGCCTGCATTGATAGAAGCACCGGCACGGGTCACGGGTAAGTTCGCGCATACGCACTTTATACTAAAATCGACTACCGCAAAATGGGCGACTAGAAACAAAACTTTGAAGGGCATTTTCGAGTTAAACTAACATGTTTTTTTAAGGAATTGAAATGAATCATTTCAACACCTTGTCAACGTTTAAATCTCATTTAAAGTTATGTTTCGATTCACCCCGTTTTTCTGCGTAACAGGCTTACTCAAGATCCGTGCCCCTCAAGACTTCGTAAGGGGCGTTCATCTCGCCTCAAACGAGCTATTTTTAGGTAGAATGTAACGGAACCAAGAAAGCAAATTGGACAAACTGGTTTTATGTCGCATAAATACGACACGCGGAATGGATAACATAATATTTGTCAGGTAATCCTAACTTAGTTTTTCTTCATCAGACTTTATTTAATTTTATTCACGGACAGAGAATGCAACATAGAAACAAAGTAGGTGTGTACATTATTCACATGAATCGTGCATAAACGATGTTTCTTTAGTAATTTAGTCACGTATCAGATGAAGTAAACTATCGTTCCGCGATAATTGTATTTAGCTTCATTATTATCTTCACGTTCACATAAAGGCGCTTATTTGTTACTATACAATTTCAGATATCCAATCATTTGATCATTAGATTTCATGCCATATCTGAAATGGTTACCTAATGACAGTGACAAAATTGATGGCTTAAGAATTTACGAGAAAATTTGAAATAATCGGAACATGGGAGTTCAACTTAACTAGAGAAATGTAGGTGTACTATAGGTAAACCTCTGCCTTCTTACCCTTCGGGTAATACAGGCGTTATGTTTGTTAATATTGACTGCATAATACCATTCATATCTAGACTATACGTTGAACTAGAGATGGTAAAAGTGACCTTGCAACTTGGTCAAAAGTAATAACATTTCGATGTATTTAATCTGATTTCACAGCCTTCGGGTCAATTTGACCGATGCCGGAGGTGGTTTCTTTGGCCTAAGCCGAAGCTTCGATCGGTCATTAACCACACTAACGATTACGGTGGCCCTGTTTTAAATCACTACATATTATAAAACAAAGTCATCCGCCGCGTCTGTCTGTCCGTCTGTTCGCGACAAACTACTGCACCGATTTTCATGCTGTTTTCACTAATGGATAGAGTGGATCTCGAGGAAGGTTTGAGTATATAATTTGTCAAATGTTTGTATATCTACATTGGCCAAAATATAATGATATGAGATGTCGAAAATTTCATGATTTGGTCTTGCGTCTTGGTGTGACACTTTTGGTCGCGATAACCGTTATCCACTCGGGCGACCGCGGGTATTAGCTAGTGAATAGTAATAAAAAGTCATGACAATACACTCGAGTTACGGATACTACTAACATATTCGTGCTTTTTTGCGGTGATTATAGTTATGTGCTACGTACCGAAGGGTGCGTTACCGTCAATCTCCACAGCTGACAGTCCTGCCGATGCTCGCAGTTCCGCTAACTGCTCCGTGAAGAACAAGTCCCACTGTTGGTATAAAGCGATAGGTATAACATATGGGAGAGTACTATCTATCAAGGCAATGTTAACTGTTTACGTCGAAATCTTGTAAGTCAAATTATCTGTGTAGCGTTGTGTTGCATCCGCGTCGCCGCGTCAATGTTAGGGGCACGCGGTACCCGTCTGGTCAGAAAATCCTCCCTTTTCAGTGGTGGATGAGGAACTTTACAACCGGTTACAACTTATTCCCCCAGGTCTGGGCATCCCTAGGTGGGTAAAATAGAGTTTGGAATTGAAGCTTCTATTGTTCGAGGAAGTCTGAGATCCACAATGAACGAAGTAGTCGAGAGTGAGAATGGCGAACAAAGACTCCTTTTCAGTACCAACTTATCTATGACCTACATTCTAATTGTAGACAGTTACCAAAGTCGACAACGGTATCTACATAACCTAGCTGCTTGTAATAAAATTAACACTTTCCTGAAAGTAAAACCGACAGTTAGATAGGTACAGTTAGCGCCATGTCGATGTTAATACATCAACTTTGAGCTGGTCTCGCGTAGTATTGTGATTATTTTAGTATAAGAGGCCAGCTTATACTGGCTTGTTGCCACTCTACTACTCGCTACCCAAACCTGTTAAATTTCTTTGATAGTTTTTCGAACTTTATGACAAAAGAATATGGTTCATGTTCAATTGGGAAAATTAGACAGTTTGGTCTATACTTAATACTCCTAATTCCAATCACGTCTCGTAACGGTATCTCGTAACACTGTGATATCATCGGAGCCTAAATTACGGTTCGTCGTCCGTAAGTCAATGACTTGTCAAATATGCACACTTTATTAGCATTCTTCTGCTAAATATTCGAAGTAGGTACGTAAGATATCAGACTAGATATAAAATGTAGGCCATGAGTTGATTGATCAGCCTATAGTCACTTAAATCCCAATTTGGAAGCGGTGACTGATCAAAAAGTTGGTTGAAATCGTAGGGTGGATTTTTTTCTTAATTTGCGATTTGATAGTGGGCTGCTGCTTGCCATATGATAGCGCATCAAACAAACGAACTTAACACGGCAAGAAATGTGGTCTCGTAATTGTATGTCACCCGCCTCGGCATCGCACGGATGCAAACATTTCTCTATATTGTCATTTAAAACAAATTGCCATCCAAATTTCCGACTGTAGATTTTCTAGAAAAAAATCGTTCATCGAACCTTGCCTTACACAATTACGAACAGAACAAAAAAAACAGACAAATCTCTTAAGCCGTTTTCAATGATCAATCATGTAACATGCGGAACCTAGATATATGTTTGTTATAATATAGGTAGATAGATTATCATAATCTCCGCAAAATGTTAAAACAAGTGACGAATGTGACGGCACGGTAGGCGCAGTGGTTGAACGATCGACTGCTGCGCCGCGGGCCGTGGGTTCGATTCCCGAACGGAACAAATATGTGTATGGCCTACAGGCAGTTGTTCCGGGTCTGGCTGTTAGTGTATGTGACTTTAATTGTTTGTAAAAGCATTCACGACACAGGAGAAATTCCTAGTGTGGGGCAACGTTTCAATAAAGAAAGAAAGAAAAGAAGAAAGATAATAACCTCGTATTCCCTCCGAACCTCTTCGTGGTCCGGATGCTTGACGACCCGCGGCCCGGAACCTAACGGCACCCTCTTGCCGGTACACATGTCGAAGCCCATGATTTCAGTCCGCTTGCGACACTCCTCCAGTTCCAAGTCTAGGAATATCATACTGGTGGAAAAGAAATGTATCAATAGTCTTAAAAAAGTGGCCAAGTGCGAGTAGGACTCGCGCACTAATGGTTCCGCACCATTATCTTTAAAAACGGCAAAATATTCGCGTTTGCTGTATGAAAGCCCCCTTAAATATTTATTTTCTTTTATTTTTTAGTAGGTATTTGTTGTTATATATCGGCAACAGAAATACATCATCTATGAAAATTTTAACGGTCTTATCATATCTGTATAAATAAATAAATAAATAAATATTGCTGGACAATCCACACAGCATCATCTAGCCCCAAGCTAAGCAGAGCTTGTGTTATGGGTACTAGATGACTGATATACTTAATACAGTACATTACATAGATAGATATTTTTATTTTATATATAGAAAATACCCAGAACACCCGGAACAAATATTTGTAGATCGTACAAACATTTGTCCCAAGGCGGGAATCGAACCCGCAACCTCTTGCGTCGCAGGCGGACCTTCGCCCGCCGCGCCACATCGGTCGTCATGTATAATCTATCACAGTTCATGAGATACAGCGTGGTGACAGACGGACGGACAACGGGGTCTTAGTAATAGGGTCCCGTTTTACCATTTCGGTACGGAACCCTATAAACAGTATACAATATTTGTAACATTTGGTTTATTGGATTGTGCTGGCGCTAACATGTGGCAAATAATTAAATCAAATTAATTATTTAAAAAAGTTAATTTATATGTAAATTGATGAAACTATTTATAAATTCAAGTTCTTCAAACTTATCAGACAGATGCGTTGCGGTGTAGTCTTTCCGCATCTTCATCTTCCCAGCAAACATGCAAGAGGAAGTTTTGAGGGACTGTCTTGTATAAATTTGATGTTCAACAAGTGCTGATTATTCTTACCCTTATTTGAATAAATAAATTGTTTTTGTTCCGAGAAATGTGTTAGCCAAAACGTGAGAATACGGAAATAATAGTGTACCGTATGGATAATAATATATGTATAAGGGGTTTGTGGCAAAATAATAGTATAGGTTTGTGGCTAAATATATCACTCGAAGGCACTAGGAAAAGGTTGCCCAGGAGACTGAAGACATTATAAATCTGGATGAAGACAGCAAAAATAGGGAGACATGGAAATCTCTAGAGGCCTTCACCTTCCAGAACAAGGGGTTCTTAATAAATAAAAACGCCTTGGGACAAATGTTTGTACGATCTATTTAAGATCGTACAAACATTTGTCCCAAGGCGGGAATCGAACCCGCAACCTCCTGCGTCGCAGGCGGACCTTCGCCCGCTGCGCCACATAGGTCGTCAAATAGCGTTAGTCAAAGTAATATTTTGTATTTCTAGTTTAAAAACCGTTCCAATTTTAGTCAGCTCGGGCTAGGGCTTGTGTACCTACCGATCACTTCACAAATTTCACTTAGAAAGTGGTTTAAACTGGAGCAAGACTAAGCGAACAAAACGAAAATGCAAGTTGGACCAGTCTGATTGGTCTGGTGGCGGCAGCAAGTAATTTGGCACGGTGTCGACAGAAAATTGGGTAAAAAGTGCAGTTTTTCTGTGTCGATAAGTCGCAACAAGTTAAGGCTCATTTACAGGGGGACAATCATTGACTTATGAAATCATTGGAGACAGTACATCGTCGTTCGAGGGGCGTGAATGTTCGTAATACTTAAGCAACACCTGGAAGTCGAACTCGTCAAGGCGAATATCGATCACAATATGCCTACAATTAATAACGTATAGTTCCGCTGATCTAATTGTGCCTAGGTATTTATAAAGTGTGCGTCTTTACCTACATAAGCGCGTCAATAACAAATCAGCTACGCCGTAAAAAATGAAACGTTCTATATTTAAACTATTCTAAAATCGCTGGAGTGTTCGAATCCAGCCGGAACTAATATTAATGTCCATAAGGTTCCATTTGGCATACAAACGTCACAGTTTACCTACTCACCGATTCGGAGGAGTGGGTATTGCATCCAATAGTTCGAAGTCGTTTCCGTTTGTTGGGTAGCCGGTCATCACCCAGCCGTGGTCTATGCAGTCCTGTTACGAAGTCGAATGTTTGAATGAAAGTCTACAAATATACTTGAGTGCATATATTACGAAATATAAAAAGGCGGGCTAAAATACTTAGCTAACATTTTAAAGTCAGTGAACCGACATTTAACGAGTAGAAAGAGAGGTGAAATAACGTGAAAATAAACCGGACAAGTGCGTGTACGGCTCGCGCCCGGTTTCCGTCTCAAAGCACATTTCCTATTACGGACTTATGATGAAGAATGGACCGATTTGAATGAAATAAAGAACATGTTACTTCCGAGATGCGGAATATGAATTTCTAACACATTCGCTCGGACAGTAACTACATTTGATCCGAATAATAATCTCCTTTTTTATTTGCCTTTCATATTTTTTATCAAAGATATAATGATGACCTTTCATGCTGCTATTTAAACGGAACTAATAGTAAGTACCTACCCTAATATCCCCAAAACCTGTACCCTCTTAACATAAATACGTAGCCACTCACGTTCAACCTTCAGATTCAAATACTCCGCGTTTATTATATTAAAAGATAAATTGAAATTAACCGCATCTCTTGATTAACCTTAGTATTTGATATCAATTTCTACTTTATAACTTTACCCGTTTCTGAGAAAATAGCTGACAAAGACAAAGATAGACGGACAAATTTATCGATAGATAACAAAGTGGTCCTACAAGGCCAACGCACAGACGAGAGAATAACGGTAAAAGACGGTAATTGCGACTAATAAAATGACTTTCCTACCAACTACTTATTTATATTCATCTTTCTCATCGTCCTGCACTTATCCCATTTTATTTGGGGGCAGCATGTCTGCACTATACTATACTATACTATACTATACTATACTATACATCTATATTTGCCGTCATCTCAAAAGTCACCAACTTTCTAGCCATAACATCTTTCACACAATCCATTCATGTTTACTTTAGTCTCCCTCTACTCTTGTAACCAACTATATATATATTATGGTACGCAATAAAGAAGAATTGAGAATAGGGAACTGAAGACGCGCCATGCCATCACATTCAATTAGCAATTACATCGTGACGGAGACGTTTGATTAATAGAATTTCTATTGCTTGAATGATCGCCGCGATTTACTCAACCGTGAGGATGTTCATTTTTTATGTATGTCCGAATAAAATACCGAAACCCTTATAGGATCACTCGTGTTTTTCTTATAGAATACTTGCAGGTAAATCTTTAAAAAACTATGGTATGCATATAAATAACATGGTAAATCTTTCAATATTGTTAGTACAGGCTTACTTTATGCAGTTAGAACAAATGGGAGAACATGCTTATCAACTACAATGTTAAGTTTGCTGTCCTAATTAAAAAACAACATAGTAGATAGCACGTGTCGCACCCTCTCCAAGTGAGTTCAAGTCGCTCTTGTATGAGTTGTATGGCTTTTTCCTTTTGAGATACGGAAACCTAACAAAACAGCTCACCTTCTTCGCCAGTCGTTTCTTGACAACCTCTCCTCTTAGCGTGAGGCTGGTCCCATATTTACGAATCTTCTCTCCAACTTCATCGTCCTTCGTCGCGGCCTCGTTGAATATTGCATCAAAGTGTACTGCAAACAGAAAATCATCTAGGTAGGCCCTACTTAATCTGGACGGTATTTAAACTCCACACATTGCGCAGCGCCGCAAAACAACGCATTGCAAAAATTCACTTCCATACATTGTGTGACCCGTCGCACACAGCAGGCGCTCCCAATTCACTCCGATCTCAGACCAATGTATCTCGTTTTGTATTGCGACGCGCTGTCGGCTGCGGCCCCAATCCATCTCGTTATTATGCATTAGACTAGCCATATTCTTCATTAGTGTTTCCATGGCAAACACGTTTAAATTATATGTTTTTTTTTTTATTTGTTTGAAGTTAGTTCTTTTCTAGTTAAATGTCTCGATAATTCAGTGCACATAGCCAGCCATAAATACTCAAGTATCTATTCAATTTTTACTTTGAACGCCATTACCTATGGCAAATATGTAGGTTATTGTCAAAAACAACAACTTACCACAGAATAAATAATAGTAGGTACTAACGTAACCTTACACTACAAACCCCAATTTGTACTGTGCATTGGTAGGTACAATGGTTTCACAAATAAATTACCTTTTGTCCTAAAATTCAGCTGCACGAACATCATCAAGTTTATGGGTCATCATCATCAAGATGGAAGGTACACTATATAACAATTATTAAATAATCAAACCACTACATACTGAAAACCAATCCAAAATGCTTAGCAAGGGTTTTGGCTTGGGTGCTGCGGCCAGAGCCCCTCGGTCCGAGAAGCAGGACACGGTACACCGCTGGAGCCCCGACTGCGTTGATGCCCTGCTGGGTGCCCTGATGGCCTGCGTTAAAGGCGCGCACCGCGTTGAAGCACTTGGTAGTTATAGTTTCAACGTTGTCTCCGCGTTGGACATGGACTTCCTGGAGAATAACCACATTCATATTATTACAAATGTGAAAGTTTATCAGTATGTGTGTGAGTGTGTGTGTGATAT
Organism: Phlogophora meticulosa; assembly: GCA_905147745.2. Lineage (NCBI taxonomy): Eukaryota > Metazoa > Arthropoda > Insecta > Lepidoptera > Noctuidae > Phlogophora > Phlogophora meticulosa. Next base: position 17,770,623 of record LR990519.1, read on the forward strand.
TTATTTCTCCTTGGGGACATTCAAGTATAACCAAACACCAAGAAGGGTTCTTTGCGTATTTTTGGAGACATGGGGGACGGAGGTTCTGGATGGTGATTACATAAGCAATATTGATTTATTTACCTACTCTTTCTGATTTTTCTGCATCATTTTATAGATTCTGGTTGGAATATTTATGCTGACAAGAGGGTAGGCTTAAAAATTATTCCTTAAATGGACCCCTTCACGATGAATCGGAACGGATTTTTATTTGAGATGGGATTGCCCTCGACCCTAGTTTAAGTCAGAGATGTCGGAGACAAAGCCGACGATGGATTGTTCTGTGCGGGAATCGAACCGCGATACGGAGCACAGCAGTCAATTGCTCAGCCACTGCACCAACCATGCAGTCGTTGTCGTCGTGGGTAGCTCATACCCTGGATTAACATGAAAAAGTGAAGTATTCCCATGGGAATTTCGAGTCGTGGCATGTTTACTTTTAAAAGGCGGGTAACATAGCGGGGTGCGGCTTAACATCATGCCTGTAAGGCAAAAGTGTTAAAAAGCACCCCGACTACGATAGCTTTTATAGTCTAGCCTTTTCTTTTCTTTTGACTGGGACAAGCCCGCCACCCTATTCCCAAACCACCGCAACTCCTGAAAACGAGAATCAACAGTGGTGACCACCAGCAAAGCGTCGAGACCCGAGTTGAGATGACGTCCGACGAGTTCCGGAGAAACAATTCAACCGTCTTGGGTTGGCAACTAAATTAATCAGAAAAGAATAGCGGAGGAGTTAAATACATAATTTCCCCTTCCCCCATATCAAGCAGGAGGCAGAATAGATCTAGGTCAATATGCACAAAGGGACGTTTACAACTGGGTTAGGCCCAGTTGCCTAGCACCACGGATTAAAATTAACACTGATATTAATGGGTCCTAAATTATGAGCTGTTACATTTGATTCCAATAGTAGGTATGGCAAAAACGCTTGAACGCCTGAGGTATATGAGCGGTGAGACGGTGGAGAGCGCGATTGACAAGGCATGGACAAAATGGCAGACTAAATCAGCTTAACATTTCAATTGCGGCCAGACTATGGTCCCAGGGTATGCAGTTACATAGCACATAAGTAATTAAGATTACGCACCTTTATCGTAGCTTTATACGCATACTTTAGCCCCTCGAAATCTTGCTGAAAGAAGTTCCGAGGTTGAGTGTGGTTGCTGACGGCTTTGGGCGCGACCGAAGGCTCCTTCATCATCAGCAAGGTCACCGTTGGCAGGACGCCATCTTGCTGTAGAGTGCGGGCCTCGCGCAGCGTGCACGGGTGATCTAATAAGGTGTTCAATATTTATTTACCTTTTAAAACGTTGTCCCCACTAGGAATTTCTCGTGTATCGTAGATGCGTTTACAAACATTTAAACACACATACACAAGCAGTCAGATCTAAAACCAGAACAACTACTTGTAGGCCATACAAATATTTATTCCGTGCGGGGATCGAACCCACGACACGAAGCGCAGCAACCGATAGCTCATCTACTGCGCCACCCGTGCCGCCCAATTTTATATTGTATTGGTTTGCAAGAGTCGTTTGTTATTATGTCCTTCCTACTACTAGGCCAATACTAAATATATTCGAGAAAAATGTCTGCTTCAGAGCCTGATTATAAACATGTAGAATAATAACGCTGAAGAGATTTTTTAAAGGTCACGGGCGTAGTAAGTACTCGCAACAGGCGTGCATGTAGATCAGTAGGCGACAGTAGGGACTTATCTCTGGAACTGAAATCGGATTTAAAAACAATTTTTTACCCAATTATTCTTTAGACAATTCATTTCAACGCTGTGGGATCCAGAATCATGTATTTATAGTATAGTGCATCGATGCCACATCCACCTTGTATAGCTCCATAGGCTCCTCTTAGAAATCTGCTTTGTAACATGGTGATATGGTGATGATGATGATGAGAAATCGTACGAGAGAGAGGGAGAGTAACAAAGGTTTACCGAACATCAACCATCCAGCTTGAGGCACTGGTTCTTTCAGGGTTAACGACTTGGTGACTTCCGACATCACAACCGGGTCCACACATCCAGGAACGTATTTATCGTGCTGTAATATATTTGCGTTAAGTTATCGATTATCACCAGTAAAAATTGTATTACCAACTAGCTTTTACCCAACAATCCGTACGCGTGCAATTTAGAATGGCAAGATGGAGCCTTATATCTTAAGTTAGACCCCTATCAACACATTGTTGCAAACTGCATTCAATTCTATGCAGTAGTTTTGGCGTGATGAGTGTACAAACAAACAGACAGTCAGACAAAAAAAAACTATTGTTTTGGCTTCTGTTGCTCTAATAAAGACTCCCAATATTAGTTTTTCTGCATATCTACATTGATTAACACCAGCCTGCTACAATTTTCATATAGAAGGTATAGATCGATCGATCTCGTTGGAGCTAGTGGCTAAATCAAAACAGCCGCACGAGTTGATCGTAGGATAAGCTATGCTTACCGAAGTCAGTCAGTGGATGGGACCATTCGTAACTCGACTCCTCCATGTCTCGGAAAGCCGTTGGTCCCGGCTGTCGTTTGTAGATCTTTGACAGTAGTTACGGGAAGTCAGAAGCACGAAAGTCTGACAACCAGCCTTACCAAGGGGTATCGCGTTGCCCAGTAACTGGATTATGGAGGTCAGATGGGCGTCGCTCCATGTAAAATACTGGTATTCAGCTGCATCCAGTTAGACTGGAAGCCTACCCCAACATAATTGGGGAAAGGCTAGGCAGATGCTGATGAGATTGATAGATAACGATTACTGATATTGTGCAATGGACATTACTTTTTCATAGCGATCCATCACGCACCGACGTGTTATAACGAAGCAACCAAAATCTTTCATTATTAGTCTCGCCAGAGATTTGATATCTAGTAAAAAGAAAATGTTTAATTAAAGAATAAGTAACAAAGGTTAACTTAAGAAATTAAACTTAAAATAGAGGTTCCATTTACCTCAGTAGTGTTACTCTACGGCCAAAAGGGATATAGCCTGAATAAGCAGACAGTAAGGGGGGTGCAAGTCGCACTTTGTTACTACACATATTATGCTAGTCTGCCCGTCCCGCTCTTGCATTCTTGATTCTTTTACTCACGCGAAAGTCGATAGATGTATAACTTCCATATCGACTAATAGAAAATCCAACCAATTCGAGGTAGGGTACTCTTGAAGTTGAGAGCTTCGTTCGCTCGCTCTTGCCTAAACGTCAAAATTCAACAGAGTAACTTCTATCTGTATGATTGGTCAATAGAAACTGCCTCGTTGGTCTAGTGGTACCAAGCGCGACTGCTGATCATGAGGTCCTGGGTTCGATTCTCAGGTCGGGCAAAGTGTTATTGAGTTTTTACAATAGAAATTTTCTCATTAGGGGTCTGGAGTTGTGTCCAGTTGATAGCAGTAGGCTCGCCCCCTATTACATGGGACTTAAACATAGTTGGCGAAATGTGGGCGTTACTATGGATGCACCTCTGCCCAACCTTTCGGGAAATACAGGTATGATGTTAAGTGGTCAATAGAAAATCGAATCTATCTAAAGCGGGTGCAATAGCACGCTTCGCTCGCTCTTGTATCCTATATTCATTTAATTCTGTAGCTGTTCTACATAGGTCGTCAAAAGTAACTTTTATTTTTACTTTTATGGTAGTAAACCTGTAAGTAAACCTGACCTATCCGAGGTGCTAAAATCTGGAGCTTAGCTCCAGTGGTGGACTAAGCCCCTCAGAGGCCCGGGGCGGCAAAGCTGAATGAGGCCCCCCAGCTTTAAAATAAATGTAGTTTTACAAGCTTTTTATTCAGTTCACATTTGTATGTAGTGTTTATGTTTATTTCGTAAAAATCTGGGAAGTGAAATTTAATTTCACAGTACCTACCCAATACAAAGACGGGAATTTCTCCAGCGTATTGGACGCGTTCAGCAAAGTTAAAAGAATATTAGTACCGCTAAAAAGTCTAGATGGCTGTAGTGTTTTGATCTTGATGAAATTACTACTTAGCACATTTTTAAAGTCTTGTTTAGGATTTGATCAGGGGAACGCGTAGGCATTTGGGGGCCCCCCAACACTGGAGGCCCGGGGCGGGCCGCCCCTTCCACCCCCCTGTTAGTCCGCCACTGCTTAGCTCGCTTGCTCTTGCGTAACTGCTAGGATTTTTGTAAAATCACCAGTAAGTACCAATCCTGCGGTAGCGAAGATTTTTCCTTTTTTTCAAGGTGGCGCGGCGGCGCAGTCAAATCCATGGCTTTAGGGGGGGAATTCTTATAATACTCCACTGGTTTACCTATATTGAGTCCTGGTTCAACGATCATCATCAGTCGCGTTGCCTCAATCGTATGCAGGTGACGGTTTGCGAAGAGCTTCATTTGTTTAAGATGGTCTTTTGGCATATGTATGATGACATTTCTGACCATATCCTGTGAACAATTTTGATTTTGGCGTTAAATGAACAAACGTTTCATGGAAATCTAGCCTTGCTCTGCGGTTTCATAGGTAGATACGTTTCTAAGGGCCATATTATAATGATGAATTTAAATGAAACATATTTATTTCTGTAAATTGGTACGAACACTTACATGTCAAATTTTTTTTTTAAACAAGTTCGGTGATTTCCTATCTGAAAAGTCTAAGAGGTAACACCAAGAGGAACTCAGAGGTCACAGTCTCTTATAACGTTCAGACACTATCTTGGACAGATCATGTGAGGACCATGCAGATTAGTGTCTGACATGGTTTATTGAGGAAGGAACCACACATATATATGCGGGCATGTCCAGTCAGTGCACGTATTTTTCAAAAATGATAGAGCTCAACTCGTAAGTACCAGCCTATTACTGTCCCACTGCAGGGCAAAGGCCTATTCTCATACAGAGAAGGCATGAGCATTAATCACCATGCTTGCTCAAGACGGGTTGGCGATTTCAGTTTATATAAGTCCAGGTTTCCTCACGATGTTTTTCTTTCACCGATGTCAGTGATGTCCAAGATAAACTTAGAAAGTACATATGAATTGAAAAACTCACATTGGTACTTGCCCAGGTTTGAACCCACAACCTCGTGCACAGGAGGCGAGGCCTAAACCACTGGGCCATCATGACAATGCTCAACTCGTAACTTTGTAAATTAGTATAGAATATAGATAATGCTAAACACGTAAATTAATATTTAAAGTTATTGGAATTACCTACAGACCAAAAAAAAACAAATAGGTATTAGCTACATTCAAAGATAATATGGACTGAGATCCCTTCTGTGGAGTTAACAAAACCAAGACCGAGCTCCAAAAATTGATACCGGTCAGTTCCCAAGAGCTTTGAACCTGCCTTGGGCCTGCTTTGGGCCTGCTTTGGGCCTTCTTTAGGCCTTCTTTAGGCCTGCTTTGGGCCTGCTTTGTAACGCGGATCCAGCTACTATTATTGTTGAACACAATAAAGTGACGAATTTATATTAAAAGACATCGTAAAAAACCGTCGGCGTGAATGTCGGTTATCCCGGACGCAGACAAATTCGCGCCTTTAAATCTATTTATGTCCTCCATTCCCATAATCATCTAACCACCCATTTAATCCCCAGGACATTATAGAAACATAATATAATCTCCTTTCAAATGTATCGATCTGTTCAGTCGTTTAGTAGTGAAAATGCAACAAACCAACAAAAAAGTTACTTTCGCATTTATAATACCTAGCACTATTGTGTTATTCTGCAGTATAAGCAATACTTAACAGTATTACATAGACTGCAGAGTAACAGTTTCATCCTCAACAACTTGCATATCTTTAATACTATCAATGCTAATCTTTGTATTCGACGTACCAGTCGTACCTACATGATAAAATCTTTATGTATTCGATAGTCCGACTTTTAAGGAAAGCTCGCGAGTGTTTAACATCACGCTACGACCCTTAGTAGGGGTGAAAATTGTGGGGCGCTGCTAGTTTATAATATTAGTAGGAAGAAGAGTTAGAAAAACCTTCATCATTAGATAAACCCGCTGTCTCTCAAGCTGTGGCAAAAAATGTGTGGGCATTTCCAGCGGTCGGTTGGTGGCATCGGTTTCCGTCATATTTCACGAGGTTATATTTATGAAACTCTTGTGAAAAGTGGACTCAGTATTAATCAAAGAATTAATTATTTATTTCTGTGCGATGAAAATCAATGAACTTGTCTGACTGCTTAACTGTCTTAGAAAACGAATTGGTTATAGCCACAGATTCAATCAGTTGGTTTTTAGGTTTTACAATCTTTGAAAACGTTGAATAAACGACTGAGTTAAAAAGTTTTTTAGAATGTGTTTGTGGTTTGTCAACGGTAATTTATTATTTTTCTTTACTACCATCAATGCACCAAGGAGTACGTCACAGTCTATGAATTGACTCTAAACTTGACTCTACCTATTTATCTATTTATAAAATAGGTAAATCAGAATATACATGCAACATTCTTTTTTTTAGGTAATGAAGTCACCGGCCTCATGTATAATTCGTTCTGCCGGGAATATTTTGAGTTTCCAATACCAATAAAATGATACGGGTAAATGATTGGAGTGACAAAAATATATTGATTGTGTTTCTGAACGTTTTGAAAGATGTCGGCTGAGCTGACCATAACTGAGTACTAGTCTGTGCTATCACTGTCATGTATGTCATGATTGTCATGTGTCGTTGTCAATTCCACATGTTTTTTGTGAGGTTATGCCTTTGTTTACGTAATTTGTGTTATGTTCTAGGAAGCGATTAGCGCTAATTACCGGCTCTGTTCGGTTCCATGTTATGACAATAGCCAGTATGAGGGTCAGATGTCGTATGTCTCATCGATAAGTAACAGCCGTCAAAGAGAAACGCCATGTAATTTTACTAGCTCGTCGTTCGCGACGAGGTCACGGTTTTTTCGTTTATTTCCAGTATACTTGCGTCGTTACTAATTAGACGAATGACGCACTGATGAGTAGCGTCCACTTATTCCGTAGTTGTTTAGTCAGTAGTATAGCCGTAAGGATGTGTTCGACAAAGACAAGTTACGAGGTACAAGTTCTAATTTTTTTTATTATTTTGTTTTGAGTATAGATACTCATTGCATAAGTACTGTTTCTTAATGCAACAAGCTCTTAACTGTTCTAAGAAATATTGCCACATCACTAGCACTGTATTTTAGAAAGTTTAATGTTGTAGCAAATTAATTTCTCAAGATTTCGCTATTTTTATGTTTTAATATGATTCTTACAGGAGGATTATTATAATGAATCTTTGTTTGTAAACATTGGCAGAAACAATGGCGCAATAATAAATTGAGACTAATTTATTATTGCACCGTTTTTTTTTTTAAGTTTAATTAAGTTAAAACCCTTTAAAATAATAATGATGTTATTTTGGACATGGGATCCCTATCTATACAGATTAATAAAATTGGTGTGTCTGTTTGTAATGTGAAAAGAACAGCTTTTTATTAAATGCATAATGAAAGTTTATACGGTACTAGTTATACTAAAATACCATCTTTTTTGTCTTTCGGTCTGTTTGTTTGAGGTAATCTCTGAAACAGCTGCAACGATTTTGATGAGACTTTCTCTTGCAGATAGGTGACGGATTAAGAAGTAACTTAAGCTACTTTTGTTACTTAAAAAGTGATAGGACACCTGTCAAAAGTACACAAATTTTTGATAATTTATTTAAAAATTAAGTAATTACTTAATTTTCAGCTTAAAAGGTTGGACACAAAATCAGACTGATGTCCCAGATAATACTATCATTTTTTTCCTTTAGCAATAGGAAGTATAGCATACCGTATTGGTATTTTATGGGATAAATAGTTAAACATCATGTTAGGAGGTTGTGCCAGTACCTATACACGAAATAGCATTTTACGTTGATTGGCATTCAAAACTAAAAATCGAAAAAAAGGTAGTCAGGAGGTATTGATACTTCATTGTCCATATGCATTTAATATAGAGCAAATTTCGTTTATTTGTATAGATATGGTTAGTCATAGTCCTTCATTAATAAATAATGAATAGATTCTTAAGCAGCTCACTTAATGCATATTCTCATTAATATCCTCCAATACACCTTATAATTATGTTAATATTATACTTCTGTTCTTCAATCCCATATTGGTAAACAACTGAATCAATTATTTATTGTTATGTTTGAGTTTGACTTGTTAAACTTTTAATCGCTTGAGTTTATATCAGTTGCCCCTATTACATGGGACTTATACATAACTGGCGAAATGTGGGTGTTGCCATAGTTGTACCTCTACCTAACCCTTCGGGAAATACAGGCGTGGTGTTATGTGTATGTTATTTCTTATTTTTGTTCCTTACCTATAGTAAAAATGTCCTTTTTTATTTCAAAGAGTATTCTATGCTTATTGGATTTACGTCTGTAATGCGACGGAAGAAATTTCAGAAATAATAAAACAGAAAACATTCCATTGCATCACTAAACCTACTTAGTATTTTCCGTCATAAAATAAATATAGTAGGTATGGCTAGAACTTTACGGCTGTTTTTGATGCATTTATAGAATTAATTTCGTCGTAAAATATTTACAAGTTGTTCACAAACAAAGACCATTGTACAGAAGCCAGCACATCAAGCTAACCCAATTTGTCAAATTTATTTAATAGGTTTTAAAATTTAAAAAAAAACAAAAAGTTCATGTTTTATTGGATAAAATTGACAGTTTCTATATCATAACATAACACAGCTTTTTTTATCGAGTAAATAAATATTCAAATTTAATACTTTTGCATGCATTCCAGGAGGCTGTCCGAAAGTTAAATGTCCTCCAATCAAATAAGGCGACCATAGAACAAATCCGTAGAGATATTAGAACGGGGCAAGTAAGTAGTACTCTACCACAGATTGCAGAGGTAAAATGTTTTTGTGATATCTTGCACTATTCTTATTTATCTGTGGGTATATCATTGCATGCAGTGTTGGCCTGTTGGGCGTATAATTGATTACTTTCTTAATTATATTCAACCAATTGTAACCAAATTGTAAATAACATTAATTGGTAATCGCAATAACATGATTACTTTTTTTTTAATTTGAGATGATTTGAGTTGTCTTAAGATCAAATTGAAAGTAAAAACTATTTTTATTCTGATTTCGTGAAACAAATAAAAATGCAAACAACTACTATGTATACTACCTTTTATTGATTTATATAATGTAATCAAAATTCATCCATGCAAAATAAAGCTAATCGTTGAAAAAAAAGTAAGCAGTTAATCACCAATTGGAATTACAAAAGACAAAAATGTAATTGTTAGTTGAATTACAAATCATCATGTAAGTCATTGTAAACATTAATCTAAGTATTGCGATCACTTACCAAGTAATTTTTATTCGTAATCCAATTACATTTCGTAAACGTAATCGTTAATTTGTAATCCAATTACTTTTTGCCCAACACTGATTGCATATCTTGTTATATTCAAACAAAGAATGAAAAGGGGCTCTTGGCTTTTATTGGAAAAAAAATAAGGACGCTGCATAGGGCGCTGCTTTTTGCTAGTGCATGTTATGAACTCCAGAATTTAAAAACCTCATATAGAAAAAGAGGTTGGCTGTAATCACGTTGTCAGACATATTTGTACTAGTTAGTTAATAAATGGTAGAATAGACATCGACTCACAACCTGATACATACCATGAGTTCAGTACATATTCTGGACCGCAATAACGTAAAAATTAGGAAAAGGGTGACGAAAATTTCAACGCTGTGGTAAAGTTTTTCGTCGACTTTTTCCTAATTGTAACGTTAAAAAAAAAACTGTAATATCTGAACATGATTAATAACTAACCCAATGAGACTTTATGAATGAAGTGAATTATTTCCCATTTTATATTTAAGTAAAAAAATAGTGCGTGGAGTCGCTCCGCGCGGAAGAAGTGAAACTTTGTATTGTGTTGTGTACTACGCGCATGCGTTCGAGTACCACGCATTCTCTCACGCTCTGTCTATTCCCCCTCCCCAGGAGCGTTGAACTTTAAACGCAACAGTGCTTTCATATCCCCTCGATGATAGCGTTAAACGTTTAACGCAACCTTGTTGAAAGTCGCATTAGAAGTTTCACTTCAAAATCTCATTATATAAGGTAGAAATCATGTTCTTTATTCAATTTTTTGTGCGTCGATTTCCCTTCCACCATGTTGATCACCCTGCATGCATATTATAATGCTGTATCAGACAATCTGTTAAATATATGTACTTTGTTACGCCAAGCAGAACTTTTACTTAGTTGTTTATAGTTAATAATATTATGTAGGTGTATGTAAAGTGACGTACACATAGCCATTATCTTTTGTAATAAATATAATTACTTACTAGGTATCTGATAACAATATAAGGGCACTTCAATAGTTTCAAGAGATCTTATGTATAAAGCGCTCATATAAGTGACAATTATGAATTTATACATAGAATTAATTAAATATAAATGAAATTATACACAATACGAAAAATACGAGGAGAAACGCTAGTATGAAGCTGCATCCACCTCTGCAACAGGGACAGGTCCCACCGCTCGGACAACACCATCAGGAGACTGTTTGAGCTACTTAATTTATGAAAAAACACTGATCATTTGCCCATGTACGCTATTGTATTGAATAGGCAAGGTTTCACATTATCATTTTCAATCACTTAGTTTATAGTTTTAAATAAGTATAACCTTTATTGTAATAAATAGAAAATAAGTTGTCTGATCTATTTAACTATGGGCTTGTCGATAAAATATCGATGTATCTCTATCTAAATATCATCTGCCTAGTCTTTTCCCAACTATGTTGTGGTCGGCTTCCTGTCTAACCGGATGCAGTTGAATACCAGTATTTTACATGGAGCGATTACCTATCTGGCCTTTACATACCCAGTAACCGGGCAACAAGATACCCCTTGGTAAGACTGGTTGTCAGACTTTCGGACTTCTGACTACTCGTAACGACTGCCAAAGATCTACAAATGACGGCCGGGGCTACCGGCTTAACGTGCTTTCTGAGGCACGGAAGAGTCTAGATATGTAACGAACGGTCACCCATTCACAGACTGAACTCGACAAGCGTAGCTTAACCTTGAATCTCCTCCGAGGTACGAGGTATTGGTATCTAAATAATGGGTATCAAAATCGTGTCAAAACGATACTTTAAAACGTATCGAAAAACAATTGCCCTAGTCAAAAGGGTGATAAATCCGAATACCACCCTCCCCGGGTGCTATTCAGATCCGAAACACCAACTGCACCTGCTAGGGTTGTCCAAAAAACATATTTTTTTTTTAATACTGTAAAACAGGGTAAGATTGAGTAATTTTGAAATTAAAACCCATGTCTTACGAAATTGTAAAATGAAAAATCTGAAACAAAATACTGTTGACGACTCTTTTAATGATACTTGTAACTAAATAACGATACTTTCATAAAAGTAGTATTAATATTACCGTGGAAAAAGAAATGAGGCTGACTGAGTAAAATAAATCGATATGGAAATGAGGCTGCTTTGATAACATCCAGTTATTTCATTGCTGTTAAAAGTCACCACTATCTAGAATGCAAATTCGAAAAACGAAAATTCTGCGCAAATTTGGCAATGTTTTTAGACTAACGCATTTACAAAATATAGCCTAAAGGCTTGAATTGCCAATAGATGAATAAATAAACAGGTCTTTTTTCTTTTTTAAAGAGTTAGATATTAAAACTTTGAGCAGTTATCAAAGTCGCCCCACGTAATCGCACAGGGTGTTCGAAGGTTAAGCTACTCTTGTCGAGGTCAGTTTGTGGATGTGAAGGTGTGAAATGCCCTTCAATTACATGTCCGTGCCTCGGAAAGCACGCTAAGCCGTTGCGTTGGTCCCGGCTGTTATTTGTAGATCTTTGACAGTCGTTACGGGTAATCAGAAGCCCGAAAATCTAGCAACCAGTGTTACCAAGGGGTATCGTGTTGTCCAGTTACTGGGTTGTGGAGGTTAGATAGGCAATCGCACAAATAAAATACTGGTATTCAGCTGCATGCGGTTACACTGGAAGCCGACCCCAACATGCTTGGGAAAAGGCTAGGCAGATGATGATGATCAAAGTCGCCCCAGTTCTGAAAGTAACCTCGTTTTACCAGTACGTCGAATGTAGTATCAAAAAAAAAAGACGAAACAATGTAATATCGATACTTTTTGAGACTGCCGACATCTCTATTTGTCTAGGTTTAAATAAATTGTTCATTAAACAATATCCCTTTAATCGCACGAAATTGAAAAATGCAATATACAGCATGTTGTGAGGGTGGCTGGCATTGTCTAGCTCTAGTCAAAACCATATAGTAATCATTTTCATTCCAAATGCTTGGGCGTTTGATGTATGATACTTTAAGCATTCTTTTTTTTAAGTGACTGAGTTTATTTTTCTCTTTTTTAAGATAATCGAAAATATAAAAACCGAATAGCACTTTTTACCACTAAGCAACATTCTGTATATTTGTATTTAAAGCTTGGTGATGAACATGAGGTCCGGGGTTCAAAGCCCGGGTCGAGTAGTTTTATTTTTGTGCAGAGATATTCCATCTGAAATTTCTCAGTAGCAGCCCGGACTGTGGAAATGTGCTCGGTTGATGGCACCATAGGCTCACCCCTATTACATGAGACATAAATAAACCTGGCGAAATATGGAGGTGTACTACAAGTCCACCTCTGCCAAATCCTTTAGGGAATACAGGCATGGTGTAATTTCAGAAATGTACAAATTTAGAAGATATGGAGTGCTACTTGTCGAGAACTGGAGTGAGCCTCACGCAATTAGATGAACTATCTGTGATACACATAGCTGGGACCAAGGGAAAGGTAACTTCTATTATTCATAATATTTTAATATCATCATTCTCATCATTCTCTTGCCCTTATCCCAATTTATTTGGGGTCGGCGCAGCATGTCTTATTCTTCCATACATCTCTATATGCCGTCATCTCAGAAGTCAACTCTTTTTTAGCTATATCATCTTTCACACAATCCATCAATCGTTTCCTCGGTCTCCCTCTACTCTTGTAACACTCTACATTCATACTCAAAACTTTCCTCCCAACATGATCCTCATTTCTTTTCGATACTTACATAAAAATAAAATTCGAGGAAGGTAAGTATTTAAAGATGGATTAAATTATACCTATTTTTCAAAATCAAATCTCCTTGTAATATCATTTGCAGGGTTCAACAAGCGCCATGTGCGAGTCCATCCTCCGGCACCATGGGTTCCGCACAGGGTTCTACTCATCGCCGCACCTGGTCGCAGTGCGTGAGCGCATCCGGCTTGACGGCCGCGTCATTACCGAGGAACAGTTCGCGAGATATTTCCATCAGGTTCATGATAAGCTGGATGGGACTAAGGTACTTAGTTTACCTTACCGACAGACGAAGTGCACAATATGAAAAAAAAAACTCATGTCAATCTTGATGTGACACTATGTTTTATTTCATGATTAATTATGCTTTGTTCATCATAATTATGTACAAGTAAAAAGAAAAGGGAAGAAAAACAGGGCATTAAAAAAAAATCCGCATCGCTATAAACGGGATAAGTGCCCAAAAGGCTGGCAGCATTGAATGGTAATGCTGATTCTTTGATTCAATTTAGTATGTGTCGGTACTTCCGATGATATTAAGTACTGGGCTGCTAACATTTTGATCGTGTAGGTACTTTACTAGGAAACAGCTGTTTTTTTTTTAATATTTCAGGCGTGTTATAGTGAAAGTTGTTCGTATTCCTGAGTACAGAGGCCAGCACACAAGCTACCCCAATGTGTCAAATTTCTTTGATAGGTTTTCTTAATCACAAAAGAATAAGGTTCGTGTTCAATTAGGAAAATCTGACAGTTTGGGGTAGCTTGATGTGATGGCGTCTGTACAATGACCAGTTATAATATTTCGTGTATGAATAGATATATCCTATGTATATATCACTTTCATTTTAGTTAAAAATTAACCCGCAGTTCCTTTCCGTTTACTAGGGCCAGATTCTACCCAGAATAGTTTCAAAAAACCGTTTAACCTGTAAGAATACCACAACCAGTGGCGGACTAAGCCCGTCAGAGGCCCGGGGCTGCAAAGCTGAATGAGGCCCGCCCGGGGCGGCAAAGCTGAATTAGGCCCAGCTTTAAAAAAACTCCCGAGAAAAGAAAGAATTCCCCCAGCGTATTGGACGGGTTTAGCAAAGTTAAAAGAATATTAGTACCGAATAAAAAGTCTAGATGGCTTTAGTGTTTTGATCTTGATGAAATTATGTAGGTTAGGTACTTAGCACATTTTTAAAGTCTTGTTTAGGATTTGATCAGGGGAATGCGGAAGCATTTGGGGCCCCCGTGTTAGTCCGCCACTGACCGCAACCAAAAAATATTCTCGTGTCATCTCGTACAGACACAATATAATAGACACGAAAATAGAGATCTAAATGATTGTACCTATGCTCCCATGCCTAACGTTTCCCATTACATTTAATTTCCAGTCGTTTGAAGGTGACATGCCAAAGTACTTCGCGTTCCTGACAGTGATGGCTTTCAACGTGTTCCTGAAGGAGAAGGTGGATGTGGCTATAGTGGAGGTGGGCATCGGCGGGATTGTTGACTACACTAATATTTTAAGGTAAAATATTGTTACTACATTATTGCAAAGTAGACTTTATGAGCGGGCGCCTCAGGTTTAAATTTGATTGATAAAAATTGTCATCTTCTGCTGACCGTTGGGTCCTTTATATAAAATCCACTTTAAACTGGGGTGCAGTAAAGTTTAAAATTGTTGAAGTTGTAATATGTGGAAGCTTTGCTATACGACACAAGTGAATAAAATCCAGAGTAAAATAATTTATTTCAATTAGGCCATAAACCTAAGAAGCACTTCTGAACATATTTACAAGTAAAAAAAAAAATCGCTCAACCACAGCGCCAATCGTGCCGTCTAACTATTTACAACAACACCACATTCCCATCTTTCAGAAAGGTCCCAGTGGTCGGTATAACGGCCCTGGGTCTGGACCACACGTCTATACTAGGCACGACGCTGCCGGAGATCGCGGCAGCCAAGGCGGGAGTCATGAAGAGTGGCTGCGAGTCTTATACAGTAGAACAGCCCAAAGAAGCTATGGATGTGCTGAGAAATGTTGCTAATAGTTTTAAGGTAATTCAAATTATTTATTTACCCACGTCTGCCGCCATCACGCGACGCGGTTGGTGCAGTGGTTGAGCCATCGGGTGTTGTGCCGCGTGTAGTGGGTTCGATTACCGCACGGTACAAATATTTGTATGACCTACAAGTAATTTTTTTTAATAAAAAAAAAAAAAAAACTTTTTATTCATAAGTTCACATATAAATTACATAGAAGTGACATCAGTACAGAGTTACATATTAAAATTATTAAGCAAATATTAAACTATGCCTAAAATAAATCTAGTGTAGGTATAACTTATATAATATATTGGATAAAGGCCTAATGAAAAACAATAGCGACCTGCCTGATGTAGGTTTATTCAAACCTGTGTTTCAGGTAACAACGCTGAGTGTTTTATTGGACTATTAAATTAATGTACATAGAGCTAGCATTGATACATAATAATTATATTATTAAATAAAAATTGCCTTAACATTAATAAACTTATTGCATGATTTCTAGCAATTTGTCAGTGTCTGAGTAATTTAATGTCGCTAAGTATTCACTTAACATCTCACTACATTTTTTACAATTTACACTATATATACTTAGAGACTTATTGATTTTATTATATAAGAACGGACCTAAAAAACCATAAAATTTATTTATAAAAGTATGTCTAGTTTGAGGCTTTATGCAAACTAAGTCTTTTCTTCTCTTATGTATAGGTATGGGGGTATAAGGGAGATTGCTATGCTGGTGTAATACTATCTTTAATATAAATAGTTGACGCACAGTTAAAACTTTACATGCCGTATAAAGCTCGTATGTGGGAAATCTAAATGGGCGAAAGGTGGCTACCTTAAGGATAGCTCTCTGCGCACGTTCTAATGGTAGTAGGATTGTTTTTGCAGCCCCTCCCCATGAAGTTATGCAATATGTAAGAATGGATTGACACAAAGCTAAATAGACCTGTTTAATTAATTTGTAGTCCGTTATATATCGTAAATTCTTAAAAATGTATATTAATTTACTGTTCATATTAATTGTGTATATTAATAACTGTGTATATTAATTGTTCCGGGTCTGGCGGTTTGTGTGTTAAATATTTGTAAACGCACGGGACCCACGATACAGGAGAAATTCCTAGTGTTTTCTTTTTTGGTTTTCAAAAAAAAAAACGTTGCCCCACGTTTTTTTTTTTGAAAACCAAAAAAGAAAATGAATATTGGGAATTGGGATGGTGAAATAATAATTTTGTATGAGCAAAAAAATTGAAGAGAAACTCGCGACGAAGTTTCGCAGGGTATGGTACGCATAATTACGCCTTTTCTTTCAGTAGGTATATTATATTGTCCCACAAATGCTATATTGTTTAGGTCAAAGGCTACTCAGGTCTTTCCAGGAACACTTTTTCGCGCCATTTTGTACCAGTCTATATACGAGTTTGCTATACAAATATTGTTTGTTGATGAGCTCGTGTCTTAATAAAAAGCCACACGGGTCGATCGGAGGTTCAGCTATGCTTACCGAGGGCAGTCTATGAATGGGTATCCGTTCATTATATATCAAAACTCCTCCGTGACTCGGAAAGCACGTTAAACAGTTGTTCCCGGCTGTCATTTGTAGATCGTTGGCAGCCGTTACGGGTACAAGCCCGAAAGTCTGAAATCCAGTCTTACCATGGGGTATCGTGTTGCCCAGTAAGTAGGTTGTGGAGGTCAGATAGGCAGTCGCTCCATGTAAAATACTGGTATTCAGCTGCATCTGGTTAGACTGGAAGCCTACCCCAACATAGTTGGGAAAAGGTTAGGCAGATGATATTGTTTAAAAAGTAGTTAATTTATATTAATGGCTCAATTATGCAGTGTTCCAACATCTACACAACTGATCAAACATACAAATTACTTAATAATAATAATAAATGGTGAAGTGGAGTCATGACAATAAACTATACTTCAATGTATCCAAATGCTCGGTAATATCCTTTACACGTTCGCGAAGCCCTATGTGCTATGAGTACAAAGCAGAGGCCACACCACTGAAACGTGTAATACAGGTGCGTGATCTGGGAGTTCACCTCACTCCAGAGCTCACGTTTCGTGAGCATATTATTAAGATATGCAAGAAGGCGTACAGAAACCTAGGCTTTGTACTTAGGCAGTCGCAGGGCTTTACAAACATTACAACAGTAAGGGTATTATACGATGCGTTAGTTAGGAGTCATTTGGAGTATGGTGGTGTCATATGGGCTCCACACGAAGCCAAATACTCTGTCATGCTGGAGCGCGTGCAGAACAAGTTCACACGCCACTTGTACTGGAGGCTGTATGGGGTGTACCCTTTGTACCCACTTATGTACCCCACACTGTTCGTGTTGGGTATGGTCGGGTACAACCAATTAAAAGTGCGGCGAGAGTTTGCGCTTATAATGTACTTAATTAAATTACTCCATGGCAAGGAGCACAATCCTGGGGTACTACGGTGCTTGAGCTTTTGTGTTCCGGACCGCTACGTGTGGAGACGGCGGCGCCCGCCACTACTGTCAGTGCCAGCCGCACGAACCAACCTACTGGCCAAAACGCCTCTCACGCGAGCGATCCGTACTATTAATGAAATCCAGAACAATATAGACATATTCTCTTGTCAGTTCAGTGAACTCGCAAAGATGATTTTATTTATATTATGTTATAAGCTAGATTAGGTTATACTACTTTTGTTATTGTGTTCTAGGTTTGCATTTTGTTGTTATATTTTTAATTTAATTTTAATTTCTTATGTCTTTTTACGTTTTTGGTTACTTTTATTATATAGTTTATTAGTTATTATGCCTCACTAACGCATTAGGTTATAAGTATCTGTAATGTTAGTGATAAGGGTGATGAATAAATAAATAAATAAATAAATAAATAATAATAAATATTGCTGGAAAATCCACACAGCATCATCTAGCCCCAAGCTAAGCAGAGCTTGTGTTATGGGTACTAGATGACTGATATACTTAATACAATACATTACATAGATAGATATTTTTTTTATTATACATAGGAAATACCCAGAACACCCGGAACAAATATTTGTAGATCGTACAAACATTTGTCCCAAGGCGGGAATCGAACCCGCAACCTCTTGCGTCGCAGGCGGACCTTCGCCCACCGCGCCACATCGGTCGTTAATATGCATAAAATGTACAATTCGCATTTACGTGGTACCTCTACCTACCTACATGGAAAACAATTACCGTTCATTAATGAGGGGTATCTTCTTCCCAGCAACCGTACAGCCGCTGCATGTAAAATACTTTTATTCAGCTGCATCCGGTTAGACTGGAAGCCGACCCCAACATAGTTGGTAAAAGGCTAGGCAGATGATGTTAGTCACATTACTTTATCCTGTCAATAATAAGTTTTATTTGACTTTTAATAATTTTAATTGCAACTTTACTTATATTTTTTTTAATATCTTAAGATTAGTATGTATACCTAAGCTAAATATAAATACAGAAAAATGTACTTATATTGTGGTTGCGGGTTCGATTCCCGCCTTGGGACAAATGTTTGTACGATCTACAAAGATTTGTTCTAGGTGATCTGGGTGTTTGCTATGTATAATAAAAAATATCTATCTATATAATGTATTGCATTAAGTATATCAGTCATCTAGTACCCATAACACAAGCTCTGCTTAGCTTGGGGTTAGATGATGCTGTGTGGATTGTCCAGCAATATTTATTTATTTATTTATATTTACCCTTAAGGTCCCAGTACACTATAATATCAACTCGTGTTAGTATAAGTGTACGACAATTACGTTGAAAGAGCGTAGCCTTCTAATACAGGCATTGCTTGCCTAAATGGCGACTCCAAATACATTAACATGTAATGTAATACCTAATGACACAATAAACTATTTTGTATTTGTAATAATCATATACTTTCTTACTTTTCAGTGTCCCCTAACAGTAGTTCCTGCGTACAAAACCTACACATTCCCTACTACAGAACAAGCTTTTTTACCAATAGACGTAGAAGCATACCAAACAAATGCCTCTCTTGCCATCCAACTGGCCCACGCATGGATGAGAATCACCAAGCCAGTACACAGGAAGAACGGCCTTATTAAGCACGTAATTAACGGTCAGAATGGCCTGAACGAACCAGTATTAGAAAGAGTAGTGAAATGTGTAACGAAGGAGACTATGACAGGGTTGGCTTCCTGCAAGTGGCCGGGAAGGTACCATGTTGTGAACTCTGACTATGCGAAGTTTTATTTGGATGGGGCACATACTAAAGAGTCTATGGAGATTTGCGCGCAGTGGTTTAAGAATAAAAATAGGTGAGGAATTTAAAAATAATTATTATAAGGCAAGGAATTTGACGACACGGTCGGCGCAGTGGTTGAGCCATCGGCTGATGCGCCGCGTGTTGTGGGTCGATCCCCGCACGGAACAAATATTTGTTTCACCTACAGGTGGTTGTTCTGGGTCTGGCTGTTTGTGTGTGTGAGTTTAAATGTTTGTAAAACGCTCCCACGATACAGGAGAAATTCCTAGTGTGGGGAAACGTTTAAAAAAAAAAATTAAAAAAATTGAATGCGAAATTGTTCAAAGGCCTATTCTAATAAATAGAAGGCACAAGCATTATTAATCACCTTCATTGCTCATGTCGGACTGGCAATTTCCGAATTAACTTAATTTTTCCAAGTCCAGGTTTCGTTACAATGTAAAGCATCTCCGATGTCAGTGATTTGCAATAGGGATGTGTCCTAGGTAAAAATATATTAAGTCTATTTAGTCCGTCAGTAAGATTACCCAAAAAAATTTGGACACGTATTTTTTTTTACTCAAATCAATAAAAACTGACAATGGTATGCACTTCGTGCAGGAGAAGGGGCTTGTGACCGACATCACTGTTACGTTAAAAGTGTAGCACGGCGTGACGTCACGCGCAATTTCAACGCACTATTTCATCGTCATTTTTGGTTTACGTGACAAAAGAAAAAATACGTGTCCAGTATTTTTGAGTAACCCAACTTTCGGACCTATCAGAATTTTTAAGGACACTACCCTATTTTGTTTTTATTATGTGCCATAATAAGTTCGATGCGACTGTGTGTGTTTATAGTTGGTTATCTTAGTGACACTTACAATATCTATAAACGAAATATTTCCCCTTACAGATTACATGACAAAGTACTGATATTCAGTGCTACAGGCGACAGGAATGCCGAACTGTTACTTCAACCGCTAAAAGATGTGGACTTCAAATCAGTTTACTTCGTTATTCCAACCGCACACAAAAATATAAGCCAAAACAACGACAACTACTCCTTAGTAGAGCAAGAAGAACTTATTGCCAGATGCGAAAAACACGCAGAGATATGGCAACACTTCCAAGAAGGCTGCACGAATGTAACAGTTGCTGGTTGTGTGGCAGATGCCTTGGTCAATTTGAAAAAACAAAAGGTTGTCGATAGGTCGTCCGTATTGATCACAGGGTCATTGCACTTGGTTGGTGCTGCATTGTCGATTTTAGATCCTAATTTAAGTAGTTAATTACTGAGTGAATTTTATTAAAGTTTATAGTTTATTATTGAATTTTATTAAATTTTAATGTTGTAGATATGTTAGTTTGGTGTTTTTTTATTCTTCTTTCTAATGGACTACATTAATATTATTTACTTATCAGTGGTACTTAGCAGTGGATGAATGAAAGTCATTGAGCATGAGAAGACATGCAGCTGATATGAGAATGCTGAGGGAGAAAAGAGTACCTACGTAAGAGGAAATCTGAAAGTGGCGCCTGTGACCGAGAAGCTGTGTGGAAATCGGTTGTCATGGTATGGGCAGGTGTGGCGAAGGAATGAACATGTTGGGAGGAAAAATTTGAGTCATGTGCAGGGTTACAAGAGTACAGGGAGACCAAAGTGGAGTGGTTTGACGACCTATGTGGCGCAGTGGGCGAAGGTCCGCCTGTGACGCAGGAGGTTGCGGGTTCGATTCCCGCCTTGGGACAAATGTTTGTACGATCTACAAATATTTGTTTCAGGTGTTCTGGGTATTTCCTATGTATAATAAAAAATATCTATCTATGTAATGTATTGTATTAAGTATATCAGTCATCTAGTACCCATAATACAAGCTCTGCTTAGCTTGGGGCTAGATGATGCTGTGTGGATTGTCCAGGATTATTTATTATTATTATTTATTAAAGAAACAATGGATGGATTGTGTGAAAGATAATATGGCTAGAAAGGGGGTGACTTTTAAGATGATGGCAAGTAGAGATGTATGGAAGAAGAACATGCTGCGCCGTCCCCAAATAAATTAGTATAAGGGCAGGAGGATGAGGATGATGAACATAAATAAAGTAGTTGGCAGGCAAATTTACCTTACTTTTTTATCAGAGGTAACAGTACACTGATTCTATTACCACAGACTAGCTCAAGGTCAACCGTACTACTGACACATAGCCTACTGTAGGTACACTTAAAATCTGCAGATAAAAAATAAACATACTACTTTATTAAATAAAAATATCACATTTACGATTATAAATTTATTCTATAGTCAATTGTGTATCACTAGTATCTAAAAGCCTATCTACATCAGTAAGCCAAGATATCAATCTATTTAAGTACCCTTCATCTTGTTTGTAACTTAGAAGCAACAACTGCATATGCTGGTATGCTGTTGGTTCTTCAAGCAAATGTTCAAGTCTCTTGTCTCTCAGAGACAGAAGCTTCACAAAAATTATGGCTATCAATGTCCACTGTATAGGCTTAAACATTATGTTGTTCGCTTTCAACTTAAACGTATTTACTAACAAACGAATATCAGAATTCATTGATAGACTAAGAAGACCCAAAGATCGGAGTATGTCAGGCAGTATTTTGTTTAAACGTTGACACACTATTTTCCTACGCAAAGCGTTCTGCGAATTTTTGTCTACAAGAGGCAAGTTTGTTCTGTTTTCTTCTTCTACAATGTCTTGAGACTGTATTGGGTCTTCAGTCACTGGTTCCGTTACTTCAGTCTCGCCTAATAAGAAAGCTTTTACTTTCAACTCCATTTTTTTACTTTCCTCTTGAAGCATTGTGTAGTTGGGCAATGGTTTCGTCTCACGTTTCAGTGTTTGAATATCAACTTTTCTATCTTCCAACTCTAGCATATTAAGTTTCTTGCATAACGCTTGGTACTGGTCATATACATTGGAATTGTAAAATACTCCTTTAGCAATATTATTAAGGTATTCTTGAATAAATACTCCTTTGAATGCAACCATTTCTCTGACTTTTTCTTCACCAAATAAGAAGAGTATAGTGTCCAAAGTAAACCATTCTGCCAGACATTTTTCAACTTCAATAGTTAGTACAGTTACTAAAGGTTGCTTTTTCTGTGGCAACTTTTTACTAGATTTATTTTCCTTGCATATTTTCTCATCAGGAGTAGAAACTGGAGTCATTAGTATCGGGTCAATCTTTTTTTCTGGTTTTTCTATAATGTCACCTACAATGTTAAATGGATTTGGAGCTGGTTTCATCGGAGTTTTCTTATCAGGTATATCTGGTTTAGCTGTAGGAGTATTTGAACTAACAGATTTTTCAATACTTGTTTGGGGTATTTCCAAATTACTGTCTTTTATTTCATGCTTGGGATCTGCGGTTACATCTGGTTTACTGGAGTTGTTAACATCACTCTGTAGATCAATTTTAGCTAACTTAACATTAATTGATTCAATTGCATTGTCTGCTTCTCTCTTATTTCCAGAACCTGTTCTTTCTAACTCATTTTCTCCACTCTTTGATTGTACATTGTTCTCAGATTCATCTTCAGGATTAGGAGATATTTCATGAAGGCTTGCTTCAGCAAAATCGTTGATTGAAGTAAATAATTTCTTTTCAGGGATTGCAACTCTTTCGGTCAATGTAACATCTACTTCCTCTCCCATAGAACCAACTGCATCTAGCTTCAAGAGGTGGAAAGTAGGTATCTTTTCGTACTCCCTGAACCAGAGGGGGCTAGTCAACATCTGTTTCATGATGAACATAGCAGAATTATAACAAGAGTTACTACAGAAGTCTTTCCTAGCAGTGATGTCGTAAACTTTGTTAGTCTTCAACGATATCCTGTACTTCTGCTTGGGTATATCCTTCATTGACAAAGGTTTGTCACAAACTGTGTAACCACATAAATGGGTTATGACTCTTTCCTCTATAATATCGTTGAAATGGGCCTTGTAGATGTCTGGAAGGCACTGGAGTAAGTGTGTTTCTGTAACGCCCGGTTCTAAGAGGCTCTCGACAATCTGTTGAGCTCTAGCATTACACTCTCGCTTCTTTAAAATTGCTTGACGTATTTCCTCCTTAGTCATCTGCTCGATTTTTGTCAGTCTCTTCTTAGGCTTTTGGTTGATTCCTTCCATATTTTAAGTATTTTTGTTCGATTAATATGTATAAATAATGTTTCCACAGTTTTATAATTAAGTCTTAATTATCGTACAATACTTTTGTACAAAAAATAATAATATAAATAATGCTGGATATTGAGTACAGATTAGTTGACTTGTTTTGACATGTCACTGACTGCTGAAGTTACTGTAGTGCTGACACTGACAGTGACGCAACGGTGATCGGTGATTTATTCTGTGCATTTGTTTGCGTTGATGGCACAACCACGCGTTCGCACTGGCAAACATGCACATCGAAACATGACAATCTCTTTCAAACACTTACTATCATCATTTGTTTTTTGAACTTACATTTAATGCAAATGTATTTTTTTAATAATGCGTGGAATTCAACAAAAGCCTGTTTTCATTTCTTGCGCAGAACGCTAATTATTTTTATGAAATAAAAGTAAGCCTAAGTAACTCCACATAGTATTAGCTTTCTGCCAGAGAAAGTGCCGTCGAAATCGGTTGATTCACAGAAACGGTCAAATAGTTGAATGAAATCTTCTGGAATAACTACAATGAAAAAAATGAAATTTCACTGATGAAAGAGGGTAACTGATACGCAGTTTTGCAGTTTAAAAAAATGGAGAATACGTTCCAATCATGTTGTCACTTGAAGTGAAGAGACCAGTATTATTATGATGCTACGTGATCACGACGCATCTTGTGTCTGTTTTTTTTATGCTGCCAAGGTATCTCAAAGTTTAAAAGAACCCTCAAATAATTACATACTGAGATACTGAAGAAGCTCGTGGCTAAATAAAAACAGTCGCACGGGTTGATCAAAGGTTAAGCTACGCTTGTCGAGGTCAGTCTGTGGATATGTGAACATTCATAAGCGTAACACATCGAGATTCCTCCGTGCCTCGGAAAGCACATTAAGCCGTTGGTCCCGGTTGTCATTTGTAGATCTTTGACAGTCGGTACGGGTAGTCAGAAGCCCGAAAGTCTGACAACCAGTCTTACCAAGGGGTATCGTGTTGCCCAGTAATTGGGTTGTGGAGGTCAGTTAGGCAGTCGCTCCATGTAAAATACTGGTATTCAGCTGCATCCAGTTAGGAAGCCGACCCTAACATTGAAAACTGTCGAGAGTAAAAAGCTGTTAGGCACATCGGTAGTCGCTCTGTGGTAGTAGCGTACATAGTTTTAGAAGAATAAGAGGTCAGTTCATAAAAGTGAATAATGAAAACAACTATATGCTTATCAAACTCAAAATGATTATTTATAGTAACCTAACACTGGGTATAAGGTAAGTTACTAACGTAAGTTATACTATTGCTGTTACCGCTGATGCGGTACCGGATCCAAACAACTAAATCAACGTTCAATAAAATTACTAATTGACATCTGACACCTAGAGTTACTAAGAAACTCTTGGTGTCAGATGGCTCTTTAGTTGATTAAGGCTAAAAGTAGGTACTCTATTAAAAATCGACTAAATATTACATAATTGAAACGCTTGACAGTTGTTTTGACAATGACAGTTTAATGATAAGCTCAATCATTTGCATTGATATTTTTTTGATTGAATGGAGTTGACGATTTTATTTGTGTGCAAAATTTTGCGAATGATATTCACTTTCTTTAATGTAACCAAAACAAACACACGTTCATATTTAGTGAGCGAATGGCTTATAACATAGCAGCTCTTTAGAGTTTTATACAAAGTGGTTTTAAATGTTATCAGGTGTGAATGAAATATTTTATTTACTTTCTAATTTATCAATAAAATGTGTGATAACAATGTTCGTTTAGTGTGATATCTTGGGCACAGTTAGTAAACAAATACATGGATGATACGGGTTTGAAGAGCCCTAGGTAGAAAGCAGCTTGAAGTAGTACAGGTGAGTGCAATGTTATACTTTTAAATTTTAAATTACCCTTGTCAATAATTACTCATTTACCACATATATTAATATTTTAATTAAGTTTCTAGCTTGGTTTTATGACCTACAAATAAATATTTACTGTTTTGGATCAGTTGGATCAATTATAAATTCTTATACTTTGGTTTTGTTCAATGGAATAGTGTAGTTCTTTGAGTAAATCAGTCATACTCATTAATATACTGAAAGAAAATATGGAGACAATCAGTTCAAATTGTTTTAGTATTATTTATATAATTATATTATAAGTAACAAAAATGGATTAACCATTTTTAATGGATTTTTTTGTTTATGTTTGAGTGGGTCTCTATGTATGGTTTAAACTAGAGCAGGACAATGTCTGTGGAATCCAACGGTATAAAATATTATAACTTAACTCTGTAGTACATAATACTTTACTTTTTATAAGAGTTTTTGGCAAAGTGGTTACAGCTTAGATGAAATAAGTAGGCTAGGCCAAATAGGTTTTCTACATGTCTTACCAAGTCATGCACATTGTTGTTGGCCAGATGACTGGTATATTTAAGACCATGCCCTTGTTTTTTTTCAAGAATTTAGTAGAGTGTGTATTTTAATTAATTAACATTAAAAAGTATAGCATAACATCACCCCCCTCATCCTGACGTAGGGTTAGGCAGCTGTGTACTTATTTAGTAGTTATATTTAAGTCCCATGTAATAGGATTACTTCTCATAACAGGGGGTGAGCCTATTGCCATCAACTGGGCACAACTCCAGCCTCCGCTGCTACTGAGAAATTCCAAAACCCAATAACACTTTGCTTGTCCTGGGTATAGTACCCAGGCTCTCATCTTCAGCAGTAACCTTGCAACCAGACTAGCAACCAACTAGACCTACGAGACAGACTTAAAAAAAAGTAGTAAAAGTAATTCTTCATCACAGAAACGTAACAATCAATGAATACTGTAGTTGACTCAAGTGCATAATATGTTATCAAAAGACATCTTTATTACCCTTATTTAATAATAAGATATGATAGGAGATACAGTATAAATGAAGTTGTTGTAATGCATGGGTTTATTTATTTATTATAAGGATCACAAATGAGATGTACATTATAATTATATATTCCAAAATTAAGATTTATACAGTATACACTATCCTGTAAAGCACACTCAATAGGGTAGTGTCCTGAAAAATTCTGATTGGTCCGAAAGTTAGATTATTCAAAAATACTGGACACGTATTTTTTCTTTTGTCACGTAAACTTAAAATGACGACGATATAGTGCGTTGGAATTGCGCGTATCGTCACGCCGTGCTACACTTTTAACGTAACAGTGACGTCACAAGTCCCTTCTCCTGAACTTTGATGTGCTACTCGTATATCATTGTCACTTTTTATTGATTTTGGAAATCTTACTGACGGACTAAATACACTTACTATATTATTACAGCTTACACATTGTCGAGTATACATGCATGGTTTTACTCTCTTCATAGGAGAATGTCTACAAGTACGCATTCATTCATATGAAATATTTGCATTCCACAATGTTTATAAGATCTTATACAATGGCTAAGATCATTAAACTTATAAGGTATAGCAAAATGTAATCAAAACTTAAGACCACATGACAGAAACTTCTTCAAGGCGAGGCTAATAATAAGAAATACAATGTTTTTCTTTGTTCTATATTCATAATATAACATTTACTGGGCTAAGCAGAGGACTACCCTATAGTAAACCCACATTTCGCCAGATATGTTTCAGTCCCATGTAATATGCGGCGAATCTATTGCCATTAATGGGACATAGATCCAGACTCCTGCTCAGAAATTCCAGATTGAAAAACCCAATAACACTTCGTCCGATCTTGGAATCGAACTGAGGTCCTCATGTTCAGTGGTAGCGCTTGCGACCAATGGACCAAAGAGGCAACAACTATGTAGGTATAATTATTTGGCCGCGACGCGTGTCGTGGGTTCGATTATATATATATTTCTATGGCCCACATATAGTTGTTCCGGGTCTGGCTGTTTGTGAGTTTATGTTTGTAAACGCACCCACGGCACAGGAAAAAATCCTAGTGTGGGGCAACGTTTTAAAAAACAGATTATAAGAAACGGCTCAGACGTAACAGGCCTTTTGTTTTTGCAATTGGCAACCGTCACTAAAAACTTGCAAAATGTTGATAGTTGCCTAAACTTAAGTTGCTACGTGTGCTGAGCGCCTTATAGTTATACCAATCCAACCTTATAGTTATATAAATTGACGACACGGTTGGCGCAGTGGTTGAGCCATCGGCTGCTGCGCCGCGTGTTGTGGGTTCGATCCCCGCACGGAACAAATATTTGTATGACCTACAGGTAGTTGTTCCGGGTCTGGCTGTTTGTGTATGTGAGTTTAAATGTTTGTAAACGCACCCACGATACAGGAGAAATTCCTAGTGTGGGGAAACGTTTAAAAAAAAAAAAAAAAAAAACATCCTTATCTTTATCGTTTGATACGTAAGCCGCAGTGTGGTTGATCTTGCTAAGACAGTTGTGGCGGAGATGACCTGCCATGAAAATCGAAAACGTCAGCCCTTTCCGTGACACGATGTAGGGAAACTATAGAATAACCTACATCCTATATAAGTTGGTGTTTCTTATCACTTTCGTTTACTGCCCGGTTGGTCTGGTCGTCGCATGCGGGTTTGATGAGCGGGGTCCTGGGTTCGGTTCCCAGGTCGTGGGTTGCTTTTATTAGGTATTTCTTAGTGGCAACTCGGAGTTTGGATGTTAGTTGTATGTTGTTACACCCCGTGCCTCGGAAAGCACGTAAAGCCGGTTGGTTGGTCCTGCGCCTGATCTTTCCCCGGTCGGATCGGATACTCGTCCCATCTAACAATGAGAGTGAGGGAATAGGGAGTACACCTGTGTTTGCGCAGATTGTTTTCACTGATTACTTATGTTGTTATTGATATTCTGAAACAATTAATTTACGTGTAATTATTATGCTTTACACAAATATGTTGTGAAGGTGAAAATGCATTAGCTGTTAAAACAATAAAGAAAATAACAATAACCAATTGTAAATGTAGGTAAGTACTTAGTTAAGTACATTAATTAAATATAGTGTAAAGGCAAACAGGTGTTGTTATTTATTGAGTTAATGAGCGTTAAAATATTAAGTGCACTGTTAAGGTGATTCCTTAAATGTAGCTCTCGTAATTACATTTTTTGTGCCGAAGTCGCGGGCAAAAGGTAGTAATTAATATAAACTATATCACGCCTGTTGGACCGAAGGGTTGGGCAGAGTTGTACAGTACACCCACATTGCACAAGTTACGTTTAAGTCCCAGGCTATCCCACAAAAGGGATGAATGAAAGGCAGTTGCATGAGATGAGAAAGCTGAGGAGGGTGTGTGGAGTATAAAAAGTCAAACTCCTGTTAGATATGCCGTGAACACACGACAAGCCAAATTAAAATTGACAGCACGGTTGGCGCAGTGGCTGAGTGCTGCGTCGCGTGTCGTGGGTTCGATTTCCGCACGGAACAAACATTTGTATGGCCTACAGGTAGTTGTTCCGGGTCTGGCTGTTTGTTTATGTGAGTTTGAATGTTTGTAAGCCCATCCACCACACAGGAGAAATTCCTAGTGTAAAAAAAAAATCACTTCAAGTGCCACGCAAAAATAACTTTTATGGCTGGCGTACCGCTGCTTTTACAATACCCAATTTACTTAACAAAATACTTCTAAACATTAGACTCAATGAACAGAAAAATATAAAGCGTAAGCTGAAGGAACATTGCATCAAATTGATTTGATTAACTGGTAATAGCGCGTTGATCAAATCTCAAGCCATGGCATTCTAAGACAGACCCCAGGGTCCCAGTCAGACCAAAGAAACGATGGATGGATTGTCTGAAAGATGATATATGCTAGGAAGGAGGTGCATTTTGATATGATGGCAAATCGAGATGGATGGAAGAAGAAGACATGCTGCGCCGACCCCGAATAAATTGGGACAAGGGCGGGAGTATGATATTGAAGTGCCATGTAATAGGGGGTGTGTCTATATGTATATTTAACTAATTTTTTTGACTCTGTGTGATCGCCGATTCTCATTGATTGAACATGGTGGTGAAAGCTTGTGCCTTGCATAACAATTTGCAGAATTGCAGCAAAATATATATAATTTCGAGAGCTATAACTATTTATGTTTTCAATGATAATAATTTGGTACTTAGTTATTTTATCATAATTGCCGCATGTTTAATTTCATCAATATACAACGTGAAACAGCGCTGAAATTTACAGAAAACTTAGTAAATAAAGTTTGAATTTCACGGGCTGCCATGACGTACGGCGAGAAGACATACATAGAGCATACCTGCAAGACAAAACATAGAATAGATTAGAATACTCTTCATTATAGAGCCAAGGCCCTAGGCTCGTTGCTAGACATTAACATTCGCACGTCAAACCAACATTAAGCTACCCTGGCCGAGGTCGGTCCGTAGATAGGTGACCGTCCATTACACACCAATACCGTGTCTCAAAAAGCACGTTAAGCCGTTGGTATCTGCTGCCATTCATACATCTTTGACAGTCGATACGGGTAACGAAGCCCGAAAGTGACAGCCAGTCTTATCAAGGAGTATTCCGTCACCCAGTTACTGGGTCGTGGAGACCAGATAGGCAATAGCTCTTGTCATGTTAATTACTGGTAATCAACTGTATCCGCTTAGACTGAAAGCCGACACCAAAACAGTTAGAGAAAAGCTTAGATAGGACCTGGACTCTTTGGGTGAACACCATAAAGTGTGTGCTATGTAGGTGCTATGCCGTGTTAATTAAGTATAAAAAAAATAAAAAATAATAATAATAACTTTAAGCACAACAAACTAACACACACCATTATCGCGCAGGTTGTGTGAAAATATACTTAGCATTTTATTAAATAAAAAGATACAGTGTAGTACTGCTTATAATGATACTATTTACACCTGGACATATTGACATTACTCGCTTTTTGAATAAAAAGAAGCAAGTGGTTTAAACACTTGAACCACGTATGATAATATTTCTCAAGGTTGACTAGTAAAGTTCCAATTGGTCACATTTAATTGCGTACCTAATTATCTTTTCTTCTATCGTAGATAGGGCTAGTATTCGAACATTCGCACTATTCAAATAATAAAATGTTGTTGTTTGTTTTGTTGTGTTGGTAGTTATTTACTGAACACCAAATCATCATCATAATTATGCCTAGCGTTTTCACAACTATATCGTGGTCGGCTTCCAGTCTAACCGGATGCAGCTGAGTACCAGTATAATACATGTGCCGAATAAAAATATTATTACTGTGCAGTCGCTCCACGTAAAAAAGAACGTTCTGAACGCTCTTCACACACAACCCAGCCACTGGGCAATACGATACCTCTTGCTGAGAGTGGTTCTCAGACTTTAAGGCTTCTTTCTAACTACCCGTGATGACTGTACACACAAAAGCGTGTCTAGGTGTAATCTCTTCACTCTCAACTGGAAGACACCTTGGTTATAGCCATTGGGAAACACAGACTCCGGCAGATTCAAATTCTTAGCTACGCCCAATGAATGAATTCCTAAAACGATTTGAACTTTTGAGTGCATTTTTATTCAAAGGCTTTCGATTGCGTTTCATATGATACACTGGCCAAGGTTCATCACTATACGGTTAAAAACACTGCTATTTCTCATTTCTATAAGATAGGATACGGAAAGTAGACATTAAGGGGAAAAGATTTCTGGTATGTTTCATCGGTCACTATGGGAGTTCTACATGGATCTATTCTTGGCCCGTACCTAACATATATACATCCTTAATTTGCTGACTTGTTACTCAGCACAGACACTAGAAGACTTCCAGATGTGAATCGCCATCGGGTTGATCCTATCTTAGGGATGTGACTTTAAAAATATTTTTACTGACGGCACATTCACAGATATGCGTATAGACTGACTACATAGACTGGACGTCCATATATTATTACACATAAACTTAGTGAGTAATGACTATAATAGAAAATAATAACTAGTGGTACTTACAATTATCGAATAGATTATCAAAACATACGAACGATCTGCCCTATTATATTTGTATGCACTAATATTATGGAGTTACTGGTGGGTTGACCATGATTCATGAAATGACCATCCTTTAGAACTACAGTACCTAAATAAAGGTTATGCGTTATGCTACATAAGCGTTATGTAGTAGCAAGGCTAACTAGGAAGATTCATCAGAGTTTCATATTCTAGGACTCGAATAGAGGTTCGAATTAGAAGAGCTTTGGTTAATTGTGATGGCACGAAGACCAACAAAACAGCCTATTGTAAGTGTCATATGAATATAGAAAGAAAAAGCATTTATTAGCACAAGGCGCACAGTACTGACTAAAAACAAATAAAAATAAAATAGGATAATGGTATAACAAGCAAAAAAATAACAATAATAATGACGTTTCTTGCTGGCTGGCTGCGCCATAAGTCCAGTTCAGCAAAAACGCCTGGCAACTGTTGTCTCATAACACTGGTTTTCAACTGGATCTAAGGTTGTGAGAGTAACACGGACGTACATCAACACAAAAACTATCGACACAATGTCCTAAATGATATAGAATTATATCAATTTATACACTAATGAGCCATATCAAAACCTGATAATATCCGATTAAAAAACCACCACAATCATGGCCACACCAGAGATCGCCTAATCACAATGCGGTTTGACGAAAAATAATTTCGAGCTCACATGTTTTATAATTAGCACCATTGTTCTGAAGTGTATACAATAACAGCGTACCTAACAGTCTGGAGCCAATTAGTAAAATTTGAGACACAGTTGGGCACTAATCCTTGTCATACCGGCTAAAGCTACGTCAGTGTATAGGGTCTGTGATGCTTGTGGAGTGAATGTGTCTATCAGGATGATTTGTTCCCAATAAAACGGTGAGTTCAGAGTTAGTGTTTGTTTTTTTTTTTTAATTTGTAAATACGCATCTGGTTGTCAACGCGATTGTGTTTTAATTGATTGTTTGTCTTATCTCTGTGTACCGGTATTTACTGGTTGAGATTCGTAGTTGCGGAGGTCAGGATATGATAAATCTGCTTTGTTTCTGGTTATTTTTAAAATATGCTACTAATGAACTTGGGTTAGGGCTGGTAGGAGGTAACTGGGAAAATGCAAGAAACCTAATTTCTGCTGGAAATTTACTGCTAACTCCAGTCTCTCGGAGGTGGGGAGAAGCTCTGAATGTGCGACTATTCCTGCACCCTCACCATCAGCCATTGGCAAAGGAACTTCATGTGTTTAAAGTCTGTTCAATTCAACCATTCGCCTGCCTTGAGTCCTGGTATGCATGCGAATATAAACACGATAAAACCGGCCAATTGGAAGTGAGACCAGGCACCGTGAAAGGACCTGTAGTTGAGATGGATATTTACGCATGCACAGTTTTGATTTTATCCACTGCAGAAATAAGTTTGTATTTTATTGTGTTTATCAATGAAATTTCTGAGTTATTTCTGCAGTTTAGTAGTTGTATAATCGTTTATGCTATTATAAATAAATTATTATTATTATTGTTTATTTGGGATCTATTAAAATTCCTATATGCACAATTTTTATTTCAAGTCTCTGTACGACTACGAATTATTTGTTTCGTAATTTTACTATACCTTAGTGGTACATAGAATATAATAATATGTACCTTTCCGCCAGTAGACTCCGAGTGCAAAGTTGATAACGGTTCGGTTTTTTCTTTTGGCTATACAGAACAAAAATAAATAGTTAAAAAAAAACACGTTTTTATACAAAATCCAACTAAAAAATAAAATCGACATCTGACCGTTTAAAGTGGGTCAAAATACCGTCCAAAGGATTCGGTTACAAACAAACATACAAGTGAAGTTAATATAAGGCATGTAAAAAGTATAATTGGCCATCATTTATATTAGTAGTTAAGATAAGTAATATAAATGCTGCCTTCTTAGAAAGTTGCGGTTACCCAAGACACAATCACAGTAATCTAAACTAGTTTATTATCTCAGCGATTTTAATAGACAATTAAGTAATTATTTACGTACTTAAATGTAGTTTCTCAGTTGGTGAGTTATCGTTAATTCTTTATCTATATTCCATACTAATGTTATAAAGTGGTAAATTTGTTTGTAAGTCTGTATGTAGGGGGTAATCTCCGGAACGAATAATTCAATTCTAAAAATGTTTTCACAGTTAGTAAGCTATATTATTCCTGAGTGCTATAGGATATTATTATTTTCAAAACTATGCTTTGAAGGGGGTGGAGGGGATGTTTAAGTTCAAAGGGAACAGTACAAAATCAATGCGGACGAGGAAATAAAACTTTAACCTTACTTACCTAACTTTAAACTACTTTAAGAAATAACATTATTTCTGCAGTTGGTAATAATCAGCGTTTTTGCGGTAACCATAAAGCCTAGATCAAAACTGACAACTCCAAAAACTGTTTTTTTCAGTACTCAGGTGAAAAATACCCATTTTTCTAGATTTTGTAAGACAAGTTGAAACGTAATTTTATAGTAGGTCATTAACATGTTGTAGAATGTCACTGCATATTAAATGGGGCTAGGAATCAGTACTTTCTATTGATAAATTAGTATTTTGGAGTTGTAACTAAACAATCTCGTATTTTGAGTTGTCTCAGTTTTAATCTAGCAGTGCGATATTGTAAATCATTTATTGATTTTTATGGATTTGTGATATAAACATTAAGTGAAAAGAAATTATTCATGATTCTTTAGGAAGTTCGCTCAACCATGTAGTTATGTATGTAATGCAAGCGAATGTGAAATATCTTTTAATGAATCATGAATGCCCCAACGAGCAATTTCGTACCTTTTCTTTTGGTCTTTAATACGTTACGTAGTTGTGCCGGAACGTCGTCAGGTACCATACGTTTTGTGTCCGTACTAATGATCAGATCCAACATAGTACCTAATATTAGTTAAGAAGATAGCGTTTGACATGCAGAGGATCTAGTGGCTAAATAAACACCGCCTCACGGTTTGATCGAAGGTTAAGCTACGCTTGCCGAGGTCACGCTGTGGATGGGTGACCGTTCGTAACATATCGAGACTCCTCCCTGCCCAGTTACTGGGTTGCGGAGGTCAGATAGGCGGATAAGGTCAGACAGTCGCTGAAAATACTGATATTCAGCTGCATCCAGTTAGACTGAAAGCCGACCCCAACATACTTGAAAAAAGGCTAGGCAGATGATCAGGGCCGGATTAACCACGTCGGGGCCCCGAGACAGTTCACGTCTCGGGCCCCTTTACCCTTTTCTATTTAATTATCTAAAAGTAAACTTTAACAAGACATAATTATCGGCATGTAACTTGGCAAGAGTCGTTAGATGCGCACAAGTCGTTTTTTAGGTCTCTTTGGTAGTCAAGCGGGACGCGGGGTATGAGGTAGCGTCAATCCGAGCGCGCGATTGGTGCAACAGTCGACAGTTGCCTTCCGAACTCCCGAATACACTTGCGTGCACGAAAATTGTACCCTTTGTTTTTGTTGTGTTTATATTTAAGAGTTATTGTTATTGTTTTTAAATTTAGTTTTTGTTACGAGTTGATATTCTTGTTATTGTTTTAAATTAAAAAAATTAAGGCAAAAAAAGGTATGCCTTTTTTCGCATACTTTCCTCGTATGCATATTATTTATAACTCCCAATAAACTTTACGAATTCCACTCCCTTCTTCAACTTTCTTCTAATCAGATATTATTAAATATAAATGATGGCAATAACCATAAAATAATGACGATCAATAAAAGTCACCACTTTTTTGTTCCACTAAGTGCACGATGCGCGAACTTACCCCCACTACGCCAAAACCTTGCCAACTTACGTGCCAGTGACTATACATCGTCTTAATTCAATACACATAATTATAACCGATAAACTAAAGAACGGCAAGGCAAGTGAAGCTTTTTTAACGCAACTCGATGCAAACACTCTGCATTGGGTATTTTTTTTTTCTTTTCTTGGCTTTCGGGTAAAAAATTGCGTAATTTTGAATAATAATTGCGTTTTTAAAGTTTATTTTTAGTTGATTCAATAGAAAAGGATAAAGGAACAAGACAATAATATCGTCAGTGTAGATTTGTTACATAATTAAATTTAGCAACATATCTAAATAAAATTTGGGGGCTCGGGGCCCCTAGTCAGTTGCCCACTCTACCTAATGGATAATCCGGCCCTGCAGATGATGAGATAACTTGATAATTAATAAGATTATATTTTGTGTGTGGGCGGTGTTGTTATTCACACCATCATTATCAGTCTGTTTTGTGTTATAAGTGAAGATTTTTGTCTGTTCAATTTTCTATTTTTTATTGTGTTTTGTGTAGCTGTAAGTCTTTCATAGTAAATAACATTAGACTCAGACATCAAGTCAGTCATTACTAGTACGAGTCAAGTTTACGTGTAGGTTAATTCAACATACATTTACGCCGTGGTAAATCAGATCAATT
Source organism: Phlogophora meticulosa (assembly GCA_905147745.2). Taxonomy (NCBI): domain Eukaryota; kingdom Metazoa; phylum Arthropoda; class Insecta; order Lepidoptera; family Noctuidae; genus Phlogophora; species Phlogophora meticulosa. The sequence goes on from LR990519.1 coordinate 17,806,632, forward strand.
ACAACGTACAGATATAAATCGATAGGCCACGCACACTTTTAAGTTCATTGACTGTTACATATTATATCGAATTCGACACCGCTGATAACTGTGATAACGATACAATGTTGTAAGCTTATTTATTTTGTACTTACCAAGATAAAACGTTTAAAAAAACTTGCTGTAAAACAGGTTTGTTATCGAAATGAAAGCTAAGGCTAATTCTTGGGAAATGAGGGTTATTTTGGACTGCCAACCGGTATTACCCTCTTTCCTTTAGGGTCTAAACGGACGGACCGCATTTCAACTGCAAATTTGCAGTTCGGATGCAGTTTGAATTCAGTTGACACGACTGCAATAGAACTGCAAACCAACCGTGCGGCCCAATTGCAGTCGACGTGCAGTCGTGTGAACTGCACACCGACTGCAATCGAACTGCATCCGAACTGCACCATACCCACCCGCCCGCACTACTTTAACGCGCCGCCCCCCCCGCGCATAGTGTTCACTCTAACCTTGTTTCTACGACTGATTCTATGCGCGGGGGGGCTTCTAAATGATTGAAAACTCAACTCCTGCTTAGAGTGGCCGTCCCTCCGGATTTGACAGTCCTTGTCATCTTTACGTAAAAAAAGTTAGGTCAATATACATAGGTAAACTATTCGAACTTCCCACGTTTCCGAGATTTGTGAAGAATTGAAAACCCATATTTTGTTAAATTCCACACGGATAAAGTCGCGGGCACAGCTAGTAAGAAATAAACACGTCGAAGCATAAATAGACGTTAATTCATGCTACTTTCGTAAAAACAAACATTTGGGTGGAAAACCTTCAGTAGTATTTATTTCGGAGATCTTTCTTTCAAAGTTATTATTTACCTATATATTTTTCATCATCACTATTCATTCACCACTTTCATATGAGGGCAATGAGGCCCTCCTGCAGCACACATCATAAGGATAACTCACTCATTCAAGCGTACGCTTACTCACATGCACAACTTGTACAATTACACACACACACACACACATACATTCTACACAAACATATATCCACACATGTCCAACTCACATATAACATGGACAAAATAGTTGTTATTTTTAATTTATTTTCTCGAAATTATATTAATTTTAATTAAAAATAGTAAATACTTAAATAATTGCATAATTCTTGTGTATACATTAAGTAAATTTAAGTTAAGGAAGAGTGGAGTGTCCTAATACGGCCATTTACTTGCTTAAAAGGGCACTTCTAACACTAGTCAAGTTGCACAAACTTGTTAAAGAAAATAAACTATTTGTATTTTGTATTTGTATTCATCACTCTCCCACTGCCTCAGTGATGAAGGTTGTAAACTATTTTCCAATCAGATTATTTTCGCCAGTCTCAATACTTGTTTCGTCACTTTTCTCATAAATTATAATGTACATTCTCAATGCCCTTTAAATTCAAATCGTCCAGTTTTCGTCTACTTTCACCTGCGCCGGCGCATACGCACGGATATAAAGCGTTTTATTGTCGCTTGCTGTTCTCGGTTATCCAATAAGTGGAACACCAATTACGAAACTGTCTCAAAATAAAAAATAAGTTATGTATGTGCTGCGATTTTTCAGTAAGATATATTATATTATGTCATGGTTGTCGTACTGGCAAAAGATTGGCATGTTTGAAGCGTCATAAAAAAATTTATTGTAAAAAAAAGTGTAAACTTTTCATGATATATTAGTTATCTACCTATCTCCCACTCTTACAATTTATGTAAATGAATTTCAATAAGTCCATTTATTATATCACTTGTTATCGTTTAAATATTTCTTTATAAGCCACTCGTCAATTGAAGTAAACACGCATGGCGCCTTGACGGTCCAAAGTGACAGAAAATGTGACGATTTTTTACAAGATGACGTCGGAAAGTAGGACGATTTTTTGTAACATTGCTATAAGATTTCTCCCATACGTCGATAAAGAAGTTTCACGTCAAAAAATGGTATCGGTTTCGATATATTCCGAAAAATATATCGATATGTCAGTACATCGATGTTTTTTCACGAACACAGTTGCCACTATATTTTTAACGTAGTAACTCTAGTCGTTAGAGCTACGGGGAAGTTTTTTTCCAATAGGTATAAAAATATTGTTAGTGATACGTTCATACTCCTTATTTTGATATCGATAAATCGGTACAAACTATTGTATTAAATAACGAAAAAAAGTATTCACATATCCATGTATAAAATCATCGAATCGTTGTTTATTTTACTGTTTTTGTTTTAACATAATTCAATTATTTATTTATTTTTATTAATTTAGTATTGTGTGCCTTCTGCTACATAAATGATTTTTCTATCCTTCTTTATTTTCAAAGTAAATAAAGCAGAGTCCAATGCTGTGGCAGATCCAGTGTTTTCCTTTGTTTTCCACGGTCGTATAAATAATATAAAATTTTCATGGTTTAGTGGAATTGCCACTGAACCATGAAGAAATATTATAGACTCTGGCGGCTTCTTCTCTAGATATCTGAAGACGTAGGTATTGTGTTACCCTCTGGCAAAGAATTTCGCTTTATTACAGTGAAGGGTCCGTTCGTGCCCTACATAGAGGTCAGGCACGATTAATCCCTTTCTAAACCATTCGGGCCGAGGCTTAACGCTGGACTAATCTGGGACAAAACAATGCAGTCTGAATGATGAAATTACAATCATATACATAGTACATATATTCGCAGTGCCGCACATATAACAGCCGCACGGGTCGATCGAAAGTTAAGCTACGCTTGCCGAGGTCAGTCAATAGATTCTGGACTAACTCCTCCGTGATTCGAACAGCACGTTAAGTCCCGGCTGTCATATGGATATCTTTGACAGTCGTTACGGGTAGTCAGAAGTCCGAAAGACTTGAAAGCCAGTCTTACCAAGGCGTATCGTGTTGCCCAGTAACTGGGTTGTGGAGGTCAAATAGGCAGTCGCTCCATGTAAAATACTGCTATTCAGCTGCATCTGGTTAGACTGGAAGCCGGTCCCAACATAGTTGGGACCGGCTTCGAAACGGGAAATGGCTGGGCAGATGACTATACATTAGCAGTGCCCCGCGGTTTCACCCGCTCCTAAGGGTCGTAGCGTGATGTTATGAAGGATGGAAAGGACATCAACGCACAAACTGATGGATTGGACCGACCAACGTCGAAATTATTCGTTGGTTTTATCCTAATTTTTGCGAACGTTCTGATGTTTTTTTTTAACTTACTTCAATGTATCCAAATGCTCGTTAATATCCTTTACACGTTCGCGAAGCCCTTTGTGCTATGAGTACAAAGCAGAGGCAACACCACTGAAACGTGTAATACAGGTGCGTGATCTGGGAGTTCACCTCACTCCAGAGCTCACGTTTCGTGAGCATATTATTAAGATATGCAAGAAGGCGTACAGAAACCTAGGCTTTGTACTTAGGCAGTCGCAGGGCTTTACAAACATTACAACAGTAAGGGTATTATACGATGCGTTAGTTAGGAGTCATTTGGAGTATGGTGGTGTCATATGGGCTCCACACGAAGCCAAATACTCTGTCATGCTGGAGCGCGTGCAGAACAAGTTCACACGCCACTTGTACTGGAGGCTGTATGGGGTGTACCCTTTGTACCCCACACTGTTCGTGTTGGGTATGGTCGGGTACAACCAATTAAAAGTGCGGCGAGAGTTTGCGCTTATAATGTACTTAATTAAATTACTCCGTGGCAAGGAGCACAATCCTGGGGTACTACGGTGCTTGAGCTTTTGTGTTCCGGACCGCTACGTGTGGAGACGGCGGCGCCCGCCACTACTGTCAGTGCCAGCCGCACGAACCAACCTACTGGCCAAAACGCCTCTCACGCGAGCGATCCGTACTATTAATGAAATCCAGAACAATATAGACATATTCTCTTGTCAGTTCAGTGAACTCGCAAAGATGATTTTATTTATATTATGTTATAAGCTAGATTAGGTTATACTACTTTTGTTATTGTGTTCTAGGTTTGCATTTTGTTGTTATATTTTTAATTTAATTTTAATTTCTTATGTCTTTTTACGTTTTTGGTTACTTTTATTATAGTTTATTAGTTATTATGCCTCACTAACGCATTAGGTTATAAGTATCTGTAATTTTAGTGATAAGGGTGATGAATAAATAAATAAAAAAATAAAATAAAATAAACTTAAAACTGTATAATATCAAGATTTCAATTTAACCCCATTAGATTTTTTAATAAAAGACGTGAATTATTTACTTTTCAATTTAAAATGTCATTGGTCATGTCATCAAAAGATTTTCAAGTTTACACTGATACTCGTGGTATCAGTTCGTGTGTCGATATCCCTTCCACATTGTATTATAAGTATTGGTATATTAATGAATTTAAACAAATCCTGTACCTTCCAGCAGGTCGCGTGACTCCGGCAGGATGATGCACATGTGGCTATGGTTCGGCTACGACCTCGGGGAGTTTATGTTCTCCGGCCTCAACATCGGCTCGCGGTGGTCCTTCGCCATCACATGGATAGTCCTGTTCGTTGTGGCGCTGCTCTTCGAAGGCTCAAAGGTGAGTACTTCTACCATTTACCAAATTCAGATCATCGTCATCGTCTTGGGATTCTCATCAGCCAGCAGCTGGGTATTGTTGTGTTTCTGATACTGAAGACTCGAAGGTGAGGAGGTGTTCGTGTTTTTATTGATTACTTTTACCTAGAACTTCGTTCATTTGAATGTTGGTTATCGCGGATGCAGACGACGTCGCAGATTAAGAACTATCCTTCCTATTCTATGCTTGGTTCCCAGGGTCTCAAACTATCCCCATACCAAATTTCATATAAATCGCTTCACCGGATTAAGTGTCTAAACACACTATGCCGAAGTTACGAGACCGAAGTTCGGCGGCTGATTTTACGTTCCGACGTATTCGCCTGATATGACACATCACAAGTGCCGAACTTACGCGGCAGAAATTCAGTTCCACAACTTTGTGTGTGTATTCAGTGTCTCGAGCGCTGAAGCGCTGACTGAAGCGAAATTAACACTACGGGCGGACACGCGGGGCGCGAGCGGCTCTCCGCTGCTCCCCACCCCCGGATCTTCGTCTGCAATCGAACCGAACTTCGGTCGCGTATAATGTGTGCTCACAGAAGTAGTTGCCGCTGAACTTACGCCCGACCGAAGTTAGGCTGCACGCTATGACGCGACGTAATTTCGGCATAGTGTGTCGTCAGTACACTAAGGGTGAAACCGTAGCAGCGGACAAACGGAGTTACTTTCACATTTTATAATATTAGTATATATCATCAACTGAGAGATTCTATCTCCTTAATCGTCATGAGGATGCCATTGTGAAGCTGCTTTGCGAAGAGTCCAGGGTAAGGAGTGTTTCATCGAGAAATCGATAGGTGTGATGGCATAGCTTCTTTATTCTTTAGTTCTGTAGATACAATAGTTTTGCGTCAACATTTGAACAATTAATATTAAATGCTTTGACATCTAGCCTGTTCGAGAAGTTGTCCTAGTTAGCAAACGTGACCAGTCCTCGATATCGGTTACTGATAATATGAAGTGCATACAATATGCAGGTACTTATAACAAATGTAGAGACTAGTCTGAAGCTAGATGAATCGACAATAAAAACAAACAAAGATAAATTAGTTGAGAGATCGACCCTAGTATCACAGTTGACGCCATCGGTAAAACGCAGCCAAGTCCAGAAATAAACTGGTCCGCAGCACATAAGTACATACACAACACTGTTGTAATTAGGTACTTGTACAAAGTACCTCATATTGAAGGAATATTCGGATTGTCTGATTGTCAGTCACTCTTATCCGATTATTTATGAGTACAATGTATACTATTCGATCGTTTTAGCTTTTCAGCACTCCTACTCCATATAAACTTTAAGTATGCCAAATTTCATTCTCCTGCGTGCGCGCAATATTCCTTGCAAGGGATCCAAAGTTTTCGAGTTGTAGATATAGAGGAGCTTGTGGCTTCATACAAAGAGCCGCATGGGTTGGTCGAAGGTTAAGCTACGCGTGCCAAGTCTGTGGATGGGTGACCGTTCGTAACATATCGAGACTCCTCCGTACCTCGGAAAGCACGCTAAGCCATTGGTCCTAGCTGTCATTTGTAAATCTTTGACAGTCGTTACAATTTTTTACGTTAAAATTAGGATCTTTGACAAGGGGTATCGATTTGACCATTAACTGGGTTGTGGAGGTAAGATAGGCAGTTGCTCCATGTAAAATACTGGTTGCATCCGGTTAGACTGGAATCCGAACCCAACATAGTTGGGAAAAGGCTAGGCAGGCAGATGTGGTGATGATGTGCATTCCCAGGTGTGTGTAATATAATTTCCTAGTGTGGGACTAAGTTTAAATAAAAATGCCTTTTACCTTTTCTAAAGTAACGCCTGTCATTCTTTCGATTTTTTTCATTATTCTTTGAATGTTGTTTTCGCACTAAACTTTTTTATTTTTTTATTTATTCAAAATTAAATTCCCATATATTTATGGGTAAGATATTTAACTGTCCTTTTTTTCAATCTAATCACAGTATACAGATAATTGAAATGACAACAAAACGTTATTCCGCGATAAGAAATAGATTATTTAATTTTCTGTGTCCGTATTTTCCCGTAGAATCATTTTTAAGAAATTCTAAAAAGTTGAAAATGTAAACAAGGTATCATGCACGTCAGCTTACAGCAAGCATCCATGCGAACATGCAAGTGGTTTCAGGGTTTTTAAAAATGCGTAACAACCCTATTTATCCAAGTCGAATTCGCATTTAAACTATGCATGGCGATAGTACCAAGCAAGTGGATGACTTCTTCCGTGCATTATCAGTCATGCAAACTATCATGCACATGCAAAGAAAGCAAGCAGGCCTACGTCGAAAGTAGGAAAGTGTCACCAACATGTACAAGCCTGTTTCCTACCACTTGTTTGTTGGTACCAGTCAGATTAAAAGAAACAAAAATACAAACACATTTATTTAAATAACGAATCATCACTTTTAGAACGTCAACATTTACGAGTACATAAGACCCTTCACCACTTCCTAGTGTAAAATATTTTTTGCATTTCTCAGACCAATTCTCGAAGAGGGTTATTTAAAGTCGCGCTAGACCCTTGGGGGCGGATGAAACCAAGGGCCATAGCTGGCATGTATAAAATATATCTGTCATTCGAATTGGAATGAATATTCTTTATAGTTCACCATGCAAACTTACAAATAATGAGTTTAAGAGCTACATACATAGGGTGTTACAATGGGCGGTGTTATCTCTTACAGCCACTCTCGCTCTTACAGAATTTTCTACCAGCCGTTTCTGAAGTCTCGAAATTCTTAATTCGCCCTTTTCTAGCAATGACCCAAATAACTCTGCGTCACAAGGTATATTAACGAATTCCTAGGCGTTTAGAATATTGAGGTCGAATTCATTGTTTTTGCAATGCCCTCAAATCGCGAAGTCGTTCAAAAATCGGGTCGTCAAATGGATAACTAGTTTCCCGGTTATCAGTAAACTGGTTATTGTCGGTAATGCTGGCACACAGCACAAAATAACGGGAGAGTCAAAGAACAGGTTAAGCTACTTATCTAACCCCAAAGTATATTATGCACACGTTTGACACGTTCAGCAATGTCCGTGTGCGAAAATAAACATTATTTTTAGCTGTAGATACGGCGCGTTTTTTTTTTTTTTGGAATGGGCATCTCGCAGTTTATCCTTTAGGGATAAACTGCGAGAGTGGGTGCGTGGGGGGCTTAATTAAAATTAAGGCCTCCAGCCAGGCGTAAAAACTTAAAAACTAAGCGACCGATCGCTAAGGGCACCCCCTGCGGGGTACGAACCTCGGCTTAGGAAGTCGCTGAAGAGGACAGCAAGGGACTATGGCAGGAAGGCTGGATCAAATAGATATATGATTTAGGGACATTTTAATCATTTACCGGCTCAGCTTCGCGGGCTGGCTCTAGCAAAGGGTCGGGAGGGATACGGCGCGTAGAGAGGGGTTAAAAAAGGGATGGCCTGCTTATTGGGGATGTCCTAAGCTTATTAAAGATCCCTCGAATCCAAAAGCAAACGGCGTGTACCTACTGGTATATTTAGTATACTTCAGGTCCAATATATTAGTATACGTATATTTCGGTAGCAGCTTCGAGCTTATGTCTGACAGTTTGTTTGGGGTAGCTTGATGTGCTGGTGTCTGTACTTACTTACTGGTAAGGGAGTATGCTAGCTGCCTAAGCTTATTATAGTACTAAGGTATGTACTTTATTTGAAAAAGAAACTATATTGTGTTAAATGTAATAAGCCGGGTCTTGCCTGAATTGAATGATTTTATTTATTTATTTATTTAAGGGACTTCCTGGTACCCAAAACACAAGCTCTGCTTAGCTTGGGACTAGATTACGCTGTGTGGATTGTCCTGCATTATTTATTGTATGTACCGCTAAACAATGGTTTAGTGAAGTTACATAAACAAATAATGGAAGTGGTTGTCCTCAAAAATTCTATGGGAATAAAAAAATACCAGTACACATGAGCGAGTTAGCACTAGAGGGGTATTGGTGAAGTATCCGCGGAGTACATAAAGTTATGCCAATCTTCCAAAAATGGATGGTTAATCTGAAAGGTATATATATGGTTCTAATTTCACTCTGCATTTATTTATATATGAGGAGGTTAAAGTTACAACTGAAGGATTTCCATAGTTTTGTTTAAAGAAAATCTATTAGGGACTGCGCAAATGTAGACACTTTTTGCTACCGACACGGTACATAATCTCACGAAATTGTAGTTTCTGTGTCCCGTAGCGACACAGTCGCCGGTTGCTATTCCTGGTCACTGGTGGCGGCGATCGGTATATGTATAGGGTTGCCAAGCATCCGGATAAAGCCGGACAGTCTCGGCTTGAAAAAAAAACACGGAACCCGGCCGTTCCGTGTTTATTTAAAATAAATATAGCCTTTTTTACATTTGACTTACAAAATTAATATTGAATAATTAGTAATAAAGAAGACTGATTCAGTCTATATTATTTCTGTTTCATTAGTTCCAAAGATAATTTATGGTAAACAATAAAATCACCTTGATTTACTTACTTAAAAATTGACCTGGTATATTCAAACTAAAAAATTAAGGATTTCCGGTCCGGTTACCCAAATGTCCGGATAAACTGGCTGGTCTGTCGGTCTTTTCGATTTTAAGACCTGGTAACCCTATATGTGTACAATGGAAGCAACTGGACACAAAATGTTTGCGTCTGCGCAGGGAGTGGCTGATTTCATACTGGTTCTATATAAATCAAAGATTCATTGGTAGCTTCTATCTGACACAAGACACAAAAGTGTCCACGTTCGCGCAGCGCCTTAAGTAAACACAAATTTATTTTCACATTCGGTAAAATCAGTATTGTGCATGCGTTAATATTCATCCCCACTACGGAACCCTTATCTGTGCGTGGTGTCGTGGTTTTTCTTATCTTGTTCCACAGAAAGTTCACACGTTATTAACAATTACAATCAAGAACTTCATCAGGATCCGTGTGCAGAAATCACACGACTTTTCAGATAATTATAGACTCGTCGGCAAATCGATTATAAATTTAATTTGTTTTTAAAATGATAATTTTATCATTTACGCTGACTTATTTACTTAGATAGATAACAAAGAAAAATAGAATTTAGTATTAATATGATAACTCGGGATTATCCTAGATTAATGCAATAATCTAAAAGGGTAAACCCGTCCTTGGTTAACTTGTGTCATAGTACGCAGGACTGCGTTTACAAGCTGCCGTTGTTTTGGATAAATACTTTACGTTGCCCCACACTAGGAATTTCTCCTGTGTCGTGGGTGCGTTTACAAACATTTAAAGTCACGTACACAAACAGCCAGACCCGGAACAACTACATGTAGGTCATACAAATATTTGTTTCGTGTGGGAATCGAATCCGCGACACGCGGCGCAGCAGTCGTTCACTCAGTCGCTGCGCCAACCGCGCCAAATTTTAAGTTTATTATTGTTATTTTAAGTTAAGTTTTATATGTATATAGTAACTATATAGGTATAATAAGTTTAAAAACGTTTTCAATTTGTTTTATGCGGTCTATACTCATTCCCATTTCAGTCCTGCAGGAGATTCAATCACTATCCTGTATGAAAATAAATAATATTGCCAGTCTGTCACTATCCCACTGCATAGCAAAGGTCTCTTCTCATACAGAGAAGTTACAAGCGTTTCACGGGCCAGGAAGGCTGGCGATTTGAAACGTACTTTTTTCTTAAATCTAACCAATCATACTAATATTATAAATGCGAAAATAACTCTCGTTATTTATTTGTTTGTTTGTTGAAATGAAATTTGGCAAGAAGATAGATTATGTCATGGGGAAGGACATAACATTGTTTATAATCTGCGGCTTCGTCTATAATCTACGATAGCCGATATTCACGCGGAAGCGGACAAAATCTAATTCATTATTGGTCCTGGTGTTCCTTTGTTCTTCATAACAGAAAGAAAGTTTACCAATTTGGGGGCAAATTGGTAAACTTTCATCGATGTCTGTAGTGTCTTCTAAGATAAACTTATGAAGTACCTACGTCATATAGAAGCATCTATTTCATTTCAATGCTATAAGATAGATGCGTGTAAAAGATATGTAAAGTTTTAAGTAAATGTTGTTCATTGTTATTTTTTAATTGCAACTAATGTATGTTCTTGCAGGTGTATTTGGCCAAGGTGCAGCGCGCGGCCCATACGAAGCTGTACCCATATAGGTCAGATGAACGGCGGAATCTTTTGTGTGATAGGTGAGTTACATCTACTACTATTACTACTTAATTAGAAAGAAAGAAAGAAAGAGATTTTGTTAGCACAGGCTCAGGCACACAACGACACAATACTTGTAATAATAATAATAAAAAATGAATCCTTATTTCCCTTGGTCACGGCATCACGCGTGCACGGCTGGAACAATTACGCTATTTTGTTTTGTTTTTGTTGTGTTTGTTTTTGTAAGGAGAAGGTTATTAAGAAAATTGGAAAATTAACGACTATTTTAACTTCGCGCGTTTGACAGTTCGCGCCATTGACAGGAAGACGTCTGTCAGGTCAGTTTGTAAATAATATGATTAAGTACATAATATGTGCCTTGCGGCTGCGCTAAATGGGTCCAGGTCAGCACTTTATTTATTATTTCACTTTATTACTTTGAGTAGGCAATGTAGTCAAAATTAAAATCAAAATCAAAATTAATTTATTCAAATTAGGCTGAGAATCAGCACTTTTTGAACGTCAAAACTTCACCACTTCGTAGTGTTTATGCTGGGAAGAAGAAGTGTTGGAACAAACTCCCCAGAAACACAAACTGCTTAGCTATTGCTTGCTAGTAGCTTCTGAACTCAGATGCAACTGAAATATTTAGATACTTCGGTTGCATCTGATTTCAGAAGGAAGAAAGACAGGAGTCCAGTATTGTTCGAAAGGAAGGAACTGTTTGGTCCCTGGGATAATGGGTGGGAAGTTGTGAACGGTTTATTCTAGTCTGAGAACTGGCTAGCTAATGAAAGTGGAGAAAGTATAGAAAATACGACACTAGTACGTTAATTACAGCGAGACTTCACTAAATACCATTTCGAAAGTGCAGCATATGGATCTGTCTCAAGTTTTCTCTCAGCCTGATCCCTCGTGGCTCAGTAATAGGTTATTAACACCCGCACGGGTCGCAGTCTTCAAAGTTAAGCCAGGCTTTCCGAGGTCGGTCTGTAGATGGGTGCCCATCCGTTTCATACCGAGACCTCCCCTGTCAGTAAGCAGCATAAGTATCTGTTTCAAGGTCTGAACGATGAATTTTTGACAAATCTTGTTCTTATGCCGCCACAGGCTATAAAAACAATGATATATGATATGATATACGACGCATGCGGCTGTTTTGGTTTAGCCAGAGTTAAAACTATGAACTGGTCAATTCACAGCTCTATCTTCTATATAAAATTCTCGTGTCGCAATGTTTGTTACCAAACTCCTCCAAAAAGACATTTAGGTCACAAATAGGTCCCTATTTGTATGAAATATAGTGTGCATATCGGGTAGGAAGACTGACTGGCTGAGAATCGGCCAACATCTATTTTTCATACCCCTAAATGTTAAGGGTGCTCCACCCCAAACATTTTATATGGCAAAACAACTTTTGCTGTGTCAGCTAGTCTAACATATAAAATTCTCGTGTCGCGACCAGCATTATTTATTTATTTATTAACATGGCTGACCCCAAATAAATTGGGATAAGGGCAGGAGGATGACAACTATCGAAATTAGAAGTGTCACGATTTCATGCAATAATAAATCAATCGGGTAATTTGAACTTAAAAAATCGTAAGTACCTATTAATGATAGATAGATACTTCCTGAAATAAACACGGTCGCTGTTAGTATACAACCTTATTTTGAGTTTTGTCTTTGAATGTTGTGGGTTACAAGATTAGTTACCTATCCCTTAATCAAAGTAGAGCGAGATTGTCTCTTGGCGTCACTTAGAAGCGCCAGAAGACCATGTCGCTTTCACACCAGAAATTGAATTATCAAATACAAAACTATATTTGGGCCTACCTACCGACGCCCAAAAAGTATAAAAAATGAGACAAGTATAACGTTAATATTATTTTCTGGAATTCAACCCTCATTTTCATTCGGACCAGCCCTGCGCCTCTAGAAGGCGCTAGGACCTGGCGCCTAGAGCGACCGCACCTTTCCTTCTACCTTAGGGACGCCGCTCCTGGTGTGAAAGATGATATGGCTAGAATCCTTTCTAGCCATATAGATGATATGGCTAGAAAGGATTCTAGCCTTCACACACCTCCTGGTGACCATCGACATTACGGTTAATAGAGATGAGAATGCTAAGGGGAATGTGTGGTGTTACGCGACTGAATAGAATAAGAAATTAGTAGGTATATATGAGGAAGTCTAAAAGTGGCGCCTGTGACAGAGAAGTGTGGAATTCGGCTGTCATGGTATGGACACGTGATGTGAAGGAATGAGGATCATGTTGTGAGGACAGTTTTGAGTATGAATTTAGAGGGTTACAAAAGTAGAGGGAGACCCAGGAAACGATGGATGTATTGTGTGAAAGATGATATGGCTAAGAAGGAGGTGACTTCTGAGATGACGGGAAATAGAGATGTATGGAAGAAGAAAGCATGCTGCGCCGACTCCAAATGAATTGGGATAAGGGAACTGATACTGAGCTGTAAAATTGCATAAATAAACCTAAGACAATGGTAATTATGTGGGCTGCCCGGTCGCTTCCCCCTTAACCCACACTCATGTTGTGCTCATGTCGTGGAAAACAAAAATATAACTCCACTCAACAAGGTTGACAGATCACTAAGATATTTTGTAGTTTTCCAATTCACAATCCTAACAATATGGCTGCTAAATAAGCAAACATCTGTACAATAAATTGTATCGTTGTCATTGTTGTATAGAAATACAATATGAATGCACATTGTACTCTGTTATCGCAAACGCTATACGTGGAAGCGTAGAATAAAAAAAATGGCGCGGGTTCGCGGCTACATAGTCTTATTTAAATTATTACACCGACTAAAGTAATACTTTTGAATTCGTATTGTGGTTTTGATTATCACCTACACACAGTAATTTCCAAGGCTCATTGTGGGAAGGGTTGATTAGAACGTTGTTATTGTTGACCTTTGGCCTTTTTTAGGGTTCCATAGCCAAATGGCTAGAACCTTAATTTGGATGTTATTTCGCCATTTTACTCCGAACATATTGGCACTACTTAATCAATTAAATTTGGCAGTCTCAATTAAATTTAACCATGTTTTTGTAAAATCTCAAACAAAATAGAGGTGGCACTCCCCAGACATGTAATTGCACTTGGTTGAGGGGTACACAAATGTCAGTGCATATAAGTGTGGTTTTGTTGCAATCCATAATTTAAAACATTATGATGTTTCTAAGTGACTTTATTCATTCAACTCAGATGTTGGTATGATATGCGCTTCTAAAGTCAACAACTGCATAAAACACTATGTTTTTCATAGTTTCTTTGAGAAATGCAATGAAATACAAACTTATTTTTTTTTATCAATATAGTCAAACCTACGTACCTACCTGCATGCGCAAATATTAATTCTGATTCGACTACGGAACTCTTTACTATGCATGCATACCTAAAAAAGAGCTAAAGCCGGCTAAGTGTCGGACCACGGTCCAACACGCTCTTAGCCGTTCTAGCAATCTAGCCCATCTAAGTCTAATAATAACTACTTAAAATTAAAATTAAAAATAATTTATTAAAATTAGGCTGAGATCAACACGCTATGGATGTCAAAAACAAAATAAGACAGTCCACCAGTTTACCTAAAGGCCCGCCCTTCACCAATGATTAATATTTGTGCTGGGAACAAGTAGCGCATCAAGCTACCCAGCAACACATCCGTCTGATAAGTTCGAAAAACTTGATTCTCTACTATGTAATGCTAAGTAAGCAACATACAAATTAACTACAGAAAACATAAATTATATTATTTGCCACGTCTAGCAGTCACTCTAAAATACCATTAAAAAATATTTTGACAAGTGACAACTAAACAGCAATACTACACTGATAAGAACTAAAAAAAACTAGCTGATTGGTACGCAATTCGGAGGACCATGCTTTGGTTGCAAGATTCACAGAGCTGCGGTTCAGCTTAAATAGTTGCAAACTTAATGGATTTAAAAAAGTAAAAAACCAGAACTAGATGTAGTTCTGTTTTTTTTTACTTTTGATAGACATTAAAATCGCAAAGCTTGATGAAGCTTTGCGATTTTAATGTCTTTTTCTACTGGGCTTACTATTAGTAGTTATTTAGAAATTATCAAAAACCCTTTATTAACAAACTTCGTGACCGCGTAACGAAGTTTGTTAACAATTAAATTTAACTTTGGGTTTTTTATTAAATTATTTACTATTTAACGGAACCCTGAGTGTGTGAGTCCGACTTGCTCTTTGCCGGTATTTAGTTCTAGACCTATTCTAGGGCAAAATGAAGTAATAGACCGGACGTTGTTGGTCAGTTACGTTACAACAAATACGAGTAATCAATTATAACTTAGTGAAAGGCGAAGCTGTGTGAAAACCTTGAGAATATGTAAGAATTAGCTGCACACCGCTTATGTACTTTAGTTAGTCCGTTTTCTAATCATATCGACCTTGGCAAGTCTAATTTATATCGGAAACATCCCGCCATAAGTACCGCCTAGGAGGTTTTTTATTTTTATTTTTTAAACTTTGCCCCACACTAGGAATTTCTCCTGTGTCGTGGGTGCGTTTAAAAACATTTAAAGTCACATACACATACAGCCAGACCCGGAACAATTACCTGTAGGCCATACAAATATTTGTTCCGTGCGGGGATTATACTTAATATTATTGTACCCACCACAGGTGTTATTAGCTATAGGTACGATGACTTGCTCTTTGTACCATTTCCTATACCTGCCCAGCGCCGGCCCTAAGCTTTTCATCATGGTACATATATACAGCGATATTGTCTTTCCGCGACTTTTTGTCGATACTTTTACACTATAAATTAAGTTAATAAAAAAAACATTTTTTTGGTGCCAAACGGTGTACCTACGCCCCAAAAAGTAAAAAGAAAACATTTAAAAAACGTTTTAAAAAAATAACAATATTATTATTATTTTCTTGAATTCAATGTTCATTTTCATTCGGGCCACACTCGCGCTTTGAATGGCACCATAACAATTGTATTTTTCGCCTTTAGTATTTTGGCGCCCCTTGCTACCTTGTGCCATGAGAGACCGCATATTTTGCTCTACACTTGGGCCGCCGCTGGCTTTGTACCTGTCCTGTGTGTGTAGACTAATCCGGCCCTGGCCCGTTGCGACAACCCCGTCAATGCCCTCCCCCCTCCCTTTGCGACCTATATGGCGTGGTGGGCGATGGTCCGCCTGCGACGCAGGAGGTTGCGGGTCCGATTCCCGCCTTGGGAAAAATGTTTGTACGATCTACAGAGATTTTTTCCGGGTGTTCTGGGTATTTGCTATATATAATAAAACACATCTATCTATGTAATCAATTGTATTAAGTATATCAGTTATCTAGTACCCATAACACAAACTCTGCTTACCTTGGGGCTAGATAATGCTGTGTGGATTGTCCAGTTTTATTTATTTATTTGCCAGAGCCAGCCTGCGTCGCTGACCCAGTAGTTGTTTAAATTATTTAAGGGAAATAATAAGTACATATATCTATTAGATCTAGCCCGTCCCTTTGCTGCCCTCTCCCGAGGCTGGTACCCCGCAGGGGGTGCCCTTAGCGATTGGTCGCTTAGCTTTTAAGTTTTTAACGCCAGGGCGTTAAAAACTGGAGGCCTTAATTTCTAATTAAGTCCCCACAGGAAAGTTCGCTCAAGCAGTAGATATCCTTGAAGGATAAACTGCGAGATGCCCCTTCGAAAATATAAAACCAGCCCTGGTACAGTCGCCGCCTCACACCTGAGGAGACCGTATTGTTGAGACTTGAGATGCTGCTAGTGTTAATCAATCTATTTGTTTTAGTAACACGGGCCTATCAGTCTTGAATGCACGTGTGGTCTATTCATAACTAAACCAAACAGCGTTTTGTTATAATTTACTGTTTAAAAACAGTTTTATCAATGCCAACGTACCTATTGTTTAAAATATTGCATAATTTCTGTGATGTTATAAGAACAGTGCGTTAAATTAGTGAAGATAAGAATTTTCCACCTTATTGCTAACTGAGTATGGTATCAAGTCGAAAAGATAATCAATTATGTGTGTAATGTAATAAAAAACATGAAATAAGTGATAGTTAATGGCGCATGACTATCGACTAAACGATAATCGATATTCAGGTTATATCAATTAATCGCACATTATGCGTTGTAAAAACAATTTTCCTGGAAAATATTGTAAAAATCTATATGACATCGAATGGTTATTGTCAATATTTTATTGAGTTTGAGTTAAAATTAATTGTCCTTCGAACGGCCATGTTGATTGCCGAAAATTTTTAATTTTGTTTTACTTTTTTTCAAGTAGTAGATACCTAGTACCTTTTGACAAGTCTGCTCTCAGCAGACTTATTTTATCTTAGCTTTTGTAATTTTTATATGATTCTGAAAGTAATATTCTGTTCACATTTGGTTTTTAAAATAGACAAAAAAATGGAGTACTTAAGCTTCCTGTGGGAAGATGAAGATAAACTAAAATGTCTTAGCTGTAAGAATCTGTAACTTATTTTAAAAAGATTTTTTCTTTATCCTATTCTTCTCCTCTTATACTTAATAATCTCTAAAATATCGTACGTTCCGCATAGGCATATAAGAATGAAGGTACACAGAGCATTTTTTGTATAACCAGTCAAGTACTGGTTATATAAAATATGATGGAAAAGAGTAACTATGGAGTTTCTTCCCTTTCTTTTAAGTAAATAAAAATTCTAGCAACCAATATAAATTAATAAAATATCATACAACATTTAGTTGAATATTATACAACATGTAATTGTAGTTCACAAATGAGATGACTATTTAAGAAGGCAACAAAAGATTAATAAAAATAGAAATGTAAAAAGAGGTTTTATACCTTCTTCCTTCACATAGGACCAGTTGGAACAATACACCTAGCTTCTAACGTATCATAAGTGCCCATGGTAAATTTGAATTTGTTGCAGGGAGCAGGGCAGCATGGAGCCGACCACCAGTAGAAACACCGGCGCCGGACAAGTTAGCAGGTGGGCCTCAATCAGAACACGGTGAGTTACTCTTACCATGTAATAGGAACTATTTTGGCTCAACACCTAGCTATACGTACTGTACTCAAACTGTTAGACAGATCCTAACATTCACATCAATTAAAATCATCAACGTAACATCGTCCCTGTATTCCCCGAAGGGTTAGCCAGAGGTGTATCTATAGGTCCCTTTTAGCCAGTTATGTTAAAGTCCCATGTAATATAGAACGAGACTATTGCCATCAACCGAGCACATACCTAGCCTAGAATTGAACCCATGACTTCATGCTCATTAGTAGGTAGTGCTTGCGATTAACGAGGAGGTCAAATAAAATGGCCGCCAAGAAAAATAATACTTTACTAAGACATCAAAAAGAATATTGGCAGTGTAGTGAAAGGAATACAAAATCGCTTTTTCGACCTTATAATCGTTTTCATTGCATTTTCACGAAGTAAGTAATATAGTGCTTAAGTATTTTTTTATAACACGCTTTAACATCCATTGTCATCCAAACCAAACGTGTATGCAAAAGCTCAGCTCAATCGGTTGGTGATAATTGGTTCAAAATTCAGTTGCAAAGTTTATAAAGTACCTTCTAAAGTCATCATCATCATCCTGCCCTTATCCCAATTTGTTTGGGGTCGGCGCAGCATGTCTTCTTCTTCCATACATCTCTATTTGCCGTCATCTCAAAAGTCACCTCTTTTCTATCCATATCATCCTTATTTCTAGCCATACCTGCGTACTTTCTAACATCATGTTATAATTTGCTCAGTGCCTTGGTCAACACACATCAGTCGCTGGTGTTCCTGATACATAACGTAGTGGGTTACCTGCTCATGTTAGCCGTCATGGTGTACAACGTGCATCTGCTACTCGCCGTCGTCTTCGGAATGATGCTTGGTACGTCTCTTTATTTATTTTAACTAACCGACTATGTTAATTAAATTTTTCGATGCCCTGTGATTATTTATTTTATTAATAGTTGAATCGTTTTAAATAATTTCCGCAAAATATATATTCTTGTATCTATTAATGAATGCAACTAACCGACTTATAAGGTAAGTACGGATGTATGTATGTTTTTATATTAAGCTATTTTTCCATCAATTGCGAACCGATTTAAAAAATCTGTTTTTGGTATGAATGGTGGAAGTCTATAGGTGGTCCTATTGTCACCAAATTAGGATCGGATGAGGGGATCCTGAAGAATTCGAGGGAACTTTTCAAGTATTATAGGCACACCACCCACTATACACGGGTATAAATTGTAGCAAGTCGTACGTTTGCTCTCGAAAAGAACGGTTTGGTGAAGTGGAGTTGGTGATGAAGACCACAGACGGCCACCGGAACTACTTAATAATAATTATTTCACGGGTCGCGGTTCGATTACTTTAATATAGTTGTTAAGTTATGCTCGTTAAAATGCATATTATGGTGAAGCGGAGTCTGCTGTCGCAGCGTGGGAGGGCTGCTGTCACTTGATGTGAGAGCTCAGTCATTGGCTTGCTGACAGGCGTCAACAGGCCTCCCCTCCCGCACCGCGCAGCTACCGCAGGCACCACGGCTATATGTACTATGTACATATTGAGCATGCATACATTGATTTAAGATCACCAAAAAAATAAAAAATGTTTTCTTCATTTTCTACCGTAGGTGGCATTTAATTTTATTTAAGTACCTAGCTACACATGAATTATCAGTCCAAGATATTGACATTTTTAAATACACATGTACAGTTTAAATGTATTATTAGAATGTTGAATGTTGCCACTAAAACATCTTTTACATTACACTATAATTTATTACAAAGTATTTTTTTCTGATTAAATACTTTTGAAACCCATTCAAAACCGACCTTTTGTCTACTTTGGTATCTTACTACACATTTTCGGGGCTATGGGCTAGATAGTAATCATGTCTTTTTTTTTATTTAAAGTACTTAAAAAGTAAGGAAAAGCTTTACAAAATATTTCAACGTTGGAATCATGAACTCATCTGGTATAATAAAGCTGAAAAGTTAGTTTCGTTTTATGTTTAAACGCGATAATCTCTGAAACTACACGTCGGATTTGATTTTGTTTTGTATTCTGTGTCTCAATTCTTCAGAGCGGACGAAACCGCTGGTATAAGAAGAGTGATAATCTCCTGATCACTGTTGTGATTGCATGATTGAAGACAAATAAATAAATTAGAATAAGTTTGACAGTGAGATATACAAGTAGTGTTGCCCTAACTTGGGTTAAATTTGCCTGAGTCAGATTCTGACGTCACTTCCTTCAACAGGGTACTTCCTATTCGGCACGAAGCTAACACGTCTCCAGATGCAATGCTTCAGCAGAAAGCGAGCGGTTATCTGCACGCCGGAGTGCGACGACACAGGTGAGAACACCCCTCTTTACTTGTATGTCCATTTATTTGTGATCCTGTGCTTTGAGCTTGCAGACGCCAAAATACATAATAGCTATTGTTTGTTTTGGTCACACGCAGTGTTTTTGTATGTACACACAGCGAAACTGATAGGTGTACAGGCAACGAGTTATACAGGGTCAAATTAAGTGGCGAAACTTCACAAACGTCACATTAAAAAAGATGTCAATCATGAGTAAACAACAATGACATGTGTATCAAACTTAAGTCATAATATCAAGTACTACACTACCCAAAAATCGTCCACTGCTGGACACAGTGCTCCCCCAAAGATTTCCACAATGTTCGGTTCAGTGATCCTGAGCGATAGAAAAGGAAAGAGCATGAGAAAAGGCGATACCGTGCTGACAGATGCGTTACAACCTCTACGGTATGCGGTCACTATATGACAATCTTTCCGCCCCAACGGCCATCGATTCTGCACTCTAGTTTAGTCATTCTTTGGGCGATGTCGGTTGCTCTGCGAATCTCTTCTTTCAATACCCGCGGGCTTTGACTCCGTTATCGGCTGTGATCCGTAATCCGTAATAGGCTAAGAAGTGTAACGAAGCTTTACCAGTTAATTTTATTTGACCCTGTATTCTTATACGGAGACAATTCTCTTAGTTGCAGCACTCACACTTCTGTTTTGCCGTCCATACTTAGTGATTGTAAAATAATATTTATACGTGCATTGTGTAATATTACCATAGACAAGAGGTCATAGCATAGGTATAGACAATAACTTTATTTACTATTCTTATGGTGAGCACGAGTTGTTTTTACTAACAATTGTATATTATTGTTAATTCTACACATTTCTGCTAAGGCCGTGTTTCCCCGACTACGGTGACTCCTCTTAAGAAAGTTTGATAGATTGAACTGTTCTAAAACATTCACTATAATTTGACAAGGAGTAATTTGACCAGACAAACACTGAGATCTCGAAAGAAATACGAGTATCAGTGCGTATAACTCGAGAAAGTATAGGTATTATAGGATAATAAATCATATGTACCTATTTATTTCAGTATTATGTGATTAATAAATAATAATCATAAAATAGTCAGTCTTTCCTGTACACCAAAGGAATAACAAAGAAAGGATTAATTCTATTAAATTTTGAATTCGCTCGGCAAAATGCATTATAAATTGATATAAACATAATTATAAAATCTAGTGACTGTTATAAACAATGTATCAATCAATCAAGCTATCCTTAAGAAGTATAAGTCTACCGGTGAACGCTAAAACACGGCCAAAAGCGCCATCTAGCTTTTACATCCGAAAGCTACATCTTCCTTCCTTCCTAACTTATCCCTACTAAGATCGTTGCAACACGGAGAAGTGTAGCTGGGAGGTGTGCGAAGGCAAGCTGTGCAAGAAGATGGACGCCGTTGAACTACAGCAGACTGACCACACGCTGTTGCAAGACGAGTACCAAAGACATTGATGTAACTCAAACTTCTTGATATCAACCTGCTTAGGTGATTAGTAGCTTCTATAGACTCGAGTCGAGACCGTTGGTGCAAGCGTAGACTGGCTTTTTAGAACACTCTAGATTGTCGTGTAGTTTTCAGCTTTCGTTTGCATGCATCTTACTAAACACTAGCCTGGAACAACATCGAATCCAACTCAAAGCTGTTAAGCTTTGAGTTTGATTCGAGCTTTGAGCTGAATTCGATTCCGCAGATGGTGCCACTCAAGGCTTAAAGTAACAGGCGTTCAGTTGACTAAACAAGCAGTCAAAGGCACAAGGAAAAGAAAATCTGCTTTGTTTCATCCCTGTAAATATAAATGTTGATTATACCAATGCCAAAACGTTAAAAACTTGCGTATTTCAAACAACATTTATTGTGATATTTAACAAATACTGTTCTGTTTTACGTCATAGAGTAATGGTCCCTCTAGGTTCCCTATATTCCCTAGGGTCCATGGCTTCAAAAGAATATAGTTTAGTGGGTCTCCACTTAATCTTAAAGGTTGCTCATTGTTTATTCAGTTCCTTGAATCTCATATCAACGTAATGTGGTCGCTTGGTCTGTCAAAATCAGCGGTTAGCTAGCAAAAATGTATTTATCAAAGTGAGTCCATTAACTCTACTGGTTTATTTGGTATTGGAGAGTATTGTGAATATGCTAGATGTTTTAATACTTCCTTTTTTTCCTTGCATCGTAAATCTCTTCCATTCCATTGCAGCTTCCCGCCTCGTATGTTAATCCTACCCTAGTAGCCAGTTCGCTGGAATTTAGTCGATGGCGCTTTAGAATAAGTTAGGGTTTTAAGTAGTCAATGCTTTTGTAATACCATTGCCACTGACCTTACTTTTTGAACGATGCTTGTAGTTAGCAGAGCTGTAGAAGCGGAGAAGAGAGAAATGCGTAGACAACTATGTCCTATCATCTCCGAAAAGACAAACTTCATCTGTTTCGCACTTGATAGAAATTTCAAGACATGTGGGCCTTTAATATTAACAAGGAATAAAATGGAAAGTTTATATTACTTGATAATTTAAATAATATAGTTTATATTACTCCATTTATTAATAAAAGGTAATTGTTTTCCATGTAGGTAGGTAGAGGTACCACATAAATGCGAATTGTATATTTTATGCATATTAAGTGATTTGTATGTTTGATCAGTTGTGTAGATGTTGGAACACTGCATCATTGAGCGATTAATATAAATTAACTTCTTTTTAAACAATATCATCTGCCTAGCCTTTTCCCAACTATGTTGGGGTCGGCTTCCAGTCTAACCGGATGCAACTGAATACCAGTATTTTACATTCAGCGCCTATCTGACCTCCACAACCTAGTACTGGGCAACATGATACCCCATGGTAAGACTGGTTGTCAGACTTTCGGGCTTCTGACTACCCGTAACGACTGACGAAGATCTACAAATAACAGCAGCTTTTTATGTAATAGTTGAACCAATATTATTTGCAAAGCGAAAGTAAATAAGTTAATAACACCACGTTTCGCCATTATTTGCTTACATTCACAATGAATTAATAATTTGATATACCAACTACCAAGGTTGTTTTACCGTCTGGAAGCAACCGTTAATAGCACTTGCTATTTTCACTTATTCGGAAATGATAATCATTCAGATATTTGTTTTTAGTTACAATAGGCAGTGGCTCCATCACCCATTTATTGTTTAGATGTCATTATTAGTAATAGACATATCTTGATTTTGTACATCCACAGTAGTCCCTGATTACAATACACGCAGATATATCTCAAATTATATGCTAACCACTACAACTTATTTTTCTCTAGCCGAAACCACAACGCCGCCTCTCCTCGACTCTTCAATGAGTTCCGAGTCAGACTTCTTCATCTGCCAGACTCGCACCTGCATCCAGCCGTCACACTACTTCCCCGCGACTTCGCAAGATGGCAGCAGCACCGAACAGAACGCCACCTGCTACTACGGCGCGAAGAAGTGTCCTTCACGAGTCGCCAGAGCAAAGAAAATGCAAGCTTCTACATCACACTGCCACCACGTGAGTGAGAAAGAAGACAGCCCAAGCGTAGAAGATGTCCAACTCCTCCGTACAGAACGGCAAGGTTGCTGCAAGAAGAAGCAAGAACCGCCACCTGAAGAAAAGTGTTGTAAAAAGGAGACCACAGTTATAGTCCATGAGCCTAATCAGGGTTGCTGTAAGGACGACGGTCTCGAAGAACAGCGACAGGAAGTCCGGGAGCAGAGCCCACAGATTACGTGCTGCCATAGTGTGTCGGCGCCAAGTGACAGTCAGGAACAGATCATCAAGTGAGACATACTGTGTATGAGAGAGAGAAGTGATATTAGAGGCTCATGTATTATTAGGCGTTACGCTGTTGTGGGTGTCCGTGTGCGTCCGTTTGTGATTTGCTTGGTGAGTGAAACTATTGTTTTGTATATTTTAGGACATGAACAACTTTATTGTTGTCAATAAACGTCTTCCATTGTATTTGCATAGCATCATCTTAAGTATTAGTTGTGATTTGGTTGATAGAACATGAATGTATTGTTTCGTTAAAAGCAATGACAAACGTTCCCACACAATACGACTCTGTGATACATTATTTATATTCTTGATGTCTGACTGTAATAAAATAGCGTTAAGATTCTGACTATGAGAGGCATCCAAAACAGTGTGACGTCATTTAAGTTATTAACTAATCGGACGATAAATGATGACAAGTAACGTTTAGTATTTTTTTATTTGTACAGAAATTTAATAGTTTTTGTTAGATGTAGATTTTAAGTTTTTGTATTGGCATATCATTATTTTAAAGACTACATAGCCGCCGTAAAGATGGCAAATCTTAGAGGTTGTCCAGATAGCAAATTTTGTAGAAAGTAAGCACGATCGTTAATCGCTATTTTTCAGTCGATATAAAAATAACGAGTAAGTATCAAAAACGTACCAAAAACAAATTTTAACACGTTCAAAAAAATGTCTTCCTTGCTCAAAATACTAGAGTTCAGATTGATATGAATGTATCAATATAGCGTAATTGATGTCTTTTTTTTTAATATCGATACAAGATTTTATCAATGTTATATGGGCAGCCTTTTAGGGTCAGCTTAGCAGATCGTGTGTTTTATTTTCTATGAAAACCAGCACCTGCCCGACGCGCTTATACTCTAAGCTTCCAAAGTTCTTGAGTTTAAAATTACTATAAAGTATCCACATTTAGGACTGAAAGACCAGCAAAACCAAAATAAAATGAAAAGCGGCAACGAAATGTTATTGGTCTGCAGCCATCTGTATACACAATTGTACAGTAGATATAGTATGTTGCGATCAAAATCGAATGTTGCCATATTTTAATCCGAATTTCTTGCGATCTTCCTTCGTTACGTAACGCTACAACACGACGAATTGTAATGACAGTCGTTGAACGCCACTAGTCATTGACCGTTGCATAACTGCTCATAAGACTTTATTGCAATTTAAAACAAAGATTTACTTATGCAAGTAACTAGAAACATCTTTACAGGAAATATGCTTTAGCTATAAACACATTCTTGTTAGAATACAGAGGTCGCTAGTTGCCTGCATACCTAATTCTTTTGCCGTTGGTACATTTCTAAATATTAGAAAGGAGGATCATTTTTTAACCAAAAAGGACCTTATAATTTTTTTTTATACCTTTTTCGCAAAGTGTGTTCAATGTCTATAATATGTAATATAATGTTAACTGTACCTTGTTTATAATTTACATGTAATTTTTGCTCCATGCGACAATATTAGTTAGTGAATCGAAGTGCCTTATGATTTGAGTTGTGCCAAATTTGTTTATGTTGACTATCAAGGCACCTTTGTAATGTTGTTGGATAATATAGATGAAATATTTTAGTTTTTTATGCGTTTCATTTAAAATCAAAGTTCATTTATTTATTTATTTCGTCAAAATTTACAGTCAAGGCTGTCCCCCAAAACGCCCACCACCCTTCAGCAGTGTTTTTGCTGGGAAAAAGTGGCGCACTCCCCAGCAACACGTCTGTCTGATAAGTTTGAAGAACTTTGATCTATATAATATAAAACTATATTATGAAATTATATTATTTTTCGAATCATAATATATGCCCCAGTGCTTGGAAGTCAATTACTTGTAATGGCTCAATCCTAAGGCTGCCTGTCTTCCGGAGCGAATAATCCTTAGCTAATAATCCCTATCCTCTGGAGCGAAACAGAGATCTTATGCAATCCTATTGGTTAGTAATTTCTCAGTGTTTTCTCTCCGCAGCCTCGCTCTGCTCTGGTGGACAGGCACCCTATGAGAACCATGTAGTTTAATGTCTGAGGTGAAGTGAGTGGTCAAGTGTTGCCATCAAAAAATCTGTTAATTTTTTAATACTTTATTTATTATCATGAATATAATAATAGAACATTAAATGAATGATATTAAAAATAATGCCTTAACCTAACTTACAACTAACATTTTTGTTTCAACATAATCACAATAGATACGGCGAGCGCGGCGGCTAGCTCCCTATCCCTATAGCAATAGGGTCTATAATAGCGAGATTCTAATATTTAAGACATTCACTGGTGGGGTTAGTATCTACGCTTATAATGTAGAAATTATTGGGTCATGTACACGGTGGTTACGCGAAAGATGTTCAATTATTATCTTAATTGAAAATTTGTCTGACCATAGTGTACAAGATTCAACTTTACCTTATATGTAATAATGGTGTGAACTCTTACAATAAACAGTTAGACACGCTAAAGTGTTATAAATGTAATACATAATATTTTAAATATAATGTTTTGTATGTCAACAAAGACTGCATTGAAACATGTTTCACATTGAGGTAAAAGTTTTGAACTGTATGTTTAATGGAAGTACTGATATTCCGCATGTCTATAGAAGCAAATTTAATCTTTATATTGAGAGATAATTTATAACCGACGCCTCATTTATCTTAGTTCGGTCAATGTTTAATAGATGACAAACGTAAGACACAAAAATAAATACTTAAAGAGTAAAAATCTTTCTGAAGACACCAAGTTATCATTATATCCGCAGGGATAATTCGGAATAACATTACTTATTCCTTACATACGCCAGACTAGAGTGTTGTATATAAAAGGTACAAAACGTTCCAAACATTATATTGCACTATGTATATTCTTATTTATATAATCACTGACCAACATTACCCCAGTATTAATATTTTCGTAGATACAGAGGCAAATAATCATTGCGATTGTCAATCTTATTGACAATAATGGGAAGAAAAGATGACGTAATGCTGAAAGGATTTATTAATTTATATCCCAGAAGCAATTAATGAAGGGTTGAAGTTGATTTTATATTGTTATTGATAGAGCAAAAAATAAAAATAACGACTTAACACCTTAAACGCCAAGTGACCGGCAAGCAATGCATTTCCTGTCTTGTCTGGCAGTTAAGGTGTTAAGACCAAGTATCGTAATTTTTTCTCTTCTTTGGTAACTGAGCCTATAATAACTATACTGACAGTGGCATGTAATGACAGCAATGTAGCGACAATTTCTGCATCGTTGTTAGACTAGTTATTACTACAAAATAGATTTGCTTCTCCAAATTTAACTGTTATACATGGTCAAAAGAAAACATTTATGATTTACAATTAAATCATTGCACTTTACAATCCGTCAGCGATGCGAGTCTGCATAATTTCTTGCATTATCGTTGAATATATGAAATACATTGTATACAAATACAGATTGGCCCATCTTTCATGGAATATCCGACAGCCAGCCGCGCCCAAGTCTGCGAGGCTTCTTCAAATAATTAATAATAATAACAATTAAGTCTAATAAATATGGCGGTTGCTTGTCACAATACCTGATACATTGATCGTACTGACAATTTGGTAGTCACCCCATCTCTTGTAGCGTAGCATGGTACTCCATAGTTGAAAACATTCCATTATTCAGTTATCTCAGTACCATGTAAGGTAGTTAAACTGTCTAGCAAACCTACTTCTATGTGTGTCTACTATGACTTTTAATTATCTATATCATATCAAAATATATATTGTCAATCATTGTTTAGAGCTACGACGAGCAGAGTGGAAGGTTTCTCATCCTCCATGAAAATGGGTGCTGTCGGGGTTTTGTATATACGTTACATCGCGCGGATAACTAATATAGTTCTATAAGATAAGTCAGATTAGTGCGATATATGACGGTATAGATGTCGACGCTATTGCCTGATTGCAGATAACCTCCACAAATATGAAACCTAACCACGCTACACTACATCAAGAGAGATCTATAATTAAAAAAAACTATACAATATAACAAAATAAATTCTTAATTTACATGAAACCTTAGTCAACAACTGGGAAGAAAGTATTCGCTTGGAATGAAATTAACAAAGGTTATTTATGTTAGTGTGGGAAGACGGGCGACAGTGGCAGCACAGTGCCCGCCGGGAATATTGCACAGCGAGCGTTACACAGGGACCGTCATATTGAGTGACAGAGACGACACTATGGAGCTAAACTTACTACTACTCGATATGCCATATTTATAGCAGGGAACTGTAAAGTCGGCCGCACTTTGGACGGGTTTTCCTATGAATTGTAACTCGTGCGGACATATACGATATCGCACGATCATTTCCGACCTGCTAAGTGTATTATGGGAGCACTAGAACTGCGTGCAAGTTAGTTGTGAGTATGCATGCGTTCCGACGTCCGAAAACAATCCGAACTTGTTGGGATTGTTTAATACACTCTCGTGGCGTCGAAACCGGTATAGCACAAAATCATCACGCCTGTATACCCCGACGAGTTAGACAGAGGTGAACCTATAGTCCACCCACATTTCGCCAATTATTATGTTTACGTCACATGTACTAGGTGGCAAGCCTATTGCCATTGACCAGACACAAATCCCGACTGCTGGGCTGTTACTGCAGAGTTACAGATGGAAAAACCCAATAACACTTTACCCGACCCGGGAATCGAAGCCAGGACCTCTTGCTCAGTAGTACTGCTTACCGTAACTAGAACAAGGAGACAGGTATATTGCCTATATGACGAAGAAAAACATTCAGCATACTCAATTCTTACGATACAAAATCGCATCCAAAGTGCGGCCGGACTAACACGGTCAACTAACGGACTAACTTACATTACATCATACTCGATCCAAGTAAAATGCGCGTGTCAATTGCGAATTTAGAATAAGTGCTTTTCCTTGACTACAAGGTATAAAGACTTGGTATATTTGAGGTTGTACCTAAAAGATTTCAATTTGGGTTTTCAAAATTCTCAGATTCATTGGTTTTTGTCATGACAATTGCTGTTTTAGAAATAAAAAAATTAGGGTCTCTGGGACGAAGACTCCGTCTGTAGCCCAGGGCCGTTACGAAGAATTCTGATAAGCTACTAAGATGGTAGCAGCTAAGAAGATCCAAAAAACTAGAACAGTTGTTAAGTTTTTGTATCTTGGCCTGCCCAATCGACTAAAAATAAAAACTTAAATAATATTTTAACAATTTCACTCTGACACGCGTCTTTCACTAGCAATTCTATAACAAAACTATGCGCTGTTCCGCACAAGGGTCAACAAGTTTCTTGCACGGCGCAGACGCACCCGAGTGTCGGTAGTCAGCTTTTAGTACAGTTACACTATACACAATAAGTTAGTTTAATACTTACATACAAAGAATATCAGACATAATTTACTTATTTTTATAAGATTAGTTGGTAGCGTTTACACATAACTAATCACCCCCTATCTAAGAGATAGTGATCTATATCCATATGAATATTTACTTATTTAAATATTTGACTACGATTACATTAAATAAATAAACGTTGATAAACTTAAAGCTTACTACCGACTCCAGGCCAACCATCACAGACATTCAATTCGTTCGTAAAAAAATAAAATTATAACCAAATTACAAACTTCATCTATGTTACACATTTAACATTAAAGTGCAAAATTTATTTCAAAACCTTACAATTACCAACTTTATATTAATCTATCATAATCTTGTGTGATATTTACTCAAGGAAGTGGTCGCTTCTCAATGGAAGCTTCTTGCTTACTTTTAAAATGCTACAAAATCTAAATAGTATTTTTGTTTTATATAAATTATAAATTAACACACTTAACTGCCAGACAACGAGACACAATAGAAAATGTATTGTTTGTCGGTCACCTGGCGTTTAAGGTGTTAAGGTCCGTTTTACACATGTACCGGCAAATTCGTCCGGTTTTAACAAACATTCGCTGCCAGATATCCAGCAGCCTAAATATTATGTGAAATAAGCCTAACTGCACACAGGATGGAAGGGACACCGACGAACAACCTGATACCATGAGATCAGTACACGATTCTAGACCCACCAGCGTTTAAATTTCACAGTCCATATTTTTTGCTTTATACAAAATTTCATTCATTCAATGGACAATCCACACAGCATCATCCAGCTCCAAGCTAAGCAGAGCTTGTGTTATGGGTACTATATGACTGATATATTTAATACATACAATTTATTATTATACATAGCAAATACCCAGAACACCCGGATCCATTGTATCCGGAATCTTTGTAAATCATTCAAACATTTGTCCCATTTGTTTATTTTCAAATATTCATGGTTAATGTGTTATATTTCTAAAATAACTGCATTTTAATGTTTAAATGGATTGGCAAATAGTAAACAGAACACATTTAACTGTATATATACTGAAATAACGGATCCTATCAAAGGCTAGTAAGGAAATAAGGACGATGTTATAACGAAATTTGTCTGTTATATATAAATGGAGTATAAGGTCAGTGGCGTGCACAGAGATTTCAGACAGGGTGTGCACTAAAAAACACTTACCAGTTTTAGCTTGTTGCACCCACCCTAACTACCTAACTCTTACCTCAGGCCACCATGAATATCCAAATAAGTGATTAATGGTAACACTACAGGTCACTTAAATAATACCCAAGGTGGCCTGTTATCATAGTTTTTTTGCGCAAGTTAGTTAAAATTGAATATAAATTACTACTTTAATTTCTACAAGTTGTTTGTAAATCAAAAGAGCTACATCGTTTTAATGACTAAAAGTTCGTTTTCGATTGCAATCATGGACAAATCTGTGAGTCTGTTTTGGCCGTGTGTTTCGTAAATATGTATGAATTCTCTTTAGACTAGAAAATGATCGTTCGGTCGATGCGCTACTGACTGGAATCGTAACTGTTGATTTTCCTAATTTGACAACTTCAAGAAATATGGCAGTCAAATGGTTTGAATGTAAATTATGAACTCGAAAAGATCGAAAATGCCCAAGGTTTTTTGTTCGTCGTTCATTAAAAGAATGTTCAGGTGTATCGATTAGGTCAACGACGGATTCTTCTAGAAAATTCATACAATATGAAGAAAAGTTTTCGTAAGCACTTGTGTTAAAAAACTCCAAGTTTTTTTTCATTTTTTTGTAACAATTAAGACACTCGTTTAAAACATCAATCAATTATCAGTCAATTATTTCGCAAAACATTATTTTGATTTTGATTAGTATACAAAGTGCAATACATTTTGTTTGTATCTACACAACCAGTTAGCCATTAATAGTTTTCATAAAACCTTTTCTTGGAGTTAAATCTAACCTGGGTACACACCTTCCCTTTGCAATCAACTGAACTTTTTCCTCAAATGATAATGTCGAAAACGCGGCAAATTAAAAAAATTTTAAACACACTTCGCCAGCACAGGTCTCACAGGTATATTTTTCCATTTTTTTACAATACACTTACATGTAATTATTTAGTTACACGACAATCAATGAATTGCGCCAAGAAAAACAAAGTATAAAAAAACATCAGAAATGCGTAAAAATGAGGAAAAGCCACAGATCCAATGTTAACGGGGTCCACAATCATGACCTGAACTCATTGTACCCGGTCGTGCGTCGCTGTCTCTTCCAATCAGTACAGATCAAAAAATTCTTACATTTAAGTCATAATCATCAACAGTTAACTTGCTTTTTTTTTAAACAAGGATCAAGCGGAACAAAATGGCTACTGTGCTAGGCCTAATATTCAATACAGTTACATCAATATTCTAAGGGTGGCATACATTCAGTTGAGACAGTACCCGAGTGCTTGATACCACGTTTGTATCGAAATTGAATGATCAATGGAACTGTCGATCATGCAATTTTGAAGGCGGCTGCGGGAAGACAGAATTATTTATTTATATTTTTCCGTAACTAAGATGTTCTTAAAGAACAAGAAACATCATGTTTGCATGTCGAGGTTAGTCCAGGAGAATATAAATACAAACTTCTAAAAAGCTCAATATCCAACAGAGTCGTAAAGCAATACTTATAAAATACTTCGAATAACCAGACACAATAATAATTAGTATTATCTAATCGTATTCTACTATTACAAATCTGAAATCAACAAAGTTCGCAAGCGACTAGGGGCCCCAACATTAACAGGGCAAGTCAAGGGGACAGTGACATACATACACATATGTGATATCGCTTGACAGATTTTTGTCCCATTTTTGTTTTCGAGTGTATGGTAACACTCCCAGGTCTAAAACAGAAAAAAAATATTATCCCTACAGGCGACAGGATTTGGTCCGACCGACATAGTGACCGGCCAAATCGAGTTTGGTCGGCCCCATTTGTCGGCGTGGTCCTCTCGCATGTAGGATGTAAATGCGAGTCACAGGGTGTTGTTATTCTTACTGCGTGTGCGCGTGGCGGGCGTCTAGGCCATCAGCTCCCAGTACTGCATCACTCGCTCGCCAGACGGCGTCGTCATGCCCTGAGGCCGCACGAAGTTCATCTCTATTGTTTTGAATCTCTTCTTTAGTTCGGCATCGAATGACTGTGAAGAAAAAAAACACATTTTTATTATATTCTGTCATCTGTGCAAGACAGAAATATTATATTTGCTTGATCGAAGCACACTTTAATAGCTGACATGACGCGATTTAAAATAGCCCAGACCAGTGTATTCCAGATTGCAGCTTCATATACTGTTGTATGCTGTTGTCTGAGCGTTTTGTCCATGAAAAACTTATTCCACATACATATGTCATGTTCATTGGTTAATTTGCTATCTAATTAATCAATCAAAGTATCTGTTCGTAATTTCAAAATAACAGCTTTTTACAAAATGCAAATGAAGGAATATATGATATGCCAAGTTTTTTTTTTGTCTGTCTGTCTGGTTTGGCTAATCTCTGAAAGGGCAGGATCGATGGGAAAAGAAACTGGAACTGTTAATTAAAATCAACAAAACAGATATTGCCTTGAATTCTGACATCTCGATGACCGAAAAAGTTTTGAAATGGTTAATTTCAATGTATACTGCACCAATCACCCCGACACCACGTCACACGGTGGAGCAGCAATAATTATCAAAACTAATATAATGTATCATCTTCATACCGCGTCGAAGAATACTAAATGCAAGCTATAACCATCACCATAGAAGAGAAAATGGGCCCTATTAATGTCAGCGCCATCTACTGGCCCAAGAAACACAATCCAAAACAGCTCATGTTTAACCGCTACTTCCAGACCCTTGGGAACAGATTAATTAGCAGTGGAGACTGGAAATTCAAGCATATATATTGGGATCGATCCCCAATATGTATGCTTGAATTTCCAGTCTGTGACCACTACAAAAGGACGAGAACTAAAAAAGAGCATGGACTCAAACTTACAGCACTAGGAACAGGCAACCCCACCTACTGGCCAACTGATATAAGCAAGACACCTGATCTCGTAGACTTCCTCATTACCAACGGCTTGTCGCACCTGCGCTTTGAAGTAAAATCCTCACTCGATTCCGTTTCTGACCATACACAAATAATAGCAACATTTAATGCCACTGCAATATACAAAGAACCATCATCGACTTTATATAACCACAAAGCAGATTGGGAAACATTGCTTTGAGAACAATTTCCAGTGCACATTGGTTTTATAAGAAACTTGGAAAGCCACGAGTACCTCAAGATGCCAACAGTTGAAGAAGTTAACAACTACTGCACAAAATATAAGAAAAAACTTAACAAGCACACTAACATATAGATTAAAAATTTACTGAATGACAAAAGCTAAATAAAACGCCTTAAGAGATGGGATATCCTCTTGCTTGACCATAGGAACTAAGAAGTTCATCAACAGTAATTAGGGCAACTCAATGGAACTGTTCCTACATCTTCTCCTCCCAGCACACATTTGATCAAGGCTGACGAGCCGATGGCAGGTAAAAAGATGAGAATAAAAAAACACTTTCCTCCATATCAATGAGACAGAACAGAGCTGGAACGAGCGAACGAGCAAACAGGCACACGCGGCGGCGCCGGCCAGCGCGCACAGCTCCCGTGTGGTACTAAGGCGACATGCACTCACCGCGGCCAGGTCGGGCGGCGCCAGCGCCACGGGCCCGGCGCGCTGCGCAGGCTGCAGCACGCGCGCGGCGGCGCCGGCCAGCGCGGGCGCGGCGTGCTGGCCAGCGCGCACAGCTCCCGTGTGGTACTAAGGCGACATGCACTCACCGCGGCCAGGTCGGGCGGCGCCAGCGCCACGGGCCCGGCGCGCTGCGCAGGCTGCAGCACGCGCGCGGCGGCGCCGGCCAGCGCGGGCGCGGCGTGCTGGCCAGCGCGCACAGCTCCCGTGTGGTACTAAGGCGACATGCACTCACCGCGGCCAGGTCGGGCGGCGCCAGCGCCACGGGCCCGGCGCGCTGCGCAGGCTGCAGCACGCGCGCGGCGGCGCCGGCCAGCGCGGGCGCGGCGTGCTGGCCAGCGCGCACAGCTCCCGTGTGGTACTAAGGCGACATGCACTCACCGCGGCCAGGTCGGGCGGCGCCAGCGCCACGGGCCCGGCGCGCTGCGCAGGCTGCAGCACGCGCGCGGCGGCGCCGGCCAGCGCGGGCGCGGCGTGCTGGCCAGCGCGCACAGCTCCCGTGTGGTACTAAGGCGACATGCACTCACCGCGGCCAGGTCGGGCGGCGCCAGCGCCACGGGCCCGGCGCGCTGCGCAGGCTGCAGCACGCGCGCGGCGGCGCCGGCCAGCGCGGGCGCGGCGTGCTGGCCAGCGCGCACAGCTCCCGTGTGGTACTAAGGCGACATGCACTCACCGCGGCCAGGTCGGGCGGCGCCAGCGCCACGGGCCCGGCGCGCTGCGCAGGCTGCAGCACGCGCGCGGCGGCGCCGGCCAGCGCGGGCGCGGCGTGCTGGCGCAGCGCGCACAGCTCCCACAGCGACGAGCCGAGCGCGCGGGAGGTGCGCGCGCACGTCTCCTCCATCACGTACGGGTCGTTGGACACTGCAAATTGACATTGCGGTAAACTTTACCACTTCCATTGCATTTTATGTCGCTCTCAAATCAATTCAAAAATGTTTATTTGCTAGAGTATGGTAGGATGTTATATAGGACGTTACAATCATTTTGTATTCGACATATCCTGCCATAAAATGGCGTACAATTATATTCATAATTGTTAGTGTTGCAAATTATATTATTATTACAAATATTCATTTATAATGTAATAATATTTCAACAATCTGAATAATGTTCTTTTAACAGTGTAATAAGATTTTAATTAAGTAAGATGTAATTCAGATGGCAGCCATTATATTACTGTTTTAAAAGCAGACCAATTCTCATTGACTAAAGTCAGCCTGTGTTAGACATAAATTGGTTACTGATACATAGAGCTGTCTGCTATAGGCTAGCTTTCTAAGAGAGCTGTGTTGAGAATAAATCCACCACTTGAACTGTGAATTATCTTTGGTGTTTTTTTTTACTCCAGTGATAATGTTGGCCTTAAAGCTAAGTGATGAAGTAGCACTCACTGATATGCGGCGTGTCCTCGTAGCAGATCATGCGCTTGAGCGCGGGGTGGCGCAGCAGCAGGTTGGCGACCAGCTGCAGCAGGCCCACCGCGTCGTCGGGAGACGCCACCAGCGACAGCCGGGACAGACGCTTCGCGAATGCGGCTACCAGGCCCTCGGGCAAGTGACTGCAAAACAATTGACGTCATCATGATTGCATCGATCGAAACACGTTCAATTTTGCAAAGAGGGCTGAAAATCTCATTGGGTTATATAGAAATTATGTTTTTTTACAGTTATATATACATTTTTTCTAAACTAGGTCGGTGTTTCCCTATCTGTTTTAAGTTCCAGACATTATCCTGGTCAGATCATGTGAGAACCATATGGAAAAAATACATCATGTCCTGTGTATAAGTGTTGTACTCACGTGGAGCTAAGGAATATATCCGCGAGGTGCATGAGCCGCCGCTTGTAGCGCGTGGCGAACATCTCGGGCTCGAACATGGCGTAGAGGCGGTCGTACATGTCCGGGTAGTCGATGTTGTGGCGCCGCACTAGTTCTAGTACGCCTTGGAGCGCTAGCATGCTGATGGGGCCACCTGTGGGAGTCAATTAATATGTGTGTGTATAATACCAATTATTTGCAAGGTTATAATTTAAATGGTCATCATTTATTTACCTGTACAGATTGAATAACATACGGCAGCATCCCAAAGTATGGGACCTAATGGTGGCAAGATTTTTTTTCTCATTAGAACAGTCCTTCATATATAGTTATGCCCCTTTTTTATCAATGACAACAAAAATATGATTCCCGATTTTGTAAGTTTTTGGTAGGCGAGTCGCGGTCCCGGCAACTTTGGGAACTACTGGCCTATGGTGTAAACATTACAATTTTACAAATAAAAATTGTTGTTGTAATAAGCAATGAAAACCACATTAACTTATCACTTCACTTTATAAACAGTCGACGAAACATTTCACGTGTAGAAGTTGTGTGCTGCCCCGCTTTCTTTCTTATATTTCATATATTCTCATAGGCCAATCGAGTGGAAGAGGGATAGATGCGGCGCAAGCGTACAATGAGCGTAACGGGACAGTGAGTCATCCTTTTTCGTCCAGCTGGCGTTCATCGATTTATTAGACGTTGTCACGTCAAGAAAACGACAACACTTAGAAATAAAAAAATGAATGGGTATTTGTTGCACTCACCAGCGTCCAGACTGTCGCAGAGCATGTCAGTGGCGAGGTGCGGGCGGCTGAGCAGCGGCATGAGGCGCTCCACCAGCAGCAGCAGCGCGCGCCGGTGTGTGCGCGAGTCCTCGCACAGCGGCCACTGGCACGCGAAGCCCCAGCAGCGGTTGGCGTAGCGGCGGCATACGCCCGGGTTGTACGGGAATGGGGCCTTGTCTGACGAAAATATAAGCATCATTAATGTCAGATTACTAGAAAAAAAAACATGTGTGCAATTCACACGAGGTAGAAGTGAAACCTTCAGAAATGTTGGCTTCAAGATAATGAGACGAATGTAATATTTTGGGGAGAGGATAATTGTAGGTTTCAGTAATGATCATAGTGATACAAAGTTTGATAATTATTTTATAAAATTTCCATGACATAAGAAACACTGTACAGTAGGGCCTCGTTAATCCGGAGAGGCAAAAACAAGACCCTTTCCGGATTATCGAGGCGTCCGGATTATAGTATGCCATATTAAATGTTAATAAAACACATGTTTAACCTTAGTTTCTTTAATCAATTTTTAAATTATAGCATACAGTCAAAATGTACATGTTCAAAATTACATACAAACAACTATGTAAGGAAATCAGCAAGTTAAAATAAAACATTAGTTAATTCTTCTTGAAAAAGTCTGTAATACTCTTCTGTTTATAATTTTCGCACTTCATTTCGAAAGCCCGGTCTCTAAGTCGACGGAGAAACATAACTTCGTGGCTATCAAATTCGTTATCTTCAGCCCATTTTAAAGCTGTGTTTAAAGCTCCTACTGCCTCTGAATTACCAACTTTTGTGATTTTTAGAATTTCAACGCTATTGTCCTCATCTTCCTCATCGTCCTCACACATAGCCGCTCGCACAATCTCCTCATCAGTTAACACTTCATATCTTTGTAACTCGCTTTCGGCACCACCAGCAGCCCATTCTTGAGCTTCTGCCTCACTTATTTGAGGATCATTGGGTCCCCTCAACCTGTTAAAAAGCTGGGCTAAAGGAACATCATCTTCTGGTTCGTCATTATCAGTGAGAAATTCAGGGTGCAAATTCTTCCATGATTTGTTAATTAGCGATGTCTTAACATTGGCCCAGCAATTAGCCAAAAGAAAAACTGTGTCCTTTAAAGTTATCGATTTTAATGAGTCCATGAGGTTTTCAGAACATAATGCAAGACAGTTAACCAAAAGTGATTTGCGGTAATTTAACTTCACATTTTGTATAACGTTCTGATCCATTGGTTGTATACACGCCGTGGTGTTAGGTGGCAGGAACATTGCAAAAATGTGGCCGTCTTCAGAGACAAGTTCATCTGCTGATGGATGCCCAGGACAATTATCCAACAATAACAGTGCCTGAGGAGGCAAATTAACAGACAAAAGATGGCGGCGGACCGCGGGAACGAATTCCGTTTTAAACCACTCAAGAAACAAGTCTTTCGTAACCCAAGCATTTTTTTGTGCACGATAACAAACAGGAAGACGTGTTGATTTAAATGCTCGTGGGTTTTTTGATTTGCCGACAACAAGCAATTGAAGTTTATGAGTTCCAGCCGCATTTGCACAAGGCATGAATGTCACTCTCATCTTCATCATTTTCCTTCCGGAAGCCGACTGCTCATTGCCAGAGGCTAATGTATGATCTGGCAATAATCGCCAGTACAAACCAGATTCGTCAGCATTGTAAACCTGTTCCGCTGTTAATTTTTTCTCTCTAATAACTTTCTGTAACTCTAGTTGGAATGGTCCGATAGCGGCTTCATCATTTGACAGTTTTTCACCGGCCATTTTTAAACGTCTTATTCCGTGGCGTTTTTTAAATTTGTCTAACCATCCCCGGCTTGCATTAAATCCGATATTGGAGTTTGTAATCTGGCGATGAAAAATTCGAGCTTTCTCACAAATCATATCACCACTTACAGGAACATGCAATCGCCTTTGTTGCAAAAACCACGTAAACAAAGCATCTTCTAAAACAGGATTTTCCGATTTCTTTAGTGTTTTTCGTACACCGGGACCACGTTCTGTTAGGCTAACAAACTTCAAGAGTTTGTCTTTGTTTTTCTTTATGTCACCTACAGTTGACCTGCCTATACCAAACTTCCGAGCAATGACAGGGTAGCTGTCACCCTTATCTAACATTTCTATAATCCGTAATTTGTCTTTTATTGTTAATGTCGAATGTTTACGTGGCGGCGCCATGATGTTAGCGAGCGCACTTAATTGACACTACGTATTACACGAAAGGCGATAAACAAAAGACTGACGGCGCATTGGCTCATGACAGCCCCCGCACCTACACGCCGCCGGGCCTCCCCCGCGTATCCCATTGCCCGGCCGGATTACAGCGATCACCGAACAAGCGAGAGTCCGGATTACCGAGGCCCTACTGTATAATGCTTCCTATCTCATTTTCTCCCACGTCATAAATCTTATGAATTTATGTGTCCGTCTCTTTTTACAGTCGCTTTTTCGTTTCATAAACTTTCAAATCACAACGATGCTAAAGAAGTTTTCACTTCAAAATGAAAATTGAGCATAGTGAACATTTTCGCTGAGTTTGAACAAGCCACATTATGTCGGCAACAGATTTTTCGACAACATATCCAGTAAATCCCAATACCCACTCACCTTCTGTTCCACACAACAGTTTCTCCTCCTTCTCTTCACTGTCTCTCTCTTTGCCCTTGCCCTTGGTCTCTGTGGCTATCTCGCACACCAGCAGTTTGTCTAACAGCTCTAAGTAGTTCTGCATGTATATTGAAGTTGGTGATCTGAAGAAATAAGTTCAGTTAATTTCCTATTTTTCCCATTGTCACCACTTAACACTAGAATTTGTTAAATAGGAAACCGGCAAGCTTATTAGCTTATATCATATTGATTTCTTACAGATCAGGTAATAAATATATGTAGTGTCTACATTTTCCTATAGAAACTGTTTCTTACTTGCGATAAGCGAGGGTGGAGAGCACTTTAAGTCCATACTGCTGGACATCTCTGTACTCAGTGAACTCCTGGAAGCGAGCTATCGGCGCCGACATTGACATCTCTGGGTCCAGCAACACAATGAATATGTTCTGAGACAAAAATAGATTATTTAGACTCACAGCTGATCAAATAAAGTGCTACCCCAATGATATTATTGGAAATCATGTAGCTCTCTACTGCATTTGTGCATACACACCTAATTTCGTGTTCTTTTAACGCAATAATCAATTGGTTTTTCTTTATATGATTATTATTAGAGATCTAGAAACAGTAAATGTTAAGCACCAACCAACGCAACAGTAAAAAAAAGTAGTGGAACACCTTCAAATGGCCACAATTATAATAGATTTAAAATATCATGTTAGGTAGACAGCGTTACAGCCAAATGACGTCATCTGTATGGCTGTCATAGTTTCACACTACCAAGTATCTACAGGTACTTAATTTTTTGATCAATTTAATTTTATATTTATTGTTATTAAATCTTTGAAATGTTGATTTTTATTGCATTTAATTTCCCTATAATATTACCATGAGGTAAAAACTGAATCTTTTTAATATTTTATTTGGGCTACAACACGCAACATCTAGTTGACCAATATTGGCAAGAAGTAAATAAATAAGACGTCTAATCATAGAATCATACCTTGAGTCTAAGGGAAGGGAAGTAATATCCAGTAGACCCTTCCAAGGGATGTTTGCCCTCAGCCTGCATCAGCTTGCAGGCAGTAACTAATGCCTGCAGGCGAGAACTGGTGCGGCCACGTCGGATACATTCTAGAGCTCGTGTCTGGGCCGCCTCGAAGCACTCGCGCAGCCATCGCGAATATTCTGCTTCAGGGCTGTGGTCTGTAAAGGTTAGATATCATTTAGCCATTAAACCTTGAAGGATAGGTTGTCTGTGGTTATTGTCATATTTGGAATGATGATAGGAAATAAAAAAATAAATTGTTAATACTGATTTCAGCAAATTGATTCTTTCTTTATAATAATTTGCTGGGCAGATTTCAGAACATATCCCAAACGCCAATTTATATGCCTACCAAGATAACGTGTAACAGGAAAACATTTTGAAAACCACTTTATACTAAAGTTTAGATTAATTTAAAACACAATTGATTTTAAATTTATACCTAACTATTAAAGTTATTTATTAAGCAAGCTACTGATACAATACACATATCAGTGTATCATATTATGTTTGTGTTGTGTCCTTGGTCAAATTGAATGTCAATACCGTCAACCCTCAATCATTTGATTGTCCTGCGTTGAATCACTTCAATATGCAATTGAAATTCTATTTATAGTAATGATGTATTATCTAAAACCTGCTTTTTAAATGTGTTACTGTTTCTTAAATGTGCATGTCACTGTTACAAGGAAAAAAATATACCAAAAATATGTTGTTTTATTTTTATAGGATTAAGCAAAATACTTTCATGTGATTCAAGTCTGTGCATAACATTGTTGGAGCTTCGAAATATGATCTGTAAACAAAGTCTATATTGTTTATATTTTAACAACAAATTTATCTAACACTATATGTGCCCGCCCAAATAGTTATTCAGGGCATTTTTAACATAACCATTAAAAAAAAATAGTTTAAGCTATTACTTATGACATTAGCACTCTACCAGTGAAATCCCATCAAAATCGGTCCAGACGTTTTGGAGATTACCTCAAACAAACAGACACGACAGGCAGACAGACATTTAAACTTGTTTTTTTGGTAAAACTACTGGAAAAATACTTTCATATTTTATATGCAAGAAGTAAAAAGCTGTTATTTTAACATAACAAACAGGCAATTGAATTTTATTTATTTGCATAGATGTTAAGTTATTTTTCAGTATGCACAGCCAAATAGAATATTAAGACTTCTTGTACTTCCTGAGTGGGTATTATTTATACAGATGTTAACTTTATAATTGTACTTGTAAATGATGATAAAGCTGCCATGTCAGTAGGAAGGAACCATGCAATTTCTATGTAAACAAAGATATAAACACTAAGTATATCCAACCTATAATATAACCTGTGAGTAGGTACACAAGTAATACATGTGTATGACCTTGAGACAGTAAATAATAGCACAGGGCACAGATCAATGCTGGCAGCTACAGCCAAAGAGTAACATTGTTACAATTTTGACTTTATTTAAAACTGATTTATGGAAAGCGTCTGTACATAATGCAGTTCGGTTAACACGAACAATTACACAAGATTGCGGCTCTGCGGTCGAATCAAACGTTTACATAAGCAAATAACGTCACATGTCGCAAAATGTGACCAAACAGGACACATCCCACACGCCATCCTTACTGCGCAATAGCCTTCCGAATACTTGCCATGAACTGTACAAAATACTTGAGTACGGTGCCTGGATACAAGCAAAATCAATAATAATCCGAACAAAAATAATCTATATCATGGTACATCACTTTGACACTTACCTGCTGGTTTTAGGGGGACGATTCCTTCTATCAAATCGCCTCGTCGCAATAGTTCAGTAAATATCACTTCCACAGTAAGCAGTAATGGCGTATAATTGTCGGTCTCAGCCTGAAATATGATAAATAACCAACAATAAAAATCGTAACCTATGACGCAGTTTTAATAACGCAATTTTGACCACACAATAGGGCTTATGCTTACCTCGAACATCTGTAGTATATCGGCAAGATTATTAGCATGTTTCCTAGAATTCAAAAACTCATTTGCTTTATTGCGTAGCTGCGCCGAAATCATTTTTGATAAATTTGGTTGCACAGCAGCCATTTTTGTATTGAAAAGAATTTGTCAGATAGACGAGCGGAAAGGCAACATCAGAATTCAGAATTTGCTGAGAAAAAAAAAAGCAAAACGTTCCGATTACGGTACGTTCGGAAATAACTTCATAGACAATATAGAGTTCAGTTGATTAGTTCATTTGCTACTTAGTCTGTGGTTTCCGCACTATGGTCGTAAACAAATTGACAACTTTAATCCTTTGAGGTTATGTGTCAAATGTGCTGACAAATTAGCGGCGGCATTTGTTTTGAAATATATTATTCTTTACTAGTTTTCTGAAAAAGTTGATAATGGACGGGGATTTGTACGATGAGTTTGGTAACTATATCGGCCCTGACCTTGAGTCGGACTCGGATGATGAACAGAGTGTGTACGCAGATAACAGGGATGCGGACGAAGATGCTATGGAGGAGGATGAAGACGGGGATGTGGAGCCCGAGGTTGCGCCCATGTCCGTCGTGCTACATGAAGATAAACGGTACGTAGACGTACTTACACCCTTGACTTACAACAAAAAACAATTGCTCAGGTTGTTGACAAACTCGAGGTTTATTATTGTTTTTCAACAGAAAGGCAGACAGGATTTTCATAATAGTTTAAGTTTTTAAAGTATCAAGTTTTTACCACATAACTAAGATTAAAATACCATATCGTCCAAAACACACCAACACTCAACATGTATTACACCATAAATTGTAAATAACTCAAGCTAGCTTTTATCAGTACACCTGTAAGTATCTAGTATCTCATAAACATCTTCCAATAGATACTACCCTCAGGCAGTAGAAGTGTATGGGCCAGATGTAGAAACAGTGGTCCAAGAAGAAGACACACAGGCCTTAGACAAGCCCCTGGTGGAGCCCATCAAGCATAAGAAGTTCCAGGTCCAAGAACAGCACCTCCCGGAGACTAGATATGACATGGAGTACATGGCTGATATGCTGGACAATACCAACCTCATGAGGAATGTCACGCTGATGGGACATTTGCATAATGGTAGTATTTAATTTATTACTGGTAACCGTCAGTTCTTAGATATTATAAGTGTAAAAGTATATCATTGCCTGTATTATTGGTCTAGTGGTTGTAAGCGCTACTAGTAAGCATGAGGTCCTTGGTGTAATACCCAGGTTGGGTAGAGTGTTATTGGGTTTTTGATCTGAACTCAGTAGCAGCCCAGATATTGGATTTATGCAGTTGATGACAATAT
Organism: Phlogophora meticulosa; assembly: GCA_905147745.2. Lineage (NCBI taxonomy): Eukaryota > Metazoa > Arthropoda > Insecta > Lepidoptera > Noctuidae > Phlogophora > Phlogophora meticulosa. The sequence goes on from LR990519.1 coordinate 17,850,374, forward strand.
GTGATGGTTCACCCCCTACTAGGGAAGATTTAAACATAATTGGCAAAATGTGGGTGTATGCCAAAGTCATACACCTCTGTCGAAATTCTCAAGAGAATACAGGCATGATGTTATGTAAATAAATAAATATTGCTGGACAATCCACACAGCATCATCTAGCCCCAAGCTAAGCAGAGCTTGTGTTATGGGTACTAGATTACTGATATACTTAATACAATCCGTTACATAGATATATCTTTTTTATTATACATAGCAAATACCCAGAACACCTGGAACAAATCTTTGTAGATCATACAAACGTTTTTTGGGAATCGAACCTGCAACTTCCTGCGTCGCAGGCAGACCTTCACCTGCCGCACCACATTGGTTGTTGATGTGATTATGCTTATGCTGTGAACCATGATAGAGTGTCATGAAAATGTTATCTAATGAATTCATCAAGTCAAGTACACCTCTGTGATGCTCACATTTAAGAGTACCTCATTATTTCAGCCAAATAACACCATATTCCCAAATAATTTCAATTACATCAAGGACATAAAGTAAATTCATCCATTGACCAGGAACTGCAGGCAGAGAACTTGATTGAAACAAGATTGAATTTTATATTAAAAAAAGTTGTGTTCTTCATACTTTAGTGGTAGCTTCTAATTCTCCCCTTACTTTTCTAGGCAAAACCTCATTTGTAGACTGCCTAATCAGACAGACACATCCCAGCACAATAAACACGGATACTACAATACCAATGAGATACACAGATACATTGTTTGTGGAGCAAGAGCGTGGAGTTTCCATTAAGTCCATGCCTGTCACACTGCTGCTGAAGAATATCAAGGGGAAGTCACATTTGTTGAACATTATGGATACACCAGGACATGTTAATTTTAGTGATGAAGTTACTGCAGCTTTGAGGATTTCAGACGGTACGTTGAGAGCTAATATAATGTAATGTAAAATAATATATATAATGCTTCTGCATGTGTGTATGTCACTGAACTCGTTCTAAACAGCTGGACCGATTTTATTTAAAAAAAAAAGTGTGTGCTATATGCTTCCATGGGTTCGATTCACAGTTGGATCTGGTAAAGCTGATTGGGTAGAACAACATGGGTTGGGTCCGCTAGTGGTGTTACAGAGAAAAGTAGCATTTTTATCCAATATTATACAAAATATAAATTATCTAATATAACCGTAAACTATTTATACCTTTTTCCAACTGCATATTTTAACATTGTTAGTATAGTCACAGAAAAAATAGGTTCAATGATAGGGGTTGAAGGATAGTCATCTTCAACATGGTCACTTCAAGGTTGAAGGTTGTTGTTTAAATTTAGTTCAGGTTATGATGGGGCTGACATGCCTTAAAAGGATAAAAGTCCCTAAAAACAATAAAGAGAAAAAAAAATAAAAAGTTTGAAGGTTGAAGGATAGTCATCTTCAATATTGTCACAAAGTCTTTGACAAAGAATGACACCTTGAACAAATTTATCTTTTATTTCATAAAATTACCATCTTCTAAATGACCAATCCATTAAAATGTTTTAGTTTCATGTCAACTAAATATTGATGAAAGGATTATGCTAATCTGACCAAAGCTATTCTGAATTATGATATTCTGAGAAAAAAATGCAATGGGTTAAATATAGTTTTCTATGCAGTGTGTCCTGACTTGATAAAGAAATAATATGAATACTGATGAATTTCTGGAATGTACAACATCATAATACAAACTCGTTTCCTCAAACACAGGTGCTGTCCTCTTTGTGGACGCTGCAGAAGGCATAATGCTGAACACAGAACGCCTGCTCCGCCATGCAGTTCAGGAACGGGTCCCCCTGACGCTCTGCATTAACAAAGTCGACCGCCTGATCTTGGAGTTGAAGCTGCCGCCTGCAGACGCCTACTACAAATTGCGGCATATCATTGATGAGCTGAATTCCATGTTGGAGACCCACCAGCCCCAGGATAATCCCGATGAGCCTGCCACTGTGTTTTCACCGTTGTTAGGTAAGTTGCTATTTAATTTGATATTTTTATAAAATATAATATGAGATGAGTAGTGACAAAAAGGTATAAATTCTTAGATGGTTTGGTTATGATGATAGGATGAATGGAAGGCGATAAAGGAAAGGTATTTCTAAAGCAGAGTTAGTGGAAACACTGGAAGGGGACGCCATAGATATACATACACTGAATCTATGGGTGGTTTTTCTTCACAAAGGTCGGGTGCTTAGTACTCGCAACCGGCGTGCCTGTATGATCAGACCATCATCCTCCTGTCCTTATCCCAATTTATTTGGGGACGGCGCAGCATGTTTTCTTTTTCCATACATTTCTACTTGCCGTAATCTCAATAGTCACCTCTATTCTAGCCATATCATCTTTCACACAATCTATCCATCTTTTCTCTGGTCTCCCTCAACTCTTGTAACCCTGCACATTCATACTCAAAACTTTCCTCACAACATGGTCCTCTTTCCTCATGTATGTCTGTTTTATAACGCTGACATTAGATGTCAGCTTAAAATTCGCAGAGTATTTTTAAACTGCAGCAATTGCATTCTTATTTTTACTTTTATCAGTACATTCCTAGAAAAAGCATCTTGACGCTGTATGTGGTCGATAACGTATATGAGTCATCATTTATTATCTATTGCAACTGTTTTTCTGGGATAACAATAATACATAAGTATTAAGTACATTTTTTTTTTTGCTTGAGTTGTAGAAAACTGTTACATTTAGCACAGTAAAACATTTGTTTCTTCGTTTTCTCTCTACACAACCACTGTTCCGCAGGCAACGTGTGCTTCGCGTCGTCCCTGTACGACGTGTGCTTCTCCGTGGAGTCGTTCGCGGCCATGTACGCGGCGGCGCACCCGGCGTGCGGCCTGCGCGCGCCCGACATGGCGGCGTGGCTGTGGGGCGACGTGTACTTCAACGCCAAGACCAGGCGGTTCACCAAGAAGCAACCGCATGCGTCCGCGCAGAGGAGCTTTGTCGAGTTCATTTTGGAGCCGCTGTACAAGATTTTTGCGCAGGTATACGTTTGAACTTGTGTTATTATCCAATATTGTGAGCGTAACCTATTTTATTATTTCGTTAAAAGTAAATCGACGATCATAACTATTTATAGGTAAACGACAGGGCCGTTTTACCTCATTCTGTTCAGGATTTTGTTAAATTCAACTTTTATCTATTTTATCAAATTTCTGGATAAGGGCCTTTTCCCAAAGATACATCTGATTGCAGTTCTATAAATATAATATGTATGTATATGTAAACAACTGAGATTGGCGAAATGCGACTTAAACTATGCACCTCCTTTTTCTCAGGTGGTAGGAGACGTGGATGATACATTGCCAGCAGTTCTGTCAGAGCTTGGTATCAAGTTGACTAAGCAGGAAGCTAAACTGAACGTACGACCCCTGCTCAGGCTTGTCTGTAGCAGGTTCTTTGGAGATTTCTGGTAAGTCTATATTTACACTCAAAATTTAACCTGAGTTTGGTTGTCTGTTTGCACTGATCTTAAAAGGAGGTATTACTAAATGTCAAAAATTGGCCAAGCCTAGAGTCTGACTCCACCACACGAAGGATTCCGTACCAGGTACAGCAAAAGTCTTCGAAACAATCATGTTTCTTATATGGGTAGTTAAAAATAAAGTAAAATTTTAAAACTATTTGTTGTTAAATCGGCAATAGAAAGACAAACTCTGTGATAATTTCTACTGTTTACCTATTACGGTTCATGAAATACTGCCCGCTGACAAACTAAAGGACATCGGAGGCTTCGTATTTGGGTCCTGTTGACACTCTGTGTACAGTTCCGTTGTGGTCCTCTTGCAGTGGGTTCGTGGAGATGGTGGTGCGGCACGTGCCGTCCCCGCTGGACGCGGCGCCGCGCAAGGTGGCGCACACGTACCGCGGCGCGGGGGGCGCGGGGGGCGCAGGGGGCGCGGGGGGCGCGCTGCACGCCGACATGCTGGCGTGCGACCAGTCGGGCCGGCTGCTGGCGCACACCACCAAGATGTACCCCACAGACGACTGCACATTCTTCTTGGTAAGTGAACGAACATCCATATACTTTTCTGTAAAAAAATTACATTTCTTGGTTTTCAGTGGGACGGTTAGTAACTTATCTAACATACTATAAAGCCTAATCTCAAGTCTCAACTGGTCGTCACCGTTTTACAAAATTCAATAGGTCTAAAATCAATTATCCCTTATTTTCTACACTTGGGATATTAATTGGGACCAGCTTTGAGATATACCCTATCCAAAAAAAAGAATAATTAAAATCGAACTACACTGTAAAAAGTTATGCGGGGCCAAACTTATATACATGTCAAATTGAGGATTTCTACCTTTTTTTTTGTCGATTAAAAAAAACCAAAGCATCGATCACAAATATCCTACAGTTTGTTGTTTGTGGTCGACGCAGCATATCCTTATTCACATTGAGTGGGTCTTGTGGCTAAATAAATACAGCCCAATGGTTCGATTTAAGGTTACTAGGTTAGTCCGTGGATCGGTGACCAGCTGAAGCTGACCTAAACGATGATGATCTCATTAGTCACCTTACTAGCCATGATCATGAGAAAAAAAGTAGGAACGTTTATTAGTATATCACGTGTCTGTCGTGCCTCACACTTCACAACTATTGAAATGAACTTCAACAATACCATATTCCTCAATTTTCTGATAAAATAAAGCTAGTTTGCTCAGCTGCCACTTGTTAGATGTATCTGGTTCTACCAAAACTGTATGGTTTAACTAACAATCTCTTGACTTCCAGGTACTAGCCCGGATAATGTCAGGAACGTTGTACGCGGGTCAGTCGGTGAGAGTGTTGGGGGAGAACTACAGCACACAGGACGAGGAAGACTCCAGGATCATGAACGTGGGTCGCCTCTGGATATACGAGGCGCGGTATAAGGTCAGTCGTCTTTGGTACCTAACGCTGTCGTTTGTGGCAGGCGCGATCATAAACAGTGTGAGCGAGACGACACGAGAATTATGTTTTTAAAAATTCTGTGTTTCCAAGGGACCTCGACTCACTACCTGATGGCAAGCGTTCAGTACATGATTCTGTACCCCACACATTTGACAGTTTTCTTTGTTATTTTCCGTTTTTTTTTTAGTTTAAATAGCAATGATTTCTATCCAAGCCAATGATATTTTTAATTAAAAAGTTAATAATTCATTTATTTAATCATAAATATCGTTGGGTTAGATAGAAATCATGATTTACAGTTCAGTACAGTAATGCTGGTCGAAGTCCCTTTCACTCTGCATTTACTATTCACCATCCTACTCGCACCTCTTAGGACCGGACCATCACGTATCATGGAATTTACTGTTATAACTATGATTAAAACTCACATTTATTCTCCAGGTGGAACTGAACCGCGTGCCAGCAGGATGCTGGGCTCTGATCGAGGGTATCGACCAGCCTATAGTGAAGACCTGCACCTTGGTAGCAGCAGATGAGGACGCAGAGCTGCACACCTTCACTCCGCTGCGGTTCAACACGCAGGCTGTCGTGAAGATCGCTGTGGAGCCAGTCAACCCTTCAGAACTGCCCAAGATGTTGGATGGGTTAAGGAAGGTAGGCATGGAGCTAGTGAGAAATGCTTTTAAAATAGTTCTTTAACTATATAGTATATGGTTTGTTTTTCATAATTGGCTTAAATTTGGTTTATGTTGAATTAGATCAACATACAAAGTAAAACTGATAAGCAATTTAAAAATTTTGTTTTCCTTCGAATTAACCTTGAAACTATATCATTTTAGGTAAACAAATCCTACCCCCTGCTATCGACTCGCGTGGAGGAGTCCGGTGAGCACGTGATCCTGGGCACCGGCGAGCTGTACCTCGACTGCGTGATGCACGACCTCAGGAACATGTACTCCGAGATCGACATCAAAGGTATGTCGCACTGTTAGTCATATTGCCGTGGTGAGTATGGATGCAGGCGCGCCTCACTATAACTACGTTCACTCGAGGAGGTAATCACGCGCGTGTGATAAAACTTACAACATTCTAGACCGGGGGTGGGCAAATTTTTCCCATCAGGGGCGTGAAAAACGTAGAAAATTCTTCAGCGGGTCAGAATTAAATAAAATAAATTTTGTTTTTATTCTACCATTAACTCTATGTAAGTTCAGACAGTTGTACAACGCAAAATTTTCTGGAGTGATAGTCAAGAATATGCTTGAGAATTTCGCTGCTCTTCCAAAGACCAGTCATGACGGCGGGCCGAATTAAAACCCCTCGCGGGTTTCAAGACGGCGGGCCGAATTAAAACCCCTCGCGGGCCGGAGTTGGCCCGCGGGCCCTAGTTTGCCCATCCCTGTTCTCTAGACGCACGCAGCGGTTTAGTCTGCGCATTGACTGGCATTGAATGTAACATTTTATTAACAAAATATTTATAACTTTCAACAGTGGCAGACCCCGTAGTGTCATTCTGCGAGACAGTAGTGGAGACGTCATCCCTCAAGTGTTTCGCGGAGACGCCCAACAAACGGAACAAGCTGACCATGATAGCGGAGCCCCTAGAGCGGGGCCTGGCAGAGGACATCGAGGCAGGCGCCGTGTGCGTCACCTGGGACAGGAAGAGGCTGGGCGAGTTCTTCCAGACCAAGTGAGTACATGTAGCAACAAGCTGGCCATAAAAGCGGAGCCCCTAGAGCGGGGCCTGGCCGCCATGTTCTCGAACAAAAAAATAGGCTGTCATGGCGACTGTCGACAGAAGCTAAACCATGATAGTTATTTTTAAACTCAGAAATTCTAAAGTTTTAACTTTAAATAAAACAACTGTCACATTAGCATGTCGGTGACGTAAACTTATAAGTTTTGTCCCAACCAAATATCGAGGACCAACCCGCTGGTCCTGTGCGGTGGGTCACAGCCTAATCCCTTTCCGAGAGAAGAGGCCTCCAGCACTGGAGATAGGCCGAATATCCCCAGATAATATCATGTTTCTATAATTTCTTGCAATTTTTCGTGGTCCGCCATGTTTTTTAAATCCACAAGTGCAATTTGTGTCTGCAAATACATCAATGTCTTAATTAAAATTTCTTTTTCAGATATGACTGGGATTTGTTGGCGGCACGTTCGATCTGGGCGTTCGGTCCTGACTCCACCGGACCCAACATCCTGGTGGACGACACACTACCTTCCGAGGTCGACAAACATCTTTTAGCGTCTGTCAAAGATAGTATAGTACAAGGTAAGGATTGAAAAATACACAAGTATTCTGGATGTCTGATTTTATAAAGGAAAAAAAAAGAAAAGTTTATTTGCGCCTAATATGATGGCTAATGGAAAGGTTAAAAAAAGCCACGTGCTAGTCGAACTAGAAAGGTACCGTACCATCGATAAGGGATACAGCGTTTGTTAAGGCTGCGCTAAAAACGATTTTTTTTTAATTTCTTATTGTTATAGCAGCTAAGAAATACACATTCTGTGAAAATTTCAACTGTCTACCCATTAGTTATTATAGATACAAGATTGTTTGCCCCTTTTGGGTGCGGAAATATTGATAATAATATATAAATGTGGGGATTATAAAAAAGAGAGTTCCTTTTATGGTTCCGTATCATATTATAGGGTTCCATACAATTGTTGTCACTCACTTGTCTTTTTTAACTTCCCATTGGATCTATGAAATTGAAGTTTGGTGAAAATGTTTATTACTTATATTTTACTAACAAATACCAATATATCGATAAATCAGATATTTTCTTCGAAATTTTTTGAACGGAACTCTTAATTTGTGAACGTCCGACACGCACTTGGTAGGTTTTATTTTATTGCGCCTAACTTTAATAAAATTTCATAAATAAATATCCCCAGGTTTCCAGTGGGGCACACGAGAAGGTCCACTGTGCGAGGAGCCGATCCGTAACGTGAAGTTCAAGATCCTGGACGCAGTCATAGCGCAGGAGCCACTGCACAGGGGCGGGGGCCAGATCATACCCACGGCTAGGAGGGTGCGTGATTTTAATACTGTGGTTTTATCGTTTATCTAGCTGCACATTCATGAAACGAGTGAACTGTCAAACGCGCGAAATTAAAATAGTCGTTGAGTCTTCTAAAATTTTCCGATTTTCTGAGCGATTTCCTTTCGGTAAGAATCTTCTACAAAATATTGTAAAAAAATAAATCGGTAAAGGCATTCTCAAGTTATGCCGTGACCAAAGGAAACAGTCAGTTCATTATCATATATGTACATACATATACAGATAACTGGCAAAATGTGGGTGTACTATAAAGGTATGTCTCTGTCTCACTCTTTGGGGAATATAGTCATATTATCACTTAGTGTCATGATGGGATGTTGTTTTTAAATCCGGGCAAGTACCAATTCATATGTCCTTTCTAAGTTAATTTTAGATGTAACTGACATTGGTGAAGGAAAACATCGTGGGGGAACTTATAGACTATAAAGTGTGAAATCGCCAACCTGTTTGAGCAAGTGTAGTGATTACTACTCATGCCTTATTAAGCTGAACATACTGCTTGCTCCGGAAATTGCTAGTAACTCTCATCACTATGTAACTCCAAAATTGTTTATATTATCTTGGTAAATGTCATATCATATCATAACACAAGTCTAATCTTAACTTGGGTGCCAGAGGCCTAAACAAAGTGGCGTGTTTACAATTCTTAGGTTTAAAGAGTTTGTGATACACTACACATAGTGCTATTCTGCTAAATTGTAAACTTGGAAATAAAGCTTATTATTACTCTTCGTAGGAGAAGAACCCTTTGCCCTGTAGAGGGAGGGAGTTCTAGGCTGGTAATGTTTTTGTCCCAGCAATGTGAATTGTGGAGGTTCGCAGGAGGCCTATGTGATCAGTGGTGGACGTGTTTCAGAAATGATTTGTTTTATGTTCAGGTGGCGTACTCGGCATTCTTGATGGCGACGCCGCGGCTGATGGAGCCCTACCTGTTCGTGGAAGTGCAGGCGCCGGCTGACTGCGTGTCCGCTGTCTACACAGTACTGGCTAAGAGGAGAGGTATACACAACACTAAAAACACGAAGGGTTTTGCAACATCTTACATAATTTAGATAAATCGCGTTTCCTTTGATAATGTGAATTTTATTTTATTTTTTATTATTTGTAGCTATAGCAGCAATAGAAATACACACTCCCTGAAAATTTAGACGGTCTGCCTATCACAGTTCATGAGATACTGCTTAGTTGACAGACAGACGAAAAGACGGACGGGGGAGGCTTAGTAACCCGGGCTCCCGTTTTTTAGGAACCCTAAAAATGTAGTTTAATCTATTGACATGAAAAGAAGAAAAGACGGAAGCATGAAAACTCTTTATTTACCTATTTTTTCTCTCCCCAGGTCACGTGACACAGGACGCACCAGTCCCAGGCTCCCCGCTCTACACGATTAAAGCGTTCGTCCCCGCCATAGACTCGTTCGGCTTCGAGACAGACCTGCGCACGCACACGCAGGGCCAGGCCTTCTGCTTGCAAGTGTTCCATCACTGGCAGATCGTGCCCGGCGACCCGCTTGATAAAAGCATTATTATAAGGTAAGGACTCAGCCTGCTGTCGTCCAGATTTGCAGATTTTGAACCGCAACCTGACCATGGGTTTCTGGTAGTGTTATCGGGTTTTTCGATCAGATATTACTCCGTACCTGTCCGATGCATGGGTCGATAGCTGGTTTATCGTTAGAATAGAGCCGTCGCTATCACTTAGGACTTAAAACATAAATGGCAAAGTGTGGGTGTACAGAAGCTTCTGTACACTCATTTGTAAGATATAGTCAAAGAGCTAGATCGAAGAGTTCATGAAAAGTTGCCAAGTAGAAATATTCTATTAATATGTGTAATTGACAGAGGCCAGCACATCAAGCTACCCCAATCTGTCTAATTTCTTTAATAGTATTTCAACTTTATTGCAAAAGAATAAGGTTCAGTTGGGAAAATTTGACATTATGAGATAGCTTAACGGGGCTGGCTACTTTTATTTGATAATAAAATGTGGTTTTTTTTCCAGGCCCCTAGAACCGCAGCCAGCCACGCACTTGGCTCGAGAGTTCATGATCAAGACGCGACGTCGCAAGGGTCTCAGCGAGGATGTCTCCATCAACAAGTTCTTCGACGATCCTATGTTGTTGGAGCTCGCGCGGCAAGACGTGCAGTTGAATTAAATTAATTTAATATAGATTTATACAATACAAAATATCGTGTTATTTTTACCAATTAAAATAAATTCAAACAGTCATTCCGCTTAGCCTTGTCCAAACTATGGGTTAGTCGACTTCCAGTTTAACCGGACAAGCTGATGTCTGCAACCCAATAACTGGGCAACACGATACACCTTGATAAGACTGGCCGTCGGACTTTTGCACTTCTCTCTGGCTGTCAAAGACCTACGAACCGAGATCCCTCTTAGCTAGCGTTGCCAGGCGTCCGGCTTTAGCCAGACATCGTCAGGCTTTTTGATTGCCTGTCCGGCCAAAATAAGCGTCGTCCGGCCTGTCCGGCTTTTGTTAGGCTTTTTAGATTTCAAAATTCGCGCGCATCGAGACCGGCGGATTTAGACTGATGTTGCATTTAATTTGAATTAAGGAAAGAATTATTGAGACTGATTAATAATAAAGTACTTTTAGACTAATTTGGCATTAGTTTTATTGTAAATTATCAAAAAAGCTTGGTTTTCATTAATTTTCTACATTAATACCAAAAAATCCCCTAAAATGCGGTGTCCGGCTTTTTTACCAAAATGTTAGGCCAAAAAAAAAATTATTTTTTACACGAATATTTAAAATTGTTGAAAATGCAGGATGTCCGGCTTTTTGACCCAAATGTTAGGCCAAACTCACAGCTCTGTCCGGCTTTTCGGTATGAGGACCTGGCAACGCTACTCTTAGCGATAAGGCCGCCCATTGTAACACCCTATGTAGCTTTATAAAGTTATTATTTTTATAGTGTACTATATAGAGTATTCTTTTCTATTTTAAGCAATAATGATAGCCGGTATCAACGGCTTTACGTGCTTTCTTTTGCACGTTGCTTTTTATGTTACTACGCTGCAAGGTGCGTTTGCGAGGTTAGATAAGCAGCACAGCAACCCTGAAGAATGAGTTCGCGTTGCCACTGACTATTTCGTTTCTCAGTTTAATCGCGTGTTTACATCTTCATTATCTGTCTTGAGTTGTTATTATTTATTAACGGAGCTACTTAGAACAAAGAGTAAAAAATGTGTGCGTGTACTAGCGTACACTCGTAAGAAGTGAAACTTCTTTATGACGTTATTTTTCAAAAAATAATTTACTATATGCAACTTTACAGAAATTGGTTAAATAAAGTTAAATTAGATAAAGTTTAATAAAAGGCTTTTATTATCATAGACATAAATACAAATTCTACAATTATTTCATTTTAGCTTATTACTACAAAGATTATTATTGAATTTCATCAATTGTAATAGAATTATTACTATCATTGATGTCGTTATTATATATTTGTGTTATTAATGGCTTATGGTAACTGAAATACGAAATATATTGATACCATAATTACACCCACGTGTCAGTGTATTGAAAAATACAATCAAAAACTGAGGTTAATTTTAAATAACGTGGAAAAATAAATACCATAATTACACCTAAGTATTAGAAAAAGAGATGTAATTACTTACTTTTTTTAGAAATTCACTGGAATTAGAATTAAAATAAACCCTTTGATTTTGCTGATCACTTCAATATAACATATATATATATATTTATCACGTCACTATAGAGCGTTGGGAATAAATAAGCGTGCAATAGAAAAACGGTCGAGTATAGTGGTAGGAGTAAGTCCGTTAAAACGATATGCTATTGGTAAATGACAATTGCACGACACCACCTAGTGGTCAAAGTCATCACTACTCAAAGCGGGTCATGGGCTCTTATGGAAGTCGATGCAATCGCCACCTGGATTTCTAAAATGTAACTACTCAAAACAAGATGGCGCGTAACGGAAAATGTTACACTAATTTTTTTTCCGACCCCGATAAAGAAGTTTCACTTCAATAAGTAATCGTGTCAGGCAGAAAGATACCAGTAACCAGCTGCGCGCAGAATAGAAGAGAGAATCATAGACGAAAAGGGTACCAAGTGAAGCGGGATGAATAATGCAATGAACATGTTTTCCTAACATTAAAATAAAAATATCGACGAAAGTAAAACCAAATTGGATTAGTCGCGGTATTAGACTATGTAGCAAGAAAAAAAGAGATTTACTATGGAAATACAGGTTATCACCGACTGAACATAATAAAACAAACTTTAAAACGTTGTCTAACCGGCTTAAAAGAATTGTCAATCTCACGCAGAGAGCCCATAATAACCGTTACATTCACTCGGCTAAGAATCGATGTAAGGCAACGTGGAAAGTCATAAATAAAAACAAACATAATTTACCAAATCAATCCATAGTGAGAATTAAATCAAATGATAAAGTACTTACCAACCCTCTTGATATAGCAGAGGCTTTTAACAATTATTTTCCGGACCAAGTCAAATCAATTAATAGTTCAAATAATAATAAATTACCAATAAATACTCCAAATTCGTCCATGTTTATGAAACCTACAATACCACAAGATATTCATAAAATTATTATGTCTCTAAAGAATACTTCCAGCACTGGATATGACGGTATTAGCACAACAATTATTAAAACAGTATCTACAACAATTGCACCCGTCCTTAGTCACCTGATCAATATGTGCATATTGCATGGTGTTTTTCCAAAGGAATTAAAAATTAGTATCATAAAACCGCTTTTCAAAAAAGGTAATAAAGACAACATGTCTTCCTATAGACCTATAGCACTGATACCTATTTTGTCAAAAATATTTGAAAGAGTAATATACAATCAAATCAATTCATATTTCGAGAGAAATAAATTATTTGTCGATAGCCAAAAGGGCTTCCGGAAAAATAAGTCCATTGACATGGCAATTTATGATTTTTTACAACTCGTTAGCAACAGCGTAGATAAAAGAAAACCGGCTCTGGCTCTATACATGGACATGTCGAAAGCCTTTGACCGTGTAGACCATAGAATATTAATTAAAAAACTTGACGCATACGGGATAAGAGGTAACATATCAAATTTAATTAAATCATACCTACAAGATAGACAGCAAATAACCGTTATTAATAGAATATGTAAAAAACATGAAACAACATTTAAATCTAGCCCGAGAACAGTGATGTATGGAGTTCCACAAGGTAGCATACTTGGACCTCTCCTATTTATTATATATATAAATGACTTCCCAAAAGCATTGACCTATCCCATGACAATGTTTGCAGATGACAGCACTCTACTTTTCAACAGTGACCAATTAGATACATTAGAATCAGACATTAACTCTAACATAAAATCAGTAATAAATTCGCTACAGAATAATAATTTGGTAATAAATTTAGACAAGACAGTAATAATGAAATTTCAGCAAACAGTAAATAAGAATTTAAATTTAGATATAAAATATAATGATAAAAGGATTGATGAGGCGAATGTGACAAAATTTTTGGGATTAAATATTGAAAGCACATTAAAATGGAACACCCAAATTGACAAAGTAAACCAATTTTCTCACGCGCTGCGTATGCTAAGTAAAACGGCCAATCGAAACACTGTACTGACTGCATATCATGGTCTAGTAGCCTCAACATTAAGATACGGTATTATGTTTTGGGGAAACGCCTCGGGTAAAGATGTGGTGTTTAAGTGTCAGAAAAGGTGTATTAGAGCGATCTGTAACCTGCAAACCACTGACAGCTGTAAACAATATTTTAAAAGTATGAAAATTTTAACAGTGCCTTCAATATACATAATATATACCAGACATCTATGTTCGTCAAAAATAATATGTATAAATTTGACCGAGTAGGTAGTCAGCGTCGAGCAGACCGGCTACAAACTGTTGGTTCTAAAACTGCTTTACACAAGAACAGTATTTTCGTAATGGCTCCAAAATTATACAATAAATTGCCAAAGTGTATCAGAAGTGAGGAAAATGTCAGCCATTTTAAAAAGAAGTTGTTCCTATTTCTAGTTGAAAAGACGTATTACTCGATTGAAGACTTTTTAAATGACAAATTATGACTAAATTTAATTTTCTTTGACATTTTTAATAATTAAATTCAATTACTTTATTTTATGCGGCTCATGACATTTTTCAAGTGCTTCATTTATTTTATCCTAGAATTTATTAATTATGATAGTAAGATAACCAGCCCACTAATATTATATTTATATTTGTATGCCAATTATTGGCCGAACATACAGATCAGCCAAAATGTATAAATAACACCTTTTTGTACTTATGTTCACAAATAAAGTTTGATTTGATTTGAACAACATTTAATTATCAACGAATTCTCCTTCAAAGTTTTGTTTCACTCCTTCTTTGCATTTCAGTTTATATATATTATTTTTATTTCGCGAAACGTTTGGTCGACTCTTCACGTGACCAGAGGGCTGGCCTTTTTTTTGGCCAAAGAATCAGCATTGCCATTCAACGTGGCAATGCTGCCAGCCTTCTGGGCACTTTTCCCGTTGACAACGATGCGGATAAATTTTTTGATGCCCTATGATTATTTATTTTATTTCTTCATATATTAATAATTGTATAATTTTAATGAAATAAAAATTTTTATCTAAAGAAGAAGAATTTTTATTTTGACGTTCTCTAACCTCGTAAACGTCAAATGTCAATAGGTGCAATCGCAACCTGTAAAAGTATCAACATCTGTCAAAACAACAAAAAGCATGTTCCATGCGACTCGTTTACAAATAAATTTGAAACTAAGATAATTAGCAAACTGTTAGTGATATAATTGTGGAAAATATTGTTTGTTGTCTCGTCTTACATAAATATAAAGAAAAATGGCTCGCGGCAAAGATAAGAAAAAGTAAGTTTGGTTATGTATTCTGTTATTTTGTGTTTACAAAGTTTCGGCTAACATCGTGGTGTTTTAGGCGTAAGTTGGAGAAGAAGCAAGAAGGTGACGATGTCCCGAAGCAGGTCCCCCACACGCTGGAGTCCCTCCGAGAGAAGGATGAGACTATGCTTGCTAATGTTGACGATGAAGAAAAGTTGGAGGTTAGAATGTGTAATTTCTGTACTTCACACTGTTTGTGCATTTGTATGTCTATAGACTGCAGAAATCAATAACTAACTGCATCATAAACAGGAAAAAATCTAGAAAACACTGTTTTTGGTTTTTCCGAATCTTTTTGGAAGTACAATGCTTAGTTCTATACCAACTAGATGAATAAATGGCTTACAAATATCAAGTATAGTATCATAAAGATGAGATCGTCATGACATTACCTTAATATTTATTTAATTTCTTCAATTCAATTAATTTATTCATTTTGTGAACATAGGTGATTACAGGTGTTTTTCAATAGATTAGTGTACAAACCATGTCCCGTTGATAGGCATACAAAATCAGTTTTAGAATGTTAATAATATAAAATGACCGAGTATATGCATGTCAAATTATCAAAATTGTGTCAATAAAGTAGGGAAATTGTCATGAAAGTATAAAAAAATATAAAAATGTTAATAATAATGTCAAAAGTACGAGTATATGCATGTCAAATAATCAAAATTGTGTCATGAAAGTATCAAAAAAATAATATAAATTATAAATATTCATCAGAATTTGTCATCCAAATACTCTTTGACTGAATAATACACCTTTTTTTAATTAATTCACCATTTTCATTTAGTAGCTTAAAGAGCTTATTTTTGAATTCATTATTATTCTTACTATTTCTAATATCACAAGGTAATTTGTTGTACAGTTCTTCTACTAATTATTGATTAAAAACTAACATATTGTTTCTCATAAACTTGTTTTTTTTTATCCAGGCACAAAAGGACATGGAATTAGATGAACTGTCGACTTACTACGAGAATTCATACGAGCCCAAAGTACTAATTACATACTCCGACAACCCACACAACAAGACTAGGATATTTGGCAAGGAGCTCTGTAGAATGATACCTAACTCCATATCTAGGTATAGACAGAGGTAAGGATGTGTTGCAGGAGCTAGCCAGAAATGGGGCTTCCTAAAACGAAGTATCTATGTATAGTAAGCTGTTTATAGGAATATTAGCCTTATTCTAATATGTGTATTTTTCATATTCATATATGCATTCTAAATGAATATAAACATTAACATTTTACAAATCTTGTTCATATTAATTTGCAAGGCATCTACTTAGCAAAGTACAGTCAAACATATGTTGGTGAATCTTGCCTAAGTTCACTTGTCCTTTCTTTAAGTAATCCTTGGTTATTAGTTAAGAAAAGACCTTGTCAGCTGTGCACCTATTGTATCCATTGCTTGCAGTGCCTAACTGGACAATCAGCTCCACATATTTTCTCCTTGTTCTAAAACCTTTTAGCTTAGGAAATGCTGCAGAAAAGCGAAGATGGAAATAATTGTATAGGTCAATTGTTTATAAAAGAATACATTTTCTTATACTTTCAGGTCATCAGTAAAACGCATAGTACAGTCAGCTCTCCGTGAGAATGTAACAGATGTGATAGTTGTAAATGAGAATCAGAAGCAGCCCAATGGTTTCCTGCTGATCCACCTGCCCAACGGACCGACAGCACACTTCCGCCTCTCCAGTTGCAAGATCACTCCAGAACTCAGGAAAGATTATAAAGAGATTACAAACCATAGACCTGAGGTAGGGGTGCATACTTACATAATTATTATATACTCACACCTTTTTTTCCATGGAGGTAGGCAGAAACTACAGAATACCACCTGCTATGATCCTTACATTCTCCTTTTGCTTTGTTTATGTTCATACAGCTGGTCATACATGCGCGCCGATTGCGAGTACTATGCACCTGACCTTTTTAAAGAACATCACCAATTAGGTCAGTGTATGTTTTTCTAGGGACATACATAAATACAATTTTAGCAAAACATACCTAGATAGGAGCTTATGTTATTAACTCTATAAAATATTCTTAGCCCTTACAAATAATAACAAAACTGAAATGGCATCCACTTCGTATGTTGGCAGGTGATACTGAACAACTTCAGCACTCGGCTGGGCATGACGGTGGGCCGTATGCTGGGTGCGCTGTTCCACTACGAGCCACAGTTCCGCGGCAGGAGAGCCGTCACCTTCCACAATCAACGCGACTACATATTCTTCAGACATCATCGGTTAGTATATTAACGTTTCGTTTTTTACTTTACCAACCTGACAAGTTCGCCAAATAGTTTGCTTTTTATAGCATCGTGCCTCATTAGGCATCGTCGTGTAACATTATTAAGGAAGCATAGGTACCATATTATTTAATATTATGTTACTGAAAACCCTAAGTCTTATGACTATTGTCTCGCTCATAAAGTAAATCATTCGAATTTTGGTCTACTTAACCTGTTGCGTTTACGGTTTATTTAGGCCTGGCTAGAAGAGGCCTTAATTTCTAATTAAGTCCCCACAGGAAAGTTCGGTTAAGCAGTAGATATCCTTGAAGGATAAATTGGAGACGGCAATACCAAAAAAAAAAGGTTTTTTTAGGGCGCTTGTATACGATCGTTTTTTTCGCCGGATTCGTGGTGGTGTATAGTTTATAATTAATGTGTGTACATGCACCGGATGCCGGACCGGTGTCCAGCACATAAAAATGCGAAAGACACGGTCCTTTGTCTGATGAAAAAAACGGACGTCTACAAACGACCTTACTATGTACACTTCAGTTAATGCATCAATCAACTTTCCTGTTAGTTTGTAGATCAATAATATTATTGATGTGAAAGATATAAGTGGGCGCCTTATATCCTTTCACATCAATAGGAGTAAACCCGACTCTTATGCCGTGGTGGCAATCAGCACAACGCTCTCTTATGACGTAATGCTCCCTCTTTGTCGATTTTCCAAACGAAAACCACAAATATTAATATCACCTTCCTAAAATGTAATTTTACCTCCAGATACGAGTTCACCTCAGACGGCAAGCGTGCCAAGCTCCGTGAACTAGGACCCCGCTTCACTCTCAAGCTGATATCTCTGCAGCAGGGCACCTTTGACTCCAAGCGCGGAGACTTCGAGTGGATCATCGCCGGCAGGAGGCACCAGATGGAGACCTCCAGGAGGAAGTTCTTCTTGTAGTTTGTTTATGTTATGTGTATAAGAAATAAAGTATTGTGTAAGAGAAGCTACATGTTTTATTGGTTACCCTAGATGGAAAGTGACTCCTAGTTAGTGTATAATGTGCACGGCTGTTTGCCATCGAAGTTATGACACCGTTGTTTTGTCTAGCGTCAAGAAGTACCGAATAGTTTTCAGCGAGCAACGTTTGCTCTTTTAGCCGCTGTGATATTTTTTAAACCGCAATTAGGTCATAAAACATTTTCTTAAATCTAAATCTCATCACAAATACGCAGAAATAAAGAGCTACTCGTGTACGTTTATTCTACAGCCGTACATACCATAGTTTTAGAGGTATAATCATCAGCACGTAAGATGGCAAGATTTTGGCGTAATGGGGGTAAGTTCGCGCATCGTACACTTAGTGGCACAAAAAAGTGGTAACTTTTATTGATCGTCATTATTCTATTGTTATTGCCATAATTTATACTTAATCATGTCTGTATTCTGTATAGAACAAAGTTAAAGAAGGGAGAGGAATTCAAGTTTATTAGGAGTTATAAATAACGTGCATTTAAAATTCAAAAAAGTTTATAAAAAAATATTAACTAGTCGTCGTCACTATCCGTTAATAAAACTACCCCTGGCATCATATTGAACGTACCACTTGAGCTGGTGGAAGGAGTTGGCTCCTCATCTTCGACAAAACTGTTTTCACTCTCAGAGCTAGAGAAGTCATCAACTCGTAACAAAAACTAAATTTAAAAACAATAACAACACTTAAGTTTAACACAACAAAAACAAAGGGTTCAATTTTCGTGCACTGAAATGTAATCCGGAGCGAACGGGACGAAGGCGCGGTGCGGGAGGCAAGGGTCGACTGATGCACCAATCGCGCGCTCAGATCGACGCTACCTCATACCCCGCGTCCCGCTTGACCACCAAAGAGACCTACAAAACAACTTGTGCGCATCTAACGACTTTTGCCATCTTATTTGCCGGTGATTATACACGATTCTGCAAAACCTTATTTCAGCAGGAAATGCATCTCAAATAACCTGACGAACAAATTATATTTTCGGTGCTCTTTTTTACACAAAAATAAGCTGTGGTGTGATTGATTGACTTGATTTTTCTGTCTTTATTTAATACATCCGTTTTACACTTCCTGCTTAAAAATGATCTTAGTCTATTACAAGCAAGCCTTAATAATTTATTGTTACACAGGCTACTGTCGCCTTTAAAAACATGTTTTGAAATCAAATTTTCATTTTTTTTAATGCATATGTTGCTAGCTGTATGTTGGTCTTAGGACCCACTTAATATTTGTGTGTGTACAAAATGTACGTTTTATTCACGCGTCGCAGTCCCGTCCCACGGCGCCGAGCCTGCTTTGTGCAGACCTTTAGAATTTTCCTGCTGGAAAAATGTTACCCCAGCAAGAATCGTTTTTCCCAAAACGACAAAACGCAGCAATTTTTAATGCACGGCTGATATAATCACCGGCACGTAACTTGGCAAGAGTCGTTAGATGCGCACAAGTCGTTTTTTAGGTCTCTTTGGTAGTCAAGCGGGACGCGGGGTATGAGGTACGTCAATCCGAGCGCGCGATTGGTGCAACAGTCGACTGTTGCCTCCCGATTACACTTGCGTGCACGAAAGTTTGCACCTTTGTTTTTGTTGTGTTTATGTTAAAGAGTTATTGTTATTGTTTTTAAATTTAGTTTTTGTTACGAGTTGATTAGTGTTGTTGTTTTAAATTAAAAAATTAAGGCGAAAAAAGGTACTTATGCCTTTTTTCGCATACTTTCCTCGTATGTATATTATTTATAACTTCCAATAAACTTTACGAATTCCACTCCCTTCTTCAACTTTCTTTTAATCAGATATTATTAAATATAACTGATGGCAATAACCATAAAATAATGACGATCAATAAGTCACCACTTTTTTGTTCCACTAAGTGCACGATGCGCGAACTTACCCCCACTACGCCAAAACCTTGCCAACTTACGTGCCGGTGACTATAATACACTAATTATTCGTTCCTCTCATATCACTCTAGGAGTAACTCTCCTGCTAGAGTAAGCGTATAGCGTTCCCTGTAAAAGTTTTAAACCTATATTGTCAAAGGAGACTATTGAGATGACGGCAAACAGATGTATGGAAGACATACTGCGCAGACTCCAAATAAATTGGGGAGAAGGGTATAACTTATGAGCATAATTATATATAGCTATAACATTCTAGCGTACGATATATGAAGACCTTGGCGTTTTGGGAATATAAAATGTTGGGAATTTATTTTTGCCGATTTTAAGACAATTATGGCATAGTATAAGGAGCGGGAAGTAAGTTATCTTCATACAAACGCACCGCGCGCGGCTTGTATGTGTGCGCCGTAGTATCTATGCATCGCCGCACGCACACTTAACAAAATCTCGACTCATTTCGAGTTGTGCCAATCAGGGCTAGCACTGCACGAGTTTCGCGCGTCACGGCTTATTTTACGCCGCTCGGTTTATTTTATCATTTTTATTATAAATAATGCTGCTCTGTATCTTGAAAACATTTCTATATTTGATAGGAAAACCATTGTTGAACTTTA
Source organism: Phlogophora meticulosa (assembly GCA_905147745.2). Classification (NCBI taxonomy): domain Eukaryota; kingdom Metazoa; phylum Arthropoda; class Insecta; order Lepidoptera; family Noctuidae; genus Phlogophora; species Phlogophora meticulosa. The sequence goes on from LR990519.1 coordinate 17,871,150, forward strand.
TTGACTAATAAGAGATGTGTTATCTTTGGCAAGGGCCGGGTTTTATACGAATGAATTTGTGACAGTACAATAGTACTGTCAGCAATTCATTAGTGAGGCCTGACAAACCCTGTACCCAGACAATAAAAGTAAAAACTTCCCGACCCTTGCCAATTTATAGGAACTGAATTAAAATTAAGCTAAAAGTGACAACCCTAAGACAGTAGGCAATTATATCGCGGTTTGGGCCGGAGATAACCTACTTCCTCTCTTTATACTATGATTATGGGCTTCTATTGTGTGGAAAAAATAAAAACTGGGTATTAGTGTTATATTCAGTAATAAAATGAAACAAAGCTTTTGAATAGAGTAAATTTATTTTATAAGATAGGTACATAAAATGAAGAGCTTTTAACCTTTTGAACGCCAGAGCGTAAACGCATCGGCGCGGCGCACAGTGGGCTGAAATTCACGTTTCATAGACATTCAACATTTTTTTTCAAGTGTCGCTTTTTTGCTTGGTAACGATTGGGAATACCTTCTACATGCCTTATAAAATGAACTTTTAGGTTTATAATCGGAAACAGCGCACTCAGATTTTTTTTGGAAAAAATTTGTATGGAGTCGGCATAATAAATGATGATATCTCCATTATCGCACAATTGCGCCTAATATCCTCTTAGGTTATTAATATATGATTTATTTTGGATTTTTTGACATACTCCATGCCAAGGTCAAACATGCGTTTTTTTTTAAATCGTTAAAAAATTATCGTTTTTTTATTTTTTACTATTATTCCATTTATTTATTTTTACACATATAAATTACATTTTTAAATACCTTGGCATGGAGTATGTCAAAAAATCCAAAATAATTCATATATTAATAACCAAAAAAAACCAAAACCAAAAGTAAACAAAAAAAAAGTTTTTTGTTTACTTAGGCCGGTAATGTGGTCGGGTTAGCTGATCAGGCTTTATACAATTAGTGAACTTTAATTTGTTTTTAGAATGTCGAAATACGCCGCTACGGAACGGTCCAGGAGTGTGACCCCCGTAGCGGATAAAGAACGCGGACAGAACCGGCAAAGCGCGGCTCGGCGGGCCCTTTTACTAGAAAGGCTTAGGGCCACCCCGGTACGCGACCTTATGATGCCTTCACCGACATATGGGATGAGGATATCATAAGGTTGATCGCCACGGAAACTAACCGTCATCGTCATCGAACTAGCCGCCCATCAGACAATCGAGACCATGCGTATCGCAGGGACTTTGAAACCATCATCTCGCCTTCATTCGTGGACTGACACTAATGTAGACGAAATAATGTTTTTTTTCGCGATGTTGATGTATATGGCTACCGACCCGCGTACGTCGAGATAACTGAATATTGGACATCAGACGAAGTTCTCCAATTACCAGGGTTCAAAAGTCTTATGTCTTTTAATCGGTATACTCTGTTGAATAAGTGTCTTCACTTTGTAGACAATGTAGTTGTCCAGAGTCAGCAGTTGTCTCAATCTGGAGTATCTTCTTCAGCAGGGGTGTCACGTAGGCTGGGTATGTTGGCACCTATTATTGAACATCTCGGAAAAAAGTTCAAAGCCTTGTACAACCTAGGACCTGATATCAGCATCGACGAGTATTTGACCTTATACAAGGCCCGCTTGTCTTGGGTCCAAACAATAAGGTCAAAGGCTGCGCGATTTGGAATCAAGTCATATGAGCTATGTGAGTCCGGCAGTGGCTATATGGCTAGGTTCCAAATCTACACGGGCAAGGATGACAGTTCCGGCGGTGATCTATCACTGGGCGTTGATTTGGGGGGGAAGAGCACGAAAGTGGTTCTTGAACATCGGGGGCATTGTGTGGTGATGGATAATTATTATAATTGTCCATCATTAGCACGATACCCTCAAGAGTTTGGGCTTTGATTGTTTAGGAACCCTTCGTGTAAACCGTCGAAACGTCCCTAGTGACTTCAAGGTGTCGAAGAAAGTGAAGAAGGGGACTATTGTATCTCGCCATTCTGGAGACATGTGCATCATTGCATGGATGGACTCCAAGATGGTGAATATAATATCCACCTATCACAGACCCGATACCTATAATGGAACTAGGGCTGGTAAACCGACGGAGAAACCGGTATGTATAAAAGATTACAACAAGTCCATGGGGGGTGTTGATCTCAAAGATCAAAAACTCTCCATGTATCTGTTGGAGCGAAAGAGAGGCGTGAAATGGTACATGAAAATGTTTAAAAGGCTACTGAATGTGAGTATACATAATGCGCTTGTGATGTACCAAAGTTCTCTGAAACGTACAACTGATAAATTGCCCGTGACGCATCGTGAGGCTGAGGCGAAATATCATGCACGAGCCAGAGCACTTGATGGGACGTGAGAATACAAAGAGATGTGTGATTTGTCAACGCCAGAAGAAATCCAAAGCCGTTCACTCAAGGTGCATGACGTGTGACGCATATCTTTGTTTTGGGGACTGTTGGAGAATTTGGCATTCTGCAAAAGAGCTCCCAGGCGTAGATATACGTGGGCGAAAACGGAAGCGCAAAGAGTGAACGTTTTTGGGGTGTGGATGTGGATTACGACTGTGTTTGAATGTGATCGTGATCCGGGGCTCTCGCATGAGGGTCACGTTTTGACGGGACGCCTAACAGTTTATGTATCTCGTTAACTACTTCTTTCGTTGCTGTTATAGGGGGCGTTACAGCTATCGGGGACGAAACGGTAGCGTGGTAGCGCCTTTTGGTGTCTGGGTTTGTGCATTGTGGATAATATATTACGGGACAAATCTGATTTTGTAAATAAAACCCACGATATGTACGGCACAAACCTTTTTTTAAACATTTGTAAATTTTTCTAAAGTTTGGCTAAAATCAGGACAAGCCCTTCAGTAAACTAGCTGTTACAATAAAGTGTACCTATCTTGGTACGGCACAAACCTTTTTTAAACATTTGTAAATTTTGCTATAGTTTGGCTAAAGTCAGGACAAACCCTTCATTATACTAGCTGTTACAAGTAATACTTGCAGTTTAATAGCATCTCCTTCTTCAGTTATGGTTATGTCTTCTTTCCCTGGGTAACATTTTGACTTTGCTTCAGACCCGTTTTCACTTGCTGCTTCTCTTAGGCTTATATATTGCCACAGGCCAGTTACTAAATTTAAGTGAAACTAATAAAGCCAGTGCCTTATCGTGTGAATATGTACTACTGTTTGCTTTATTTGCACTTAAACACTGCTCAACTTTTTCTAGATATTCGGGGTGATTAAGCAAATGGTTCACTATTTTTCTTACATCCTCATTTCTGTTTCTTAAACTAGCAATTGTAGTAGCTTTCAGTTAAGTTCATTCTAAAGTCATCGTTTCGACCCACTGTGAGTCGGGGGGAGTGATATCCATCCTGCAGGGGTATTGTTATTTTTAATCTTCATTTCAGCTTTACCTGTAATAAAATAAATTTTCTGTAAGTCTTAGGTGATCAATTTCTCATTTGCAATAATCTGGTGGTAGTGATATTTGTAGTGAGTTTAAATAACCGAAGCGGCGACGGGGCGTCGTCCCCGGCAGTTTTAACTACGGTCATATGTGTCTCGATTTACAGAATGCTACTTCACGAGAAAGCATTCTCATAGGACGAGACAGTGATCCACATAAACCAATCAGATAGAAACTAAATAACAAATTTGGAAGCGAGGTGGCTACAAAATGAATGTCATGCAATGTAGGTGTGGATTTATTCAATTCATTTTTTTATGTCGGACCGCATTTCGTTAGTACAATTTATCAACAGAAAATACTTTAGTGAATGTCATAAACCACAATAAAAACCCTATTATCTCGTCACTTGAAGTCGTCTAGCACTGTGGACGGTCTCTCAACAATTATCCTTAAGATTAAGTTGGCGCTCCCATGGACACGCCGCAATAGAGAAGCTGACTTTATTACGCTTTTGGGTATAACATTCGTTCACCATTGCGGCAGCAAACATTCCCGGTGCGATATTTAATGGGGAACCCTCACGGGCCTTACCAGAATTCTGAAGGCTGAATAACAAGAGCGTAATAGGCGCAGGGGTAAAGTTTTGGCAAGGCCCTGAACCGAGAAATATTTCAAACCTTTATTACCACAATCGCTTTATGTAAAAATATATAAGGTTTGATACGTGCATTTTGGAAACAATTCTTCGAAATTATTTCATCATCAATATAGATATTCGCCAGTCCTACACCATATTAATTAGAACAGTTAATATCAATCAAAGTCAATATAACTGATTACTCTTAATTGACAAGATGACATGAGATGATATTAATGTTTGACATTGTGCTGCCCCGTTTCCTTATCCCTTGATTATTCCGTCATGTGATTTTAATAGTTTAGAAAACTGTTACATAAGTAGTTTTTCAAATTTGAGTGTGGAATATTTGGATATGTGCAGTTTCATACACTATGTATTGTTGATGCGGGATGCGCCACATTCACGATATTATTTATTGTGTTTTCAATGAAATTCCATGAGTTTAGATGCAGTAGTAAAGTAGCAGGAAAAAACTAGGTATTCAAACAGTTTCATAAACTATGTACTATTCGTATCTTAGTGTAATAGGTACTATTTGTACGAGTAATTATGTAGGTATAAAACGTAATTAAATGATGTAATCTCACCTCCTTCCTTGTTAAATATTTCCATTTTCCATTCCAGGTGTTGTGGTCCTAAAACAAACAATTAATCTGTTAAAACTAACTAACACATATGACTAAAAAATATGTGTGTTTTTGTTACTCAGACGCGTAAGGTGGTCAACATGATGGTATGGGTTCGCTCTGTTGAGGGAGACCTGAAGGTCAAGTCATCATAGTAATTCTAAACTAGCTGCGCCCCGCGGTTTCACCCGCTTCACCGATTAGCCTTCCTCAGTAAATGTGCTATCATTTTTTTTAACCGGCTATTAGTTCCCAAATTAGCGCATTCTAACAAAAATATGTACTATAAATAGGTTTATTTAATGACTAGCTGTTACCCGCGAATTCGTCCAAATGGAAATTCTGAGTTTGTTTGGAACCCAATTATTTTCCTAAAATAATAACCTAAGTTACTCCTTATGACCAGTGAAAATCCCGACAAAATCAGGTCCAGTCATTTCAGAGATTAGCCCCGATAAACAGATTTCTTTATTAATTTGGTTTTTGGTTCTATCATATATACTTTCAATTTCATTTATTAGCATTACAAACACACACTTCATATTATAATAATGTTTCAAGTTTGAACTTACCTAGTCATGCTTGTTTGGATTAAGTTGCGATACCTGAGAACAACGAGATTTACGTAAGTATTCTGTTCATAGTAATGCGAATGTTCGATGTGCCTCTGTTTGTAATTAAATTACTCAGACGCGTAAGGTGGTCAACATGGTGTTATGGGTTCGCTCTGTTGAGGGAGACCTGAAGGTCAAGTCATCATAGTAATTTAACTAAAATAAATAATGCTGGACAGTCCACACAGCATCATCTAGCCCCAAGCTAAGCAGAGCTTGTATTATGGGTACTAGATGACTGATATACTTAATACAATACATGACATAGATAGATATTTTTTTATTATACATAGAAAATACCCAGAACAACCGAAACAAATATTTGTAGATCGTACAAATATTTGTCCCTAGGCGGGAATCGAACCCGCAACCTCCTGCGTCGCAGGCGGACCTTCGCCCGCTGCGCCACATAGGTCGTCAAAATGCTGGGAACATGTTTAACAAATAATAAAGAATCTTGATTAATACAAATCTGCCTATCCCTTCGGGCAGTACAGGTGATGGCTGTTATGTCTTGCTTACATGATATTTATAATATGTTAACAATATTTTGTAATAATATATAGTTACTTACTTCAAGAAACTTGGCAGGATGAGTTTTGATTCTCCTTGCAAGTTAGCATTGAAAACCTTTTTATTTTTCAAAGGATGCAAAGTCATCAATGTATTCGCCCGTTCTGGGTGGAATGGGAGGGTGATGATTTTTACTGACTAAAATCGATTAGTGTTCCGTCTTTGCCCTTTTCTGTTCCAGGGTCAAGGTAATTGTTTCGAACATCCCGCAACCCTGGTCGGATTCGGCCCCTTAATGAGCCCCATCAACTCTGCTGATACGTCTCCTAGAGGCGCGCATGAACGGGTCTCTGATCGAACGGTGAGCTACCCAGTGTTCGTCGCTCGCAGGCCCGCACCGGTGGCCGGGAGTCTGCCTGCGACAACATTGAATCCCTAAGAACAATAAAAGCGCTTGGTTTATATTCCCTTCCATAATAGGTATGTTATTATTTTGTATGGATGTAATAATTACTCAGACGCGTAAGGTGGTCAACATGATGGTATGGGTTCGCTCTGTTGAGGGAGACCTGAAGGTCAAGTCATCATTGTGGATGTTAATGTTTATATAGTTAAACTGTGCCCGTAGTATCACCTACTCCAAAGATTTGCAGCGTGGTGTTAAATATACTATAACCTTCCCCAAGAATTGGACTATGTTTTTTTTTTCAAATCTGACAGATAGTTCTAGTTCAAACACAAACAGCCTTCAGCTTTATTATAATAGTATAGATAAAGTAATACTGTATGATCTTACCTGGTGAAAATGTTTCTTCAAGTCACAAACCCATGTTGAACAGTGATCTGAAAAAAAAAAATGTATGTTAATGATTAAAATGCTAAACTGCTTGATGCAGATAATTTGAGTGTCTCAGACAGCGGAACACGTTGCTCATCAAAATTGTACAGATATGTGTATTCATCATTACAGAACTAGAAAAATATAATAAATAAATAGTTATGTTGTTATAAAAATAAAACACTTACATAGTTTTTTCTTCAATAGTGAAATTTCCTTGGTTTTATTTTGAGAACAGAGGTTTACTGACTAAAAGGCAAGTATTCCTCCTGCTTTCATGAGGTGGAACTGCGGTGTTCGCTAGCATAAATATGCTGGACGCCCCCAACAGTACAACATTCCGATTGAGTACCCTGCAAAGATATATTCTATGAATATTTTCTAATGACAGTAAATTAATAGTATTTGGGATATGTTATCAGTATGGATAGTTATACTAACAGCATTATGTATCAGATGTCCCTATCTGGATTCATCATTTGAAGTTACTTATTTTGATTATTTCAAACAAATGGCTTACTCATTTAAATTTGTGTTGTTATTACCTTTCAGTTGTCATTTCCCAGAATTTGATACCCTTGGTAGATCTGTAGAGAGAGGGAGAAACCTATAAGTATGTTGTTATAGTTTTTACGAAATGTATGTATGTAGTTTAGAATTTTACTCAGACGCGTTAGGTGGTCAACATGATGATATGGGTTCGCTCTGTTGAGGGAGACCTGAAGGTCAAGTCATCATTGTGGATGTTTAAAAAGATCACGCAAAGTGTCACGGCGGCGTCGCATGGTGCGTGATTCTGCGGACAAGCATTCGCCTTTCACACGCGAATTAACACTATACTGCTTACTGTTTAAAGATCAAAATCGTTGATTCATAAACATCTGACGATTTCAAACTTAAGTGTAGCTTTTCGGTGTAAATTCAATAGTGAAATGGGCATGCACATTCATTTTTTTCATCTACACTTTTTTTTAAGTATATTATGATAACTTACGTCAAATGCAGCTTCCATGTCTGGTGTCCAATATGTCCATGATGTTGCTATGAAACTGTTAACAATAGAAAAACATGGTGAATAAAACGTGAAATGTGCACCATTTGGATCAAATTGAGTGAGATAAATCAGTTTGGATAGTTATGGTAACAGCATTATAATCAGATGTCCCTATCTAGAATCATCATTTTAGTGAGAAGAAATTATTTTATAACCACAGTAATTTGTGGGTTTTAATGAGTTAAAAGTGCAGTACAATCTTACCTACATAGAGCACCATTTTTCAATCATTAAAAAGTCAGCATAGAAGCTTTCTGAGTGACCCTGAAAATATAACAAATTTAGTATATTTGTCTCCAAGTTTTGGTACAATCTTGGAACCAGTAATATAATCAGATAGGAGCGAAAGACATTGCAAAAGTTATACATCAAAGAGTTCAGATGAACTATGTGGTCATCATTAAAATAATTATTCGAAAATAGTTGTAATTGGTCACAAGTTTTTATGTCAACAACATAAGGTTCAGTTTTATTATTATTTCTTACCTTGCTTCCTTCATTTGCCAAGTCGCGCCAAAAGTCCTCCAACCACATGTTTGAGAACCTGTAAAGTGGACAAACTTGTTAAGTTCTTAGTGAAGATATGCAGAAACAGTAGTGTACAGGTGACATGATCAGATAGGAGCGAAAGACATTGCAAATGTTGTACATCAGAGTGTTCAGATGAACTATGTGGTCATCATAGAAAATAAGTCAAAGTTCACTCACGGTTACTTATCATGTCATAAATTTCCAGTATAAGCTGACCTCTCATTCTATGGAAATCCTATACAATGAGAGGTCAGCTTATACTGGATTTTTAGCTTGATAGGTAGCCATGAGTACCTATTACAAGATTGTATGATAGATTTGGCCAATAATTAATATAGTTATAATTACAGCTATTGAAGCATATTAAGTTATTGTAATAATTTTAAACTATATCCAATGCTTTTAAAAACACATTGCCATGTCAATTATAACCAAATAAATCAAGTTATTCTGTAAAAAATATATTATGAACTATGTTTTGGTAGTAGTTTCAGTATTTCTTACCTTACTTATCCCAAGTAACACCAATTCTCAATCAACAGCAGTAATTTTCCGATTCTGTAAAATATAGGCACTAGTTAGTTTTGGCATGTTACTCTGCTACGCTGGCAGTTTATAAGTGAAGTTATCAGATAGGAGCGAAAGACATTGCATTAATTGTACATCAATGAGTTCAGATGAACTATGTGGTCATCATTTAATGATAAAAGAAATGTAAAATGATATATTATATTGACAATTTTGAATAAACAAATGCATGTAGTAACTCACCATAACATATTCTTGCTCTAAGGTAGACACTGATCGGTACCTGTAAACAAAAGAAAAAAACTTGAACAACATTTTCATAAAAAACCTTTAAAGAATTTTGTGAGTAAAAGAGTCAGTATGCATGAATGCATTTGTTTATGCATCAGACCTCACAACAGGCTGCCCTATGCTACCATTTACAAGCAAAAGCAAAGAGCTGATAAAGTACCAACTTTAGAAATTAATAATAAATTACTCATTTAAATAAAAAAGGTTTCCTACTCTCTAATGAACCATTGTGAGGCAACTGAAGGTTTTCAGCTGCACTGCGCTGTCATCATACTCTTAGAAAAAGATAGGTAGGTATTATATTAGATTTAAAATACTAGCCAACCAAAATAATCAGGCAACTGATTTTTATAAAAAAAGAAACCTTTTAAGTGCAAGTTGTAACTAATTTATTCACCATAAAGTTTAGCTTAAGTATGTCACATTATTGTATCAATATGTAAATTACAGATGAGTAAGATGTTGTACTCACACTAAAGGTACTGAACCATGGCAAGCAACAAATGCAAAAAAAGATGAGTAAATGCATTGTGACTTACATTTTACATTATACTTTATTCTAGTATTAGTTGTTATTGGTTTAGAAATACACACACTGAAATTCCGATAACAGTGAAGTCTTAGCAATTTGGTTCTGTTGACCCCCCACTGGGTGCAGAACCCTAACAATGGAAAGAAAATTGTTTATTCTCGTGCAAATTCAATACACATACACAATTTTAAGATCCAAGATAAATACACCCTAAGATGGAGGTTGGTTTCCAACCAGTGGTCTAATTTTCTTGGTTGACTCAGGGAATCCCAAACTACCAATAATATGAGATGAAAAGTTATACATGATTAGCAAACGACCACACCACCCAGTGATAAAAATTTAGACTTACCAATAAACAAATTCCGTTTCAATTTGATGCTCTTGAATGATGTTTCAACCTAAAACAACATGTAAATTCTATGAATATACAAAATTTTCCCAAAAATTTAACTTTTGAATTTGAGTTGGTATGTTCAGATAGAGCTAATATACATGCAAGATCATGGTTTTTCAATGGTTAGCACTTTTCATCATGTGAATCTTGTTTTCGGGGATTTTAGTCAAAAAGAATAATACTTTTTTTAATGTAAGTTTACCATTCTGCAATTTCCTATAGGTTGATTACAGGAATCACCTTTCTCAGCCAGCAGATTAATTGAAAACGACTGTCCAATATTGACATATCTATTTTTGAGGTTAATTAAGGCTGAGGACAGCCATGAAAGCAATGTGGTCTTACCTTCAGCAGGTTTCCGGTATTTCCCTTGCACAAATATGCGAGGCACGTCTATTCCCTCCTTGAAGTTGACAGTCCTACGCTGCACATACGTATTCATAAGGATCTCGAAGCCCGCATCAGCAAATAGCTTCTGTAATTCTTCTTCAGTAAAGTAATAGCTCCTGCAAATAAAGAAAGAACATTTTAGACACAGAGTAAGTTTAAAAACTAAAAGGCAGTCTGTGTATTGACCCATGCGGTCGTGTAGTTAAGCCTGGATTCTACAGACAAAAACCGAAAATGAGTGATCAGTTCCTACAATTATGGTCATTAAATCGTCTGCTATGACATACCTGGTGCCGTCCTGTCTCATGTAAAAATTATCAGCAATTTTATGACCAGGCTTGAACCGCAGCTGCGCCATGTCGTATCGTCCGTAGTCGCGGAACAACAGTACACCACCGGGTCGGAGCGCCCGGTACGCGACCCTCGCCACCTGCGACCACGCTTCAGGATGGATCGCGGACAACACAAAGATCAAACTCGCTATGTCCACGCAACCTACTTCAATGTTCGCGAACAAGTCATCAGTGGTCAAGTCAGCGCAGAACGCCTTCATCCGAGTTTTATCAAACAACTTGTTGGATTTAACGAACTCCACCGCACGTGGAGAGAAATCACACGCGTAGAAATAAAAGTTCGAGAAACCTTCTTTGACCAGTGGGTATATCATGTTACCCACGCCACAGCCCAGCTCTAGGAACGTGATTTTCTCATCAGCTTCAAAGTTTATAAGCTCTTGAAACTCACGTGTGGTCCAATGCCGATCCTTGAAGAATTTTGTTTCATTTCTCTTGTAAAATATGTCCCAGTGACGCTTTGCTTCTTTCTCCAGTCGCGCAGCTTTGGCTTCGGGTATAAGTCGCGAGTTTTGTGCTTCAAGACGATGCTTTTCTTCATCAGTAAGGTCCTTCAGGCGATGAATGAAAACATCGCCGTTCTCGCCGACACGTTGGATTTCATCGGTTTCCATCTTGTATATTTACGACGAATTTAGGAATCTTCTACTGAAGCATGGATACTATTATTATATGCTTCATAGATTTCCATTTATTTCAAAACAAATGCCAATAATTTAACCACTAAAACTATTTAGCTTTCCGCAATGCGCATTATGATGTGACGCCAATGTGCAGTGCACGCATGCGACCCATCACCGGTCACCCAACCAATGAATGACGTAAATGAATGAAACAAATTGAACGAAAATGACTATGACTGACTGTAAGTCAAAAACATACTGGAAGTCAAAAGTGAACTGTCAAGTCATTGAATGGCAAATTCTACGATAAATTGAGTGTTGCTAGAACAGAGGGCCAGTTCCCATGTAAACATTAAAAACTTAGCTGAAATTTCACAAATTACAAATTTATATTTAAATACACGAATTTTTAACAATTCAATTTGAAATTTTTCAGAATGTTTGAATTAGGTGCCATTTAAATAAAAAATAGGCAGTCATAGGGACTGCCCAAAGAAATGAAAGCTTAAAAACATTACAATTACTGTCAAAATTACGCAATACTTCATAAAAACATTGATGGCAAGTTGGTGATGCGTATCCATAAGTTACGCCCCTACAGAAAATAGAGCGGCTAAAGAATTTTTCACTATTATAATGGAAAATTTTATTTGGTCAAATTAAAACTGAGATTAGAATGCAAACGTTCTTAAAATATATACTACGATCTTGAATATGAATGGCCCACTACGCTCTTGAATAGGAACGGCCCTACAGATTTTAAGAAAACTGTCCTTAAAAATACGATGTATTTTTTAAATGCTTTACTGGCCCATTAAAGCTGGCTGAACTGAAATCGTAAACACAATTTCTGTTGGTAATCAAATGGAATTAAATTTTAAAAAAAGACCAAAGCAAAAAAAAACAAATGTTTGTTCGATTATTAATTTGTAAACGCACCTTTTTCAAAATTAATTTAATAATAAGCTAAAAAGAAATCAAACCAAATCATTTATTCGCGAAGCTAGACGGTCTTTGTTGTATGCTCAAAAATCTCATCTTTATAGAATATTGTTTTTAAGCCAGTCATTTTTAAACCAACTAGCTTGGCTTAGCTTCAAAATCAGAATCTATGAAAATCTGATTTTTGAGCTAAAATAAGCCAGCTGGTTTATTATCAAAGTGAAAATTTACGAAGGTTGGGCTAAAATTGATTTAAAATCCGTGGATATTTGGATTAATATGTTGGTCTGGCAACATCAACTGACATTTGAACAGGACAGATGACTGAATGAGTAAGAAGACAATGAAAGAATGAAAATAAGAACAGAATAAATGAACTGAACATTGACATTTTGTGTTCATTATTACCATTGGCAAAAATGAGCCTCATTTTTGGCTATGCCAACTTCAAGCTACTTAATTCTAACATTTACTATTTTATTATTATACTATTTGCCATTGATAAAATATAATATAACTAGATTTTGCCCGTGACTTCGTCCGCATGAATATCTACTATTTATTGGCTCAGTTTAACGAAATTCTATAAGAGATAACAACAATTACGATAGTAAACGCTACACCTACCCGATGTTACGATTAAGCCAAGGTCGAACATTATCACAAGACGTCAATTCGCAATCGATGTCATCTGTGTATCATGATCAACATGCATGAATCCGGCACAATGCGGGCCATGTCGGTTGTTCAATGCGTGTACCTTATCTGGGACAAACAAATTCAAATAATTTGTCAGTATTGAATGATCTAGTTTTATTTTAACTTGCCTGTTTTTAGACTAGAAATATTACAGCTGGGATTGTAGGTAAAAGGTATTCGGTGGGCTGGTAATTTATCTAATAGGCCATAACACCAAAAAGTTTTTCGTACCCTGGTTGTTGCTCCCAGGAAACATTAGTTAGTGGTAGATTACTGTATCTATTAGTAGAGTGAATCATCAAATACCTACGAAAGATTTCAAACAGGCCTCCTTTCTATTATTGTGTACGCGCAGTCTTTGATCAGACATAGGTATAGAACATGGAGACCAAAAAGTTCGAATTTTAATGTTAAGTAGTAAGCAAAAAAATCCACCGACTATCAGTCTGCTACTCTGCTTGTTCTTATCGATAGCTCACTACATAAAACACGTAAATACCTCCTTGACATTAAACGAATTAGGTACCTACTTCCTAATATTTTCGAGTTCATTGTCGGGTTAAGTAGGTAGGTACCATAATATGTACCTATATGCCTATATACAAAGTAAAACTTTGATTAAAGCAACATTGCAATTAGTTTTCGTCACTTTTACTTCTTTCAATCCTCAATAGAAGAACCACCTTCTTGATCGTTGCTTCTCAGAAAATATTTTCAATAAAATAGTTAACCATTTCATTCCCTGTTTTTAGATTACGCTTTCTTTCCACAGAAATAACTTTTGCGCACTGCTGCTGAATGTTTGCATAGGTATTACGTACGTTGTCAGGTGTACAGAAACGGACAAAGGGTATCTTATCCCGAAACAAAGCAGGCACTGTTCCCAAGGAAAACAACAGTAACATTCTTGTGATAATAGATGGCGCCACATGTCTTTCGAATCATGATTTAATTATTTTATTACAAGTGGATTACAACCCAAATTAGCTGTCAAATTCTAACCTAACGCGTGTGAAGACGCGGGCAAAAGCTAGTTGAAGAATAAATCAAATCTGTGCCTGCGTTGTGATGAGATGTGAGTATGTGCGTTTATGACACGCATCCTGCGATGTTATATCAACATTAATCGTCTCGGCAGCTCGTTAAGCATGCACTAAATAACTTTTAATTAGTTTCAACAGCTGACGAACATCAACTAGTAGTGATTCATATTTTATAGGGCAAATAGTTTCTCGACACATATAATATGTAGATAAAAAGGCTGGGTTCGCATGCCTTGCCTTACTCGTGACTTGATAGTAAAAGAAAAGTATATGTCGGTGAAAGAAAAAAAGAAGAAAGACTAACTTTTATTTGGCAAAAGAATATAAAACAAGCACGGTAGGCCAAAATATAAATGAAATAAAAAACCGGCTTGGACTTTCACACGAAGGGTACCGTACCATCGTACAAGATTGTTAGTAATCGCGTGGACTCTCCTCTCCAGTTGCGATGTAGGGTAGCCGGATTGCCGGCCACCTCTGGTAAGACTTGGTTAGGGTTGCCATCCGTCCGGGTTTCCCCGGATATGTCCTAGTTTAGAGAGCGTCCGGGGAGCGTCCGGACGGGGTTTTATTTATCGTCCGGGTTTTAAAGATTTAATTTTAGTGTAAATTGTTAGACTGTTAAAACTTCAAGAAAAGTCTGTTAGTTCATTTAGTTTAAAATTGTATGTAAAAGAATGAAAAGTTGATATATGTTAGGTGCAACAATTACAACAAATTTTTCGTTTATCGAGTAACTTAAAGAGAACACTATTGACAAGTCCGGGTTTTAAGCTCCAAAATCCGGGGATTTCCCGCTGCTAGTCCTGGTTGGCTGGTTTTAGAGTCAGTAACCCTAGACTTGGTCATCAAATCATCTAGATTATTCCACGCCATCATCGTATTCTAGAATCGTATCTAGAATTACGATGTTTTGTCAACTCGGCCGTTCCGATTGCAAGCGAACAGGTCAACATCGGGTTGTTTATGCAATCTGCACGTAGCAACCGTTGCAGAACGCACTGATATGCCCACTTTCTGTCCACGACTGCTTTATCTTATGACATATATTATATAAGACCAATTACATTAGAGATTAACTTATTTATTTATTAAGTACTGTATTTGCTGTGCCCAACAGGGTCCACGATTGTGTCCAATATTTTCACCTACCACCTAATCATTTACATTGTGGAATGCAATAAGTAATTGAGTATTGAGTATTTAATTCTCTCATAAAAAATACAGCTTTGGTCCGTAATAAACTTTAGTTTTAAGTAAACAAGTATACGTATATACATAAATAAACCGATGCATTTTTCACATGGGGGCAGAAACCACAGAACGCCAGCCGCAACGAACCTTTTTTTTTTCTTTTTTTTCTTTATATAATTGGGGACATTTAACCACGCTAGGATCCTTACATACCTACTCCTTTCGTTTCACTCAGGTTCATGCATCTGGTCATACACGCACGCCGGTTGCCAGTAGGTACCACGCACCTGACCTTTTTCAAGATCGTCATCAATAGGGATGAAAGCCGGGTAAAAAAAAAAGAATAGTATTTAGCCATCAGTCAGATAATAAAACTTGGGAGGTGTCAAGGGACACCCGGATGGAACGAAGTTCCTTTTGTTATTATTTTTTATTATTTATTATGTACAAAAAACCTGTATACACTCAACAAAAATAATCGTCGCGACACCACACTGTTCAATGCGAAATAGAAAGGCGAAACGAAAATAACTGGCTTGCTTTCTATGAGAGAGAGAGAGAGAGACAGACAGACAAACACGCGCACGCCCCACGGCTTACAACTATAGCAAAAAGTGTCGTTACAACTTTTTATCTAAATTTTTTCCGTCTAGCCCCCTTTTGCAACGCGTGGTAAGGTACTTCGTTCCAAAAAAATATTGGACATGTATTTTTTGCTTTATCATATTAATAAAAAATGAATTAGATACAACACATTAAAGATGGGGAGTGGGGGCTCGCTACGTCACATCTGGGTATAAAATGTACTTACGTGTGACGTCACGCTACATTTTAACTCAATGTATTGACGTAATCCTTTGATTATGTAAAAAAAGAAAAAAACCGTGTCCAATGATTTTAAATAATCTACCGGACGAACAAAAAACTATTTTTTTGTCCGCTTGCCTATTAGGTCGGTGTATGTACTTCTAAGGAGTCCCCTTCCGTTCCCCTTGCATTTGCCTTATAAATACCATCTGTTAGTCGTCTTCCTTTCAGCCTCTCAACGTGGCCAAACCATCTGAGCATATTCTTTTCAATTTTTGTTACTAAAATGGAAACAAATGTATCCTTTGTGAGAGCTGGAGTCCATACTGGGTTCGAGACCTGTATGACAGATCTTCAGGCTCACATTATCAAATATTTAAATTACAATTGCACTTATTTACAAAGGTGAACTGGATTCTAAGTGTTGAGGAGAAATTACGAATACATAATAAAGGGAATTATTGTAGTGTGTTGTGAATCTGTGTGTGTGTGTGGGTATGTATGTAGATATGTAAGAGTGCGCGCGCGTTTGTGTGTGTGTGTGTCTAAATGTGTATTATGTATGTATGTGTGTGTTCGTTAATACGCTATCAGATCTAGGTAAATATAAATTAGTTTATTTAAAGTATTTTTATATGGCCATAGTTAGAAATTACTCACCTAGGGGGAAAGTGCTCTAGATACCCACTGCAGATAGCAAATTTTACTCAAAGGAAATATTCCTTTATTTTTCAAAAGAATTAAATCTTCGTTCCAAGATTTCCAAAAATTCGCACTCGTGGAATCGTACCGCCTAAAATTCTAAAAAATAACAGCTTGTATTTATATGCCATCAATCGCTAGGGTAAATCATAAGGATCAAATCTATCTAACAAACATGATAAATAAATGAAATCTAAACTTATAAATTCAGTCCATTAGATTACTTAAGTTAGAACTTAATCATCAATTATCTTTGACGTTATTTATTTATTGAAATGACAAACTATTTAGATAAGAATATTTGAGAGAAGAGCAATTTGCAAGTGTTTGTAATGCAGAGTATACAGACTCTTTAAAAGCCACGAGTAAAAATAGCTAATTACAGGTTATAAGTTTAGTAGGAATATATAAAACTTTTTTACTTCAAGTCGTTCGTGGTGCGAGTTCCGACACACCATCTCGAGAAGTTCCTCAAGGAAGAGTTCTGGCCGAAAGGTGTTGTGTATCGCCGGTTTCGTGGCCGCCTACATGACACTAGTCAGCGAAACACGACGCCGACACTTCGTGTGCACTAGTTGTAGTTATTATGTAATATATATTTATAGTATTTTTAAGTTTTGTTAATATAGTATTGTATATGTTTATATGGGCCTAGAATCTAGATGCCTGAAATAAATGGATAAATAAAAAATAAAACTTCATGCCACCCATATGGCACCATGGTATGTGGATGGTATTGTGGTCCGACACGTATTACCAACTTAGCTGTAAGCCTTTGATAATTGTATACTGACGCTCCATATAGGATTGTTAATAACGTCATTTACCGATTACCTAGGTATAAGATAACTAGTAACTACATATTTTAAATTATGATATTGGTCCACGAAGGTGCCGCCATATAAAAAGTATACGAGCCTACACACAAGTCATCGTATCAGTGTATGTGGGCGTCCAAGCAAGAAGGGAGCAGTTCTCGGCATTTAGATTCCAAGATATAAGAACTGTTGTAAAGTTGGGTGAAAAAATCAATGAGAAATAAATGCTCAAATCAAGCTTCTTCAGAATTTCAACATCAAATGTCTGATAGTAAAAATATGTGCCAGTTTTTGAATATTATTTACATCGGTAAGGATTACTATCTATGAGCTATTCTAGATACCGAATCTAGTCATAACTCAATAGGTACCCCAATGGACCCTTTTTTAAATTTATTTTATAAATTAGTTTAATAAAACCCTTTCTACGTCAAATAAGTAAAATAATGCCTTCTCTAAGTAGAAATACCGAAACAAACTCAAAGGTCCATGAGTCCAGAAGTTATCTCGCTCACATCATGTGAGGACCATGCAGATTAGTGATAAAACGAAGTAAAAAAAACAGGCGTCTGCAGTACCGTACATTTTAATTAGGCAAGTTAGTAGTTAATTATTCACATTTGCATGAATTAAACTGTCTAATAGCTTGGTTATCGTGGTTCGTGGTCGACAATGGAAACAATTGGTAAAGGAAGTAACAATGTGGTACCAAGGTCGTTCGTCTAATTAATAAGTACTTATGGCATAGACAAGGCATAGAGTCGAGTTTGGCGAAATAAAAAAAACAATCCAAGTTTGACGACACGGTTGGCGCAGTGGCTGAGCGATTCGGCTGCCGCGCCGCGTGTCGTGGGTTCGATTCCCACACGGAACAAATATTTGTATAGCCTACAGGTAGTTGTTCCGGGTCTGGCTGTTTGTGTAAGTGACTTTAAATGTTTGTAAACGCACCCACGACACAGGAGAAATTCCTAGTGTGGGGCAACGTTTTAAAAAAAAAAAAAAAAAATTGTTGTTTATTTTAATAAGATTTATAAAATGTGGATGGTAGTGGTGTGTATAAATTTAAGCATTTGTGTTATGGTGGTGTTAGTTTATTATTCTTCATTTATGTGCCTATAATGTTAAACAAAAATATATATTCCCAAGTCGGGCGAATTGGTACCTATTGAGTTTTTTCATCAGTTATTACTGAGTATATAGCAGTCAGGAGTCTAGATTTGTTGGTTGATAGCAATAAGCTCGCTCCCGGGAGTGTACTATCTGGCAGAATGATCGCAATATTATGTTAGATAGTGCAGGTTGCATCTGGAGTTGTTTACTATACGGACTATGTAGAAACTGGATCAAATTTCTGTGTGTTCAAGCGGTTTTGCAATAACTACTATTGGATTCGAATGTGAACCAATGACCCATTAATATCAGTGTTTATTCAAATCTGTGGTGCTAAGCGACTGGGTTTAACTCAGTTGTTAACGTCTGTTCTGTCTCCAGCTTGATATGGAGGGAAATGGAAAATAGTATTTTTTAGTAACTCCTCCGCTGTTTTTTTCTTTTGTCTGTGTGCAGTTGAATCGTTTCTCCTGGACTCGTTTGGCTTCATTGTCTCTACTCTTTTCTGGTGGTCGCCAATGTTGATTCCGGTTTTCAGGAGTTGCAGTGGTTTAGGAATAGTGTAGCGGGCTTGTAGAAGAAAAAAAAATAGGTTTGCCCCTGCAATATGAACTTACACATAACAGTAACTAAAACGTTTAAAAAAAAAAAAAAAAAAAGTAACTAACGAGATATGAGTGTAGGTACTTTAGGTACACCTCTGCCATACCCTTCTAGGAATACAGGCGTGGTGTTATGTTAGGACGACGCTGAAAAAAAAACGGTATCTTCTAGTTTACGTAGGAATGAGTGACTCACACTATACGTACCTACCTAAGTTTCTCATTTTTACGAGTTATCATCAAGAATACGTGTTTACGTAAAACAATGAGTAATTTTGTTTGATGTGTACAGTTATTGTTTAAATAGAATTGTATATTTCTGTTTGTATTCGTTCATAGAACTCGCGAACAAAGATTTTATTTACAGAATTAGTAATATTCATTTGTTTTATCCTGTCAGAGTGAAGTTTTGTATGTTAGTCTACCTTTATAGTGTATTGAGGTGTAGTACCTTGATAAGAAAAAGGTTGGAAGCGACATCGAAGCACAAACTCATACCATGAGTGCAGTGAATGATTCTGGCGTTGAAAGTTTTCTTTTAAGAAATTGCACCTACCACTGTTGTTCTCTGTATCACCCAAAGGTTGACTGGTAGAAAATGCCTATAGGCATTCAGTCCGCCTCTGTACATTTGTGTGCTTAAAGTAATTAATTAAATAATTAATTAAAAAAATAATTCAATAAATAAATAATTGATTAAAGTTTTCCTCGGCTTCTTATAATTTTTGTGCTCTTTTTATGTTATTTTCGCTTTAATCATAGTCATCATTTATTGCATTCATGTAGTTTACAAGTTGTTACAAATACATATCGGATTCAAACATGAACCCTGCTAGACCACATAAATATAAACATTTTTAAGTGCTCCATTGTCACAAGAACAAACTTGCCTTTTAAACAAACCCCTTGTGTTACTTTCTTTTGCATGTATTTGCAGATAATTAATAAATAATTATTTAATTTTGACGACACGATTGGCGCAGTGGCTGAGCGAATGACTGCTGTACCGCGTGTCGTGGGTTCGATTCCCGCACGGTACAAATATTTTTATGACCTACAGGTAGTTGTTCCGGGTCTGGCTGTTTGTGTATGTGACTTAAAATATTTTTAAACGCACCCACGACACAGAAGAAATTCCTAGTGTGGGGCAACGTTTTTTCAACAAGTAAATAGGTACTTACAGCAATACTAATGGGTCGTGTACTACAAGTGCGTTTATACACTTAACACCACTGAATTACATTTTCAAGTACCTACCTAGGTACTTGAAAACTTACAATAGAGTAGTGTCCTTAAAAAATCTGATTGGTCCGAAAGTTGGATTAGTCAAAAATACTGGACACGTATTTTTTCTTTTGTCACGTAAACCAAAAATGACGACGGTATAGTGCGTTGAAATTGCGCGTGACGACACGCCGTGCTACACTTTTCGTTAAAAGTGTAGCACGGCGTGACGTAACAAGCCCCTTCTCCTGAACTTTGATGTGCTATATCATTGTCACTTTTTATTGAATTAAGTAAGCAAAAAATACGTGTCCAATATTTTCTGGTAATCTTACTGACGGACTAAATAGACTTAATATATTTTTACCTAGGACACATCCCTATTCATAGAACACTCTAGTTTCTAGTAGCGAGGTCTATACAGTCACTTTCTATACACATTGCTGAACTCGAAGACGTGTTAGCGTCTCTATCTTGGACTTGTAGTTTGACAGTTGTGCAAAAGTGACAGCAAGAGCTCTTACCCAAAGTACGTGTGATTTGGTGGTATTTTTTGGGATGGGTATTTTGCAGTTTGACCTTTAGGGTGCTCAACTGAACTTTCCCTCAAGTAAGCTTTAATTATGAGTAGCTATAAGTTTTTTGTTGTGGGCAACATGATACGGGTCACACAAAAAAAAAAAAAAACCGCATTTTTTTTTTCTTCTGTACGTTTGAATGAAAAAACGTAATAAGTTCCTACCTCAGAGTCATAGGATCACTCACTCACTCATCTACAGCTTATGTTGCTACGATTATGTTGAAATTTGGTTGGTTCTTGGGATTTAAACAAAACCTCGTAGATTCATCGTAACGTACGGAATCCTCTCTACGCGAGTTCAATTTGCAGTCGTACGAGTAATGCATATTTTTTAAATTAAAACGTTGTTGACGTCAGATTGTCAATGACCCCCCGCTCCTTTTTGATGAGAAGTTATTATTTTATTTGGTACCGAATTTTCCTGTGGGGACTTAATACAAATGAAGGGTTCCAGCCAGGGCACCCTGAAAACAAATACTACACACATATTAGATATTAGAGACTGAACACCTGAGTACTGTACCATAAGTACCTACGTAAGCACTTGATGTGAATTATAGGTAAAGTGACACTTGTATGTGCTTCACATGTTGTAGGTCCTGGAATCCTTGAACACACTATATCTTGGAAGTATGAGGAGTCATTGAAAAGAGCTGGTGACTTAATTAAAACCAACGCACGGGTCGATCGAAGGGTGAGATTCGCTTGACGAGGTCTGTATGGACGACAGTTTCTAGCTCCGTTCATTATATATCGAGACTCCTCCGTATCTCGGAAAGCACGTTAAGCCGTTGGTCTAGACTGTCATTTATAGATCTTTCGCAGTCATTACTGGTGCTTTGAAAGCCCGAAAGTCTGACTTGACAACCAGTCTTACCAAGGGGTAGGTATCGTGTTGTCCAATAACTGGGCTGTGGAGGTCAAATAGGCAGTCGCTGTATTTAAATTACTGGTATTTAGCGGTATCCGGTTAGACTGGAAGCTGACCCCAACATGGTTGCGAAAAAGGCTAGGCAGATGACATGAGGATGAGGAGTTATCCAAAAGTAGTCATAATCGGTATTATTATTATCTACATACTAAAAAGTGAAGGGAAATTTCGTACTACATACGAAAATTTCGGATCCGTGTGGAGGTGTGTAAGATATGGCATAGTTAAAGTTTGTTTTGAGAAGGAGTGCGAAGTGAGTGAGTGTGAAGCTAATAGGATCGAATTTCTACCAACGAGCGACCATCACTAGTATTGCGTAGCTAGGTAGTATTATCTCACGCGAGCAATTCGTACTGTTAACGAAATTCTGAATAGGTTGGACAGTTTTTCGTGTTACTTGCAAAAGTAACTTTAAATATAATATGTTACGAAAGCATTAATTAGTGTAGTTTTAGGTGTATGGTTTATTGTTTCTTTTATTGTTTTACTTTTTAATTTTTAACTGTAAAACATATTTAAGTTAATTTTGTATAAGGTTAGGTTGTATCGTTTTAGTTATCAGTAATTTTGTATTAATGTACCTATTGTGTAATTGTTAGTAATGTAATATTATTTTAAACAGATAATAATTATTACAAGTATTCTTAGCTATCGCATTAGGTTTGTAACCTGTAATGATAGTATAAGACTTTTAAATAAATAAATAAATTATAAATTCTGTGGTAATGCAGCATTTCCCGATTTACGTATTAAGCATTAATAATGCTTAATACGTAAATCGGAATTGGATCGCTTTAAAGAACATCGCTCGCACGGCCCTTGGTGGAGACAGCCCGCGTCGCTGCGAAAGTAGTTGATTAAATTAGTCCCTAACTAATTTCTATCAGATCTAGCCCGTCCCTTTGTTGCCCTCTCCCAGCGACCGTGGTGCCCTTAGCGTGTGGTCGCTTAGCTATTAAGTTTTTACGCCCTGGCTGGAGGCCTTAATTTTTATTAAGTCCCCACAGGAAAGTTCGGTTAAGCAGTTAGTAACCCTAAAGGTTGAACTGCGAGATACCCAATCCAAACAAAAACAGAAGAGTGAGATCGAATTTCAACCAATGAGCGATCATGAATGCAATATAAGGTAAAAATAAATAGTTTGGTTAAAAGTTATGACTGCGAGTTTAGACAAGTTTTGTCATGAATTCTCATGTCTGCCTGTTTCATGTAGGTAGGTATACAAAGCAATACAACTAAGAAATATATTGTGTAGCGTTTCCGTGACCGTCCGAACAAAGGTGGCCCCACCGTTTGTTCTAGCCAGGTAAACGAGAACTTCCCGGAACGTGGTTGCGCCGGCGCAGGCAAACATCACGACCGACACACACACTGATGGCTCAGTGAAATATTTCACACGTTCCGGCTTTGTTTAGTAGACATTCTCTGTCTTAGCTGTTTAGTTATTTAACCTTCTTAACACACAGGACGAAGTAAAAAGTTGTGAATGAAAAACTAATCGACAAAATGTTCGTTGAAATACGTAGATATTTGGTACAGAGGCAAGCACATTAAACACAAAATTTCTTTGATAGTTTTTCAACATTATCGCAAAAGAAATAACGTTCATGTTCAATTGGGAAAATTTGACAGTTTGGGGTAGCTTGATGTGCCCCGTGGTTTCACCCGCTTCTAAGGACCTTTCTCAAGAATTGGGCTATCAAATGTATGCCCATCCGCAGACTGACCGCGGCAAGAGTAGCTTAACCTTCGACCTCATGCGGCTGTTTTATTTAGCCACAAGCTTATGATGTGGCAAAGATTACTTAACCTGTCACCCTGTGGAATAAGAGATACATACACCACAGCCGTCCATTTGCGCAGACGCATAGGGATCACGATTGTATTTTCTCATCTGTAAATACATAACTACAAACTGCGATCCCTCAGTCAGGTATTCTAACATATAATAACTAAGTGGTTTTTGATGCAGTGGATGAGCGATCTGCTTCGGTTTGGGATAAATAAGGAGGCACTTATAAAGTTTCATGTGGAAAGTCGTTCTCTATCAAGGTACATGGGAGATAAGCCATTTATTTCTGTAAATTGGCTTTAACAGACCCTTTTAAAAATAAAATGAAAATAGTTTATTTTGAAGCAGTGAAGGCCTATAGTGTTAGTATGAACCAAAACCTTAACAGTATGTTAGTAGGTAAGTACATAAATAAAAACTTCAACATAATAATGTCTAATCATCAACACGCGGCTCTCACATGCAGTCTCTCACGTACAACCTGTCTGCTATCATTTTTAGGATGCTGTTGCCTCTCCCTACATGTCAAACAAGCAACTTTTTTTTTTGTTTCGTCGTTGGTGTACCCTCTTAAACACTGAAATAAATTCGAAGGTCAAAATCTCTATCTGAAGTTCAGACATTGGTGCCGAATCCCTTCAAATTAGACTACATATTTCATCTCTTTCCCTCTTATAGAACAAGAAACGGACATAAATGTCTAAGAGCTATCAATTTTAGTTGAACTGAAAGTTCTGAGCAAACTTAGTTGACATTAAAAAGGCCTCGACCAAAAACATGGTGAAGTTCAGGGCATAAACTAATTTAACATATCTTACTTAGTAGTTCAGTACATAACTGTTGTCGTCCTTTTCTCGAGCTTTCTGTCAGAAAGAGAGGTCATTTCACTTATGCAAGTTGTTAAGTTGTTCGTGAACAAGGGAATCGGTGCCATTATCTTAGTCAGATCATATGAGGACCATGCATGTCTTCCTATAACTTATCCAATGAGAGAGTGTCAGACTATTACAGACTAAAACCCATCTCTGTTCCGTCCTTTACGTTCTAGGGTCACGGTAACTCTTTCGAACATCCCCCAACCCTGGTCGGCTTCGGCCCCCTAGAGGACCCCGTCAAACATGCACATTGCCTGAGATAGTCTTTTGAGCAAATAACCACACAGAAATATGAGTGGACCTGTCCGATGGCTCAAGCATAAGTCAGTAATCGAGTAGCTTAACTCAGAACTTAATTGATAAAAAACCATAGCGTGCACTGTTGAATGAGAAGTAGGTAGTATCCTCGTCAAATCGAGGGGATTTTATTTATAAACTAGCTGTGCGCGAGACTTTGCCCCGTGGAATTCAACAAAACATGAGTTTTTTTTTCTTGGTTGGTTGGTTGTATGTGTCTGAATGTTTGTAAACGCACCTACGATACAGAAGAAATTCCTAGTCTGGGGCAACTCTAAGTCAATTAAGCTAAGTCTAAGTTACTCATTGCAGCATTAGCTATCTGCTAGTGAAAGTCCCAACAAAATCGGTTCAGCGGTTTCGGAGATTAGCCCAAAAGACAGACAGAGAGCAGTGTTTTCTTGGCTAATCAGCATTTAGTAAAAAGCTGTTATTTTGACACTACAAACAGACACTTTTTATATAGCATGCAAGGTGCTAACAGTACGTCAATTGTTTGTTTTGAACGTAATCTTATTACAACACACTGAACTTTATTTTAACCCAGTACCCTCAGATAGGAGGAGAAAAGATTTGGTTTGTGCTAACCTTCGGACGAAACATGCTTTTGCTAATCGTTTTTACTTATTTTTGGGACCCTACTTATATAACCAGTTTAACAGAGTACTAAAGATTTATAGTTTAAGTTATAATAGGTGTAATCTACTAGTTCAGGAATACCTGGCAAAACACAATTATGCAGACACGGAAAAATTACTAGAAATTGTGAAATAAAGTCTGTATGTACACACTCTAATAAAAGTCTCACTGTTTACCTAATCTACTCTATCTACTTTAACATTATTCGTTAATTTATTGTAACATAATATATATCTTACATTCGATAATGTAACATAATAATTAATAATATAGAAGTCTTAATATTATATACCTAAATAGTTACTTGTTAAGTCATTGAAAATAATATGTCTTCTCTATAAGTTAGCTACTAACAAAATTTACTAATGTCCTCTTTTTAAAATGTTTGAACTAAATTGATGGCCTGAAACACAGGTTTTCATAAACCTAGCTCAGGCAGGTCTACATTATAGTTAGAATTAATTTTCCTCTATGACGATTAATGTAAATCTTAGTTTTACTTATATTTTGAATAAAATTTTATTTATTTATTTATTTACTTTAATTTCACTAATTTGGATGGACAAAAGATAGAAAACATTACAAACGGTCAACGTGTGTACGAAGGGCCATTCAAAATAACCTAACATTATTATTGACACTAAAATACACAGTGGTAGCTTCCGGTGCTGGCAGTACGAGATAAGTAGTATACTATACCTAATACTTACTTATCTCGTATATTGTTTGTGTTACATTTTACGCATGAGTGTACACGGTTACGTAAAAACAGCTGTCGGACGTATTACACTACGCACTAGAAACGTAGGCCACTACCGCATCTTCATCGTTCACTTCACTTCTATGGCGAATGTTGAGCAGGTGCGTTTGATAGGAGGGTCGAAATGCGACCGGATACACTGTGTGGAAGGACGAACAATAGTTGAAGTACATACGTCAGCAGATCAAGCTACCCCAAACTGTCAGATTATCTTAGTTGAACATGGACCTTATGTAATTGTAATAAAGTTGAAAACTATCAAAGAATTTGACACATTGGGGTAGCTTGATGTGCTGGCCTCTGTACCTACTCATGAAAATATTATATTTCACTGTTGCAAGCGCTGCTGCTTTGACCGCTCCCCGGGTCGTATAGTTATATTAGGTTGTTTTAGCTGGAATGCCCGTAGTTAAAATTGTGCCCGGTAGGTGGCAGTAGGCTCGCCCCCTATTACATGAGACTTAAAAATAACCTCTGCCTAAGCCTTCGGATAACACAGGCGTGATGTCATTAAATTTCAATACGAAAAGGTAGCGAGTACTGCTTTTACAGGATAAATCTGGTGACGCATTTACCTACCAAATACAACATTACCCGTCGTTAAAATATAATTAATGAGGCTGAATTAGTTGTTCTAATTAAACAATAATTTGTATAATTAATTATGTAATTGTTAATGAGGGAATAGATAAGTCTAACTGTCGATGAATTATGGTTTTGCAGAAAACCATAACAGTTATAATTAGTGGTTAAGCCCTTAAACCACTAAATTCTATACTCACTGTTTTAGGTTTGACGATTAACTTTAGCACAGAATATGCAATAGTACAACTTAAGCTACTAAATGGAAATGATCATAATATTGCGCAACCCATGGCTTAACAAAGAGAAGCATTTTAAAAACTTGTTTTATTTGATGAATACAACAATATTCAAATGCTTCCAGATTTATCAGAAGGGGAGAACTGGTATTGTCTCTTGATAACAGCGACATCTATCATCTCAATAATAACGAAGTTTCGTTTCATATTACTAAACTAGATGGCGCTAGTTGTCCTCGTTGCTTTGTTCGAGTCGAGGCTGCTGAACAAAGCGGTTTGTTATTGTTATCTTCAAGATTAGTTGAATCATCATTTATAATGAGGAGTTCTTATCGAAATAATACAAAATTAATGTGGCAGTAAATATATTTCAGAAAATATCAACCATAATCGCAGGTATCTAACGATTTTATCAATGTAAAAAAGTTTAATACAAATCAGTACGAATTACTTATGTATATGTATAATATTGTCGACTTTAATTTTGTATACTTAGCCTTTATCTTATAATTAATAGTTCAGTTACGTTTTATTACAGTTTAGCTTTATTATTGCTTTATACAATATCGTATCGTGTAGCCGTCCACACGCTCTATTTCGTACACGCTAGTCACTTAATTTAGATTAATAATAATTACATATCACAATGAGACGTTCCTTCAACATGATACACTCGCACACAAATAATACAAAATACAAAAACGAAGGCACGAGATCTAACTACATCTACGACTACTAGTATAACATGCCCCAGCAACGTTACGCGAACTAAATGCACGCGCGCCCGATGCGGCGCGACTCAGTCAAAGTGTTGCGTCTGGAAGAGTCATAATCACCTATTTAAATTTCGGTAGCGTTAAAATGTTTCAAAGCGGTTCTGGAATACAACAAGTGCGGCTCGGCGGAGGTCGTTCCCCGCGCCGGCCGTGGGTAATGGAATGTCGGCGTGCAGCCGCTCCTGGCGCTGTATGTGCGCCGCGCGCCCCGCCCGGTCCGCGGTGCGGGCGCAGCGCAGGTAGCCGCGCGCCCGCCAGCCGCCCGCCAGCCACCCGCCACGCGGACCGGGCCTTCGATCACTATTAACACGTCACTCGGACGACCCAAAGTCCACTAGCCGCTTCACACGCCCCGACAGACTACACACTGTCCTTCCCTTCGAACTTCTCGGCCAGCTCGCCCATCAACTCCTTGTAGATGAGTGGGTCGATGTTCTTGCCGAGCTGGTAGAGCACGAACCAGTCCCCGATCTGCAGCTCGCGTGCCACAGTCTCCACTTGCGCCTGCGGGGCGAGGCGGCTGCGCGCGCGCAGCAGGTACAGGCGCACGCGCGGACCCGCCACCACGGCCATGCGGTAAATCAGCGAGATACCGCTCAGGATGGACAGAATCATAAACCAGAACCACAGGAACACGTAGATCTTCTCGTTGACGATGTTGAGCGGCAGCACGCACAGGCCGTCGAACTTCTGCACGGTTCCCGAAGGACCGTACTTGTGGAAGGTGCACTTGGTCACTTTAGGGAACACTCGGGCCATCGGGTCCACGCGGTCCTCCGGCTCCATCTCGGTGAAGCTCACCACGTCACTGCCGTACGTGGAGAACTCTCCGTCCAGGAAGAAGTCCATAAAGAAGATCTGGCCGACAACGTTGATGAAGTTCAACACCTCGCAGATGAAGAAACGGAACGCGTAGAAGTTCTGCGTGTGCAGGTTAGTATGGAAGTAGTCGACGAGCAACTTCTTGCGACTCTCCTTGCACTCGTCTCCGACTACAGGGCAGTTGAGGTCGAGCACTAACATCTTGATGCGGCCCCCTTCCCATGTTTTCCACAGGTATCGCGGCACATAAAACAAAATGGCTTGGAAGAACAACACAAAACACACCCACTGGTAGTACTTGTGGTATTTCACCTCGTCCTGGCCCTCGACGTGTGAGGCAACGCCAGCCTGCACCACATCCTTGCCGACGCGTCCCACCAGCCGGTTGGGAATTGTGAAAGTTGAGTAGATCCAGCAGTACGTGTCCATGACAGCCAGCGGGATCTCGTCGACGATGCAGTCGATGGGGTCCCCGATGTATTGCCGCGACGTGACGAGCAGCGAAAACGCGATCAGTATGATCACGGTGGCTTTGTAATGTAGCCGGAACACATTGTTGTCAATGCACACAGAGTCGAGCTTGAGAAGCCCCTTTACGGAGCCGAAAACGTCAAACATGGCGGTCGTCTAGCCGCGAGCGCGCGGCGCGTCGTACGCGATCGTTTAAAGCAGGGCGTGCGCTTCGCCCTCGCGTCGAGTGCGGAATGCTGCTTGTCGGTGGGGCGCACCGTCAGTTGAGTAGGGCGTAAGGCTGCGGGGTAGGTGTGGAGTGGGGAGAGAGGGGCGCCGCGGCCCCCACCTCACCACTCCGCGCAGTCGCAGACTCTCGGATCAACGACACAGCACTGACCCCTTTATTTTCTACCTCCGTGGCGTCATCTGGTAGCAGTGACGCCGTACCCAGGGGCTATGCATCTCAGCGTTGTCGGCAAGTGATAATGTTCACGGTGCGCCGCAGTGCCGCTTAATTAAATACATGTCTACGGATTGCATCACTTAGTTTAGGAGAGTGCATGTCCGTGAAATGGTAATCAAGTATGCTATGTAACGGTAAAGGGCGACGCGACGGCCGCGGCCCCTCGGCGCGACCGGTCGCAAGCTCGGCCGAATCGCGTATTAACTTAACAGATTGAATGTATCTCGACACTGTTGGACAAGTACTAATTTCATCAGTGATTAGGAACTCTAAAGACGTTCTGACAGTGATCATAAATAATGTTATTGGTATTCATGAACGTGAAAAGAGAAGTACACTTGGCTGATGACGATATGTCGGTCAAAGGCTAATAGTTCAACTGTAATTAATGTTATCATTCTGCCAGTAATAAATTACTTCACATTACACCGTAATATAACAGAAAATGTCGGTTCTACTAACATAGATAGGTTCTAAACGGCCTCCCTTTAAGAAACATAGAAAAAGCGCACGTGTCATTTTTAAATTGCTGATATTGCACAATATTCGAGCAAGTCCAACGGCAGAGTGATGTAATAAACCCGCCAAATTCATTCATTGTTATCATTAGTGTGTTTGTACTTAACCTTTGATCAAACATTAAGGAATAAGACCTGCAGGTGCTAATAAGTGTGTATTACCACGCAATCTGCACAGAAAACCGATATTGCATTGCACGAACCATATTTGGTATTTCACAACTTTTATACCACGTTCAAAAAGATGTCAAACAGCAAAAATTATTCATATTATGATTAGTACAGAGGCCAGCACATCAAGCTACCCCAATGTGTCAAAGTTCTTTGATAGATTTACAACTTTATCACAAAACAATAAGGTTAATGTTCAATTGGTACAATTTAACACATTGGGGTAGCTTGATGTGCTTGCGTCTGTACTAGCCTAAATGTTAAGTATAATGCATTAACGGAAAGCAATAAGTTTATACGGTATATTTTATAATAACATTGTCACTATATTTATCATCATAATATACAAGTATATAATATCTTTCTCGCCGACCCATATCATTTTAAGTGAGTGTTTACGTGATCTCGTGCACGCGGTTTTACTCAAATAACTTGTTTATGAAAGTGGGTAAGAGTATGAAAACTCTTTACTCTTCCGCTGTTTTAAGATCCGCTTTTAAATAAAGCTTAAACTAATTTTTTACCATATTTAAATGACACAACTTTTTAATAATATTCCAAAGAACTGGTCAAAACTTACCACAGTAATGAGGTACCTATGTTTGTGTATTTGGTCAATATCTGTTATCTGTTGAGGTATTTTTTCCATTTTTATGAATCGTACTAATATAAAAAATGTATAGGTTTGTGTAGATGTATCTATGTTTATTATTCTGTCTTGCTTAAGAGGGTGCATCCTAAAAGTTGGCAACGTCGTAAATAGCTGTCAAATATTTACCTGTTTCGATTAATTTGGAAATAATACTGTATGGAAATAAGAAATTTGGCTAACCAATTGACTAGAATATTAATAATGAATTGCAATTATAACATTGAATTTGATGTTTGTACCCGTTTTAGGTGAAAAAAAGGCATTTGGAAAGTTACCAAATACTTTTTTACATCTAAAACTAACTATTCGGTGTTACGATATTAATTATTGCAATTCATAATCAATATTCTAGTTCGCTAGTTAGCCACATGTTTTATTTCCATACAGAAATATTATCAAATTAATCAAAACAGCGAAATATTTGACATCTATTTGCGACGTTGCCAACTTTCAGAATAAACCCTCTTAAACTACTAAACGGATTTTGATGAAACTTAACAGTATTATAGCTTTTAGTTCTGAATAACACACAAGCTATAATTCATAAAGATGAGAACGAAAATAAAGCCATGATGGCCCAGTGGTTTAGGCCTCGCCTCTTGTGCACTAGGTTGTGGGTTCAAACCTGGGCAAGTACCAATGTGAGTTTTTCAATTCATACGTGCTTACTAAATTTATCGTGGTCATCACTGACATCGGTGAAGGAAACATCGTGAGGAAACCTAGACTTATAAATTAGGTAATATAAGGCTGAAATGGCCAACCTGTCTTGAGCAAGCGTGGTGATTAATGCTCATGCCTTCTCTGTATGAGAACAGGCCTTTGCCCTGCAGTGGGACAGTAACAGGCTGTTATTATTTATTATTACATACGTGGACAAACTCGCAGGTGTTATTTAGTAAGTTAAGTCGGTAAAGAATATGTAGATAAGGAGAAATATGAATCATTCTGCATTTAGTTCCCAATAGTCTTATCTTATATACCTATGCTTCTAGCAATTGTATAGTAATAATTAGCTAGTGCTAAGTTCCATTACCATTTAATTCACTTAAGAGTGTGCGCAGGCGCATCAGTAAATCTTGAATGCGCGAATCACGACAATCACGACATTATAAATTACGCTGTGTTTACCAGAGTGCCTTAAAATAAACTCATATAACAAACATAACATCACGCCTTTATTTTTTGAAGGGTTTGGCAGAGGAGTACATACTTACTTATAAAACCCCCACATTCGCCAGTTACGTTCCATTTATTAGGGGGCGAGCCTATTGCCATCAACCGAGTAATCATCTTGAAACCGGTCTGAGCTGCTTTAGATGGTAAAACCCAATAACACGTTGTCAAAGCCGGGAATCGAACGCAGAACCTCATGCTCAGCAGTAGCGTTTAGCGACCACCAGACCAACGAATTAGTTTAGAAGAATTTCAATGAGAATAACATAGTTTGAACTTATACGGTACGAACGTAAACGAAGCAAAATAAGTATCTAGGGATCATAGCAGATGTCGTTCTGTAGTTTCTGCCTACCCCCGTGGGAAAAAGGCGTGAGTTTCTTTTTTTTTTTTTAATAAAAACGTTGCCCCACACTAGGAATTTCTCCTGTGTCGTGGGTGCGTTTACAAACATTTAAAGTCACATACACAAACAGCCAGACCCGGAAAAACTACCTGTAGGCCATACAAATATTTGTTCCGTGTGGGAATCGAACCCACGACACGCGGCGCGGCAGCCGATCGCTCAGCCACTGCGCCAACCGTGCCGTCAAATTTATATATGTATGATAATAATTGACTCGCCAGGGACTTCCAAATGGATATCATTGTAGCCTCACTAAGTATATGTCGCACGGAATTGTCAAATTTATTTATCGCCGATATCCGTAAGATAAGATTGGGTTTCTTGCAAAATGCGACACGAAGAAAGATAAATTGTACTCAGAAAATTAAATGTAATGATAAATAGAGTTCCTAAAATACTATATTGAATCATATACAGCAAAATGGGGTGAATCGAAACGTCAGGGTGAATCGAAACGCCAGGCTGAATCGAAACAAAACTTTATTTGAGATTTTAACGTTGATTCAATATTATTTATTACTGACAAGATGCTGGACATGATTCATTAAAATTCGGTTTCAAGTCTAACCGGATGCAGCTGAACACCAGTCTTTCAAATGGAGCGACTGCCCATTTGAAAGACCGTTACTGATGACACAATACTCCTTAGGTAAGACTGGCCCCAGACTTTCAGGCTTCTGACTACCCGTAAAGACACAAACGGTTTAACGTGCGTTCTGATGCACGGCGGAATTTTGCACAAAACAAGAACAGGGTTTTGACGACACGGTTGGCGCAGTGGTTGAGCCATCGGCTGCTGCGCCGCGTGTTGTGGGTTCGATCCCCGCACGGAACAAATATTTGTATGACCTACAGGTAATTGTTCCGGGTCTGGCTGTTTGTGAATGTCAGTTTGAATGTTTGTAAACGCACCCACGATACAGGAGAAATTCCTAGTGTGCGGCAACAAAAAAAAAAAAAAAGAAAAAAAAGGGTACCCTGGGACAAAAAAATAACCTAAAACACTAGGGGCCCGAAGACTGCCAGGGTTGCGAGATATCCGAAAGAGTTACCGTGACTGAGAAACAAAACGGACAGGATACGGATAGGATACGGATGGGTTTTAGTCAGTAAAAGTCTGACACGCCCGTTCCACCCAGAACGGGAGAAGTCATTGAACGATATCTGATCCTTAAAAAAAAAGACTGATAATATTTACACTAGAATACCGCTGAAATAGATACACTTTCGCTTCTTGTCACACAGGAACTAAGCAGTTACCGTGTGATAAGATTCATTAAACAAATCGCACAGGATAGAGCTCGTTATATCATGAGTAATTGTTATTTATTATGTTTTCCTACAAGATAAGAAATACCTAGGTATAAGAACTATTAGTAATGCACGCACACGTTGCATACGTCCCTTGTGTTTATTACCACGTGCAATAACAAACTATCGAGTTACACGTTGAGCAGTATTTATCGAGTCGCGGCGATGTAGGGAACTGTGTTAAACATAACATAATATCACGCCTGTGTGTGTGTGCACAAATATGGCCTCAGCCAACCCCTTCGAGGGATAAGGGGTTGGCTGAGGCCATATTTGTCAAGTTATGTTAAATTTGGGATAAGCTCGTCACACTATTCCCAAACCACTGCAACTCCTGAAAGCCAGAATCAATATTGGCGATCACCAGAAAAGCGTCGAGGCAATGAAGCCCGACGAGGCCTGGAGAAACGATTCCATTGTTTTGGATCGATCCAACAATGAAATTGATCAGAAAGGAACAGCGGAGGAGTTTGAAAAATACATAATTTCCACTTCACTCCATATCAAGCAGGAGACAGAACAGAGCACAGAGACTGAATTGGCAAAAAGGCACGTTTACAACTGGGATAAGCCCAGTTGAATAGCACCTCGGATTATAACGAACACTGATATTAATGGACCCTAAATTATTTATTATTATTTATTAATTATTGAGGACCTCTGACCAGGTGGGATGACGATCTAAGAAAGACTGCAGGCAGATGCTGGATGCGGCAAGCTGAAGACAGGGCGCTATGGCGCTCATTAGGAGAGGGCTATGTCCAGCAGTGGACTAGTATAGCCTGATGATGATGAAATTATTTATTGTGACATTAGATTTCAATAGTAGCTATGGAAAAAACAATTGAACGCACGGATATTTAATGTAGATTCTACAAGGTCCGTGTAGTAAACAACTCCGGATGCAACATACACTATCTAACATTATATTGTGATCAATATCTCTGCCAAAGAGGACACTCCCATAAGACACGACGAGCAGATTGTTCGTATTCACAGTCTGATGTAGAACATTGACACAAAGGTGATGGGACAAAATTGTAAGAAAGTAATTTACTATAACAAGTTGGCACACAGTGATCCACCTCTAGCCATGTTACAGTTTTGTTAAAGTCTCATTATCACAATATGTGACTTAAACATAATTGATAAAATGAGGGCTGGAGTCTGTTGCCACAAACCGCAGAAGTCCAGACTCCTGGCTGCTACTGACGAATTCGAGACAGAAAGACTAAATAGCACTTTAATCGACCCAGGTACCGTGTGTGTCCCCGGATAGTGGGTATAGGCTGCAGCCTATACCCACTATCCGGGGACACACACGGTACCTGGGTGCATGGGACTTAAACATAAATAGCAAATCGTGGGTGTACTACTGCTATACATCTGCCTAACCCTACGGGAAATACAGGCGTGGTGTTATGTGTTTCAAAGTTGAAGAGTCGTATGTGTCGCTTCAACTATTTAACAATTCAAACACTATTAGTTTAAAATAACTATAATTTCAGATGTCGGTGGAAAAAATAAATCTAACGAAGCAACCAAAGCTACCGTCTTTGACTGTTTTGCGCTTTTTTAGTGGATCAGTTAATAATTTATTTAAGTTACAATAGCCTAATGTGAACTGCTTATCACTTTTTAATTCGGTCAATCATCTCCTATTTCCTAGACTTAGGCGTGGATTAGATTTTTTTTTCAATTTTCAATCGTACCAACTTTGAGGTATACTCTGTCCGGTAAAAAAGATAATTATCGAAATCGGACGTCCAGCATTATTTATTTTCGTAATAAAGTTGAAACGCTATCAAAGAAATTTGACAGATTGGGGTAGGTAGATGCGCTGGCCCCTGTACGTGTCGGATTAACAGAACCTCCACCATTTTTTTTGTCGGTTATAAATGAATTGGGTTTAAGTTTATTGTAGTAAAGTTAATAATAGGTCTTTACCTATGAAATTGCTGTTTTGTATGAAAAAATTTAAATGAATTTTTTTCATGTATTTTTTATTTGTATTAATCGAAGTAATCACCCATGCAATCAATGCATCTTTGCCAACGCAGTGGCAGTTTATTGATGCCCTTCTTAAAGAAATCAGCTGGACGGGAGGCAACAAATTCTTCAAAGGCATTTTGTACTGCCTCTCGGGTATTGAATTTTTTTCCCGCCAAGAAGTTATCCAAATTCTGGAAAAAGTAGTAGTCTGTAGGCGCAAGGTCTGGTGAGTAGGGCGGATGACGGAGAGCTTCCAACCCCAGTTCTTGCAACTTGGAGACCGTCTTCTGTGCAGTATGAGGTCGCGCGTTGTCGTGCAGGAGCAGCGGAGACGAGCGATTGACCAATGCTGGTTGGAGATGTGCCAGCTTCTCCATCATTGTGTTCAATTCTTCACAGTACACATCTGCAGTAATGCTCACCCCGTTTGGTAAGAAGTTGTGTGGAATCACACCGGCGCTAGACCACCAAACAGTGACCATCACTTTTCTTGGGGTAAGTTTTCGTTTAGGGCATTGTTTAGGTGCTGAACCAGGATCCAACCAACTTGCTGAGCGCTTGCGGTTATCAAACAGAATCCATTTTTCATCGCAGGTAACAATGCGGTTCAAAATTCCTTCATTTGTGTGTCTGTTGAGCAGTGCAAGGCACGTCTCGACGCGTACTTCGCGCTGGCGATCATTGAGTTCGTGGGGCATTTGTCAAGCTTTTTTACCTTGCCAATTTGACGCAAATGGACCAATATTGTTTTGACGCTAACGTCGAAAGCTGCTGCTAATTCAGCCGTAGATTGTGTATCATCAGCTTCCACAATCGCCTTTAATTCGTCATTGTCGACCGAAGTCTTCGGACGACCGCGAGGTTCATTTTTCAGGTCGAAATTTCCAGAACGGAAGCGAGCAAACCAATAACAGGTAGTGCGTTGGTTTGTAGTGTTAGCTCCGTAAACGTCGTTGATGTTGCGTGCCGCTTGTGCCGCGTTGCTGCCACGACGGTACTCATATTCCATAATTACTCGAATTTTTAACGTATCCATGATGACGAAAAAGATTTAAATGCGATGAAAATGTAACACTAATCAATAAACAAATGCCTACTTTTGGAAAAAAAAATCCATGTTTTTAAAATAAAATTAATTTGAAATTAGAATTCTTAGCCAAACAAAAAATATTTTGATTTGAAATGGCCAGTACTGCAGAACGGCAATTTCATAGGTAAAGACCTAATATTATTTATTTCATTAAAATTATACAATTATTAATATATGAAGAAATAAAATAAAATTAATAATCATAGGGCATCAAAAAATTCATCCGCATCGTTGTCAACGGGAAAAGTGCCCAGAAGGCTGGCAGCATTGCCACGTTGAATGGCAATGCTGATTCTTTGGCCAAAGAAAAGGCCAGCCCTCTGGTCACGTGAAGAGTCGACCAAACGTTACGCGATTTCTAGAAAAACTAAATGGGCACACTGACCCCATGGCCCTAGTGTTCAACCCCAAACGGCTCAAACATATAACTTCCAGTTAGGTTGTTGTATTTTATTGGGTTTTATGAAAATTCCACAATATTTTGTCTAAATTGCGTGTGCAGTCACTTGATAAAGAGTTTTTTATCTGA
This sequence comes from Phlogophora meticulosa, assembly GCA_905147745.2. Taxonomy (NCBI): domain Eukaryota; kingdom Metazoa; phylum Arthropoda; class Insecta; order Lepidoptera; family Noctuidae; genus Phlogophora; species Phlogophora meticulosa. The sequence continues at coordinate 17,908,717 of LR990519.1, forward strand.
GTGTTGTCGTGTTCCAAGTCAATCTAAAGATAATTCTAGGAAGAAAGCGCACATCTTAGAGATACCATCATTTGCGTATTGATAGGTTATCAGTTATCACACTAATATTAGAAATGCGACAGTTTGTCGGTACGTGTGTTTGTTTGGTACATCTTCACGCCGAAACGTTTGAATAGATTACATATAATTAAATTTGTTACGACGCGTCGTTTTTTACATACTTTTGGAAAATATATATCAATAAAACTTCTTTTATACCACAAAAATTATTTTTTTCTACTAATTTATATCCTTTAGAAAAGAAAAAGAACCTAAAATCGTCAAAATACCCCTATGTGCGACGGTGGCTCATGACCTGGATTAACAAATAGGCCATGTTTTATCCCAAAAGAACTTTGTATTCCCGTGGGATAGCAACGGCGTCTTATGCTAACTTTTAAACTGAGGATGACACCGCGGGGCGTAGCTAGTCTATATCTAACTAAACTAATATTATAAATGAAACGGAAAGATTTGATTGTTCGCCTTTAATGGATACACTCATAAACTACTTAATCGATTTTAAAATTCTTTCACCTTCACAAAGCTACATTATCAGAGAGTAACATAGGCTATATTTTATTTTCTAAGCTATGCTTTAAGGGGGTTGGAGGGGGTGTTAAAGTTGTAAGGGAAGTCGCGGGAAAAGTGCTAGTAAATAATATAATAATAAATAAATAATGCCGGACAATCCACACAGTATCATCTAGCCCCAAGCTAAGCAGGGCTTGTGTTATGGGTACTAGATGACTGATATACTTAATACAATACATTACATAGATAGATATTTTTATTATATATAGCAAATACCCAGAATACCCGGAAAAAATATTTGTAGATTGTACAAACATTTGTCCCAAGGCAGGAATCGAACCCGCAACCTTTTGCGTCGCAGGCGGTCCTTCGCCCGCCGCGCCACATCGGTCGTCAATATCTGCAGATTGTGTCCGCAATTCTAATCTGTGCCTGTCGAGATAATTGACCATGACATAATAGTTTTAGTCATATTCTTCCTTAAACGGATAAAGGCGATCCATGAATAAATATTCAATATATTTATTCATGGATCTATTGATGGTTTTAAAGGAAATTATAACTTTGTGATTAGGTTATTATTTATTATAGCTTGTACCTAAGTAGCGTCAGGGAAACATTGTGGTTTATTTTATTGATCTTTGGCCAATTTTAAATACTTAGGTACAGACGCCAGCACATCAAGCGATCTCAAAATGACAAATTTTCCCAATTCAACATGAACCTTATTCTTTTGTATTAAAGTTGAAAAGCTATCAAATAAATTTGACAGACTGGGGTAGCTTGATGTGCTCGCCTCTGCACCTACTCCCAATAGTCGTATTGGCCACACACGGGTAGATCTGTGTACTTATGTATAGTACAAGAATGAGACTCACTTGTTTATTAATTTACTTGAAACGTCATTTAGAACATTACGCCTATATTCCCTAAAGGATCATGCAGAGGTGCATCTATAGTGCACCCAAATGCCGCCATTTGGGATGAAATCTCGTGTAATAGGGGCGAGACATAATCTAGACTCCGGGCTGCTGATGTAAAATTCACCTGCTGTACTGCCACATATATGAATGAAGCGACATCATCATCATCTGCCTAGCCTATATGTGTATATAAATTGAAAAAGTCACTTTGGTTATTGCCAGAACTTGAACCCACTACCTCGCGAATAAGAGAACTACTGGGCCATCACAAAGTTTTTTTAAATCAATTTTTTTATTCGAAATCCTCTTGATGTGGGTAAAATATTGTGCCTAGAAATTCAATAAATGCATGGGACATATGTTGTTGATCTAGGTGCTGTAATTTTATTTAATATTAAAAAAAAAACTGTTGCTTGGGATCACAGTACGGTACCACTAAAAGTGTTACAACGTTTTCAAAGTTTACAAAGCGTACATTATGCCTAGAAGAGGCCCACATAGTCCCGGTACAGTATCCTACATTCGCACACTGTTATCAGCTACTTACTTACGGCACAAAGAAAATATGGCTGCTTCGAAGAAAACAAAAGTAATAAACCTATTGTTTAAGTGGCCGATAAAACCGCTAATCAAACGTAAACTATTTACACAATCCGAGTTGTGGAAACGAATCCAATAATACTACCTACTATGTACTTACATACGTACAGCATTAAAAAATAATAAATTAAAATAAGTGTGTGAGAGATGATATTATTAATAGAATGGACGATGACGGCTAATAGATCTCTATTAGCCGTCATCGTCGTCATTTTTCTTACATTCATCTGAATGTAAGAAAAAGACATGCTGTGTTGACCCCAAATAAATTGGGATAAGAGCAGGAGGATGATGATAGTAAAACCAAAATAGTTATACCAGCTTATTGCTGTCCCTCAAAGGCCTCTTCTCATACATAGAAGGTACGAGTATTAATCACCACGCCTTCACAAGGTGGGTTAGCGATTTCAGACTTCTCATCATCTGCCTAGCCTTTTCCCAACCATGTTGGGGTCGGCTTCCAGTCTAACCGGATGCTGCTGAATACCAGTATTTGCCATGGAGCGACTGTCTATCTGACCTCCACAACCCAGTCACTGGGCAACACGATACCCCTTGGTTGACTGGTTATCAGACTTTAGGGCCTCTGACTACCCGTTACAACTGTCAAAGATCTACAAATGACAGCCGGGGCCAGCGGCTTAACGTGCTTTCCGAGGCACGGAGGAGTCTCGATATGTAATCATCGGTCACCCATTTCTTTTTTTTTCTTTTCTTCTTTTTTTTAAAACGTTGCCCCACACTAGGAATTTCTCCTGTATCGTGGGTGCGTTTACAAACATTTAAACTCACATACACAAACAACCAGACCCGGAACAACTATCTGTAGGCCATACAAATATTTGTTCCGTGCGGGGATCGAACCCGCGACACGCAGCGCAGCAGCCAATCGCTCAGCCACTACGCCAACCGTGTCGTCAAAATTTATGATCCAGAAACACAGATCCCTAACTATAATAATAATAATAATCGTTTATTTATAAAAAGGGCACATTTAGAATAAATTTCTTAACAATTAAAATAGAACACAATTTCTTATTTGCCTGAACTAGGTTGAACTAGGTTTGCTGAACTCGATTTATATTATCGTTATAAACGACTAATAAATAAGGTGTGTAATATTATTATTGTTAAGAATGGCGCGTGACGCGGCGGCCATGCTCTCAAATTGTAGATTACATTGCCAATAAGGACCTTGACCCAGTCATATTGTAGTACTTACGTATTGCAAGTATTACTTATTGGCTTTGTGTGATATCTTTATCCTATCAATTCAGAATTTTTGCGACGTTTAAGGGAAGATAGACGTTATTGTTGGAAATGTATAATGGCAAATATGAAAATAAATAGTAAATAAATAAATTAATAATGCTCCTAGTCACCTAGCCCCAAGCTAAGCAGTGCTTGTGTTATGGGTACTAGATGACTAATATACTTAATACGAGTACAATACATTACATAGATAGATATTTTTTATTATACATAGTAAATACCCAGAACACCCGGAACAAATATTTGTAGATCGTACAAACATTTGTCCCAAGGCGGGAATCGAACTCGCAGCCTCCTGCATCGCAGGCGGACCTTCGCCCGCCGCGCCACATCGGTCGTCGAAAAAAAATCGTTTGCGGAAGTACCTAACACAAACAAATTTTTGCTTAAAAAGTACTACGGATATAATGGTCTTACCACCATTATACCCGCTTATTTAATTCCATTTTTGCCGACTGCCTCGTTGGTCGGAAGCGCTACTGCTGAGTATGAGGCCTGGCTTCGGTTCCCGGGTCGGGAAACGTTTTATTGGGTTTTATCATCTGGAAATTCTAAATATCAGCCCGGAGTCTGGATTTGTGCCCGGTCTATGGCAATAAGCTCGCCCTATATTACATGGGTTTAAACATCTGAAGAAATGTGGATATTCAATATGTACGCATTTTTTTTTATTTTTTTTATTCTTTTTTTATTTAAAAAAAAACGTTGCCCCACACTAGGAATTTCTCCTGTATAGTGGGTGCGTTTACAAACATTTAAAATCACATACACAAACAGCCAGACCCGGAACATCTACCTGTAGGCCATACAAATATTTAATCCGTGCGGGGATCGAACCTGCGACACGCAGCGCAGCAGCCTATCGCTCAGCCACTGAGCCAACCGTGTCCTCAAAACTTTGCCCAACCCTTCGGGGAATACAGTCGTGGCGTTATGTTATTTTACCGCCAATGTTGAGGTTACCCACACCATGATATCACAAAACTATTGTGTTAAAATTATAATTATGTTGCTGTGCCCTTACCGGGTTTCATGTTGGAACTTACCTACTTTTAACACCGATACAACTTATTAATACATGAAAAAAGAAATTAAATAAAAAATCACAGGGCATCGAAAAATTCATCCGCATCAATGTCAACGGCAAAAGTGCCCAGAAGGCTGGCAGCATTGCCACGTTGAATGGCAATGCTAATTCTTTGGCCAAAAAAGGCCAGCCCTCTGGTCACGTAACGAATCGACCAACCGCTTCGCGATTAGAAATGTAACCTTTTAACACCTAAATGTACACATGAATGTAATAAAGAGATTTGGTTTGATCCTTTCTAGATCTAATAGACACTTTTGGTAAATAAAAAAAATACAGTGACAATAATCAGTGATGCTACCTAAGTATATTGACGCACAACAGTTCGTGAATTTCATGGGGGAAATATGTAGGCCGTCATGTAGTAGGTAACCGCTTTACCTGCATCGAATTGGTGACTCAATAATTTGCAGCTTAGGTTTCTGCCGACCGCAAGCCCTACGTGACCGTCCACAGCTTGCTTTGAGTGCCTAACATTGTTATTACATGAATATTCTTCATTTTGTTAAGTATATAAGTGGTTATTTTGAGATATATAAAGTTTTGTGGTCTGAGTTTGAGTGCCTAGTGTGTTTTCCCCTCATTGTCTTTATCTGTGGTTTGTCCCTGGCCTTTGTGTCCAATTAGGTGCAGGCGCCAGTACATCAAGCTATCCCAAACTGTCAAATTTTAACAATCAACATGAACCTTATTTGTTTGTAATAAAGTTCAAAAAGTATCTAAGTAATTTTGACAGATTAGGGTAGCTTGATGTGCTAGCCTTTGGACCTAACCGTGTGGTCAAGTAAATACAAGATTTTAATTTAAAAGAAGCAGAAATATAACCAGTTGGTTTGGGTTTCAAGCAAATGTGGGTCCTGTCGTGTATTTAGAAAAACTACTGTGTAGCCTTTTCCTAACTATATTGGGGTCGGATACGAGTCTTATCTGATGCAGCTGAATACCAGTATTTTATATGGAGTGACATCCACAAACCAAATACTGAGGAACATAATACCTTATACCTATAGGCTTCATTTTTCTCATCCCGTTTGTTTTGAATTGATTAGCAATTCACACAAACGACTTCTCAATCCATCTGTTTTGTAGATCATTACAGCCCCATACCTTCGTTACCATATCTTAGACTCAAAACCACGACCATCTTCAGACACAAAAGCTGTTCAAATCACAGACAGTACAGTGTCCCTAAATGAGTAACTGTAATTCTTTATAAGAATTAAGGTTCATAAATCTCTTAAAACGACTAACACTTCTCCCGCGACCGTAGCCGCGTCTTTAACAAAGTTTAACATCCCCTTTAAAAAGTAGTTTTGTAAATAAAATATAGTCTATGTTACTCAGCGATAATCATCATCTGCCTAGCCTTTTCCCAACTATGTTGGGGTCGGCTACCAGTCTAACCGGATGCAGCTGAATACCAGTATTTTACATGGAGCGACTGCCTATCTGACCTCCACAACCCAGTTACTGGGCAACACGATGCCCCTTGGTAAGACTGGTTGTCAGACTTTCAGGTTTCTGACTACCCGTAACGACTGTCAAAGATCTACAAATGGCAACCGGGACCAACGTGCAACGGCTTAACGTGATTTCCGAGGCACGGAGGAGTCTCGATATGTTACGAACGGTCACCCATCCACAGACTGACCTCGGCAAGCGTAGCTTAACCTTCGATCAACCCGTGCGGCTGTTTTTATTTAGCCACGAGCTCCTCAGCGATAATGTACCATACAAATGGTCAAAGAATTTTTGAAATCGGACCAGGAGTTTTTTAGTTTATACGTTACAAATCTCTAAAAAATACTCTTTCTATTATTAGTGTAGATGACATAGCAACTGCCAGTCTTAATGGTCTTAGGTTTTAAGCCACGCAGCCTACATCCCAAACCCGTTTCCATATCTATCTATCTCATAAACTTTAGTACATTAGCATGCACACCGGTATTCCGACCGCTTTTTACCGACAACACAAAGAAATGTCGCTTCTCTGCATAATAAGCGCATATTCGTAAAAAACGATTTTTCTACGTGAGCATCATACTTAAGTTGGTTCTTAGCTGTGAGGTGCAAAACTGTTGTATATTGTTTTAATATAATAGCCTTGTTATTTATGTGCTTTGTAGATTTGGCGACGACCGATGTGGCGCGGCGGGCGAGGGTCCGCCTGCGACGCAGGAGGTTGCGGGTTTGATTCCCGCCTTGGGAAAAATGTTTGTACGATCTGATATAATGTATTGTATTAAGTATATCAGTCATCTGGTACCCATAACACAAGCTCTGCTTAGCTTTTGGCTAGATGATGCTGTGTGGATTGTCCAGTATTATTCATTTATTTTTAGATATTATTTATGTATTGACGTTAGCGTGTAGATATTTGAACTTTAATTTAGCTTTAGCGGTTGGATTACAGCCTGCTTTTCTGTGGGTTTTAAGAGCAGCATTGTCTAATGGCTAAGAATTGTCTTTCGTTGCGATTCGCTTAATTAACTTGAAATCCTCAGATACTAATCATAGTTTGGTAGGAAAGAAATATCGCGTATAAAATCTCCCAACTCAGTCCAAATCTTGAGTGCAATACTTCTTAAATTTTGTCGTTTTTTGGAGATCTCTTAGTGTGATTTGTGCTATCAACAGATCCAGTGGGTGCAGTACATTCTATATACCTAGCTTATCTTTCGAGACCTTCAACAACAGTAGTAGCTTCACTCCATTCATATCTAACGTCAATTGTTTATCAAACCGACCTGCCATTTATGACTCTTGATTGGCATAAGAAGGCATTAAGTTGTCTCGTTCCATACTACACTCACGTTTTTATCTTAGTCCTCATAAATTCTTGTTGGCAATACATTCGGTTAATCCTCGAATATATTGCTTTTATCAGTTTCACCGTTTTTGGAGGTGGTTGGTTTATGCTTGGCGGTCTATTTGATCTGGTTTTTAATTGATGTTTTGGGTGCTAAACATTTTCGGTTATTTCTGACAACGTATGTTTCTCAGCGGGCGAAGGTCCGCCTGCGACGAAGGCGGTTGTCGATTCCCGCCTTGGGATAATGTATGATCTACAAAGATTTGTTCCAGGTGTTCTGGGTATTTGCTTTGTATAATAAAAAATGTCTATCTATGTAACGTATTGTATATCAGTCATCGTATCGTGTAGTATATATGTATAGTATCGTATTGTGTATATTGTATATCAGTCATCTAGTACCCATAACACAAGCTCTGCTTAGCTTGGGGCTAGATGCTGCTGTCAGCCTGCAGCATGCCTTCTTTTTCTATATTTACATTTTTATCTGCCCTCATCACAGTATACTATTTTCTATACTACAAGCTGCATTTACTATTTTCCTATACAAGTTAGTGGTTAGGTTACACAATTTATTGAATGAATGATTTATGGAAATTCTTTAGAATTTTGAATTAATTAATCATTGGGAGTGTAGGATTTTCCCTGACCCAACGCATCGACTGTCTTTTCCTTAAGTTTTATTTGAGTTTAATTAAGTGCGGGTAACAAGGTAAGAACTAACTAAAGTATTTGTTTAGTTGTAGATTCAGTATGAAAACTTAATTTCATGGATAGATTATTTACTCATTTAGAAAATACCCAAGGCATTAAGTCCGTCTTCGTACGGTTATTTTTGCATGTGCATAAAGTTTAATAAGTAAATACATTAGTACGGAACCAAAATTGCGTGAAGCAGAAGAATATGTATGTAACGTATGTTTTGTATATATGTTAATAGTACATTGCAATCAACCAACATATCTTTTCTTCTTGTCTATTCAAGTGCATCCAAAGGTTGTATGTAAGAGATAGCTTTTAGCGATAAGGCCGTCCATTGTAACACCCTGTGTAGCTGTTAAAGTATTTGTAAGTTTACAATAAAAAGTATTCTATTCCATTTTTTTTCCTTATCCTATATTGTCCCACTGCTGGGCAAATGCCTCCCCCATAGCTTTCCAGTCCTCTCTCTGTACGGTTTTCTCCAGCCAAGCTTTCGCAAACGCGTCTAAGTCGTCACGACAGCGTTTTCTAGGCCTTCCTCGGCGACGACGCCCGTCTTCTGGCACCCACTGCGTAACGCCAGAGCCTCGTTGGTCGAAGCCAGGGTATACGACGAGCAGGTGAGGTTGGCTTGAGTTCCTCGGCTGTTATAGGGAACTCCTTATACCTTTTATTCTAATATACGTTAAGTAATTTATTGGTAGTAGTAGTAGTAGTACCAGCCTATTACTGTCCCACTGCTGGGCAAATACCTCTTCTCATAACGAGAAGGCACCAGCATTAATCACCACGCTTGCTCAAGACGGGTTGGCGATTTCAGACTTTATTAATTGTATAAGTCCAGGTTTCCTCACGATGTTTTCCTTCACCGATGTCAGTGATGTCCAAGATAAACTTAGAAAGTACATATGAATTTAAAAACTCACATTGGTACTTGGCCAGGTTTGAACCCACAACCTCGTGTACTAGAGGCGAGGCCTAAACCACTGGGCCATCATGACAGTTTATTGGTAGATCAAGCTTTAATTATTGGACCTTGGCTTGACATTGGACGACACGGTTCGCGTAGTAGTTAAGCGATTGGCTGTTGCGCTGCGTGTCGCGGGTTCGATCCCCGCACGGAACAAATATTTGTATGGCCTACAGATAGTTGTTCCGGGTCTGGTTGTTTGTGTATGTGAGTTTAAATGTTTGTAAACGCACCCACGATACAGGAGAAATTCCTAGTGTGGGGCAACGTTTTTTATTAAAAAAAATTGGATGTAGTTGTAATTTTACTGTAATTATAAGGAAAATCGATCAATATTCCTATATGGAACTGGTTCAAATGATGGACAATGGTTTGTGAGAGTCCGTAAACACCATTGTCACCTTTACCGTATTTGTTACACAGTGTGTTATTCGAAAAATCCCGAATGCGTAAGCGACAGTGATGCATTTTGTTTGTTTTCCTCATGGCTGGGTCTCCTGGAGGATCTACATCTAGGTAATAGGTATATTTTACTGGGGAGTTGGTTACGCCAATTATTCTTCTCAGCAAAAACACTAGGAAGTGGTGAAGGATGGGCGTTTCGGGTGTCTGTCTATTGTAAGTTTGAAAAGTGCTGATTCTCAGTCTAAATTCAATAAATTAATTTTGATTCGATTTTGATTTGATTGCAAGAAGAGTTGGTCAAGATTTTTGAAAACCGTAGCATGTATCATCGTACAAATAAATAAAACTGAAATATCTGTTTGTTATGTGAAAAGAACGCTGAAAGAACTTTCATATGCATTTTTTGTAAAGAAGCTTTTTACTAAATGCACTTTAATATTAAGGTACACCTATATAAGTATATGATAGTTAACCAAAAAATAACAGTTGAAATTTTATTTGTTTTTTTTGTATGTAATGTCTAAAACAGCTGGACTTTGAGGGAACTATAACCGGCAGATAGCTGAGGTTAAGCTATTTTTATTTTTTGAAAAAGATTTACGTTTTTTTTTGTTGTGTTTTGTTTTTGTTTCGAACCATTACCCAAAATCTGGCATACATTTTTTTGACGTGTTCGATGCTAGCAAACTTAGATTGCGAGACAAATCTAACGATACATAACGTGGTAAGACAAACATGCATTGGACCTTGTAAAAACAAAATTGTAACATATTTTTGATAGTCGGTTAAAACCAGGGTTTATTGGAAAAACAGTATAAATAAATATTAAATAAATATTGCTGGACAATCCACACGGCATCATCTAGCCCCAAGGTAAGCAGAGCTTGTGTTATGGGTACTTGATGACTGATATACTTAATACAATACATTACATATATAGATATTTTTATTATACATAGGAAATACCCAGAACACCCGGAACAAATATTTGTAGATCGTACAAACATTTGTCCCAAGGCGGGAATCGAACCCGCAACCTCTTGCGTCGCAAGCGGACCTTCGCCCGCCGCGCCACATCGGTCGTCAAGTATGCCTAGTAGGTACAGACTGCTGGCCCAAAATGACGATTTTTCCTGATTGAAACATGAACCTTATTTCTATTGCAATACATTTAAAAATCTATCAAAGAAATTTGACACATTCGGGTAGCTTGATGTATTGGCCTCTGTACGAATGCTTGACGCAAACGTCAATTCGATCGTTTTTGAAATTTAAAATTTCTGTTTTCGAATATAACTTTTTTTATTTTATTTCCAGTGCATGTCCCTAAAAATGTTTTTTTCTTTTCCATTTCCTGGCTTGACAGTTTACTTTTGCTTATTTAGTTAAGTTGTATCTTTTTCCTCGCCAAGAGTCATGTGATTGGAAGCTCGAAGGGGTTTATACCAGTTAATTGCATTGTACCTAAGTGATTTATAATAATTCCACGAATTTATACTCCATTTACCTGTTAGCTTTTCCATCCAGGTGTTTAATATTGTTAACCTAAGTGGTATGGTACAGAAATCAATAGTTGCTTCAACAATTATGTACTTATGTGTTGTTGTTGGCTGTTAAGAGAACGGTAGGTAGTGTAGAACCTTTATGAATATTCATACGTTTATAGCGTGTTATTACATAAACACAAATTCATATTAAGAATAAAAATAAATTGACGGACAACCGTCCGCTGACGGCCCTTTTTAGATGTACGAGTACTCATCATCATCCTCATCATCATCCTGCCCTTATCCCATTTTATTTCGGGTCGGCGCTGCAAATTTTCTTCTTACATACATTTCTTACATTCTTCATACATCTCTATTTGCCGTCATCTCAAGAGTCACCTCTTTTTTAGCCATATCATCTTTTACACAATCCATCCATCTTTTCTTTGATCTTTTATTATTATATTTAAGTATTATAAAAATAAATATTGGAATCAAACCTATCATTATAAATTACGATCATCAATTATAATACGCTTTAAATGAATAAAATGGTACCTAAGGAATGGTGAGGATCCTATAATACGTCGATGAATTGTGTTAAAGAAAACCTGGACTTGTTACATAAGAAGACACTGTGTCGACCACTTAAGCATAAGAATATGATGATGACGATTGACTACATGCCAATTTCAATAACGTAATAATCTCAATCCAAATCTAGGGATCGATCTTTGTTTGTATTGTAACCAATCATTGGCCGAGTTTGTAATCTGTAACCCTGAGAGGGCCTATCAGAAGCAGCCAGTTTCAGATCGCAGATCGAGATACGTTATTGAATTTGGCCTTAAGAGATTAAATTAAATGTTCATTCACAGTCAACATCTGCCTAGCCTGTTCCCAACTATGGGGTCGGCTTCCAGTTTAAACAAATGCAGCTGAATACCAATATTTAACATTGAGCCGCCTTTCTGACCTGCGCAACCCAGTCCCCCAAGCAAAAGGATTAATCAATAAAATAATAATAAATAAAACTTATTGCATAAAAACGATTACAAAAAGTGTACATTTAGCTAACAGTAGTAAATTTAAAATTTCATTCTGACTAGGTAGGATGACGGTCTGCGAAAGACTGCAGGCAGATGCTGGATGCGGCAAGCTGAAGACAGGGCGTTATGGCGCTCATTAGGAGAGGGCTATGTCCAGCAGTGGACTAATATAGCCTGATGATGATGATGATTATGATGAGTAGTAAATTTCCTATACAATTATAGTGCCTAATAATAAACTAGAGCTAGAATATTTTTATTACAGGTGCATGTATGATTGTTCGGAGTTAGAATGCCCCTAGTAGATAGTATAGTATAGTAGATACCCCTTGGTAAGTCATGGTTGTCAGATTTGCGGGCTTTTGACTACCCGTAACGACTGTCAAAGATGACAAATGACAGCCGTGACCAACAGCTTAGCGGCTTAACAACGTAGACAAAATAGTAATTAACTTTAAAGTAGTTGATTTGGCCATGTAATATAATGTACAGATAGTTATCGAATCAGATACTGTTGGGCAGGTAACGGTGTGTAAGCAGGTGCGCCGAATTTTCATGAAGGAGATGACTTGCAACTTTGTGGTTCTATGACTTCGTAGACGTAGCGAATTAGGTCATCATTTGCTTAGCCTTTTCCCAACTATGTTGGGGTTCGGCTTCCATTCTAACCGGACGTGGCTGAATACCACTATTTTACATCGAGCGACTGTCGATCTGACTTCCGGAATCCAGTAACTGGGCTACACGATACAACTTGGTAAGACTGGTAGTCAGACTTTCAGGCTTCTGATTACCCGTAACTACTGTCAAAGATCTGCAAATGCCGTCCGTGACCAACGGCGTTAACGTTCTTACCGAGGCACGCAGGACTCCCGATACGTTACAAGCCGTCACTCATCCACAGACTGACATCGGTAAGCGTAACTTAACCTTCGATCAGCCCGTGCGGCTGTTTTATTTAATGGGTCATCAATCGTAGCGAATTAGGTATCGTCCTAATCGAGTCATCAGTAAAAATTGTTAGTCTCGCTAAAGTGTTCACCAATATGTCTGCATGTGATAATTGCACTGCGCACCCATTTTTTATCACTGTTCTACTTCACGCCAATAACTGCTAGTTTTATTGTTGATTAGTTAATCAATTTTGTGGTATTACATAGTTCATTATTCCTTTATCCGCTTGTGATAACGTTATCAATGAATCGCCGCACCTTTCTCAATAATCGAGTGTTTATTCGATAACCTTGGTGGGAAGGTGCGGTTACAAATTTTATTGGAATGGTTTTAGTATTGATATCTCCACCTGTAGAATTAGTGATCAAATGATTGTCACTTTGCCATTAGTAGGTATTATCCTTAGCACGGTAGTTATAATAGGGATGAAGCCTGGGTCAAAAAAAGGGAATTAAATTAAGAATATTTAGTCCGACAGTCAGTTAAAAAAAAATTGGACGTGTATTTTTTGCTTTATCATATTAATAAAAAATGCATCAAAGATGGGGGAGTGGGGACTCGCTACGTCACATCTGGGTATAAAATCTACTTACGTGTGACGTCACGCTAGACTTCAACTCAATGTATTGACGCAGTCCTTTGTTTACGTAAAAAAGAAAAATTACGTGTCCAATGTTTTTAAATAATCTACCGGACAGACAAAAAGCTATTTTTTTGACCGCATCCCTACTGAAAGGTTTTCTGCAACAAACGTGTTATCGCGATAGCCTGAATGCATTAAATGTGTATGATTTTGATTTGATAATGTTCCAATAATTTCAATTTAAGTTTTACCGTTTCCTACTTCAAAATGCTGAATCATCCGTTGAAATATAGTTCAGTGATTCATTCTGAGTATTTTTCCAAACGATTTATCGTATTCCATATAGCAACCCGGAGCCAGGAATTTTGCCCGGTTGTTGGCAATAAGCTTGCCCCCTATAACATGGGGCTTGAACACATTGCGGGTGTACCATGTGCGTGGGGTACAACTCTGCTTCATCCTTCAGGGAATATAGGCATCTAAGCTAATCAATTTATAACTACATAATACAGTTAAGGGTATCTGGATGCAATCTTTCGTAAATTCAAAAAGTGTAGAGAACTAGAAGATCATAGACGTTGACCTATTCTATGTATCGACAACAGAAAGTAGATTGTGGAGGGTCCATACAAGATTTTAAAAGGAAGGAGGAAAGACGCTGCTTTTGACGGCACGGTTGGCGCAGTGGCTGAGCGATCGGCTGCTGCGTTACGTGTCGTGGGTTCGATTCCCGCACGGACCAAATATTTCTATGGCCTACAGGTAGTTGTTTCGGGTCTGGCTGTTTGTGTATGTGAAATTAATAAATGTTTGTAAAACACCCACGACACTGGATAAATTCCTAGTGTGGAACTAAGTTTAAAAAAAAAAAACTATAATAACGATGAACAGTGATGATGAAGGCTAGTTGTTTCATATTAAAAAATGAAGTAGTCCTACGATAGGTATTTCATCATCATTGGCCTTGCCTTTATCCAACTATGTTGGGATCGGTGAAATAAAGCGACAGCCTATCAGATTTTCACAACCAAGATTCTGGGTAACGTAGCCTGTGGTAATACTGGAAGTCGGATTTATGGCGGATCTTCTTCAGACGGCTTAGAAACGCGCTAGGGTGTGTGTTATGTGTGTCATGGTGTGGAAGTGAATGTGTGTGAGTAGTGGGTGAGGGTAAGCGTGGGAGTGAGGGTTGTACCCACACATTATACAGGTGGAAATTAACCTAGAGTTATTTATTATCCTGAAGGAGAAAAACGCAAACGAATGAAAAGTTATAGAGTCCTTATCATTCTGTCGAGCTCGTAAAGAGGCTATAACGACGTCTACTTAAACCGCTGTTAATAACTATATTATTTATAGTGATGACATAATAACGCTTACGGATGATGACTTTTATGAATCTCGGGCTGACAGTAAGTACGATTTGATGATGTATTCGAGTTGTATGAGTTATGAGTGTCTTTTGTAATAGAATTTGGCTGTTTTTTTTTTTTTTAATTTGCAAATTTATTTTAGCACGGTGACGGGGATCTTCTTTAATCTCCTTACGTTTTCTTCTGTGTTTAAAGCGCAGTTCAGAGTATGCTTTTTTTTTTTTTTTTTTTTTTTTTTTTTTTTTTTTTTTTTAAAAAAACGTTGCCCCACACTAGGAATTTCTCCTGTATCGTGGGTGCGTTTACAAACATTTAAACTCACATACACAAACAGCCAGACCCGGAACAACTACCTGTAGGTCATACAAATATTTGTTCCGTGCGGGGATCGAACCCACAACACGCGGCGCAGCAGCCGATGGCTCAACCACTGCGCCAATCGTGTCGTCGTGCTTTACTATTTTGGTATGTATATGTAGTGTGAGATATTGTGTCATCTCTTTATAACTTAACAGGGTGGAAGGGAATCGACGCTAAAACTGATACCATCGAGTCATCATCATCATCATCATCATCAGGCTATATTAGTCCACTGCTGGACATAGCCCTCTCCTAATGAGCGCCATAGCGCCCTGTCTGCAGCTTGCCGCATCCAGCATCTGCCTGCAGTCTTTCGCAGATCGTCATCCCACTTAGTCAGAGTCAGATATACCATGAGTACAGAACATGAATCTGGACAGCCCAGCGTTGAAATTTTTCATCAGTTATTTTCTCCTTTTTACATTTTTGACTGATGTGTTTTACTTAAAACAATAAGGCTAGTATTTCCGTCATCAATTTTGTTCTCATTGTTAAGCTCAAAACTCATTATATAAAGACTATCGTGAAAGTCGTGTTTTTAACATTTAGTTTTAAAACTAGTAATTAAGTATATACTTGTCATTGGGAAACAACACATGGACATTTAACAATTGACTATCAATAACCTATATTTGAAAATATCGTGAGGAAACCTGGACTTATATAATCAATATAAGTCTGAAATCGCCAACCCGTCTTGAGGAAGCGTGATGATTAATGCTCGTGCCTTCTCTGTATGAGAAGAGGCCTTTGCCCTGCAGTGGGACAGTAATAGGCTGGTACAAACCTATATTTGACAATTGATTTAAATAGTGAAGGTGACTCATTTAGCGCAGCGACTCATGGCGAATAGACATAGTCCTCTGCCAAGCCGGCGGGTTACTTGCATAATACACGATCAATGGCAATTGTTCAGTTTGACAATTCAACAACGTCGAGCTGACGAATTGTTCCAACATATGACGTTGTATGAATGGATTACGAATTCCTTTCAAAACCCTTAGGTATGTTATGCAATTGGGGCGCTGGTCTTAAGTAGGTTCAGAGGCCAGCACACAAAATTTCACGAAAATCGGTCGAGCCATTTCGGATGAGTTTAATTACAAACACCGGTGACACAAGAATTCTATATTTTAGAAAGATTATTCTGGTTGCCCATTCCAAAAGGTGGTTTCGTATGGAGAAGAATGGGTAACAAACTCCACATATACTATTTTAAATTAGCTATTTTTACAATATTTTGTATAGCTCTACACCAATAAAATAATTACCTATATGTGGAGACGATGCACCTACCAAGAATAAACCATCATCTGTCGGTCGGCTTCCAGTCTAACCGGGTGCAGCTGAATACCAGTATTTTACATGGAGTGACTGCCTATCTGACCTCCATAACCCAGTTACTAGGCAAAACGATACCCCTTGGTAAGACTTGTTGTCAGACTTTCGGCTTTTGATAACTCCTAACTACTGTCAAAGATCTGCAAATGACGGCCGGGACGAACGGCTTAACGTGCTTTCCGAGGCACGGAGGAGTTTCTATTTAGCCACGAGCTCCCCCTATCTACCAAGAATAAAACTACTATACCAAAATAAGTATAAATTATTATAACTAAGCAAGCTTTTATCTAAGCAAGAAATCAAATAAGCAATGTTAAATATAAGATAATTAAATCAATTATAAATGAATAAATGGAATTGCAATATAATAAGTGAATGAATGGTAATACAAAATACTAATAATAGGTCTTTACCTATGAAATTGCCGTTTTGTATGAAAAAATTTAAATGAATTTTTTTCATGTATTTTTTATTTGTATTAATCGAAGTAATCACCCATGCAATCAATGCATCTTTGCCAACGCAGTGGCAGTTTATTGATGCCCTTCTTAAAGAAATCAGCTGGACGGGAGGCAACAAATTCTTCAAAGGCATTTTGTACTGCCTCTCGGGTATTGAATTTTTTTCCCGCCAAGAAGTTATCCAAATTCTGGAAAAAGTAGTAGTCTGTAGGCGCAAGGTCTGGTGAGTAGGGCGGATGACGGAGAGCTTCCAACCCCAGTTCTTGCAACTTGGAGACCGTCTGCTGTGCAGTATGAGGTCGCGCGTTGTCGTGCAGGAGCAGCGGAGACGAGCGATTGACCAATGCTGGTTGGAGATGTGCCAGCTTCTCCATCATTGTGTTCAATTCTTCACAGTACACATCTGCAGTAATGCTCACCCCGTTTGGTAAGAAGCTGTGTTGAATCACACCGGCGCTAGACCACCAAACAGTGACCATCACTTTTCTTGGGGTAAGTTTTCGTTTAGGGCATTGTTTAGGTGCTGAACCAGGATCCAACCAACTTGCTGAGCGCTTGCGGTTATCAAACAGAATCCATTTTTCATCGCAGGTAACAATGCGGTTCAAAATTCCTTCATTTGTGTGTCTGTTGAGCAGTGCAAGGCACGTCTCGACGCGTACTTCGCGCTGGCGATCATTGAGTTCGTGGGGCACCCATTTGTCAAGCTTTTTTACCTTGCCAATTTGACGCAAATGGACCAATATTGTTTTGACGCTAACGTCGAAAGCTGCTGCTGATTCAGCCGTAGATTGTGTATCATCAGCTTCCACAATCGCCTTTAATTCGTCATTGTCGACCAAAGTCTTCGGACGACCGCGAGGTTCATTTTTCAGGTCGAAATTTCCAGAACGGAAGCGAGCAAACCAATAACAGGTAGTGCGTTGGTTTGTAGTGTTAGCTCCGTAAACGTCGTTGATGTTGCGTGCCGCTTGTGCCGCGTTGCTGCCACGACGGTACTCATATTCCATAATTACTCGAATTTTTAACGTATCCATGATGACGAAAAAGATTTAAATGCGATGAAAATATAACACTAATCAATAAACAAATGACTACTTTTGGAAAAAAAAATCCATGTTTTTAAAATAAAATTAATTTGAAATTAGAATTCTTAGCCAAACAAAAAATATTTTGATTTGAAATGGCCAGTACTGCAGAACGGCAATTTCATAGGTAAAGACCTAATATATATATTTCATATTATATATATATTATTTTAAGTATAATGGTAATACTTAATATAATATGAAATATTTCAAGCATAAGACAATTTAATAAAGCGCTCTTCCTATCTCTTCTTATTTAAAAAAAATCTGTGCCCGACAAGGTGATGTTGCCATGATTGTTTCTATTAATATTTCTAATTTTTATTTTACCACCTGTAAGTGAACATCATGGATTGCAATAAATGATTTGATTTGATTTAACTAAGCAGATAGAGTTATAGAATACGTAATGATACCTACATATTCACTCTTGCTCCATAAGTAAGTCACGGGTTTTTGAAATACAAATAAATCTAGGTTACCATTGTCCTGTTTACTTTGCACAACCACATTTCCACTATAAATTAATTGTCTTTCAGAAATTAATATTTACATCATCTAAGTACTTATATGCCTAATATTTTGCGGTCCTTTTGACAATTAAGTACGTGCTGGGGTCGGTTTCCACTCTAACTGGATCTGACTTCCACAACCCATGTTTCGGGGTAAGACGATAACTTTGGTATGGTTGGTTGTCCGAGTTTCGGGTTTCTGATCACGACTGTCAAAGATCTACGATTGACAGCCAGGAGCAATGGCTTAGAGGGCTTTGCGCGGCACGAAGGAGTCTCTATTTTTAATTCACAGCCATAGGTTGACTTTGGCAACCGTAGCTTTACATCCGATCGACCTTGCAGCTGTTTTTATTAGCCGGGACCTCGCAGATTTTGAGACGCAGATAGGTCTCGATTTGTAATGGATGGTGATCCACTAACCAGCCATTGTAGCTTAACCGTTAATCGACTTCATCATCATCATCAGGCTATACTAGTCCACTGCTGGACATAACCCTCTCCTAATGAGCGCCATAGCGCCCTGTCTTCAGCTTGCCGCATCCAGCATCAATCGACTTGTGCTGCTGTTATTCATTCCGTCCTCGCTGCCGAGGCCCGTCGCGACGGAACCGTCAATGTCCTCCTCCGGACCCCTTGCTCAAGGCAGCCCGCGAAGTTGAGCCAGTAGTTGTTTAAATTAGTCCCTAAATAATAAACCTATTAGATCCAGCCTGTCCCTTGCTGTCCTCTCCCAGCGACGTCTTAAGCCGAGGCTCGTACCCCGCAGGGGGTGTCCTTAGCGATTGGTCGCTTAGCTTTTAAGTTTTTACGCCCTGGCTGGAGGCCCTAATTTCTAATTAAGTCCCCACAGGAAAGTTCTGTTAAGCAGTAGATACCCCTAAACTGCGAGATACCAATTCCAATAAAAGGAAAATTTGCTGTTATCACGTAGCCGCAAGCTAAATATTTGCAATAGGTACTAAGTATTATACTATTTTTTTTTTTTTTTTTTAAAAAACGCTGCCCCACACTAGGAATTTCTCCTGTATCGTGGGTGCGTTTACAAACATTTAAACTCACAACAAACAGCCAGACCCGGAAAAACTACCTGTAGGTCATACAAATATTTGTTCCGTGCGGGGATCGAACCCACAACACGCGGCGCAGCAGCCGATGGCTCAACCACTGCGCCAACCGTGTCGTCAAATTATATAATAATATAATTATATTTATTACCCTAACTAAACAATAGGATAAAAATATCTTATAATGTCATTGTTGTATATTCAAAATACTCGTAACTATATGGTAACATTAGTTACCTGCGCAGTTTATTGTGAAATCCTGTCAGAAACAAATGAATCATACCGAACAGGGTTTTATTTGGGGACAAATAAGTATTATGTCTGGGTTTTAGACGTCTGCGAAAACAGCTTCTGTCCTGATCGAATATTTATATCTTATAAGGAAACCAAAACAAAAATAAAATAATTAAAATTCTTATATTCAAATTAGGCTGAGATTCAGCACTTTTTGAACGTCCTGAATTGCATAAGACAGTTCCCCAAAATGTCCGCCTTGCACCACTACTAGTATTTTTACTGGTAAGAAATGGCTCAACAAACTCCCTAACAAACGTTTGTCTGAAAAGTTTAAAGGGATAGAATGTATAGAATACTAGCTTTTGCCCGTGGCTTCGCTTGCGTTAGAAAGTAGGGGGTTAGAAAAAGACAAAAAGTAGCCTATGTTACTCTCCATCCCTTCAACTATCTCCACTTAAAAAATCACGCCAATTCGTCGCTCAGTTTTACCGTGGAATACGGACAAACAGACACACACACTTTCCCATTTACAACATTCTAGACCCAGTGGTTAAGCCTGTGCGATGTCTGTCAGTGAATGAATTGAAGACATTTTTAAATTGAGATTGGAAGCGCCCGGATGATAGCAATAGGCTCACCCCCTATTACCGACTTTAACATAACTGGCGAAATGTGGGTGTGCCTCTGCCCAACCCTTCCGGGATCACAGGCGTGATGTTATGGTGGTGTAGATTGGAAGCCAATTTTTGTGCTCAGAGTAAAATTTATTTATTTTATTTGAGGACCTTGAAAACGTCTAAATTGGAACAAGCCGACAAGTAGGTACTTCTAAACTGTTATCTATACAGATAAATATTATAGTATTCACCTAGCTATTGTGAAACTAACTGAAGGTATTGACAACGTCGGTAACATTGAAGCGAAGCTTATCAATGGCTCCTCAAGATAATATAACGCAGATTATCTTCCGACTACCAATTTTGGCCAGCTCGCATGAGTCGGTATGACAGATGCTGAACTGAGGCCTGATTTCGGTAAGCTGGGTGATGAATCTTCAGGTCATGGCTGAGATTAGATTTTCATTGTTCCTGTATGCAGGTCAATGTCAGAATATCATAGAACATCACGCCGGTATTTCCCCGAAGGGTTGGGCAGGGGTATGTACACCCACAATTAAACAGATTTTTTTTTTTTTTTTTAAAGAAAAACGTTGCCCCACAGTAGGAATTTCTCCTGTATCGTGGGTGCGTTTACAAACATTTAAACTCACATACACAAACAGCCGGACCCGGAACAACTACCTGTAGGCCATACAAATATTTGTTCCGTGCGGGAATCGAACCCACGACACGCGACGCAGCAGTCGATCACTCAGCCACTGCGCCAACCGTGTCGTCGAATAAAAGATATGATTAAAAGACCCATGTATTAGGGTATGAGCCTATTGCCATCAACGGGCACACATCCAGATTCCGAGCTGCTGCTGAGAAATTCCTTATGAAAAATCCCAATAACACATTGATAGATCTGGGAATCGAACCGAGGACCTCATACTTAGCAGTCGCGCTTACAACATATAGACTAACGAGGCAGTCAATGTCAGAATATATTCGTGTAATAGACAATATATAAGCAAGTTCAAAACTTTTAATTATTTAATTAAACATTCTTTTTCTTAAGACTCAAGAGACAATTTGGCATTTTTTTATATTGTGCATTTTCCCAGAAACGGGATGCAAACTCGAATTGACGTAAGTGATGAAAATATTCGTAGAAAATAATTCATTTTTACGGATTCTCACTTTACATACGTCGACAGTGATCAAGTCGAAAGTGACATAAAAATCCATGTGTTAAAGCACATGTATTTTTATGTCAGTTCATGTTTTTAGCAGCTGAAAATCAATGTACTTTCAACTAACTACTCGTACTTATAATCTCACAAATTTAATGTATGTATTTGCGATTTCTGTTTGAATAAAGCATAGAAATAACTTAATATAGGAGGGCTAAATTGGAAAGAAATGAAAGACGAATATTTCATCATCACCCATCATCAGTTTTCTTAATCGTTAATACTAATAATCGATTTTCATACCCGAGGATCGTACCCCGCAAGGGGACCCCCCCTTGCGGGGTACGATCCTAGGCTTAGAACGTCGCTGGGAGAGGACAGCAAGGGACGGGCTGGATATAATAGAGCCTTTATCTGGGCAAACCGAACCCATTGTGTGGAGACCAACGTTCACAGTGCATGTGGCTCACAAATTACCATACCATAATAACTGACGAGTCTTTTCATTCAAGATTTCAGGTGGAAAAAACAAGAGGACTAAACTATCGAGGACAAATTTTACCAGAAAAAATGTTAGAAGAATGAAACACCCACTTCACATTAAGGATGCTTGTGACCACAAATCAAATCCAGTGCCTTCATTGACTAGCCTTATAAGAATGAACTACCGGAAATGAATCACTAACATGAACATGTTTCGAGATATTGGTTGCGATAAGTTACCCAGCAATAAACTCATAAGTTATGCAATTTCATGAGAGTGAAATGAACGGTTTTACCAGATCGCGTCACATGAGTTTGTCTGCCAGAAAGCAGACTTTCCAATGCGCACAGGCATTTTTTTTAGGTATGGCCACTCGCAGTTCAGCACTAGACGGCTGTTTACTGCTTAACCTTTTTTTGCGTTTTTGTATTTTTTTGTTTTGTTTTTTAAATTGTACTAATATGGATCTTGTTATCTGAAATAAATGATTATTATTATTAACCAGACGATCCTGTGGTGAACTTACAATGAAAGCCCCCCGCCAGGGCTAACTACAAAGTTACATTTAAAAGTACCATAACACCAGACTTCGTACCATAACACCAGACTTCGCACCATAACACCAGACTTCGTACCATTACACCAGACTTCGTACCATAATACTACGCCGGTATTCCCCACATTGTTAGGCAGAAGAGTACCTATAGTAAACCCACATTTCACTACTTATGTTTAAGTCCCAAGTAATAGGGGCGAGCCTTTTGCCATCAACTATGCACAAATCAAAACTCCGGATGGAATAACTCAATATAAGTAATATTGAATTATTCCATCACGACCCGGGAATCGAACCCAGGATCTCAGTAAAAACGCTTGCGATCACTAGACCAATGAGGCAGTCAAACGAAAGTCTACGCATGTAGCTTTATAAATTATAGTCTATATGTTATTCTAAACTATACTGTACTATAATTAATATAATTGACACTGGTTACGGGTAGTCAGAAGCCCGAAAGCCTGACAACCAGTGTTATCAAGGTGTATCGTGTTGCCCAGTAACTGGGTTGTGTAGGGCAGATATGCAGTCGCTCCATGTGAAATATTGGTATTCAGCTGCGTCGGGTTAGACTGGAAGCCGACCCCAACATAATCGGGAAAAGGCTAGCCAGATGATGATTATTTTTTATAATATTTTTTAAGGTGTAATTTGATTAATGTGAAAAGTGGCTACACGAACTGTACGAACGTTTATAATAATAACGTTATTAGATATACTTATTAAATTTAAAATTTACTAACATACAAAAAAAAATCCGAACAGACACTCAGGAGTCAAAGTACTCAGAAGAAGAAACGTGCCCAAAAGACTGGCATTGCCACGTTGGATGGAAATACTAATTTTTTGGGCACAGAATGAGCCAGCCCTCTGGTCACGTGAAGTGTCGATCAGTCAACGAGAAATTTCCTTGTAAAGGAACGTAATAGAATATTGTACACTATTTTATTGTACTTATAGTATGTTACTATTATAATACTTGTGCTATTATTATAAAAACTATCACACGTTTTTCTACATGTTACAAACAATAAACGTATTTGAATTTGACGACCGTTGTGGCGCGGCGGGCGAAGGTCCGCCTGCGACGCAAGAGGTTGCGGGTTCGTTTCCCGCCTTGGGAGAAATGTTTGTACGATCTACATATATTTGTTCCGGGTGTTCTGGGTATTTGCTATGTATAATAAAAATATCTATCTATGTAATGTATTGTATTAAGGATATCAGTCATCTAGTACCCATAACACAAGCTCTGCTTAGCCTGGGGCTAGATGATGCTGTGTGGATTGTCCAGCATTATTTATTTATTTTATTTATTTAATGATATTTATTTCTGTAAATTTGTTTTTACAAACAGTTTAACACGTCAATGAAGCATAATATTGTTATTTAACTAGGTCGGTATTTCCCAATCTGACTACTTTGAGGAAACTCCGAAACAAACTCAGAGGTCACAGCCTCATTTCAAGTCCAGACTAGGTCAGATAATGTGAGGACCATGCAGATAAGTGTCTGAGATCTTTTGTGGAAAGAACCACCACCAGATTAGATTTGAGTGGACCTGTTCAGTCAGTGCAAGCATTTGTCAAGTCTTATAGCTGGCTAAGTTCGTTTTATACTGTATACATATTATGTGTCTGTTCCTCAAATCAGGTCAACGAACAAGTATATTGTTATTAGTATTACCTATTGCTTTAAACAGGAAAGTCACTACAAATTTTGTGACAATATTGTCTGTTAACATGTGACCTATATTCAATGATGAATATAACTCCACTAACTTGGGCCAGTCTCGATTACCTTCCTCACAATTGGTTTTATTTTTAACTAGCTTTTGCCTTCGCTCACGTACGTTAGGAAGTGAGGGGTTAGAAAGACACAAAAAGTAGCTTATGTCACTCATCCCTCCATCCCTTCAAATATCTCCACTTAAAAAATCACGTCAATTCGTCGCTCTGTTTTGCCGTTTAAGACGCACAAACAGAACCACACACACTTTCCCATTCATAATATTAATAATTAGTATTAGTAAGGATTGTTCTAACAAAACCAACGACCAGTGGAATACATTAGCCCTAGATCGAAACAACTGGAAGCCATGAGGAGAAGCCCCATGGCTTCCAGTTGTTGCCCAGAAGTAGGATGAAGCTGGCTAACAGTATCAGTTCTAACATTGCCAGAGGTATGGTCTCACAGCATAATTTGTTGCTGAGGATTGTACCATTAGTAATGCTAATCATTTTCATTTTCGAAGCACGTAGATTTCGATGTTCCAATATGCCTGGTTAAGGTAATATTCGAAATAGGAATTGTCTCGATGAAAATCTTTCAAGCTCTTAATACCAGCTGGTGATTATCTCGGAATTGTTGCAATTTTAAAAGTAGTTAAAGATACGTTATGTAATTAATACAGGGTCAAATAACCGCAAAAGCCTACATTTTACCACAAAATGTCAGTAAGTACGCATGGCTTTAAGACACATAATTGCTTCTAGACGGGTAGCCTCGCAGCCTGCGCTCGCGCAGACGGACCGGGGGGAGACGCGGGGCAGTGCGGGCGCGGGGGGAGGTAGTGAGTAACACGGAACCCGTCAAACCTGCAGCCGAGAGATGCCGAGATCCCCTCTGCCTCTCTCGCGAAATGCCTTCTTACAAACAGCCTCACAAACAACTTTGAGCCCTATTCTTTAATCCAAATAATTCATTGTCGTATGCCACTGTTGTAACTGCGGTGTTAGAGATTACCTTCTATTCCTTTTACAACCGCTTTTCAACTAAAAAAAGGTTTAAATATTCATTTCAATAATGAAACCACGCTATTGCTGTTTGACATAAGGATTGTATTGCTTTACACTTTATGTAGATTTTAAGCAAGCCAATTTGAACGCTATTACAAACGTGGAAGGTCGATCGTTGCTGAAGCCCTTATGGCTATTTATGACGTTTATCATATTTATTGGGGTAATGCACAAGACATGTTCAAGTTTGGAGTTTCTCAGAATTGAAAAATGTTGTCGTTGGTCTGATCTGTGTTGCTTACTCCTTTTTAGGGTTCAATACCGTCAACTTCCAATTGTTTCCCAGCCATTTTAGAATAGGCAGTATATCGATAAGATTAGAAATGGTGTATTTTAAAAACCGCCAAATAATGGTATTATGAAATTACGAAAATATATCTTTGGGTGACACATAAATAGTGGTATGTTACCACAAAAATTGCTTCTTTGTGAAATGCTATGAAATACAATCCTAATCTTGCGGTTGTTTATGTCGAAGGTGTGCATGCATACTGAACCCTTCACTGTTCGCTACCCGACACGCGCTTGGCCAGCTTTTTTGTTAAGAAAATTAAGTTGTCGTGATTTGAAAGCAATAAAAACTATTTGGTGTTTATTAACGATCGATTCTTTTACAATTTCAGATCTTGGTGAGTTTAGTTGCCGTTTTAAGACAGTTGACAATATAAAAATATTGTCAACTGTCTTAGAACCAGGGTGACGTCACAGACCGAATTTCAACCATAAAAAAAACTTGCAGGTGATGTTTTAAGCCGCACCTGGCTGTTTTTTGTTCTGCAGTTTTATTCAAACGTTTATAGAACCGAGTTAGTTGAAAAAAAGTCTACGTCATATCTACGTAATAATATTGTGTCTACTAAGCATTAGATATACCTACACAACAGAACGTAACAAGTTTAAGACTTCAAATCTGCTAGGTGGGCGTTGGACCACTCACAGTGAAGGTTTTTGTAGTTGGGATTAATATTTACGCATTTAAAGAGGCCAGCAAATCAAGCTACCCCAATGTGTTAAATTTCTTT
This sequence comes from Phlogophora meticulosa, assembly GCA_905147745.2. NCBI lineage: Eukaryota > Metazoa > Arthropoda > Insecta > Lepidoptera > Noctuidae > Phlogophora > Phlogophora meticulosa. Next base: position 17,935,228 of record LR990519.1, read on the forward strand.
GATAGTTTTTCAACTTTATGGCGAAAGAAATAAGGTTCATGTTCGATTGGGAAAATATGTCACTTTAGGGGTAGCTTGATTTGCTGGCGTCTGTACAGTACTGATTTTATCGACTGAACCTGAAAGTAACGTTAACACCGACCGACAAACAATACATCTTCTATTGTGTCTCGATTTCTGGCAGTTAAGGTTTTCAAAAAGCAGATTAATGATATTTACCCAATAATCGTGGTAGATGAGCTAACATAAAAGTGGTTCCGCTGTAATTAAGTGCAGCAACTAAGTCCGTTTCTCGTGGTTTATTGTACACTTTAAAATATTCTTTTCAAACCAAACAAGTAAACACTTAATCGGAGATTATAATATTTTTGACAGTTATTTCTTTAAAATTCCAACAACTAAAGCTTTTGGTTCAAACCTCACTAATCGACTTAGCTCGTCGTGTTCACAACTTGGTACGCGCATTGCATTTTTACGACCACAGTCCGGTCCCACGGGCCGTATTAAAAAATGACCACAAAAAACGGTCGACGAAAAAACCAGTATGTATGTCCATCCATCCACGTCGGATTAGTAACAGACCTATTATTGGGTTGTTTACCCTATACGTGGCAACGTTTGTTTTCTATTTCACAGATTTGACACCTTGCAATTTTAAAAATAGAATTTGATGTTGTGTCGCGATCTCGAGAATTGTTCGTGATCGAGTGATGTTGAGATGTTCTTTTGATTATACGTAGATTATTTGGAGACCGACCATTAACAACTTTTTCCATGTTATGTGGACATGTTTCAGATTATTATACTCAATAGTATCAAGACTAGTTTTTGCTAGACAATGGTTAGGTTGCCAGGTTATCATCATCATTTATTTCGTCCTTAATTCCTTTAACATAGCAACACCGATATTCATCTAACTTCCAGATCTATCCTTATTTCGATGTATTTTAGAGTCGGAGTTAACAGAAAAAAATCACTCAATAGCTCTCATAAGGAAAAAGGGAAAGAGGTATTAACATTTGAGTGCGCAGGAGGACAAAGGAGCATAAACATGCATACAAAATGTAGAATGTAAAGTACTGAGCATGATTAATAAGTTGCTTACAAGTATTGAATGATGCTTGTGGTCAACGGCCAGGGACCACCGGGAATGACCTAACTAGGTAGGGCTGTCTCAGCTGCCTGTGTCTCTAACGAAATAAATTTCCAATTATTTATACAACTTTGGCCACGTTTCCACCACAGATTAAGAACCAATATAATCACTTCATTTATTTATCCTCGCTCTAGTGGAAGCTCGCTTTAGTAGAAACGGCTCCAAACTGCAGTATATGCTGAGTCTCCTCATATGTTACAAGCCCGTTCTCTTGAATTTAATTGTTCGCAGCCAGCATGTTCTCGTCTGTTAATCATGCCGTTATAGGTAGGTCACTGCTTTCTACGTCCGCCAAAGTTAAATCCCGCCTAAATTCGTTGAAATAGCGGAAACAGTGAAATGAAATGAAATTAATTTCTGTAAATCATCAAAACCAGCCACTGTCCCAAAGAAAAAAAAAATCTTATGTTTTTAATCCTCTACTTGTAAAATGTGAAGCCTTTGACCGTCTGTTTGGTAGTCAGTCTGTGTGATCGTGGATTTCAAGAACAGCTGGAGCGATTTCAATGCGGTTTTCTGAATAATCCTGTGGTTGCTTTAAAACTCAAACAACACATACTATTCATCTATTCTTTAGCAAACCAACTTATACCTATTTGTTTGAACAAACTCTTTTGAAATAACATTTTGACCTGTCAACGTATACCCAAACCAGTATTGCAAGATTGGCCACCAAAGAAAATCTTGCAATCACTATAAATTTTTATACCGTGCAGGAGAATATAATATCCAACAGAGATCACAGCTTCCAAATTAACGTTAGAATATCTTTATTCACAATAATATCACACTAGCATTATGAAGGCGAAAGTTTTTCTGTATTTATGCGTGTGTGTTTTTTTATTTTTTTATTTATATATAGGCACACCAACAACTTATTTACAAATAATAATTAGGTACAAACATTCACGAGACGATTCTGTGTAAATAAGTTACTTACAGGCATGCACATCATTCACAAATAAGGGTGAGTCTAAATTGCAATAAAAATAATATTAAACTAAATATAAACTTAAAAAGATGAAATCAAAAGGAAATACAATATAAAAAAAAATAACTACAATTGAATCTAGCCGGGTTAAATTAAATTAAAATCAAATTATTATTAACTTAAAAGTAAAAAAAAAACACTAATAAAAAAGACATTATTAAGTTACAATAAAATTACAATATAGATTAAGAAATTACATTATTTTGAAATTACATTTTTTTTTTTTTTATGTGTGTTCGATTGTTTGATCACATTAAAAGGTCTGAAAGGATTTGGATTAAGTTTGTTATGAAGGGAGCTTATACCCTGGATTAACACATAGGCTATCTATGTTTTTAATTGAAATATCGACCTTGAAACCAAATAATAAAGACTCAACGACACATGAATTAGTTACAATATTTATTAAAAACACCAAAATAATTATAATATTCTATAATTTAAAATTACCAATATTATAATAATACTGTCTCTTTTTTATCATCTAGCCACACGTTCGCTTTGTCTCTCTCGCACTTTCTTACCCTATTTAAATCACAGCTCTGTATAGTACTAACATATTACTGTCCCACTGCAGGGCAAAGGCTTCTTCTCATACAGAGAAGACACGAACATTAGTCACCACGCTTGCTCAAGACGGGTTGGCGATTTCAGACTTATATTAATTATATGAGTCCAAGTTTCCTCACGATATTTCCTTCACCGATGTCAGTGATGTCCAAGATAAACTTAGAAAGTACCTACATATGAATTGAAAAACTCGCCCAGCTTTCAACCCACAACCTCGTGCACAAGAGGCGAGGCCTAAACCACTGGGCCATCATGTCACGCTCTGTATAGGAACTAAATATGTCTATGGTCTGACCACAGATTGTACAAGGTTCTGTCTCTGTCGACTATTTACTCAATGATTACATAGTTCATTAGTGCTAACTCGTAATAGTTATAAATAAAATGACATTATACAACAGGTTCGTTGACTCGGGCCATTTGACGCCTGATTACTAGTTTATGCAAGTTTTTTGCCAAATACTTGTGAGTTGTGACCAGCCGGGCTGATCTGCACGTTTGTACGACAAAGTTTTGTCCACGAATTGTGTCACGTCGAAGCGAGACAGAACTATGCGTAAGTATAAAAATGCCTCGTTTTGGCACGAGATGATGCGACAGCAATATTTTGTCACGGAACGCGTTTTAGTCTTGTTTTAAGGTTTTTTGTAAAGCCTCAGGCGATAATTGTAAATAAGTGTTCATTTGTACGTCATATGAGCACGGAGACGTCTCGGTGGCCGTTAATGGAGGCGACAATGTCAAGACTTTCCACACAAACCACCATCATCACCCTTCTGCCCTTATCTCAATTCATTGAGGGTCGGGCGTAGCATGTCTCCTTCTTCTATACATTTATATTTGCATTCATCTCAAAAGTCACCTCCTTCCTACCCATATCTATTATCCATGTGTTTTTTGGTCTCCCTTTGCTTTTGTATCCCACCACTTTCAAAACATTGCCCCACACTAGGAATTTCTCCTGTATCGTGGGTGCGTTTACAAACATTTCAACTCACATACACAAACAGCCAGACCCGGAACAACTACCTGTAGGTCATACAAATATTTGTTCCGTGTGGGGAGCGAACCCACAACACGCGGCGCAGCAGCCGATGGCTCAACTACCGCGCCAACCGTGTCGTCAGTTTCCTCACAGCACGGTCTGTTGTCATTGTATACGCTTGTGATGCGAAGAAATCTTCGCATCACAAGCGTATACAATGACAACAAATTTCCATGCAACTTCTCGGTCACCGGCGCCACTTTCAAACTTCCTCTTCTTTCTTTTCATATTTTTATTTTTTATGTTTTCTATGTTTAGTATTGTGTTGTTGTGTGCCTGAGCCTGTGCTGAATACATGTTTTTTCTTTCTTTCTTTCTTTATACTTCTTTCTTATTCTATCCATTCGCGTAACACCACACATCCACCTCAGCATTCTCATCTCAGCTGCATGCGATTGCCTTTCATTCATCTCTTTTGTGGCCTATCGTTCTGTTCCGTACAAACCAACCGTGTCACCGTTCACCTGCATCGACACAAATGTCGTAAAGCTTTGCTGCTTGCAGCTTTGAAGGTGGACGCATTTTCGCCATCACGAATTTTGTAGTAGGTACTACCTTTTTTAGAAGCGGCGGTCGGCGATTTATAGCTCTGTCATAAGTGTACTATGTGTCAATATCGCCTGACTGGGTCTGACCATAAAGTTATCACGGTGACTTAACGTTTTCCTTTTAAGTTCTTATGCGGTATTAGCACAATATCTACGCCGTCTATTTAAACAACATACCTGGTTTTTCATCGATTACAATTACGGTATGCATTGATAATTGCAATGATAGGCAAAATTTTAAAGCCGATCACCATTGTCAAATATAAACTTGAATCTCATACTTCTAAGAAAGAGTCGCACTTTGTTCTTTTCCGTAACATATTATCATTATGAATATTTATAACCTCAAAATCATTACCTACTAATAAGGTCGTATTCGTGGATATATAATTGACAACCCTATTCTGTCTGACACCGCCCAGCAGTTATCTGGTGCCATAAAGCCGAGTAAGCATTCGCTAACCATGGGACTGAGAGTCTGTTGCCATGCGCAAGCGCAAATCTTCTTGTAACTTGCTAAAGTCTTATCTCTTATAGTCTAAACTTACAAGACGCCCACGACGAGCCATGCAGATAGTTATGGTAGTTATAAAATCCTGATTAAAGTCGTATTTGAGAATTGCACCTGTTACTTGAGATTTGCTTTAGTTGCATTTGCATTGATTGTGTCCAAATGTTCAACGAGATACACTGAAATAATTCAGATCCAAAGAAATATCTAAATATATATCTGTATATTAAAATTTTGCCAGACCGATGTCTGCACATTATAGATATTGAAGAACCTCATTGATATATAGGGGTATTTATTACAGCTAAATAATTCATAATAAGTTTTTTAATTTTTGTCTGTCTGTCTTTATTCTTGTACAAGTATCACACAAAAACTACTGCATAGAATTGAATGCAGTTTTCATCGATTATTGCTGGAGGTGTAACAAAGTGTAAAAAATATTGGCTTAATTTTATCGCCGGGTACTTGAATCTAAATCCCACCGCGTATGAAATCGCGAGCAAAGGCTAGTTTTGAAAATAAAATCTCTTTGTCTTTGTCTAAAGTGGTAAATATTTTGAGGCTCAGTCGAATTCTCTATGTCTATGGTTACTAAAATTGACTCTTCTAAATGTCCATCCCTTTCTTTTTTAATAAGAGAGAAAAAGATAGAAACAGTCTAAAATGAGTTTCGACTGTGAACAAGGTATCGGCACTTTGTCAATATTGAGGAAGCAACGACATTTCTCACAGCTGATTCCTGTTCGCACGATGACATTCAAGTGATACACTTTGTTTCTTTCCCACACAATGTTTAGTAAACAATCACAATATACACAAGTCATGCTGGCGACTGGCCAACTGCATCGGTTATCGCGACTATTCTTGAAATAATCTTAATTTGAATAAGAATTATCCACGAAGGTTTTAATTCTTTTTTCTGACGTACATAGCTGTTAGAAATGGACATAATGGAGGAAGAAAAGAAATGATGCAAGGCGAATATAGTGTGAATAATGTGGGCACAGGGGGATTGAAAATAATAAATGACTAAAATTGACACAATTTAAGCTAATTGGTGTAACATTGTTATAAAAATCTGAGATTGGTTACATATCAATCAAAACTTAATCACCTTTTAATGTCCCACTGCAAGGCAAATAGTACTTCTCGTTCAGAGAAGACGCGACCATTGATCACCACACTTGCTCGAGGCGGATTTCCGATTTTAGAATTTTATTCCTTCGAGACTTTAAGGTCTTACTAGAGTTACACTATTACTGACAATTGCGTGCTCTGCAGTCAGTGAAATTCACAGAAAGAACCATACTGATTTTAGTGAACAAATCCAGTGATTGGTCTAATAAAATCTGTGTGGTTTTTTCCTCAAAAGACCATCTCATACGGTTCTTATTCATGATTGATCTGACCAAGACTGTCTGACTATAAAACACTTATATACAAAAAAAATCAACTAACTCCAAAAAACATTACACAACTTTAGTTTCGTTTGATTGATTTTATGCAGCCGATTTCCGAAACTAAGCTTATTTTACACTTTTAAGTGTGTTTTTGAAGTCGGTTGAATTTGTTTATAAAGTAGCTTGTATTTCTCGTTTTTAGTTTGTCGGTTTGTAACTTATCTAAGATACCCTTATGTCAAAACCTCATCTCCTTTTGCAAAACAATACTTTTCCCGATGCAGAGACCTTAACAGTGAAAGTGTTTTAAAAACCCGTTTGCAGAAATAAATATCCTTTACGATTTATTCATTCACTTACGCCGTGTTTGCCTCAATTGTACTATGTAAGTGGGTATTAAAATATTTGTGTTAAACAAAGCTATTGTAGCCATAGTGACCTACTTAGAGAGACTAACAGATGTGTTCTGTTATCATGACAAATGTGGTGACCGTCTGAAGATACGGCGATATGATAAGATGTGGTGTGCCGTGTGCTGAGGTGGTTATTGTTATATTATTATTTTAAAATACTTATAAGAAAATATAGTGACATAAAACATTAAAAGTATGCTCAAATGGTTTGGTCACGTTGAGAGCATGAATGAAAGACGACTAACAAAAGGCAGATGTACGCGGAAACGCCGGGAGGGGACGCGCTAGGAGGACATACACTGACCTTATTGGTGATGTTCTTGAAAAAGGTCAGGTGCGTAGTACTCGCAACCGGCGTGCGTGTTTGACCAGATGAACGTAAGCGAAGCGAATGGAGTATGTAAGGATCGTACCAGGTGACGTTCTGTAGATTCTGCCTACTACTTGGACGTGAGTTTATTATAATATGTGTATGCGTATGTATTAGAAATATAATAGTAATGTTCACGATCATGTAACCAATGGTGGAGCCCAAAAACAAAAAACAACATGACGCCTGTATTCCCTGAAGGATAAGGCACATTTCTCTACGAGTAGTTATGTTCTAAGTCCCATGTAATAACGCGCTAACTAATTGCCACAAACTGGGCACACATCCAAGATTCTGGGCTGCCACTGACAAGTTTGAGATGCGAAAACCCAATAACACTGTGCCTCATGATCCTCACTAAGCTAGGAACTTATATTATTTCTCGCCACTGTGCAGGACAGTACCTCTTCAGTCGAAGTGAGGAGGCAAAACGGCATGCATTATTCACTTATTGGCATTTAAAAGCAAGCGACCTTCCCGACCTATTCCTCTGCTTATGCTACAACAGACTGCTTGTGATGATATCTACTGGAGGACAGTGGGCGATTGTCGTGGGAACCATCTTGAGCGCGTGCCGGTTAATTATGACCTCTTAAGAATACATTAAGTGGTACCACAGTGCACATAATATCTTGGTAGTTGACATCAATATTACTAGCGTTTTAAGTCTAGATCAGTGCATGCCTATGTCACACAAAGGGATGTCAATTTTGAGTATGACTGTTAAAGGTAACAAGATTAGAGGAAGGCCAAAGGGACGAGGGATGAATTGTGTAAGATGATAAAGCTAAAAAGGATGGTGACTATTGAGATGAAGGTAGGTAAATATAATTGTATGGTACTCGTAGAAGACATGCAACGCTGACGACACGGTTGGCGCGGTACAGGAGAAATTCCTAGTGTGGGGCAACGTTTTTTTTTTTAAATAAAAAAAAAAAAAAAAAAAAAAACGCTGACCCCAAAATAAATTTGTATAAGGACAGGTCAGAAATAAAAAAAGTAAATAAAATAAACTAATAAAGCGACTGACTGTACAAAAGAACTACAAGACCACATACGGATGTACTTAGGTATGTAGTTTACTGGTCCATATTTGTATTAAAGTGAAAGAGTACAGCTAACTAGCCTCCGATTGTCAGTACGTGGTACATCAATACTAATATTGTCTTGTTCTTTAGTTCATTTTCAAACAGTCGGGTTTTTGGTTTTTTTTAATTAACTTTTGTACTATCAGCTTTTTAGTTTCTCTTTTTATATGTAGTCGGAGACTAAGGAGGTGCCAAAGAAATAAACATACATACATACACTCGAAAAACATTACCCTCCTTCTGGATCAGTCGGGTAAAAACCTGCAAAACTAACATTCGGCATTCTGTAATTGATTCCATGACTTTCTTTGTAAAACATTCCAGGAATTATGTGTAAATAATGATAACCAAAGCGTCACGCGTACGTATATTCACACGATAATAATGAATTCCAAACATGTACACGAGTAAATGCCCATTGAGTGTTGCACAGCGAGAAACATGCCAAGTATGGCGACGTTGAGAATAAACTACCAGGGCGACATAGACACAAGGATAATTTATCCGAAAGGTTAACGTCACGCGGCGCCAATTGTTATATAAGGGAAAAGATAAATAATAAAATAAATAATGCTGGACAATCCACACAGCATCGTCTAGCCTCGAGCTAAGCAGAGCTTGTGTTATGGGTACTAGATGACTGATATACTTAATACAATACATTACATAGTCAGATATTTTTTTATTATACATAGCAAATACACACCAGACGGCGAGTCCCCAAACAGCGCCCTTAATCTTGATTTTAATTCCGATGGATCGACATTGCAATTTAGGCGTTTCGTACTCTTGAATTCGACGCTAGCGCGAAATTTAGGATTAGGCTTGGCGCGCCTTTTTTTTACAGCTGTGTAAATTATCGCCTTATAATATAATCACGCGACTACAAAATTAACATTGGAATCGTATTGGCTTGAGATCTGAATTAAAATTAGGTGAAACAATAAGGCCCCAGGTCGTAAAAATGTTATGAAACTTGCGTAAAAGGCAGCTTCCTAAATGTAAAGTGTCAGACATATACTTCCGTTCTAATGAAATAATCTAAGATAAAACGATATCTTCAAAGTAAGAAGGTGTGAACGTGTGTGCGTAAATACAGTGAGCAGTGACTTCGCTCTCTTTGGAATCCATCGCTATAACTCTATGCGTTATCTTGCCATAATATCACGTATAACTATGATATCCAATTCTTTTTTTTTTTAAACGTTGCCCCACACTAGGAATTTCTCCTGTATCGTGGGTGCGTTTACAAACATTTAAACTCACATAAACAAACAGCCAGACCCGGAACCATTACCTGTAGGTCATACAAATATTTGTTCCGTGCGGGGATCGAACACGCAACACGCAGCGCAGCAGCCGATGGCTCAACCACTGCGCCAACCGTGTCGTCTTTAATCAAAAACATCACGCCTATAAGCCCCGAAGGGTTAGGCTGAGTCGTACCTATAGCACACCCACATATCACCAGCTATATTTAAGTCTCACGTAATGAGGTGCGAGCCTATTGCCTATTTCAACCGGGCACACATTCAGATTCCAGGCAGCTACTAGTCCAGAATCCCAAAAACCTAATAACACTTGACCTGATCCGGAAACCTAACCCAGGTTCTCACGCTTATCATTAGCGCTTGCAACCACTAGCTAAACAAAAAAGGCAGGTCTTAAACAAAAAGCCATAAATTCTTTAATCAACGAGACAAATATGCAATTATTTTGTCCCAATATGGCGACGATATTAATGGAATGTGTGTTGCGCAAGCGCCGAACGCTCGTTCTACAGGTCAAATGAACGGGACTCATTGATATGGCCCGGGGCCCAAAAATGACCAATGACGAGTATTAATAAATATCGAGGTCGTATTTAGGTGCCGTATGAAGTAGATGATCAAGAAACAACAGACATTTGATTGTTTTCACTTCTGTGTATCACAACTTTATGCAAAGTACAGGTGAAGCCTAATATGACGACACGGTTGGCGCAGTGGCTGAGCGATCGACTGCTGCGCCGCGTGTCGTGGGTTCGATTCCCGCACGGTACAAATATTTGTATGGCCTACAGGTAATTGTTCCGGGTCCGGCCGTTTGTGTATGTGACTTTAAATGTTTGTAAACGCCCCCACGACACAGGAGAAATTCCTAGTGTGGGGCAAAGTTTAAAAAAAAAAACAAAACAAAAAAATATAGGACCAGTTCTAGAACCATCATTGTTCCAGTATCAGAGAGATATAAAGCTATACAGGATGAATAGCTGTGTCTCTTGTATGAAAAGGAATAACAATGATTATTTCGTATCCATCTGATGATCCATATCCTAACCATGTGTGGCCGTTGTGCAGGGTCAAGAACAATCGCAAACGATGGCCGGAGCGATTGTTGCTAAAGGCCGAATGTAGAAACTTAATAATAAATATTGTATATATATATTGCTGGACAATCCTCACAGCATCATCTAGCCCCAAGCTAAGCAGAGCTTGTGTTATGGGTACTAGATGACTGATATACTTAATACAATACATTACATATATAGATATTTTTTATTATATATAGCAAATACCAAGAACACCCAGAACAAATCTTTGTAGATCGTACAAACATTTGTCCTAAGGCGGGAATCGAACCCGCAACCTCCTGCGTCGCTGGCGGACCTTCGCCGGCTCCGCCACATTGGTCGTCAAGAATGTCGTCAGTAATGAAGAACATGCACTGACATAATTTAACTGGTCATACTGAACAGAAATTGGTGTTTCACAGGTTTGTCAGTCAGAGGCCGTACTATAGAGACAGTTGTTAAAGGGAATACCATTTTTTTTAAGTTTCTCCACGCTAGGAATTGCTCCTGTATCGTGGGTGCGTTTTACAAAAATTCAAACTCACATACACAAACAGCCAGACCCGGAACAACTACCTGTAGGTCATACATATATTGGCGGAAATCGAACCAACGACTCACGAAGCAGGAGCCGATCGCTCAGCCACTGCGCCAACCGTGTCATTCAACACAACATTACGCCTGTATTCACCGAAGGGTTAGGCAGAGGTGGTACCTATTAGTACACCAACATTCCGCTAGTTTTGATTAACTCCCAGATAATAAGGCCGTTTTATACATTTCAATAATAAGAGTTTATAATCTTTTTTGCTGTATGTTGGAAGGTGTGTTCTACTTATAGATAGGTACTACGTGAGACGTGTGATGTCACAAAAGACTTAAGGAATATGGTGACTGATAGAAAGTAGGAATTTCAGTCAAATGGTTAGAGAGAGCTCAAATCTATCAAAAATTGAATGGCGAAATGAAGAACGAATGTTTCAGACGATTTGTTTTATATAAAATTCCAGTGCTGTTCCTGGCTTCTTTCCTCGACATGCCAAAATAATCTTCCCTCTTCGTAAAGCTTTGATACTTCTTGATGTTATTAGCAGATCAATGAATAATATAAACAGGAAAAAATGGAAAGTACACCCAAATTTCGCCAGTTATGTTTAAGTTCCATGTCATAGTGGACAAGATTACTGCTATCAGAACGATAGCAATTCATTCGTTTAAGCTAAGACCAAAGGTCTCCCCAAAGATCTCCACAACGATCAGGTCCCGTGCTGCCGTGCTGAGAAATAGTTAAATAAATAAATATGTAAATCTCCGGCATTTTCCTCTGTTACCCTATTTACGATATGAGGATAATATTACATTGGTTTATACGTATAGCTATTTATATGTTATTGTTTACGTGCACACCTTATTGTTAACTATTGTTAACTATATATATAATTTAACTATTTAATTTTATTCTTCATTATCATTTTCTGATAAATGTTTAATTGTGGATGGATAGATCGACAGTGTCCTCACTTAAATAAGAACTTAGTCTTTTGGCCGTCAACTGTCTCTTAAGATACAGGTATACCCTAGTTTAAGAGACAGGGAAACGTATATTGTCAACAGATGTACCATGTACTTCATTTTGTTCTATCATATAATATAGTTCATAAACTTGTAAAACTATCTTGCTGTTACTAGTTTAAGTTCTTTTTCGCACCATCTGTACCTTCTTGATCAATAAACAATTATTATTATTATTATTATTAACAAACAAACAACTTATAAATAATATGTACAGACACCAGCACATCAAGCTACCCCTAACTGTCAGATTTTCCCAATTGAACATGAACCTTATTCTTTCGTGATAAAGTTGAAAACCTAACAAAGAAATTTGACACATTGGGGTGGCTCGATGTGCTGGCCTCTGTATGAGTGTGGTATGAATTCTCTACATCATTGAATAAACAATAAAGAGATTATACACACTGATAACTGCTAAGATAATCCTGAACGAAAGTAATTTGTGTTGTAGTGTGACTGTTTGTGTATGTTAGTTTGAATGTTTGTAAACGCACCCACGATACAGGAGCAATTTCTAGTGTGGGGCAACGTTTTTTTATAAGAAGAAATAAAGAAAGAAATATCTGGTGACACCAGGTGCTTTTAATTCATTGTAAATGTTGACAATTGCTGAGCTCTGAGGTTCTTTTTGTTTTTTTCTTTTCTTTTTTCCCCATTTTTTCCCTTTGACTTCTAAAACTTTGAAATGGCATCTCATCATAAGCACAGAACATATCATCGATGAGTGAGGAAAACCAAAAAGTTAAGTGAAAATTGCAGAATATCTAAATCAGTTTCCTACCGGTTAAACAGGACTTGCTCTATAATGAAGTACTCGAAGTGCTTTCAGCAATACTGTAACCTACTCAGTCATTTGCGTAGGAATCATATGACCCAGAAAATGATACCGTAAACCAGAGATCAACTGGAAAAATTAATCCCTATTGCTACAACGACAGAATACAAATAGATATCGTTGAAGATATAGGAGCTGCGCACGAGTGGGTGTGCAAGGCCGAACCAATCGACGGCCCCGCTTCCTTCGGGACGCGCAGGCGCAATTACGTGTACTGTTACATGACCACTTGTGTTGTAGGTTGGTTTGTTTATGTCCGTATTCGTGTGGCGTGGCCAAGGCCTTGTGGGTGATGGTTTGAGATCCCCTGCATCCAGTGGTAATAGCGGTGTTCCTTGTTACGAACTAATAATACGCAGTGGTGGGACTCGGCTTTGTATGGGTTAGATTAGTTGAATGAGTAATGTCAACCCGCGAAATTAAAAAATTCTTAAGTTTTTTTGCAATTTGCTGATCAGTATTAGGTTGTATGTTATTAAAAAAGTCATTCACGACCGTAATTAATGTGTATTTCGAGAAGTATTCATAATTGAAATGATACGACTTTTTATGTTCAAATTTTGTGATTAAATAACTATTTCATGAAATCATAACATTGAACAGCACAATTCCAGTTTAGTGAATTGTAATGGTGATTTTATTTATTATATTTCGAGTAATGTATTTTATATAAGAGGAAGTCTGAAAGTGGCGCCTGTGATAGAGAAGTTGCGTGGAAATCGGTTGTCATGGTATGGACATGTGATGCGAAGGAATGAGGACTATGTTGTGAGGAAAGTTTTGAGTATGAATGTGGAGGGTTACAAGAGTAGAGAAGAAGACCTAGGAAACGTTGGATGGATTGTGTGAAAGATGATATGATATGGCTAGGACGGAGGTGAGGTCTGAGATGACGGCAAATAGAAATATATGGAAGAAGAAGACATGCTGCGCTGACCCCACTTCAATTGGGATGGTGATGATGATCTCGAGAAATGTTTGTTTTTTACCGTCGCTAATAAGTTTTTCAATAACATACGAGTATTACCTATCGTATATTATCGTAGTATTATCGATCGTCGATCGATTCTGCGCTGCTCTCATCCATTGGCTGCCTGCAATCTTTATAATCATATTCAGAATCCCTATCACCAATTCCATCATCTTCACCATAAATTAATTCCTGCATTGTTCCGTATTCTTTGGGAGCAGCCTATGTCGAACGAGAAACGAGAATGGCGAGATAAAACATAAAATCAGTATGACAGATATCTACTTCTGATTGGTAATCTAAAAAACCATCCAAATAGTTTTTATATAATTATGTGTTTTAATGTTAACACACTTTTATATACATGTACAAGCGGATTGAGTCTTCCTCATTATACTAAAAAGTCTGTCAAAATAGTCTCGTTGCAAAATCTACAAGAGAGACCGCAGTCAGTAGCATGCATCTGTATATGAAACAGTGGAGTAGACAGGTTGACTCCAACATGGACGCCACTAACTAGCTTACGCAATGCAACTCTTTGATCAATGATATTGATTACTTTACTATACTACTATCAACTATGTATAATAATACAACTATGTGTAGTCGTATGTATAGTCTATGGTTCAAAGGTTTCTTACGTGGAACACGAGTCATTATGTACCTAGGTAAATGATGACTCGTGCCGATCCCGAAGTTGGGAAAAGCCTAGGCTTTTCCCTCAGGATCGGCTTCCAGTCTAACCAGATGCAGCCGAATCTAATTGTTTTATATAAAGCCACGGCCTATCTGACCATCCCAACCCACACCACACACCATCAGGCTATATTAGTCCACTGCTGGACATAGCCCTCTCCTAATGAGCGCCATAGTTTTCAGCTTGCCGCATCCAGCATCTGCCTGCAGTCTTTCGCAGATCGTCATCTCACCTGGTCAGAGGGCGTCCTACACTACGTTTGCCGAGTCACCCCAACCGAGTGACTGGTTAACTCGGATATCCTTGGTTAGTCTGACTATCAGACTTTCATTGTACTGATCGCGTATTTAACGACAGTTTTCAAATGATTACCGGGACCATCAGCTTAACGTGCTTTCCGAGAGACGCAGGAGTCTCGATATGTAATGGATAGTCACCCATCAACGGACTGACTTTGGCAAGCTTAGCTTAGCCTTCGATGGATCCTTGCGGATGTCATTATTAAGCCACAAAGCCCTAGTGTATGTAGATCTCGAGTAACCTTGATCAAATCAGGGTTTGTGTACTCTATAGTCTGTCTATTGTATGATTGTAGAATCTAGACTGGTCGACTCCACAATATGGACACGTGCGTTTGCCTCGAGCTGTTATTTATTGATCGCAATTGTGCACATGCATATACAGGATGGAACGGACATCGACCTATTTTTTTTTTTTACTTTTATTTGTACAAATCATGAGATTGACTGATAATTAAAGAAGTGAATCATTTATTTTCCCATTCAAAATTATACTGGGTTAGATGCATATGATGATTTTGTCATGATTATTTTATAGTCTATAGTAAAAAAGATACTTAAAAGTAAATTTCAACGCAGAAAGGTCCAGAATCATGTACTGAACTGATGATATCAGGTTGTGCGTCGATCTCCCTTCCTGTACACAGGTTCCTGTTAGGTAGAATGATGGACAAACTTGAAGGGGGAAGAATATTTTTTTTACTGTAGCACCAACCCTGAAATTGCGAAAATAAAAACAGCTGTTCCCAATTTTTTTTTAAGTTATGCAAACATAAATGTAAGGAGTACCACCCTGGAGTAACACCCTGTATATGTAGTCGTTAAGTGCAGTAATACTGGATCGCAGCCTCACAATAAGCCAAAGTCCATCCCCAAGACGACAATAAGCGTATCCTTCTGGTGATCTTATGGACATGTATTATTTAGCACAGTTTTGTTTGAATATTACGAGTATATTGTATAGATATATACATTGTTTTGCCATTTTAAGCCTAAAAAATAATATAGTTGGGTTGGACCACCTTTCTCACTAAGGGGTATGAAAAATAGATGTTGGCCGATTCTCAGATCTACCCTATATGCACACAAAGTTCACGAAATTCGATCGATTCATTTTGGAGGAGTTTAATAACAAACACCGTGACACGAGAATTTTATATATTAGATTAGATATACTGTTGGTATGACTAGCTACTCGTAGTGAGCTACCTGTAACTGGTCGTCAGCAAAATGGTAGTTTAAATAAGCTCCACAATTACTATGACAAATGCATGCACTGACAGGAGGTCCACTCCGTCCCGGGTGTATATTCTTTCAAAAAATCATGTCGCAGCCTATTCTCATATGTGATTAATCAGACCAAGTTAATGTCAAGACTTTAGAAGAGACTGTGTTGTTTGAGTTTCCTTTAGTGTTTCTTCTCAGAGTAGTCATATAGGAAACGTCGCCCTCTATCTAGTTCATACCCCCCGACATAATAATAATGAGACCCAGCCTTTGTTGTTAAGTATTCAACGACGCCCTAAGCCGAGGTTCGAGCCCCACAGGGGGCGCCCTTAGCGAGCGGTCGTTTAAATGTAACTGTAGTTAGCCCTGGCTGGGGGCCTTCTTGTAAGGTCACCACAGGATCGACCGGTTAAGCAGTAAACAGCCTTATAGTGCTGAACTGCTAGTGGCCCTACCTAAAAAAAAAAAAAATCTATCTAGTTCATATTATTTTTATTTTCATTTTGTGACGTGTAAAAGTATACCTACGAACAGTAACCATTTACAGTTTTTTTTTTCTGTAACTATCATTCATAATGTTTTGTTGCTAATTCAGCTATATTATTAATATTTATATTAGGTACGCCCGATATCTTCTATTCAGTCTTGATCCCGATCTTTGATAGTTAAATATCGTTAGATGTATAAGCTAATAACTTTAAGAGTAATGTTATTAAAATCTATGCCTTTCCTTTGAATAGTTTTGCAAATAAATGATAAAAAAAACATGTCTTATCCCTGTGGACTGTGACTGACAAAGGCCGCGGCCGGCTCACCGGCACGACCACACAATGCACGAAGCAGGTAGTTGAATATCGCTGACAGTTGAACTCACTGACTCACCCGGATCTGCTCGTCAGGTAACTCGACCGTTCTTTGTTCGTACAGATGTTCTGTCTTCGTGTGTGTGCGTCTAATGCGCGTACAGACGCCAGCACGTTAACCACGTGAACCTTATTCTTTTGTAATAAAGTTGAAAAACTATTAAAGACATTTGAGAGATTGGGGTAGCTTTATATGCTGGCCTCTGTACATAATGTTTCTGCGTGCGTAGGCTCAGGAGTGTCTACACGGATTTAGAAACACACTCCCAAGGACAACCGGCCTTGGAGAGATAGAACATCTATGTTTGACGGGCCGATATCCACAACTCCTCGACTCTGCGCGTATTTTGCGTACGAGTAGGACAATACCTTATGCGATCTACCCCAGCTCCTCAATAAAGGCCAGCAGTGATCTGACATTTCCTGCGATATCTCGAAGAGTACCTGGGTTACCGAAGTATCAGGCCTTGTATGCAGCGACCTCTGGGCAGTAGAGGATCACGTGGGCTGACGTCTCGTCTTCTTCCGTACAGGCTCTGCATAGTGTGCTGCCTGTAAATCCTATGACATCTAAAGCTGACTGTAGAAAATATGGATACAGAAGGTTTAATGAATAATCTGGCGATTGAGACATCACCATCAAACGGATTTAGGAAGATTCTAAAAGCATCCCCTCTCTAAGATATACCAAAGTGTTTAGGTTTCAATATGTAAGTAATATTTCGTGATGGTCCAGTGGTTGTAGCCTCGTCTTTTATGCACGAGGTTGTAGGTTGAAATCCGGGCTAGTACCATTATGAATTTTTGTCAAATAACATGTACTTTCTAGGTTAATCTTGAGCGTCCTAGACATCGGAGTAGGGAAGTGTCGTGAGGAAACCTGGCCTTATAATCAATATAAGTATGAAAACGCCAACCCGCAATTAATGCTCGTACCTTCTCTGTGTGAGAAGAGGTATCTGCCCTGCTGTGGAACAGTATCAAGCTGGTTTTATTATTTTACTGAGAAATTCCTAATAAAAAATCCCAACAACATATAGCTCGACCCGGGAATCGAGCCCCAGTAGTGTTTTTGCTGAGAAGAAGTGGCGAAACAAACTCTCCAACCAGTTTCTTAAATTTCCAACATTGGAAGACCATCGCCGCCCATAATGACACGTAAGTGTACCTATCACTGAAGTAACGCACTATTGATCACATCAACACAAATCATCAACATTTACGCGTAAAGGTAGTAGTCTAAACTACTTTCCTAACGGGTCCTCTGCCCTCTCTCTCACTCTTATCCGGAAGTATCTTCTGTCCTCTTTTAGCGTAGGTGTAACCCAAATAACTGGGTATAAAGAGGTTACGTAGATAAGAGTCAGAAGTACAGTTTTGGACGCGATTTACCTCATAGAAGAAGAAGACATTAGAATAGAATAGAAGACTCTTTATTGTAAATAATAACTTTAAGAGCTACATAGGATGTTACAATGTGCGGCCCTATCGCTATACGACATGGCCTTATGGACCTGATTCACTACTTAAAGTTCCCGCTAACTTATTTGGCAGATAATTTCATGGTAATCATTTTCCACCTTTTAATGAATAGTGAATGAGCTCCTCCTGGCCGAATCTAGATCATAGCAGCCAGTGTCAGAGGGCACTGTCATCGACGCGTGAGGTTTTATAGTGCACAAGCGTGTGTACAACGCAAACACAGGTTACCTAGTCCGATGGGACGGAAATCCGGTTCGACTGAGGAGACATCAGACGCTGGACCAATGGATTGACGTGCTTTTCGAGCTACGGGGTACCCCCGCCAACTTACAGTTTACTCGGATTATTCGTATATCAAAATAGTGTAGCAAGCATTAAGTATTTTTAAATCACCACCGGCAGTAGCGTCCATGAATTCCAGTAGCGTGCAGGCATCAGGGCACGCAGGCCACTAGGATACCAGGTGTCCCATCATTTATGGAGCTGCACAACACTTGTACTCCAGGGTGAAGGTCATTTAAAGACCCATTCCCGTAAATAAAAACGTTCAACAAACAATGTCAAAAACTTGGCAAAAATGTAGGTAATTCGTACATATTTTTGACAGATTGAGACAGATTAGAATGCGAACGGTCTTAACACGTTGAACGCTAAATAATCGACAAACTAATACATTTTCTATTGCGTCTGGCAGTTAAGGTGTTAAAAACTACGGGAACTGATCCTCTGTTAATTTCCATCTGAAGAGGTAATCAAGTCACTGTCAACACGTGTGTATAAATGTATTTTATGATTTAAATGTATCGTTCATTTTAGCATGTATTTTGAGACCACATTTAACGCAAACTTGTCTAATCACTACGACAACATTTCACGTCCTCTTATCCAAGAATTAGGGTTTACCCGTAATGAACAATGAACAATTACATCATATTAGGTCATTTTACAACACCAAAAACCTATAATCTCCCGATGATATACCATTATCTAACAACTTGCCATAATTAAGCAAAATGTGACAAATATTTATGTTGTTTAACTGACAAATAGGGGAAATATGAACTCACAAAGATAACAATACGAAAGCATCCTGATTTCGTGCGGTTTTTCTCAGTATTCCGAAATGTTTTGAGAATTTTACGAATTGAATCATGTTCGTTTATTGTGTTGTAAGTGATATGTGAATGTGATATATTTATTATTGGTCATACGTTTCTGCTGATGGAAGATATTCATGCGATAACTCTGGCCTGGCGCATACTATTGTCTTGACGGAACAAAAATAATGTTAGTAATGTTTAATCGACTGCCTCGTGTGAGTAGTGCATGGTCAAGGTTAGGTTCTTCGTGGCTTGGGTTTGATTACTGGATTGGAGATAGTGCTGTTGGGTTCCCAGCAGCAACCCCGAGTCTGGAGTTGTGCCCGATTGATGGTAATAGGCTCCCTCTCTTCTACATGGGACTTAGAAATAACTGTTCAAATGTGGGTGTAGTACTATTGGTACACATCTGCCCGACCTTTCGGGAATACAAGCGTATTTACGGGCAGGCAGAAGACCGAAAGTCTAACATAAGCCGAGCTCGATTGGGCCGAGCGCTCGTTATTATTTAGTCTTGCTCTTCGATGTATAACCCTCAGGAAATCAGGATGGCAACCAACTGATTGACCTTTAAAATTAAAGTGCGTGGGCACATTCGCTAGAAGTTAATCTAATTGCTTAGTTGTTTATAAGTGTACATATTCTATAATTATTATTATGTTTTCTTAGAAAAACGTTGCCCCACTCTAGGAATTTCTCCTGTGTCGTGGGTGCGTTTAAAAACATTTAAACTCACATACACAAACAGCCAGACCCGGAACAACTACCTGTAGGCCAAACGAATATTTGTTCCGTACGGGGATCGAACCCGCGACACGCAGCGCAGCAGCCAATCGCTCAGCCACTGCGCCAACCGTGACGTCATTTTTTTTCTGTTCTCTTGTTTTTAAGAATTTGCACCTACCACTGTTTGTCTGTCCATCACCCAAAGGTTGACTGGTATGGACATTTGTTTGCTTAAATTTTTAAATAAATAACCAAATTATACTTGGACTTCTGAGTCGCCTGGCTGCGGACGTAGATTAGGCAAAAAAGGTGGGAAGGTATTTTGATAAGGGCCCTTAATTGTGTATTCTTGAATGATGATGAAGAGTTTCTGATTCTATACGTTGTTAGTTCACTTCGACGTACAGGAATGCTCTCTTTGTGTGCGCCAGTAAATGCATGTCGTTCGCATACTAATTGATGTGCCCATGTATAATGTATTTAGGGTTTTCTATGTTAATTTGGATTTTAACGACGACACGGTTGGCGCAGTGGTTGAGCCATCAGCTGCTGCGCCGCGTGTTGTGGGTTCAATCCCCGCACGGAACAAATATTTGTATGACCTACAGGTAATTGTTCCGGGTCTGGTTGTTTGTGTATGTGAGTTTAAATGTTTGTAAACGCACCCACGATACAGGAGAAATTCCTAGTGTGGGGCAACGTTTTAAAAAAAAAAAAAAAAAACAAAACAACAAACAAACAACTGCAGTTCGTGAAGAAGGGGACTTGCACAAAGGCGTGTGTGTGTGTCACGAAGTTTGTCTTGACTCCCCACAAACTTTCTAATGTCAATTTTAAATTCTATATCATATTTAGGGTTCCGTATCTCAAAAGGTAAAAAAGGAACCCCTATAAAATCACCCTCTTGTCCGTGTATTTTAGAATCATTTCAGAATAGGGGTGCAAACTTGCAAACATTAAAATGTAGTCTTAAATAAAAAAATAAACTCGGAATTTTCTGCCATCTCGTAGCTAAGTAATAACAGTAGAACAGGTCGATATTCAAGGTTAAGCCACGTTTGCCGAGGTCAGTACGTGGATGGGGGACCCAATAGGTACATACTGAGATGCCTCCGTGCTCCAGAAAGCATGTTAAATCTCAGTTGTCATCGGTAAATCTTTGAAATTTAATTTTATTAAATCATGATTCATACCAAAACCAACGAGATTTGTATTGGAGGCGCAAATAATAAATTTTTTAATGATAAATCTCAATGTGTTAGAGTGTTTCAAGTAAAAAACACATCCGAACAAAACGCAAAAATGAGTCGCAGAAGGATCCACATGTATTTAACTTATGGTATCACTTTGTGCGTTGATGTTCCGTTCACCCTACATTAATGAGTACATACCTATTACCATAATATATACCAAATTACATAAGTTGCTGAGCTAGTCCTTGAGGTGGTGTATGCGGTGTATTCGTACTCATTGAAGTAACAATAAGCCATCAAGGTAATTAATCTCTAATTAACCCATGCACAGCGTGTAGGTAGTGAGCACGGTGTCGCGTTACACAGACAGAGACACAAGGCGTAAAAAGTAGAACACTAGCTATAAGATGTGTGCCCCTGGCTGGAGACCTTAATTTTTATTAACTCCCTACAGTTCGGAAGGAAGACAGAAACTTCGTTTAAGCAGTTAATAACCATGAAGGTTAAACTGCGAGATGCCAATTGCAAAAAATAAAACTATCAAAAATAAAAAAAATACAAAAATACAAAATTCATTTACTCAAATTATATTTCATTTTTTTTATAATAAAATTGCATTCCATAATGTTATATAAAACAGCTGGTGTGGTAAGAATAGAATCAATTATGGACCCTGTCGGGCACAGCAAAGTTAAGTTAGCTGGTGATAGGAGAGAGGATGAAAGCGCTTTTCTTTTTATGTATTAATATACTTACAGAATATTTATTAAATATATTGGATTAAATTAGTTATTGATTTAATTAGGTGGGTATCAGCACTTTTTGAACGTCATACCGTTTACAAAAGACAGTCCCCCAAAACGCCCACCCTTCACCACTTTCTAGTGTTTTTGCTGGGAAGATTATAGATTGATATATTTTATCTATCTAAGCAAGTATTTAAGAAAATGGCACTGGATATTTTGTCCGCAGAGTAAATTGTTTAACATTAGGCAATCTCAGCGCTAATATGACAATGATTCTTTTGTTTTGTTTTGTTTATCGCTTTATATTATCACTTCTTTTATCACTTTAATTTTTAGTTAATTCGTGGACAATGGTGTGGGTTGCATGTTTGTCAATTCCTAGCTTAAGTAATTTTCTGTATTTTTTAACATGTAACTGTTTTTTGTCCCTAATAAATAAATAAATAAATAAATAAAGAAGTGGCGGAACAAACTCCCCAGCAAAATATGATGTGTGTAAAAATAGATTTTCAAAATCGGTTCTCAATTGACGGAGACATCGGTGGACAATGGATACAAAAAACACATACATACAGTCGAACATCGTCCTTTTTTGAAGTCGGTTAAAAATAAGAAATACACATGACAGACAGAGGATGTTAAATGATAAAGTATAGCCTAAGTCTCACCCTAGCATCGATCAATATTCCTTGCTTATTTTATTTAAAATCTGTTCAGCTGTTTAGGTGTGATCAGGGAACAGACAGACTGATTAACTTTTAGTAATACATACATAAACTCACGCCTTTTTCCCACGGGGGTAGGCAGATACTAAATTTTCAGTGATATTGAGTAAAATCAAATATTACCATGTAAGAAATAAAATGTAGATTAACAACCATAAGCTTGAAGATCTATTACCACCTCCTCTACATCCATCACAACGCTAAACCAACACCACTTCGTATAACAAAATCGATATTTACGAACCGATTATTTGAATCGATTAATGGTGAGTTACGGACGCTCGGTAACAGCGCTGACTGCACGAGTAAGGTCGATGTAGGTGACTGAACAGGTTTCAGCCTGGCTGCGATCTGACGCGCGTTACTGCCTGCATTCCGCTGCGCAGATTTTAGTATTTTATCGCACGCTTGACGGCGATTTATTTGGGACTAGCTTTTACCCGCGGTTTTGCTCTCCTTCAGGTTGGAAATTATCACATTATACCTGGATATAAGTATCCTTTATCTTAAACCAGGTCGTGGTCATTAAGTCCGGCTCTGTACATCAGTGTGCTTAAAGTATTAAATAAATTAATTAATGGTATATCCGTGTGCCGAATCTGTACAGCCTTTAAAGCCTGAAAAGGTTACAAACAAACAATCAGACAGACAGACAGACATGGTTACTTTCACATTTAAAATATTAGTATGGATGCCTACAGTACGGTTTTCTTGCCTAATTTTCTTTTTTAGATATTTCTATCGGTCGGATTAGCCTATATGACGGATATTATTGTAACCTTTCAATCCTGACAAACAGTTATGTTGAGTCCCATATAATAGAGAGTGGTCCTATTACCATCAAGCGGGCACAAATCAAGTCTCCGGGCTGCCACAAAGAAATTTTCGTGATGGCAAAATTAAAATTTCATAACATTTGTAAGTAAGTGAGTGGGGCAGATAACCATGAACATTTCTGCTGATAACCTTAATTGAAATTTACTATGATGATAAAGCTATGTATAATGTGTGGCGTCTAATTGTAAAGAGACACCATTTAATATAACAGTAATTAATCTTGTTCAAATACTACTAATTGATGTTGGTTATTATCATGGCGAGTGCTGTTCGTCACTGTCCCACTTCATGTATGTAGATAACAAAATGGTTCTTTTTTCATTATCTTTATATTATATACTATTTTTTTTTTCCGCGGCTTCACTCTCGTGTCCAATCCAATAAAAACCGTGTATTTTTCCGTGACAAAAAAAAAAAAAACAAATTCAAATAAATAATGTACCTACACACATTTTATCAAGGTACACTATATTATACCTAACCATGTTGGAGTCCATGAGTATTTATAATATTATAATAATATTTATTTATTTTCAAGTAACATGACTCGTAGTAACAATATTCCTCACCGCTATGTTAGAATTACAGAAAATTTATGAGATTAGAATTAATTATGTTCAGTAGTTATTAAATTACAACGTCATTCAGTATATAGATGGTCAATTTCATTGCACATAATTAAATTTGAATTAATAAGTTAAAATAAGTAATGAGTACCTGGATGAACGAGATTTGCTCGGATAAAACGAGGTTTTAAAAATGAAACCTAGCTAGATACCCCCGAAAACCCCTGCTTACTAAATATCATGAAAATTATTGGAGCCGTTTCCGAAACTCAGATTATATTATATGTACAAATATACAAGAATTGCTCGTTTAAAGGTATTAGATAATGTCATGCAAATTAGTAATGTCATAGGTATTTAATAATTCTCGACGACCTATCGACTCTTCGCGTGACCTGGCTGGCTCATTCTTTGCCCAAAGAATTAGTATTGTCATCTAACGTGGCAATGCTGCCAGTCTTTTGGGCACGTTTCCAGAAGTACTTTGGCGCCTGAGTATCTTGGTCAGTTTTTTTTTTTATAATAAATTTAACAATTTCACACAATGCCCTTGCACTGCAAAAAAGCACAATATTGTAACAAGACATGTTCTTTTATAGTGACAGTTTGTCAAGATCAGTTTTGATGCCACCGGCTGCAACAGATAGCTTGAAAAGAAATACACATTTTTTTTAAAATATTTGATTTTTGCATTCGGATATTTTAATACCTTCATTTTTTCTACAATTTAATGAGTTAAGGTTTTGAAATCATCCTCTCAAGCCCTTTATTAAGAAACCTCACATTTGTGTGTAAAAAAAATAGTACGATTCAATTCAAATTGTTCAACTTGTGATTCCAAATTACATTACAACATGTAAATTGTGTTTAACAACACTTCAATTACTCTCGTATTTCAAAACGCCCAACTTGGCGCCAGAATTCCGCCATTGCAATATTTATAATTTTAATATACATACTCTGTGACACTCGTGACTCGTGTTATCAAGACGAATCAAACGACGTATATTTTTTCAAAATCGGCCCACGCATTTCCTTGTTAAAGCGCTAAAATGGAACAAACATATGTAATTATTTGAGTGCTGATAAGTACATTCCCCACCGTGGCATCGCGCAGTCAGATAAAAAGTAGCCTATAATTTTCCAATCTGCTATCTTAGTAAATTACATACAACTTTAATAAAATACTAAAAAAGTGCATTAGCGCGCTTCTCAGTAACCTCCACGCGGAGCCGGTCTTGATTCTTCTGCGCGTGAGTCGATCTACCACATGCACATACATCACACACGTCACTTATAGACGTTGGCGCTTGTGTGTGTGTGTGTGTGTATGTAAGTCACAGGTCAAATGGTGGTCAGGTTGGGAATTAGTCCCGTATGAGACGTGTCGTTTGATCGTATTAAGTTACCTCCTCAATTACGGCGAATCATCAGCAGTATTGATGCAATTATCATTTGTATTTGTCAAATGAAACTTCTTTAGTTTACGGACATACGGATAAGCACACAAATGTACAGAGGCGGACTAAATGCCATAGGCATTTTCTACCAGTCAACCTTTGGGTGATGCAGAGACAAACAGGGAAACGAAATATATATTTTAAAATTTTAGGTTTACACTTCGGTCGTCCCCATGACTGTCTATTTTTTAAATGAAAACTTTTAAGGCTATGTTGAAAGATTTTTGGTAGGGGCAACACTTAAGGGTTGGCGTCACAGACATGTTACAGATTCCAAAAATTTACTTTAGTTTTTACTTCTGTAGTAACTATTTCTGTAATACGAGAACAAAAAGTTGATCAACTATAATCTTACAAATCATAATATTATTAAAGGTGCACGTGTTATTTTTACGAATGAATACTAAGAATACGTAACAATATATTAATAGTTTATTATTGGTATTCGAAACTAGTAAGGTCCACTACAGCAATTATTGCATAACTGATATCCAAGACACTAATTACTGACATGGCTTTGTGTGCGATGATGTAAGTCATTAGATAATCATGGTTTACTTTTGTGTACGCTAAAGTGTGATAATTACGAGGAAAGTCTACATTTTTAATAGTGATTTAAGTATCTAATCATTATTAAAAAGTATCTTAGTCATTAAGTAGTTTTTTTCCTGTAATTTGTATATTAATACAATAATTCGGATTCCTTTTTAAGAATATTGTAAGATAAGATATAAAGAAGAGTAATAGTGTTAGATTAAGCATAGTTAAAGTTTATAATGGAAATTAATTTCAGGAAGTTTATAACGGTTGATTTTCGACCACTGAAGGACCACGAGTAATTAATAAAGACTTCAAGGCCCACTTGCATT
The DNA here is from genome assembly GCA_905147745.2 of Phlogophora meticulosa. Classification (NCBI taxonomy): domain Eukaryota; kingdom Metazoa; phylum Arthropoda; class Insecta; order Lepidoptera; family Noctuidae; genus Phlogophora; species Phlogophora meticulosa. The sequence goes on from LR990519.1 coordinate 17,961,825, forward strand.
TATTTAAATCGTCACTCTGTCTCTGTCATTTTCTAACAATTAAAAGAAACAGAACTATGCCTTAAATTCGTCTAGCGGTAAGCGTATGTATATACTCAGTGATTTCAGATGCAAGCAAATTAAAATGACTGAAAATCAACCCCTAAGTGTACAAAATAGGGGATGAATGGTTTTGTTACCAACTGAATTTTTGAAGAAGGTGATGAGCATTTGACATTTATCAATTATAATTTAAATAAATTATTAACTAATCCACTAAAAAAGTGAATAATAAAAACTTTTAAGCAAAGAAATTTAACACTTTCTTGTGTTTTTTTAAGTCGGTTGAACTTTTCTGCGAAATAGTTTTTGTGTGTTAGACATGGCAAAGTGCAGTATTATGCATGAATTAAGCTTTGGCAGTGATTTGTGCGTTTAACTTCTACATACAGTAGATATGTAACCAACAGGTCTATTGTCAGTCGTTATTGCAATTGTTGTATTATTTATAAAAGATAAAGCCTCGTGGCTATACAAAAACAGAAGCACGGATTAATCGGAGGTAAAGCTACAATTGCCTCGGAAACAAGTTGGTCCCGGCTGTTATTCGCTAAACTTTGACGGTTGTTAAGGGTACTCAGAACATCAGAAGCCCGAAAAGCTGACCAGTCTTTCCAACTGGTATCTGGAAGTCAGATACGCAGTCGCTCCATGTAAAATACTGGTATTCAGTTGCATATGGTTAGACTGGAAGCTGACCCCACCATAGATGGGAAAACACTAAGCAGTTGATGAATATTGTTTCTGAAGATTATACACAACCAGCCAATTGTCTGAATTCAGCAAATTAATATTCTATTTAAGTTGCTGAATTCAGATAATTGGCTCATTAGGCGCTACTCGTAAAACAAATAAATTTAATTCGGATTAACAATAAACTCCGGCGCATAAAATGCAAATAATGATAGTTAATATCCCTATTTTAATAATGTAATATTAATTGTCGACCACATTATACATATGTATTTTCCTTATCCATATTACTAAAGCACAAAATATTAATAATATTAAAATAATCCTCATATCATCTTAGTCTTGTGAGTCGAACTAAAGATATTTTAAATTAAAAATCTCAGCATCTCCCTTGTTCGCTGTAGCCGTGGACAGGAATGCAGTCTTGCGGGCTCCGGACTAGACACACACACACACACACAAACAGATCCACAATGCATGCAGACAGGACTCTTGTGTGTGTTGGTAGAAGTATACTATGGGCTGCGAAGTCACGCAGTTTTAGAAAGCCGAGTTTGGCGAGTCACTGTGGGATTTGTCGTATGTAACTATGTATTTAGAATATATGTGAAAGCTGAAATGATTATAAATTCGTTAAAAAATATCTTTCTGGATAGTCATGGTTTATTTAAATTTTAAATTTAAATTATCTTATCAAATGGAGTTTTAGTTTTGTTGAATAGGAATCTGCAAGTTGGCAATGATTTCTTACTTTCAATCAAAAATCAGAAGTTTGGATGATTAGGTCAAAAATCACGACTCGTTTCTTTCATTGTTTGTAGCTTTGGTTGTGATTGAAATTGAACTTGAAATGTAAAATAATGGTAATACATTAAATTAATTATAATTAGAATATTGGATATTGTTAATTATACCCATGTGCATAAACATTTTAATCAATCGCTCCTTATCTAAACATTTACATAAAACAGAAACAAACCTGAGGAAGTAAGTCAATTGCAATTTTTCCAACTAATAAAGAAATGGATTAGGAATTGCTTTCCAAAAACCTTCGGACTGTGATGGAAAGTATATTGAAACTTGGGGTACTTAACAGTGAGCTTTTCATAATGTGATAAAACATTTAAGGCTAGTTTTTTTACAAATTTAATTCTATGACACAATTTTAAATATATGAGACAAGTGTGACTACTTACACATGAGACTGTGGAGATAAATTAATCATCTAAAAATATCCATTTCGTAAAAAAAAACATAACCAAACGAGTGATAACAGAGTGAGAACCACATGAACATCGCACTCATAGTACCTCACCGAGTCACCACACAACTATGCTTGTGTTGGTGTGTAGTTATGTATGTACCACAGACCACACCACACACACAACACATTTGCAATTTCTCACACGCGAGACATGATCAAACAGGTTACAGAATACGGCACATAGTCTTATGTAATAATTATACATATGTACACACATAACCGCGTTTAAACGTTCGATGCATATCTTGGCGATGGAAACGAGAATTATTAAATAATATTTATTAAGGAAAACGGGATGGTAATAGGTCGAACTAATTTAGACATCGGAAAAGTTCATGATGTGTTAGTTCAAGTTGTTTAATCCTGATGGGACAAGCAGAAGGATTAAAACAGGATTAGATACTACCTGTGTCACGGTTGACGCAGTGGCTGAGCGATTGACTGCTGCGCTGCATGTCGCGGGTTCGATCCCCACTCGGAGCAAATATGTGTATACGTACAAGTAGTTGCTATGGGTCTGGATGTTTGTGTATGTGTGTTTAAATGCAAACGCCCCCACTATACAGGATAAGTGTATAGTGTGGGACAACGAATTTTAACGAATTAAAAAAAAAGGAGATAAAGGTGGTGAGGTCCTGGGTTCGATTCCCGGGCCTCATTCGATTGAACTTCTTAGTAGCAGTTCAGACTCTGGATGTGTGCATTACATGGGACTTAAACATAGCTGGTGAAAAGAAAGTGTACTGTATGTAGGTACACCTCTTCTTAACCCTTCGGAAACCACCGACGTAATGTAATGTTAGGTTAGGTTAGTTGGCTGCTGGGACGTGATGGCGGACACCAGCACCGCGTGTCGTGCGGTGTTCCACAGGGCTCGGTCGTAGGTCCGCTCCTGTGGAACATCGGGTACGACTGGGTGCTGAGGGGCGGACTCCAACCGGGCGTAGACCTGACGTGTTACGCGGATGACACGCTGGTCACGGCCCGGGGGAGCTCGCACAGGGAGGCAGCGTTGCTGGCGACGGCGGCGGTCTCACAGGTGGTGAGCCGCATACGGCGCCTAGGCCTGGAGGTGGCCCTCAGCAAGTCGGAGGCCATGGTATTCCATGGTCCCCGACGGGCGCCGCCGCCGGGATCACACATCGTGGTCGGGGGGGTCCGAATAGCTGTCGAGTCCACCATGAAGTACCTGGGATTGGTGCTCGACAGCCGGTGGGATTTTGGACCCCACTTCCGGCGGCTGGCGCCCAAGTTGTTGGGCGCGGCCGGGGCGCTATCAACGCTGCTTCCCAATCTGGGGGGCCCGAGCGCCGCCTGTAGGCGGCTCTACGTAGGGATCGTGCGATCGATGGCCCTGTACGGGGCCCCGATCTGGGCGGCTGACCTGACGGCCTGTAGCCTCTCTGTTCTGCGGAAGCCACAGAGAGCGATGGCCGTCAGAGTCATCAGGGGATATCGCACGATCTCCTGCGAGGCGGCTTGTGCACTGGCCGGATCCCCGCCCTGGGACCTGGAGGCGAAAGTACTCGCGTCACTGTACCGGTGGCGCGAGGAAGCGCGGGCGCGAGGCGAGCGACTGACGCAGCGACACATGGAGCTGCGTCGGTCCCAGCTTCGTGAGGTCCTGGTGGCGGAATGGCGGGAAAGGCTTTCACGCCCTACCGCCGGCCTCGTCACCATCGAGGCGGTCCGGCCGGTGCTCGATCACTGGCTCGGGAGGAGGCACGGCTCCCTGTCGTTTCGGGTGACACAGGTGCTCTCGGGGCATGGTTGCTTCGGGAAGTACCTGTGTCGCATAAACAGGGAGCCGGACGCCCGGTGTCACCACTGCGTCGACTGCCGGGAGGACACGGCGTGGCATACGCTGGCAGAGTGTCCCGCTTGGGAGGATCCACGCCGTGCCCTCGTTGCGGAAGTAGGCAGGGACCTGTCGCTGCCGGCCGTCGTGTCATCGATGGTTGGCAGCGAGGAGGCCTGGAACGCGGTGGTGTCCTTCTGCGAGACGGTTATCTCGCGGAAGGAGGCTGCGGAACGGGAAAGGGAGATATCTTCCTCCAACCCGGCCCGCAGCAGACGCACCGGGCGTCGGCGGAGGGCGGACAACGCCCTCTTCCAGCCCCCCTAAATGGGTCCAGGGGCGACGGACCTGGGGACGTCTGTCGCCCCCTTAACACCAGGACCCGAGGTGGTGGCGCGTGTTCCACGCGCGCCCCTCTTAGACGTCGCGGGGGGAGTCTAACACCTCACTCCGCCCCTCGTCCTGAGGAGGCCTGCATAGGCGGGCCGGCACTAGCTGGGGGTTGCGGAAGGATCGTACGTTCCCGCGACCCCCGGCGTAGCGTGCCGTGCTGCGTCGCCGTGCTGCGTGCCGTGCTGCGTCGCCGTGCTGCGTGCCGTGCTGCGTCGCCGTGCTGCGTGCCGTGCTGCGTCGCCGTGCTGCGTGCCGTGCTGCGTGCCGTGCTGCGTCGCCGTGCTGCGTCGCCGTGCTGCGTCGCCGTGCTGCGTGCCGTGCTGCGTCGCCGTGCTGCGTCGCCGTGCTGCGTGCCGTGCTGCGTCGCCGTGCTGCGTCGCCGTGCTGCGTGCCGTGCTGCGTCGCCGTGCTGCGTGCCGTGCTGCGTCGCCGTGCTGCGTGCCGTGCTGCGTCGCCGTGCTGCGTGCCGTGCTGCGTCGCCGTGCTGCGTGCCGTGCTGCGTGCCGTGCTGCGTCGCCGTGCTGCGTCGCCGTGCTGCGTCGCCGTGCTGCGTGCCGTGCTGCGTCGCCGTGCTGCGTCGCCGTGCTGCGTGCCGTGCTGCGTCGCCGTGCTGCGTGCCGTGCTGCGTGCCGTGCTGCTTCGCCGTGCTGCGTGCCGTGCTGCGTCGCCGTGCTGCGTGCCGTGCTGCGTCGCCGTGCTGCGTCGCCGTGTTGCGTCGCCGTGCTGCGTGCCGTGCTGCGTCACCGCGCGTTTTGTCCGCACTAAATAAGCTCGTGAAAGCTAATCCGAACTGCGATCTGTTCGCTTTACAACAAATACAAAAATATAAAATGGCGCTCAACAGTTATTTGATACCATCCTTGTAATGATGCAATGAGTAACATCCAATCCAATAATGATACAAATTACCATCATCTGCTAGCCTTTTCCCAACTATGTTGGGGTCGGCTTCCAGTCTAACCGGATGCAGCTGAATACCAGTATTTTACATGGAGCGACTGCCTATCTGACCTCCACAACCCAGTGACTGGGCAATACGATACCCCTTGGTAAGACTGGTTGTCAGACTTTCTGGCTTCTGACTACCCGTAATGACTGTCAAAGGTCTATAAATGACAGCCGGGACCAACGGCTTAACGTGCTTTCCGAGGCACGGAGGAGTCTCGATATGTTACGAACGGTCACCCATCCACAGACTGACCTCGGCAAACGTAGCTTAACCTTCGATCAACCCGTGCGGCTATTTTAATTTAGCCACGAGCTCCTCAATAATACAAATTACCTTGAACAGCAAAAGTCTTCATCATATTTTATAATATAACAACATGTGAAGTGAAAACTTATCTGACCAATGATACCCCATTATCTGCTCATATACAATTGATAGAGTATTATCTGAGTCGAGTCAGTCACGATTTGCAGTTATTAATAACGGTGATGTGATCAATTTAACATGTTAGATACCTGATCATCACTGTTAGTGTGTAATAACGGATTCAATCGTCATACTTCCGTAGTTGTCAAGTTGTATTGTCATAATTACTTATCAAGTTACGTAATTTTAGTTTAGCATTACTTAGCTGTTTTTGATAGGGAAACTCCTTGACAATGTTTTATACGCAAACTAATTTTTCAAGTTTGACAATTGATTTAATTAAATCAATTCTCTCTACTCGACTTCTCCGTGCCTCCTAAATCACCCTAAGCCGTTGATCCCAGCTGTCATTTAGCACCTTTAGTGCCCTGCACCTGGCTCCCGTCTCGAAAAATAGTTTGTTCATGTATCCAGAACTCGAGTTTCGCGATTTCCGAGTCGTACATGTAAAATCCCATCACCCCCTACCATATACCTATGCATTCGATAATTTGTCAAAAATTATGACTTACAATTTAAATCGTATTTTTAAACTGGGTAGCGATGAACTGTTTTAACAGTGAGATCTTTGACAGCCGTTAGGGGGTAGTAAAACCCTGGAAATCTGACGGACAGTCTTACCAAGGGGGTGCGTGATACCTAGTAAATAGGTTGTGGAAGTCAGATAGGCAGTCGCAGCATGTAAAATACTGGTGAATACCAGTATTTTACCTGCATCCTGCATCAGACAGAAGGCCGACCCCCAACATAGTTAATCAGAGAAAAGGCTAGGTAGATGATGAATTCAATTATATCTAATTCAGTCTGCCACGTTGGTTTAGTGGTAGCAATCGCTACTGTGAATCTTGAGGTCCTGGGTTTTTTTCAATTCCCAGATCGGATGAATTGTTATTCGGATTATCCATATCTACAATTTGTAAGTAAAAGTCTGAAGTCTAGATTTGTGCCCCTGTTGAGTATCAAGACTGCCTACTAAAATTGATACATCCATTGCATTTAATTAGTTAAATAATTTCCTTCATTGACTACAATTGAATAATAATTAAATTCTCATTTATTTTTCAGCATAATTTCTATATTATGACGTCAGGAAAAAAAATGATGGAAGTAGTACCTACAAATGTACAAAGATATTGTACTATTTTAAAATCTCTGGTGTACACCGGGTTTCCCTCATGAAGGCAACGCAGAAGTGCTCCTGCGCAGCCTCGCTACCACCTCGTTGACGGGCTTAATTCAAACACCCAAAACAGGACATATTTTTAAAGACGCCGTTGATAAGAGAATAGTACAGTGGCCAGCACATCAAGCTACGCCAATCTGACAAATTTCTATGATACTTTTTCAACTTTATCATAAAAGAATAAGGTCCATGTTCAATTGGGAAACGTTGACAGATTGTGATAGCTTGACGTGCTGGCGTCTTTACCTGCTTACATACATTTAAATTCAAATAGCTAAAGTTAACCATGAAGCCCAAAGCTTATGTTTATTTTTTAAATTTCCCGGAAAATACGGGTATATTTTTCTTTATAGCAAATTGGATTTCTGCACTTTGTAACTAAAGCTTTTGGCTTTGGCAAATGTCATCAAGCAGATAAAAGCTATGACTAAAAGTTTATTGTAAAATCGTCTACCCAAGTCACGACGACCAACTTCGCCATCATTCATTTAAAAACTTTATTACAATGACATTAGGCATTCAAATTAAAGAGAAGACATCGTCATTTACTGCCAATTCCAATTTCAATAACTTATCTCAACTCTAATCATAATCCGCGATCTGAAACTGCTGCTTCTGATTCGCCCCGTCAAGGTTATAGGATTGTAAACTCTGCCATTGATTGGTTACAAACAAAGATCGATCCCTAGAGTTGGATTGAGATATTATTTGATATAGATATTGTTTGCCTGTGTCATCCCACTGCTGGGCAAAGGCCCTATGACTTTCAGTTGTTTCGATCAACGGCTAATGTGGGCCACTGGTCATTGGTTTTGTGCAGCTCGTCCCGCCATCTTCTAAATGGTCTGCTCTCTCTGTCAGGGTTCCAGAAAGTGGTTATTTTGGCCCACAGCTCAATGGGCATGCGGCAGACGTGGCCAGTCGAGTCCCACTTCAGCTTAGATATTTTATTGAAATTGGTAGACAATCAGCTATCTAAAGCGGTATAAATGATTTTAAAATATTCAGAGGTGGTGTTGATAATTATTCTGAAAAAGTAGAATTTGTGAATTGTCGAGTCATCACCTTTTTGCACTAAAAATACCGCGACTTCAAAAAAAATAATAACTCTGTCACCTTATCCTTACACACATCACCTTAATCTTATTTTTTTTCACTAGGAATTTCTCCTGCGTCGTTAGTGCGTTTACCATCAGTGTCTGTGCCACCATTATCTATTTTTTATTATTTTAAAGAATTAACCCATTTACTAGATCGGGAGCAGCTTCCTTTAATCCTCCATCCACCTATTTCTCCTGTATCGTTGGTACGTTTACAAATATTAAAACTCCGTGCGGGAATCGAATCCACGACACGCAACGCAGCAGCCAACCGCTCAGAAACTGCGCCAACCACGTCGTCATTGATTACCTACTTACTATAAAATTGGTATACACGATACCATTTGTCACTTAATGACACGTGTCAATTCATGTTTATTAAGAAATCGTAGACAGTTTTGGTCAGCAACATTTCTGTGTAAATATCGTGATTGTGTTACAAGTTCTGATAAAGTGGTCGTATTGTGTGGCAGAATGACATCATGAGCGAGTTCAGTGTCAGATTACTGACTTGAAGATGCAATTCATGTGGACTCGAGTGTTTTTTGACAAGTGTGCGCAGGCGACGGGTAAGTTATTATACTGATTGTCATTTTCAGTACGATACTGAACTGTACTAAAAAAACTTGGTTATGGTGAATTCCTAGTGACAGCCCGCCAAATTCAAATGTTTAGTATTAATTTGTTTCGTATTAAAAATGTCTTTCGCGACCGTAACAAATGTGTGTAATTTCTCACTAAGTATTAACAATTGTACGACTTTTTAAGTTCAAATTGTGCGATTGATATTTATATTGCTATTTAAGGAAATCTTGAGATTTAAGCACAGTTCCAATCTAGATGTAATGGTGATTGTAATGATACTATTATTGTATGTTTACAATACTGAGCTGCAAATTGCAAAAAGCTCAGATAATTTGAATTTCGCGGGCAAACATATTTCTTAGAAAAATTGTTCTAAAATACAGGCCGGTTTTTTCATTATCTAATTCACTTTATATAACCTCGAGGTATTATTTATATCAGCGCCATCTGGCGAATTTCAAAAGAAACATAAATATTTAGATGACATTATCACGCTTGTTTTCTCGAAGTGTTACGCAGAGGTCTACATCATGATACACCCACATTTCGCCAGTTATGTTTGAATCTTACAGGGAGCGAGCCTATTGCCACTATTGGCACATTGAGAGATCCAGACTCCCAGCTGCTACTGAGCTAGATGGAAAAACCCAATATCACTTTGTCCGACCCTGGAATCGAACCCAGCACCTCATGCTTAACTGTCGCCTTTATCCATTTCCATCCTTACTAGTCACTTTTCTGAATATTTAAATATAAAAAAAAAACACATTATAAGTTATAGCCCACTGATGGTATCGGCAACATAAATACATTTATTATTTAGCCGGCCTGTCTTTTTCGGACTGCCTCTTTGGTCTAGTGGTCGCAAACGCGACAGCTAAGCATGAGGTCCTGGGTTCGATCCGCGGGTCAAGCAATGTATTACTGGGATTTCTCATTAGGAACTTCTCAGTAGCACGCCGGAGTCAGAATGTGTGCCCGGTTGTTGGCTGAATAGTCTCACCCCCTATTACTGGGGACAATATAACTGGTGAAATATGGGTGTACTGTAGGTCAAGTGGCAGCGTACATCCAATAGATTTGACGACGTATGACAGGAGCATGCAGGACCTGGTGGATTCAATGCTGTCAATCTTGCCTGACAAGAGACCCTCTATAAAAGAATTAATGGGACGAATGGTGCTTCTACCTGATATATATACCGTCTATTTAGACGCTGGCAATGATGAATTATTATATTTGAAAACGAAACAATTTGTGTATTAATAAAAATGATAATTAGGAAATAAAATAATAATAATAAGACCTCTGCACATCTCTGCCCTTACCTCCGAGGAATACAGGCGTGATGTTATGTAATATTTTTTATTTTTATTTAAATGATCCTATAGTGTATATCCCCACGCATCACACCCTACCAAAATTTCAGTGTTACGGTATTTATTCATTTGTTTTCAAATATAGCAGCATTATTCTGAGATAAGAGCCTATTTGCCCGCGCCAAAGTTTCTTATTATATATGTAGTATACATATATAAGTACTTCTTTAGTTCTAGTTATTTTTTCGTTTTGATGTGGGTGTCCCAATAAATATTTTTATTTAGTACATTCTCTTTTTTCGAGTTTATTTTTTTACAAGATCTTAATTAAAAACGCCTTGAAAGGACATAGTTAGATGATCTAACTATTTGTTGGCCAACATCTAACTTAGATGTTGCCCTTATCTATAAATAAAAAGTGTAAAATAATAAAGGTGCGCAAGCTGCGGTACAGTACTTACCTTTACCTCGATAACAAGCGTATTTGCGATAACCCACTGATAACCCAAATAAGCAACTGTAATTATTGTATTACGAACACAATCACTCAATTAATTGTTATGAGTTCTCTGGTAAAACTGCAATCTTAATGTTATTTCATAATCATAATTTAATTAGTTTTGCTTTTAAGGGGTCAAGGGATCATAAAAACAGTTCGATTCGAAGTCTGTTGTATGCTTACAGAGATCGGTCCGTTGATGGGAGACCGTCCATCATCCTCCTGCCGTTATTCCAATTTATTTGGGACTTCCATACATCTCTATTTGCCGTCATCTCAAAAGTAAGTAAGTAGTAAGTACATATTGAGACCCCTCTGTGCCGACGAAAGCACGTCAAGCCGTTGCGCGTTGGAATGGCTGTCATTTCTAGATCTTTGACAGTCGTTTGACAGTAGTCACAAGCCCAAAAGTCCTGTCAAAGGCTAGGTGTGCCAGATTTGCTAGCTAGGTATTCATTTACTGGGTTGTGGAGATCACACAAGTCACTCCATATTAATAACTGGTATTCTAAGTAAGTCCGTGGCCAGCTAGCCACGGTTAGACTGGAAGCCGACCTTAACATGTTTGGGATAAAAAGCAGATGATGACAATGACGATTATCAATTTGTTTGATAAGATGCGTGATGATCGATGCGCCTTTGCCAAAAACTCTTGCGTGTGTCATAGACACACTTTCATAACATATTTTTACTCTTATTCATTCGAAGGAGATAAATACGCAACCTATTGCGTAGCAGGCGTACCTTAGCTCGCTATTTGCTTTGTTTAATAAAAAATATCTATCTATGTAATGCGTTGTATTAAGTATATATATCAGTCATCTAGTACCCATAACACAAGCTCTGCTTAGCTTGGGGCTAGATGATGCTGTGTGGATTGTCCAGCATTATTTATTTATTTAATTCTTTATTGCATTCTACAATGCCTCTTGATACCAATACCAATACCTCTAATTGTAATGAAATATAGTTCAGTTCACAATTTAGGGATTAGCATTAATGTTAATTTTAATCCTTGGTGCTATAGACAATAACAATTAACACTGTTATGTTTCCTGCTCTATGTGGAGAGAAATGAAAATTACGTAACTTTCTGAATCCTCTGCCGTAATTATCTGATTAATTTCGTGGTTCCAAGACAGTTGATACGATTCTCCGGGACTCGTTGAGCTTTTTTGATTCGACGCTTTTCTGGTATTGGCCAATGTACATTCTAGCTTTCAGGAGTTGCAATCCCAAAATAGTCCAAATTCATCTAACTACGGTAGAGTTATTTATCCCATTGATTGTGAAATAAAATTATTATTTTTATAAATGCTATGTTGATGTGTATGATGTTTTCGTTAAAAAAGCATGATACTATGAGGATTAACCCGAATCTAGCTTACATGGCTTACCAGGTTCTTAACCTCTTAGACCGATCGATCAACCTAGTAGCCTGAAGCCATAGCTTAGACCTGTTATGATAAATTTTATCAGTTAAATCAAATCCTTATCATAGGTTTAGTTTGAGTAGGAGATATAATTATAACGGATTATTTGGATTAACTAACGTCTATTCTATTGTACGATAAAGTTTTTTTATATTTAATATTATTTATAGCACTTAGGAGTCAGCGAGATTTAAAAGCACATGTTGGATAAGACCCAGTGACGGTTTTTCGTCGAACTTTTAAAGCATGACCTATATACTACATAGGTACAGAGACCAGCACATCAAGCTACCTCTTTCTTTGATAGATTTTCAACTTAGTGACAAAAGAATAAGGTTCATGTTTAATTACAAACATTTTACAGTTTGGTATAGCTTGATGTGCTCGCGTCTGTATATTAACTTACTTACCTTGACCTGTCTCGAAACACTGGTCTAAATCTTCTGCTTAGCTTTTCCCCAACTATGTTAGAGTCGGCTTTCTGTCTAACCGGATGCAGCTGAATACCAGACATGGAGCTACTGCCTATTCACCTCCACAATATATAAACTGGGTAACATGTTTCCCCCTTAAATAGACGGTAGTCAGCCTTTCAGGCTTCCGACCAATCATAACGACTATCAAAGATCTGCAATCGAGGAAAAGTGTTTTACGTGCTTGCCAAGACTTGGGGAGTCTCGATACTTGATAGATGGTCACCAATTCACGGCCCGACCTTAGATCCTTAGATCATCTTCTTCGATCAGCAGATTAAGTCACACGCCCTTTGATAATTCACACTTTGATAATTACGATAATAATTAAAATGATTTATGTTTCATTGACTATAAATATTATGACGTACGAGTATTATCATACTCTACGTTCGGAAGGGTGCTACGTGCTACGCGCGTCGTAGTCTCGTAGCAAGCGCTTCACAAACAAGTCAATAAGATAGGTTAGGTACCTTAGTTAATTTAAGTTATTATTTCATCATAAGGTTGTACATAATTGCAAGAGGTGGCAGGTTCGATTACCGCCTTGGGACAAATCTTTGAACGATCCACAATTATTGTTCCGGGTGTTCTGGGTATTTGCTAATTATAATAAAAATATCTAGCTATGTAATGTATTGTATTAAGTATATCCAGTCATCTAGTACCCATAACACAAGCTCTGCTTAGCTTGGGGCTAGATGATGCTGTGTGGTTTGTCCAGCATTATTTATTATTTAAAATATTGCCAAACACAGATTTTAGAATAATAATCTACTATTAAAATATTAACCGCAATCCCATTATTACAAAACAATGGTTAAACCTGCTGTCTTGTATGGATCAGAATGCTGGGCCGCCTAAAGGGATGAATGAAAGGCAGCTGCATGCAGCTGAGGTGAGAATGCTGAGGGAGATGTGAGATCTTACACGAAATATATATAATACAATATGCATATTACAATAATATGCTGGGAATGAGTATGTAAGAGGAAGTCTGAAAGTGGCGCCGGTGACCGAGAAGTTGTGTGGAAATCGGTTGCCATGTTATGGGCATGTGACTTGAAGGAATGAGGATCATGTTTTAAGCAAAGTTTTGAATGTTTAAATGTGAATGAATACAACAGTAGAAAACGAACAATGAAACGATGAATGGAATGTGTGAAAGATGATATGGCTAGAAAAGAGGTGACTATTTAGATGATGGCAAATAGAGATGTGTGGAGGAAGAAGACATGCCACCGGACTAACACCAAATAAATTTGGATAAGGGCAGGAGGATGATAATTTTTGTTTTTTTAATAAAACATTTCCCTAACACTCGGCCTTTTTTTGTTTACAGACATTCATACTTACATAAACAATCAGCCAGACTCGGAACAATTATCTGTAGGCCATAAAAATATTAGTTCCGTGCGGGAATCGAACACACGACACGCAGCGCAGGAGCCAATTGGTCAGCTATTGCGCCAACCGTGCCGTCATATAATGATGATATTAAACTTTAGATACCTATGAACAACCATATTATTTATTTCTGGTTTGCGCGGGCGGCAGTTACGTAGGCGACTTCTAAGGCCATCTCAAGTATGAAGAAAACTTATGTTGCTAAGTGGGTTTTGTTAACTTTTGCCTGACAAATTGTTTGTAAGTTTGTATTTAGGGGTAAATACAATCTTACAAACAAATTTTACCTGTATAGAATATTATTAGTGTAGATGCATCATGATCTGATCCACCTATGTTGGGATCGGCTTTCAAGATAACCGGATGCAGGTAAATGATTGTATGTAGCGTGGAGCGACTCTGACCTCTACAACTCAGGTACTGGGTAACACATTACACTTTATTACCACACCAGTATTTTACACGGAGCGACTGCCAATCTGACCTCCAGAACCCAGTAACTGGGCAACACGATACACCTTGTTAAGACCGTTTGTCAGACTGTCGGGCTACTGACTACCGGGTAACGACATCTAAGATCCACAAATGACCCGGGAAGCATGGAGGGGTCTCAATGTGTAATGGGTGGTCACCCACCCTCGCATCGATCTCGGCAAGCGGAGCACAAACCAATCGTCCCTTGCGCCTGTTACTATGTACCCACATCATCATCATCATGCTCCTGCCCTTTTCCTAATTTATTTGGGATCGGCGCAGCACGTCTTCTTCATCCATACATCTCTATTTGTCGTCATCTTAGAAGTCACCTCCTTTCTAGCCATATCATCTTTCACACAATCCATTCATCTTTTCCATGGTTTGCCTCTACTCTCGTAACCATTCATATTACTATGTAGCCGCATGCCTGATTTTTTTTGTCGATTACAATTTCATTAACTGTCTTGTTGGTCCAGTGGTGGCAAGGGCTACTGCTGAGCATGAGATTCGATTCCCAGGTAAAAACAATGTGTTAATGGGTTTTTCCATATAGATTTCTCAGTAGTCTGAATTCGTGCGATGGTAAAAAGCTCACCCCTATTACTTGGGACTTAAACATAACTGGCGAAATGTCACACACGTCTGCCTACCCCTTCAGGGAATACAGTCGCGAATTATGTACAAACTCATTATTTGAGTCCTAGTAAATATTTTTACAATCATTTGAAGCGTTACACATTAAAACACTTGATCATAGTAATCTTATCGTTATCATGCGTTATCCAGCAGTGACACACGGACGCTGGTACCGGGCCCGTCAGTGTGCGACCAGCTTTACATGTACGTCGGTGGATTGTGTCGAAAATAACAAGTGCGCCGTGAGTGAGTGACGAACGGACGACATAAGTGAGTGTGTAAGTGACTTTCTTTGTTTATTGGGTAGTTATGGTTTTTGTATTGAGGATATGTTTGTACTGTGTGTCGGGGTAGAGTGTACGACCTTTGATTGAAGGTCAAGTAGATCAAGACATCTGTTAGGGTGTAAATAGTTTCTTTAGTAAACAATGCAAGCTTAGCCTCTAGATTGGAGGTTTAAGCGTATTGTTGATGGTGCTACCCCTTTGTATCCGGTACTATAGTTACGTGTGTATTGTAGACTTTTACTAGCTGTAATACACGCCATAAATACTGGAGACAATAAACGATTATTCTTTCTCTTATTTACTTTTACATTGTACTCTATTCTGGTATACACTATTTCAGTTAGTGGAAAAATAATGTTTCAGTTGCATCTTTAAGGCTTTGCAAACGTCATTTGCTGAAAATAGTTTGAAGAAAAATAATTGCTCAAACAAATTTAAACGAATTCAATCGTAGTAAGACAATGTTTATCTACTTACGTCTAGTAATACCGCCAGCCCAATGTTTGAGAAGTGAGTCTAGTGACCCTCTGTGGTTGTGGTGTGTTCTTTGTCTCTTTGGGGCTTTGTTATTGTATCGACCGATGAATACACTCGTGTCATCATGTGCCTAGCCTTTTCCCAACATGGTCTAGTCGGTTTACAGTCTAACCGAATGCACCTGAATACCAGTATTTTACATGGAGCGGCTGCCTACTGGGAAACACGATACCCCTAGGTAAGACTTTCTGAAGATCTACAAATGACAGCCGGGACCAACGGCTTAACATGCTTTCTTCGAGGAGTCTTGATATATAAGGAACGATCACCCATCCACAGACTGACCTCGGCAAACGTAACTTAACCTCCGATCAATCTGCAGCTGTTGTGTTTAGCCACGACCTCCTCGATAAATATACTCATGTCATTTTTCTAATGTCCCAATTCCGTGTCAGCCATTTCTCGCTCTTTAACAAAACTGTAACCTTTTTGGCTCCTCATGAGCTGCTGGTGATATGATATCTGTTTTCTATGCAGCTATTATCAGTTTAGTTGTATCTAAGATAAGGTGAAAAAGGACTTTACGAGTATTTTCTGCAATGGCCTAATTCGAAAAGTGCAACGTCCACACTTCAAAGAGAGAGGTTTTCTAGAAAGAATGTAACGTTTGTCCTTAGGTTGACGACTTCATGTCAGTATCTGTTTAAATAAAAATAATCAGATTTTGTAATGGTATAAAATCTGATTATTTTTATTTAAATAGGACACTAATAAATGTGAATTTAGTGAAGAATAATGGCTCTTTCATAAGCTTATTTATTTGATAGGCTAATTCACAAAAAAAATAAGGAATACATGAGGGTTCATTACTGGGATTTAAAAAAAAACGCACTTCTTTCATTGCTTAGTTATCTGTGGCACAGTTTCTGACACTTCCTCCTGCCTTTATCCCAATTTATTTGGGGTTAGCCCAGCATGTCTTCTTCTTTCATACATCTTTATTTTCTGTCATTTCCATAGTCACCTCCTTTCTAGCTATATCATATTTCACACAATCCATGTTATCGTATCTTTGGTAAAAAGCACATGTTTTAAATACACTGCTTGGTGAACAAAAAGCGGTGCAATTAAATGCAATTTTGTGCAAGTAAAAAGAATTTTCCGATGTCAGCCCCTCTTTCAGGAGTTCACGATGACTATCTAACAATGATAAGTTAATTTTAGAATTGAATTCTAAGAACATTTCTGATTGCGTTGTATGAAACCAACCCAATAGTTATCGGAGGTGACTTTATCTAATCTAGATATATAAGTGAACAAATCCATTTATGGACAACCTTACATTAAAACCTTCGTTTACTTATTCTTTTCTTATATTATCACCCGCTACAATACGAGTTTCGTTATCATCATCATAATCATCCTCCTGCCCATACCCCAATTTATTTGGGGTCGGCGCAGCATGTTTTTTTCTTCCTACTACTTGCCGTCATCTCAAGAGTCACCTCTTTTCTTGCCATATCATCTTTCACACAATCCATCCATCTTTTCTTTGGTCTCCCTCTACTCTTGGAACCTTGCACATTCATACATACTCGTAGACACTTATACGAGTCTCGTTATAAAATGTAGAAATAATCACATGATTGTTGCAACATTTTATGTCTAAAACACATAGAAAAGAATACCGCCATATAACTATTGTTATCAAAGCAAATATATTTCCATAGATATGTGACTATATATGTACACATGTAGGTCATGGTTACAATTTTTTAAACGATTCACTCATTCACAAACTTGCAGTATTTGAAATACACCATATACCCACACACACATATTTTTTGGGGGTAGGATAATATCTCCATAATTCTTCTGTGCGTGTGTATGTCACTGAACTCCTCCTAAACAGCTGGACCGATTTTATTGTAATTTGTTTTGTATGTTTGAGTGGGTCTATAGTTTATCGGGTCTGTTAGTAAAGTATACAGACTTAGGTTCTACAGGTAGGTATAGGTATACCTGAATGACCTAAATACCTAGACTTGAACGAAAGAACACTTAAAATATCGATGTTTACTATTTTCTGATAGCACAGTGGGGTAGGCGTCGCCTCTTGTGCACGAGGTTGTGGGTTCACACCTGGGAAAGTGCTCTCCAAGTATGTCTTGGACATCACTGATATCGTTGATGCTAAACATAGTGAGGAAACCTGCATTTTATATACATATAGCATTACCGAAATCGCCAACCCGCCTTGAGCAAGCGTGGTGATTAATGCTAGTGCTTTCTTTGTATGAGAAGACCATTGCCCAGCAGTGGGACAGTAACAGGCTGGTATTACTACTATTTTATTTTGTCTTCCAGGTGTATTTCCCAATGCTAGTATAAAAACATCAGGCTTTCAAGATGATGTTAGCAGCGACCGTCTCGAACCTGCTGGGGCCGCGGATGCGGATAGCCCTGCGCAAGCCGATCATAGAGAATGTGGCCTTCAAGTTGCACTACCAGCTCACAGTGACCCTGCTGCTGGCCTGCATGATCCTAGTCTGTGCGAGGGACTACATCGGAGAGAGCATCAGATGCATGGCCGACGCCGGCATCCCCACACCTCTGATAGAAAAGTACTGTTTCTTCATGGCCACGTTTACCATTGTGAGTTTCATTTTAAAATGTTGGGTAGTTTAAGTAAGGCAAATATTATATGTGGTGTTAACTAGGCATCACTATAGTTAGGGCTTTGACGACCTATGTGTAGCGGGCGAGGGTCTGCCTGCGATGCAGGAGGTTCCGGGTTCGATTCCCGCCTTGGGACAAATGTTTGTACGATCTACAAAAATTTATTCCGGGTGTTCTCGGTATTTGCTATGTATAATAAAAAAAACATATCTATGTAATGTATTGTATTAAGTATATCAGTCGTTTAGTACCCATAACACAAGCTCTGCTTATCTTAGGGCTAGATGATGCTGTGTGCAGCATTTTTTTTTGCGTTTATAGTGACAAAGTCAAATTATCAGTAGGTATCGCCGCCGGTGAAGGATAGGCCTTTTGAAGGACTGTCTTAGGTAAACGTTTTGACGTAATTCGAAAAGTGTTGAGTCTGAGCCTATTTTCAAAAATTTTGATTTGGTGGTAAATCGGGACTCTCTAGCTGCATCACCATTGCGTTGTGTGATAAATTTATTAGTTTATTCTAATGAATGGTTTATCTATTCATTAAATAGTTAATTAAAACAGTACAACACCAATTACAATAATTGACATAGGAACAAGTAACGAAACACGACAACAATGAGGACAAATACTTAATTTATTTTAATTTAAATTAAAAAAAAAAAAATACATAAAAAATAAATATGAATGAAATAATTATATGGCACTAGTGGTGGCACGGTTGGTACAGTGGCTAAGCGACCGGCTGCTTCTCTACGTGGCATGGGTTCTATTCCCGCACGTAACAAATATTGTATGGCCTATAGGTACATAGTTGTTCGGGGTCTGGCTATTTATGTATGTGAGTTTAAATGTATGTAAACGCACCCACGATACAGGAGAAATTCCTAGTGTGGGGAAACGTTTACAATCTGACCTCGATTAATACTTACTGACACTTTTTAATACTTTGACGATATTTTTAAATATTTGATGGAACACTTCGTGATTAAGACGTGTGTCCTTCACCAACCTTAAGTCATCATCTGCATTGTGTCATTATCTATTGCAAACTGCTGATCTTATTCCAGGTCCGACATTACAATGAGAGCCTTCTGCAAGGAGGGTTCCTGCCGCACCCCGGCGTGGGGCCCATCTCAGAGTCGGACGAGTATCTGCACCACACCTACTACCAGTGGGTGCCGTTCGTGCTGTTCATACAGTCTATGGCCTTCTACATGCCCCATTACATCTGGAAGAAGAAAGAAGGTACCTAGGTCTTCTAGACAAATTAAGAAGAAAGAAAGAAGCATTTTATTTTAGTACGCACATATCAAGCTATACATTCCCAGTATAAGCTGACCGCTTAATTTATAATCAAAATCAAAAACAATTGAATTAGTTTAAAAAAAAAACAATATTAATCTTGAGCGCCAAATTGTTCCAGTTTAGCAACAATGCCAGACAACTAAAGTACAACTTTAAATTAGCTGCAGTTACTTGACAGGATCTTATGTCACCTAAGACACAAATTAATAAAATAACCTACATAGAACATTCTAGTGCTGTCTAGTACAAATACAGCCAGAACATCAACCTACACCAAGGTGTAAAATTTTGATAGTTAAACTAACCGTATACTTTTGTAATTAAGTTGAAAACCTGTCAAAGAAATCTGACAGATTGGGGTAGATTGATAGCCTCTGTACAATAACCTGCCGGTTATTTCATTTATGCACCACCATAGTGCATTTTCAAGTTTTATGGAACATTAGATCTTCAACTGGACTGGACGTGAATTGCAATGTAACAGATTCAGCAGAATCATCTGGTTTCATTTTAAAGTTCAATGCAAGCGTTAAGATAGTGTAAATATTTTCACAGCTCAGTTATTTTATTTTTAGTTGCTGCATTTTGTGTTATTTTATGATTTCACACTTTTATCTTATCTAGAGAATCCAGGTTAGATCTTTCTTAGAAATGTGTGTCACATCAATATGAGCAGTAATTTAGTGAGTCCTGTGCCGTGACTAAGAACGCGCGATAACTTAGTTTACTCAAACAATTTTCTTGGAAATGAAACTAATCTTACACTTAAAAGCATGATTATTTAGAAATTGGATATTTCTATATAAACCTGACAGACGGACTGACGAAAATAAGTCGCCTGTGACAAACTGGATGTAGCAGACAGAGAAATACGGCGTTTTGATGCAACCTAAGAGAGACCCATTGATGACTGCGGAATTTTTGGTCTAGTGGTTGCAAGCGTTACTGCTGAGCATGAAGTCCTGGGCTCGATTCCCAGGAGGGCAAAGCGTTATTTGGTTTTTCCATCTGAAATGTAGCACGCTGGACTCTAGATTTGTCTGATGGCAATAGGCTCGCCTCCTATAACATGGTATTTAACACCCTCAGCGCCAGACCCAAAAATTTAAAAAATACTATTTTTTTTGTTCGTACGTGTTTAAAACTACGTAATAATCGTATTTTGTTTTTTACCCCCGCCCCCCCCTTTTCCCCTTGCTTTTCCTGGATTTTGCGTTCACTAAGTAGACAGATGTGTATACTTTTAAATATACAGTGTTCCAGACACTGTGTGACAAAAAGATACACATGGCGCCTAAGGTGTTAAACATAAAATGGCGAAATGTGTATGTGATATTGGTACACCTTTGCTTTACCGTCCGGGTTAACCGACGCGAGAGGTTTATGTCCTGTAGTGGACTGCAAAATGCTGATTGACGCTTAAAAAGTTGTGACCCCAGAACGTAAAGGGCAAGGACGGAACACGGATGGGTTTTAGTCACTAAAAGTCTGACACTCCCGTTCCATCCAGAATGGGAGAAGTCATTTGATGAGACCCCATTTTCTTTTTTTACATTCTTTCATGTTTTGTTCAGGTGGAAGAATAAAAGCGTTAGTGGACGGCTTGCAGTACGCAAGTCTCGCACTACAGCAAGAGGATGTGACCGTCGCTGGCATGGACCTGCCTTCCAAGGACACGCTGAGCAAACGAATCGACATCATCAGGAGAGATATTAAGTTGAGGTAAGATTCACTGTTTACCGAGAGACGCAGCGTGTATGGGTTCAAGTTGGACCGACGATCTGGTGAAGATTACAGGATGGATGAGCGGAGCACAGGACCGATCATTGTGGAAATATCACCCCCAAAGATTGGAAGATGGCTGAATGATAATTAGATCTTAAAGGCCTACCAACGTTAAAATAATAATTTCGTTGGCAATTATCAGCGTATTAATTGTTAATTGAAGGCCTAGATCTAACAGTTCCTGGTGACTGCCAGCACTGGGTACTGCACTGTACAGTATCCAGAAACGTAACCAGTGACGTCATTTGTTCTGGTGATTAAGTAATCACCAAAAAAAATGACGTTAAAGTAATCGGCTCCACCCGTTCATCTGTTTTCCATAGGTCTTAAATGATCTGTCCTATATGTTGAATGGTAGCTAGGTCTGTCAGCCTTGTCTCAGACGAAGAACGGCAGAACCACGGTAATATTTACCGTGGCAGAACCGTGCAATGGTATCAGGTTGTGCGTTGATTTCGCTTCCCACCCTGTATTCTCCTTCTCTTATTTTTCATGGCACTTAGACAAAATAACCTATTTTCATCTCTTTCTTTTTTCGTTAAGGTTGCGTATAAGCCGCACGTGGTCTACTTGGCTAGTATCCATGGAGGTGTTGAACTTACTCCACGTAATTTTCGAAATCTGGATCATTAACCGGTTCCTCAACGGACACTTCATAGGCCTTGGCCCCAGTGTGCTCAATTACAATGACTGGAACCAAATAGCTGATCCGCTAGAGACGGTCTTCCCTAAGGTAAGTTTTATTTTTGAGAACATAGGTTCTGACCTATAATTTTTCTGCAATATGACAAGTCTATTGTTAGCATCTGCAATAAACGTGTATGTGCTGAATCTGCTCTCCAATAGCCAGTAGATGTATTTGGAGAAAACTGTTCATAGATCCCTTTGTATTATACATATAAATTCCGGTGGTGAAATTTATTCAAAAGGGATGCTATCTCTGACGTTTTCCAATAAATATTAATTTATTATGACTTTGATCTCAAACTGTGTGCCCTACTGACATTATTTTATTTATTATTGATCCCTATTTATCATCTCAAAGCGATGAAAAATCATTTCTAAGGCTGCCAGTCCATTGAAGCGGAGCCTGTGGAGCTGAGAAACGGAGAAATATTGCATCGCATAAAACCTCCACTCCTCCTATGGACAGGGATTATTTGTTAATATTTCTCCCTTTTTCTGCACCGCAGTCTCGCTCCGCTTCAGTGGACAGGCAGCCTTAGTCTGTAGTTCCTGCTTCCAGTGGTTTGTTGAGGCTCTGCGTTGTTTGTCAGTCAATTCAACAGTTTTATTAAGTATTTTGTGATATTTACCCCATGTGTTACGTACAGGTGACCAAGTGCATCTTCCACAAGTACGGTCCGAGTGGGTCCATCCAGCAGCACGACGCGCTCTGCGTGATGGCGCTAAATATCATCCATGAGAAGATCTACACCGTGCTCTGGTTCTGGTTGCTGATCCTCTTCATCGTCTCAGTCCTCGGTAAGATGAAGTTCCACAACTATTTTATACCTTCAGTTTTCATCGCAGAAAGAAGTAGAAGCCAATTAGTAATGCCAGTTCTTGCTCATATTTATTCCATGTATGAAGTATGACGTAGAAAAGTTACGTATGTATGTGTCGAGCTTCACGATTACTGACAATTACGTGCTCTGACTGCGTGTGGTTCTTTCCTCAAAAGACCATCTCAGACACTAAACCGCATGGTACTCATAGATCGTTCCGACAACGATAATGTTTGGACATCTGAGTTTGTTTCGATGTTGCTGAGCTTGGAAACAGCGACCTACTCTAGTCGTAACTTATTTTATGACGCGTAAAAATGTTTTTAAAACTTATTAAAAGAAATAAATATTGTTTATAATTTACAGATTTTCGTAATTTTAATGGAGTCTATCATTGCTTTTTATTTTAGCTGTGGTCTGGCGTTTCGCGTCCTTCTTTCTGTACCGTCGTTCTCCGAAGTTCAACATGTTGATGTTCGAACGAGCGGCGAAGGACACTAAGTTTGATCCCTACAACGTCATTGAAGTCGTCAACGGCTGCCAATTCGCTGACTGGCTATTCCTCTACTATCTCGCTAAGAATATGCAAGGCGTTGTCTTCAAGTGAGTAATCAAATCAATCAATTGGAAATATCACTGTCATCATTATTATCAGCCGCCTGCCCTTATCTGAATCCAATGTATTAGGAGTCAGTTACAGCATTAATTCTTCATCCATGACCTACATATTAGCCGTCCTGTCATCATCATATCACCACCTTTATCACATTAATATATGAGAAATGCCTTTCCTCTTTTTCAGGGAGCTATTCACCCGCCTCGCGGAAGAGTTGGGGCGACGAGACATGCCTGATAATAACGACGATAATATTGAGAAGAAGGGAGCTGAGCCCGTTCTCATAGGGCACCTCTCTTACGATGATGAAACACTGCCGCTCAAGCCAGATAAAAAGTCCACGTAATAAGGACTCGACATAGTTTAGTATTTACTTAATTTAAGGATTGAGATGAGAATATGAAGTATTCTTGTGGAGAAAGGACTTGCTAGTTGCTTTGTAAGGATATTATACTCTCATGTTTTATAGGGTGGATGGGACATAGATGCACCACTTGATACTTATATGATTATATCTATCCATCATTATCTTCTTCTATTTAATAAAAACCAATTGTTGTGTGTTAGTGTCACAAAATCTCGGAAATGGCTGGACTGTTTGACTGGGTCCGGGACCGGGTTTAGATTCAGAATTGGACCCGGTATGGGACACAATTCGGGCAGGACAACGTCTGTTGGGTCCACTAGTATAGTCATACATTGACGTGAAAATCAATTGACGTACGTTGGTGTCACAAAAACTCGAAGATCTCGATCGTTTGTTGTTTGTTTTTTTTATGAGGTCCCCGGTTTGTGGTTCAGGCAGGACAAACGTCTGTCGGGTCCGCGGTCACATAAACGATTAACCCAATGATATTTCAATTAAAAATCAATGCTGTTGTGGCTTCTTCTAATACAGAGAAGGTACGATAACGTAAAAATTATGATAAGCCGGCGAAAAATATCAACTTTGGGGGATCCAGAATCATGTACACTGAATTCATGGCATCAGGTTATACATCAATATCCCTTCCACCCTGTATTACGGAGTCTGTGAAAACGCAGCAAGTTCTCTTGTGATACTAAGAATGATCCCTGTTATCGTATACTATGTACAATATGACATCAGATCAGCAATTCGTTGTCTGAATCCCGCAACTTTTAAGGTCACCAAATTGATTACTACTTTACCTAGTATTACTGAATATTTACAGGGTTATAATTTTAGGCTTGTAGTTTCAAATTAATTAATTTAATATTTTGTTAATGTGGAAATGTTTGATTTAAATTACTATGCTACCAACTGTTGGAACAAATGACTTATTGATCTATTGTTAACTTAAAGTTGAAGTGGATGCTTATGTGGTTGCTCAAATAAACTTTAAAGGTGCTTTACTATTTTAGAATTGAGAAGTTAAAATGAACAAATGTTATTTTTCATCTTAGCTTTATAGCATTTGTTGTTTATACAGTAGGTAGTGAAAATAAGCGTCTGTGGTGATGTTATGAAATGTTTTATTTCGTATGGAAGAAGTTAAACTTTTTATACAAACCGTTTTATTATTTATCATCAAACATACAAAAAGTTCAATGCTGGGCTTTATACGTATTCAGTTGCGTTAGCTCACATTCACTTACGTTAACTTGTATGTAAAAACTTAACTGCGCCCAACACAGTGTCACCCGCTATTAAAAGTCGTCATGAGACGATTCGAAATTCCCACAGGAATACTTCAATGTTTCGGGATAAAAGTAGCCTATGTGTTTATCCAGGGTTCGAGCTACCTTCAAAACAAATTTCATCACAATCAGTTCAGCCGTTGAAGCGTGAAGGACTGAAGAAGTAACATACACACACGCACACATAAAGACAAACTTTGTAGTCATCATGATCCAGATAGTCTGTGCCGGCTTATTTTTATTTTTTATAATTTAAAAAATTGACCGTATTAGTAGATCGGGGGGGGGGGGGGGGAAGCATCCTATAATCCCCTTTAATTAAAAACGTTACCCCACACCGGGTATTCTCACATACATAAACAGCAAAACCCGAAACAACTACCTGTAGGCCATACAAATATTTGTTCCGTGCGGGAATCGAACCCATGAGACGCGGCGCAGCACTGGCTCAGCCACTGCACCAACTGTGCCGTCAGATTTATCATCTAAGTGTGTAGAATACGTATAAAAGCACGCTTTAAGTAAGAATACTGTTCAAAATCGAGTTCAAGTGATTAAGCATAGTAGGTAGGCACTTACTACACTTTACTGTTTTATAATGGCCTAAAGAAAACGATAAGTAAGTAATAACAGTGGGTTAGGTTAAACGAGGGCCACGCTGTAGTGGAGTGCAGACAGTACTGTAGCCGGTACAACTTACCTACACGAAAATGAACAGCTTTTCTGAAACTACTAAGTATAAGGCCCCAAATTTGGAAAAAAACACAACTGTTCCGTATACAAAGTGCAATACGCAACACTGGTTTCAAAGTAAAACCTGAAACCTTTTCATGAGTATCATCATCATCATCATCATCTAATTAAAGCGATACCCCTTGGTAAGACTGGTTGTCAGACATTTGAATAATACAAACAAACGACTGTCAAACCTCTTCAAATGATAGCCGGGACCATGGCTATCATTTGAAGCCATCCGTGCCTCGGAAAGCCGTTGGGCTTAACGTGCTTTCCGAGGCACGGATGGGTCTCGGTAAGAGTCGACCAGTGCGGCTGGTACTTTATCACGAACAAATTGAGCACCTTTTTGTAAATATCGTGTATGTTATTTTAAATGTATTGTTATTTTTATAAAGTTTATGCGAAATTAAAATTGTTTTTTTTTTTTTTTACCGTTCTCGTTTGTTTTTAAGTAGGTCCTTTTTACGTCCTAGTAAAATAAATAAAACTATGTGTTTTGCCGCACGTTTAGCAAAATATGCGAACACTATCCTGTCTAATTGCCCGCTCTTGCGTTACGCTTGCAGTAATGCACATTTTATGAAGGCGCTAAAATCTGGAATATGAACAAATATTTTAAGTAATTTAATGTTCTGAAAACAAGTGGAATCGCGGTATACTGGCCAGAGCTCGACTCAGAATGTTGGACAATATGTTTAACATGATACCTTGATAATAAGAAAGTAGAATAGAATATTCTATATTTTTAGGTAGGTACTTGCACAAGATTACAAATAATAACTTTAAAAGCTACATAGGCTGCCACAATGGGGTGGCCTTATCGCTAAAAGATAATTATGCAGGTCCTCTGTGATGAAATATTTAATTACTGATGATCATTTACTTATAATTAATATAAGTCTGAAATCGCCAACCCGCCTTGAGCAAGCGTGGTGATTAATGCTCGTGCCTTCTCTGTATGAAAAGGGGCCTTTGCCCTGCAGTGGGACAGTAACGGGCTGGTATTATAACTATTGAAATACATAAAGTTTAAAATAAAAGACAAACAAACATTCAGGCATATAGGGTACACGCCGCTCTAAGCCCAGGCTTCCAATGCGCATGACCTGAGGCCCTACTTTAATATGAGATTTACAACTCCTCCGTGCCTCGAAAAGCACGTTAAGCCGTTGGTCCCGGCTGTCATTTGTACATCTTTGATAGTCGTTACCGATAGTCAGAAGCCCTAAAGTCTGAAAACCAGTATTACCAAGGGGTATCGTCTTGCCCAGTAACTGGATTATGGAGGTCAGATAGGCAGTCGCTCCTTGGCCTCCTTGTTAAATACTAGTATTCGGTTGCATCCGGTAAGACTGGAAGCCGACCCCAACATGGTTGGGAAAAGGCTAGGCAGATGATGATGTTTTACTACTGCGCGGACATTAAATGTTGCTAAAAACATGTGCTTAGTGGACGAACCTTAAGGGTCTCAGCGTGATGTTAAATAAGCCTTCCTCAAGAATTGGGCTATTCAATGTACAAAAAGTTTTTAAAATCCGACTACTTAGCAGTTCCAGTCGAGATTGGCGTCTACATACAAAAAAAAAACAAGCAATTTTTTTTTTTCCTTGAATCTTAATAAAAAGTCGAGTAGGCATTTTTATTGGTCAATCCTTGAAGATTATGTATCTTAAAACATCTTAACAGTTATCATGGCATCTTATAAAAACCGCATATCATCGCTAAAACTAAACAGTTGAATAACATAAACCGGTATAAACTAACCTTTAATTCTATTAAAACTCTTTAGTTACTACGCAAGGTCAAACTGTTACCAGTGTCGCGTGGCTTACTTAACCCACCTACCTAAATATTACTTAGATGTTTAGTTACGAATAGATATAATTACCGCACTCCAAGTATTATCTTGTTCTTGTAATATTACTCGGAAATAAATTGACAACACAAATGGAAATTAAAGGTCAATTTGTCAATATTATGTCAGTTTGTATGAAATTAAGTTAAGGCTACGCTAGTCGTATTTCTCCCAAAGTAAGTTGTTGTAAGTACACCACTATTTGATATCGTACGTCCAAAGTTTAGTATGATTTCGATTTGTCTTATCGTTATCAATGCCGCTGAATAGTAAAATAAACTGCATTTTGTAAGTTACCTGCCTCGAACGCTCCTTATGTCAACACTAATTTAATGCAACTTAGGGCAAAAATAAATAACATGAGCAGTACAAAACCAGATCAGTATTCATCTGTTTATTAATTGAAAACCTCAATAAACAAATAAATAAATAAATAATGCTGGACAATCCACACAGCATCATCTAGCCCCAAGCTGAGCAGAGCTTGTGTTATGGGTACTAGATGACTGATATACTTAATACAATACATTACATAGATAGATATTTTTTACTATACATAGTAAATACCCAGAACACCCGAAACAAATATTTGTAGATCGTACAAACATTTGTTCCAGGGCGGGAATCGAACCCGCAACCTCCTGCGTCGCAGGCGGACCTTCGCCCACCGCGCCACATCGGTCGTCAAATATAACTTTATTTTGTCAGAATACGCCTTACTACGATTTTCGGTTTATATCATCGCTCTTATCGTTTGCTCACAGGACTTTGTGCGAGACAACATGCTTTTTAGCCACGCCCACAAACGAGCCAAGTCCTCGACTAGCGCGTCCTTAAGGTTGTATGTGGGTAGTTACTAATTAGCGTTACCATAGTAAAATATTAGGATTATTGACTTACTGACGCCAAAGCTCTATTAGCACGACCTTCAACCAGAAATCCAGAACGTATCTTGTTAACTCACATTTGATAATATTTACACTGATAATAGCAATATACTTAGTTGTGTAAACCAAGTAATTGTGTGTAGCAACTTTTGTCCTTCCGTATGAATTGTATTGCATTGTTGTGTTTGTTTGTGTAGTTTTTTTTTGGAATGGGCATTTCGCTATTTAATTTTCAGGGTTATTAACTGCTGAACCGAACTTTCCTGAGGGCACTTAATAAAAATTAAGGCTTCCAGCCAAGGAGTAAAAACTTAAAAGCTAAGCGACCACACGTTAAGTGCCTTTACCGTGTGGTCGCTGAGCTCCTCTTCCTCTCGCTCCTTCCATAATATAATTTTAATTAATATATAATTTTAATTTCTTTTTCCATGGAACTATTCATATTGTTTTATTAAAATATCGTTATTTAGTTATCATTTAAAGAGTCCTCAACCGTTTTATTTTTTTCGACTTTTTATTTAAAAACTTTAAAACACATAATTATTTAATTGCCGTTCAAAGTCACCCCTATCTAGAATGCGTTTTCGACCAAAATTCAGGGTTTCAGATTTTACTATGTTTTTCATCTACTTAGAACTAACTCTAATAACTAACGCATTGGAAAAATATAGCCTAACGACTAGAATTTCGAATAGACGAATGAATGATCGTGTGCGTTCCCTTTAACGGGTGAATTGGAGACAATAATTCATTTCTGAACAATTATCGAAGTCGCCCCAGTTCGCAAAGTAACCTCGTTTTACCGGTACTTATTAATATTGTTTTTTATTGATATACCATAGCTCTAGGGTACGAATGAGGCCATATTCAAAAATCAACTGGCATTTTTATTGTTTTTTTTTTTCTTACAAATTAATTCGACAAAGGTTTATAGATACCTACGCAATATTTTTAGCAAAGCTTTGAAAACCTAAGGCTATGTAAAGCGCCGTAAAGTATATTTTTCTTTTAACTTTCTCCCATACAATATTATTTTTACGTCTACAAAAGACTATTGACCCGACCGAATGCTGCGGGATGCTGACTAACCAACTTACTGAAAAGAGGTCATGAGGTTGGACTGTTATGTTCTGTGAAATCGAAATAGCAAGTTTTGCTGTTGGTAATTACATGTAAACGGTGTTTTTTATGATTAAATTGTAATACTGAAATGAAAACTCCACAAAAGAAAATACGTAGGTACCTAATAAAAATAAAAAGATCAGTGCTAATTGCAATCTGCACTGAATACTAAATTGAATTTCTATAAAACATGTCGTCAATATTTCTATAGTATAATTTCAATTTGTATTAATTAATTTTAACTGGTCACCCAGTGGATACCAAGATCGCACAAAAACTAGCTATTGTTTATTGTTAGTTTAACGCCGTAGGTAGATAAGTGAGTAAGTATATCACTTTTTCTATGTTAATCATCTTCGGGTTTTACCATTTAGGCACTTCAATCCAACTTCTGCTCTTATAGATCAAGCAAAAACACAAACATTGTAATAAAATACTTTTTTTATTTCAGATGTGGCGTCACACAGCATCAACATCATTTAATTGAGTCTCATGTTTTATAATACAAAAGACTGATGCTGGTTTTACAAGTTCTTAGTGCCTACGTGCCTGATCATCTGCTGATGTTTATAGCCCATAAAACTACGAAGTACTTATATTTTGCGAAAGATAACCTTTGAAAAAAAGTAATTTGAATTCCTGATAAATGAAGCGAACTTGCCAAACTCCAAGTGTGTTTTACAAGTAGTGAGTTTTCACTCAACTATCTGTAGTAATAAATAGTTACTTGTCATCCTACCTATGCGTGTAGGAAATGCTCACATGACGCGTCATTGAGAAACCACACCACAAAATAGTTCATGATCATCATCCTCCTGCCCCTATCCCAATTTATTTGGGGTCGGTGCAGCATGTTCTTCTTCCATACATTACTATTTGGCGACATCTTAGAAGTCACATTAGTAATTCAGGTTTTCCAATAGGAATTCTCTCATTAGCAGCCCGGAGTCTGGATTTGAGCCTGGTATGACAATAGGCTCGCCCTCCATCCTCTATTACATGGGGCTTAAATATAACTGGAAATGTGAAATGTGGGTGTTACTATAGGCACAGATGCCAGCACATTAAATTTTCCTATTTGAACATGAACCTTTTTCTTTTGTAATATAGTTGAAAAACCACCAAAGAAATTTGATTGATTGGAGTAGATTCATGTGTTGGCCTCTGTTCACCTACATTCGGGGAATCCAGGCGTTATGTAATGTTATGTACTGCTCTATAAGTCGTAACCTCCTTTCGAGCCATATCATCTTTCACACAGATTAACCATCATATCTTAGCCTTCCACATTCAAATACATACTTCAAATTTTCTTTACATATTTCCTCATATCTCCGCATGATATGCCCATATTATGAAAACCACTACCAAGACCATAATAACACCGGTGACTAAAAACTTGTGTGCTAATCACATCGAAAGTAAACACTCAACTTTTTAGTCACCGGCCACTTCATGATAACTAAGAGTAATTAAGTGTCAGCCATACTGTGGTTTATTGTTATTATTGTCTCGTCGACTTATAAACATTCTCCATTTACTAGTGTTTATTTTGTATAGGTATGTATTTGATATTGTTCATGATACGGATGTTTTGTTTAACTTTGAGGTTTATTATGTTATAATCAGGTTACCTCTACAAAGGTACCGTCCATTGTTGCTACGAACCGTGTTTAGAATACATTTAAAGAGCGACAGAGGGACTTTGTACACTAGCAGTTCTATTCTGTTTAATTCACCTCATGAAAACTTATGTGAAGTGAGTGTGCAGATATCTGTAAATACCTGGCATTTGTATGGAATCACGGAGAGATTTTTAAAGAATACAACTACAGTAAAAAAAAAAAATAGCCAGATCTTTTAAACTAGGTATGTAATAAAGGCAAAATTATTTATTTAAAATAGGTAAGAAAGAACTCAAGATTTAAATTTGTGGTAAAATATTGTGTCCGTAATTATAATTAATGTCATTGTACGTCCCGAAGCACTCAATCCCGGTTCCCAAAATTTACGGTAACGGTGGTAGGTAGCGGACAGGCTGCGGGGATCACGCACGCACACAAAGCCACCACGCCCGCCATTGGCTAGAAGTCACGTGCTTCCATATGGAATGCCTTTTCATTACGTAATTTTAGTTTGTGTGTATAAGTAGCGTACGGTACGTAAATTGTTACTTGCAACGAGGTAAGTAAGCTCATGAATTAAATAAGTTTTCGGTCAGTGCGTTTTCTAAGAGGCGGAGTAATATGAGGCCGACAGCTGCCCAAGAAAGTTGAAACGCAGTCTAATTGCAGGAGAACATTCAGCCATCTAGTAGGTTAGACAGGAAATGAGAAGTCTTTCGATCCAACACGTTATGGGGTAGACGTTTGACGATTGGCGCGAGTGACACTACAAACACAACAATCGAACTACATACAGTTGAAACCAATCTAGTTGGTACTGAGGCTCCCTAATGATGCAGTCTCACACAAATATCACAAACTTGTTCCTTGAGAGTTAGGCAAAAAATGCAAACAGTTCGAATATGATTGCTAACCAAGAACACTAAAATAAAAAAGAACAAAAACAATTAAAAAAATAAAGTACAAAGGGCCAGCACATCAAGCTACCCCAATGTGCCAAATTTCATTCATATATTTTCAATTTTATAAAAAAATTGAAGATTCAAGTTTATGTAGTTGGTAAAATTTGACACATTGGGATAGCTTGATGTGCTGGCGTCTGTACCTACCAACGACAGAATTAGATATTTTACAGGTAAAACCAAGATTACATTCTTTACTTCCTACCTAGTTTTGAAATTGGCGCACTGGTTTATTTACTGACTTCTATCACCACCGTATCAGATGTAGTTTCTTTCATTCTATTCCATTACTACCGTTAAAATTATACAACTTAAATTAACTACCTATGCTTAGTAATTTTAAGAAACTAAATATTTTGGTACTTATTAAGTTTTTTACTAATTTTTAAAATTCGTATATTTGCGTAGATTGAAACGTACTTTTTATACTCTGGCAAGAATAAAATGGCGTCAGCGCGCGCTCCGAGGCGCGCTCTCACTTGTATTGTTGTCCTATTCTAACAGAGCAAGAAATATACAGCTATCTCTGTTATCGCAACAGATAATAATTTTCTTTCAATGCGTGTGATGTGAAACAAAATAAATTGTGAGACCCGGGTTAGCCGTGAAACGGAGTACTTTTCTTTGACGTTGCATGGTTCCGTTGTGGGACAAAGTGTTTTACGATAACTTTCGTGATTTATAAAAGAAAATATTGGTATTTATTGGAACAATTATCGTATGTATTAGCTGGACTTTGAAATATTTTATGAGTGTGCATAATACGATATTTTATACTACCAATTCCATGAAATTGTATTTGTGAACGATTATTTCGAAAACGATCTAATTTTCTGCGAAAAATATTTACATTAAACAAAGGACTGACTTGCAACAGTTTACGGAGGCAGAGAAAAATTAAAATTGGTAAGTTTATCATGTTGTATAGTCTAAGTCGGTCGTGTAACATTTTTTTACGCACCAATATTTTTTGAGTAGCTACGAAAACACAGCTGAGTGTGCTGTGCCAGTATTTTTTGATGAAAATAGCTTCTACACTAAATTTTCAGACAAACGAGTTTCAATAGAGCTCTGTTTCATCTATTGTATTTCTTATTTAGTCCGTAGGTAATGCAGCTTCATTAGAATAAATTGATAACAAAATTCTAAGTGAACCACTATGTTTGGATTCACTTTTTGTGCAATAATCAAGCGTTTATTTGTGTTCATATCGATCTATTATTCTAAATCTCTAAGGGAACAAACTAAGTCATCAAATTCCAATTTAAATTGTTAAATTACTTAGCTATGTAAGTTTAGCAGTTGCCCTAAAACTTTTAAGTACCAATACCCTTTTAGTACCAAACACAACATAATATCAAACCAAGCCAAAAATTGCACCTCAATCCCAGGTACATTTCTGCCTGCTCCCTTGTACATCACTTAAATAGCTACTTATGAAATGCAGCCAATCAGGGCAGCCAACCGGACAGTTCCAATGTAACATACAGAAATTATATGCAAATCTGTATGTCAGTCATGCAACTAAGTCACATTAGTGCTGAAAACTACCAATTAAATCTAGGTAACTGGTGTGACTGGTTTAGTAACAAATACGACAGCCTGGTGTAATTATATGTTTATAATATTCTTATAAATGACTGTTGATAATATGGTCATACAAGATCTAGAATGTCCTAGTTAAACATAGGTTTCCAACAATATTGCTTCAAGAAATGGCCCTACAACTAGCAACTTGCTGTTTGCCAATGGTACCCTAAGGTATGATGATCAGCAACTCGCAGAAATTTAGACAGTACCCCATTGAAATACTATCCCCCATTTACTGAAAGCAAGAAAAGGTAACTAGCAGTGAATAATATTACTTGATGTATTGTAATCAGATGACTGGAATAACTAAGCTTCTATGATATCTAAAATAATATTCTACAACAGGTATTAAATTAGGAAGAGGCTCCCTAAAACCAGCCACGAATGGTGTAGCACACTGAATCACAATCCAAAGGATTTTAAAGTAAATTCCTAATCCGTTACTTCATCTGGTTAGCACATTTGTATGCCTTAAATTGAGTAATTCATAGAATATTGCTGAACTATCAAAATTAATGGCATTTTCAATGTAAGTTACACATTCACCCCACAGGGCCTTTCATAACAGCCATTTTAGAACTAGCTTTTACCCGTGTCTTTGTTGGTGTGGAATTTAACAAAACCTCTTTGGTGTGAACCCTAATATATTTTTATAAAAATAAAATTAGCTCAAGTAACTCCTTAGCTATCTGCCAGTGAATGTCCTGTCAAAATCGGTCCAGACTTTTCGGTGATTAGCCAGAACAACGAGACAGAGAGATAGACAGACAAAAATTTGAAAGAATGTCTCATTGGTACTGCTGCCATACAATATAATAAAAAGCTGTAATTTAAAAAATACAAAAAGACGAATATATTCAATTTTATATATTTGTAATAAAGAGTCATGTTTTAATAGACAACTATTTTGTTTTGATTAGGTATTGTCAAAGATTTCCTTGACTAAGTTGCTAATAGTATTTCTTGTACAGGACAAACAGGATAAAATATATATAAACACACCCTCTTATGTACCCATATGCCTTATATAGATACCTAGTGTTCTGATTTGCATTCCTGCTGTGTTAGTTTTTGTAATAAACAACAATATTATAAAGTCTTATAGTTATTGCAGTAACAGGTAAATAATTAACTCAAAAGTAAAACTATGTATTAATATTGAGTAAAAAAAATTGTAACCAGAATCAACCATTAATTATGTATTTAAAACGGAAAATAAAATTTATTACTCATGTTATTTAATTCAGCTAGTTATAATTTGAATTAAATGATAATTCAGGACAAATAATTATAATTAATAAATTAGGTATGTGCCTAATCATTAATGCAGGATCATTGATATTGTAAATTAACAGTATTAATATACATAGCAGCAGTTTTTTTAACCTGTTAGAGACTAAATTTGTATAAATTATAATTACTGGAAATAATGTTGGACTATTTCGTAATTATAACATACTTAATACGTAATTATTACATTATTATATATACTATTTCGTCCTTCGGCGATTTGCAGTTTTATAATTTACTGGCTTATCATTATTGCCGGGAAAATAATTTTGATTAACGTACAGAATAAAATAGCGCTGCTATTTGCAAGAATTGTAGGATTTTTAGAATTTCGCGAGCTACAATGATAAAAACTTTCTGCAGTGCCTTACAGTGTGCTAGAAACTTTCTATACCAGTTTTAGTTTATAGTTAAAACATCTCTGCTCATTGTGAAAGCTAGCTCAGTTAGTTATCATAGAATTGTTTTGTCAAGCTCAATTATGTTATGCAAATTTCATTTTTATAAATGTCTAATATCCTATTTACCATTTCACGTTATTACTACACTTAAACTACGAAAACCGTTACTTAATACTTCGAAATAAAACGCTTTTCGAAAAAAAATGTCACGCCAAATTATTGCAGCTCAAAAATCGAACCCCAAACAAAACACGACTTTCAAAAACCGATTGTGATCCCATTCTCAATTTGTAGAAAATATGACATTTTTACATACATTTTTGACATTGATTGTCGCTGATATGAGGTTTGCGGCTAGATTTTGAACGTTATTTTACAGTTTTCTTTATGTATACTTATGTAAAAATATAGCTGAAGTTGTTTTTTTGAACGCGCTGATCTCTGGAAGTGCCAGTCCGATTAAATTTTTTTTTATCATTTTATAGCCAAATTTTTGAGGAAGGTTATAGGTTATTGAACATCGCTACGACCCTTATAAGCGGGTGAAACCGCAGGGCACAACTAGTTCTAAAATAAAAGAGTAATGTGATTTAGACAAAGCATGTATTGTGCCCATTCCAACATGTGGCCGGCAGCGCACGTGCTCTCAAGCCACGTTTCATCCGGGATAATGACCGCACCACATTTTTGTGGCCAACTGAGGCCAAACCGTATAATTTGGACCATCCTGCTCTCGCGCACACTTTAATCACCTTTAATGGTATATCGCCGGGGGCGGGGCAGGGAGATTTATAGCCAAACTTGTCTAGTCTTACTGACCAGTGAAGTAAGACCGAGGAACTTGGCTCATTTCATATTGACCACCTATCAGACTGAGGGATAAGCAGGGTCTTTCTAGTTCGGCGGTCGTGATCCCCGACGTAAGTTCGTACTGTCGAAAATGCCAGGTGTGGATTCGATCTAGAATAAATTGCTTTCGAGGTATGTCTAAGCTCTGCAAGTTATCAATTAGTTTTTTTTACGAAACCGTATAAAGACAGGGAATCATGGTTATGGTACGAAGAAGGGGGATTCATGGTATTAGGATAATCCATGGTATTAGTATACTGGAACAGAGCCGATTTATTTTCATTATTGGATTTGTTTAAACCCCTAAGGTTTTCTATGGTCTAGTTTTTATCCACATCATAATATCCTGTTAATATTTACCCACTTCTGGGCAATGGTCTCTCCCCTTTTTCCTTCCAAATCTATTTTTATTTTTTTCAGTTTCCCTCAAAATATTGCTGATGTAATCTGTACCAAATATGCATGTTTTGCCCCTTGTATTCGCAAATAAGTTGACTGAAGGAAACAACCAATTTAGGCGATTGGCACACTGCACACATCACGCGGCGTAGCGCGGGAGTGCGTGTTATCAAGGTTTTTGCAAGTATCTGCGTTTGTATAGAAAACACGCGTAGTAAAACACACAGAAAACGCATCCACGCGCAGTGTTCGTCGATCCTCGCCGCGCACTCCGCTACGTGATGCGGTTCATTGTGCCAATCGCCTTATAATATGTATGCTTTAGAGACGTTAGTGCTTACTGCTCCCTCAATATAATTAATAAAAAACACCTCGGTAACACCTCGTCCTAAATATAAAAAAAAAACTGTGATGGTCTAAGAATAAATAACACTTAATGTGTGAATAATAATAACAAAAAAAATCTTTTACACGTCAAGCGTATAAACAATAAACTAGATAAGGTCGGTGTTACCTACCCGTCTGCTTACCCTAAGAAGAAAACCGATTCAAACTCATAGCTCACAGTCTCTTTTAAAGTCCCGAGAATATTTTGGTAAGATCTATCTTATCAAGACCATGCAGATGAGTATCTTAAATGGTTTTGGTACTTTTTTCGGGAACACACACAACGATGGGCCAGAATGGATACACTAAACCCCATGATGTAGATAGTGTACCCACTCGAACAATTCCTATATTCAATTAAATTATTTAATACTTACTGTTATTGGCGTCTCCGTCCGCGTAGAATATGACGACCGATGTGGCGCGGCGGGCGAAGGTCCGCCTGCGACGCAAGAGGTTGCGGGTTCGATTCCCGCCTTGGGACAAATGTTTGTACAATCTACAAATATTTGTTACGGGTGTTCTGGGTATTTCCTATGTATAATAAAAAATATCTATCTATGTAATGTATTAAGTATATCAGTCATCTAGTACCCTAAGAGCAAGAGGATGATGAGTCATCTAGTACCCATAACACAAGCTCTGCTTAGCTTGGGGCTAGATGATGCTGTGTGGATTGTCCAGCAATATTTATTTATTTATTTAATATCATGTACCGGAACCTTACTTACTTTTCTAAAATAAAAGTAGTCGATGCTACTGTTTGTAACATCAGCTATCTCCCAGTGAAAGTCCCGTCAAAATACGTCCAGACGTTTCGGAGATGTACCAGAACAAACAAACAGACAGATAAAAAAAAAACATTATTGGTTTTTGATATAACTGCCGTAGGGTATACATTTTCATAATTATATTATGCATTTAGTAAAAAGCCGTCTTTGCCATGTTTATATACTTGTATCTAATAGATTACAGCTAGCTATCTCTTTCAAACCTTGAATTGATGAGTTAACTTTTACTTACTTACTCTATTTTTTGCATCGATACCGTTTTGCATTGATAACTTCAATCTGCATTTTCTTCACCTTTGATCCAGTTACACAAATTCTATTGTTATACGTAAACGATTCTGTTCAAATTATTCTGGTCACGATCAACTTTTACCTTAAACGGTGAAGTTATTGGAAACCCTGGTATATTTTACCATATTTCTTAATTTATTCCAGACAACTGTGAAACACGCATTCTTTGCAGCATCTGCATATAATTGCGTATTTGATAAGAAAATCATTCTGAGTTTGTTTTCCTACATTATAAAAGATATCTCAGAAGATCAACGACGGGAACTTTCGAAACTGATTTATTAATCAAACTTATTTACTAAACATGGTTCTAAGCTTGCTTATTCTAGTACTTTGCCCATATTTTTTTTCCTTTGCCTATATTGTCTCGCTGCTGGGCAAAGGCCTCCCCCATAGCCTTCCAGTCCTCACTCTGTACGGTTTTCTCCGGCCAATCTTTTGCAAACGCGTCTAAGTCGTCACGCCAGCATCTTCTAGGCCTCCCTCGGCGACGACGCCCGTTTTCTGGCAACCACTGCGTGACGACTCTGGCCCATCGGTCCTGACGCATTCTACAGACATGGCCCCCCAATACACATCAGGGATTTCAGTTTTTGAGCGTATTGTGGTATTAAGAATTCTGCCGCTGACCTTAATATCCATTACGCTACGCTCCATCGCCCTTTGGCAAATCTCTCTTAGGGAACAAGGGACCATCATTATTAGTTGCATGGCATCTTTCGTGCCTTATCAAGCCCACGATACATAATCTTCTTTACTCTGAAGTTCGCTCTTCTTGCCCACAGAATGTTAACCTTCTGAGTTCAACTAACTTGTAGCATTAATCTATAGGCCCACATTTCGAATGCCTCTATACGTTTCCAGAGTTCTTTAATGATTGTCCAAGCTTCGCAAGTATAGGACTATGATTAGGGAGTAGTTTTTTCATATTTTTAAAAGCGCTTTGACCTTTATAATATTGCTGCAAGATTTGGCAATTCTACATAATAACCACAACGAATGCTTGGCGAGGACAGTCTGCTCCTCAGAGAGTGAAAGTACTCATTCTTTGTAGAGCCAGGTTCCTATTACCTATGCTAAGTGGATGCAACGCGATACTATGTTGCACCTTGCGCCCGCGCAGGTTCGCCTTGACCGCGAAACAGACCTGTTATATTGCGTGCGATATAAGTTGTTTTCCATGCCAGATTATATCCATATGAGGGCTGTGATGTCAACGTGATAACGAAAACTGGGGCACGGAACGGCCTTGACAATCGAGTCGATTTTTGCCAAATTACGTACATATTCCAACTATACGCTCCGTTTTGGTCGTGTAAGAAGTCTAACAGGCGACTAAAAATGAGTAAAAAATGAAGTCTAAATACGACTTAAAAAGGTATTTACAAGACAGATGTAAGTGGAAACGTAAGGAACGCCTTAGGACTTACACTGACCTTTTTGGTGGTGTTCTTCAAAAAGATCAGGTGTATAGTACTCGTAACCGGCGTGCGTGTATGAACAGACCTAAGAACGTAAACAGAAAAAAGGAGTATGTCAGAATCTTAGCAGGTGGCGTTCTGTAGTTTCTGCCTACCCACATGACAAAATGTATGTTTATAAGAAGTCGGAATAGGGTTTATAAGGGACTAGTTCTACCCCGCGGTTTCACCCGCTCCTAAGGTTAGTAGCGTGATGTTAAGAAGCCTATAACCCTCCTCAATAATTGGACCATTGAAGATTTTTTTCAAAACACACTGGTATTTCTAGAGATTAGGACGTTTAAACTAAAAATAACACATACAAACTCGTCAGCTTCCTTATATTACTACCTTTAGATTGATTTTTATTTCCAATGACAGAATATGGTGTAATAAGTCTGATATATAAGGACAATGGGTAACTATCCAAAAACATGTATGTTTGATTCTTTCCAAGCAGCAAGAAGCCTTTGTCCCGGTTCCCACATGTCCCTGTTAAATCACAATATTTTATCGATCTCGAGAAGATATATTCAGATACAATCATTGGCTGTCTTCTCAATATCACACAGGTCATATCTCGTTTACATTCGTTTGCAAAACATAGCTCTTACAGGTGTTACAGATGCGACTTACCACGGCCGGTGTATAATATATAGCGTCCTTCGTCTCATCCGTTGTATAACAATTATCATTTTGCATATGTTCTCATAGCACGGCTCCAAATAAAATGTATTAAATTATAGGCCTATACTCGGTTTTTGCCTGCGGCTCTGAAGTCCAAAGGAAGCTTTTTTACAAGCTTATATTTAAATTGCCATGTAAGTTATGTTGTGTGTGTGGATCAAATCTTACAACTGAATTTAAAACCAGTGATCCCCAACCGATTGAGCTGAAATTTTGAATACACGTTACGTTTGAATGACAATGCGAATAACGAGGAGAGATTTGATTGTTTGTTTGTAATGCATAAAGTCTAAGACTATTAAAACGTTTTTTTTTAATTCTTTCACCTATAAGAAGCTTAATATTATCAACGAGTAACATGGCTATAATTCATTTTAAAAACTACGCGTCAAAGGGGATGGAGGGTATTTTAAAGTTTTAAAGTGCTAGTAGTTAATAAATTAGTTATTTTTAATATAAAATCCGACTTAAAAAGTTTGCTGGTGCAGTCCTGGATTAAAATTTTAAGTCTGCGTTCAACCATCCGATACATGATGACCAACACCTATGCGCAAACCCACCATACAACGCCAAATCCAGATGATTAATCTAAAAGATTACACAATAGCACGTAAAAATGTGATTCTACAAAAACTCACGTATCAGAGAGGTCGCCTACTATCTAAGTGTGACCTTACTGGCGTCACCCTCAATCAGGGCCATGTGGCAAATGGTTCAATTA
Source organism: Phlogophora meticulosa (assembly GCA_905147745.2). Lineage (NCBI taxonomy): Eukaryota > Metazoa > Arthropoda > Insecta > Lepidoptera > Noctuidae > Phlogophora > Phlogophora meticulosa. Next base: position 18,002,870 of record LR990519.1, read on the forward strand.
TATTTTTGGGTCACGCTGTCATCACATCATTCATGATCATTTCGGCCTTTTACGAATGCTTAAGTGATGTACGCTCTGTTATTGTTGCCATGTCCGAAAAAATGAATGTGTTTGTTGAAACGTTCACTGGTGTACAAACGGTTTGTCTGTCTGCTGCTAGATTCATAGCTAAGTATAGGGAAATGACCTCAGTTAATCACGAGCGACGCCCCAGTGAAATGCTTTGTTAAGGTGATTTGGGTTAAAACAATAGATTTCTTCAATGTAACATCATTATTATTATCCTCCTTCCGTCATTTCATAGTCACCTCCTTTCTAGGCTCACCCTCCGTTGTTTTACTCTATTCTTTTAATCCACACATTACCCCAAAACGAAAATCAAATGCTACATCAATATAGGTCTTAGAAAGTCTATAGATAATTTTGAGAGTAACAAAACATTGTTACAAATAATTACAATTAACCTATTATCTTATCAAAACTGCCACGCAATAACTTTTGATCAACATCCTAAGTAAAATGCAATGTAATTTTCATAAACGTATAACAGATTTTTAAATACGCGAGCTACATTGACCGACCCCGTTAAAATAATAAAAATATATGCCCTATCTTATTGGAAAAATAAGGATTCTAACGAATCCTATCCATGCACTAAAAATTATGCTCGAAAGCCACAAAAACAGTACATCTCGATTTCAGGCCTAATGTCCGTTTCGAGAACTTGAACTTACCTAGTTATCAATCAAGATGTCTATGCTTCATTTGGAGGATATGTAAAAACTCACCAAGGTATTGGGAATAAATAACCCAAGTACATTTGTTCGCTGTGCCCCGCTCTTAGGAGTCGTAGCGTGATGATAAAATAGCCTTTAACCTCTACCTATCTCCTAAAGCCTGTACAATACAAAAACAAATTGAAATCCGTCTAGTCCCAGAGATTAGCGCGTTCGAATAAAAATAAACTTACACATCAAACATCACGCCAGCATTCGCCAAAGGGTTAGGCAGAGTTGTACAGATCGTAGTTACACCCAAATTTCGTTGGCCCAGTTACTAATACAATACAATCTTCACTTTTATTATATTAGTAAAGGTTTATAGTTCATTTTGCATCAATTAGGAAGTCTGTGTGTTCACTCCATTTAAATTGAGTCGTAAACAGAAGCAGGCTTGTATCTTCAATCCTTCGCAGCACGTGGGACGGTCTGAGGTCATTATTACCGTTAGTAAGTCAGACTTGCCAGTACAATAGCGGAGTTCATTGTAACAGTGTGCTGATGTAAACTATTTGGTACTTGCGATTGTCCTGCTTTCATTCGGTAAGGCGTGTGAACTGCTAAAATATTTTTTTCCTATTTTGATGCTTTTTTTTATGTGTATGCGGTTGTGGTTGTGCTGAATAAACTGTCAGTTTTATTTAATATGTGTGTGAGTAGTATTTCGTCCGCGGCTTCGTCTGCGTGGATTTCGTACTTTTCCCTACGAACTGTAACATCCCTCCACCCCCTTTCAAGGGTGTACTTATGAAAATAAAATAGCCTAAATATGTTACTCGCTGATAATGTAAATTTTAAAATCGGTTAAGTAGTTTTTGAGTTTATCCATTAGAAACAAACATACACGTCGCGTCGATGGGCAATCAATCAGGTTTAAACCCGGTGGTTTGGTAAACACCCGATGACCACCCAATTTTTCGGTGTTTATGGACGTTTACGGGTATTTTCGGGTGTTAACCGAATGGGTAGATTGTCCATCTATAGTCGCTAGTAATTCATAATGCCAGCGTTCTTGAAGTTCTTACATGTACGAGTATGTATAATCCTATGGTTTTTTTTAACGCGTGGTAAATATTTCACTGTAGATATTTATAGGTCTTCAGTCAATCAAGCAGTAATCAGTGTTAACTGCCTACCAATGACACCATTGCTGGATATTTAAACATTGATTGCCAATCGAACGTGCTAGCATTTATTTCAATCAAGCATTTGTTTACAGTATTTTGCTCTTATGTAATCTAGATGAATGAAACGCGACTAATAAAAGGCAGATGTTAGTACGTAGAGGGGACGCCATAGGAGGACAAACATTGACCTTATTGGTGACTAGCTGTGCCCGCGACTTTGTCTGGGTGGAATTTAACAAGACATGCGTTTTAATATTTTTACGCAGAACCCTATTTTCTTGAAGGAATGAGGATCATGTTGTGAGGAAAGTTTTGAGAATGAATGTAGATGATTACAAGACTAGAGGGAGACCCAGGAAACGATGGATGGATTGTGTGAAACTTGATATGGCTAAGGAGGAGGTGACTTCTGAGATGACAGGAAAAAGAGATGTATGGAAGAAGAAGACATACTGCGCTGACCCCAAATAAATTAGGATAAGGGCTAGAGGATGATGAGCCCTATTTTCTTTTCGAAAACAAATTAGCCCAAGTTTCTCCTTATACCATTAGCTATCTGCCAGAAAATCCGTCGAAATCGGTCCAGTCGCAAACAAACGGACATAAATACAGATCATTCTTTTTACAATTGGTTTTGTGGCAGGTAGCCAACCGTGTAAACTTTCATATTCATTTATTAAAACAAGCTGTTAATTATTTTGGACTATTTAACTTCACGCTACGATTCTTAGGTGCGGGTAAAACCGGGGGGCACAGCAAGTTTTCATATAAGCAAGCGTGTTAAACGTAAATGAACATAGCGTCCTAATCTTAACGTGTCTTAAGATTACTTATAATTACTAATATTTCCACGTGTTAAATATAAATATCTGTCAAATGGATACAGAATTACCAAAGGGCCGCTTATCTTAATATGTAAAAGAAATGCTTTTTGCTCACTGAACGTTACGTTACAATGATGTTGACAGCTTTTTCGCGTCCATATCTCTTATTATTATCTTAATTAAGTGGGTCCTCCACACTAAGGTTATCACTCTTGATATTTAAAGTTAAGTGTTATTGGGTTTTTCAATCAGAATTTTCTCAGAGGCAATCCAATGTCTGGATTTGTGCCTGGTTCATGGCAAGAGGTTTGCTCCCATTACGTGGGACTTAAACATGACTGGCGAAGTGTGGGTGTACTATAATTTACACCTCTGCCTAACCGTTCAGGGAATACAGGCCTGATGTTATGTTAGGAGAACCGTGATATTTTCTAGAAATTTCGATTCCAAGTCGCTCAGACGAATAAGTAAGTATTGATCATTGTTTGATTGACTTATCATAATCATAACACAGTCTACGTTAAAGTTTACTATCAAACCATTTGTAAATACTCATTGTTTGTTGTTTTGACAAACAATTGTTATTTGTATCTCTCATAATTATTTACATAACAAAATTTCCTCTCATAGTCACACACTGGGTTATTTATTACACCAGTCTATACCTACTGTAATCGAACGGTTTTCTTGGTATTAAATAAATTGATTTGTCATTTGTCAATTTTATTATGACATTATTGCTAGGTTCCCTGTTGGCCACATTATGCATTTTATGACAAATGTTTTGCAGTGATTTCATCAATTGAAACATACTATAAACTGGTGGTTTCTAAAGAACCCCATTAGTGTCACTGCTTCCAAAGCTATGATCTTATGTAAATCTGACCTAGACGTGTGCTTCCTTATTCAGAGATATGTAGTCGTTTACGAGCATTCAAACTTTATGACGATTGACAATCGGATAGGGAAATTGCAAATGGCGTTGTAAATTCTTAACGGGGCTTCTCGAAGCCCATGGTTGATGTAGATTTCACTGGAATCGTTATTGTCTAGTGTTGGGTGGGACACTGGTCCGAGCTTGTCTTAATTATGGAGATAGTTTATTTTCTTCTAATGGCTTAAAGTAGTTTTAGTGGTGAGAGGCTTGGGTATAATCGATATAGGATATCCACACTATGAAAGCTTATTGAGGTTGGTCTGTGGATGGTTGACTATCTATAACATGAGTGGCCTCCGGGCCTCGGAAACACGTTAAGCAGTTGGTCCCGGCTGTCATTCGTAGATTTTTGATAGTCGTTACTGGTAGTCAGCAGATCTGGGAATCAGTTTTACCATAGGGTAAGTAACGTGTTTCCCAGTAACTGGATCGTGGAGGCCAAGTAGGCAGTCGCTCCATGTAAAATACTGCTATTCAGCTGTTGCCAGTTGGACTGGAAGCTAAGGCTAGGTAAATTATGAGTTTATTATCTTGTAGTAGTTTCATTCGTAAATGGCATTTTAGAGGCGCCCACGCTAAACTTTCCTTAACGATTCGGTCCACTCCTGAGTCCTGACCTAACTCCACCAAACGATATAAATGGCTATTACGCCCCATTCATCCCATATCGGATGATCAAACTCCTGTAGGTACTTGTTGCATTGTGTCACGAGCTGGTGCATTCATTGCCCGATCATGTCAATTGGGAGCGACTCCGACAATTGGCCAATTTGGGCCGACCTCGGCGATCAGGCCACGGACCTACAATAGGCTTGGACAATCATAAATGCATACGATTTTGTACCCTTTGTTGGCATTGAGCGGATTGTTGAAGAATCGCATCTTGTGATTACACTTACGTGAATCGCCTCAGCGTTTCTTAAGAATGGATCTGAATTGGATGACAATGGTTATAACCATTACTTTAGTGTAATGGTTACAAATTCATCCTGTTATTAATAACAGGATGGATTTCGCAACTATCCTGTTAGGACTCTTGTACGAGGTCATCTTAGCAAGTTGACGTTTCTAGATCCGTTTTATTTGTTACCTTATTATTGGTATACTTCAGAAATATCAAGTGCGTACTACTCGGAACCTGCGTGCGTGTATGACCAGATGTATTAAGATAAACAAAGCAAAAGGAGTACGTAGGGAATAGTCTCTGCCTTACCCTATGGGAAATAGTCGTGAGTTTCACGTTAATGTATTTTTGTATTTTACATCGACTACTGTGTTTTTACGAATACAACATTCACTTTTAGTAGGTATGTGAAAACTTTCAAAATAGAATTAATTGTTCTAAACTTGTGACACACTTATTACCTACTGTGAGTTACAGTCATAGTCATATTTTTATTAAGCACTAGCTACGCCCCTCGGTGTTACCCGTGGCGCGCGAACTGTCAAACGCGCTAAGTTAAAGTAGTCGTTAAGTTTTCTTAAATTTTCTAATCCTCGCAAATTTCTTAGTTTTTTTTTTCGTAAGAACCTTCCTCTTCGGCTTAAAGAAGTTTATTTCTCAAAAAGAACATAAGTACATAGTTCACTCAGATATGAGAAACTTAACAAAAAAAAATATGATTAGTATAAACATTGTTGTCGTTCGAACTATTGCAGGTACATACAGTGGTTTATTATCTTTGGTTCGCCAAATACAAATTTAATCTATTCTTAAAAATGTCAACTCTTACAATAACAAACACGATAAAAAATAATTAGCCGAATTTGTCCACCCGCTATGGAGTTATGCGCTTAACAACACATTATACATTCATTTTTATTTATATAGATATTCTGTAAAAAATTAGGTGATAGTGAATTATAACGGACTCACAGTAAATTTTATTAATGTATTGAAAAGTGGAGTAGGTACCTATTCAATTTTTAGTCATTATAAATTTGTGTCAGGCGTACAAATAAAGCTGGTTCCATATTAATTAACGTACCAAAAAGAAAATACAAGGAATACTTTAACGTTAATGTTTTTCGTTTGTGGTGGTGTATTTCCTGAAGTGGAATCAGCTTCAGGAAATACACCTTCTTAAACAAAAACTTCTGTTTTCTCTTTCTTCGAATTATCCATTTGGAACAAATTTCGTTTCCCATTGAAATACAATAATTTATTTTGGCAGTGGCTGTATTTAAATATATACATTTAGCTGTCATTTGTAGATCTTTGACAGTCGTTACGGGTAGTCAGAAACCCGAAAGTGTAACAACCAGTCCTACCAAGGGGTATCGGGTTGCCCAGTTACTGAAAACTGAACTAAAATTTTAGAATTGGTTCATGAGTTCCGGAGATAACCCCCTACACACAAACTTACAAACAAATTTTACCTTTTTACAATATTGGTAGGTATATATTTGGTATGGAAGTAGTTGGAGACCCCGGGAAGGACATTTATAATATAATAGTTTTTAATCCGTGACTTGATCTGTATCCGCGATAACAGACATTCTCGAGGACGAAACCAGGGGTAAAATCTAGTTATTTAATAATGCTGCCTCCAGTCATAATTTAATAATGCTGGTGCCGATATCACCAGGGCCACAATTGGCAGTTGACCCGTGCCCTCGGCAATGTCCGTGATTTTAATAACATTCACGACAGCAATTGCTCTGATTACTACTTTTACAGTTTCATTGTTTACAGTACCTAATTCCTTTTTCATTTACAATAGCGCACTTCGCAGCACGATTTTTTTACAGCAATTACAAAACTCACGCGGTTCCATCACGCCTCTATTTCCCGATGGGTTCGGCAGAGGTGTAACTATAGCGGATCCACATTTCGCCATTTATGTTTTATCTCATGTAATATGGGGTGGGCTTATTGCCGTCAACCGGGCAAAAATCCTGACTACCTGACCTACCAAGAAATTCCAGATGGAAAATTTGTCCGACCTCCACGCATAGCATGACCACCAAAAAACGGGTTTTGACTACGGAAGACATAGACAGCACGGCAGATTGTTGAAAGATTTCTACCGTCCTTAGCATGACAGTTTTAAAACTGAAGAGAAGAAAGTTTTCTATTCCTTACAGTCTACAGTGCGCCCCGTGCTCGGGTAGATGAGATGTCAAGTTAGAAAGAAAGACCGTTGTCTATTATTTGTAGAATAGATATAGAATTGCTCATGCTACGCGTGCTGGTAATTGAACCCAGGACCGAGTACTCAGCAGCACTTGCAACCACTAGAACAACGAGGCGGTCATATGATGCGGTTCCGTGTGCGTTAATTATGCAATTCGGAAATTATTTCACAAAGGTTCAATTGTTGGGGAAAGCCTACTCAGTCATAATGCGCAGGTGAGTGAGCTCAACACCAGACATCAGTAAATGTTATCCATTATTAAGTAATTAATATGAGCAATTAAAAGTCAAAACCGGGAATCCTCACCGCAGCCGGACCACTATAATATAATTCAATTAACGTACTTAGCCAATTAACGTAATAAGGGTGCAGTAGACCGCAAGTCGGTGACGTTTGGCGTAATAGAAAGAATTACAATATTCGATACCTATACTTTCATCATTATTAGGGTTCCGCATCCAAAGTCTATGTAAAAACAAATGTCATTTTGCATCATTTAAAAGAAATCTCCAATAGATAAAAAAATATATATCGAAATATCTTCTATTTTATATTAGACCAATCTAATATAAAATATCTTCAACTTCTTCCGATGGTTCATCTGTTAAACAGTTTTCTTTAATATATACATCCGTATTACTCAGTTTACGAGTATATTATAAAATATTACAGCTTTAGTCCCTGTCTAAAATAGATCCAAAGGAAATCCGCTGCTTGAGTGAGAAAGTACCTTCCATACCATATGACTTCTTATTTTATTGGTATATGAAAATCATTACTTCGGCGGTTATAACGGGTGTAAAGGAGATCGGCGCACAAGCTGATAACATAATTCAGTATATGATTCTGGTTCGTTTTTTCGTCTACTTTTTTTTCAGTTTTACGTTTATTTCTGATGATTTTGTTACTTCAAACTGTAAAAAGTCATAAGAAAATGAATATATCTATTATGCCCAAAGAGAATTTTATTACAAAGTTAACCTCTCATTGACTTCTTATTGGGTTAGGAAGAAATCATGATTGTTACAGTAAAAATAAAACAAAAGATGGCAGAAAACGTAGTAATTAGGAAAATCCGTCGATAATCTTCAACGCGGTGGGGTCATAAATCATGTTCTGAAGTGGTTTCCCTTTCACCCTGTATATCGAAGTTTATCAGTAGGTAGCCTTACTTATTTCCACTTACTTTAGTGCTAGACCTTAGTGTTAAATAAATATGTCGATAAGGAAATTATATTTCGTCTAATTTTATTTGCCGAAGATAATTATTTCCTGTTAACTTTGAATTGAATATACATTCTATTACAATCACGTTATGTCTGAGTGTATTGTATTAAATTCGGGTGAAGCAATCAATGCAGATAAGTGAATGTATTTAATATGGTTCTATTTAATAAGTGGTATGTTACTAATCATTAAAGGTTAAAGCCCTTTAATTAGTAACGCGGTACTCGACCACGACGTATGTAATTCATCATCATCTGCCAAGCCTTTTCCCAAGTATGTTTGGGGTCGGCTTCCAGTCTCACCGGATGCAGCTGAATACCTATATTTTTCATGGAGCGACTGCCTATCTGACCTCCACAACCAAGTTATTGGGCAAAACGACACCCCTTGGTAAGACTGGTTGTCAGACTTTCGGGCTTCTGACTACCCGTAACGACTGTCAAAGATCTACAATTGACAGCTGGGACCAACCGCGTATGTAATTATATAATAATAATAATAAAAAGATTTATTTTCTTCAACAAATAACACTTACAAAACCTACAAAACTATTGTTACAATGTATATTTGTTGCCTAAACTAAGCCGAAGTACAGGACACCATTGACTACCCCCTAAAGGAAACACTTGAGTAAAACATAATTGACAATTATCTTTACTGACCCAAAGGTCTACAACTATTTCTGACATATTAAGTAATTTGCTGTTTTGGATAATCACAAAAAAATTAGCTTCGTCATCTTTGAACTTTATATCAGGCTCCTTACTCAATTTCTCACTTTCTTTTGCTATATCTTTTTTAAAGAAAAAAAAAAGAAAGAATATATAAATCTGGTGGTTGCTCAGCAGTACGACATTCTGCTTTTCATTCAACAACAAACACTGCCGGATGTTTGCCCTCTTGTTGTATTATTCTATTACTAATGTTCAATCTAAATATCCATTATTCTAAGAAGTACAACAGTAGTATATCCCTTTTATTAGCCGGTACCGAAATAGCCCCCTCCGTCCATGGGCATGACTTTACAGCGCCGTAAAGCCACCAGCTCGCTTAGCCATTATCCTAACCGAAGCCATACATTATCCAGTAATAATAACGCTTGAAAACTATTATTCATGGCGTTGCACTTGTTTCCGTATTAGGAACTTTATTTTCTGAAAATGACTTCCTTGGATTTTGTCCAAAGAGTTTATTAAAACTTGGTTTTCGGTTATTATACTCTATGGTATGAAATCCAGAACAGAATAGAGCTTAATTTGCGAATACGGGTAAACAATAGTTGTTTTAGTAAATAAATCATTCAGCCATTTTTTGCCATTCGGTATGCAAATATTTAGTAGTATCTACACTATGTTAAATTTATAACTTGAAATGCGAGTTCATGACTAATTGGTATGTTCATATTCCTTGTTTCGTGCATTATTTTGCTAATTAAAAGGCGGCACTTTCCGGGGAATTCCCCTCTTTATTCTTTGGGTATTGTTGTTTCCAGAATGCAATCCATGTAGAATTTTTGATCCGTACAAAATTAATCACTAATTCCTTTTGCATCCTATTCACCCCGTTAATCTTTCCAATTGGGATATCGTGCGAATTTTAAATTGCTTATCCTACGATGAGTTTCAGTATCACGTTTCGGGCTGGGGTAATTGTTTTAAGTCCAATCTGATTATTTTTACTTTTGCGAATCTTCTTTTAAATCCAAAGTATTTTCGAAGCGATACATCGAATTGATGGAGTGATGTTAGAAATTATGATGAAGCCCGAAAGTCTGACAACCTGCCACACCAAAGGGTATCGTGTTGCCAAGTGACTGCGTTGTGGAGGTCTGATAAGCAGTCGCTCCACGTAAAATACTGGTATTCAGGTGCATCGGGTTAGACTGGAAGCCGGCCCCAAAATTATTGGAAAGAGGCTAGGCAGATGAAGGTGATGATGATGTTAGAGATAATCTATTGTGAGCTTGTGACTGAGATACTACAAAATCGCCAGTGTAACTGTTTAATGTACTCCCACGGATAATTTACTGTTTTAACAATTTTCATGCCATGCCAGCATTAATTTTCACAACAGCGTTGCGGTCGTAGGCGCCATTTTCAAATATTTAGGTGCAATTGTGCGGTGGTTTGACGCCATTGCTTTTAATTGGGCTGATGGCTTAATTTAATCATTTAGGTACGTTTAAAACGTAATGGAACCTATTAAGGACACCAACTTTTTGCGGAAACTCGTCAATTTACAGTAAAAGTTAGCACCGTTATTGTTCTATATTATTCATACTCTGTCGATTGTAGGTCTGCTGAATCATATTTTAAAAGTATTTCAAATAGTATCACTAGTATAGACAACAATCGCTGTAACATTTAGAATAAGGCCTGTATATCACTAGGATACCATGGCGGCGCAACCATGGTCGAGGTAAAAAATTGTATGGTTGGTTGCTCCACCAATCGGATACCAGGTTGAAGTGGAGGGTATTTCAACCTGGTATCCGATTGGTGGTTGAAGTACCCTCCATAGAGCTGCATACATTTTGTTGGTAGTGCGACTGGTTGCACCGCCACTGGTGTCCTAGTGAGATATAGGCAAGGATATAATTGCTCGTGGGTTAGGCTGAGAATATAAATGGAATCATAATCATGTCAACCATTATAGGCTTCTATACTTCTATACTATACTGGCACATACACATATTAATATGTAGATAATATTTTTTATTAATTATTAATTGTTAATCTAGTGGTTGCAAGTGCTAGTGATGAGCGTGCAAGTCCTGGATTGGATTCCCGTCGCGGGCAAAGTGTTAAGTGTAATATTGGTCTATTCCATCAGGAATTTCTCAGTAACAGCCCTGGATTGGTTCCTGGTTGATGGCAAAGCTGATCCCCTATTACATAAGACATAACTGATGAAATGTAAATGTGTAATTTTACAGCTGTTTTAACAGCTGCAACTACAACTTCTTCTACTCACAATCATGTCTTATTCAGACATTTACTTGATTAATTTTACATAACAATTGCTTAAAGCTATTTGTTTAACAATATTTATATGCTTGGTGTGGAATTCAAATGTCAATTATATATTATTTTTTTCAAGCCTATTTGCTGCTTTTTGGTCAGAGAGGCAGTCGTTCCATGTAAAACTCTGGAATTCAGCTCCGAATGGAAGCCGAACCCAAGGTCCGGCTTCCAGTCTAAGCCCGGGCATAGTTGGGAAAGGGCTAGGCAGATGACGATGCATTTGTCTAGTCTCTTGGATTTCTCAAAGTTTTTCCTTCGTCACGTTTATTTATTTTTCATCTAGAAAGTGTTGCTAAATATTCCCTCACGACTCCATTTGGTGACATTTTACCATCTGCGACAGATTCTCGTCGCTAAATAGTACTAAACGAAATCATTTGGTTCAGGTTGACACTTTCAACATCTTAATAATGTTGCTAATTTTAAAAGTGGTGTGGTTTTCGTGTTATTGTGCTAACCTACAACATTTTCTATATTTGGTTATAAATTGACAAAAAGTCTCCTGTAATTTACATTCAGACTTTCTCTGTTCTGTTGACTAACTTCACATTTCCACAAACGACAATGGCACATATAACTGGACTTGTGTGACAAGTTGTGGATTATAACTGTAAATATTTGTTAGGTTTAACTGTTGGTACCCATTTTGTTTTTCGGTCATAAAATCAAAATATCATTGTTTGATTATTTGCACCGAATTCTAGGTTATATCTAAAACAAAAGACCTAAAGGTGGACCAACGAAATGTTACTGAAAACTTGACGACACGGTTGGCGCAGTAGTTGAGCCATCGGCTGCTGCGCCGCGTGTTGTGGGTTCGATCCCTGCACGGAACAAATATTTGTATGACCTACACGTAGTTGTTCCGGGTCTGGCTGTTTGTGTATGTGAGTCTAAATGTTTGTAAACGCACCCACGATACAGGAGAAATTCCTAATGTGGGGCAACTTCAAAAAAAAAAAAAACTACATTTCACCTAAATGGACATTAATTGAACTTATTGGAGATGTCCTTCAAAAAGGCTAGGTGCTTGCCACCGTGTGATACGTGTATTGTCATATGATGAGTATGATCATATATACGTACGTAGAAGAAGCAAAAGGAGCATGTAAGGATAGCAGGTGGCGTTCCATAGTTTCTGCCTACCCTATGTATCTGAAATATACTTTCTCATCACATAACATTACGCCTTTATTCCCCGAAGGGTTAGGAACCTATGGCAACACTCACATTTCGCCAGTTATGTTTAAGTCCCATGTAATTGTAGATTTTCTGTCCTGGAAATACTGTGTAAGAGGGTTGGTAACTGGCGAGCCAGGTTATTGGGATAAATAACTCGCGGAGTTTTATTTAGGCTAGCAAGCCTGACCTCCATTTATCGGTTAACCCACCAACTGTCACTTAAACAAGCACGTTTTAAATGCATTAAATTCCAAGCTGTCAGTACTTGACAGTTCTGCTGCTTTCACACGCAGTACAAAGAGATAAGAATCAAAACAAGTTGGGTCATGAATTGGGTGGTTGTTTGGTGCGCAGTCGATTGTTCAGAGTGGCAGTGGAACAATCGCCAGTTAAGCAGTACTCGTTATTTGCACAGCTTGTGATCTACTTGCCTGTGAGTTTCCCGCGTGCCGTTAATAAAACGCAGCGTGACGTCATAAGTACTGGTATCTTAGTAGAATGGTCAGATTAAAAAAAAATAGAAGATGAGGAATGGAACAAATATTTGTATGACCTACAAATAATTGTTCCGGGTCTGACTGTTTGTGTATGTGAGTTTGAATGTTTGTAAACGCACCCACGACACAGGAGAAATTCCTAGTGTGTGGCAAAGTTAAAAAAAATTATACTAACAGTGTCATCAAATATCAACCTGCTTTTAACTGCAGCAGGAGCAGATGATGCAGGAAATACGTAATTATAAAATGCATAAGTGATTCAGACCAAGTAGGTAATGTGAATCATGTAGATTATGCATTCTTATTAACTTATCTGAGGTAAGCAAATTTTCCTACGCGACATTGTGACAGATTTATTTATGTAGTACGCAATGAAAACATGAATAAACTAAAGAGTAGTCACGTATTCTGAGTGGTAGTCTAGAATTCTAGATAACACTACAACATTTAGGCTCGGCGCCTCCGAATCGCGATTCAGAATCTTATTTAACACTAATAACGCTCACATTTAATTGATACATCACAGACTTTTTTGGCATCCTTTGGCACGTTCTGGCATGCCTTGGCATACCGAAATGTGAACGCTAAGCATCATAAAATAAGATCTCAAATCATTTGCGCTTGCTAAAATCCCTTGTCGTGCCGTACCGCCAGTAGGCGGGGGTAGGGTTTTTTGTATATCAATGCCAGTGACCAAAATAATAAAAGAATTGACGGTGATACTCCTGACGGTTGTAAGTTTGGCTGTAGAATTCAGACAGGAATAAAACAAGCGAATGACGCATACTATAAAAGCGAAAAAGTCACGGTAGATCACGGCGTCATAACATCCTACCCTAAGTTCTCCTCCCCTATGAACAAAATTGACGCACTGTAAAGCAAAGCACAACCATTTATTGATTTACCAACTAGCATCGTTTCTATATCGTTTAATAGCCATACATTGTAATTGGAACGATTCATTTTGGTTATTTTAGATTTTGCGTTCTTACTATATCTGCAGAAAAAATAAAATAAATAATGCTGGACAATCCACACAGCATCATCTAGCCCCAAGCTAAGCAGAGCTTGTGTTATGGGTACTAGATGACTGATATACTTAAAACAATACATTACATAGATAGATATTTTTTATTATACATAGCAAATACCCAGAACACCCGGAACAAATATTTGAAGATCGTACAAACATTTGTCCCAAGGCGGGAATCGAATCCGCAACCTCCTGCGTCGCAGGCGGACCTTCGCCCGCCGCGCCACATGTCTCGATATATAAATATACTGTTTCCTACACACTGTTTGGTATAATAAAGCTGTGACAGGGAAGGGGAGAGCAAAGTAGGGTTAGGGTTCTATATGTCAAGTCTTTAGTTTTCGAAATAGTATGCCTTTTTATCATGTTGCGGGGTAGACACGCCACCCCAATGCTCCCAGTATATCACAGAAGGTATGAACACACGACTGCGAAATATTTCGTTGCTTGTTTGATTGATCAATTCCTTGCTAGTTTTTGCCGTATGCGGGACCGAAAGGGTCATTAGTTAGGATGGTCATTAGTTCTAACATGACCCAAGATTGCGTCGTGTTCGGACACGCTTAGCCACAACACATCCATTCCATACATTTCCAAACAGTTTGGGAGGGTCCCAAACCGTTTCTTAAGAAAGCTAAACGGGAGCCTTGTCTTATGTGTCCGTAAGGAAAAGAAAAGGCACTTTGGATACATGATTACATGACCCAAGCTTGCGTCGTGATCGGACACGCTAAACCACGACACATCCATTCCATACATTTCCAAACGGTTTGGGAGGGTCCCACACCGTTTCTTATGAAAGCTAAGCGGGAGCCCTGTCTTATGTGTCCGTAATGTGAAGAAAAGGCACTTGATCGACAGGTCGATTCTTATTAATCTGTTGAAGACTTTTCTCCTCATATATGCACCTTTCACCTTTACTATTGGGTCTTAACATCTTACTCTCATTAGCTGCACCTGGTGCATGGCAAATTCAACGTAATCTTAACGAGGCGCAGTTAGTTATACTCTCGCGATAACAGAGGTCGTTGAACTTTCTTTGTACTAAGTGTAAATAGCCTCTGTTTTACTGGCCGGTCCAAATACTTAGCACATGCGCTTACGCAGGCACAGCGTGCTATTGTCGTCGTTTTATGTACAGGTAGTGACTGCATCCTTTGAAGAAATAGATAATGTATTTATACATATTACAGAGAACAAGTTAGGTTGGAAGATTATTTGGCCATTTAGATTGTTATCTATTAAATTACCACTCATTTATGCTCAACCACGCCCCCGCTCGTGTGTCGTATGTGGTGATATAGGTAACATACGATACGACGTCATTACTATAATATTAAATGATCGCAGTAAGGTATAACAAGACATACTGTTCATCTTCAATTTGTAGTTATATCGCATCTAAACAAATAAATCAAATTGAAGTTTCTATTTGTAATGTCAAAATAACCTCTTTTTACTAAATGCACATTATTATAAAGGTATAAACGGTAGTTATAAAATAAAACTGCTCTGTCTTTAGTATTGACTAATCTCCGAAACGGCTGGACCGATTTTTACGGGACGTTGACTGGCATATAGCTAACGTTATAAAGAGTAACTTAGTTTTATTTTAGAAAATAAATTAAGGTCTTGCGCACAAATAATTCGGACCTTGCGGAAAAAGGATAAAAACCCATGAAATTTTGTTAAAGTCCACGCGGCAGATGCCGCTGGTCAGAGCTAGTACTTATGTAATATTTTGACGGAACCAGCCATCCAAAAATCTTTAGTTACTTACTGTACCATAAGATAATGAGTTCCTTAACCTTGTTCTTACCAACTTCCATTTCAGAAGTGGCATTGCCAAAGTTACGTGCCCACTGCCGCGTTATCGGCTTGTTTATGATGTTTGTGCTCTTATCTACAAAACAGCTGTTACTACAACCATTAGTCATTTCTAGTAGGCACTAAAAGTAAAGTACCAGCCTATTACTGTCCCACTGCAGGGCAAAGGCTTCTTCTCATACAGAGAAGGCACGAGCATTAATCACCACGCTTGCTCAAGACGGGTTGGCGAATTCAGATTTATATTAATTATATAAGTCCAGGTTTCCTCACGATGTTTTCCTTCACCGATGTCTGCCTGCCTGTCAGTGATGTCCAAGATAAACTTAGAAAGTAAGCACTAAGGTTATCTTTTATAAGGCGAATAAACAATGTTCCTTTCTTTCTATACTGGTACGCTGCGGAACCAATTCTCATTTCCTAGCCTTCGCCTGCTTCTGTCCGGTTGGTGTGTACTCACCATGCACAACGAACTGCAGAAGATGTTGTAAACATAATTTTACTTAATACGAGCCCCACGCTTTTACCCGCTTTTAGGAATCGAAGCGTGATGTTTAAATAGGCTATAACCTTCCTCAAGAGTAGCTCCAGAGATTAATGCGTTCGAACAAACTCTTCAGCTTTATTATATTCGGATAGATAATATCATACATATACAAGCCCAATCGTAGAATTAGATATGAAAGAGAGTACCCAGACTCATTGGGCATCAACAAATTCGAACGCAGCGCATTGCATCGGAATAATGCTTTTGAAAGAATAAAGTCAGTCAACCACACATTTCTAGTAGATTTCCAACAAAGTAACGGGGATTGATTTACTTGAGTAGTAACCAAGTGTATATTCACCAACGTCCAAACAGCTTCCCGTAGCATGATCACACTGTATCATCAGCATATATCCTGTGTTATTACTGCTTATGTGCTAGTATTAAGCCGTCACGCGATGCCACAGTTAGTGACAAACGTGTATCACTTGTACTTTGAATGCCACCTGATCGATTGCTGATCCTTGCACCTGGCAGGTGTTAGTCTTTTAAGATAATTATCACACGCAGGTTGCGTCTGCAGCTGTATAGACGGATGTTTAGTTCTTATTTTCCGAGGTAATCCTTATATTCTCGTCTACTTCTACAATGGGTATATCTTCATCAAATCCCTTTAGTTGCTAAGCCATTTTCTTCTTATCGTCTCGATGGTAATCCATATAGAGTCGGCTCAGAAGTTACCTACGAGTTTAGTGTCATCTGCAGCGTCTTATCAAATCATGCAGCATGCAGGTATCAGGGAGGACTCGATATCAGGTGTCCCATCGTTTGTGGAACAGCACCACATTAGCACACCATGCTGAAGTCATCTATTCATTTCCACCTGATCATTTTTTCCTTGCTTTGACAAAGCTGTGTACCGAGACTGTTAAGAGACCTCCAGGATAGCCATGTCTATTCATGACTAGGGGGGAGATTTCGACAGGTGGAATGAATAACATAGGTAGGGACGCACTATCTCGCCATAGCTTGAGTCTGAGTCTAAGTCATGAAATGTTAACGGACGAGAGACCTTTTGCATTAAGAATGTCGTGGATGAAGACTTCTCTAAGTCTCGAAAAGGGAGTATCCTAGGGCTCAGGATCAATCTCAACCACATTCGTGCATTAAGAGGATTGGTGAAAATATCGGGGACTGTCTGTGGGATATTAGGGCAGTCGTTATATTGGATTGGAAGGATTTAGACTTGATATAGCCACCTAAGTTTAAAACTGATTCTTAAACTATTAGTATCCCAGAATTAAAGATTTTCTTCGGTGAAGCCTGGTACCGTTTCAGTAACCTTGTTCTACATGAAACGGGTATTTTGAATCAGGACGGAATTACGCCATATACGATAATTATGGGAAAACAATATAGTGAAAAGCCATTCAATGGTTTCAAATATGCCTATAGCCTATAATAATGCCTACAGTACGCACCACGGTATTGGGTATATATATTTTGTATTTTCCTCTTAGATATTTAGTTGGCTTTTAGTATTCTTATATTTCGAACGTATTGCGTGTTTCTGAGGTACAGTAGCAAAGTTTAAATGTTTTGTCTTATGAAATATTTCTGGTTAAAGAAACAGGGTTTGAATTTATACATAAAAGATTGTGAGCAATACGTAATATTATAATATTTGTATATAAATAGCTGTTTACGGACGCAGAATAATTTGTGGTGGTTAATTCTAACAGTAAGCCTATCCAAGCCTACTCTTATTGATATAAACATTATAATCGTTCTAACTAAATCAGTCTGACTGTAACTGGCCATAAAGATAATGCCTGGACTTCCGTATTACGAGAACACCGACCTCATCTAGTTTAATCTGGCATG
The DNA here is from genome assembly GCA_905147745.2 of Phlogophora meticulosa. Lineage (NCBI taxonomy): Eukaryota > Metazoa > Arthropoda > Insecta > Lepidoptera > Noctuidae > Phlogophora > Phlogophora meticulosa. The sequence continues at coordinate 18,020,834 of LR990519.1, forward strand.
AAAAAAATGTGTAAAAGTGATATTTTAAACAGGTTTACTAAACTCATTGACGTCCAACATTTTATATCGTTTAACCTATTATTCTTTTGTTCCAGATGACGACGTAACCACGACAATAACGCACGCGATACATTGCCGCGTCGTATCAATAACTACAAGACTGATTTTGAGTAGTATCCCACATTCCTACCCATGTATAGATAGCACGAAGCCGAAATAAGGCAACATGTTCAAGTTATTAGGTGGCTTAAGCGTTTACTTCAAGTACCAACCGATCAGGACAGACAATGCGGTGTTCCGGCTGCACAATGTCTTCACGACAGTGTTGCTGCTTACATGTTCCATGATCATTACGGCTACCCAGTATGTGGGGCAGCCAATACAGTGCATCGTGAGCGGGCTGCCCGTCAATGTGGTCAACACGTTCTGTTGGATCACGTCGACGTTCACCATGCCTGATGCCTTTGCTAGAGAGGTGAGTTTCATGCATTTTTTTTTTCTCATTCATCTTTTATTATTCCGTTCATATTTTTTTCTTTGCTACGAGAATAAGTCGGACAGATCACACTAAAATTGTAAATGCGAAAGATAGCCGGTGTGTGTGTAACTCCTTCGCGCTAAAATGACTGAACGTATTTGGCTGAAATTTGTTATGGCAGAAAGCTCATATCCTGGATTAACATATGCTACATGTCATCCCGAAAAAGCGAAGAGTTCTCATGGGCATTTTGAAAAAACCACCAAACTGGCCTACTAAGAATGGTAAATGCGAAGTGGAAAGCTGCACCATGCAGCATAGAAATCGTGTCTAGACCTAAAGTTATTTTATTGTCCATTGCCTCCTCCTTTTCGATAAAGTTATGCCTTAGTAGGTTCCATCTAATCATTCAAACACCATTTAATTTTTTTCTATTGTACGGTAGCTCTGTGGCACTTGGCAGCGTGCCGTATTAGTCCTCCAACAGCTCAGACTCAGTCTTCCACTTCAAGTCAAGGGCCCTCAGACTAATTGGTACCCTTTCCTTCCTTTTTAAGTGCCCTATCCGCGTACTATATCGTGATATGAGAGACAGTAGTCCCCTTAACAAACACATGTTTCAAAAGACTACTAAATGTCGATATGTTTTTGTCCTCACTGGTAATATCGAGTTTTGTGTTGTTGTATATTCATATACATGGGTTTATGAATAAAGGGATAAGCTGTGCCTCGCGGGTTTACCCGCTCGTAAGGGTTGTAGTGTGCTGTATGATATAAAATAGCCGGGTTCTAAATTTTAAATGATATAAAATTTCCTCGAGAATGGGCTTATCTGCGTGCCTGATAACTGCATGCGATTAGCGTATAATAAAACAAAGAAACCATTCGGGGGGGGGGGGGGGTAGGGGGATAGGGAGTAGGGACTGACCTTATTGGTGATGTTTTTCAAAAGGTCAGGTGCGTAGTACTTGCAATCGGCGTGCGTGTATGAACGTAAACGAAGCAAAAGGAGTATGTTAGGATCGTAGCAGGTGGCTTTAGCTTCTGCCCCACGCCTTTTTTTCATGGGAATCCAAAATACTGTTTGTTTTATTAACTAACAGACATAAAATAATGATGTAATATCTAGATATACATTTCTGACCATAGAATCAGCATTGCCATTCAGTGTGGCAATACTGACATACTTTTAGGCGCTGTTCCCTTTGACAGCGATGCTTGATTTTTGATTCATACCCTGTGAGTCCTTCCTCTATTTATTATACGTTTTTTTTGGAATGAGCTCTGTAGTAGCGGTATTGGTCTACGATTGGGGGTAATGGTGATGATTTAAAACAATCGAATGTCTCAAATGCTAAATCATATACTCGCGGAATATCCACAGTTAGAATATCCACATAGAGGATTCATACCAGATAATAAATATTGTAACACCATATCCCCTCTTTTGGCAGATGAATCACTAATTGCACTATTAGCAGACAAGAGGACGCCCGCCGCTACCCACGCACTCCTGCTGCGTAATCTCTTAGTCACATTTCACTACTCCTTATCCATATATATCGTGGGTGTACCATCCAAACCCTCGGCAGGCCGCACATGAAGGTGTCATGTCACGTGTGTCTCGGATTAATTACAATGGTAACATTTGTAACACAATATTGTCATCGAGCCAGAACCTCCACGAATCAAGCCAAGCTTCCGATTTCTTTGTCGCTTCCACTCGTGTCTTGTTCGGCTGTCTTTATCATATTAATGTCTGGATCGATGTATCCTGCCATTGGATCTTAGTGTCTGGTTGTTTTTGGATTCGTAACTTTAGCACGGATGATTGCGGCTTACCCATTAACCGCCACAAGTATAAGTTATCCGACAAATATGTTTGGGCCCATTCCGCCTTAATCGCATTTATACGACAAAAATAAAATGTTGGTCTACTTTGGTTCCTTGATTCTGCATTTCTTACTGCACAGTTTGGCCAAAAGTAGGTATACTTTCAGGCAAGATGATAAATTTACTGACATTTTATAGGCTGGGGGCATGGTAACTGGCCGGTTAAAAGACTAATCTATCTCGATAGATTCCAGCTTTTCGATTATATCTGGGTATAAAATTATTTTTCCTTTTTTGAAATAGTGCGAATGTGGCACCAAATTAACAGACGACAAAATCGTCAGGGTTGTTGAAACATCATGTATGAATTAATAACAAAAATAGTTTCGTCATGTCGTTATTACCCAGTCATCATCATCATCATCATCATCAGGCTATACTAGTCCACTGCTGGACATAGCCCTCTCCTAATGAGCGCCATAGCGCCCTGTCTTCATATTACCCAGTGAACTTACCTAACGCACACAAATAAAGTAAATATAAATACTAACTTGAGGAGGCTTATTTACCTTTTACGTAAACAGGCTATAAGTAACTTGAAACAATCAGCTATATATTATGCACTAAATTCTTTTATTAGACACACAATGGAACACAAATCACTTTAAGTTTCTTGAACTTTATTTTTGGGTCAAGCAACGATATTGTGTCACTTCATGTTAGTAAACAATATATGTAATGCGTCTTCCCATAAAATGGCTTCTTTTGGATGTATTTTTGTTATATTTCGAGTGTTTTTAAGATTCACTTACACTTAAGATTAAATAATATCAGCCGCACGGGTTGATCGAAGGATAAGCGACGCTTGCCGAGGTCAGTCTGTGGATGGGTGACCGTTCGTATCATATCGCGACTCCTCCGTACATCGGAAAGCACGTTAAGCCGCTGGTCCCTGTTGTCGTTTCTAGATCTTTGACAGTCGTTACGGGTAGTCAGAAAACCGAAAGTCTGACAACCAGTCTTACCAAGGGGTATCGTGTTGCCTAGTCACTGGGTTGTGGAGGTCAGATAGGCAGTCTGTCCATGTAAAACACTGGTATTCAGCTGCATCAGGTTAGACTGGAAGCCGACTCCAACATAGTTGGGAAAAGACTAGGCAGACGACGACGACGACTTACACTTAAGATTACCATATGATAGACGATTGGCGCATCTGACAGGCATTTTTAAGTACACCTCTGCCTAGCCCTCTACGGAATACAGGCGTTTTGTTATGTTATTTTAAAGTTAAGACCAAAGTGGAGAAGGGGCGAGAGGACAGATGTTTTGCTAACCACCAATAGAATCTGGGACAAATATGTGTACGATCTACAAATATTTGTTCCGGGTGTTCTGGGTATTTCCTATGTATGATAAAAATATCTATATATGTAATGTATTGTATTAAGTATATCAGTCATCTAGTACCCATAACACAAGCTCTGCTTAGCTATGGGCAAGATGATGCTGTGTGGATTGTCCAGCAATATTTATTTATTTGTAGAATCCCGTAATTTACACTAAGCGGAGATGAGAAATATAAATCATGGAATTAATGTATCGTCTCGTCTTCGCTTTGGTGGAGACTGGGCCTTAGACAGGCGAGCGGATGGCATTGAGATAGCCGTATCTTAGGTTCGCTCCCTTCACGTACCGCACTACCACCACCCCTTTGTCTCGCAGTTCTATCAGTTCACTTATAACTGTAACTCTTGATTAATAAATACATCTATCTTCATTACTAGCGATTGTCTTTTACTTTCAAATTAAAAGGCAATCTTCTGTCTAAGACTTTTTACTATAAACAGGCATCGTTCTACATTTTTATCACCTAGATATACATCCCTCCATTTACACACTTTAACCCTAAATCTCATTACAAATTATGAAGGACAAGAAATCTTTCATCTACTTTTATAATAGGTATGTAATTTGAAAATAATAGTGACAAGTGTGTGTTATTTCTTTTGCATGGAGTACCAAGTTACACTCCAAAACGCGCAGGTTTTGGACGCTCAGTATTCTAAAACAATCCTAACAATGATTAATAGTCGTCTTGTCGTGTTATCGTTCTTCATAGTTTATTTCTATCATGTCTTTATCACTAACACTATAACTATCAGCTACTACATCTTCATTGGAGTGCAAATCACCGTCCATTACTTGGGTAGATACTGTCAATTGCGCGTGCGCAGATCCTCGTAACTGCTCGCTTCCTCTCTTGTGATGAGCTGATTGGGTACGAGTAAGTCAGGGTTGCTAAATTGCACAATTGTGAAATATACGATTTGTTAAACCAGGCAATTTTTAGGTTAGATAAATAATCTTTATTTAACAAGAAGTACAATATAGTCAAGAGGTTATAAATGCTACTCGTATAACAAAACAATATTTCTTAACCCCCTCGCGTTACGTAACTTCAATTCGATTTTGTTAATATTGAAAATACAGCAATCCTGTAGCATTTAGGTTTTTTTATAAAGCACAGTAAGAATCATACGACATTTGACGACCGATGTGGCGCGGCGGGCGAAGGTCCGCCTGCGACGCAGGAGGTTGCGGGTTCGATTCCTGCCCTGAGACAAATGTTTGTAGGATCTACAAATATTTGTTTCGGGTGTTCTGGGTATTTGCTATGTATAATAAAAATATCTATCTATTTAATGTATTGTATTAAGTATATCAGTCATCTAGTACCCATAACACAAGCTCTGCTTAGCTTGGGGCTAGATGATGCTGTGTGGATTGTCCAGCATTATTTATTTATTTATTTATTATATGGATAAAGTCTTAAAACAAATTAATATTATATTTAAAACAAGTATTTTCAATTTTAAAATCGTTTGAATTGATGTAAACTCGTCTTCAATACCAGTGTTATATAATAACAATAAATCAGATTAATTTATCGTTTTGTATTAGTTGTTTGATCCTCTTTTTGTGTTTTGCTTGGTGAGATGTAGATATTGTTCCTATTATGCACTGGTTACTCCCTCTACCCCCCTTTTTAAGTTCCTGTTGGGTTTATGCTGTGCCAATTGATTTCTTTTTTCATTGTCTTAGTGGTTTCAATTTTCATTGTTCATACTCAGTTTCTTATTAGCTATTCTTTTGGCTTCTGCGTTACGCGTTACAAGCCAGTGAGCCATTGCAAACTTCCACTAGGTACCTAAGCTCCATGACTTTTGGGTCATAAGGTAATTTAATTGGTCGGCCTATTCCCGGTGGGCCATAGGTCTTCACCCACGTAATGATCTATTAAAGCCAGCCACGGTGATGATGTGTTCACATTGCTATTAGGACAAATTCTGCCATAATATAATTATGACGTGACCAATTTCGTTTCAGCAATTCAAAGAATCGACTCGAGGTCAAGTGATCACCAATTAGTGGGTAATGAAGGTCCCTACAGACCACATCATTATATCTCGATACCCATAAGTTTTGAGATTATGTATTTTTGTAACTCCTCTGCTGTTCTTTTTTATAATCAATAAAAGAAACGAATGACTGTTCTGTATCCAAAACAGTTGAATCGTGTCTCCGTGACTTATCGAGCTTCATTGAGTCAACGCTTTTCTGGTGGTCGCCACTGTTGATTCTGGATTACTGGAGCACTGCTACTCCTACTGTTAGGAATAGTGTGTCGGTCTTGTCCCAAAAGACGAGCCACTTGTAACAATGATGCTTGAATGAAAACCTTCAACACAACCTCATCACATAAATATTCCTTAAATTCCAACATATTAACGATGTTGATTATTATTATTTAATCGGTATTTGATGTGACTAAATTGCTTACTTACACTTAACGAAATATTTCGTCAATTAATGCAGACCAGCCCTAATTTGGAGTTGAGCAGAGATTCGCAAATTGCACCCAGTCGCCCCACATGGGTGTGTGTTGGTTAAGGTCAGCGTCCACTTGTCGCGCTCTTATTGTTACGTCTGACTGATCAATTGTAAGATACTGTGGACATCTGCCAAGCGTTGAGTTTGTTATTTTAGTTACATAAATAAAACTTGTATTGTTATTCGTCCTGGCAATGTAGGTGAGACACGGAATCTGAAGCGGTTCACGCAGAACGTTGTAACCAGTCTTACCAAGGGGTATCGTGTTGTCCAGTAACTGGGTTGTGGAGGTTAGATAGGCAGTCGCTCCATGTTAAAGCTGCTGCATACCTACTGGTATTTAGCTGTATTCGGCCAGGTAGGTGATGATGTAAATTAGGACCAAGAAATCAAAATTAGACGTAGAATGTAGATTCAGGAATATTTTTGCTTCGACTTTAATAAGTCAAGAACTGTTTACAGCTGTTTTTTTCTGTTTCAAATCCCCAAAATAACACAGCAATATCTAGCAAAACATTCATAAGAGAAACCTCGATTCTGATGAGATTGTAAATCACTGAATGAATCTACATAAACACATTGAAATCACATTTTTCACGTGGCTCCTGAAACAATTCGATTGACGGAAAAACATTGCATAAGAATAATTTACGACCACTTTTCATCACTGAAACATGAGCTGGAAATGAACACCAAATAATGCATGAACCCTGAAAGGGTTATAAATATTTCAGTGTGACTTAATTCGAGGACGTACTATCAGTCAGAATTCAGCAGGATGATAAAATAAAAATACTTATTAATACCCAGCCTGTTACTGTCCCACTGTAGAACTAAGGCCTTTTTTTATACGAAGAAGGCACGAGCATTAATCACCACGCTTGCTCAAGACGGGTTGGCGATTGCAGAGTTATATTATTCATATTGCATGTTTTCCACACGACATTTTACATCACCGATGTCAGTTATGTTCAAGATAAATAAGAAGAAAATACATATGCATTGAAAGATTTCAATACACACCTGGGCGATCATAACAGTTTTACTAAGGATATGTTATTTAGATTTCTTCTTAGAGGCTATTATTGCAGATCCAAATATTCTGACTCTCAAATAAACGATTTATTCATGCTCAACACTATGGATTTGCCTTCCAAAACTACCAATTTCAAATTTCCATGAAACAAGATTCCATGATTTCCACATGACTTAATTTGAAATTCATATCTTCATCGTTTTTAGATTTCATTTTCATTACATATTTATTGTCAATCATAGTTTATGTGGCTGTTAGTGTATTCTGAGTACTTATATCAAACCTACGAGGTAATAAATAAGTTCAATGTTTATGTATTAGGAATTTGTATTTCAATGGTTTTGCTCTGTTGGGGTACATATTTTAGTCACTGTAAATAATATTCCTGATGGTGACTGAATAATAGACAACAGGCATTGAACAGGGTCCTGGTTAATAAAACCTACCGACGATAGTCCAGCAATTCAACAATTTGTCACGTTTATTTCAAACATTTTTAGATCTTCGTAATTTTCAATCTGAGCCTAAGTCTTTGGAATTATAAGGTTTCCCGTACCAAATGGTAAAAAAGAAAGCCTTGTGATGCGCTTTGTGTCTCTAGTAGTCTTTCCTAGTAAAGTATGGAACCCTCAGTGGGCGAGTCCAACAGATCATTGTACATCATAGTAATTAGTTTCGCAATGTTTGACCCTTTACCCTCTGGTATGAACAGACACAGTACCATGGTAAATTGCATGAAACTTCATAGAAAATTGCAGTAATCGCAAAATTATTTTATATATTAGGGAGAGGAATATAGACACGTACTGCTCACCTCGTTCATGATTTATTTCACGCCCAAGAAGCCCGAATGCTTTGCGTAACTAACACAATATTATTGATTGCAGGTTGGCAAAGAGGTGGCGCATCCAGGTATCGCGAATGAGTACGACAGCACGCAGGAGAAGAAATACTATACGTACTACCAGTGGGTGTGCTTCGTGCTGTTCTTTCAGGTAACTACATTTTAAGTATTCATTTATTTATTATTTATATAATTGGAAGAGGAGGATAATAAACTTAGATCCTATAGATCTAAGTTTATTATAAAATCATGATCTCTTTCTAGATTTGAACGGAATGAGATTTTTATTTAAATAAGTGAATTAATTAAATAATTATCTTATCGTATCAGGTAGAGATTATGAATTTCTCATTAAGTTTTATATTGACGTAAAAAAATAGAAACTTAAAAAAAAAACCGAAAAATTACGAAAAAAACAAACGCCAACGAAAAATGTCGGTTGAGGTCCAGAATTAACTTATTTCATCTGCCTAGCCTTTCTCATGTTGAGGTCGACTTCCAGTCTAACCAGATGTAGCTGAATACTAATATTTTACATGGAGCGAGGGGTCCACCATGTAGTGTAGATTTACCGTTGATAAGAAAAGAAGATATGAACGTAAACGTAAACGTGATGGTTCAGAGTTCAGACTATGTTAACCACAGTTTTAATTACGTTAAAGTTAAGTGCATGATGGGAGAGGTTGCCAGGTCAATAGCTGAACAAATAGCAGTCATTAGCGAGCATTGTTGCATTCTTTGTGACATTAGTTAATTAATGCTGTCCTCACCTTTTTGTTAGCAGTTCGATGCTTATCGGGGGGAATGTAATTAGTTTGATTCGTGTTGTTGATGCCAGCACCTTCTTTTTTTCCCCTTTGGGTCTTTATGCTTTCGACGTCCATTATTCATGTGAGGCTCGATAGGGGGATGAGGGGGGGGTAAAATTACGAAACGTCACAAGGGGGAGGGTAATGTAGTGAGCTAACACTTGTATTATTATTTTTTCATATAAATATTGAGATTATTATAAATATGTAGGTACTTTGTACAAAAAAAAATACATGATTTTGTATGGGTGGTGGGGGTGCGTGGGGGGGGGGGGGGTTATACCTCACCACATATTACTAGGGAGAAAGGAGGCTTATAGTGTTGCTTAAAACATCACGTAATTAATGGACGACCTCTGTACGGTATTACAGTACGATAGAATTAATTTAAACTTGCAATTATTTTTGCCCACATGTCAGCGACGTAAGTCCCTTGAAATTTAAAACGTTAAGAGGCTTTATGCTTACAATTAAAATCATTAAATGCGATAAGTCCTCTTTTCTTATTTGTCCAATAATGTAATGAGTGTTGCGTAATGATTTCACAGCAAAAACAAATGCGACTTATCTTTTATGCAATAAAAATTCGCTGCCTAAATATTAGGTCTTTACCTATGAAATTGCCGTTCTGCAGTACTGGCCATTTCAAATCAAAATATTTTTTGTTTGGCTAAGAATTCTAATTTCAAATTAATTTTATTTAAAAAACATGATTTGTTTTTCCAAAAGTAGTCATTTGTTTATTGATTAGTGTTACATTTTCATCGCATTTAAATCTTTTTCGTCATCATGGATACGTTAAAAATTCGAGTAATTATGGAATATGAGTACCGTCGTGGCAGCAACGCGGCACAAGCGGCACGCAACATCAACGACGTTTACGGAGCTAACACTACAAACCAACGCACTACCTGTTATTGGTTTGCTCGCTTCCGTTCTGGAAATTTCGACCTGAAAAATGAACCTCGCGGTCGTCCGAAGACTTTGGTCGACAATGACGAATTAAAGGCGATTGTGGAAGCTGATGATACACAATCTACGGCTGAATTAGCAGCAGCTTTCGACGTTAGCGTCAAAACAATATTGGTCCATTTGCGTCAAATTGGCAAGGTAAAAAAGCTTGACAAATGGGTGCCCCACGAACTCAATGATCGCCAGCGCGAAGTACGCGTCGAGACGTGCCTTGCACTGCTCAACAGACACACAAATGAAGGAATTTTGAACCGCATTGTTACCTGCGATGAAAAATGGATTCTGCTTGATAACCGCAAGCGCTCAGCAAGTTGGTTGGATCCTGGTTCAGCACCTAAACAATGCCCTAAACGAAAACTTACCCCAAGAAAAGTGATGGTCACTGTTTGGTGGTCTAGCGCCGGTGTGATTCAACACAGCTTCTTACCAAACGGGGTGAGCATTACTGCAGATGTGTACTGTGAAGAATTGAACACAATGATGGAGAAGCTGGCACATCTCCAACCAGCATTGGTCAATCGCTCGTCTCCGCTGCTCCTGCACGACAACGCGCGACCTCATACTGCACAGCAGACGGTCTCCAAGTTGCAAGAACTGGGGTTGGAAGCTCTCCGTCATCCGCCCTACTCACCAGACCTTGCGCCTACAGACTACTACTTTTTCCAGAATTTGGATAACTTCTTGGCGGGAAAAAAAATCAATACCCGAGAGGCAGTACAAAATGCCTTTGAAGAATTTGTTGCCTCCCGTCCAGCTGATTTCTTTAAGAAGGGCATCAATAAACTGCCACTGCGTTGGCAAAGATGCATTGATTGCATGGGTGATTACTTCGATTAATACAAATAAAAAATACATGAAAAAAATTCATTTAAATTTTTTCATACAAAACGGCAATTTCATAGGTAAAGACCTATTATCATTTAGTTAAAAGAAAAAATTACATATTATGTTATTTTGAGGTTTTACTAACATAAGCTACATTATAAATAATACATTGTATATATTTAAATAGTACGATGTAATAGTACATTGTAAATCTTTTTGTACATTATGCTTCACTAGTACTTCGCCCGCGACTTCGTCCACGTGCTTTTCCCTTCAAACTTAAGCTTTCACCCCCTTGAGAGAGTAATGATAATAATATATGAGAGATAATGTAGCTTTCTATGTATAGGTGAAAGAATGTTTTAAATCGGTCAAGTAGTTTTTGAGTTTATCCATTACTTATAAGCAAACATACGATTAATAGTCTAAAATCGTTAATCCGCCTTTGAGCAAGCGTGGTAATTATTGCTCGTGCTTTCTCTGTATGAAAAGAAGCCTTTGCTCTGCAGTGGGACAGTAACAGGCTGGTATTCTTTTTTATTTATACAAACAATATAATTTTTCCTTTTTATAATATTAGTTTAGAACACAAAACATATCATCACGCCTGTAATCCCCGTAGGTTTAGGCAGAGACGTACCTATAGTACACCCAAATTTCGACAGTTATGTTTAAGTCCCAATGGGACTTAAACGGTAACAGGAGTTCCATGTAATAGGGGGTGAGCCTATTGCCATCAACCGAGCACAAAACCAGCCTCCTTGTTACGATTGAGAAATTCCAGATAGAATATCCCAATAACACTTTGCTCGACCTGGGAATCAAACCCAGGACCTCGTGCTCAGCTGTAGCGTTTCCAACCAGTAGACCAACGAGCCTCGTTGCCTTATTTAGATAGCATATCTATTATGTTTAAAACGAACAAGTGAAGAAGTGAAAAACATCAAAGAATTTGCATCTTTTCATTTCCCGTTCGAATCAGCTCGCAACAAGTACCGGGTTTTCTGGCCAAAAACTTCTATCTGACGCGTCATGGTGACGTCAGATAGAAGATAACAATAAAATAATTAAAAGGACGCGTCGAGTAATTGCTGGGGACCTTGATGTTGAAATAAACATAACTTATGGAAGTGTGATGTCATTGTTTATTTACTACTTGTACACGCAAAATGTATGAGCTAGACTCAATGATAAAATAACAGATGTTTTAGGATGCCACTGTTTCCAAACTGACAGTTGGGAACCCAGATAACACGTTTCGAGGTCCACTCACAATCTAACCAGATGCAGCTACATACCAGTATTTCACATAAAGTGACTGCCTGTCTGACCTCCACAACCCAGTGTCTGGATAGTACGAAACCCCTTGACAAGACTGGTTGTCAGACTTTGGGGCTTCTCACTACCTGTAACGACTGTCAAAGATCTAGAGATCTGTCGGGACCATCGGCTTAATGTGCTTTCCGAGGCACGGTGGGGTGTTTCGGTTTTTGATGGCTCAGTATTTGACCGACCTGTGGGGCTATTTTTTCAGCCTCGAGCAATACGACGAAAGCATTCTTTGACAAAAATAATTATTTAACTAAAACAGTCCTTTGACGACACGGTTGGCGCAGTGGTTGAGCCATCGGCTGCTGGGCCGCGTGTTGTGGGTTCGATCCCCACACGGAACAAATATTTGTGTGACCCACAGGTAGTTGTTCCGGGTCTGGCCGTTTGTGTATGTGAGTTTAAATGTTTGTAAACGCACCCACGATACAGGAGAAATTCCTAGTGTGGGGCAATGTTTTTAATAAAAAAAAAAGTCCTATGAAGCCAGAAGTCGTGGAAGTCATTATAATCGATATCCTTATCACGTCATAGTTCAAATAATTACTGTACTTTGTAATCCACGTGCGGTAAAATTTAATGAACGCATAAATACTCGTAGGTTGATTACTCATTATCATCCTAGCTGCATTACTCATGCAATATTAAAAATAGACTCGGTTTGTTTTATATTTATTTAATGACTAACTTTCTCTCATCGGGTTCGTGTCTGTTGACATTTTTTTCTTAATGTTTTATTTACTGTGCGGAGTGGCCGCAATAATGTTATTTTAATTAGTTAAAAATAACTGTTACGACTGTTTGGTCTAGTTGTCGCAAGCGCTACAGCTGAGCGTTTAACGTGTTATTGGGTTTTCCCATCTAGATTTTTACAGTAGTAGCCCGGAGCCTGAACCTGTGCTCTGTACATGGCAATAACTTCGCCATTTATTACATGAGACTAAATCATAACTGGCGAAATCCCCTCCCAGAATAAAGGCGTAATATTGTGTCATCTTTTTATTTATGTTTTTGTCACTATTAACCAAAGAAAAAAAAAAGATGAGGTTCTCATTTCGACACGTACCTATACCTTTTTGCAGTATAAGTACGATTTTGATGTTTTTTTTTTATTTGTGGGCTCAAAGTTGGTCAATTTCAATTTGGAAACAAAAATCCACCTCTAAGTGTAGCAAATAGTGGATGTTTGATTTTTTACCTCCCTATTGAATTTTGTAAAAGGTGGCGATAAGATGACATTAGGCAATTGTATTTGTGATAAATTATAAACCGACCCACTGAGAAGAGAAAAATTTAAACTTAAAAAAAAAAAAAACTGACATAAAACAATAGAACGCTGAACGGGTTCAAATAACTTTAAGTTTTTACTATCAGTTCAAAGTTACCGTTAAGACTATTGTTACTATTACCGTTTTGACGACACGGTTGGCGCAGTGGTTGAACGATTGGCTGCTGATCTGCGTGTCGCGGGTTCGATCCCCGCACGGAACAAATATTTGTATGGCCTACAGGTAATTGTTCCGGGTCTGGCTGTTCGTGTATGTGACTTTAAATGTTTGTAAACGCACCACCCACGACACAGGAGAAATTACTAGTGTGGGGCAACGTTTTTTAAAAAAAGAAAAAGACTTAAATTAGAATCACTAAAATATTAAAATAAACATTCCCGGTTGAAAATCATATAGCAGGTAGCAGATCACCTTTGCGACAGTTTCCCAAATAGTTAACAACAGTTTAACAAACAGTTACCACAAAGTGACGTCATTGTGAGAACTGTTGGTCGAAGAGCCATAATTAGCATCAAAACCGGAGCAAGGCCTATGACCGGCTGTGGCCTACTGGCTGAGTTTATGGGATCCCCACAATTCACGCCCAAAAGCGGCTGCCGACTGACCGAACGCATCTAATAGCTCAATCACGTCGGCATGTCAACGGAGTGTCCTCACACGAGCCGTCTAATAACGGTATCACTATACTCGAATCGTTCATTCACTGTAATAAACTGACAGGTGCTAAGTATATCAGTCATCTAGTGCCCATAACACAAGCTCTGCTTAGCTTGGGGCTAGATGATGCTGTGTGGATTGTCCAGCATTATTTATTTATTTATTAATGTCAGTTTGTAGCATTTTTAAAAAAAAAACGTTGCCCAACACTATAAATTCCTCCTGTATCATGGGTGTCTTTACAAACATTTAAACTCACATACATAAACAGCCAGACTTGGAACAACACCTATCTCAATTAAATATTTATGTACAATTCATATTTGCATTGTAAACTAGTCTTTAGTGGCGGGTTAGCTCGTCAATCCCGCGGAAACAGTACTTTTTTCTCTGGATGAAAGGTCCTATGTCCTTATCTGTACCCCTGACGTATACACATACGTCAGGGGTACAGATAACGCGACTAAGCAACGGTTGAGTAGTTAAGGGAGGAAAGTGTTACAAACAATTTCACATTCGCATTTACTTCATTTATTAGCAAGTCATCGTTTTGTTAGTTTAGGTCCGAATTTTAATCGTCTCATAACTTTTATCTACATATAAAATTTGGTGGTTTGACATATTTTACATATAAAAGCTGTTGATTACATTTATTCCACACATAAAAGTTATCTAGACATATCTTTTGTTTAAAATACAATATGTATTTACGAATATATTATAATATAATTCAAAAAGGTCAGGTGCGTAGTACTCGCAGCCGGCGTGTATGACCTGATGAACATAAATGAATCAAAAGGAGTATGTAAGGATCGGAGCAGGTGGCGTTCTGTAGTTTCTGCCTAACCCCATTAAAAAAGGAAAAGGCAGTGAAGGAAAAAGGCGTAATTTTTTGTATTTATGTGTGTGACTATATTACTAAAGACAGTGACATTATTACCTGTATGTATAATCTATGGGTTTAAATAATCAAATAAGGTTTCTAATTACTCACTTTAACTTGACATTACTTGATAATCAAGGAAAATAGATAATTGTATAATTTAAGAGACGATTTAATCACAAGGTAATTTATAGTCTGAAGGGTCTGGCAACGTAATTAATTGGACTATTATCTATTGTTAGCAAGGAAGCTGTTCCTATCTGTCTAATAAATAAATCGATCGTGAAAATTAGTACTCACTTGTACTGATGCAGCAAGGAAAACTTAGAAATTATGAAAAGCTGACGATACATTTCATGGTTTTGTTGCCGGTCGATGTCAATAGGGTCCTCCCTTATTAAACGTGACTAAAGTTTACCCTTCAAGGAT
This sequence comes from Phlogophora meticulosa, assembly GCA_905147745.2. NCBI lineage: Eukaryota > Metazoa > Arthropoda > Insecta > Lepidoptera > Noctuidae > Phlogophora > Phlogophora meticulosa. The sequence continues at coordinate 18,036,109 of LR990519.1, forward strand.
AAACAGGCGTGATGATGTTATGTTATCTCTATAAAGCCTCCTCAACATGTTGGACCAACGTAAGCCAATGTACGCCACAGTATACTTAAATTTTTACCAGAATATTGACCTACCGTCATTTTAGTAAATTTATCGTTGTAATAGACAGTCTGTGGCCAATATTGGTGCACGTTAGGCCAACGTCTAGAGGGAGCATTATATTTCGAGTCATGAGAGTCTGCAAGCTAATCTTTGTTCCTTAATTTGTTTTATAAACGTCTTGGTTTATAATTGAACTAGTAAAAACATCAGGTTGGACGGCGGACGTAGTTTTGTTCTAACACCGGCCGGATAACGGTTCTTGACAGGTGTGACAATACGAACGCTGCGTACAGATGCGGCCGCTTGTTCATTGTGCACAGTGGAATGATAATAAAGTTCTTCTCTGTACTATTCATACATTTAATCATCAAACTTAAATTATAATGATATTTATACTTTGGACCAGCTGGTCCGAAGTATAAATATTATTATTATTTAAGTGCATTTAAGTGCAAGTGTAGATGCAGCTGTATCATCTTATTATTCACCATCTGTCCAGCATTTACCTGAGTATGTTGGGGTCGGCTTCCAGTCTGACCAGATCCAGCTGAATACCAGTATTTTACATGGAGCGACTGGTACTATGTGATAGTTTAGTGCGACTCGTATCACAATTTCATGTTTCTTAGTGCCCGTAGCGACTATTGAAGATCTACGAAAGACAATCGAGACTGACAACTTAACCTGCTTCCCGAGAAACGTAGGGCCGATCTTCAAGGTTAAACAAAGCTTGCTGAGGTCGGTCTACGGATAGGTAACCATCCATTACATACCAAGACTCCTCCGTGCTTCTGCAAGCACGTTACATAGTCGGTCCCAGCTGTCATTCCTAGGTCTTTTACGGTCGTTACGGGTCCCACCAGTCCACCCACCAAGTCTGACAACCAGTTTAGCAATGGATTATCGTCTTGCCTACTAAATGGGTTGTAGCGGGACTAGACAAAATCCCTTTTCTGAAACCGTTGACGCCAGCGGAAAGATCAAATTGTATGGAGTTCACATTGGCTTTAAATATGTCACGTGACTCCTTTTCACGTGTTATGTCATTGCCCATATGTTTTGACGATTTTGTCGTTAGTGTCTGGTGTTTTACAATAGCCAGACACTCCATCTTAAATACTGAACTTCAGCTGAATCTGGCTAGACCGCAAGCCGACCTCCAACACAGTTGGAAGAAGGCAGATGATGACAGAACAATGTAAATTCCTGATGATAAGAAAACAATTGCAATTCTTCTCACCTCATAAACCGTGAATCATTTCAATGTACATTGTTGAGATCGTTGCACTAACGTTCGTGGGAACCGCAATTTTCAAGTCCGTGTAAAAATCACGTGACGTGCTGTGACGTATGGTGTCAATTGATATGTCAAATATCAATTTATTTTGCATGTAGACATGTCTCACAGAATCGTGACCGGCTAATTTAAGGGGTGTTGCTCTTTTGGACTATATATTACGTAAATGCTGATAAATTGGCAGAGGATGACGCGTCTCTGTTTTGAATAGCCTAAACAAAATAAACAAAATTTCACGCCAGTAACACTCATATTTTCTCAGTTATGTTTTAATTCGATGTGAAGGTAAAAAGTGGCGAGTCTAACTGGACACAAATCTGTACTCCAGGCTGGATGCTTCTGACAAATCCAAGATCGAACTCAATAACATTTCCGTCTGTGGGTATTGAACCTAGGACCTCAGTCTCCGCAGTAGACCTTGCAAACAATAGACTAAGGAGGCAGTAAAACAAAGTTTTGTAAATCAGCTTAAAATCATAATGGCGCTTATTTGTGATCCTACATGTCTAAAAGTCCTAAGGCCATGAGTGTATACTAAGTTTAAATTATGTAAACACTTATGTCAGGCCATAACATAACTGGAAATCTGTAGACTGTCATCTGGCGACACGGTTGGCGCAGTGGCTGAACGATTAAGTGCTGATCTGCGTGTCGCGGGTTCGATCCCCGCACGGAACAAATATTTGTATGGCCTACAGGTAGTTGTTCCGGGTCTGGCTGTTTGTGTATGTGAGTTTAAATGTTTAACGCACCCACGATACAAGAGAAATTCCTAGTGTGGGGCAACGTTCAAAAAACTACCATTTACCCTCATTTCTTACCAACCACGAGATCTCCTATGCTTCTAATGAACCTGTCATATTCATACCGTGTTTTGTTCCAGGCTATCATGTGCTACACACCCAAGTTCCTATGGGACGCGTTTGAGGGTGGTCTGCTGAGGACCGTCGTGATGGGGCTCAACATTGGTATCTGCCACCCTGACGAGAAGGAGAAGAAGAAGGATGTTCTTATCGAGTACCTTATCAGACACGAGAGGGTATGTAGTAGAATGTAGAATATACTTGAACATTTTACAGGAAGCCGCACTCCAGTGGTAACTCAACCAGTATGAACTGGTCTCTCATCCTATTGAATCTCTGTGCTACGATAGGCCAGCTCAAGGTTGAAGGGTTACCACCGACGTGGAGTCGACTGATGATTGTGATGGCAATTTATAGGTGTGTAATATTTGTTTTGGTGGATGTGGGTCAAAATGTTAAGTGTCTACGGATAGTTTCAGTCGTAAATATAGGGCCCACAGTGGTAAAATTTAAGAAGCAATAGTAAAGCGAACGGTAGAAATAATTATATAAGCCTTGGTGATCTTTATCTTTATCATTTATGTCTACGGCAAGCTTTTACTAAAATAATGTATTCCAATCAACCCATTGCATACACTTTTGAATGGCCGACGAGTCGGTCAGTCAGTCCGTTCCAAAACGTAGATCGCTATGGAGAAGAACGGGCAAGAAACTCAACAAGACACTATGGACACTGTATTGAAACTAGTTATTACATAAAAATAATGTTGTTGCTTCTATAACTGAAAACAATTAAAAAAACAATAATTAGTCATCTAAAACGTTATGGTAAATTGAAGATATAACCTGACGGCTAAGAGATGATCAATCATAGCTGATAATGCCAGTTCACGACCAAGACGCGTGGAGCAGCATCATTAAGCTTAACAAATCTATCTAAGACTCTATCAAGTTGCGTCACTCACGTCCCATGCATAAGGTCCTGAGTTCCATTTCTATGTCAGACAAGTGTAATTGGGTTTTTCCATCTAGGATTACTCGGTAGCAAACCGGATGTGTGCCCGGTTGATGGCAGTGAGCTCACCTCCTATTTCATGGGACGTAAATATAACTAGTGAAATGTGGGTGTACTATACACACCTCTGCCTATCCCTTCGGGGATACGTACAGGCGTAATGTTATGTCCTGCCATTTAGTGACCTTAACAAGACCTTCACATGGTTCGACGACATGATAATGATCGTATATCGAGTCGTATTTAAAGTTTTAAACTATGTATAAATATTGCGTAATGAAGTGCCCACGAGGATCAAAGTACAGGACAGCGCCGGCGTTCAAGGGTCTTCACACTGTCGTATGGTCCTGACGAATTTGCATGACTTTGCATAACATTTTAGGTTACTTACTCAACATAGTTACTTCCTAGTAGGTGTATTACTAACTTGGTGGTTTTGGAGACTGAGTCACTGACTAACAGAGTGTTAAGTCATTATTAATAACTAGTCATTGCAAAAGCAATTTAAAAGAAATTTTGTATGACATATGTGAATGATATTTCTAAGGACGAAAAGGATTGCAACAAAAGAACACATGGTGACACGTAAGGAAATGCCTCAATCAAAGAGCGCTGCTGGATTTTCAACTATCGCCTCAGCGTCTGAGAGTTGAGAATCCAACAGTGCCACAATATTAAGGCGGGTAGGTAGGTGATAGTGAACAGGGCCTGAAATGTGAAGCAAAGGTTTTGCTTGCATTGTTTCTTGAAAGTACGAACGAAGTAAGTTGTTGATTGCGATATGTCATACTCCTCGGTTAAAGGGAACGTTTTGACTAAAATCAGTCTGATGATGGAGCGATGAGGAAGATGACGCGTATGCTTAAAAATGAATCATATTTTCAAGGACTCCTGGTGGTGAAAAAAACGCAAGAATCAAAAGCTTGCGCAGTTCCAAATCCGATTAATATTCACAACCAACGGCTTCTGCCCGCCTCTGGGAACTGAACCTTGTTCCTGCCGCTCCGTGTTCTGTGTACACAATGGATTCCCGTGCCACTTCTAATTGGCATTCGATGCGCGAGTGATGCGCGTGAGTGGCGAGGGACTTTCTTGTGGCCATGGACTTGAGGTGCAAACATAAATTAGGGATGCACCATAATATCGTATTGAGCCCTAAAAATGTACTCAGCCTTAAGAATTCCATTTCCCAGGCGTTTCTGAAACCATTAAATATGAGCCCAGGAATTTCATTCAAAAGGACTTCCTTATTAATCTGCTGCTTGAGCTCACAATCCACTACTTATTCTATTTTATACTCCAATTTGTACTCAAAGTGCAGCATTTTCTTTGATGCTGTCTTTACCCTAACGTATAAAAGCGGAAAAAATCTGCTTTTAGTGCCTCCAGTAACAACCACCAACCCATTTCTGAAACGCTTGGATAACTTAATTTCACATCTCGCCCACGGTCAAACTTAACTTTACTAAATCTATCTTCGATGACTTTGATGTTAATGCCGAATGTACGAAATATGACGTATTTTACTATTGTCTTGCTACAAGAATGGAACTTCTATAAATAGAGATCATTATGTTAGCTAAATCATCATCTGTCTATCCTTTTCCCAACTATGTTAGGGCCGGCTTTTACATCAAATCTTCAACATCAATAATCTTACCCAAGAATACCACGTCTTACGTGGAGTGACTGCCTATCTGACCCCAAAATCTCGTTACAGGGCAAACCTCTAATTTTTGGTAAGAATGGAAGTCAGAGTATCGGGCTTCCGACAGGGTTACGAGTAACGACAGGCAAAGATATACGAATGACAGCCGGACCCACTGATTAACGTGTTTTTAGGAACGGAGGGGCATCAGTATGTAGTCCATGGACTGGCCGCGGCCTGCTTACCGTATACTTCAATCAACAAACAATTATAACAAAAATTAAACAATTATAATTTAGGTACAAGTCCCTCAGACAGTTTTTTAGTATACCTATTAGCGAAATCCACAAAGTAAATGCACACACGATCGTCATGGCCACCCTGCCACTAAAGGCAATGAATTAGCCATTCAAGAAGCGTCCGTCATCGTCCAATAAGATATTTTTCCGCATATTATAATGAATTGCAATTTTTTTCATTGTTTCTTTTAAATAATCTCATTGTAGAATATGCAAAGACGAGAAGCCGCGTGGCATACACAAAGGTCTTAATCTCTGTACCTGTAAACTAGTGTTGTGTTTTCTTCTAGCAAATCTTTGAGGGATAGCGAAATGGCGGATACAGCATAATGTATTATTAATCAAATGATTCTATTCTGATTATCACAAAACGAGTTCTAACATAAGGCTAAGTTATTATTTCAACTACAAGTTATCTATAATAAACTAAACCTGACAGTAAGGCGTTGAAAATTATATCGGCATCGGTATTGAATGCTTCCAAAAGACTGGCGGTATTGCCACGTTGAATGGCAATGCTTAGCCTCTAGCCAGCCCTTCAGTTACAGGAGTCGTCAATAAAACGTTTCGAAATCTCTTTGAAAAGAATACCAGTACTCAAACCCCACGGCACAAATGTTTCAACCCCAAACGTCACTTCCAAAATAGAAGTGCCTTTTGGGTACACTTAATTGATTGATTAACCTTCAACCAGTCTAGACGAGGATTAGTCACCACTGCGTTTTTTTATTTAGTTATTTCATATATTAACACTTACTTTTTCGGGTATCGTATCAATTCATTTATAGACGGTATGCTAATGATGTTGACCTAGATGGTGAAACTCTAATATTTACACGTACTGTTAACGGTGACCATTTTATATTTCCTTGCCCCTTATAAATCTGGTCAGTTGTCTCAAGTTGATCCTCCATCTTCAATTCACATGTTCTATTCTCAGAATGATTAGTAACTGTTACTTCCTCTTCTATTCTGAGATCTTCAGTTATTTGGAAGACTAGTCCAATGTTTTGGGTCTTCTCACTAATCATCTCCTTACTTTTTCAAAATCATGTTGTGTCGTGGTCCAGTGTACCCGGGTACAGGCGGATACTAATATTTTACATAGAGCGACTACCTATCTGACCTCCACAACCCAGTTGCTAGGTGACACGATACTCATTGTCAAGTCAGGTCGTCCGACTTTCGGGCTTCTGACTACCCGTTACGACTGTCAAAGATAGTTACTTTTGGGTTGCTGGATTCCACAACACTAAACTTCAATCAGCGAAGTTTAAAAGTTTCTATTGTGTTGTGATGCCAGGAACTAAGACACTCATTTACACTGATATCCTTATCCATCATATGCCACTAGTGTATCCCAAACTTCATACGTTTCATATCAAATCAAATCAAAATTCATTTATTCAAATTAGGCTGAGAATCAGCACTTTTTGAACATCAAAACGTTTACATAAGACAGTCCCCCAAAACGCTCACCCTTATTATTTCTATATGCAACACAGTTTTTCTCTCTTGTTAACCATTAAACCATCTGAGTCGTAGACTTATTTGGCAAAAACCCATGGTCTGTCTAATTTGATTTCTTAGTTCTTCTAGAATCTACACTCCAAAAATAGTTCATTTCAGGCAAGATAATACTAAAATGTACTGACTATTTATAAGCGTTGGGGGCACGGCAACTGATATAAACTCAGGGGGTAACACTTTATCCTACTCGTACTCATAATTTAATATCTTCGCCTGTTAAGTATTATTTCCTCTATTGTATATTTCTTGTCGCTTTCTTATCTTCAATGGACCGTGTCGTGGCTTCAGATCGTGACAGTCGATCAGGCCAGCGACAATTCAACCAATTTTTTTCTATGCGGTCATTGGCCATACCTCGTTCATTGCTCGTAGTTACGCAATCTTTACCTTCACTGTCTTCATTGCATTGACGACTGTGTTGGTAGAATTACGTTATAAGTTAATGTTAGGCCTGCAATGGATCGTGAATGGATTTTTTGCGTTAGATACCATCTCCGAAGTTACTTTTCCGGTTTAGAGTCGTGTACTTAGTTATTATAATAGCGTTTAGTTAGTTGCAGGCTTCATGTATACTATTTTTGTTATGACATTTAAACGGGCGGAAGCTTAACTTATTAAATTGTATGTACCTCACGCTAGTTCAGTGCTTGCTGGCATTTTAGAGTATGTAGTCTAGTAATAGTTGTCTCTTGGCGAAAAAATCCCTGCTTTATTTCGATCGATAAAAATTGCCATGTGATATTTAATATCGGGTTGAACATTTTATTACTTTGATCAAAAAATTCAGTTGGTCTGATCACCTCTACTTAGGTAAAAGTCTGCATTTTGGAATGAATTACTATAAGTACTTAAATATGATGTAAGAGTGCCTCACTAAGACTCAATACATAATTAACTGTCTGTGGTTTCAAATGATTATAACACGTTATTGGTTACATTTCCTGTAATTAGTAATGGGAAGTATAAAGCCTGACTAATTAGTTTTCAACGAAATTATATTAACTTGAAAGGCCCCGAGGCCATTTTCGGAGAAATAATTGACACAGAATCACATTCACTGGACTTACCTGACGAACTGGTGTCGGTAATATTGGCGGAAGAGTTGAAATGGGAACAGGAAAGTTTTCGTACGTTCATCACGCGTCTATTCCCCTTAGGGTTAGGTTCGGGGACAGAGGTATAGTATAGTACACCCACATTTCGCCAGTTATGTTTAAGTCCCAAGTATGTAACTTGGCTATTGTCACTAACCAGGAACGAATCTAAACACGTGGCTGCTACTGGGAAAGCCCAGATGGAAAAACCAAACAACAAATGCCTCGGCTCGTATATTACACCCAGGATTTTATGCTCAGGAGTATCTTTTGCGCCTACGGTCTAGAGCAATGAAGTAAACTTTTACCAAGCGCGGATAACTTAAACCTTAAAAATAAATGGAGTGAAGCTTACAGTGGTTGTAAATTTACTCCACGTTTATTAATAGGAGGGTTACTTATTAATACTTTCCCCCATAAACTCCCCCATTTAAATAAAACCATACAAGACCGGTGTATTCCCTTGGTGTAGGTGTCAATTGCGACCGCTTCATGTCATCGGGCGGATGTTATCGCCTTGCACAGACCACTCGCCACAGGCCACAGGTGCGGCCCACTATAAGCTCACTGCTGTCAATAATGACGTTTACTTACACCTCATACTTAGGTAGCCCTTGTGGACTGTCAACACGTGTATTCAGTGGCTATTGTCTTGTCACTGTTAACTTGTTCGTGCTTCTCTGTTTCACTGTATGTTTTTTGGATCTTTTGTCTCTTCTGCAGCTTATGCTTTTCATCATGCATAACTAAATGTCTACTCGCCAGTTACTTTAGATCTTTTTAAAGGAATATCGTCATGAAGGGTATCTGTTCTGTAACGATTTAGTATTAGCCTTAACTCAAGATAACCTTCCTCGGACCGATGGCTATTTTATAGATACATACGTGGTCATAATAATATGGTTATCTTTCTAAGGTCAATAGGTTTGTACCATATGATGACCCTGTAATATAATAAAATACTGTATGTTTTAATAATATACTGTGATGGAAGCTTCCATGTAGCTTATAGTATAGAGATGTCTGCTTAGCAAAGCGTGTGCATCTTGACGTACAGTATTCATTATATGTCTTCTTATGCGATCTTTTACCGGCCGGTACTTACCTGTGCAAAAATAGCAGACTGTAAGACCAAGCAAGAACCTCCTTGGTACCTATCTAAGCTTCAAAGCGGAAACCAAACAACCTCGATAAGTCTTTTGAAATAAATTGCATTGCTTAAATGAAACCGCATTATTAATTTTGTTTCCCGGATATGTTTTATTGATTTAAATTAATAATACCTACGCTAAAGTTTGAAGAGCTGTTTACGACTCATTGTGTATTTTATTATACCGGTAGCTGGATAACACACTCATGGAGGAAAAACCTGGGTCAAAACTTAGTATATTTGCACATGTTGAACTATAGTTACATCATGTTCCACAAATGATGACTCAACATAAAGCTACTATAAAAATTCTGAGAAGTAAACGGTGCCTTAATATTTTTATCACATGATCCTTTCTGACTCCAAGCACGTACGCACTTTTTATTTTTTTGACATGTTTCCTCATGCGATAACAACACATAGGTACTATAAAATATTTAATATGTATGTGTACGAATATGGCTAAGATAGAGGTGCCTTTTGAGATGATGGCTAATAGAGATGTATGGAAGAAGAAGACATGCTGCGCGGACCCCATATAAATTGGGATAAGGGCAGGACGATAATGATGAACTGTGTGAATCGGCGAATTTGATCTCGGCAGTCTCATAATAAGGGGGTGATCGTTTAAAGAATTGAATAGAATAACATAACATTTATTTGCATAAAAACATGGTATAAAAGATTGAATACAGAGCATACATGTTTCGCGCATAAGCGTGCAAATTTTTGTGCATACAATTCATCAATGTTTTTGTCAAAAAACTCTTTAAAGTGTATATTTTGTTTGTTTAAACAGGGTAGAAGGGATGTTGACGCATATCCTTAAACCCATGAGTTCAGTAGATGATTCTGATCCTCCCAGCGTTAATATTTTTCGTTAGCTTTTACATTTTTTTACGTTTCTTAATTTTCTTCTGTCATCCACCCGCTAAGCTCCGTGGATAGCTTTTTTTAAATAATATCGAAGTTAATATTATCCACCCTACACACCCTATACACCCTTCCTACTCACTCTGATACTTATGTCCTTGTTGCATTTACGTGACTATTGATATCCGGTTTTGTGTATGGGAAAACCTTAACAGCAAAAACATATGTTCGAATTTGCATACTGTATCATTGACTGCGACTAATTCCTTCGCACAATACCCAATTAAACATATTCTCGCAAATTGATGACGAATGTTTAAACCATTTTTTTAACTTAAGTACCTACATTAAGTAATCTTTATGATTTCCTTAAAGTTCTTTTTAATAATCTTTGTATTAATTTAGACTTGTTCAACCTTGCTCAGTGTATACAGATTTTTTGCTTAAGCCTACGTTACGGACGGTTATTTTTGGGTTATAAGTATTTAGTTATAGTACTTATTTTTGTTTCAATATTAGCATTTAACTACCTTCAACATCCTGCATATTATATTTTGCATATATTTTTTGTATTCAGTTAAATAAATGCAAGTTTCTGTAAATTATCAGTTAGTGTTGAAAGCATCGTGCCTGTATTCCGAGTAGGTAAGGCAGGGGTATACCTATACATTTTGCCAGTTATACTAGTACCTATCTTTAAGTCCCTTGTGATAAGGGTGTAGCATCTTAGTTATATGGAAGGGTAAAAAAAAGAATAAAATATTTCTTTCCAAAGAATATTTCATAAGAATTGAATAGAATAAATTTATATAAATGAAGATGAATATAATTCTACAAATACAAGGTATTTTAAAACTTCAACCTCGGAATTTTAAGCACGCATTCTTCTCAGACATTTACGTAATATAATGTACCTGTGTAGGACATTAATTATGTGTTTAAGATCCAATCAAACGTGTGCAGTGGAGTATGAAGATTTCATTCATGAGTTACATAAATATATAGCTATTACGTGTGTACTTCTGAATGAATAGTTTGCACAACAAATGCCATATGATTGTAATAAAATAACGGGTTTTGGGTTTTCCTATTCTGCGGGCTTTAGGCACTACCATTACAAATGTGTGGGAACATCTCATAAATGTGTGGTAGACAATGTATCAAGCAGCTGTTTCAAGTACAAGCCAGTTTATGTGTAACATTGGATAGTCTTTCCTCCCATTTAGACTATAGACCCCACGCAGTTAAGAACCATGTTCCTACTGAACGCATGGTATCAGGTTGTTCGTCGTGGTCCCTTCCACCCTGTAAATTTATAATACGTATGTGTTTTCACGAACGCGATCAAAACAAATCGGCTTCGCCCTAAACAACGCCACGTTCTTAATTCAAAAATGATTCAAAAATCGCTTGGGCGTTCGAATCCAGAACTAATATTTTTCCAGCCTGTATGCTATAAGGTTCTATTCAGCATACAAACCTCACAGTCCCTTGTCTATGGGCTAACCAGCATAACCATTATTCAATTATATGCTTAACAAATCAGTCTCTGTGTCCACATCACTATAGAACTTTCCAATGGCGACTCGTTTTTTTGGTTCTGCGACTGGTCTGGCGACACTTTTTGTGGTAACGGTAGTTGGTAGACGGCTACCGTGCGACGCGACGATAATTTATAATGCGCACGAGTGGATGGGAGCTAGCGGCCCTTTTTGTACGAAGATAATAGTATGAGGAAGGGAACCACTTGTCCTGATGTGTTTTTGAAGAGCTTAGCCAGCCATGATTTTCTTGTGAAGTTCTTTTTTTTTCGGGGTTATCACAGCTGTTGATTTGGGCGTCTGTTTTTGAAGACGGTCCAAATTTTCGATGGCTGTCTCTCGTCATAATACAACCAAATATTGTTTATAACAAATTCGACATTGTTTTAAAGTACATATATATTTTCTACAGGATTCTCTCTTTCTTACTAAAAAATATGAATCATATTTATGACGGTAGAACCAATTAATAAAATCCTCATACAGTACATTTACGTCATTCAGTATCCTTTTCAAACCACAATTTAATTAAAACAACATGCACCGCAATATTGTGACTTAATTACGTTTCATACAAAGGTATTAATAAATAATAATGTTTAAAGGCAAGGGTACGTCATGTCTTAAAAGGGTCGCGTTGCAGATGTCAAATGTCATTGCAACTGGGCAGTTCCCCTTGACACAGTGTGCAGATGGCTCTAAAAACGGTCCACTTAAGACTTGTATAGTTAGGTCACTAGGACTGTCTCGCTCTTAAAGGTATAATGAAATGATAATTAAAAATGTAAGTAGATCTTTTCCAGACTCCAATATTTGGTTAATATTTTAAAAAGATGGCTACAGTATTTCCTATCTGACTGATCCTTGAGATCAAATACCGGAATAAACTCGAGAGGGATATTATGTCAGTCTTACAATGCAGGGCAAAGTCAGGAAAGACCTTTTAGAAAGAGCCATAACAGCTTTGAGTTTAATACGCTTTCTCCAACTACGAAGGAGATTATGAGAAACAGTGAGTGAACTTGGTATTTACCTAAGTGTAAAAGCTTCTCATTCATAATCTACAACAATACGCTCCGGAACATTGTTAGAATATTATTACTACTCTGAACTGTGTATACACATTCTTTCCCCTAATTTAGGGTCTCTTCCCTACTTCCTGTGTAGATTCAAGGAGAGTAAACTGCGGCAATCACCGGCCCCTGCTATTGGGGATATCAAATATAAGACGTAGATTCTTAAGCTCCAAACAAAATTGTACGTTACCCGTTCGACACTAAGTGCAGTTTCCGTAACCTTGTGCGGACTACCGACCAACATGTATTTTGATTGCTCGAATAAAATAAAACACCGAACAAGTATGAGTCGGACACGAAGTGTTCCGTACCATCGTACAATATTGAAATAGTCATTTTTTTGTTATGAATTCGGCAATAGAAATACATACACTGTAAAAAAATCAACTGTCTGCCCAGTATGGTTCATGAGATACAGCCCACTGACGGACGGACGGACAGCGGAGGCTTATTAATAGGGTCACGTTTGCACCCTTTGAGTATGGAACCCTAAAATGAATTGAAAGCTATCGAATCATTTTGTAGAAAGTATGAAATCGCTTGCGCTTCACTACGACACATTTTTTCCTAATCTCCTTATAAGATAGCTAAAGTTTTAATCTGTTTTGGTGGCCAATTTTACCCGTGTTTAACGACATCAAATTATATTCTGAAGGTTGTAAAGTTTAGTTTATATTGAGCGATTGTAAATTAGCACGCAAAAACTAAGCTGGGGGCGAAAACATATGGCAAGCAGACTACACGTGTCCGGTTGAGTCCGGAGTAATCTGAGAATTTAGGGATCCTTAAGATATACAAATCAAATTATGAGCAAAGATTCAGGAAAATAAATTAACCAGATACAATACAATTATTTATATTAAAGGTAGGGAGTTGATTTGGTTTCATTGCAGAAGTTTTTGTTGTAATCTATTATAGATTTAGCTTCAAGTAGGTAGGTACGGTTTTAATACCGTAATTGACCTTGTATTGACTAATAGGTACATATTCTTAGTAAAAAGTAACTATGGATTGCATCAGCCACCAAAAACAAGATGAAAGAAAAGCCAAAAACAGGATGAATTGTGTGAGGAGTGATACAAAAGTAAAGTAGTAGACAGGGGCGAGAAAAACGACATGTTGTACCGACCCCAAGTTACAAAGGGCAAGGGCAAGAAGATGACGATTGCATCAGACGCCATGACACTATCATAAGCTATATAGCATATCCTAGTTACCTTGTTGAAATGGTGGACATACCTACTTCAGTCCCAAAAAGCTTGTGTGAATGGTAACAGGATAAATATTTGAAAATAAACAGTCGTAAAAGGCTTGCGGCACTCCGCGGGTCTTTCCAACATGTATAACTTCTTGCTGGCTATTCGGACTAGTCCATAATGGTCGGTTTTTTTATCGATAGCCAGATCAACGGACAGAGAGATTGATACTACGTCTTAGTGGCATGATGGAGCAATGACCGCGTTATGTAGAATCCTATATAGTTAGCTCAGGTATTATCCTTATTATGATTGAAAGATTTTTGTCAAGTCATCTTAGTGCCTATTTCTTCTGTTCTCGAAATATCTAAGTTGACTGAAAGATGCGCAAACGCATGCTTGGGTTTTGCAATTTACATCGGCTCTGTGGATGTATAGAGGCCAGGATATCAAACTACCCCAATATGTCAAATTTCTTCGATAGTTTTTCAACTTTATTGCTAAGAAAAAATTGCTAACATGGCATTATTGTTTAACATAGCTAATGGTTCAACCGATTGTTCTGAACTGATTGGCAAAATTGGGCTACGTGTTCCATCCATTAGCCTTAGGAATCATCAACCTCTGTATGTTCCCTCTGTGCGGTGTATATACAGACAAAATTCTTATATGATAAGAGCTAGCAGATCATACAACTCAGTTTGTCAAAGTGTTGATGATCTAGATTTATTCACCACCAGTGTCACTAAACTAAAAAAAACATTGTGTAACCTTTCCTTCAATAATCACTGACACTCTTATGTTCTTTTTTTTTTTTTAAATTCACTCCGAGTTCTTTTTACTTTCTTTTATCTGTCTACTGTCTTTTTATTCTAACATATTGCTGTCAGTGAGAACTTGTAATTGGCCTTCTTAAATTATTTTTCTTCTACCTGTAACCTAGCTGTAAGTTCTCCTTTGATAATAAAATAAAAATAATAAAATAAGAATAAGGTTCATGTTCAATTGGTAAACTTTACAGTGTGGGATGGCTTGATGTGCTGGCGTCTGTACAGACATTCAGTGGTTTTTTTTAAGCTTTTATAGTTTGCAGGATAATCACCTGCACAGTGCGTATTTCTACTGTGCAGTTAACTAGATATTAGTTGTCTGAAGATGTGCAAATGGGCGCTTGATTTTTGATGACTTGATGGCCAATCACCCATGATACTACAAGCCTTTAGGTAAAGATTGCAGGATGACCACAGTACTTAGACTAACCACCACATTACCTCACCATGGAAGTTATGAAAGTGTAATGATACGACATTCCCCGCATGATTGTCGGCCTCATGTATGTCAGCATACAGCAACAATGGGCCAGTGATGTGAAACCATAGTGCGGTGCCACTAATAAGTAAGACGAGTCGAACAACGTTACTCAATTGTTTGTTACTAACTGCCATGCAGGGCTAGCAGTCCTAGGACTCACGTGATTATGTCTGTGGTGGTCGACATTGTTAAATAATCATGTATTTTTTTAAATAGTCAGTAGCTTAGTTAATTAGCTAGGTAAGCCTTTGATTTACAAGGTTGTGAGTTTGAAACCGGGCAAGTACCAATGTTACTTATTCAAGTCATAATAATTGTATTACGTACTAAGTGGTGCCTGTGGCCGACAAGTTTTGTGGGAATCGGTAGTCTGTATAGGCATGTGGATCATGTTGTGAAGAAAGTTTTGAGTATGAATGGCAAGGGCTACAAGAGTAGAGGAAGACCAAAGAAACGACGGATGGAGTGTGTTGAAGATGACATGGCTATGGTGTGGCCTGTTGAGATGACTTGAACTTGAACAGAGATGTATGGAAGAAGAAGACGTGCTGCAGGTGGCTTGCTGGTATCGTGGAGAAAAAGACGTCACTTTAAAAGTTTTATGTGATTTTGTTGAAATGTTTTCTGAATTCTATTAGTTCAATCACGTCACAGTGGTAGATCATATTAAACATCTTGGTGTAGTCTACAGTACCTACACTCGTTTAAATAAATGAATTTGAATTACTTGACGCCAGTTGAGCCACGTGCGGCAGACACGTGATGAGTCCAAAGGTCATTCTTTATTTCATGGTGATATCAACATATACATACTCACTAGCCCTTGCACCGATTGGCTATTTAAAATTTTGAAAAGGCTAAGTATATTGCTATAAAACATTCTGAGCTTTGCTGCTCATCTTTGGAGGGGCTCGTAGCTTAGTACCTATAAACAGCCGTATGGGTCAATCTTCAAGATTAAGTAAAGGTTGCCGCGTTCGGACAGAGTCCGCTGTCCTTCGGAAAGGACGTTAAGCAGTCGGTCCTGGCGATCTCTGACAGTTGTTACGAGTAGTCAGAAGCCCAAAATGTGACTACTGTTCCACCAAGGAGTATCGTGTTACCCAGACAATTGGGTGTGGAGGTAAAATATGCGTGCTCTATCTTAAAAACAAGCATCCAGTTAGATTAAAAACCGAAGTTATTTTGATAGTTTCACCCTTAACATCATCATCATCTCAATAGTTATGACACTAAATAATCCAAAATAGTAAAACAAGAAACTTTGTCTTTGCACGAAAGCAATTACACACACGCGCAAAAAGCAATAATAAACGGCAATATTGAATCGTGCAAAGGCCTGTCAAACTTGTACCTTAGTATCTGTATTATTTTTTGTGCAGCCACACAAATACCAGGTGCTGGTTATTCTCAATGCGTGCATCTGTCGGGCCAGCCCCTCTCGCGACCCTTACCGTACCGGTGTCACCCTACAAGGGCGATGCTGCTCATTGAACAGTGTACTGAATGGGGAATTTCGCACGAGCACATAATTATTTATTTCAAAAGGGTATGTGTGAACTTCAAATGATTATAATCTATGTCATTTTGAGAGTATGTATGTTGATTGGCCTGTCTCACGATTTTAAGATTCAATTGTTTTAAGTAAATTGCCTAGTTGATCAAGACGCTCTAGATCTCCAGATTTTTCGTAGTAATGGTCAGATGTTATATGAACATGGTCATCATTCATCATGGGAAAGGCTAGCAATATTCATCAATAAACCCTTCAATAGGTTTAAATCAAAATGCTATTGATTTTTAGAAACACGCATAGTGCTTACGTAGCTACTACTACTTAACTACAGTAACAACCTAAACATATAATTTCGATAATGCCCCAACGGTGGTTGAAAACGAAGGAGGTTCAATCACTGACCTAGGGACCTCTCTTCAAATTAATTTTAATTCCGGGCGAAATATGTTGCTGTCAAAATAGACTCAAGAGTATCTTTTAGCGCATGCATTTTGGCCATAGCGTCGAACTCAATCGTACAAAACTTCTTAATCCTAGTGTCGATTGATTGGAATTAAAATGGGGAGTAAGCTCGCTGTTACCCACTCACGTGGACGTATAAAAAAAATATAGTTTAAAAAACTGAAAAACACGCTTTTACAGAAAATCCAACAAAAACATAGAAAATAAAATTTAATAAATTTAGATTAAGAAAAGTGTTAATAAGAAACAAATGTATATTAATGGAAAAAAGCGTGGGGTGCATAGTGTCAATAGTTATAAACATTTTCTAATAGGTCTTTACCTATGAAATTGCCGTTTTGTATGAAAAAATTTAAATGAATTTTTTTCATGTATTTTTTATTTGTATTAATCGAAGTAATCACCCATGCAATCAATGCATCTTTGCCAACGCAGTGGCAGTTTATTGATGCCCTTCTTAAAGAAATCAGCTGGACGGGAGGCAACAAATTCTTCAAAGGCATTTTGTACTGCCTCTCGGGTATTGAATTTTTTTCCCGCCAAGAAGTTATCCAAATTCTGGAAAAAGTAGTAGTCTGTAGGCGCAAGGTCTGGTGAGTAGGGCGGATGACGGAGAGCTTCCAACCCCAGTTCTTGCAACTTGGAGACCGTCTGCTGTGCAGTATGAGGTCGCGCGTTGTCGTGCAGGAGCAGCGGAGACGAGCGATTGACCAATGCTGGTTGGAGATGTGCCAGCTTCTCCATCATTGTGTTCAATTCTTCACAGTACACATCTGCAGTAATGCTCACCCCGTTTGGTAAGAAGCTGTGTTGAATCACACCGGCGCTAGACCACCAAACAGTGACCATCACTTTTCTTGGGGTAAGTTTTCGTTTAGGGCATTGTTTAGGTGCTGAACCAGGATCCAACCAGCTTGCTGAGCGCTTGCGGTTATCAAACAGAATCCATTTTTCATCGCAGGTAACAATGCGGTTCAAAATTCCTTCATTTGTGTGTCTGTTGAGCAGTGCAAGGCACGTCTCGACGCGTACTTCGCGCTGGCGATCATTGAGTTCGTGGGGCACCCATTTGTCAAGCTTTTTTACCTTGCCAATTTGACGCAAATGGACCAATATTGTTTTGACGCTAACGTCGAAAGCTGCTGCTAATTCAGCCGTAGATTGTGTATCATCAGCTTCCACAATCGCCTTTAATTCGTCATTGTCGACCAAAGTCTTCGGACGACCGCGAGGTTCATTTTTCAGGTCGAAATTTCCAGAACGGAAGCGAGCAAACCAATAACAGGTAGTGCGTTGGTTTGTAGTGTTAGCTCCGTAAACGTCGTTGATGTTGCGTGCCGCTTGTGCCGCGTTGCTGCCACGACGGTACTCATATTCCATAATTACTCGAATTTTTAACGTATCCATGATGACGAAAAAGATTTAAATGCGATGAAAATGTAACACTAATCAATAAACAAATGACTACTTTTGGAAAAAAAAATCCATGTTTTTAAAATAAAATTAATTTGAAATTAGAATTCTTAGCCAAACAAAAAATATTTTGATTTGAAATGGCCAGTACTGCAGAACGGCAATTTCATAGGTAAAGACCTAATATTTTACCATGGTTACTGTCATTCACAGTGGGCTACATGATTCGGCGTGTATTCTTCAATATTAACACTATGCACCCTACGCTTTTTAGTTGGATTTTCTATAAAAGCGTGTATTTTTAGTTTTTTTTTGAACTATGTAATTTTTTTTCGAATTATTGCTTTGTGAGCGGTCTTTGACAGGTGTGCAAAATTTAAATGAAATCTGACCGTTTAAAGTGGGTCAAAATAGCGTCCAAAGGAGTCGGTTACAAACATACATACATACATACAGGTGAAACTAATATAAAGCGTGTAATAAAGCGTGTAATAAAGTGTGTAAAAAGGGCGGATGGACCTTCGGTAAACAAAAAGTGAAGCACCCAACAGTGGGACAGTACGAGCGGCACACAGACATTCACACGGCGATCCATAGTCATTGTATCCATAGTATTGTCTAACTAATGATAGCTTGATAGTTGATAGGCAGCTGTTGCAAATCTAGCGACTCGACAATGATGCAAAAGTGACGCAATTTGATGCAATAGCCACCGGAGCTTGCGGGTACCTCATAGAGCCATTGCACAGCTGTGTTACTATAATCCCAGGGTCATGGAACAACGCTGTATTAATCCAAGTTGCCTATGTGGCGCGGGGGACGAACGTCTGCCTGCGACGCAGAAGGTTGCGGGTTCGATTCCCGCCCTCGGACAAATGTTTGTACGATCTAAAAGGATTTGTTCCGGGTGTTCTGGGTAATGTAATGTATTGTATTCAGTATATCAGTTATCTAGTACCTATAACACAGGCTCTGCTTAGCTTGGGGCTAGATAATTCTGTGTGGCTTGTCCAGCATTATTTATTTATTTATTAGTGATGAAATCCCTGCCTGATGTTCTTTGTTTGGCAAAAACTTAGGGTTGATACCACGAGCACTAGTGTTTATAAAAATATCAACTATTCCCTACATTTTGTCGAGTAATGTAAAAAAAAAATATACCGAATAGCTGATAACTTTTTGGAATCATATCAAGTCTCCTGTAAAAATACATTGATGCCTGTTTTCACTAACACTAGGCGATACCTAAATGCAATACTCATATCGAATGGCACTGAAGATTTTAGGCATTGCATTTAGGTGCATGACAGGGCATAACAGTTAGATCAGCATGCAGTTTATAGCTCACCTTGACACATCACAAATGGCAGAATATTCATAACTTCCGTCTTGTACGATTAATTATGCATATCGTATCTTCTGTCCGGATTGAAATAGATATGGATAGTTTATGACGCGTTTTGAAAAATAATAAAATGGACAATGGCTAGGCATAAAACTTACTGTTAACATTGCTAAATTCCTTCGTCCGGTATCAGACAAAACAACAAAACTATTCATTGATAATGAAGAAAAGTAATAAATTACTGTGACTCATGAAGTTTCTGATTAAATCGAAAGTGCTATGCTTGACGAGGTCGATCCGTAGATGACTGATCACCCATTACCTACGTGCCGAGACCCGTTCGTGCCTCGGAAAGCACGCCTGCAGTAGTCAGAAGGCCGAAAGTCTGACCAGCAGCCTTACCGTTACACACGTCATACAGTTTTAGTCTTAGTTCCATGTGGAGGTCAGATAGCAGTCTCTTCAAGTAAAATACTGGTAGTAAGATCCATCCGATTAAACTGGAATTCGACCCCAACATTGTTGAGAAAAGATAGCTAGCTGGACAGATGATAATTTAGTGTCTCATATTACGTCGCATTCAAACTATTTTGTACCTAAAGTAAAAGATTATAATCTCACAATAGCACGC
This sequence comes from Phlogophora meticulosa, assembly GCA_905147745.2. Lineage (NCBI taxonomy): Eukaryota > Metazoa > Arthropoda > Insecta > Lepidoptera > Noctuidae > Phlogophora > Phlogophora meticulosa. The sequence continues at coordinate 18,056,390 of LR990519.1, forward strand.
TCAGGTTACATAACCAACCATCTTCCACATTCCGTTTCGCTTTCATCCCTATTCAAAACAAAGAGCTATTTCATAAGCTCATTGCTACGTTATCTGGGCTATATCTCCAATAACTGTCCAGTGTCCGTCTCAACCGGGCCATTGAAGAGATAATCATACATAACGACTCCGGTGACAATGTTCGTTTGTAAATATCGAACGGTTGATATGAGTGTGATAACCCAAACAGGCTAACTGTACCACCCGCGTGTTGGACTATGAGTACTCCTTTGATTTCGACCAACAGTTCTCCGTAATCGGCTCCATGTGATAATTGGGCGTGGAACACTGTTCCTGTACGGGAACACCGGATTAGATATAGTTTGTAAATAAAACAATGCCTTTTGTATGTTTGCTGTATTCCGCCCGCGATTTTTTCCGCGTGGAAGTCAACTATACCATAAAACCTTTTTTTTTAAACTGTTGAGTACAAAGAACATAACATCACGCCTATATTCCACAATGGGTTGGGCATAGATGCAACTATAGTACCTAACACCCACATTTCGCCAGTTTACGTCCAATTTAATAGGAGGTGAGCCTACTGCCATCATCCTGGCTTAAATCCAGACTCTTTAAGCTGATGATGAGAAAATTCCCATTGGAAAAGCTCAATCACATTTTGCCCGACCTTGGAATCTAACCCAGGACCTCACGCTTAGCGTGACGATGAGTAGTTTCGGAGATAACATCCAAACTTATAAACATTACCTCTTTATAATATTATGAAGTGCAAGGAGGATATAAGCAAGAGAGTAATGGTTAGACGACACGGTTGGCGCAGTGGTTGAGCCATCGGCTGCTGCGCCGCGTGTTGTGGGTTCGATCCCCGCACGGAACAAATATTTGTATGACCTACAGTTAGTTGTTCCGGGTCTGGCTGTTTGTGTATGTGAGTTTAAATGTTTGTAAACGCACCCACGATACAGGAGAAATTCCTAGTGTGGGGCAATGTTTTATTTTAAAAAAAATGTTGGTTATTATGCAAAATATATCGTAGGCAATTTGAGTCTACCTAAAACCTCGAATGACAAAGCTTTTAAAAATTATAACTTACCTAATTCAATGACAGCTCAGGAGAGCTCTATTAACAGGAAAACAACAACTTTTTTCCAATAAATAACCGCAACAAATATATGTATATAAAATGAAAAACATTTAAAGGAAACTGGAGTATCACCTATCTTTCTGGTTTAAATACCTCTCAGGGTACACCGGTCAGTAGAACGCTAATACTTAAGATAAAATGACATAATGATGTGGATACATGTGCTCGTTGTCAAGAGCCTGTTACATCCAAAGCGGTTGAGTGTTTTGGGAGATTAATTCTGTGACACAAAAATGTTAATAAAACATTTGGAGGGAATGTGGGGCCATTATTTGGAGGAGTGAGAGATTACTAAGAACTACGTGTGCTCATACTTAGCCGACTCTGTCGTTGACGTCAGGTTGAATATTGAGTGCTTTACATGGCATGTAGCTGTGCCCCTCAATTTTACCCTATTCTAAGGATCGTATCATGATCTTAAATAGCCTACCTTCTTCAAGAATTGGGCTATCAAATGCAAAAATAATTCAACAGCGTCTTTCGGTGTGGTATGAATATCAGGGATCACCAATCCTCTCAATGGTTATCTGTATTACAGGAGGATGTTCCCTTAAGTTGGTCATCATTGATAGCCGTGTTACACCCTCTGCTTGGTCTATCACCCATACACTTTTTTTTCCATGTGTCCGTGTTCTGTGCTGGTCTTATCCAGGACTTACCCTTAATCCTTGGTTTTTGACACGTGTCAAGATCGAATTTCATAAGATCCTAAGCGTAATTTAGAGCTTAGCTAGCCCGTGTTTATAAAACATATTTACGACATACATATCTGCCTAGCCTTTTCCCAACTTTATTGGGGTCGACTCCCATTCTGACCGGATGCAGCTGAATATTAGTATTTTACATGAACCGACTGATTGTCTGACCTCCACATTATAGTTCCTGGGCAGTGTGGTTTGGTAAGACTGGTTTTAGGATTGTCAGGGTCTGATAAAGCAACTGGTTTACAACTAGAAAGGTCAATTACCAACCCCTACATTGATATACAACTATTCTACACAAAATCCTCATTAAGTTCAACTTGGTACATATCAGTACAGTACAATTGTCGGCCGGAGACAGTGCTATCTTCATTAAACGGTTATTCACTCCGAAGGAATTTTAATACCGACCACGGACGCCTTTATGTCTTCATACACTTAGACATCTCATATTGTCGCGTGTAGAACATTTTTTATACTGGTCGTTCTTATTAAAAAACTCTTGAGGAATGCTTATTATTTAGGTATACGAAATCTGTTGCTTTGGTAATTTTAACATGAAAAGGCTGTGAAATATTGGATACTACTACTACTAGAAGGCAATGATAAGTTCCCCTCTTTTTGAGGCTTTGATTGGATGTTTGAGAAGGAATAGTCATCATCTGACTTGCCTTTTTACCAACTTTGTTGGGGTCTGGTTTCAATCTATGCAGCAATTTTAGAGGATGCCTGTCTGACCTCTACAGCCCAGTTGCTGGGTAACACAATAGTACTTGATAAGGCTGATTGTCAGACTTTTGGGTTTCTCAATCTTCCGCTTTACTAGTTACGATTGTTAAAGATCACCGGCCTTACGTGTTTTCCGAATCACAGAGAAGTCTCGATATGTAATGGACGGCCACCCATCTTCGTGATCGTTGCTTAACCTTGAAGATTGTACTCTTTTGTATGTCTCTATGAATGGTCACTTCAGATATGAATATTTACGTATTTCAAATACTCAAATCTTAGTTTCGCCACGGTCATGTATCAGGTATTACAATGTTGTTAGTTAGTACAGCACTAAAGGGTGACGAACACAACAATGGGCTGTTTCAGTGGATGTGAAGCATTCTGGTGTTTTGATTCCAATGGCTAAGTGGACATTGTCATTATCGCTTCCGGACCTACATGAACCAATTCAACGTCAATTGTATTTTATGTATATGCTAAACATGGTGGTTGAAAAGCTAGATAATATTATGTGGAACTGATCAATATCTATGCGTAGTAAATAAACGAAATTGTCGCCCGAACGTTGAGGCAGATTTTGTTTTAAAAAAATCAAAAATCAAATCAAACTGTTGCACTGCAGAGCTAAGGCCTCTCCTCAGAGAAGGTTCGAGCATTACTCATCACAGTGCTTGCTGAAGAAGGGTTAGCGATTTAAGAATTGAATTAATTATAAGTCGAGATTTTCTGTCGTCAATGAGTGATGTCTATGATAATCTTTGAAAGTATAGATATAAACTGGAAAATGTTATATTGGTACTTGCCCAGATTTGGACCCACACCTAGCATAAGACGCGAACGAGGTATGCACAACTGCATAGGCATAGAATACCATCCCCAAAGAGCTTCACAGTAGAATATTTTCAAACCTATCATTATCTTCAACTCCCTTATCTCTTTCCAGACGCACAAACTGTACGCGCTGCGGTACTGGGGCTGCGAGTTGCTCTGCCTGGTCAACATAGTGCTACAGCTCTGGATGATGGACAGCTTCTTCAATGGAGAGTTTTTCTCGTACGGCACCAAGGTGCTGGGGTATAGCGAGGTGCCGCAGGAAGAGAGGTACGTCAGCATTGCTTGGTTTGAAGTGTGGTCTTTTAATACGAATCATAGTTATTTAAAGGATAGGTCTTTTTACAGCTTGCTAGTTGGTATCGCAGATACAGATGATGCATTTCCTTCCACGCTTAATGATTATGACTTAAAATGGCCATGGCTAAGGCAGAAATGTCACGTGGACTCGGCATTTGGCATCCATACCCTTTAAATCAGACGACGAGTTTCCAAACCATGACAGCCTAGACTAGCCCAATGCTGGACAAAATCCTCTTTTCTTATAATTTGCAATTAATTCGCCCTTTCTCATTCTAGATACGACCCAATGATTTATATCTTCCCTCGCATCACCAAGTGTACCTTCCACAAGTTCGGTGCGTCGGGCAGTATACAGACACACGACAGCCTGTGTATACTGCCGCTGAACATCGTCAACGAGAAGACCTACATCTTCTTGTGGTTCTGGTACATCATACTGGCGTTTGTGCTGACACTGCTCGTGATTTACCGGTAAGTTGGAACTATCGGCGTTAGATACTACCGCTATTCTTTGCATGGGAGTTGCTGATGAGTAAACGGTATGACCGATGGGTATAAGAAGCGGCACCTACCCCTGTTTGCTTCTGTATCACCCAGAGTTTGAGTGGTAAAAAGAGGCCTACGGTATTAAGTCCGCCTCTGTACATTTGTGTGCTTAAATGGTGAAAGTCTAAGGAATAAGCTGGGTTTAACTGTCAGCCGGGTATGCCTAGTCGCTGTGCTCGCGGACTCGCTAGACCCAGTTTTAGCAGTAGATGTCCTTCGCATGAGATAACTAAGACGTGTCAGCATCTGTTAAGCGTACCTAAATTCAAGCAGTTCGCACAATAGTCGAGCGATAGATAGTACTTATGACCTTTAATTTAGAACCTTGACACGCACGCAGACATTACAATGAATATGGGCACTGTTGTTTTTATAACAACATATGGTAACCATGCATAACCAGCACTTGTTGTTCATAGACCCTCCCTTGGCATGGACATTAAACACTTTAAAAGTGATGAAGGGCGTTTTGGGGGACAGTATATGTAATTTTTGACTTTCAAAAACAGCTGACTCTCAGATAAATTTGAATAAATGAATTTAGATTTTGACATGCGCTGGAACTGCCATTCCACGAAATCTTCGCGATTATAGACCGAACTCAAACAAACACTCAATAAATCATAATGCGACAGTTCGTGGCTTATCAGTGTAAACAGCGCCGCATGGGTACCTGCATAACGAGGCGCCGATAGCGGCGTACAGCCTAATTATGATAAAAACTACGTGGTTAAGTGCCCTGTCACTCTGGGTTTATGTCACACTGCTATTAATAGTATGGGGAATTCAAGATTAAAATTTAACAAACACAACAACAGACCATTACGCCTGTATTTCGCAAGGTAGTGGATTATCTAAAGGTACACCCAGATTCGCCAGTTATCTTTAAGTCCCATGTCATAGGGGGCGAGCCAATTGCCATTAACCCGGCACAAACAGACTCCTGGCTGGTATTCAGAAATTCCTGATGGTAGAGCGGAGTCTCCTTAAACAGGCATAGTTTCGTTTTTTTTAATGTAATGGTCAATTTTGTTTGCCACCAGACTGTACTAGAAAACAATTGGCTGTAGATTGCATATGGCTAGCATTCATTCCTATAACTGCTACCTGTATGTATGTATCGCTGTACCGTGGTGAAGCTGCCAGACTTTCCTCTCCCGCACTGCTACCAAGCAGTGGTCTTTCATAGGAACTAACGATAGCTGTTGAAAATAAATACTATCTCAGGCACTAACCTACAAGACCTTGCCTCGACAATATCTGGACTTTAAAAGAGACTGTGACCTCTGAGTTTGTTTCGGTGTTGCTTCTCAGAGTAGTCAGGTAGGGAAACATCGATTTCACTTGTTTGAAAAATGTATTTTTGCTTGTTTGACGTGTATAAGTGTTTCATCATCTGCCTAGCCTTTTCCCAACTATGCTGGAGTCGGCTTTCAGCCTAACCGGATGCAGCTGAATATCAGTATTTTACATCGACTGACTGTCTATCTGACCTCCACAATCCAGTTGCTGGGCAACACTATACCCCTTGGTAAGACTGGTTGTCATATTTTAGTGCTTCTAACTAGCCATGACGAATGACAAAGATCGACAAATGACAGCCGGGACCGGGCTTAACGTGTTTTCCGAGGCACGCTGAAGTCTAGATTTACAATGGACGGTGTATAAGTGTTTGTAAAAACGAATTTATTATTTATGACCAAGGTTGGCAAAGATCAATGGCGACGATGATAGGCTTGAGTCCTATTACATTTATTCACCTGAATAACCTTTCCCTCCTACATTCCAGCCTGGTGATAATCTTCGTGCCATCAGTGCGTCCTCGTCTGCTGCACGCGCGCTCGCGCACCCTCGCTATGGAGACTGCTGTGCTGGTGTCCCGCCGCACCGACATCGGAGACTGGTGGCTCCTCTACATGCTCGCACGGAACATGGACCCGCTCATATACAGGTAATACCCGTGGACCCTCGGGAACTGATCCTCTTCGCCATGGCAGATGATGATGACCCATGGATGAACCATTTAATCTTAACAAACCGGGAGGTGATACCCACAGTATCAGCGGTCTTAGAGGACTAATCCGGCGTTGTCAACTCACACGGCTTTAAAAATCGTCATTTAGTCAGCGTTTCGACGCGATTTTTTTTTACTTGTGTATACGGTTTTAATAAAAAACTTGAGAGGTGTCAAGGGACACCCGGAAGGAACGAAGTTCCTTTTGTTATTATTTATTATGTACAAGAAACCTGTATACACTCAACAAAAATAATCGTCGCGACACCACACTGTTCAATGCGAAATAGAAAGACGAAACGAAAACAACAGGCTTGCTTTCTATGAGAGAGAGAGAGAGATACAGATAAACACGCGCACGCCGCACGGCTTACAACTATGTATAGCAAAAAGTGTCGTTACAAATTTTTGACTTATTTTTTTCCGTCTAGCCCCCTTTCGCAACGCGCGATAAGGAACTTCGCACCAATAAACAAAATGTGTGCTAAAGAACCTAATTTCCGATTGTCTCTTAGAAGTTGATAATACCAATGTTTATATCTAATAGAATATTTGGTTGTATCCGCAGGGAGCTGATCTCCGAGCTGGCCAAGCGTATGGGCGAGAAGGGCGGCCCGCGCGCGTGACGGCCGCCGCCCGGCGTGGCCGTGCTCGGCGTCTGACACACACACACACACACACACACACACACACACCCTCCCCACTACACCCCCTGCACCACAATACTGGACATCACAACCGCCCAGAAAGACCAATGGAGCCAAAAACAACCTCCCTAAAGGACCTGTATACCAGTACTCCCTTTATCATTTAACGCCTGGTATAATATAAGGTAAATCTGGTGATTTTTCTGGTTGTCACTTTACGAGTTATTTTTGTTGATTTTTACCTTTTTAACATGACAATAGCGGTCGTTACCAGTTTCCTATATATTTTCATAGCAACCCGATCAATTAACTTGAGTATGTTTTTTCGTATTAGTAACTAAATTTTGAAGGTCACGATCCAAGGCCATTCAGGAAGTTTACGAAACCGTTTCTGAAAATGAATGTCGAGAAATGTTGGTGGAACTATGACCTCTATTGCCATGCTATAACGCAAAATTAAATATAGAATTAACAACGTCAGCTAAAAATCTTTCTATTGCATATTTTAAAACTAAATACATAATTTATGAAGCCATGGCATGGTCAAAGCAATTTCGGGTTGGCCTTTAGTAAGTAATGCATTTCAATGCTCAAATCTAGCTTTGTATCTGTACTTTTATATACAAAACTTTAAACAATTTTGACTAGACCTCACTAATTTAAGGGTGGGTTAAAAAAATAATTTAGGGAGGTGCCTGACATATTTCTGTTAAGACGCAAGTGATCAGATAGCAATTGCTATTAAAATATATTAAATATAGTATATTCTCAGCTGTAGTCGACGATAGTCAATTACTTGCCCAATGTCGCTATTAAAAAGTTGTTGCATTTCCCGATAACGCCATGCATGCCTTATGACGTTGCCATAAGGTTCAAATTGCAATGCTTTATGTAGTCGTGAAATGCAACGAATGTAGCGTAAAATTCTCTACTTAAGAATTCGCAATAGAAGCTAATCGTGAAAATATAATAAGAGATTCATTAAAAAGGTTTATGGCCATATAAATAGCACTATTAGTTTTTAATTTAAAATATATTATTTTGTCGGATTATGTCCATATTTTGCTAACTATAGCGTCCGTGAAATTCTAAATATATTCTCGAAATGTAAAATCTCTACTAGAAATCTGAATTATTTGTATATTTTTAAGCTCACAAATATATTTCATATTTTATTTTTAAAGTATGTGCTTAGATAAAATACTGTCTGTTTATACAACGAAATCTGTACCTTTAGTACTTTATCTGACTATTAAAAACTGGTTGTTTTATATAAGTATTATATTCTGTAGTCATTATTGTAGTCACTGCCATCTATAAGCTAAACAACTAACCAATATTTATTCATTTGAAGAACAAATAACACTCGTGAATAATTTGATTGAAAAAGAAAAAAAATATGTACATCACAAAATCAAGAAAAAGCAATACGTGGTCGCAATAAAATATTGTATTAGTAAAACCTACATTGCAAGAAATTTATTGGTAAAATATAACTCCAAATAAGTGTCTGCAGTACACTAAACTTTGGACCCTACAAGCAGAGTCAAATGCTTATATTCTCTAATATCTATTAAATTAGACTAACGATATTATTTCGATCTCTGCAGTTACACAATTTAATTATAAGTTCCCGCACAAGGTTCATCACAAATGTACTACAATTTTTTTTTTTAAATATTCTCGGTTCTGGGACCTCATTTTTACTTCCAATTAAATTTATTTTGTTTGATCTGAAATAGGGAACAGTGAACGCAGGTTTTATATGTTATTTTATGTAATGGCTGTTTTATGTAATAGCCATATCTGCTTGTCCTAAGCCCCTGATCTGAGTATAAAGACATTTTTACAAAACAGTTGTAATGCATATCATGTAGTTAGTTCTTATATAAGTTTCTTTACAATTTTTTTTATTGTTTTTATATACTCTGACAGTTGTTTTTAAGGTTAGTTAAATTTAAACGGAGATAACCTGTGATGGTTTGAAATATTGTGCATTTTATTCATGTCTCAAAATAATCTCAATCTTGCACAAATGTTTTTTTTTGCCAACATTTATTGTACTATATTTTTGCAATGGCAATTCTCACCATCAAGATAAATCATAGAAATTGTGTTTTTGGGCCTTTTGCTCGAATTGCCCACCATGGATGACTATGTATAATTCCTTTATATACAGAGATGGAAGGAACATCTAACCACATAATGATACCATGAGTTCAGTACATTATCGATTTTTATTTAAAAAGTTAATAATTCACCTCTTACATTAAGAATCCCATTGGGTTAGGCTAAAATCTTTTTATTTTACAGTTAAAAGTAAAAAAAGAGATCGATAAAACGTATAAATTTAAAAAAGCCAACGAAATTTTAAATTATGGGGGTCCAGAATCATGTACACAGACGACTTATGGTATCAATTTTGTGAGCCGATGTATTCCACCCTGTGTTTGTAGCGAAAAGCACTGACATGATCAGATGGACTGGAAATGTATGGCCTTAACTAGTAGTGATGTATGGACTTGCATGTAAATTGTGGTTTATGTCAATTTTGACTAAACAAGCATGTGCAACTGTTATATATTATCTCGAATAATTAAGTGTTGTATGACGGTAAAGTTTACGGGCTTTGTATATTTGGATATTTCCAATTTTATATTTGAAGGTAGTCAGTGATAATTATATTGTATCATTTTTGTATTTTTATTATAATAGAACTAGTTATTTATACAAATCTTTATGTCAAGCGAAAGGAAACATTTAGCATTTTAGTTGTTTCTAAAGTGACGGTGCCGCCCTCTAGCGGCTCGCATCTAAAAAGTAACGTGTGTTGTGATCATCTGACTGTCGGTGTTCATTTTTTCTAATACAATTTTATTATAAGCTCCGTTATATTGGAGTGTTTTTTTAGCATTTTCGCTCTTTTGCGCGTTGAAAGTTGACCTTTTTTAGAAGAATTGTTAAGTTTAATGATGATATCATTTTTACTTGTTGTGGTGGAGACTTACCACTCGGAAAGTAGTGACTTGACCCCATCGGCATCTTCCCTGACGCGAAGCAATATTAGCCCCTTGTTTATAGAACTTTTTAAAGTATGCCTTCGCTACAATTAAGATTTCATCTCATGAACATTACTTAGTGTTAGTTAACCATTAAATATGCAGAATCATATATAAAAATGAACTGATTCCAAGTCATAAGTTAAAAAAAGACTTCGATTTTACAAGGAATGCTTTAAATAAACTTGTGGTGATCATGATGATTAAAGATAATCGCATTTTCACCAAACCATGAATAATTGTTACAAATAGCATAAAATAAGCAACGCCTCATCACAAAATGCGCTCAAGACAAATGCCATAACAAATACAAAATATCTATATAAAAAAATCACAAAATCTATATATATATATATAATTTGTATATTTAGTATACATTTGAACTATTATTTCTTTTCCACGATCTGCATTTGCGCATATTCGTGGACGTTTTCCATTTTAGTGACTTTTATTTTTGTAAGTTAGGTTTTTATTATTGTCATACACCGTTGGTATGCTAAGATCGAAATTAAATCCTATTCGAACATAGTTAAAACCTATTATCGTTTGAAAGAGTGAAATCAGAAAAAGAAAATATTATAACTAATACCAGATAGTGTTATTCGGTGTATGACAAGAATTGTTGCAATTAAAGACAGGATGTAAATAGTGAATTTAATAGATATACGTATGTTCCTAACAGACGATTAATTTTAGTTAAATTTTAACAAGTATGCAGATGTGTTGATAACAAAATAATTGATTCTGTCGGCCGGATTGAAGTTGTCGCTTTTTATAAATCATTGCAATAATCTACTAGCTAAGTGGAAACACCGGGAGGGGGCGCCCTAGAAGGACATACACTGACCTTATTGGTGATGTTCTTCAGAAAGGTCAGGTACTCGCAACCGGCGTGCGTGTATGACCAGATGTATGAATGTGAACAAAACAAAAGGAATTTGTAAGCAATGTAGCAGGTGGTGTTTCTACTTACCCCATGTTACAAAGGCGTGAGTTTATCTATATCTATATGTATGTATGTATGCAACAACCTGCCTCTCTAATTAACTGTTCAACCTAAGGATACGACTATTTCTTTTTACTACCATTGTATTTAAATAATGTAGTGTAAAAAGCGGCAACACCAAGCATTTTTGGCGCGAATCGTTTTTTTTGTATCACCACACTTTATTATAATTGTCATATTATTTGTAATGATCCAGCATTTATTACACTTAGTTTAAACCTTGTGTTAATATTTATATACTCTGTATGATACGTTCTCGAATTAAGAAATTATTTCATAAGTTATTAGTTTATACCTAGTTATTTTTTATTTGTCAGAGATATCTTGAAAGGTAAATATATTACATTATTATATAAAGATTCGTATTTGTATTTCTTGAGATGTCATTTTTTTAAAAACGGCCCTTTTTATCTCTCTATCTCTTTCCTCTATCTCTGAGTGTTTTCCGTTCATAAAGATAACTATTGTCATCAATAATTTAATAATAAAATTCACTCTTTTAATAAATTTTGCATACGCGGGATACGATTATCCGCGCCCAGTATGCAATTTTATCGAACTATACTTCCAGAACTGCTCATCCTATAAAGCCAAGCTGCATGAAATATATCGTGATTATTTTTATTTAGACCGTGTAAACTGTAATTGTTTATAAGTAGCTGTTAAAGACGCGATGTTTCATTTTCAGATGAATTATACAAATATTATTCTTTTATTTGTCTTGTTTTCATTTAATGTCCCTTAAATAAGGATATCGAACCATCCTTCTCCTTGTAGTCCAGCTTTTCCACGTTGACGACGATCTTTCCCACCTTGACGTCCAGCCTTACCACCTTGACGTCCAGCCTTACCACCTTGACGTCCAGCCTTACCACCTTGACGTCCAGCCTTTCTACGTTGACGTCCATTCTTCTCATCTTAACTTCAATTCTTTCCACGTTGACGTCCATCCTTCTCATCTTGCCGTCCAGCATTTTCAAGTGAGTGTCCACCCTTCTCACCTTGACGTCTATCCTTTCCTATTATCCAGTCCTGATTGACACAACACAACAGTGCATAACCTGTGTATGTTTCAATAGCGTATTTCCCTTTACGTATTCAATTTGACGCACAGGTTGTGTGATATCACGTGTTTGTAAAGAAAAAAGGAAAATTGCATTCATTGACATAAAATCAAATTACACAAACAACATGATAGAGCTACAAGGGCCTCAGCTTAGCATAATGTTGGCAACACTCTGGGTATTGCTACCTATCGCTGTAACTCATCATCAAGTGAGGTCGGGATATGTACTGAGCTGCAAAAAAAAGCATGTTGACTTCATTCTACCAGTGTCTCTAAATTAACACCGTATGTGAGTTTCTATAGGTTTGCATCGAGCAGCCGAAAAAAATTACTGATCACTGACGCCATTTTCAGACTTCCTCTCACATACTCATTTCTTATTCTTTCCACTCGCGTAACACCACACATCCTCTCAGGATTGTCATATCAGCTGCATGCAACTGCCTTTCATTCATCCCTTATGTGGCCCAACATTCAGATTCATACAAAGTCTTAGATAGATCTTTATTGTGAGACAGTGGTGACAGAATTGTTACTAGGTTAATTGGTGTACGTTTGCACTGCTCTACCATGCTAGGCATACAATAGTTTACGATATGTTGTCTTAGACCTAAGTTTATGTGATTTAAAATATAAATTCAAATAGACATTTCAATAAAATTGTAATAGAGCTTTATTTTGCATCAAAACATAAAAACAAGACAGCAGGTCTTATCATCTTAATCTTCTTAATATATATAAATTACGTGTCACGCTGTTTGTCCGCTATGGACTCCTTAACTACTGTACCGATTTTAATAAAATTTTGCACACAGTGTATGTTTTGGTCAAACTTAAAAGATAGGACAGTTTTTATTTCGATTATTGACCTTAATATTTTTTTATTGCTAATAAATGTTTTCCTATGATAAGTTCCATACATTTCTAACAGATGGCAGTGTAACTTAACTTTTTCAAAAACTTAACTTAACAAAGCCTTGGGTTTGAGTCACTTCCATGGTGAATGTTGAGCAGGTGCGATGTGTTACACGGTGCGTTGGATATGAGGGTCGAAATTGGGCAATAATGGAAGTACGTACCTAGTCTTAATTGAAAATATTATATTCCGCTATTAACTGCCTCGTTGGTCTAGTGGTCACAAGCGCTACTGCTGAGCGTGAGGTCCTGAGTTAGATTACCGGGTCGGGTAAAGTTCTATTGGGTTTTTTTCATCTGGAATTTAACAGTACCTAGCATCTCAGCCAAACGATCAAGACTCCGGTATTGAGCCCGGTTGGTGGCACTAGGCTCCCCTACTCCCTATTTACATGTTAATTCAAATGAAATGTTGGTGTATCATAGGGACATCTCTGGCTAAACCTTCTTGGAATGCAGGCGTGATGTTATGTGAAATAAAAATACGTTGTCAATTTTCAAAATTATTTATTCGATATCTCCCATGGTAACTTTCGTCTGTCGTAACACCTCGCTATAAATTATATATTTTGGCACAACATTTGGCATGGTTCTCTAAGTGTTGCAGTTACGCCCGTATTCGGCGCTGTGTTACATGAACATGTTACACGTGCAACATGTTCTAACAATAATCAAGTGTCTATTGGCATATACGGACTCACAATTATTAGTTGGGCAATAGACATACTTAGGAAATTTCTATTGCATATCCAACTTCAGTATTATTTGTGTGGGATATAATAAATAAACAAATAATGCTGACAATCCGCACAGAATCATCTAGCCCAAAGCTAAGCAGAGCTTGTGTTATGGGTATTAGATGACTGATATACTTAATACATAGATAGATATTTTTTATTATACATAGCAAATACTCAGAACACCCGGAACAAATCTTTGTAGATCGTACAAACATTTGTCCTAGGGCGGATATCGAACACGCAGCCTCCTGCGTCGCAGGCGGACCTTCGCCCGCCTCGCCACATCGGTCGTCAAGTATTATATATGGTTAGTGTTGTTCACAATAGGATTCCCTATAGGTACTACGTAACTACAGATACTGTGAAGAAATTGATTCCTCGCTTAAGTCCTTGTTGTACCCACAGTTTTCTTTGTTTACTACCGAATACGGGCGCTAGGAACTAAGTTGTTTCCATCATGATGTAGCCTCCTCAGGCTGTCGGAACTCATCAGCAAACATAAATCGTTACACTTTATATCTTTACAACCTTTACATTTACCTACAAAATAAGTGGCTGTCGTGTCATGGGATGTGATCTCCAAGAATTAGTTGAGTCTATGACCTGGTGAATCACGGAAAGTAGAAGTAATTCATGATCTCTCTGATAAAAACTGTAGATAGGTGATAAAAATCTTCAATAAAGAAAACTTCTGGAGATCAGACACCCAAGCCCAGCGACGCCGACACAATTTTCTAATATCCTCACGAACACAACAATTGTTTGTAACAATAATATTTTTTAGCCTACTTCTAGGCAAAATAAATTTCTCTAAATAGCGTCTTAAGCTCACAGGTTCAATGCATTCTACTTCACTTCGCCGAATTAAGTACTTACCTACTTAGTACCTTACGTTTAAACACAGTTATAGTTATCTAATTTAACAATACTTACCTACCTAGGTATTGCCCATCTTACATTATGTTTCGTAAGTGTTGTAAATGCTTTGAATCTGCAAACTTACGTCTAAAGTATCGATTGAAGAAATGAAATCAGCATTTTGAAATCTATCTCGAAATTTCTCTAAGATGACCCCGAATACGTCCAAAATAAAGATTAGATTTCTCCAACGAAAATATCAATAATATTTTCTAATAATCGAAAAAAATATAAGAATTCAGTCGCTCCATTATAAATCATTAGTTTACGCAACAAATCTTTTGATACAAACATCTTAGTGAACATTTAGATCCATGTGTGAGATTTGTTCCGATGGCAGTGTGGGTCTCGTCATTGCATTGTTTCATCATTTGAGCGCTATATATAGGTGGCGTTGTATCTTTTTGTAAATACAGAATCATTTTAGGGAATTATTCAGTTTACCAGTCAACTTAAAGAAGCTGGAAATCGTATTCGAAGCCTTCAGAGAAAGTCATCCTCGAATGAAATGGTCGAAGTTGCAGCATTTATACTTATATGAATAGATAGGTATTAGAAACAAAAAGATTACAAATTACTTAATGTGTTACATGTTCAATGGTTCGTTCGTCAAATCTGCAATTAACGTATAAATATGTCTTTTGACACGCAAAAGCTACGCTGCCTCCATTCAGTGAAAAGCCGTGACTAATTCAAAATTTATTTTGTGTAAACATTTGAGAGCTACATTTTTGTCAGTAGCTACGAACCAAGTTTTATTATCTAGAGTCTAGAGTTCTCTATCACTCTGTTCTGTTCTGTATCTCTATAGCTGTTGCTAAAAGTGCCATTTAGGTAACTAGTTTTGATAAACATGTTACGGGTAGTTACGGCCTTTCACCGTATGGCGTCAGTACGTCTCTGGCAAGTCGCGGTGATCTTACTACACGGGTATTTACTCGATCCTCTAAAGAACTGTTCGTTTTACTAGTAATATCCTCAATTACAACTACACTATAATACTTAATTGCTTGATTAATTATTGCTTTATTTTTTTGGTCTGTCAAGTCCTTGGCGAGTGAAATGTGTAAAAATGTATATCGTGTACGTGTGCTCACCGTGTGCTTACCTTCAATACATTACAACAGCTAAAGTAGAAAACAAACGAAGCGTCGATTAACTGATTACTACGAGCAGCGAAACTATGAGTAAAAATAGTTCTAAAAAGTATACTAGTACTAACGGGGTAGCCGTCGATGTCAACTATTAGAAGGCCTTCGATAGGATTCGTCCTGAGATCACGTTCTTAAAGATTAAGTACAAACTATTATTGCATGTTTAGAATTGCACTGTTACGATTTCGATTAAAAAGTATCGATAAAAGTAGTCTTTACACTCGTTAGTATTGTCCAGAAGTCGAGAACATGCTTGGGGTACTGCAGGGCAACTGCGCGGGCCCGCTCGTCGCGCGCGCTCTGGGCGCTCACACGGGCGGCAAGTCGCACTGCAGCGACGTGAGTCACGTGTGGAACACCCACCCCGGCACCGGAGGTCACGCGTCCGGCATGCTGTGGATGTGGTGCTGATAGTTGTGGTTCAGCTTGTTCGCGAACTCGTGCATGATATCCCGGAAAATCACTGAGTCGAGGTTCTCCCCGAGGATGTAGAGAAGATACCAGTCGCCCATCTTGCTGCGCCGCACGATGGTGTCGACGTTGTCGCGGCGGACTAGCCTGAACCGCATGCGCATCATATACACTCGCATGCGCGGCGAGAAGATGATGACGAACCGGTAGACCAGGGTGATGAACGTGAGGATGCCGAGGATGACGAACCAGAACCAAAGGAAGACGTAGATCTTCTCGTTGACGACGTTGAGCGGCAGAATGCAAAGCGCGTCGTGGCGCTCCACCTCTCCCGACGAGCCGAACTTGTTGAACAGTGTGCATTTCACCATCCTGAAATGTACATGTCTTCTGTTATTCATATTCTATAAAGAGATAGTCAGTAAAGGAAACAAATGTTAAATCAGAGGATAACAATTTTCAGTTTGTATAGAAATATAATGGCATTTGTCTGTTTTTAAATAATTATTATCGTCTCTTTATTTTATTTTCTGCGCTATCGATTTGGGCAACTGCAATGATAGCTGTATGTTAATAAATAAATAAATATATAATCTATAAATTTAGGAATGTTAGAACAGTGCGTGTTGCCAGTGGTGATTTAAATTATTTCACTGAAACGTGATTACTTGCAATGGGCTAGACTAGAGGCCTCCAAAAGGTAACGGAGAGGGCTATGCTTGGAGTTTCTTGGGTGATCGACTAAAAAATGAAGAGATCCGCTGAAGAGCCAAGATCCGTTACCACTCACATAAAAACAAGCGATATAGCGACGCTTGGGGGCGGCCTTTTGTCCAATATTGAATTTATTTCCTCTGCGGACTACCATAGCATAAACTTTAGTAATAGTAGTGATTACCTTGGGAATATGTAAATCATGGGGTCGATGCGATCCTCTTGATCTGACTCCATGTAGGCGATGACGTCGAGCCCGAAGGTCATGAACTCTCCGTCGAAGAAACGGTTCATCAGGAACATTTGCCCTGGAAACCATAAACATCATCTATTTATTGTGCACAGACATACATACATAAACATGGCGCAGTGGCTGAGCGATTGGCTGCTGCGCTACGTGTCATGGGTTCGATTCCCACAAGAAACAAATATTTGTATGTCCTACAGGTAGTTGTTCCGGGTCTGGCTGTTTGTCTATGTGAGTTTAAATGTATGTAAACACACCCACGATACAGAAGAAATTCCTAGTGTGGGGCAAACTTAAAAAAAACACGGTTTTTTCCGTAGGGGCTGGCAGAACTAGAGAACGTCACCTGACACCTGCGTTCATACATCAGGTCATACACGCACGTCGCTTGCGAGTAGACACTTCTTACGCACCTGATCTTTCTGAGGAACATCACTTATAAGTACAGTGTATGTGCTTCAAAACTGAACTTGTGATTTGTCATCATCGTCATTACGCCCTTATCCTACCTTATTTGAGATGGGTACAGAATGAAATAGCTAGTTATCCTCTTCTTTCTTTCTAATGTAAGTCATGTGTTTGACGACCAATGCGGCGCGGCGGGCGAGGGCCCGCCTGCGACGCAGGAGGTTGCGGGTTCGATTCCCGCCTTGGGATAAATGTTTGTACTATCTACAAAGATTTTTTCCGGGTGTTCTGGGTATTTGCCATGAACAAGTCTAATAAAAAAATATCTATCTATATAATGTATTGTATTAAGTATATAAGTCATCTAGTACCCATAACACAAGCTCTGCTTAGCTTGGGGCTAGATGATGCCGAGTGGATTGTCCACCATTATTATTATTTATTTATTTTTCATCATAACTCATACAAATACCATCTTCATCAATATTTTACTACACGTGTCCAATACGATAGTGACAACATATTTTTTAACCTTGTGTAAGGTTTCACTGAATGTAGGTTAATTAATACGCATGGTAGGAATACCTTTTTTGATTATCCTAAATATGTTTCCCTGTACCATATTTAAATTGCTCTAATCGTCTAAGGAAAATCTTCTAAAAAATAGGTACTTACTTAGACATCCCGCTGTCATGGCAAACAACGCCGTCAAATATTAGTAAAATTTGAGTTGGAGCTCAACTTAAATGTACCTATGTATAAATATAAATAAATATAAATATTGCTAGACAATCCACACAGCATCATCTAGCCGCAAGCTAAGCAGAGCTTGTGTTATGGGTACTAGATGACTGATACACTTAATACAATACATTACATAGATAGATATTTTTATTATACATAGCAAACACCCAGAACACCCGGAACAAATATTTGTAGATCGTACAAACATTTGTCCCAAGGCGGGAATCGAACCCGCAACCTCTTGCGTCGCAGGCGGACCATCGCCCGCCGCACCACATCGGTCGTCAAAATGTAACGTATGTATGTGAAAATAACTCAAAACTGACTCGCATAAAGTAAACTTGACATTATTTTATTATCAACTAGCACTTCGCCCGCGACTTTGTTCGCGTGGATTTTGTCCTTTTCCCTTTAAACTTTACAGATACCCCCTTTTGTAAAGCGTAGTTTTGAAAATAAATAATAGCCTATGTTACTCGCTGATCATGTAGCTTTGTACAGGATATCGAATTATAAAATCGGCTTAGTAGTTTTTGCATTTATCCATTAAAAGCAAACATACAAACAATCAAATCGTTTTCCATTGAAAGGTAATATTAATTTGGATAAGCCAAATTATTTCATCGTGACGTTAAAAAAAACTTTTTTAATTTAATTGATGAGTCTAGTAGGTACTAGACAGTGTGAAGGTACACTGTCTAGTACCTACTCTTCTGGGACAATTTATAAACCTGTACTATGCAAATAAAAGAAATGATTAGAAACTAAAATAATAAAGTAAGTAAGTACAGTCACGAGCATAAGTACCTTACGCAGAAATTCAATACCGATTTTCTTGCGACATTATGATTTCAGCTTCGATAAAATATCTATTTTACAATAGTATTATTCCAGAAAGATTATGTTAGTCACACTAAAATTACTATCAATACTTCAGGAAAAAACTGCTTTTGAATCTTTCGTGAGTGTAACTTATTTATGGTCGTGATTGTACACCTACGCCACATCGCATCTGATGTCTAAACTGTGTCTAAAAAGAGTCGACGCATGGAGTTTCTTTATTGCATAGTTTGGGCACAGGTCAACATACGCGCATAAAACCCGCAACGTGCTGTAAAACTTGGTTTATGCCCGTTTTAATTCAATATGTTATGATTTACAATCGGCGCGGTAGGACCCTATAACGTAGCCCAAGAATGTTAGCGAAGGTCCACTTTGACGTTCTTCGTCTGTACCTTACCAACAGGGATGATACCTAGGTAAAAACGAAATTATGTGTAGTCCGTCAGTCATATAATAAAAAATATAAGACACGTATTTTTTGCTTAATCATATTACTAAAATATATTTAAATGAAACGCATTAAAGCTGGGGAGCACTCAACCACTTTTTTTTCACTATATTTTTATAGAACTTAGAACTTCCTGAAAGTTATAGGTGAGGGTTCCACTATCGAACGACTTTTGAATTGGATTTGGATTGTGTAGGGATATCAGCCAACTAATCAGTGCCTCCCAAATGATGATCGTAAAGATCTCGGCACACAAATGGACTAAGGTCCGCCAAAATGTACAATATACAAAATACATGTCCAATATTTTATAATAATCTACCTGACGGACAAAAAATGTTTCGTCATCATCCTTACTAACCATACGCTAAGCAAAATTACACACATATTATTACGATCATCAACGTTACAAGGAAAAAAAATGTAATGTAATGTTCATAAATATACCTTCAAAAGCAAGGTATCGCAATCAAACTGAGTCTTCTGCTGCGTATCTTTTGCAGTCACCGGTTGGTTCACGATTCAGATCGTGCGCGCGACAGATGTGCGTCTGATATATCAGTTAGGACATGTTTAGGTCCCGCGCGGGCCACCAGCACCGCGACTCTTGCCAAAATGTAAACCACAAACAATATTGTGTTACATAAATCTTTTCAATGTGTTTGCGAGCTAGACTGTCGGTAAACGTTCATACATTACATGAACATCGCGTAAGGCAACGCGTAAAAATATCAACATGCAGTGATTTCTTCTTTACTTGCAGCGCAAACTTATACTCAGTTCTTGTTCTTAAATTATTAGCCTTACAGGTCAAAGCCCTTTGACAAATGTGGGCACTGACTGGAGGGGTTCTCCTTCACTCAATTCTAATCGGTTCTTCACAAACAATCAGACACTAATCTTCAATAATCGTATATTAGGGTGTGTTTTTTTTTGTTTTTCTGATTCGTGTAGAATTATTCCTACATGGTCCTCATTTTATCTGACCAAGAGAACTCTGACTTGGTTTCGGTATTTCTTCTCAGAGAAGGTATTTGGATAGGTCAGACAGACTACACCTGTTTTTTCTTTTGTTTCATCATC
The DNA here is from genome assembly GCA_905147745.2 of Phlogophora meticulosa. Lineage (NCBI taxonomy): Eukaryota > Metazoa > Arthropoda > Insecta > Lepidoptera > Noctuidae > Phlogophora > Phlogophora meticulosa. The sequence goes on from LR990519.1 coordinate 18,077,067, forward strand.
ATCATCAGGCTATACTAGTCCACTGCTGGACATAGCCCTCTCCTAATGAGCGCCATAGCGCCATGTCTTCAGCTTGGCGCATCCAGCACCTGCCTGCAGTCTTTCTCAGATCGTCATCCCACCTGGTCAGAGGGCGTACTACACTACGTTTGCCGAGTCGCGGTCTCCACTCAACACTTCTTTTGTTTGACTAAATGTATTAATCATAAATATAATTTATGACAATTTACGGTATGCCTACACTATCAACGTGCTTGTGTGAACTGTCCCCGCTGTTCTTATGGCCGAGCGAGGCCGAGATCGCGCGCACAGCATTATTTCCCTCGCGGCCTACTTAGTTTTTGTTATTGGAAACGCGACAGGAAGCGAAAGTAAATAGCCGATAGGTTTAGAAACAAAAAGAAGGATATTGATATTTCCTGACAGATTTTAATGAGCTTTTTGATGTCACCTTCTTTAAAAAGAACACATTGGAACTTGGTTGATAATAAATAAGTGGTTCAGATTTCGATTAGCACTCACTGAAAAAAAATAAAATCGGATGTATCTTTTACAAAACAGTATATCTACTACAAATACAATAGATTATTATAATATGAACTCGAATTGATTACAATATAAGAAAAAAAAAAAACTATTTGATTAAAAAATAAATATAATTCTACCATACTAGCTTCTGCACGCGACTTCGTCTGCGTGGATTTCGACATATCCTATGGCACTGGGCAATAGCTTTCCTTTAGTGAAATAATTTATGAAATTGGATGAGAAGTTTCGAAGATCACCTCCTACATCCAAAATTACAAAGTTTACCTTTTTATAATAACTAATGGTCACCCAGTATAAACCTAAAACAGTCGAAATTTGACTGTTTTAGCTTTTTGCCCTCTATGCCAAATCTTACACTCCCCAATAACCGTGAGCGCAATATTCATAAAAAGGGATCCACATTAAAGGGAGAAGTTTTCGTTTAACCTATCTTTCGTAATATATATAAATTACGTGTCACGTAGTTTGTCCGCTATGGACTCCCTAAACTACTGAACCGATTTTAATAAAATTTGGCTTACTGTGTGTGTTTTGGTCAAACTTAAAAGATAGGATAGTTTTTGTTTCGATTATTGACCATAATATTTTTTTTATTGGAAATTAAATGTTTTCCTATAATAAGTTCCATACATTTCTAACAGATGGCAGTGTAACTTAACTTTTGAGGCGGTACGAAGTTCGCTGTGTCAGCTAGTTAATATTAGGTCTTTACCTATGAAATTGCCGTTTTGCAGTGCTGGCCATTTCAAATCAAAATATTTTTTGTTTGGCTAAGAATTCTAATTTCAAATTAATTTTATTTTAAAAACATGGATTTTTTTTTCCAAAAGTAGTCATTTGTTTATTGATTAGTGTTACATTTTCATCGCATTTAAATCTTTTTCGTCATCATGGATACGTTAAAAATTCGAGTAATTATGGAATATGAGTACCGTCGTGGCAGCAACGCGGCACAAGCGGCACGCAACATCAACGACGTTTACGGAGCTAACACTACAAACCAACGCACTACCTGTTATTGGTTTGCTCGCTTCCGTTCTGGAAATTTCGACCTGAAAAATGAACCTCGCGGTCGTCCGAAGACTTTGGTCGACAATGACGAATTAAAGGCGATTGTGGAAGCTGATGATACACAATCTACGGCTGAATTAGCAGCAGCTTTCGACGTTAGCGTCAAAACAATATTGGTCCATTTGCGTCAAATTGGCAAGGTAAAAAAGCTTGACAAATGGGTGCCCCACGAACTCAATGATCGCCAGCGCGAAGTACGCGTCGAGACGTGCCTTGCACTGCTCAACAGACACACAAATGAAGGAATTTTGAACCGCATTGTTACCTGCGATGAAAAATGGATTCTGTTTGATAACCGCAAGCGCTCAGCAAGTTGGTTGGATCCTGGTTCAGCACCTAAACAATGCCCTAAACGAAAACTTACCCCAAGAAAAGTGATGGTCACTGTTTGGTGGTCTAGCGCCGGTGTGATTCAACACAGCTTCTTACCAAACGGGGTGAGCATTACTGCAGATGTGTACTGTGAAGAATTGAACACAATGATGGAGAAGCTGGCACATCTCCAACCAGCATTGGTCAATCGCTCGTCTCCGCTGCTCCTGCACGACAACGCGTGACCTCATACTGCACAGCAGACGGTCTCCAAGTTGCAAGAACTGGGGTTGGAAGCTCTCCGTCATCCGCCCTACTCACCAGACCTTGCGCCTACAGACTACTACTTTTTCCAGAATTTGGATAACTTCTTGGCGGGAAAAAAATTCAATACCCGAGAGGCAGTACAAAATGTCTTTGAAGAATTTGTTGCCTCCCGTCCAGCTGATTTCTTTAAGAAGGGCATCAATAAACTGCCACTGCGTTGGCAAAGATGCATTGATTGCATGGGTGATTACTTCGATTAATACAAATAAAAAATACATGAAAAAAATTCATTTAAATTTTTTCATACAAAACGGCAATTTCATAGGTAAAGACCTATTATAATAGGTCTTTACCTATGAAATTGCCGTTTTGTGTTTGCAGCGGAGACGAGCGATTGACCAATGCTGGTTGGAGATGTGCCAGCTTCTCCATCATTGTGTTCAATTCTTCACAGTACACATCTGCAGTAATGCTCACCCCGTTTGGTAAGAAGCTGTGTTGAATCACACCGGCGCTAGACCACCAAACAGTGACCATCACTTTTCTTGGGGTAAGTTTTCGTTTAGGGCATTGTTTAGGTGCTGAACCAGGATCCAACCAACTTGCTGAGCGCTTGCGGTTATCAAACAGAATCCATTTTTCATCGCAGGTAACAATGCGGTTCAAAATTCCTTCATTTGTGTGTCTGTTGAGCAGTGCAAGGCACGTCTCGACGCGTACTTCGCGCTGGCGATCATTGAGTTCGTGGGGCACCCATTTGTCAAGCTTTTTTACCTTGCCAATTTGACGCAAATGGACCAATATTGTTTTGACGCTAACGTCGAAAGCTGCTGCTAATTCAGCCGTAGATTGTGTATCATCAGCTTCCACAATCGCCTTTAATTCGTCATTGTCGACCAAAGTCTTCGGACGACCGCGAGGTTCATTTTTCAGGTCGAAATTTCCAGAACGGAAGCGAGCAAACCAATAACAGGTAGTGCGTTGGTTTGTAGTGTTAGCTCCGTAAACGTCGTTGATGTTGCGTGCCGCTTGTGCCGCATTGCTGCCACGACGGTACTCATATTCCATAATTACTCGAATTTTTAAAGTATCCATGATGACGAAAAAGATTTAAATGCGATGAAAATGTAACACTAATCAATAAACAAATGACTACTTTTGGAAAAAAAAATCCATGTTTTTAAAATATAATTAATTTGAAATTAGAATTCTTAGCCAAACAAAAAATATTTTGATTTGAAATGGCCAGTACTGCAGAACGGCAATTTCATAGGTAAAGACCTAATATAAACATTAGTGAAGAAGTGTACTACACAGCCCTAAAAGACTACAATTCAATAGGTATTGAAGTTCACTCTTACCATAAAACTATCCTATTTAGACATCACTTTCAAAAATCAGAAGAGAATCGTGTCCCAATATGAAAATTTTATCGACAGGGCTTTCAGAATACCAAATGTCTTGTGTAAAAACTTAAATCTAACAAAACCGAAGTAAGTAACTTTAAGTGGCTGGATTCCATCACTACGCATCATGTTAGAGATAACGGAGACCCCACTCGACAGATTTCGAAAAGGCTTTTAGCATTTATTGAAAATAGGTTAATATAAATTCGTATTTAAGGACAAGTGGCTGGCATCCATCCCAATTAGTCTCGACTTATTGAGAGTATGCTAAACAGAGTTTGAAGGCACTTTGAAAAACTAAACGCTTCGATTTTGGTAGTACGTGCCTCAACCAATTGATGTTTTGGCGGAAAAATACAATATGAAAGTTATTTTTGAAGAACCTTCTTGATAGTTATAGGTGAGGGTTCCGCTATCAACAGACTTTTGATTGTGTAGGGAAATCGCCCAATTGTCCAGTGATTACAAGACAAGATTTTTTAGCTGTATTTTAACGACTAAACTGAATTCTCAATAGCCAATAGTGAACCCGGAGTGTGGATACGTGCCCTGCTGATGGCAATAGGCTCGGACCCTTTTACATGGGATTTAAACAAAACTGGCACAATATGGGTATACTATCGGTGCACCTTTGCCTAAATGATCGAGGAATACAGGCTTGATGTTACGTAATCTATACTAAAAAAACTAAACAGCTTATTCATTTGTGGACTTAACAGTCGGATTAAAAAAAAATGCATTTAATTGCTAAATCGTTGTGGAAGGTTGCATGCAACTTAACATCATGCTACGTACTTTAAGAGCGGGTGACAACGCACTGCTAGTGCGCTATAAAATTGCTAGAATGCTTGACTCACCTATAACATTGATAAGAGCAAGCCCCTCGCAGAGATAGTACCGGTAGGCCCACCAGTTGTGGTACTTCAGGTTCTCCCATAGGTAGTCGAGGATCAGCTTCTTCTTCGTCTTCTTCTCGATCTCGGTGCACACACCCACGTCCAGGTCCATCATCAGGGCCCGGATCTTGCCCCCCTCCCAGGACTTCCACAGCCAGCGGGGCGCGTAGAACAACATAGCCTGGAACAAGTAATATCACTTTAAGGTAGATCCTTCAAGATAGCCCGTATCAACATTTCTTAGGCTTTTGCAAATTTTATGTTGATAAATATGGCAATTGGCAAATGGGAAAAGTAGCAACACCGTTACGAAAGGGTAAATTTAGAAGATTAATTTCTGTATCGAGACCATTTCTTCAAAATATCTCTGTGCTCTCTCTCGCAAATTGTCCTCGACTTATTAGCAGTAAAAATAGTTTCAAGAGCTTTTTTGATGTTCGTAAAGATTGTAACTTAGTTCCTAGATAGTTATCGTAAAGTAATTGGTGCATGTTGTATTTCTTAGACATACGACGAAAAACAGCGATGTACTTTGCACAAAACTTTATGATGAAGTAATATCGTCAAATCCACTAAATTGTATTGCCATTTGCAGAACATTTCATTTTTTATTGAATTGTCTTTGAACAGTAATATGGTAACAACAACTTCGACTTCAACTCTTCATTAATGGCGTATATGGAAAAGACACCACAGTTTTGCCAATATCACGTAGGTACTATGATAGACTATCAAACGCTGGAGATACTATCAGTGAATATTTTTATGAGTAAATACCGGGAGAAAATAAATATATAAAATTTAATGACTAAAACAAAAAAATAAATCTTTTTCTGCATAGAGTTTCCAGTGTTTGCAGAAGAAAAAAAGTAATTAAAAAGACCTTAAAATACAATTTGTGTTATGTTACAATTTTATTTTATTAACTTCTATAAATTTGCACAGTTTAAATACAAAAGGAGAGAACACAAGGAAGAGTATTATTCTTTAAATAAAAATTATCCCCGTCAAAACCTAGTGAACTGTCATTGTATTACTTAAGCTGGGTGATACTGCCAGCGCACTTACCAGCCAGGGTTACACTTATCGGCCGGCAGAAATTAAACTTTTGATTTGAAGTTTTCCTAATGGTCTCATTCATCAACACCATTTAAATATCATGTCTTGAGAGCTCGTGGCTAAATAAAAACAGCCGCACGGGTTGATCGAAGGTTAAACTATGCTTGCCGAGGCAGTCTGAGGATGGGTGACCGTTCATCATATAACGAGACTCCTCCGTGCCTCGGAAAGCACGTAAAGCCGTTGGTCCCGGCTGTCATTTATAGATCTTTGACAGTCGTTACGGGTAGTCAGAAGCACGAAAGTCTCACAACCAGTCTTAGGCAGGCAGATGATGATGATGTCTTGAATGTGTTGAAAGCTATCTTCGTTTGAGCTTCCTTATCTTATTTTGTTGACGACTTTTAGTTCTAATAACTACCTATTTAATCAACTTAATAGTCACTTAATGTACCAAACTGCACTAAACACTAACTGATACCAATTTCACTAATATTAAAACTACCCAACTTATTCTAAACTACCACGTTTACAGCCGCATTCAAAATGTTTTACAACCAACTTAATTAACTTATTCACAACCGTTTTTAAACTTTATTCGTAGTGGTTTAAAGTCCAAAGTTTGAAAGTTAGCTTAGTAATAAGGCATGAGTCACAATGAGAGTAATCTTCAAATCTGTGGCAGTAAAATTGTGTATGAAACGGCTAAAAGTAGCAGACGTTTGTATGGTCGTACTGCAACCTGTGTTACGATGTGGCCATGTTTACTGCTATTGCCGGTATATAAATGCAATTGCTAAAATACATATCGGAAGCTAGGCAGGGCTGCCGAGGAATAGGTACGAATTAAATTAGATAAGGTAGTAATAAAAAAATATAAGCAGTCATGGAGACCAAAGGCGAAAACATAAACTTTGGATGAACTGTCAGTGTGACACCAGATGTCACTTTACAATATCGGTGACGTGTACCCATAAGTTCTGTCCCCAAAAATCACTCAATGCGGCTAAAGAAGATTTTACTTCAGAAAGTAAAGATGGAAATAATAAAGTAATAAATAAACAGCTAAACTTTTATTAAAATAAAACTGATTTTACAGATCACAAAACTCTCCTGCCGCAATGACAGAACATCTAAAACTCTCACGGTCTTATTAAAATCAAATTTTAACTTTAGTCTCAGCCAAAACCTTCGAGCCAGTTCATTGATTTTTTATTTTAAATCAATACAATCTTAAAACATACTCCTCTATGCCTCGGAAAGCACTTTAGGCCCGGATGTTATTTGTAGCTCTTTGACAGTCGCTACGGGTAGTCAGAAGCCCGACAGTCTGACAACCTGTCTCACCCAGGGGTATCGTGTTGCACAATAACTGGGATGTGGAGGTCAGATAGGCCGTCGCTCCATGTAAAATACTGAAATTTAGCTGCATCTCATTTCATCATGATAATGAAACTCCTAATACAAAAACTGACTTTAGAACCGAGTTGCAGTTCAAATTATGTCATAAAAAACTTTTCACTGAATAAAGAATACGAAACACGATAACTACATAGCTCGAAGGTGTAAGCTTTATCTAAAGTTAGAATTCGTTTTGTAATAATACTGTCAATCACTATTTGGAAACTTCACCAATAACTTTCAATCGGCAGCCCTACCCTCACGTCATAAATTTATCTGGCTAGACAATATCGTAAATGGTTTATAGCCATCAGATATTACGGCTTTCAGCAGGCCGCGGGCGCGGGATGCGCACACACACTGACAGACATCATACTCGTAACACTGATGGCTTTATATAAACAACCATAGACACAGAAAAACGAATTGAGCGTTCCCTATACAGCTGTGAAATAAATGCGCGCAAAAAGTGAGAGAGACGGACGAAGATATTGGCCGCACCGTCGCTTTGTCTCTTTTTACGGAGTGGTCAATTTTTTGAGGTTATTGCTCAGTTTACTACTCTATGTCTATATTGTCAATGTAAACAACTGATTGACGTTTGTGGGGCACGCCACTAGATGACGTTAGTGAGTGCTCAATCGCTATTTTATTATTAGTATTGCAGTTTCAGCCGCATTTTGTGATGTCACGTAAGCTATAAATTAAGAGTGTTTCAATACATGGCTTGGAGGAATGCCTTTGCCTTATTATCAATTCAAAGCGTTCGTGTTTTCGGGATTTTTCTCAAAAAATGTTAGTCCCAAATTGCAAGGTTTGGGAAATGCAACATCTCTGGTACGTGTATGACAGATGTATGAACGCAAATGGAGCAAAGATCGTAGCTGGTGGTCGTCCTGCAATTTCTGCCTACTCCCATGGAAATAAGCGTGACTTTATTTATCTTTATGCATATCCGAACGTTTTACCATTACCTCTCATAAATAATTATGAAGCTTATTAACAGCTCCACAATAGTACGATAATTTAAACGAATCCATTGCAGTAATGCCAACCTGCAAATAAGTTGAGAACTGTGCAGAGTCCATAATGCAGAGCTCGCGACTGCAGGCCGCTCGTGTGCACGTAGCTCATAAATTCAATATGTTCGATGCGGCTCAGGCCCGCGGTATTATCTATTCAATGCATGCCCCCAAAATAGTGTGGCTGTGTGTTTGTACGTCATTTACAGAATTCCTATAGTTTTTATGTCCTGGATTATTCATATTTGATGAGCAAAGCCCACATCATACCATAAGCTACATTTATAGCTTATGGTATCATGTGGGCTTTGCTCACTCAAATTTCAAATTTGGAATGTACTTTCTATGTGTAAAAAAAATACAAAATTGGCTTTGGTAATGGCTAACGCTTTTTACAACTTTATTAACTTTTGTTAGATTATGTATCGGTTGTAGCATTAGGTATAGGTTGTAATATTTTAAACAAAAACCACAACTGTCAACCGAAGAGATCTCAACGCTACCGTAACTGCAAACATTCACACAGTCAGAAAAAGCATTACAAACAATTAATCACTACCTATCCGTAACCGAAATACTTCACTTGTCCACATCGAGCCGCATCCGGTTTATTTACGTTCCGCATCGGCCCGCGATATCGCCAGTGTGTTTACGGCCTAACGATTGACCGGCCATAAGTTGTCGACGGCCGCGAATCGCCCCAGTGTGTCCCCGACTTTACTGGCGTTATTAATAGCACTGCCGATTCATGTGGTTTAATTGAAAATGTAGTGTTTTGATGGTTTTCAGTTTTCAGATAGATTTTCTATTTGGTACGAGAGTGTTGTTAGCGCAGTTGGTACTGTAGAGCATGGATATTTCAGTAAGTTAATGGTATGTTCTCAATTCATATATCATCCTTCTAAATTCTATATTCAAACCTTACTAGTGATGTTCTTAAGAAAGGTTAGATGCGCAGTACTCGTAAAGCGCTTGCGTTTGCATAACCTGTATGAACGTAAACGAAGCAAAAAGTGTATGTAAGGATCGTAGCATGTGGCGTCCTGTAGTTTCTGCCTACCCCCATAGGAAAAAGGCGTGAGTTTATGTATGCATATTACTTCGCTAAGAAAACTAACAATCGTGTTTGACGTCTTGAAGTCCTCATCTTATCTCCTGAACTACTACCGTTAAAAACACGTGTATTTTAATTAAAATTTAAAATGTACAACACAGTGTACGTAGTACTGTAAGTTTTTCAGAAAGGTCAGGAGCGTAGTTCTCGCATGACTAGATGTACAAACGTGGAAGAAGCAAGAGGAGTACGTAAGGATCGTGCCAGGTGGTGTTAAAAAGGCGTCAGTTTATGTAAGTAGAACTATGTATGTAGAATAGAATAGGCAGACCGCGGTTTCCTCTAATATAAGAGTTAACTATTTTAATATAGTGAGATGACGCGACGTCTTGTAACATGTTTATCAGTAATCTAAATAAAAAGAAGCAAAAAATAACAAGAAAGAAACACAGGGCTTCAAAAAATTCATCTGCATCGCTGTCAACGGGAAAAGTGAAGAAATTCTGTTATAATTAAACTTTGATCGTGTCGTTGGTGTAATAGTCACCAGCCCCACTACTGAGCCCATGGTCCAGGATTCGATTGCAAGATAGGGCAAAGTGTTCCTGATTTTTCTTCAAATGGAATTGCTCTGCAGCAAATCGGAGTCAGGTTTTGTGCCACGTTGATGGCAATAGACTCGCCTCATATTACGTTAGACTTAAATAAACCTAGCGAAATTTTGGGTGTGATACGTGGATCTCTGCCTAACCTTTGAGGGAATTCAAGCGTGAAGTCATGTTCAAATATCAGTTTAATTAGGAATCCAGTACCTCAGAAACGTGTAGGTTCTTATTATAAGTATCTATGTGAACTGTTCATTATTTACACTTTTAGATACCTAAGTAATTTAATACCAAATTATTAAAAAAAAAATTGTACAACTTCTTTATGCATGCGGAGTTTGCCTGTAAGTGATTGTTACACTATTGCATACATACATTCGCATGATACCCTTAGTATAGAACCTGTGTGAACAATTGTTGGTGAACCAAATAAATCAATAAAACTTGTGCACTTATTCTCGGGCTCTTCCCGCCGACATACGGTGACGAACAAAATAATATTCATATATGTTTTCATCTGTATTAGATACACACGCATGTGTGACTGTGTTTCTCATTATGCGTGTGCGTTGTAACTAATAACGGGTTACAATGACCTCATCATCATCAGGCTATACTAGTCCACTGCTGGACATAGCCCTCTCCTAATGAGCGCCTTAGCGCCCTGTCTTCAGCTTGCCGCATCCAGCATCTGCCTGCAGTCTTTCGCAGATCGTCATCCCACCTGGTCAGAGGGCGTCCTACACTACGTTTGCCGAGTCGCGGTCTCCACTCAAGAACACGTTACAATTTTTATTTTATTTTTATTTATTCGGACAACAAGGATCCATGATGTTAGTAATACCTTAAAGCTAGTGTTAGTAGTAAATTATTTAAGTTTGTAATTGAAAGACATTTTGCACAGAAGATGACCAAGTAAAGTACAAATTTCTCACTTGGCCATCATCTCCACAAAATGCCCCAGAATGGGAGAATAAAAGCTCTCTGACACTGTTTTCAGAATGCTGTTGCTACTGGCCCGTGTTCTAGTGACTAATGATGCGACTTTTTTTCGAATGATTGCATGAAAGTCGTCAGTTCGATTCTGTGCAAACATTTCCGATGCACTACAGAAACGGGGCAGTCTCAAGAGCATTCTGAAAATATTACAATGACCTACAGTTCGTTATTCGTCATTTTGAAGTGTATTTTGCTTATTTCGTTTGGACTATTATAAAAGGAAATAATCGGTTATCAGCGAACAACATTTGGGTATTGTGTTACATACTATGTGTTATGGACATGTCGTTAACGAGACGAACTTGAGGTCATTCTACACTCCTAACGTTTTTAATTTTGAACTAGAGTGCCCGCGACTTTTTATGTTTTCTCATTTTTTGCTCAGATTAAAATAATTATAAAATTAGCCTAAGTTACTCTTTATATCATTAGCTATCTGCCAGGGGAAATCCCGTAAAAATCACTTGAGCCGTTTCGGCAACCTCCGAAACGGCTGAAAACAAACAGAGACATTTTTTTTTTGGTATGAATTGAATAAAAAATGAATACCAGTACTTTACATGGAGTTACTGCCTTTCTGACCTCCACAACCCAGGCTGACTGGGCAACACGATACCCCTTGGTAAGACTGGCTGTCAGACTTTCGGGCTTCGGATTACCCGTAACGACTGTCAAAGATCTACAAATGACAGCCGCAACCAGCGGCTTAACCGGCTTTCCGAGGAACGGAGGAGTCACGATATGTTTCGAACGGTCACTAACTCCAGACTGACCTCGGCAACGTAGCTTAAACTTCGATCAAACCGTGCGGCTGTTTTAATTTAGCCACGAGCTCATTTTTGATGGATAGCATAAAATAGTGTATGAATGTGATAATATTACAAACAAGCGTCTAAAAATTTCAACTGTGCAACAATAACATAAACTACTGTTTACATATACGTAAGCACATTTACACTACCAAGTTTCAGCGAGTGTTGCCAGTTTTTCTCGAGCGGTGGTCAGCCACAACAGCTGCTCATCCCGTCCACAACTACTAGATTAATGGCCCGACTGCACTTGTATGAGCATTCCGAGGTTAAGCCAGTTACGTTCGTAAACACGAATGAAATACCGAGTGCCTTAGTAGCTGGATAACGAGTTTTTTTTTAATAGGATGTAACATAACTTTACATCACGCCATCCCCGAAGGGTAAGGCAGAGGTGCTTGTTTTTCTTTATATGCATGACACTCATCATCATCATCATCATCAGGGCATATTAGTCCACTGCTGGGCATATACCTCTCCTAATGAGCGCCATAGCGCCCTGTCTTCAGCATGCCGCATCCAGCATCTGCCTGCAGTCTTTCGCAGATCGTCATCCCACCTGGTCAGAGGGCGTCCTACACGACGTTTGCCGAGACATGACACTCATTCGTAGATAATCTTACCTATAAGTTTACACTTCTTGTAAAATAACAAGGAACGAAAGAACGAACGAATTTGTTTCATATTAATCACATAGTACACGCACATTTCTCAACTTATCTTAAACACCCATGTAATCGGATGCGAGCCGGTTGCAATAAACCGAACAAAGATCCATACTCCGGGCTGCTACAGATAATTGCCGATGGAAAATCCCATTAACTCTTTGCACGACCCGGGAATCGCACCCAGGACCGACCGACGAGGCATTTGCAAATAGTATTTACTGAAAGAGTAGAGTTAAAAGTACAGTGAAAGAAAACTATCTTTCCACTTCGTTATAGTTAAGAACAGTATTATCATTTAATATTCAATTGTTGTACGTAAGACAGTAGTAGATTAGATCTGCTCCGCAGGATCTGTCCAGCATAATAATATGATGGTACAATTTTTGTCTGTCTTACTGTTATTTGTGTATTTTTGTAGTAAATCTCCTAAACAGGTGGATCGACTAACGGGGCTTTTCCTGGCAAATAGCTGATGTTCTGAAGAGCAACTTAGGCTACTGTTATTTTAGAAAAGGTTTTAGGGTTCCGCTCAAAAAAATGAAAACCCATGAACATTTATCAAATTTCACGCGGACGAAGTCGTGGACACAACTAGATTAACATAAATAAAACTATCTAGTCTACAAACAACTATGTCTGCAATCTCGAAATTTCTAAGGCTAAGGTCGAATTATACTAATTACGAGTAAACTAAACGTTATCAGCATATTTTATTACTATTATATCTAAGCTGTCAGTGTGGTGACAGCTCTTGAAAGTAGTTTACATGTGCTAAACACGATCATGTTCCTTTATTAGGGTTACCTTTGTCTATGCAAAGAAAACCGCAGACATACCAATCTAACAACAAGCCAGTATAACCTATTTTACGCCACAAAGTTTTATTTTTAAACCCCGACCTTCTTTTGTAACACAAATAGAGCACTAGTGCACATTTTAGCAAGGAGGCCGTTATCTGCACAGACGAGTGAGCTCTGCGATCAGCTGTAAACCGATTGTCACATACTTGTTGCATTTGTGTGCGCTGAGACGTCTGGTAGCGGAGACTTATGTCAAAGTAACTCTGTGAGAATGTTTTAGAAGACAAAGCTTTAAGAGTTAGCCTTTTCAATTTTACCTATCTCAAAATCAAAATTCATTTATTAAAATTAGTCTGACAATAAGCACTTTTTGAACGTCAAAACGTTTACATAAGACAGTCCCCAAAAACGCCCACCCTTCACCACTTCCTAGTGTTTTTGCTGGGAAGAAGAAGTGGCAAAACAAACTCCCCAGCAACAATCTATATTAATCTATATATATTTCGTGACCTTCTACATTAAGGCAATACATTATATATTCTGTGGTTAATTAAGGCTGGGTATAAACCAAATTTGCAAACAGTTAATTTAATTTTACGTCAAATAGGTAGATAATACCATTGTGTAGGTCCCAGAAAAGACACTAAATTAAAAAAAAAACTCAGTTGAAAATAATCCTAAAGCTACCTCTAATTGCAATGTGTTTTCAACTTTAACTTTATATGCTCATGGCATAAATATTAAAAAATCAGAACTAACAGAGGTATTGGGCTGCGCATTTTAAGAAATTGTACAAGGATTTTTTTGGGGTCTGGCTTTTCGTGTATCTCGAGTCACGATACAGGAGTAATATTTGACCAATCGGATGTGCTTTTTTTCTTTATATGCATGCACTCATTAGTAGATAATCTTACCTATCAGTTTTCACTTATTATAAAATAACAAAGAACCTGCATTTGTTTCGTTTTCATCACATACTATATGTACATACTAGCTTTTGCGCGCGACTTGATTGTAACATGTATCAACAAGTACAGGCAATTAAGAATTTCACTCAGACCGAAGCGACGTTTACAATCGACCTTCGATGTTATCTACTAAGAAGCTTATTATGGGATATCGGATATCGATATTATGAGGTCAAACAATACATAGGTAAGTCTTGTATCTGTGGGTCAAGATGTTGATCAATCTGTTACGGATTTTCTCAAAAAAGGTCAGGAGCGCAGAAATCGTATAGGGTGCGCGTGTTGGGCTGCTATGAATATTGTTATCGAAGCAATATGTGTAGGTTTTATAAAGAACGTAGCATATGGGTTTCTGAAGTTTCTAACAGCCATTACAAAGGTATTTTATGTATATTTGTTTGTATGGTGAACTAGTTTTTCTCCATCAACGTAATTTTATCTCTCTCAACTTCGTATTCTTGACACGTACGCTGATACGGATGACCACCTATTACTTCTTATCTTCACTCTTAATCAATCTTCTTAATCTGCTGAACCGATTTTTGTATATACATATATATATTTAATAAAAGGGTTGCTAAACACTAGGAATCTCTCCTGAATCGTGGCTGCGTTTACAAACATTTAAATTCACATAGCCAGACCCGGAACAATTACCTGTAGGTCATACAAATATTTGTTCCAATGCGGGAATCGACCCCCGACACGCATCGCAGCAGCCAATCACTCAGCCACTGCGCCAACCGTGTTTTCAATGTACCTATATGAAATTTGGATAGTTTGGTTTGGTTTAAGATAGTTATTAATCCGCGATTTCATCTGCATCCGCGAAAACCGACATTCACGCGGGTAAAGTCGCGACAAAACTTGTAAATTAATAAATATCGTAACGTAAAAGTCTCTAGACAATAAAAAGGAATTGATGTGTTGAGTGAGAGAAAGTTAAAGAAGGATTATTCGCGTGTGGGTGAAATGACACGTAATTATAGTGTAGGACCATTCCTATTGATGTAACTCTTGTGTTATTAGAGATGCTTACACCACACCCACATGTGACTTCTTAATGTTTGTAATTAAATTGACTGAACGTGTCAAAACAAAAGACATCAGATTGTCGTTGTATCAACTTAATTATAACGTTATACCGATTATTGATTATTTTCATTCGAAATATGGATACTAAAGTGATAAGTATCAAATAATAATAAGTTCGTTTATTTTCTCCCTTAGAACAATTTTACAATTAAAGTTAGTACAAAATTGGAAGAGAGACTGGAGCCCAAACTAAGCAGGGCTTGTGTCTTGGGTCTTCTGGTCCCAACCGAAGATGGGAAACGCCACTTATTTAATAAATCTGACGGATGTTTATGGGAGTGAACTGGACAAAAACGTATCATAAACGATATGTTTACCCTTATCTAAAAAAATCCTGGTTTAAAAGGCGGGAGGTTAGATCCATTGAAAAGACTACACCATCCACTGTCTTATCCGTGAATCCTTTTTTTTTTAAATCGAAAGCAATATTATATCGATACATTTAAAAAATACCGATACTTTGTCACTTCCGACATCCCTAACGAAGCGTAGGTAGATAAAGAGAAACTGTACCGTCTCAATGTATTATAACACTTCATAATTAGCTAGTGTTACAATAGATTACAGTACAGTGTCGACAGATAGGTCCAAGATCACAGCTGAGTCATTTGGCACTCGGTTACGTCGCGCGGAGGGGCTGGCCCAGTTATAAGCGGTAGCGGTTATACAGGGTGGAAGAGAATCGACACGTAACAAATATCATGAGTTCATATCTTCTCTATTTAACCCAATGATATTTTAAATGAAAGAAAGTGTATTATTAACAACAGTAAATAATTAACTTCTTTAAATAGAAATCACTTTCATAGTATAGTAATTATTTCATTTAAAATCTCATAAGGTTACATAGAAATGATAGTTATGATATTTTACAGTTTAAAGTTTAAAAAAACATAAGTAAAAACGTAAAACTTACGAAAAAATTCAACAAAAATTATCAACTCTGGGGGCCCAGAACCATCTAAGTGTCAAAAATCTCAACGATTTTGAATGCTTTTATCAAACCCAAATCGATATTTAAGCCATTCTACACAATTCAAAAAGTAATCTTGTCCATTCCAGTTACCGTAAAAACCATATAAAAGAAAAACAGTAAAAAGCTTCTTCATTACTCAAGCATAAAGCTATTTGTAACAAAAACAAAATAATAAGAAACTGGTTACATTATTTACCCAACAATAGGAACCTCAGTTAATTACAAAACAGGTAAACACCAGTAGCGGAAATATTAAAACCTAATTAAGGATTTGAAACAAATATAAGTTATTGTACAAACAATACAGCAATTGTTCTACATGCCAAATGGTTCCGCCAACCTTTTATAACTTGCATCCATTTCCCACGGGCGAGAAAACGTAAGCGAGTCGTGACTTTTTCACGGCCACGAGCGAAATGACTTATGAAATATGGAAACCATTAATGAGTACAGCACTATAGTTTCATTCCAAAGACTGTTAAAATGTTATTTTTGAGTTCTAGCCGCCAAAAGCACACGATTTAATTATTTTACTGGTACGTTCTAATTACTTCGTGGTTCGTTCTAATGAATTGTTAATGGTTCACCTTGACAGTTAATATTTAAACAATAAGTATTTGTATTTCGAACGCGAAATAATTTACTCTCGTTCGGCCATTTTATTAGCTACGGTTCTTACATGTTTTCGGGATTAGGTCAAAGATTTATAGCTCAATTTCTTCTAAATATATTAAAACAAGCTTTGATTGTTAAGTTGAATATTTAGGATTATTAAAACAGTTCATAAATTATCTTTAATATGTTGTAAGTGTGTTACGAGATTGTTTATAGGCAAACCAAAAAAATATATAGGCTCATTTATTTTCGATATAACCCACGTATTTTCTGTAGACATAATAAACACTATTGTTTATATCCTAGAGATTAAATTTGACATTGGTGTACCGACGCTATTTGGGAAGCAAGCGGAAATGGCCGTTCAGGATAGCAAAGGTCAAGGTTGGAATAATATGAAGATTAGTAAAAAGAAGTGGATGTCATAACGGTGGCATAAAGATTCCATTGTCCTTTTTGCTATACTGCTGGACCTTGGACAAAATAATTAGGTCAAAATAAGTCTATTTACAATTCGCGTCTCGTCAGTTTGCCGCTCTGAAACCAGGCTATCAGGTAGAGATGTATCCCTCACTCATGAGGTGCCTCGTTTGAGGTACTTCTGATCACAAGTTGAAAGAGTTACTCGAATTTCAACATTAAACCACCTCAGTCGCTCACGATTTGTCATGATGGCCCAGTGGTTTAGGCCTCGCCTCTTGTGCATGAGGTTGTGGGTTCAAACCTGGAAAAGTATCAATGTGAGTTTGTCATTCATATGTACTTTCTAAGTTTATCTTGGACATCACTGACATCGGTGAAGGAAAACATCGTGAGGAAACCTGGACTTATATAATTAACATAAGTCTGAAATCGCCAAGCCGTCTTGAGCAAGCGTGGTCATTAATGCTCATGCCTTCTCTGTATGAGAAGAGACCTTTGCCCTGCAGTGGGTCAGTAATAGGCAGTAAAGAGTAAAGAGTCACTCACGCGTCCTCACTTAAAAATTAACATTGACATTATTGACGCGAGTACTCGCGAGTGCTCGTAGAGTATTATTCTGTGCGAGGCGAGAGTAAGTATTGAGGTATTGAGTGGATGACTGAGCTTAGTGAGCGAATGACTGAACCAACTTATTTCATAATTGTTCAGAATTTATAGAATGATTGAAGTGAGGTGACGGACGACTCTTCACCTCAAATGAGGTAGGCGAGGTAAAATGAGGTACTCCCACAATCTCATTTTAAGTTGATGAGGTACCCATCACTACAATCAGGTGCACATGACAGTGCGCGCTGCTGACATATGTCGCCATAGACATACAAGAAATTGACTGAGCGTAAGCCTTAAAAAAGTGACCACATCTAAAAAGAGACATAGCGACTGTGCGGCCAATGCCTGTCTTTTTCTGCAAGCCTGTAATAAAATTGTAAAGAGAGACTACTACTGGTCGCACATTCGCTTTCTTTCTCTTGTACTTTTCCGTCTGTATTCACAACTTTATACGGAAAGCTCAGTCCATTCTTTGTCTTTGTGTGTACCCAACTAGAGAGCGGCAAATTTACTTCCATGATGCGAATTTTACATTGTTCTCATAGGTATGCAATCAGTCAGTTTCCCGTCGAATCCATTTGCGTAATAATTAAAGGCCAATAATTATGCATTTCCCAAATATTAAACAAACATTTATTCGACGAATTCTAAATACATTTCGGATGCATCGATCATCGTTCGGATACATGCACGCTATCGCGGGCCGACACGCGTGATTTATGCGCGGGCTGTATGTCTAGTTGTCTTTGCCTTCCGCAATGACAGCGCGGGAAAAATATCATAGATATGGTGCCATTTTGATTGATAATATTAGTTGAACAGCAATTTTTGTTGTGAGTTTTGTTACTGTTGGGGCCGAAACTCTCTAGTTTGAAAGGCTTCGCACAAGGTGGACCCCCAACCTGGTGAGGGCAGGGGAGATATGCTGGATGTGTGATGCACAGGACTGAGCGATGTGTGAATCGATCGATTGAGTTACCTATTGAAATTGGCAATCAGAGGTCACTGCTCTGGTAACAGACTAACTAGATTCACCAATGACAACTATTGCAAGACCTCACTGTCTTTCTAGCACCTATGAAATTCCCAGACTATGTAAACTGGCAGTAACAACAAAGTACAATGCACCTATTTACGCAGCGATGTGCTATGTGAGTAGCTGCATGCTACCACCGGTTCCCACGAACTGCTGCTAATAAATAATAATTGTTTACCGCTTCATTAGAATCTGGCAACATTTGTTACTACGCTACTATGTTTCTTAAATAACTATTGCTCTAATTGCTATCGATGCTGTATGAGGAAATTTCAAGTAGATACCTTCGTAAGATATTGGAGGAGGTCGTGGCAAAATAAAAAGAAAACGGCACTGTTGGATCGGAGGTGTAGCTACGCTTGCTGAGGTCAGTCTGTGGATGGGTGACCGTTCATCACAAGACGAGACTTCTCCGTGCCTCGGAAAGCACGTGAAGCCGTTAGTCTAGGCTGTCATTTGTAGTTCTTTGACAGTCGTTACTAGTAGTCAGAAGCCCGAAAGTCTGTCAACCAGTCTTACTAAGGGGCACTGTGTTGCCTAGTGATTGGGTTGTGGAGGTCAGAAAGTATGTTAGTATGACATAAATTATGTTACAGATAATTCAGCCGAATGCAAACTTGCTAACTCGTGGAAAAATGAGAAAATAAGCGAAAATGACAACATTATAAGTAATATGCTGACGAGTAAAAGTGTTCAATAAATAACTGTCTTCTAAACGAATATTATAAAAAGAAGAAATATTTCAATGTTAGTATGTTAGTTTGTAGTGGATAAACTCAAAACCTATTAAACTGATGTACTCGTACAAAATTCACAGAAAGCTACATTATCAGCGAGTTACATGGGCTATAAGCATTTTGTTTTCAATATAAAGGAGGTGGAGGGGATGTCAAAGTTTGAAGATAAAAGTACGGACGTACTCGGGCGAAGTGCTAGTGTAATAATATGTCGTTTGAACAGTAGAAAGATTCATGAAACATATCTTACTCACTGCCTAGCGTTGCTGTTAGTTTCGTAGCACCGATGTATCATACGTGAGAAAAAGCAGCACGACCAACCGGTTTGGATAACATTAACACGTGCAAAACGTCAGACTAATCACATATAATACTCTACAATATGTGCGGTAAGAAAATCCGGATTCTGTTATCATCAAAATATCACACGAAAATAAATATCAGGTACATTTTTAATTCGGAAAACATATATTTTAAATCGCGACGGCCCACATACTACTGTTTAATCATCAATAAGTAAAACAATGTTTGAAAAGTTAACACAAACACACATACGTGTATTTTTATCGTAATTGCAAACATACTGACAATAATAATTATAATCAAAACAATAAAATGGACGTTTGGTGTAAACAACGCGAAAGCCATTGCACCGTAGCATCGTAAAGTAAGAATAATTCCAGCACAAGAAGTCATAATGTTGCTAAATTAAAATCTTGGTCTGAAAGAACATTGCTCATTCCATTCCTACGAATCAACACGTATATAACCTGTATGATAATAAACTTTTAATTTATTTTATGCTTCAAATATGAATTTGTATAATCCCACTGACGTCACTTTTAAATACAAACCAACTTCCAAAGAGAAAACAAACTCGACTATAATGTGTGTGTTTTTTTTTAAATCTTGCTTTAGTGGAACTGATGATTTAGACCATAGATGGTAAAAAATAAATCAAACAATCTTGGTCTTATTTCCCGGCCCCAAATTTGGACGAATACAAAAATAATGATGAAACCAGCACTTAACACTTCAAGTGATATTTGTTTTGGACTAGATTTTATTTAATACTAGCTGTGCCCGCGACTTCGTTCGCGTGGATGTCGGAACTTAACAAAGCAGCATTTTCAAAAAAAAGACTGAACCAATCAAAAAAATATTTAACCAAATAAAACAAAAATTTACAACATCACGATTTTTTTTTTAAATAAATGAATTTTTGTAAAATAAAAGTAGCCTATGTTACTCCTTATTACATCAGCTACCTGCCAATAAAAGTCCCGTCAAAATCGGTCAAGCCATTTCAGAGATTAGCGATTACAAACAGACAGACAGACAGACAGACAAAAATTTTAAAAAATGTTATTTTGGTGTATGTACCGTATATATATTCATATGCAAGTAAGAAAAAACGGTTATTTCAATATTACAGACAGACACTCCAATTTTATTTATATGTATAGATGTATAGATGTATAGATGTATAGATGTATAGAAGAAGGGGTAAACAGTTACGTGTAACAATAAAGCGGGTGAAAGCGCTGGGCGACATTAATACCGGCAAGTGACACTAGTAGCTTGACAGTTGATGCCGGTGACGATCAATGACAGTGACATAATATTATTATGACATTTGTGTCGTGATCTTATTTGTTAACAAATTAATCTGAGGAAGTTCGATCGACTTTTATTTAATTTCGGTTTAACGTAGTCGTAGTTAAGTACAAAAGAAAGTAATTCTACATAACTGTCTCTATCTTAAGAGAAATGTGTATGGCCACAGATTAATCCCCTTTTATTAGTTTTATTTTCGACGAATCTAGAAGCCGCATTGACAGATTAGTATTGTGTTTGAAAAAACCGTCAAACAAGCCAAAATTGTTTAGATGAGATCGGTGTTTTCTGTCTGACTATTCTGAGGAGAAACACAAAAAAAAACTCAGGAGTAATTTTTATGCTCAAGAAATTATTTTGGTCAGATCATATGAGGACTCAAATATTAAAAATCAAAATTCATTCATTCAAATTAGGCTGAGAATCAGCACTTTTTAACGTTCAACACTTCCAAGTATTTTTGCTAGGAAGAAGAAGTGGCGGAACAAACTCTCCAGCAAAAAGAGTATGCAGATAAGTGTCTGAAATCTGATCTGGGACCCTGGGACCTGTCCAATCAGTGCACGAATTCTTCGTTATCTTGTAAGTCAACCCACAGCTTATCAATGACTTGAGGATAGGTAACTACGTCATCACAGCAATTAGTACTAATAAAAAGGATTCAACAAGACTTAAAGATTGGTCAGCGTTTATAACGTAAGTGCGCACGATTGGCGATTCACTTCTATGGCTTCAATTGCTGCACGACACATGGCCTACGAGTATGGTTGTACGATTTTGTAGTAAGTTTTTAAGTAAGTAAAATCATGACAAAAATGTCTTCACAATTTAATCTTTATGGTTTCAGTAAAAAGTAAACTGCTTTATTTTCTCAAAATAATTTTCAGTCAGGCGAAAGTCGGACAGGTGGCCAAAGAGTCGAAAATCTCCGGACAAATCCGAACGGATGATTACGAGTCTGAAAATGGTTGAAAAATACTACGAAACATCATAAATTTTGATTAAGCGAAGTTAAATTCTTTTTTGTTCTTCCTTTCTTTCAATAAAAACGTTGCCCCACACTAGGAATTTCTCCTGTATGGGTGCGTTTAATTAAACGGGGAATAGGTAGGTAATTGTTCCCGGTCTGGCTGTTTGTGTATGTGAGTTAGAATGTTTGTAAACGCACCCACGACACAGGAGAAATTCCTAGTGTGGGGATGAGATTAAAAAAAATAAAATTGCATGCAAACTCTTGCATGTCATGAACTGACATAGTTAAAATAACAAGATATAAGTGCGATAAGGCAGACACAAACAATAGGTATCTAAATATAAGTGGATATGCGACCGCGAATGATTCCGCGCCATTGGTGACGGTCAGCTGAGGGTTGTAATTTATAGCCGGTTGCCAACAAGCGATGGAATTTATGAGCTGCAGCTTAGCTTACACATGATTTCACTATTCACGCAGTTATTTATACTAAAATATTTAACAATATTAAAGATTTTACCCTTCAAAAAATTAAAATAAGAACATTTATCTAGAAAAACATGTATTTCTGTTATTGGTAAGATTGAATGAGCGAGAATTCTTCAATAATACAGGGTAGAATCCATTACTTCAGAACATGATACTGGATGAGTCAGCGTTGAAATGTTTAGTAGGCTTTTTTAAATTTACATATTTTGTTCTGATGGCTTTTATGACACTATAAAAAAAACATGAGAAAATCATCATTTCCATCAATTTCAGGATTATGAACAATAATGTAATTTTCTACACCTTTTCGTTACAAATCTTATTGGCTTTTTTGTTCAAATTTAAAAAAAAAAAACATGAGGAACAAACGTTGAAATTAGGAAAAGACGACGATAAATTTCACGCGGGGTCCAGAATCATGTACAGTCCAGAATCAATAGCTTGATTGTGCCCCAAGCTGTCAAATTGTCACAATTAAACATTAACCTACTCGTAATTCATTTGGTATAAAGTTGAAAAACTATCATAGAAAATGGACAGATTGGGGTAGCTTGATGTGCTGGCCTTTGTACTAAACTTATGGTTTCAGATTGTGCGTCAATGTTCCACTATGAACGTATATTAAAACGATTCTTTTTTATTTCTTCCAGTGAACCTTTATTTTGAATAACATGCAGTTTAAGTACACGTAAAAAAAAACAGAATAAGGAATCATAATCATCGTCTATTGATAAAATACCCTGTTTGGTATTCCTTTGTTGTTTTTTTGTCTGTTGTCCATAATATAATTTATACTATTATTGTTTTCCATAATCGTTCCCCCTCATAATATTGACTTGCATTGTAATTATTTATACTAATAACGTTTGTCATATTAACTTATAATATGTGGCAAATAAATTATGGCAAATACAAGTACGGTATATATTAGGTCTTTACCTATGAAATTGCCGTTCTGCAGTACTGGCCATTTCAAATCAAAATATTTTTTGTTTGGCTAAGAATTCTAATTTCAAATTAATTTTATTTTAAAAACATGGATTTTTTTTTCCAAAAGTAGTCATTTGTTTATTGATTAGTGTTACATTTTCATCGCATTTAAATCTTTTTCGTCATCATGGATACGTTAAAAAATCGAGTAATTATGGAATATGAGTACCGTCGTGGCAGCAACGCGGCACAAGCGGCACGCAACATCAACGACGTTTACGGAGCTAACACTACAAACCAACGCACTACCTGTTATTGGTTTGCTCGCTTCCGTTCTGGAAATTTCGACCTGAAAAATGAACCTCGCGGTCGTCCGAAGACTTTGGTCGACAATGACGAATTAAAGGCGATTGTGGAAGCTGATGATACACAATCTACGGCTGAATTAGCAGCAGCTTTCGACGTTAGCGTCAAAACAATATTGGTCCATTTGCGTCAAATTGGCAAGGTAAAAAAGCTTGACAAATGGGTGCCCCACGAACTCAATGATCGCCAGCGCGAAGTACGCGTCGAGACGTGCCTTGCACTGCTCAACAGACACACAAATGAAGGAATTTTGAACCGCATTGTTACCTGCGATGAAAAATGGATTCTGTTTGATAACCGCAAGCGCTCAGCAAGTTGGTTGGATCCTGGTTCAGCACCTAAACAATGCCCTAAACGAAAACTTACCCCAAGAAAAGTGATGGTCACTGTTTGGTGGTCTAGCGCCGGTGTGATTCAACACAGCTTCTTACCAAACGGGGTGAGCATTACTGCAGATGTGTACTGTGAAGAATTGAACACAATGATGGAGAAGCTGGCACATCTCCAACCAGCATTGGTCAATCGCTCGTCTCCGCTGCTCCTGCACGACAACGCGCGACCTCATACTGCACAGCAGACGGTCTCCAAGTTGCAAGAACTGGGGTTGGAAGCTCTCCGTCATCCGCCCTACTCACCAGACCTTGCGCCTACAGACTACTACTTTTTCCAGAATTTGGATAACTTCTTGGCGGGAAAAATATTCAATACCCGAGAGGCAGTACAAAATGCCTTTGAAGAATTTGTTGCCTCCCGTCCAGCTGATTTCTTTAAGAAGGGCATCAATAAACTGCCACTGCGTTGGCAAAGATGCATTGATTGCATGGGTGATTACTTCGATTAATACAAATAAAAAATACATGAAAAAAATTCATTTAAATTTTTTCATACAAAACGGCAATTTCATAGGTAAAGACCTATTAATTTTATTTTTCTTATTTGTTCAAGCCCGCCACACTATTCCTAAACCACTGCAACTCCTGAACACCAGAAGCAACAGTGGCGACCAGCAGAAAAGCGCCGAGACAATGAAGCCCGACGAGACCCGGAGAAAGGATTCAACAGTCTTGGATCCCGCAACGAAATTAATCAGAATAGAACAGTGGATGAGTTATAAAAATACATAATGTCCACTCTACGGTACATTAAATTATAGCAAACATTAGTAAAACCTTTACAAATACCAAGCGTAATATTGTAAAGCCTAACAAACTTTACACCGCCCGTTAGAAAAGCATCATAAATATCATTGCGGCAGTAACCACCACACATGAGCACATAGACTAGAATCCAATTATTTTCCAACATTATCGTGATTCTCGCCAAACCTCCGAATTGGCAGCTACCTACGGTTACATAGTCCATATATTAGGCAGCCCATGATCCCGGTGTGATAGTGACCCGGGCTCTGGTGCCCTCGGGACGTGAGTTCTAATCTGGGTAGTGCTCATGCATTATGCGTTGTATCAGACAAGGTTTCAGTACATTAAAAGCTTGTTATCTTGTATAAGAAACAGACGTTTCGATTGGTTTCTGAGTACTGGTTCGCTCTGATGGACTGATTGCAGTTGTGTGGTTTGGTCTACAGCGATCTTATGAATGTAGAGGTGTTTATTATGCGCCAGTTTTAGAAAATACTTATTCGTTGATTAGCTTCAGAGATAATTGACGAATAATCGAGTTTATGTTATATATTTATATTACGATATTACGTTGTTCAAAAAGGTCAGGTGCGTAGTACTCGCTACCAGCGTGCGTGTATGAACGTAAACGAAGTAAATGGAGTATGTAAGTATCGTACCAGGTGGCGTTCTGTAGTTTCTGCCTACCCCCTTGGGAAAAAGGCGTGAGTTTATGTATGTAATCGAGTCTAGTCTCGTGATACAGGCAGATTTTAAATTCTTTGTCCATCTTACAAAGGGTGACATTTATCTATAAATCTATAAAAAATAAATTATATGGAAGTGTCTGCTTGTAATGACAAAATAACAGCTTTTTACTAAATGTATATATCAAATAATTTACGGTAGGTGTACAAAAAAAATGTTCTTTTAAGTTTAAAAAAAAAATGTCGACTATTTGTATCTTTTATTTTAGAAAAAGAATTAGGATTCCACGCAAATTGTACTATATTTCACTCAACACGACGCCTGTATTCCTAGAAGGGTTAGGCAGATTTATATCTATAGTACGACCACATTTCGCCACAAATTGAGACATTCCAAATAACACTGCTCAACTCGGGAAATGATCTCAGGTCCTCGTGGTCTGTAGTAGTGCAAGCTACCTCGAAACCAACGAGGTAGGTCAATATGATATTAGAAACCCAGGTCAATACGACATTACTAATTGCCTTTTTACATATAATTTTCCGACTTTAAGCCCCTTAGTAAATTTTGTTTTGAAATATTGTTTCGCAAAAAAAACTATCAAACGTGTTTGACGTCCTGAAGTCCTCATCTCATCTCCTGAACTGCTACCGTTAAAAACACGTGTATTTTAATTAAAATGATAAAATGTACAACGCGGTAATACGGTCGCCATGACGGAGACGTGACCCCACATAATATGACACTACAACCCGTTGATAAGCCTCGAGAAGCTCAAATTCATAAGGGTAAGTAGCATACATAGTTGTTAAATAAGAGAATATGTAACTAAGTAAATAAACAAATAATGCTAGACAATCCACACAGCATCATGTAGCCCCAAGCTAAGCAGAGCTTGTGTTATGGGTACTAGATGACTGATGTACCTAATACAATACATTACATATATAGATATTTTTTCCTATACATATGAAATACCCAGAACACCAGGAACAGATCTTTGTAGATCGTACAAACATTTGTCCTAAAAAATCTCGATTTGTCGCGTTAAAGTCCGTCCTTCCTTACACAACAAAGAAATACAGTAAATCTACAATCAATCATGACAAAACTAAAATAAACTCTCGTCCTAACTGCGTGCCTTATCTCGAAAACATTTGTAGAATCCCTAAATAGTGCACAACTCTCTTCCATTTGGGTAAACATGCCATTATTTTGCTTAATAAAGTGAAAATTAGGTCGCTCTTGGTAAGGGGGGGGGGGGGGGGGGGGTGGTGGGGCTGCCGGGGAGGGGATAATGTCTGTGTCGGGATGATAATGAACCGATATTAACTGCTACTTGAGTGAGCTCTTACATTTTTATTCTGATGATCTGTTTAAGGGTAAGTTTTGATGTTGCGACTTTTTGGTGCGATTTGTCGCACACGAAAATTCTATCGGATTTAAATGTACCAATATTTTTTCGTACATGCATTCTCATCATCTAGATAGCCTTTTTCCAACTATGTCGTGGTTGGCTTCCAGTCTAACCGGATGCAGGTGAATACCAGTATTTTACATGTGGCGACTGCGAAAGTCTGGCCTCCACAGCCCAGCTACTGGGTAATACTAATTATGATGAAATTGGTAGTTATAATTTTGGGCTTCTGACTAATAGTAAGAACCATGAAAGCACCGGGACCAACGTTTTGACCTGGTTTCCGAGGTACAGAAGGATTAATCAAATCTACTTTTAAAGTAAAGTAAAAAAATGTACCATAACCAATAGACCATTAAAAAAGGCACTGAAAGTCAAACTTAGAAGTAAAACAAAAATAAATAAAAAAACTATTGCCTTTCCAAAAGGTAGTTGCGAATGGTTTTTTTTACATTTTTTTATTCACGTAGTTAGATTATTGTATGTATGGAAACTTAGTATAAAAACTACTGTACAATAATAGGTACAAATTATTACAAATTAAGCTTATCTTTCGAACTTATACGATAAAAATTCAAGCATCATATTGAAACATTAAAAGTTATTTATGGAGGATTATGGATGTGGTAACCTTATAAAATGTACAGATTATATCTTCACAATGAACTTTTGCTATTTCAAATATGAAACATTTTTCGTAAAAAAAGTCGCATCAGTGAGCAGCAGGGTTGTCGCGAGTCGTCGCCGACATTACCATGTTGTTGATATTTGCATACATTAGCCGACCATTGGAGCCAGCCCTAATAAAAACATAGCTTCTTGCCAACGTTACACAACCTCCCCCGGACCTTCGATATTTAATGTGAAAGTACAAGGATTCCAAATATTTATCTAGTTTAAATAAGACTTGGTTTTGAACTGTTTGTTTTTAGTTCAAAGTTTTACCTGGCTTACACAATAAATACGGGATTAGTTTTTAATATCTGTATGAATAGTGACGATACCCAATTAAAAAAAATGATAAAAAAAAACAATGCAAATTGCAAAATAAGTTTAGTTTTGAAAGTTGGTGTTCCTAGTCCATTTTTGTGTTTTAGACACTGATTTAAAAATTTGAAGTAATTTTGCATTTTGTACGTGCTTAGTATTAACACGAGTCGATTTTCTATACTAAGCAACGGTCTGTGGATGGGTGACCATCTACCGTGTACCAAGGTCCTCAGTGACTCGGAAGACACACTAAGCAGTTGATCAGACTGGCTATCGTACTTTTAGGTTCTGACCATCCATAACGGCTTTCAGATACCCAATGAACCCAACGCGAAAATACTCATAAAAAACTTATAGTATGGCATTATACAGATGATTTGAGAACTTCCCCTTTTTCCAGAAATCAATTTAATAAATAAATAAAAGGTTCGGGTCTATCTAGTGCTACGGCGTAGCCAAACCGTAGCCTCGTAGCCATTCGTAGCATGCATACAAAACTTAGGTTCCAAACGACTCGTTTACTTATTACTACAAAACCAATGATTTTGATAAAATCTCTTATTCCTTGTTCTAAAGATGGTTGACCAAAATTAAGACCGTTCACATAACATTTGAAAACAAAAAAAATGGTTTCGTTTTTTTTTGCAACACAAATAAAAAAACATGTTTATGTGTGTGTTATAAACTCGTAGTTCTGTTCTGCCAACTATAATTCATGGAGTCTTAGTGTTAACCGTCTGTTTAGTTAATCTGCGTAATCTTTAACATGAAGTTAAGCTGGTAATCCTTCCGCTTCTAATTATGTCGGCAGTAGGAAGATAACGAGTGGGTTGTGGCAGACATTTTGTATGAATCATATATAAGGTATGCCTTGTGGTTCCGTACTCACCGTTGGGACAGCGAGGTCTTGAGTTTGTTTCTATGTTAACTGCCGGATTTTATTTTTGTTATAGTGGGAATTTAGGATTTAGAAAATGCCGGGTCTTTCGTTCCACTTTCTGCCTAGATCATTGGACCTAGGATTCCTACTGGATAAGTCGTACAGAACAATGTGATCCAAAAGTACAAAGACCGAAGTGTTATTTTACAAGCTATTATTTACTTGCCATTTTAGTTAGTATTGGTGGGTTAATTTTTGAAACAGAATTTCAAACCAGTTATCCTCTACAGATTGAGCTGACATTTTGTACACGTTTGTTTTGTATCAAACTTGTTTTATAAAAGCCCAGATTCAAAGAGTAAAATACGAATAACTTTTGAATGGCTAAACCGATTTATATCAAACATAACTCACTCCCGACTAATTCACCTTTCAAACAAAAAAAAAACAAAATCAAAATCGTTTCCTCCGTTTGGGAGCTACGATGCCACATATACACACACACACACACACACATACACACACACATATACACACACTCACAGGCATGTCAAACTTATAACACCCTGTCGTCTTTACGTCGGGGGTTAAAAATAGATATTCGTATTTTTTTGACAGCATCTCAGACAGTTGACATTTTTAACAAACAAACTCACTGTCTCACCGCACCCATACAACATGCACTCTATAAATTACACAAAATATTTTGAGTACCGCATATTCTGGATTCCTGATTAACGCCCCAGTTTTATCGATCGTAAAAGCAGCAGAAATAATAAAAAATAAATATTTATTGTGGAACGGGTCGCGCTGGCAACATTAACAATGTTCTGTGCTAATTATAGTTTGCTTGTTTTACTTGTGATTTGTTTATGTGCGTGCGCATCTATGTTGCTACACTGGTGGCAGCATTTTGTTTTAACTTTAATAAGTCTCTTACTTCACCAAACTAATTTATAGTGGATTAAAAAAAAAACAGTTATGGGGACTGCCAACAGAAGTGCAAACCTAAAACTTTGAAATGTCAATTTGGCGCAACACGTCACCTTAACATGTCGGTGACGCGGTCGCATTAGCATGTCAATGACGCGAACCGCGTCTAAAGAAGTCGAAGACGCGTCTAAAGAAGTTTTCACTCCAGAGATTTTCATGATATCATTAAGTTAAAACGTTTGAATGTAAACTGGCCAGTATCTGTGTTTCTATTAACATCTTGTAAAAGAAACAAATGAAATGAAACAGTAGCTCTGCGCGTGTTTCTAAATTCAAATAAGACAGAAATGTCTATGCTTAGCAACATTTGACAGCGGAAATTTTTGCCTGTCAACGACTTGTCAAAAGTGAGTGTTAATTTCGGTAGTGACACACCACACTAGATGTGTCAACAAACCGAGCATTAGTCCAGGCAATATGTAACTAGAACTAGGGACTCACCTGAAAAAATAGGCAAAAACACACCCATTGGTAGTACTTGTAGATCTTCCTGTCGTTCATATCTTCCTTCCCCTTTTCACGGCTGTTCCCGATGCCCGGGTACGGCACCTCAACGCCCACCTTCTTGTTGAAGAAGCTCTTGAGCGTGTACGTGGAGTGGATCCAACAGTACGTGTTCAGCACATCCTCGGGGATGTCCTTCGTGTGTATGCAGTCGATAGGGTTGCCGACGTACTGCCGCGTCGTCACAATCAAGCTGAACGAGATCAGCAGGATCACGGTTATAGAGTAGTGCAACCGAAAAACCGGCGAGTCGATGTGTACATAGTTCACTTTAATGAGATTCTTCAATCCACGAAAAACGTCTAACATCTTAAACGTTTGACCTTATCGTCCGTGTGTCTGTGTTCACTAACATTATATATTGTTTCGAAGCACCAAGATTACACTATTATAACGTAAGGCACTATGTAGTTAGGCAGTGTGAATGTTCGCGCTCACTCATGTCCTCTCACGTGGGGATAACTTTTTTGGTATTTTGATGAACTTGAGCAGTGACAGCGCTTGGCTCATGTTTTCTTCGTTTCATGGTACGGCTGGTCAGTGCGCGCGCGCCGCCATGCCGGCACTCGCTGTAGTCATCCAGTCTAGTTAGCGATGACGCCGAGGCTGCGTAACTCTTAGGAAATTAATCTCCGAGAAATTAACGTAAACTAGATTATCAGGTCAGATGTTCTAGTACAAATTTATGAGTTCACACGTCGTCGATTCGCCGGAGCACCGCGCACCCGTGTGTACGATAAACTAATCGGTGTAGGAAACTGATGAAAAATATTTAAATTATGATCCTAAATAGTAGGTACTGTTAGTGTATTCCCTACGGCTTAATTTATGCGTCGCTATGACTCACCCGTGGAGTGCAGAGGGCGCTGGGAGCTCTGAGGAGTGACTAACCGCAATATTGTGATTACAGTAGCATAAACTAGCTCGACACCTGATGTGAGTTATATAAGCATTAAGATATTTATTAGCGTTGGAAATACGCGAAGTAAACTCGCGCTGAATGCAATCGCTCCGGACTTTCAGTGAGATGGTCTCGGCGTGATAGTTTTACGTGTTCTACAAATACCCTCATTGTGTGATATTTTAAATAACAATGACAATCTATTGGAGAGCATCGCGCGCTTCTGAGAAGTCTATTTCCCGAGCTGGGACGATTTATGGGCCAGAGCTGGTTCAAGGCCTGCTTTGTCACAAGCGTTCCACACGGTGCTGTTTCTGTTAAATAGTGCTAATATTTACACGTTAGATTTTAAGAGCTCCTTTGAAATATTATATTTAGTAGCCATTGTTTGAGATGATTCAGATCTTGTCTCACGGCCGCTTGGCTTTTAACCGGCCGGACATTAACGATGACAAGTATTTCCTAATATTTTGCCGCAAAGAAGCGGATGATGATGTTGTTTTCTATTTCGAGGGCAAATTCTCAAGAAATTATTCGTGTTACTAATTCTCTTTGGTGTGAGTTTACATTTAAATACAGTAGAGACAGCATATTCGAACTGTTCTGTTTTTTTGCCGCCATTTTATCAAGCATAAACAATTGGAATCGGGTAGTCAGAAGCAGGTTATTCTGACAACCAGTCTTACGAAAGGGATCTGTAATGGGCTGTCGCTCTATGGAAAATACTGGTATTAAGCTGCGAACGTATTGACTGGATGCCGACCCCATAATCCTTTGGAAGTGAATCAAACAATCTCTTCTATTCTATTTCTTAACATCGCAAACAAAGCCGAAGTCAACTATTCTGCCAATGTTAAAGTTAAATGAGAAATCAATCGGACATTCAAAAAAGTTTTCACACTAAATGTCAGTTTGACATTAAAATGCGCGCGAAATACCATACGCCATTACATTCACGACTTTAAATCGTTCCAAGCCGCTTATAAGCCGTATGTTTTACGATGGCTTTGTTTCAGATTATAATATTCATTACACTGAAAGTAATATTCAAAAAAAGAACAAAGCATAACATGTTGGGTGCACTTAAAGCTTCCAGAGCACATCAAAGGATTAGAGAGCGCAGTTTAAGAGCAATTTATCAATTTGTAACGAATTCTACAGCTTATCTATTCTATTATGGTAACATCACATATTGTGTTTCCAATTTAATAAGTACTAGCTTGGAAATCCGTGAATTGAAATGATTTTTTTGTCCGCAAACCTAATTCTTTTTATGAAATAAAAGTAGCATCATTTACTACTTATGTCAAAATAGGTCCAGCAGTTTCGGAGATTACCCGGAACAAAGAGACAGTTTTTTTTTTGTTACGACAATGACTACCATGTACTTTCATTATGCATTTATTAAAACGCTGATATTTTGACTTTACAAACAGGCACTTATTTTTTTTGTCGATGACGTAACTATGTAAAAAAAAAGCAATAAAATTGCACAGCACGGTTATACGGTACACAGCTTACTTATTGACATTAGAAAGAAACTTAGAAAGTACATAATGAATTGAAAAAATCACAACGTCACTTTACTGGATAGGCGAGGTCTCACGATATTTTTATTGACTAAGTTTATCTTAGACATCGGTGAAGGGAAACATCGTGACGAAACCTGGATTTACACGTAATATACTCGTAAGTCTGAAATCGCGAACCCACCTTGAGCAAGCGTGGTGATTAATGCTCGTGCCTTCTCTATATGAGATGAGGCTTTTGCCCTGCAGGGAGAGGGCAAAAGCCTCTTCTCATAAAATCAAAATCAAAATCAAAATTCATTATCAAAATCAAAATTCATTTATTCAAATTAGGCTGAGAATCAGCACTTTTTGAACGTCAAAGACGGAGGAAGGCTAAGGAATAGGCTGGTATTTTTATTGTTTAACATTGTAGAATATAAAGGTATTAATATTACGTATTAGATCGAATGATTCTGTTGAGTTGTAATACCTATTAATATTTACGTGAAGCGAAGATTGGGATCCCGTATAAAGAATATTTTGCTCACGGAAGAGTGTTAGATTTGGCATAGTTAAACTTTAAATTGAGAAGGAGTGCAGAAAGCTGAAAAGACCGATTTTAGACCACTAGTATTTATTAATAGTTTTCTTAATTAACACTCGAAAATCCCGGCAGACGATACATGTACTGTTTGTAAAGTAAAATCTAGAAACAGTATCGATGTTATTTGCACCTTTTGCAGCCTGCAACCACACGTAGCTGAGACGTGTTTGGCTTACAAGTCAGTAGTGCTAGTCTCTCGGAACACTTTTTACTTAACCTGTCTATCTATCTAGTTGAAAAAGCATACTACAGTATTATAGATTTTTAAAATGATTACGAATTTAACAAAAATGTACTGGCATTTAAAAAAAATGTAATATGATTTATAGAGATTTAAGTAAATAATTTATAGTGTGAATTAATAATGTTTTTGGCTTTGTTTGTTTTAATACCTGTATATTTGTATACCAAAAAGGCCGAACATGACGGATCTCTTTTGTTTATGAACACCCTGCATGCTTTGTATGTTCATGTTTCTACAAATAGTTGTCTTGTATTGTTTCATGCTTGAAAGTAATTGTGCCGAAGTAAGGATACACAAATTGGTATGCTACCTACGCAATATACTTTTACAACAAAAGCATTTTGTTTTCTCGTTGGTTGGATGCAAGCGCTACTGCTGAGCATGAGGTCTTGGGTTCGATTCGCGGGTCGTGCAAAGTGTTATTGGGGTTTTCCATATGGGATATCGGAGAAGCAACCCGGAGTCTAGAAGTGTGCCTCCTATAACATGGGACTTAAATATGACTGGCTAATAGGACACGTAAATCAAAAAAGACGATGATATAGTGCGTTGCAATTTGGCGTGACGTCACGCCGTGTTATACTTCTTACTTAAAAGTGACGTCACAAGCACCTTCTCCTGAACTTTGATGTGTTATATCTTTGTCACTTCTTGTTGCATTGAGGAAACAAAAAATACGTTTCCAATATTTTTTAGAAAATCTAATTGACGGACCAAATAGACTTATTATATTTATACCTTGGACTCATCCCTATTGTGGGTTTACTATAGGTACGCCTCTACCTAAACATTCAAGGGTTATGTTACTTTTTGTTTAAAATCCACAACGGAGCATGACTTCTATTTCTGATCAATGAATGTGAACAATATTTCGTAGCTGTCGATTTTTGAACCATAATATTTCAATTATATTACTCAAAACTATTAAATATATTATTTTCGCGAATCTCACACATATGAGTACAGATGGCAGGCAATCATTCAAAATCAAATTAATTATGATCGTTAAAATAATTTTACAGTTAGCAGACGGATATAATTACTATGATTTATCGATTACGCACTAATCTGACCGATAAAATAATATTACCATAATAAACAATAGCAGCGACATACTATTTGTCAAAATTAAGCGGTCGAAATCTGGCAATCTTGTAGGGTTGCCAGTTTTTTTTTTGCAATCGTAATTTATGTATCTCACGCCGCCGCATCCTTAGTTGTTTGGCAAAGAGAAAGCTGCCAAGTGTTACAAATGTGCTTAAATATTTCGTATTCCTGAATTTGGTAGCATTTTTAGCATTAGCTGGGGAATGTAGTAGGTATACTGTCTGCACAAAATGGGTGTTCTTTAATCCTTACACAATTTCTACCAGTCTACTTTTACCTAACTACTTTTCAAAAAGTTGAATTTTCTCCTTGATCAACAGAAGTTAACATAAAAAAAATCACGCCTTTTACCATAGAGGTGGGCAGTAAGTACACACTACACTTGCTTCGTTTACGTTCATACATCTGGTCATTATTGGTCACACACGCACGCTTTTAAAGTCAGAAGAACAGAAGACGACACACAGAACTTAATGGATTGTTTATTTCACAATGTTGGTACAGTGAAATCGTCATTGTTTAAGTATATGACCTGTAACCAGTCCACGTGGTACTCACTGATGCGCGACACTGCACCCAATATCATGGCTTTGTGTTGCAACATTCCTATGGGTCATGCACCGAACAATGGACGAAACTATGGGATCAATTGTACTTACAAGTTAAGTGGTTGTTACGGTACATTGTTACCGACAGTTATTAACATCTGATAAAGCCAGACTATGGCCTTCAATAAATCGCTCCCATTTTGTTTGAGAGCTTGCTGCTATATCTATCAAAGAGTTAATGCCATCGGCTGAAATATATTGAATTAATATTTCGATTTCTTAGTTCATGTGTACTTTCTAAGTCAATTTCATACATCATTGACATCGCTCAAAGAAAACATCGTGTTATAACCGAGACTTATTTATCTGCGTAGCCTTTTCCCAACTTCCAGTCTAGCAGGATGCAGCAGAATACCATGATTTTCAAAGGTGCAGTAGCTTATCTGAGCTCTACAAGCCAAAAAGTCAATTCAAGGCAGCTCAGTAACGCTGAGCAGCACGATACCCCTTGATAAGACTGGCTGTCAGATTTTCGGGCTTCTGATTACCCGTAAAAAACTGGCAAAGATCTACAAATGACGGCCGGATCAACGGCTTAACGTGCTTTCCGAGTCACGGAGGAGTCTCGATATGTAATTGTAATTACTATAAGTCTAACGCCTTCAGCGAGCGTGGTAATAATGATCGTGTATTTTCTGTATGAGAAGAGGCCTTTGACCTACAGTAACAGGCTTGTACTATTATTATTGTATGTAATTTATCTTTGAAGATAATGAGAAGCTGTTTAAATATCGAAAAGATTCTTGATCACCTGGCAATCGAGTAGATCTAAATCAAATTTACAAAGAGTCAAGTAATGACTCAAAAGATTGATTTTAGAATTCAATGGCCTCCAGCGAAGAAGTAAAAACGATTTAACTATGTAAGCTGATACGTGCCTAATAAAAAATGACTAAATTTTACGCTGTGGCAGCCCTAACCAGTCAGTTAACGATCTCCTTAATTTACGGCAGTCTTCAAAAGGAACGTCCGCCTCTCATCCGCTCACTAACATATATTTTTTTAATTTTCCTCTGTCATAGTTTGCGTTCTTCGTATATAACATGTCATCACGCCTATATTCTCCAAAGGGTTAGGCACAGTTGTACATATAGTACATTTCGCCAGGTATGTTTTAAGTTCCACGTAGTAAGCGACGAGCCTATTGCCATCTATACGGCACATATCCAACTCGAACTAAATACA
Organism: Phlogophora meticulosa; assembly: GCA_905147745.2. Lineage (NCBI taxonomy): Eukaryota > Metazoa > Arthropoda > Insecta > Lepidoptera > Noctuidae > Phlogophora > Phlogophora meticulosa. Next base: position 18,113,589 of record LR990519.1, read on the forward strand.
AACTCCAGGCTAAGAAATTCCAGATGGATAAACCCAATAACACTTTGGCCTACCTGGGAATCGTGCCCAGGACCTCATACTTAGGAGCCACCAAGCCCTGTCTTGTGCTTACCTACAAGACAGGGCTTGGTGGCTCCTATATACGAAGAGAATATCTCGTTAGTCTAGTGCTTACTAGACTAACGAGGCAGTCTCTTCGTATATTTTCGTGTATAATCGATTTCAGGTCAAGGACGTACGGAAACGGGGCAGGAAACATAGACGCGGGCGCATACGTTTAGTTGTAATGCGTTCGGGAAGTTTCGTAAATGTTCGGCTGTTATGTCATCTGTTACGTGATTTGTTTTAATGCTGGAGATCTTATTGTGGTTTATCTACCCGGATATGTCTAACAATTATTTTATTAAATTATTTTATCAAAATAACAATTTCTGTTCATGATAACAATTTTGGACAGTGTTCAGGTATTCTTTATGTGTGTTTTTTTTTAAATACTGTATTTAAATGGCATCTTAAATGACTTTAAAATTTCAGTAGTAATAATATTGAATAAAAATCTTTGCAGAAACCTTCTTAAAAAGCTTCTTAAATACCGTTTTTTTAATATAACATCGTCGTTAGTCAGAGATGTACTCTATAATACCCACCTACCATACACACCCATATTATAATACACCCACATTTCAGCAGTAATGTTTAATTCCCATGTAATAGGGGGCAAGCCTATTACCAGCAACCGAGGACAAATCCAGACTCCGGGCCACTACTGAGAACTTTCCAGATGGAAAACTCAATAACACATTACCCGACCGGAGAATCAAACCCAGAAACTCATGCTCTGAAGTAGGGCTTCTGACCACTAGACCAACGCAACACTATTTCATTATACATTAAATCAATGTACTGCGTATCCAGTAATTAAGACTTTTACCCTAATAATAACATTAAAGAAGAAAAGTTGTAACTATTGTACATTTGTTTCTGCCATCCACAGACTACACCGGAAAAGGAAGTCGGAGCAAAAAGGTTGAATAAGATCAGTTAATTAGTGAGACTTCACATTTTCATCTGGGGAGACAAAAGATTGCCTTATCTACTTAACAATGATTTAATATGGGATATTTTACATTTGGTATTTTTGAAGGAAGTGAAACTTACAGTATAAAAATATCGGCAAGGAGTGACTCGGATTTGTAGTGCAAAGGTTCTGTAACTTAGTCGCAAAATAGTTATTCCATTTTCAATGTTTAATTTAAATAAAAAAGAACTGTTATAGTTCGAGACATTGTTTCACAATTCTTTCTATTGCAATATAGTTGAGTAAGCATATTCAAAACTATCCGATATTCTAAGACAATAGCATTAGAAGTTGCAAAAATAAGCATCTGTCACAAAGTCTCAGCACCATACCAAAAGGTTCCTTCAAAACCATTTTGGTGAGGAACCCTAAAAATCCGATAGCCTATCGAACCAATGTTTAACGTATTGGTTTTTTGATAGAATTGTTTAGTAGAAGTAGCTATACGTACCTACCTACTTACTTATTCAAATTACATGATAATATAACTTACATTCACAAAAAACAGATTTAACAAGTTTTATATAGAAAGTTTAAATGAGCTTTGGTAGAAACACAATGCAATACAATCTAAGCAGATGATGGTGAACAGATTTCATCAGTACACAATATGAAAAACTCTCAAACTAGGTATAAACCTGTATCTTGAAAAATAAATAGAAATACGAGTTAAGTTGAAATTAATTGTGTTATGCAGTTGGAGTTTTGGACTTGTTACACTAGGAAGTGGTGAAGGGTGGGCGTTTTGGGGGACTGTCTCATGTAAACCTTTTGACATTCAAAAAGTGCTGATTCTCAGCCTAATTTGAATAAATGAATTTTGATTTTGATTTTTGATTTTGATTTTTGCTCTGACCAAATAAATTCATAAATTCATAGAACGTTTACGTTTTTAGAGAAAATAGACTCTTATCTTGTCTGAGATGTAGTCTAGCTACATCTGTAGGCGGCAATAATTTAAACTCCTCCTGCATAATTGTTGAACATTAGCGTAAAATTTATTTTTATTATAATTTATTAGAAAAAGGGGAAAATAAACAATCAACCCAATTCGTGTTAACGTTAAGTTTTATTTCAATCAACTGAAACGTTTATAACTTGTTAGTTTCGGTTTGAGATTTAGGTGTTTCGTTATTTATTGCCTAGGAGCCCATTATAACGCACTCTGTCTTCAGAAGATTCACGTATAGAACGGCTTAGGATACTACGAAATAATACGGGATTGGACTACTACAAAAATATTACAAAACAGTTATCTCATTTTATTTCACCATCATCTGCCCAGCCTTTTCCCAACTATGTTGGGGTCGGCTTCCAGTCTAACCGGATCCAGCTGAATTCCAGTATTTTACATGGAGCGACTGCCTATCAGACCTCCACAACCCAGTTACTGGGCAACACGATACCCCATGGTAAGACTGGTTGTCAGACTTTCGGGTTTCTGACTACCCGTAACGACTGTCAAAGATCTACAAATGACAGCCGGGACCAACGGCTTAACGTGCTTTCCGAGGCACGGAGGAGTCTCGATATGTTATGACGGTCACCCATCCACAGACTGACCTCGGCAAGCGTAGCTTAACCTTCGATCAACCCGTGCGGCTGTTTATATTTATCCACGAACTCCTCATCTCATTTTATTTCATATCAACATTAAAGTATTTGTATTTTTTTATACAAGGTTTAACGTGCTTTGTCATCGAAACCAAACGTGTGTGTAAAATTTCAGATCAATCGGTTGGGGATAACTGGTTTAAAATTCAGATGCAATATTTGACCTAAACATACTAACCAACATGGCAAGTTTAATAAAAGTATTTGGGGGGTTTTTCTATCCTTGTCGCGCAAATTAGTCGTTTTTAGTATAAAACTATGGCGGTCACACAGATGATATCCGTTTTATGTAGCGCTGTCTCTGTCTACCGAGTGATTTGGTACTTTAATAGATCTGGGAATCGAACCCAAGATCTCGTGCTCAGCAGTAGCGCTTGCAACAAATGGCGAAACAGGAACAAAGGGGTAATTGAAAACTAGTCAAGAAATTCTTGAATAATACCTAATTACCTCTAATTCAATTGTCTAGCAATGCCACAAGCTTGATACAGCAAATGTTGACCTTCCATAACGTATTTAGTACTTGCTCGTGTGACAACGTTGGCAGCGCACGCGCAGCCATTTATACGCGTATTATTCATTCACAAGCTCCCCGTATATTTAGTGTTACGTACTTCATACCTACTCGGTGGCACGTGGGTGTGAACGAGACGCGTGTACGATTTATATCGTGCGTTTGTCAAATCATCGTGCGTACGCGCCGATTTACAGATAAAAGAATAGCGGGATGCGCGTTATATGGGATGCATGGCGGAGTTATTTATTTGGAGCATTTATTTTATTAGGTTAAGCTTATTATGAGTGTCGTGAATCACGACAGTTTCAATTCATATGCGTGTGTACTTATTTCTAGGTTTATCTTGGTCATCACTGACATCGGTGAAGGAGAACAGTGTGGGGATACTTTGACGTACAATTGATATTAGTCTGAAATGACCAAACTGGGCTAGCAGCTGCTTTGAATGAGAATAGGCCATTGCCCTACGTGGAACAGTAGCAGGACGGTATTATTAGTATGAGAGGTTTTATCAAGTACCGTACTTAAATCTCAATAGTCACTTAGATGACTCAGATATCATTGTACGTGTCGTTGCTTTATGGGGACCCGGAGTGGTCTCTTAAGAGGTAATGGGGCCCCTTCTATGTGCTGATCACCAGGGTGGTTTTACTGAGGTAATAATCCCACACTCCCTAGTCTTTTCCCCAAAAGTCCAGACGCCTTTTGAAGGTTACCCCCCGTGTACAAAAAAAGGGTGTCGTTGCTTTATTTAATATGTACAAAACACTAACATAATGATACGTAGATGTGAACTACACTTTGTGTGTGTGTGCCCAGTTGTTGGCAACAGGCTCTTCCCCTATAACATGTGACTGAAACATAACTGGCGAAATGTGGGTGTACTCTAGGTACACCTCTACTAAACCCTTCATGGAATACAGGCGTGATATAATATTAGATGTTAACTATGCGAAAACTTTGGTTTGAGCCGCTCAATGATAAAGATTAGTAAAGTATTGTGACGTCATTGCTACTATACCTTTGTATTGTATTGTATTGTTAGACGGGCCGATTTCTGCAACTCCACGACGTAGCGCGTACTATACCTTTCGTTATAATGTATTTAAAAAAAAAAACAAGTTATTTCTCCATTCATCTTTATGAAGTCAAAAACTAACGAAAACATATTTCAAACCAAATAAATATAACTACATTAAACAAGACAGAACTGCCAACACGGTATATTAAACAAATTCTTCTCCAAAACTTCATAGACGGCAGTCTATCACGAAACAAAGGGTTTTTAAACTGCAATCCAAAGAGCCATAATAACTCACGAAACAACCATACATGGAGGTAATAATTTAACGTTATTGTATCGCCGTAAAAAGGAAAGCTGCGTACATTTCATACGTCCGGTGTCGACGACATCACAAGTGAAACTTAAATAAAAATCTTTGGTGGCGTTCGATTTTTGAAAAGTTGGTCGTTGGTTTTCCGATAGTCTTTGGTACTCCTAATATAAATTTGACAGGTAATTTTGAAAACGTTCGAAAGAATAAAAAATATTTAGGACTATTGATAAAGCTCTATACCTAAAGTAAAAGTACATAAAAAAGATTCCTGGAAAGCGGTACCTATTTCCAATTCCTTATATGTAATTAAATAAATGCCTGAGCCTGTGTTTCATCTTTCCTTCTTTCTCTTATTTTTAGTACTAAGAATGTAGATTAATTAGCAAGAAGTACAAACAAATTCAGCGTATTTAATGATTACTAACGTTTATTATTTACCGATAGCAAAAACAATAACAGCTTCTAAAACAAACTCCTCAGTTAGCGGCCAGTTTTGAATTGCTCGCAAATAGCTCGGAGCGGTACAAACATTGCTCCCGGTCGAGTCTTTGCACTTTCCGTTTATTTACGTCCGTATGCAGCTCAAACGGCAGATAAAAGTGCTCGTTGCTATTATTTTGATGTTTATGGCGCGTTTCCATTGTTTATAACGATAACGGACGGGTTTTAAATAATTTATATGAGGGTATTTTTTGTACATGAACGTTTTATTTCGGGATTTCTGCTTGGTATTGAATTTAAACGGTGTTCTGACGTGGTTGGGATAAAAATTAAACGTTTTGAAAAAGGAATCTTAGATTACCATACATGCGTGTATCTTTTGTAAAACCTTAATGTATTTAAGTCAAATGCTCAGTCGTTGAAACTCCTTCTCATCTCTTTCTCCGTATAAACTTTAAGAATGCCAAATCTCACACTTATCTGTGGACGCCATATTCTTAAAAAGGGATACGTAGTTTTCGCTTGACGTATTTCCTTAATTAATTTATTTATTAGGATAACGCATGTGAACTCAAAACGAAAATTTTAAATGAAGTATCGTATTGCTCCTCGTGACTCCTCATATCCTGGTAACGTTTAAAGCAGTACCTACTCTTTAAATTAGCCTTTATTTTTATACCGAGCATAGACAGTTTTTTTAAGCACATTATTTGAATATTGAACGTATAACAAAGTAAAAATATCAACATAGGAGTGACTGCACATTTGTTACGCATTCTGTCAGTCAGACTACAGATGTGAGTGACATGAAAATTGTACAATATGTTTTAAATGTCAGTTACTCGAATATTTTTTTGACAAATGGAGCAGATAGGCAGCTACTGTTTCAGTGTGTACGTTCTTTTACTTGCTCATTCTGATAGATGTGTACTCTGATGGACCATTCAAAGGTACATTTTTATGAGACAAGACAGTGGTTGGCGATTGTGACTACAGCAGCCAGGAATAATAACAGAGTAGTTAGTGGTGGGTTCGATAATCCTGTGTTAATCTAGGCTTCCACTTTTTATTTTCTTTCTTGATTTTTTTTTAGAAAATACTTTGAAATTACTGTCCCTATTCTTCTGACGGTTTTCTCTAGGATTAAGCAGCTTCAATTTACTTTGCAACCATTTCGAATATTATATTTGTTGGCAACAGAAATCAAATATTTTGCCGACCGGTAAGTGATTCTTAAATAAAACGCATCTGCACCAACGGATGTAACTCATCCACATTTTAAATTTCGAATCAGGCTGCGCTCTTTCGAAATTTAAAAAAATAAACATAATCATAGACTAAACGGGGTTATTTTTCTGGCGCCATTATGCTCAATAAAACAATTTTATTTGATGTTACATCCGGAAATCTTTGTAATACTCATTGAAATGCTACTCTTTACATTTTATAATATTTTACAACTTCCTTTTTGTGAGCGATTAAAGTTTTATTAACTGTCTTCGTGTAAGTGTTATAACGGTAATGTTTTGATGTGTATACAGTTGATGCGAGATCAAAACAGTTGTTAATGATTTCAATTACTATCTTTGATAGTTGAAAGTCGTTGTGGGAAGTAGATTGCGACATTTTTTTGCTATAATTCACTGCAAATTATGTGGAGTATGTGTGGGTCGTTTCCTGTGCGAAAAGATGTGATTTTAACTTCAAAGCTGTATTAAAATCGGTGCATTATTCATAGATATCGTTAGTCATATCAACACGTTTATTTCCTAAATTACCTACTGGCTGGAAATATTCCCTGAAGACCGCTGAGTATCTCGCTTGCAACATGGCAGCCAGTAAATACAGATAAAACAATATATTAATGAATATAATATCCTTACTCCCACAAGGGATAATCAACTGAGTTTTTATAATATCCGTGTGTGTGATAAACGAGTCACTTTTGTAATAACGAATTAATTTCAAACTTTTGTTCAACATTTAAAAGGTTTATGTGATAAATTGAAACATATTTTTGTAAACATGCTTTCTCTTTTACGAAATTAATTTTCACAATTCTCAGGTTCGAGTGTGTTTCTAATACTATCATTTTCATATGTAAAGTTATATTTATGAAGCAAAACATGTTTGTTCTACAATTGTACCTTACTATTCTGTATACCATGTTTTGTGCAAATAAATGATATTCTGTTCTATATTTGTCAGTCGTTACGAGTAGTCAGAAACCTGAAAGTCTTACAACCAGTCTTACCAGTGTTGTGCAGTAGTTGGGTTGTGGAGGTAAATATGTACATCATGTAAATTAAAACAAGTATCCAGCTGCATCCGGAGACTTGAAACCTACCCAAACATGGTAGAGAAAAAGTAAGGTGGATGGTGTATTCCTAATTACGATTCAGACAACTGTGAAGGGGTGTGTGTCGTGTGTTAGATTCCCGCACGGAGCAAATATTTGTATGGCCTACAGGTAGTTGTTCCGGGTCTCGATGTTTTGAGTATATGAGTTTGAATATTTGCAAATGCACCCATGATACAGGAGAAATCCCTAGAGGGGCGCAACGTTTTTTTTTTAAAGAAAATAAAAATGAAAAAGAAAATTAAATTTAAAAAAGAAACAAATAAGAAAGCGTCGTAAGGAAACCTGGACTTAAGATTAATCAATCTAAGTTTAACATCGCCAAACTGCTTTGAGCAAGGTTAGTACTCTTCTCTATATAAGAAGAGGTCCTTGTCCTGCATTGGGTCAGTAACAGGCGGGTATTACAATATGAACTCAATCAATATTACCGTCTATCAATGGGCACGCGCATCGCGTATAAATATTTATTATATTGCTTGCAGATCGTCTGATCGTCATACACTACATGGTCTGCCTTCATATTCGAAAGGTGTTTCTGCTTTGGCAGAGCTATAACATAGTTTTAGTCTTAATGGTGTTTAAAGTGATAGCTATAAATAGTACATTGAAATATTGGGGATTCTCTTGGGAAACGTTGTAAAAACCACTTAATATCTGGGACCTACCCACCAGTGTCGAGGGGTTATTTTCGTAAGAGGGGATGCCAACAGAAATACTATGAGTAATCTTATAAGGTTTTTTGATGTGAAACATCTATAGGCGCCGGTAAAACTGGTTGGCGATACAAATGAAAATAATTTGAAAAAACATTTTTTTTCATTTCATTTTGATATCGATGCCCAACACGTTGGTAAAGCTTTGCCAACTAATTGATGTGAAATATCTATGCGCGGATAAAACCTATTGTTGGTGATTGTTGGCGACTTTTTCATTAAGCCATATTTAGTTTCTGTCGGAATCTGTTCTTTTATGCATATTACTTATGCAAAATAATTTCGATGTTTCAGATCTAGCAGGCGTGACGGCTCACAATTTTTTTTTCTAGTTTGGGATGGGTATGCTCTAGTCTAAGTCAGGTGACATAAACAAAGTCGAAGTAGGATTGACCTTACCCAGAAGAAGCCTGTTCACTCTAACTTTGAAAGCAAAAGTGTGATAACTGCATTGGATGCCTAAGAAGAATGTCAATCTTTAAGAATTAGGTCAAGGACAACATTTATAAATCAATCCTCTCTCTTTTGATGCGATCTTTATAGTCAGTAGTATTTTACGACGCGTCGATCGGGGGCCGGCAGTAATATAGTGATAGTTAGATAATTACAGAAACAAAATGGCCGCTTGTAAAGATGACAGAGACAAATTGTACAAACAGGCACGTTTTTTTTTTAAACAAAATCTATTTAGTTTGTGGCAGCTGAATATATATAAGTGTGCTAAATCTTAACACAATTTGTGAGAACATGGTAGTTTCTAAATAACGATTGAAAAAAAGAGATTTGAACTAACCTATTACCTTAATCCAGAATAGGTTAGGTTAGACACAGGTGTACTTTCAGTACACCCGCATTTTGCCACTTATGTTTTAAAGTTATCACGATTCGCTCGCCACCTTTTATATGGGTTAAAAGGTGACGAGCCAATCGTGATCAACAGGGCACAAATCCAGATTGCGGTCTACTACTGAGAAATTACAGATGAAAAAACCCAATGACAGTTTGCCTGACCCGGGAATCGAACCCAGAACCACATATTCATTGGTAACGTTTGCGTATAACTAGACCAACAAGGCAGTTTATTAACCTTTTGACCGTCATAGTATCGAATACATGGCAAGTGACCGCATGCCCTGTACGCCAACGTCACAAATACGTGACATAAAATACGGTACACATTAGGTACTCTTTTACGAAATAATCAATTAAATCATTAGTTTCGTGTGTGTTTATTTATATATCTTAAAAGCTGAAGCATTGCATGAAACAAATTAAAATACACCACGGATATTGATAAATACATGATAACAAAAAAAAAAAAACTGAAAAGGGCTTGGCGCGTGCGTTTATGCTCTGGCGGTCAAAAGGTTAAAACAAGACTTTACCCCGTATCGGTGTTACCGCCTGTCAGTCCGTAATTAAGACGAGTGCCGATGCCAAGCTGTTCAATGATGAGCGACAGTTGACAGCAGCACTCGCAGCATCTCTAGCCGCAGCCTGTCAGTCAGCGATCAATCAGTAGTTGGATATCGGCACAGCTGAAAATCGGCCTCTGTTCTAGACTGACATGGATTGTCTGAGTATTCTTACCAAGATGTTACAGGCGTACATAATTACAATCGCTCTAAAAAGTTGTGTTATTGTGGCGGTCCTCGTCTCGTATACCGCGTATTTTGATGATGCTTAACGTGTTCCTGGGTATCAATCCTGGATTGGACGTGTCTACTGATGAATGGAAGACGATAATGTTAGATCGTTTGCGGTTCTGTGAGAATGTGAGAAGGCGGAATGGTAGGATTACCGTAATTTAGTTTATCATTAATTATTTATTTCATGTACAGAGGCCAGCACATCAAGCTACCCCAATGTGTCAAATTTCTTTGACAGTTTTTCAACTTTATCGCAAAAGAAATAAGGTTCATGTTCAATGGGAAAATTTGACAATTTGGGGTAGCTTGATGTGCTGGCGTCTGTACTCACATCTTACAATACAACTGATTTAAGTCCGTGACATCTCACATCTTCAGGTCCAGTTGAAAACTAGCGTCAGACACTAGTACTCTGTCGTTTTTGCTGAGCTGGACCCATTTGGCGCAGCCGTAAGGCACTAATTTTAAATTTATTATTTTCATTACTTCTGTCATTATGTACTTTTTTGTTTTGTATGTTTAGAATTGTCATCGTGTGCCTCAGCCTGTGTTCAATAAATGATTTTTCTGTCTCTTCCTTACCTAGTTTAATAGCTAATTTGGTGAACATACATATATATATCATCATCATTTCATCATTTCAGCCGAAAGACGTCCACTGCTGGACAAAGGCCTCCCCCAAGGATTTCCACAATGACCGGTCCTGCGCCTTCCGCATCCATGCCCTTCCCGCGACTTTCACCAGGTCGTCGTCATCATATATATATATAATAATAGATAATTTAATACGTTATAAAACCTCAATATGGAGACGAGACTGCCTGTTTCAAAGGCATACTAAGCTTTTGAGTTATCAATATTCAACAGCGAACAGCAACACTAAATAATTACTAGACAAATCTTTAGCGAATAATTGAAATGTCGATTTGACTCATAAAACTAAATATGCCGTTTCCATGTTCACCGATTGGCACACTTCACACATACATACACATATACATTCATAAATGTAACATTTGACTATAATAAATCGAATATTTATTTACAAACAAAAAAGATTAAAGCAGTTTACAATTCACAAAATAAACAAGGTTAACGTCCAAGCTTAAAAGCTAGACTCCTTGACTCACAGACTGAAATAATTTAAAAATGATAGTGTTACCACAAAAGAAATAAATACAGAAGGCGGGCTACGTACAACGAGTCTCAAGGACTGGTGCGCACAGGGACGACGTACTGTGATCTAAAGACAATCTATAAAAGTATTAGAAGTCGCGAGTGTGCTTGATTTCTCTGTCGATGTACGCGTGTACATGTGTGCGTACGATCTCAGTCATCGTATGGACCCGACCTTCTGCTGCTATCTAATCTGTGGTGTATAGGGGACGGGCGTCAGGCGCGGCTAACGGCAGCTAAAATAAAATTTAATGTGTATAAGTATCGAGCCAATCCTGGATCGTTTCCAGACGCAGTCATCCGATATGATCGACAGGTTTTCAACTGACCGAGGTGACCGTTATCAGGAAATGTTACCGTTTTGGACGAGTTTTGGTACGAAGTATACCGACTGCTGCAGCAGAGATTCCGCTATATTGATACACACCATCTTTGTGAAAACTCAGAATGGTTTTTGCATTATGTTTATTTGATAATAGCTTTGCGCCGATTTCACTCGCTCCTGAGAGTCGTAGTGTGTTGTTAAATAACCTATAAACTACACCTATTTACCCTAATTACCTTTAATTGGATTCAAAATCAGACTGGTTAGTGATTAATCTTTTGAATTGATTATAAATTTCAAATTTTGTCGAAATTTCACTTGCTTGTATTTTGACGAATTTATATTTTAATTTAAGATATTTTTATTTTTTCTTAATAATTTCTATGTCAATTGGCAAAACATAGCGCACTACATAATTGTTGAACATCTTGTATATAATTGTCACCTATGTTTACGAATAAATGATTCTGATTCTGATTCTGCTACGAGTAGTTCCGGAGGTCAGTGCGTTCAAAACAAAAACAAACTTTTTAACTTAAGATATTACGTAAAAAAAATATTATATTTTTGGTAAAATGGGTGTTCCTGTCAACACTTTCTACACAAACACATACGCAGGTATAGAAATTGATGGTTAGAATGCTGTTGGTGACAGGAGTCGTGCACTCACCGCACTTTCAGAGCCACAGTTTCTTGTAGAGGCTACTGCCGGCTCTAGATGGTGGTGGCGCGGCGTTACCGAGTTCCGTTTTCCCCCAAAAAATAATACAACGTAAACTGTGCACTGTACACCAGCCACCCATCTTGCATTTATAAAGCATCCTGAAGACTAATTAAGACAACAATGCCAGGCATCTGCAGTTGCGAGTGATTCACAGGAGTATTTCCACATTAGCACGTGCCTCTTCCGTTCTTCGGCGGTGAGTAACGGACTCCTGTTCGCGATGCCATCCCAGACTTACGAGTATTTTTGGAGAATTAATCAGACGACTAAGAGCCAATAAATTGAGGCTAAATATATAAAAACACATGCCCTCGAAGTGGTTAATACGAAATGATTTTACTTTGGACGGCCATGTCGTAAAAGGGCCAAAGATTTCCAAAGTTAACATTAATTACAGATTAAAAGCTTGAAAAATGGCCTCAAAATAATTTGTTTCAGTTAAAACAACTAGTGTGACAAAACGACAATATTTATGTGACAACTTGTCATAATTACCTGGACCATCACTAATTGTGTACTGACGTCAACAATCAAAGAAACGACTGGGAAAAGGTTTCCAAAATTAAAAACAAACTGCTGTAATTTGTTTAGATTTCCAGCCAAATTATGTCGAAATCAACGCCATTTACTAAGAAAAATCATCATAATTAATGACTGACGATTGACAAATCCTATCGAGATATTCAGAGCATAATTATAACGAAAACAAATAGCCAAACATGCAATTAATTACAAAGAAATGGACATAAAATATTGCTTTTACTTGTGGTCAGTGAATAACTGACAATTCAACAATATTAATGTGACAATATCACCACAATTACACACAAATTGTCAGAATGGTGTCATGTCCAGCACAATATATGAGTCGGACCAGAAAAACTGACTCACCCATAATTGACTACAATAAATTGCTTTACACCAATATAATGATCTACATAATATCTCGAGGAAGCGTCTCACTTATAAACAATACGAAGGAAGGTAATAATGATTCATGGCATGATGATGGATAAGTTCTTAGTCATGCTGCAGTCTAAATAGGTCAAGATTTCCCTGAAGTACGTGAGGATCTTAACATTATAATTTGAAGTGTTCATGATGCATCAGCAGTGACGTGTCTAAGAGTTCTAGAGTTACCATTGCATGAGATGGAAAACATTTATTGGAAATGGACGAGTTTGCTCTTCGAGTGTTCTTGTGCCAAGCACTCACTTCATCTTAATGCGAGGATGATGAGTGATGGTGATGTTTTAGGCTAGCCTTTGTGCTAAAGTGGACCTTGCCGGAAAACTTTAAATATAGAAAATGATAAAGGACTCATCCAACATCGAGATTTTACTTACTTCAAAGAAGTGTGAAAATATCTCGTGTGTCTTTTATTTTGCAAGCGAGTATACGTTAACACGATCACGGAAATGCAGCTTGGCGACATGCTTTTTGAACCCTCTAGTTAGTTGAATTTAAGCTCTCAGCCTGTGTGATCAAATAATAATCAGACAATCAATTTAGTTACGATCGACCACTATCGCCAGTGGTGCGAAGGCTCATCAGGCTACATGTCTTCTGATGATATTTTTTTATTTGTATTTTGTTTCAATATAACTTCACATAATTTATACCAATTCAATTTAATTCATTATTTATTTGCATTAGTTCATCTTAATTCAATTTAATTTATTTTTGGTCAAGACATTTTCTTTTTAAATGCTGATAACTGCTACTAACTCATTCTTAAAATAATTAATTTGTTGCTAACAAAATATGGAAATCAAATAAATATTACAAAAAAAAGTTATAAAAAACACTTTTTTTTTTATTCCTTTCCCATTTTAAACCTAAGTCCTGTGAAGGGCTCGTGGCTACATATTAACAGCCGCTCGCATTGATCGAACGTTAGGCTACGCTCCCCGAAGTCAGCCCGTGGATGGGTGACCATCCATGACATATCGAGACCCCTCTGTGCCTCGGATAGCACGTTAAACATAGGTATCGACTGTTATTCGTAGATTTTTGACAGTCTAAACGGGTGGTCAGAACCCTGAAAGTCTGGTCATCAGTCTCATCCAGGACTATCGTGTTAGACCTTAGATAGACAGTCGCTCCATAGACTATTCTGGTATTCAGCTTCCTGTTAGACTGAAAGCCAACGCTAATCGTAAGGAACAGGCTAGGTAGATGATGGTGTACCTATTCTAAGCCCTGTGTCCAAAGAGCTTTAGAGCTTAAGAGTCCAAACATACGCAACCGCCAATACATAACTGGTTACATTTTTACGATTTCCCATTGTTTATCTAGACAATGACAGTGAGGTGTGCAATCGATAAGGTGTTAGTCGTAAGACGCACTCGTAAGGCATCGTCGGCATTACACGGAAGACGTCCGGTACACACATAAGTAATGTGTAATGCACGCCCATATCCGCGCGGCAACCGGACCCGGGGACTACCTAAGTACAGTGAAGTTTGTATGCCAAAGAGAACCTTATGGAATACAGGCTGGAAGAATATTAGTTCTGGCTGGTTTGAAACGCTCAATCAAATTTGGAATGGTTTAAAATTAGAACGTGCAATTGTTAAGGGCAGGGCAGATTTTTTTTTAGAGATGCGAATTTTTATACGTACGCTAAATAAATGTAGTTGAATCATTGGAACCCTATCATTTATAGTAGGCAGTAAGCTCTTGCCCCGGTCCTATGAGGCAGTGCTCAACAAAAATCTGCCTTACAGTACCTACTCACATAACAATAATAGGAGAAGATATGTTTCAAACAACAAGACACAATAGAGGCAATTCCCGTATTTCGAAGCTTTCTAATCTGTCAAAAATACGGCTAATTTACCTACATTTTTGATAAGTTCTTGACATTGATTGTCGCTGAAATGAGATTGCGACTAGGTTTTGAACGTTTTTAATCAATTACGTGACATGCCCTTAAGAAATATTTTTGAAATTCGAACAGTGTCAACATGCAATTGTGAATCTACGATGGTTTACTTTCTAAAGACAAATGAGTTCCCTTTTGATTTGTGTCCTCGTTTGATCGAAATAACAAAAACAGTTAAGTATTTTACATTATTCTCTACTCGAACAAAACCATCAAAAGCACAGATACCTAATTACCCGAGTATTTCGGTTAATAAAGTGAAGACAGTCATAATGACTAGTACAAAACTATCAAATAAACAGTTGAAGTGCGTAAGGAAAAATGGCCGCGGTTAACACACATGTTTATTTAAATCTCGACGACTGACATTGTAAAGTAATTCGGTTCCTAGCTGGAGTATGTCGAGGAGTTCAATGATGAAGGTCATCAGTCTAAAGCTGGGTATCCACTATGCTCGCACACTTTTGGTGGCCGTTTTTAACCACAAAGCAGATGTGCGGAGCATAGTTCATGGGTGGACCTAGTGAGTGCCCAGCTTAACATCGTGTTTATATCTCGGGGTAGATAGTACTTATGGGCTGAGGTTTGACTGTTTGAAGTTCGTTTACGAGTGTGTAGTACGCCATGGTATTACATATTAGAGTATAAATATAAGCATATTGATTCTGGTCGTGATAATAAACAGATAATGTTTCACAAAGCAACTGGGTTCTAAATTATTTGGATTTACTTTAAGAAGTGTTCTGAAGGTACAGTGTACCGTAAGCGTTAGAGAGAATCTCATCACCCACGGAGCTCTTTGAAATGTAATCCATACTTTAATCTTATAAATGGAAAAGTGTGTGTCTGTTTGTCCGTCTTTCACGCCTAAACCACTGAACAGATTTCGATAAAATTTTGAACATAGGCTACTTTTTTATCAACAAACCACGTGCCACGTGCGGAAGCTAGTATCTACCTACACTCACGCCCTAGCCCATGGGGGAAGGTAGAAACTACTGAAAATCATCTACCCCTAACGATGCTTATATCCTCTTTTTATTATACATACACGACGAGAATATGTTCATACATACACGACGAGTGCGATAGTGCGAGTACTACGCACCTGACCTTTCTGAAGAACATCACTAATAAGGTCAGTGTATGTCCCTCTAGGGAGTTCTCTACCAGCGTTTAAACTTACATCTGCTTTATAAACTTCTTTTATTAGACGCCTTTCATTCGTCATGTAATCGTGACCAAAACATTTAAGCAATCTTCATTTTTATGTCAAAATCAAAAAGTTAAAACTTGCTAATACCTTTATATAGTTACTTCTAACAATAATATTCTATTATTTATTCAATAACATACTCTATCCGCCATTTCAATAACTTCAGTTAACTAACTAAGAACTTACATCAACAAAACCCAAGCCAGTTATTTCAACAACTAGGGTAACACCAAGAGTTTAACGAACTGCAATCCCGGGGATTTTAACTCACGTATATCTGTCAGAAATCTGTTAATATCTAGCAACACTGGCATAGATACGGCGTGTGATCTGATGCCAACTGGCGGGCAATCGATCAGCAATCGACTCAGTACAATGCACGCTCCACGAATTGATACGAATCGCGAAATGCTGAGCGGTGACGTCACAGTTTATGATAAGTGTTCGCAAATAGTGGGCTGTGACGTCAAACGGGTTTGCGGAGACTAGGTTTAGGTTTATGTGATAACATCTGTTCAATTGATGTGTAGCCGGGGTTATCATAAACACGTATTACTGGTCAGTTATAGCGCTGCTTATGACCTACCGTAGCAGTTTATTTCATGATGTTTTGAAAGGGAAATCTTAATCTACGTTATACTTATTTGAATGAAACATAACATAACAACACGCCTGTAATCGCTGAAGGGTTAGGCAGAGGTATAATACACCCATATTTCGCCAATTATGTTTACGTCAGACTCACTCGCCCTCACAGAGAGGAGGATAGGCTGATTATGCTTATACTATACTCGGTAATGTAGGCTGCATCAACTTGGGTACATGTAGTGTGGAAGGGACATGGACACAAAATCTGATACCATTCGGGTTCAGTACAATATGGTTCTGGACCCTCCAGCGTTAAAATTTATCGTCGGTTTTCCTAATTTCTACGTAATCGTAACTTCTATCTAAATTAAATGAGATTTCTGAAAAAAGTGATTTTTCTAATTTTTTATTAAATGTGTCTTTGAAATGGTGGTCTCATGATTTATACAGTAAAAAGAAAAATAGAATAACAAGTAAAAATAAGGAAATATCGATGAAAAATTTAAACGCTGGGGGGTCCAGGATAATCTGCAGATCTTCCAGTATCAGTGTACCTAACAGCGACAAGGGAATTTTATATATGAGATAAATTAAAATTAATGTCAAACATTCGTACTAGGGTCTAGGTCTACTAGGTCTTGGTCCCTTCCACCCTATATCATGCAACCCTGTATCACACGGAATGTTGCTCAACGTACTTAGTAGTTACAAAAATAACCACGCCAGCAAATATTTACGTAGCCAACGAATAAGGAACACATTCGCCAGTTTACTACAAATAGAACGGTACAGTTCCACGAGACAGATGTATCTACCTCCCGATGAAATAGTAAGTACAAGTAGACTTGTGATAGATTCGGGTGATCAGCAGCCAATGAATCGATGACTGAGAAATTATTGACTAATTATCACGAGACGGTGTCTACTGGCTGCACAGTGTGATCACAATAATATACATATGTATATGTAGGAGATAATAAGATTAATGAAATCGCAGTATGAGCTGCTTGAAGGGGTTACAAGCTTATTTTTTTTTTTTAATTGCGGCAATCCTGAAATCAATATTAATATGGCATTAAGCATATAACACAGAATCAACAATAATGAAATAAAAGATGCGAGAGGAGAGCGGAGTTCTAAGTTTAGTTATACAACTATGCACGTATGTCTTCCGTGGCGAATATTTTATTACTCTTTATTTTCTATTTTTTTTTTAAGTTTGACGTCATCTTTTTATTTAAAAGAATACCAGGTTTTAATAAGTATCAGGAAATAAGTACTGTAAAGGTCGTATGCAATAGCGGAACTTATTGAAAACGGGCTGGTTTCAATCACTTAAGATATAAAAGAGAAAATTAACAAAAAATAAAAGAAAACTGATAACAAAAGAGAAAATAATAGAGAAAATTGATGAGAATATAGAAGGTGTTACTGGCCAATTTGATGTACTCGTATCGTGCGAATGTAAAGACATACTGATATTAAACTCGTATAATTCAGCTGAGATTTAATTATTTGTAGAATTAAGCTCCCGATTTAGAAATCAAGTTACAACAGTAGCAGATAAAAAGCGGTGCCGCTTTAGTAAAAAAAAGTATAGTTCATAGCCAAATGCTTGTAACTAAACCTGCCTACTAATAGCCATCTAAGGCGCCATAAAAACATGTCAGAACCACCGGCTGTAGACAACTACAACAGTCTACTACAAACTACAAAGAACCCAACGACAATAAATAAACATCATATCACCAAAAGTAACCAAAAGGCCATAGTTGTCAAATATCATCAATCATACGTATTGACGCAGCCAGGATCGCCCGCGTTGCGTACGCGCCGCTCGAATTAGATCACAAGTGGGTTAATACCCGCAGTTTTTAACCCACGAACCAGACATAGTGTTATGTTATGTACCTACATTGTGGCAGACTAACCAGGTGGTTTCACTAAAATACCTTTAAATGTTAATGGTAAAAGATTAAGTGGTGGAGGCGAAACAAAAGATGAAGAATAAAAGATTTTGACGAGATACAGTTTGAGTCAAAGCACAGGCAAATGTAGAAACAAACAAACGATCGGGCGTAAAGCGGCTTGTTGGAGCACTTTACTTTACCGTGTGCAAATTATTCTTTGATTTTGTAACGTTCTTAGCAAGGCGTTATTGGGCAAAAGAATTTACTTTAGAATATATGCAGCAAACGACACTAGCTTACTATTACCAATACATCTGTAAACATAATTTGTTAAATTTAAATGGAGGAGTCTTGGTGACCTGAAATACAGGCCTTGAGCCTAGTTTAGGCACCAGTCTCTCACAGTATAATGCCCCTCCTATATATCACCGTAGAAATAAGGCTAGCAATTAAGAATAATATTGTGGAAAAAATAAACTATTAATTTATTTTTATTTTATTATTAAATTGTTTTATATAAACAATTTTAAACTCATCGAGCAAGTAAGTATATTTTAAACTAGTTAGGTCGGTGTTTCCCTATCTGACTACACTGAGACAAACTCAGAGGTCACAGTGTCTTGTAACGTCCAGACTTTATCTTGGTCAGATCATGTGAGGACCATGCAGATTAGTGTCAGAGACGGGATTTATTTATTTACCCGTTTTTTTTACCGTTTTATGAATTTTTCCTGTATCTTGGGTGCATTTGTAAACATTTAAACTCACATACACAAACTGCGGCACAACTATCTGCAGGCCATGAAAATATTTGTTCCGTGTGGGGATCGAACCCGCCACACTCAGCTCAGCAGCCAATTGCTCAGCCACTGCGCCAACCGTGTCGTCTGATGTGAGTGGATTTGTCGAGACAGTGGATACAGTCAGTAATCGTAGAGCTCGACTCGGAGTAAACAAAACATAGTTTTTAAAAACACCCAAAAGCACCATAACACGTTCAGAAATAGACTTCCGCGGGAAGAGTCTCATAATCTGCCCCAACGCTTCTAATCGCGAACGAAATTATAATTAAAAAAAAACTACAATATTCTGTTGTAATGAGGTATAAATCTCCACAAACCTCTGTGGTGGAACACCGCCGGATACATGAATGTCGAGGCTTAAGCTACAACTGTTTGTGTGGATCGTTACAACTCGTGAAATATGCTCTTTTGCTCGTAATTACATATCTTTTCATCTGCCCACGCCCGCGACAAAATGTTCGACGGATGAAGCAATGGAGGAAGATGGGATGGTACAGTTGGTAAATGAGGAATAGAGTTCTCGTACTTTACCTCTCGCAATTATAGTGGTGTTGCCTCAATAGTGCAGCGGTCTTTTACCTCGTAAGGCATTAAGATACCGCCACATGAACCACAGTTGCGTATGCACTGCTAGCATAGCTTCAAGTTCTTCAACCTATCAGACAGACGTGTTGCTGGGGAGTTTGTTCCGCCACTTCTTCTTCCCAGAAAAAACACTAGGAAGTGGTGAAGGGTGGGCGTTTTGGGTGACTGTCTTATGTCTTAGTTTTGACGTTCAAAAAGTGCTGATTCTCAGCCTAATTTGAATAAATGAATTTTGATTTTGACTGACCACGTCTGAACTATTTTTCGTCGATAATGATCTTTTGCATCTCAAAATATCGCACACACAACTACCAAGCCGTGTAAATGGCGTAGTTCTTTTTCACCTGCATAATAAACTTTCTGTAATTTGAACATTTACATAAGAATTAGTTGTAGTCAAGACAACAGCGAGTCTGGTCGACTGTCCTCACTAAACTAGGTTAAGAGTAGAGATGGGCCGACGATGACTTTGGCCGATTGGCCGACTGTTCGGTTGTAAAAACACCGATTAACTGGCCAAAGTGATTATTGCTTTTCCACAATAAATAATAAACTATTAAGTACGTTCTGTATTCCGAGATTTTGAAGCTCATTTAGTTATATTTGACTTTATTTGCATTTAATTTATTGACTATCTATAGAATTGTTCCTATTCCTATGTTATATTAAAATCTGTTACTCTGTAAGGCTGATTCTAAACTTAAATAAAGTGATATTATAGATTACGATATATGAGTAAATTAGTCACCGCTTATTGCTAACTAGCTTTTGCCCGTGGCTTCGCTCGCGTTAGGAAGTGGGGGGTTCGAAAGAGACAAAAAGTAGCCTATGTCACTCTCTATCCCTTAAACTATCTCCACTTAAAATATCACGTCAATTCATCGCTCCGTTTTGCCGTGAAAGATGGACAAACAGACACACACACTTTCCCATTTGTAATATTAAGTATGGATTAATCGCCGACCACAAATATGTCCGGATAGTCGGCTTTCACGAATAGTTAGAACATCTCTAGTTACGAGTTATTAGTGTATTGACGAGTTTCATTGTTTTGGCTCTAGTACCACTCTACATACTGATGTTGGCCAAATCGCAGTTGGATTTTCAACTCTCGGCCAACATTCATTAACAGATAACAGTGGTATGAATGAAATGTATCAATTGAATAGAGTACTTACGTAGAAGCGCGGGAAAGTGGATAATTGTTTACGCAATGACCAAAAGATTAATGATATTACTTTTAATTAAGAATCTTAGCATTTTCTATTAGCCGATATTATCTTTATTGATCCGTTAACCGCATATGTCGGATTTTTTAACAATAACTTTCTTGACCCGAGTCGTATTTATACGACAAAATGTTTGTCCAATTTGATTACTTTGTTTTACTTTAGATTCTATCTGAAAATATCTTACTTCAGGCAAAACGATAATTAATGTACTGTTAATAACTATTGTATGCCCTATGGGCGGGACATGGCTGATCTCAACTTAATTATTTTAGACCTATCGTACGTACCTACCTACGATCCACAATAAAGATATTGATTAATTGGTGTATAAGCTAGGCGCTAGGGGCTTAACAAGAGATATAAAATCAGGCGGGTAAAGCTTGCTGATGCCATGATTTCACTGTGTCAAAATTTCGTTTACTCTCCAATAGATGAATTCACCAGATCATCTTACACAAAGACTTACTTAGCAGCATACAAAATGTTAAAACTTAACCTCATCGAGAGCACACACTCAAAATAATCTTGTCGATCACAGAGAAAGACGTAGAAAGCTTATAATTTTTTAACCTCCCATTATTGTGGGCGCACTAGTACGCCGACCCATCTGAATAATGTAATCCTATCATCTCTGTTGTACCGGCAACGTTCGCGTTCGCCTTTTCAGTGTTTTATAGCATATTTTTTTATTATCGAAGTAGTGGTATCTGCATTGGAGTTTTAGTGCAAATCGAATCTGGAACTTTTGGTGGTGTGGTTATTTGTCGATTTTGAATATGGAAATAAAGGTGCGGCACCTTTGTTTCTATTAACTTACATTTTTCTTCCACGGTATGTAGGTACCTTAGTTTTGCTAAGGTGAGTAAAGACTTCAAGGAGTATGGACGTGGGAAGATCAACAAAAGTTATCTGTAGTTTTTTTGTAGATGAGATAGATATGTCTAGACAATATATCTCAAGATATATTCGTATATTTTATTATGAAAATTCTTGCGATACGATGTGTCGCGTTGTCCCTTAGTGCCTATATGGAGAACTTTTGAATTTAAAGGGTAGTGTCCTTAAAAATTCTGTTTGGTCCGAAAATTGGATTACTCAAAAATACTGGACACGTATTTTTTCTTTTGTCACGTAAACCAAAAAGACGACGATATTATAGTGCGATGAAATTACGCGTGACGTCACGCACTTTTATGTTCTTTACATCACGTAGTGGACAGATAACGTAGATTTAAATTTGTCGCGTCTATTCAATTTCATCATGTACATAGAGAATGTGTTTTGACAGCTATCAAAACAGTAGTAAATAGTTGGTCAGTGAGTAATGCATTAAATGCTGGAAGCGCGTCGGTTTACGTTACGATCGCAGCCGATGCAGCTGGGAAATGTAGACCAAATCACACGTTTCATAGAATCGGTAAAATGCTATTAAAATGTGTGATTCCATCGAGAAAAGTCAGGAAGTTTACCATAACACATAACATGTCTATGTTCTCGGAAGGGTAAGGCAAGGAAATCTATACTGTTGTTGTTACCAAACTCCTCCAAAACGGCTGGACCGATTTGTATGAAATTTTGTGTGCTTAATGGGTAGGTCTAAGAATCGGCCAACATCTATTTTTCATACCCCTAAATGATAAGGGTGGTCCACCCCGAACAATTCTTATGGCAAAACAAAGTTTGCTGGGTCAACTAGTATGTTTATAAAAATACACCACCCGTACGTTTGTGGTCGCTTAACTCAAAAATTAGACAATGGATTGACTTGAAATTTTGACAGGTTGTTGCCTATCTATCCAAGAGTACATGAGTACATAATTACATGCGTTGTATCCCGGAGTACCCACGGAATTAAGAGATTTCAAGTGTTTCACGAATTAGAGATACGACAATTGAAAAAAAAATACTGAGACACGGCAAAGCGTGGTCGAGTTAGGTATCGTTAACGATGCTTAATATAATAAAGTTGAAGAGTTTGTTTCTTTGAACATGCAAAACTCAGGAACTATCAGTTTCGTTTGATCAATTCCTTTCGCATTCGATATCCCAAGTCTAGAGAAGGCTGTGGGCTGATGTTACGCTACGATCCTAAGGAGCTGGAAACCACGGAGTACAACTAGCTACATATACAAAGCACCTCTTAGGTTGGCGTTGCGTCGTTTTTAGAAATAGTAGGCGATTCAAATGTGTTCCATAGATTGCCTTAAATATTGTAATTATGGCCTTTTTCTATTTTTAAACACGAGTCATCTAAAGATAGATAGCCTTAAATGTTTCAAAGTTATTTTAAAAGCCTGTTGTTGTAGTTCGGCCAAAAATCTTCTAAATACAGAACCACCGACGCTAAATATTGGCGGTGAGACCTAATGACATCATTTCCACACCTAATTGATACCGCGATCATTGACTCCGTCCATTATGGCAACCCTGATTGTGTTTTTTACAAATTATACATATATTTATCAATAACAAATATCTTGATTTTGTTTTTTGCTTCGAAAACTCATAAGCTTCGTGGCAATTAGAGACCTTTAAAAGGAGATCAGACCAATCGTGGCACTTAACGAACTCTAAAAGTGGTATAAGACAGGAACACTGGCCAATAATGGAACTTAGAGGGATTTAAAAAGGAGATTGTACAGGAGGCAAGACCAGTCGTGAGATTTGGAGAGCTTTAATATGGAGATCAGATCAATCGTGGCACTCAACGAACTCTAAAAGTGGGATAGGACAGGACATCAGTCACCTATCGTGGCGAATGAGAGCTTCAAATAAATTATTGAACAGGAGTAGAACCAGTCGAGTCACTTTCATAGCTATACAAGGGAGATCAGACCAATTGTGGCATTTAGGGAACTTTTTAAAAGAGACTGGACCAATCGTCGTTAAATTAAGAGAAAGGAAGAGCTTCTTCTTCAGAGTAATAACTGCAATTTATATTATAACTAGCTGGCTCGGCGAACTTCGTACCGCCTCAAAAGATAACATGCAATAAAAAAAAATTGAGGTCAATAATCGAAATAAAAACTGTCCTATCTTTTAAGTTTGATCAAAACACACACTGTGTGCAAAATTTTATTAAAATCGGTTCAGTAGTTTAGGAGTCCATAGCGGACAAACAACGTGACACGCTATTTATATATATATTAAGATAATATAGTTGCTGCTAATATATACTATGGAAATAGCTGCAATATAGTAATTAAATACAAAAACCAAACTGCTTCTTACTGAACACAAGTACAATAAATTGTGAAACTAATAGAAGTATCCCTCGCACAGGTTCACCTATGTTTACACGTTTAAATAAATTATCCCGACTCGTAAAGCATCGCGTTCCATTCTAAAAGAATTCATCATGTTCAATGTAAACTGACCCATATACACGAACATCCACGTTTACTCAGATAGCTACACAACGATACAATCCAATATTTAGAAACATTAAATGTTGTAAAAGGGAAAATAAATATTATTGTCAGAACTGCGCAAGTTGCTGCTTGTAGTAACTGCGCTTGTAGTTATAAAACAAATTTTGTTTCTTTTCAAGGAGGTTTCTTGCTGATTTGTAAACTCTTCCAGTGACCAGAGGGCTGGCTGGCTTGGATGCCAGTGGTGAAGGGCGTTTTAAAAGTGTTGATTCTTAGTCTATTGTTTTGTATGGTTTGACAGGCCGATATCCGCAACTCTACTACTCCGTATTTTGCTTAAGATTCTCAGCCTAATTTGAAAATATCACTTTGACGGGCCCAGTGGATTCAAAATCAACATAATGTTTCTAGTAATGTCTTCCGGGCACGTTTACCGATGACAGTAATGCGAGGAGTACCTACTTGTATTCTTTTTTATTTCGTGCTGTTATTCGTGCCTATGTTAGTTTTAACATAAAAAAATAGTTGTAGGTCCATCAAAATTGTTTTAGAACTGTACTTGTAGGTAACAGATCAGACTCGATCGTTAATTTTTATAAAACAAATGTTTGAAAAATGATGAACTATAAAATTGTTACATCGACGGATCCACGCGAGTTTTTGAATTCAAAGGAAAATCATAAAGTAGCTTGTAAAGTCTAAATTGGTATGATCTATCACAACATTTATTTATTTGAAGATACGTGAACAAATATACAAGATCTTTATTTAAAACTAAACTCGTATAGACCAGAGGTGTAGTCTGCGAATATTGAAGTAGGTAATCATTTCTGAGCATTATTAGGAGTGAGTGGTAGCAATATTTGGGAAGTACGCATGATTTTCGAACAGCGCATGTTTATAGAATAAGTCTTTAACCTCAGATCTTTCAGAACTATGGTGGTCTGTGAAACCTTTTTCCTGAGTGTTAAACAGATTCAAACAGAGTTCGGGTGCCTTCACATCTGGCTCATTGTAATCTTTCGACGAACGTAAACACAGCGTAGGCAAAAACGCCAAACGGTAAGACGTGATTGTACGTCGATGCGACGTCAAATCGACTCGGGAAAGACGGGTAGTGTGGAGACACGCTAATTTTGAATCATTTCTTTTACTAAGTACTTATTTTTTTAATCCAAAAAACATCTATACATAATGAAACAGGTATAACATCATCATCATCCTTTCCCAACCGTGTCGGTGTGCGCTTCCAGTCTGACCGGATGCAGCTGAATATCAGTGTTTTCCGTTTTACATGGAGCAAACAACAGGCATTACATGCAACTGCAAAACACACAGTTTTGAAACCTCGTAAATCTGAAAGTCTCTTAAAAGACTTCGAAGACAGGTTGGTAGAAGCAGGGAAATCCTGCCCAGGTGGAAACTAATAGCTGCCGCTAGCTTGGTGTGCAGTGAGGTGCTACTCCACCAACGATGGGACACTAACTGATAACAAGTCCTGTGTGTCCTGAGACCTGCTACCGATGGTGTCAAGCTCGTGTCTAATTTCTGGGCCAACTCTGTATAGATTGCCATTACACGCTAAGAAGATTGCTCTGCACATCAAATTTCGTACGTAAGTACAACCTACACTACTTTAGAAGTTTTTAATGCAATGAATTGCATTAAAAACTAGCCTATATCTTATTCCTAAAATTTCTAAAGTATTTAATAATCGTGGAACTATGTCAGGGAAATATATCGATTGTGAAACTTTGTACGGTGCAGTACAAAACGGGACATGAAAAATAAACAAGTGACGGTGGGACACGCGACGATGAGCCAAAACGATGTGGTCTGCGAGCCGAGAAATTCTGTAATGGATAGTTTATGCTTCTTCCTTTATTAAGAGGTTAAAGTTGCGCAGTGGCCGTACTGAGGTTATGTCAGTTGGGTTGATGCGCATAACCGTATATATCCAGTAAATAATTGTTTACTAAGAATGAAGAAGAATGGTGGAATTGGTTAATAGATTTTCACTATTCAGGGTTGGGTTAAAGATACCATTATCAAAGATATCAGTAATAAGCACGTTCTCTGAGGCAAATCAACATGTTTTCTTTCTTTGTTCTTCCTAGACACTCGTACTCTGGGTAACTGAGCGGTTAGACATTCGTAGAAATCATATTCAATAATCAGTTCATGACCGAACGTTGTGTAAATCTTTAGTAAATCCTATGTCCAACAGTGGATGTCTTTCAGCTAAAATGATGATGAATTAGTCTATTTAATAATAAACAGACTGTTTATTTTTTAAATACTTGTGGTAGATGAAGTCTGAATTCGGAAAACAACCTATCTATCTACCTATCTTGTCTGCACGGTTGGCGCAGTGACTGAGCAATTGACTGCTGCGCTACGTGTCGTGGGTTCGATTTCCACACGGAACAAATATTTGTATGGCCTACAGGTAGTTGTTCCGGGTCTGGCTGTCTGTGTATGTCAGTTTGAATGTTTGTAAACGTACCCATGATACAGGAGACATTCCTATTATGGGGCAACGATTGTTTTTAAACCAAAACAGAATATAAGTATCTATCTTACCTATCTATATTACACTTCTTTATCTTGCTTGCAATCGTTGCTATTGTTATCTACAAAGACACCGAAAAAGTGCCCCTTCCCTCGGAACTGAACCTAACTCAACGAATCTTCACCAGCCACACCTAACCTAAATTCGTTTAATTCTCCACATTTAATTCTCAACGCACAACGAATGCCAAGTTCGTAACAGAAATAATTATTTTAGACAAATAAACATTCGGCTAGCACAAACGTTAACCTGGCAGAGGTAATTACTATGCCGTGTTACCTATATTTACATTTATTTATTCGACGGGGGCTATTCTCCGCACGTTAGCAAGTATGGCGCGTAAAAATGGGTGTTGCTAGTTTTAAAAATAGTATAATAGTGATGGATATATACTTTTCGATGAGATTGCACGGTGGGGAATAAATGTGTTTGTGGTTGCAACACTGCCACTGATTTGTTGGTTTTATTTGTAATTTGTAAATATTTGAGCGTACGTGTGATTTTGAAAATAAATAAGGTTGTTAATTGGTTTATTTTAATCAGAAGGTCGAACACTCAAGAATTTTACTATGGTTTGTGCATCGTCATGAGGCAAATAGATCTACATACGGAAGGGGTAGTTTAGAAGCGCTTAAACTATAGTGCTCCGGGTAAGTTTAATAACTTAAGTTAAATAACATGAAAGTGTTTGAGAAATTCAACCCGTAAAGACACTATCAAAAGATATTATGTCTTCTTCGCACACAATTATTTTCTAAATTCTTCGCCTTATTTAAATTATGTCAAAAAGCTTCCTACAAAATTCACTTTATTAATATTACCAAATAACAGTTCAAAATTGATTGATAAATGACTGTCATATATCTCGACAAATAAAACAGTTCACTTCCAACTACTAAACACTTAACTAATGGTAGCCATTTAAAAAACATGAATGCCAAAGTTGTGTGTGACAAGATTAATAAAACTTAATGTGTCGCGAGAATACAGTTAAATCTATCTCCATTCAGCCCACTATTTTAAAGACTCATAAATACTTTGACACTTAAAAGGGTTATTTTCTTTTAGATGGTAGCAGCACAGCCGTTTCAAAAATGGAAGAAGAAACATATTTATGGCCAGTTCGGAGTGAGAAAAAAATACGTTTGACAGTTTTGTGATGATACAAAAGATGTCATGTTGAACGAATGAATGAGTGAGCGATAAACATCGTTCAAAAGGGGCCAATGGATGGTGTGTTTTGAGTGGAAAGGGATTCGTATACGAAAATATTCGAGGAATGAGTGAAAACTGCTGGTAAGTAATAGATAAGGGGAAAGTAAACACTTATGTAGCGAGTTCCCAATAATAATTATTTTTATTAATGAATTCAAGTAGTAAATCTGATTGTATTAATGAGGACGCCATCGAATAGGATCTGTTTGTAAATTGGGGAAACTATTGTTAAGTACGGTTTCCTATTATAGAGGGAAGGAGATGACTCCATGAGGCCTATCTACTTTACCAAATATCTACATATCAGTTTAATTGTCCCTGAACCGTGACACGCCGCGGCAGACCACTAAGGAGATGGATGTCTGGATGTCTTCCTTAAACATTGAAAAGAGGTGGCGTATTATCGCGACCAATGAAAGGAATGGAAGGAGGCCTTTTCCCAGCTGTGGGACAGCTTAAACTAGTAACTTAAAAAAAGTTTTGTCTATGTTGGAACAACGAAAGTATTCATGGAAGGCAACAAACAGCACACTGGCATTACAAACATAAAAAAATACCACATAAAAAGCGTCCTAGTACATTTGATAATTCTAAAAATATGTCCGAATGAGCTATAACGTGTGCAAATATAGATAACAGAATTCTGATGGGGGATATAAATACTTGAGGCTAGCCGAACTGGGAAACCCAACTGAACTGAGATGTAGAGAGTCAATTTTCTAAAACCGTATGTCCAAAGCTACTGTAATATCTCTAGACGTCAAAATGGAATGGAACTTTTAGAATATATGCTTGCCAGCGTCAAATATGACGTTAAGGCATTCATTTAATGTTCAATGCATTGACTATTCGTTTGTGTATCTTGGTACCATCAATTGTAGAAACTGCTGCCTTTAAAGAGGATATACAAATCAAAGAATATTGATATCACAACTTTCAGAATTCTGGAGTGATGAATCTTAAAATTTGAATCAAAGTGGGTTATAATAATCATTAAATATAACACAAAAATATGTCAATTATATCATAGTAATAATAACATGTTTATAAAGAGAAGGTCTGGACCGTAGGGCATCAACATTTTTTCCACATCACTGTCAACGGGAAAAGTGCCCTAAAGTCTAGCTGAATTGTCACGTTGACTAATCTGGATTGATTAGGCAACGTAACAATTCAGCTAGACTTCAGTTATTTATCGGTTTTTTTACTTGAAATTTAAATAATAGGGATTTTAATGAATACAATTATATTGAGACAAGAAATCAATTATAAAGATTTTTTGGGCGAGGATAACAACTGAATCACTCAGCCATAGAAGAATTAGGTGAATGATTGGAAAAACTTTTTTTTAAATTGTGCCCTGCATGTCTGGGATGTGCGTTTTTTTTTATTTACCCTAGTATATGTTAAGCATATATTTCTTTACTACTTTATTGTGTATTCGTTTATTGTATGTAAACTATTGTACCATTATTGTATTACATATTTACAAATGGTTGTATGCTGTGGTAAAAGCTTTTCCTTCTTTTTGTTTTCTTTTCAATACTGGCCGGTTGCTGGAGCCATGTTACTAAGATGCATTAAGTCAAACTTCTATATTAATAGTGGGCACAACACTCTCTCTTCTCGTCCATATTTCCAGCCGTCTACCAGTTTGACAAGTTCCATTATTTAGTGCCATAAGCTTGGAGTAACCGTAAACTAGATTGGAATAGAACTAGGAGTATGTCAGTCAGGTGTTGCTGTGTGGTCTCGCTAACTCTATAGTTAGCGAGACCACACAGGTCTATACCTGTAAAGGGATGTGTACAGCGGACCAGGGTGCCTAGACGAAAGCCCTTTTCTACAAGTGTCATTCGCCAGTCATATCTAACATTAAAATCTCAAAATAACGGCTAGTTCTGCTTTTTTTTATATGTGGTTAGGACCACTACCAGTTGCTTATATTTGTGAGAAAACTATATGGCCTACATACGTCGTTCTTTGCTGAAATTAAATTAATTACATTTGTTACAAAATAAATCGGGTCATCCTTGAAAAATCCGTATAAACATTACCCGTAAATGAGTATTTTCGTGGGTCGAAATAGACCCAAATCTTGAAATTTCTCTTTTTTGTTATAAATTGTCAATTTTTGGAGAGCTGTCTCTCAGTATGTATTGAACATACAAAGCTGATTATGCTCTCAATTTGTAAAGTCAGGTGATGCGGTTGGCTGGCAATAATTCATTCAACCAATCACAACATTTAGCGTACGCTTGACAATTTATCACATACCTAAATTTAAAATCATTTTAGTTGAACACAGAAAGTGGGTGTTAAGCAAGTAATGATTAATTGATTGTTGTTTTAAATAAAAAAAATAAGTATATTTCATTACAATTATACGAACCTACTACTATTACATATAATACACACATATTTATAATAGTGTATACTATTATACCTTTTCATTGCTTTTTTGACTGTATTAAAAACTATAAATAAAAAGTTATCGCATGTTTTCATTTTGCATAAACGTAACGTATTAAAGTAGTAACTTCAAGAACTAGAATATATTTTAACGTGTAGTCTCTTCTGAGAAAACATTTCCACGTTCCCAATTAATAATAATCATTTCGCTTTCAAACTAATTCATCTTCTTTCCAAGAAACTAAAGTACGAATAGAAATCGCAGACTATTACAAACTCTTAACATCCGTCGAAGAAAATATTAATTGAACATTGAACAAATCAGCTCCACTGTGAGCTCCGCCCACCGTTTGGCGCCAAAAACAACATACTTCGTTTGTTTATCTGTATGTGTCACGAGCATTATTCGAGAACTGCTGAAGCGGTTTTGAGCTTTCTCTTGTTACAATTCTTGGAACACCGGAAACATGGCCGGTCAATGACATACCTTCTGTGAGGAATTTTTGACAACTGAAGGTCAGAAAACAGAATTCATTCATATATATATTCTACTTATGTCAATAATTAAAATACTTAAAAGTCCTTGTCTGACATAACATTATTTTTGTAGTGTCGAGTGGTTATTGTGGGTTCGCATCCTGGCGAGTACCAACGACACTATTTCAACTCATATGTTCCAAGTTAACCTTAAAGATTTTGACGTCGGTGAAGGAAAACATCGTGCGACTGGACAGTTTTAGATGAAAATACTCAATAGCATTTTGCTCGACCCGGGAAATGAATCCAGGACTTCATGCTTAACAGTAGTGCTAGCGGCCATTGGTCCAACGTGGCGGTGATTTGTTTATTCATTATTAATATATAGCTTTTAATTGTACATATCACTTTTCAACCTACTTTACCTGGGGTCCCTTATCAAGTGTGACGGCACGGTTGGCACAGTGGCTCAGCGATTGGCTTCTGCACTACGTGTCGCGGGCTCGAGTCCCGCACGGAACTAATATTTGTACGGAATACAGGTAGTTGTTCCGGGTTTGGCTGTGTGTGTATGTGAGTTTAAATTTTTGTAAGCGCACCCACGATACAGGACTGTGTTTTGTAAACGTTTTTAACGTTCAAAAAGTGCTGATTCTCAGCCTAATTTGAATAAATGAATTTTGTATTTCATTTTTTGAGGAGTAATTCCTAGTGTGGCACAACGTTATTATTTTTTATTTTTTTTTTAACTAAACTAGAAACTAAACTGAAATAGTGTAAGCTACCTCAGTACTTACATTAAATTGAAGAGTAGACTAAATACTAGTTGAATTTTTAGTTCTAAATATCAAGATGGTTCAGAACCCCAGTGCATCTATCTTATCGTGCTACGTGTGGGATAACCGAACCCAGACAGTTCGCGTTATGAAGTTTACTCAGGAGCGAGCCACCGGGATAGACGTGTCAGGACACCAATACCTCTGCGATTAATCGCCACGCCACTTCTGTGGATATATATTAGGGTCCCGTGGCTAAATGTTAAAATAGAAACCTTATGGTACGACTTCGTCTGTCCGTATGTTTGTCTCAGCGTCATATTTCAGGAACTACTGATGGTATCGACTTGAACAGTGACACACTTTGACAGCGCGGTTGGCGCAGTGGCTGAGCGATCGACTGCTGCGCCGCGTGTCGTGGGTTTGATTCCCGCACGGAACAAATATTTGTATGGCCTACAGATAGTTGTTCCGGGTCTGGCTGTTCGTGTATGTGACGTTAAATGTTTGTAAACGCACCCACGACACAGGAGAAATTCCTAGTGTGGGGCAACGTTTTTATAAGAAAAAAAAGAAAAAAAAAAAATTGAGTGCTTGTCCACGTCACTAACCAAGTAAACAAATATTGCGATTTTGGCTGAAATGAGAGGTTGAAATGGTGTATCATATTTATTAAAGGACTTTATTTGCATATTATTAATCGTTGCTCTGTTTTTATTGATGTTGTCATTTAAAAATGTCCATTATTATTATTATTTATTGTTATTATTACAAAATAGTGCTTAACCTTAGTGTAATATATAGGTCCACAAAACTGTTCTAAACAGTTTGTCATAACCCATCCTCTTCCTTAGCCTAAAAGTTTGCAAAACAAGAAATCTCAAATCAATCTAGTCCATATAAGTTAACGTAAGTATTACACGAAAGATATACAAAATAATGTCTCCGGCACCATTTTAACTAATCGAAGTTACTTTTACGGTAGCTGAAAATTCAAATTTGGAAATGGACAAATGTTTTCCTGCCTTCGGTGAGCGAGTCCGACTCACTCTTTGACGGTTTTATGATCCGTGCATTCAAGTTGGAGATGAATACTGGTATGAATGGAAAATAGAACGTCGATCAATTTTATCAGTTGTTAACCAAACACAATGAATGGGACAGTTTAAAACTTAAAGTATTGTTAGGAATTGCAAAAGTATTAACTTATAATATTCATCACGACTGATTTCCTCGAAGCGTCAAGCAGAGGTGTATATATAGTACACCTTGTTACCACTCCACCAAATTTCGTCAGTTTTGTTTAAGTCTTGTAATTAGAGGCGAGACTATTGCTACCCACCGGGTACAAATCCAGGCTCTGGGCTGCTACCAAGAAATTCCTAATGGCTCAATATCACTTTGCCGACGCGAGAATCAAACCCAGGACCTTACAGCTTCACGCTTATCAGTAGCGGTGGCGACCACTAGACAAACGCGCATTCCTATGATTTCTTATTGTTTTTTTTTAATTATTATTTGAGATGGGTAAAGACTAGTCTAGGTCAGGTGACAGGGACAAAGTCGACGATGGAGTGAGCTTACCCAGAAGAAGCCTGTTCGCTCTAAGTTTGAAGAGATTTGGGTTGAATGCGTTCGGAAACAGACGCAGGCAGTGAGTTCCACTCTGTAATGTTGTTTTTAAGCTTTTCCGCACGTCTGCGTCTTTCGAAGAAACTAATCGTAATTCCAAATGTGTTTGTATTTATGTCTGGCGTGCAATAATTAAGAGTTAAATCGACAAGCCTGTATGACGTGCAGCATTCGCACCACGGCCGAACCAGTCGTCAAACCATCCGTCTATATCAATCCACCTCACCAACCTCCTTGAAACAGACCTCGATTCAGACGCAACGAAAAAAAGAAAACAAACTCGCCATATTTATTTTAAACAATTATTTGCGTAATAATTTCAAATATCGAAGCGAGTGTAAACGCTCCACAACACCGACTTCATTTATAAATACTTAATAAACTTCCTACATGCCAAAATAGACTCGTGTACCGATACAATCTGAGTTACCGATACGCCTGTACGCCGATACGCCGATTCGCCGATACGCCGATACGCCGTGTACGCAAACCGACTCTATCATTGACTAGAATTGAAAAAATAAACGGAATCATTAGGTAATACGATTTATGATTGTAAATAAATATAATACGCGTAAGTATCGCTCCAAGGTTTGTATCTGGAGTTCTTTTTAATCATTTATTTCTTGCGGTTGCGTGTTGTACTACCTGGAACAGGGAACAAATTGACAACCGCTATGGATGGATACAGTGCAAACATTTCATACGTCAATGTTCGTTTGTAAGTTATCGATAGTTTAGCGTTCGAGGCCTCCATTGCCAGTTTTGCTCTACCTTCCGTCGGCGTGGTCGAAGAAACGACGCGATGGGGTGTGAGATCAATTTCCATGGATGTTTCACGGCTTCGTATAGTAGACAGCTAATAGCCTAGTGTTGGTAGGTACAGTCAACGTGTAAAGTCTGCGTCATTGCGTAGGTTTTGTTTTGCATTTAATTAATGAAGAAAAGTTTTATTATTGTCTGTTGCTATGTTTGAACTTTTTCAAGAATTTTAGATTGAAAACAACTAGATATAGCGTTTTAGTTGACTGCTATGAGCTAAATATTAAAGGTAGACGATGCCTATACGGTAAGTTTCTAGTTTGTTCGGTTGGTATCAAACTTTTTTTTTCTACTTGACACATTTAAACCTACACGTACATTTATAATATTAATAATTAGTGGCCGCTGAGTGGTTGGACTTGAAAATAATAGTTTTCCACGTTTTTGAATACTAACCTTTGGATAAATTGGATTTTTTATAACGCAATATTGTAGGTGGCATTGTCTACTAATAATAGAGACAAGACAAGTGTCTTCCTTTAAAAAGTTGAAATCCTTGTCACATAATCTGAACAAAGGCTCTACACCCCCGATGGCCTCAAAGATAAACTCAAGCGTTTCCCAAATCTGATAATAATTGATTAGCAAGGCTGAGATTCTTTTGTCAACTAAAAAAATAATTAGATGAACTTTGGAAGATGGGGATGGTGCATTTCAATCATGTGGTTTGTATGAGTGTTCACTGTAAGAAACGACATACACGTACCCTGCCATATTTCAGGAGTTTCATAAGTGCTAGTATTTTTTCTCTTTGAACAAGCAAAGGTGAGGCCCTTGGCCCCTCGCACGGGTTCAGGCTACTGATGTAGCGACATGTTTAAACATGTGCTATGCCTTAGTTAAATACTTATTAATGTAATATACTGATCGTATATATATATATATTAGGTCTTTACCTATGAAATTGCCGTTCTGCAGTACTGGCCATTTCAAATCAAAATATTTTTTGTTTGGCTAAGAATTCTAATTTCAAATTAATTTTATTTTAAAAACATGGTT
This sequence comes from Phlogophora meticulosa, assembly GCA_905147745.2. Lineage (NCBI taxonomy): Eukaryota > Metazoa > Arthropoda > Insecta > Lepidoptera > Noctuidae > Phlogophora > Phlogophora meticulosa. The sequence goes on from LR990519.1 coordinate 18,149,022, forward strand.
TTTTTTTTCCAAAAGTAGTCATTTGTTTATTGATTAGTGTTACATTTTCATCGCATTTAAATCTTTTTCGTCATCATGGATACGTTAAAAATTCGAGTAATTATGGAATATGAGTACCGTCGTGGCAGCAACGCGGCACAAGCGGCACGCAACATCAACGACGTTTACGGAGCTAACACTACAAACCAACGCACTACCTGTTATTGGTTTGCTCGCTTCCGTTCTGGAAATTTCGACCTGAAAAATGAACCTCGCGGTCGTCCGAAGACTTTGGTCGACAATGACGAATTAAAGGCGATTGTGGAAGCTGATGATACACAATCTACGGCTGAATTAGCAGCAGCTTTCGACGTTAGCGTCAAAACAATATTGGTCCATTTGCGTCAAATTGGCAAGGTAAAAAAGCTTGACAAATGGGTGCCCCACGAACTCAATGATCGCCAGCGCGAAGTACGCGTCGAGACGTGCCTTGCACTGCTCAACAGACACACAAATGAAGGAATTTTGAACCGCATTGTTACCTGCGATGAAAAATGGATTCTGTTTGATAACCGCAAGCGCTCAGCAAGTTGGTTGGATCCTGGTTCAGCACCTAAACAATGCCCTAAACGAAAACTTACCCCAAGAAAAGTGATGGTCACTGTTTGGTGGTCTAGCGCCGGTGTGATTCAACACAGCTTCTTACCAAACGGGGTGAGCATTACTGCAGATGTGTACTGTGAAGAATTGAACACAATGATGGAGAAGCTGGCACATCTCCAACCAGCATTGGTCAATCGCTCGTCTCCGCTGCTCCTGCACGACAACGCGCGACCTCATACTGCACAGCAGACGGTCTCCAAGTTGCAAGAACTGGGGTTGGAAGCTCTCGGTCATCCGCCCTACTCACCAGACCTTGCGCCTACAGACTACTACTTTTTCCAGAATTTGGATAACTTCTTGGCGGGAAAAAAATTCAATACCCGAGAGGCAGTACAAAATGCCTTTGAAGAATTTGTTGCCTCCCGTCCAGCTGATTTCTTTAAGAAGGGCATCAATAAACTGCCACTGCGTTGGCAAAGATGCATTGATTGCATGGGTGATTACTTCGATTAATACAAATAAAAAATACATGAAAAAAATTCATTTAAATTTTTTCATACAAAACGGCAATGTCATAGGTGTAAAGACCTATTATAATAGGTCTTTACCTATGAAATTGGAGACCGTCTGCTGTGCAGTATGAGGTCGCGCGTTTTCGTGCAGGAGCAGCGGAGACGAGCGATTGACCAATGCTGGTTGGAGATGTGCCAGCTTCTCCATCATTGTGTTCAATTCTTCACAGTACACATCTGCAGTAATGCTCACCCCGTTTGGTAAGAAGCTGTGTTGAATCACACCGGCGCTAGACCACCAAACAGTGACCATCACTTTTCTTGGGGTAAGTTTTCGTTTAGGGCATTGTTTAGGTGCTGAACCAGGATCCAACCAACTTGCTGAGCGCTTGCGGTTATCAAACAGAATCCATTTTTCATCGCAGGTAACAATGCGGTTCAAAATTCCTTCATTTGTGTGTCTGTTGAGCAGTGCAAGGCACGTCTCGACGCGTACTTCGCGCTGGCGATCATTGAGTTCGTGGGGCACCCATTTGTCAAGCTTTTTTACCTTGCCAATTTGACGCAAATGGACCAATATTGTTTTGACGCTAACGTCGAAAGCTGCTGCTAATTCAGCCGTAGATTGTGTATCATCAGCTTCCACAATCGCCTTTAATTCGTCATTGTCGACCAAAGTCTTCGGACGACCGCGAGGTTCATTTTTCAGGTCGAAATTTCCAGAACGGAAGCGAGCAAACCAATAACAGGTAGTGCGTTGGTTTGTAGTGTTAGCTCCGTAAACTTCGTTGATGTTGCGTGCCGCTTGTGCCGCGTTGCTGCCACGACGGTACTCATATTCCATAATTACTCGAATTTTTAACGTATCCATGATGACGAAAAAGATTTAAATGCGATGAAAATGTAACACTAATCAATAAACAAATGACTACATTTGGAAAAAAAAATCCATGTTTTTAAAATAAAATTAATTTGAAATTAGAATTCTTAGCCAAACAAAAAATATTTTGATTTGAAATGGCCAGTACTGCAGAACGGCAATTTCATAGGTAAAGACCTAATATATTCCGTGGTCACCGAGAGACCTAGAAAATGCTGGCGTGACAACTTAGACGCGTGTGCAAGAGATTGGCCGGAGAAAAACGGACGGATTGAAGAATGGAAACGGAAGGCTATGGCGGAGGCCTTTGCCCATCGGTGGGACAATATAGGCTGTGAAAAAGAAATGCTCATAAACATTTGGAATAAAAGCAAAATCCGTTGTGCAATTTAGAATATATAAGTTATTCAGACAGATATGAAAAGTGCATTTGTTGTATATCGTACCTACATATATACATAGTATATACATGTAAAAAAAGAAGCAGTGTTGTAAATTCGAGAAGCGAACTTTGGCAGACAGTAAATAAAGTACGGACTAGCTTGTACACCGAGACGAAACTATTGTTCTGTTCCCAGAAAACTTACACACAGTATAACATCACACCTTTATTCCCTGAAGGGTTAGACAGAGTCGTACCTATAGTATACCTACATTACATCAGTTATATGAACTGTGCGGACGGAGCTGAGCCTATTTCAAGCCACTGGGCTCAAATTCAGGCTCCGGACTTCTAATAAGAAATTCAAGGAAAAATACGATAACACTTTGCTCGACCCGGGAATAGAAATCCAGGACCTGAAACTCAGCAGCTTGAGGTCCTGGGGCAGGAGCTCGTGGCTAAATAAAAACAGCCGCACAGGTTGATCGAAGGTTAAACTACGCTTGTCGAGGACAGTCTGTGGATGAGTGACCGTCTCGTAATATATAGAGACTCCTCCGTGCCTCGGAAAGCCTGTTAAGCTGTTTGGTAGTCGTTACGGGAAGTCAGAAGCCCGAATGTTTGACAACCAGTCTTACCAAGGGGTATCGTGTTCCTTAGTAACTGCGTTCTAGAGGTCAGATAGCCAGTCGCTCCATGTAAAATACTGGTATTCAGCTGCATCCGGTTAGACTGGAAGCTGACCGTTGGGGTCAGCTTCCAGTCTAACTACTAATCGTTGGGAAAAGACTAGGCGCTAGCGTGAACTGAACCAATGATGCAGTTAAACTAATACATTTATTTTTTATCGTCTTCTTATGTATTGAAAGATGTATTGTGGTTCTGGGTAGAACTAGGGGCTAGGTTAATGTGTTAGCAACTGTTTCCACTGTCTGCACGGTCTAACTATAAATACAAACAAAAGAGTCTCCTGAATGGCGGCGCAGTCGTATTTTGAGACGGATCGGATCAATTAAGATGGCCTGTCATTGACCCCCAAGGTGATACGGCCCGGATTTTAAGAGATTTATATAAGAATTTATGATGGTGTGAGCTTGTTTTTAGGATCTTCTGAGTCTTAAAGTGATTACGGTAAGTGGCGGTTTAGTTGTGTTAGGTTTACAACATACACATACAATCAGACATGTAAATGTATCTACATGTAAACGGGCCCTTTGTACCTGCTGGCTTTTATATATTTAGTTTTGCAGGCTTTAGTTTGAGTTTTGTTGTCGATTTTGGCATATCGGAGTGTGCTTGCTAACACGTGATAAGTAATTTAAATTAAATTTCGAAACTGTATTGATTCAAATTCTTCGAACTTAGGTATCACACGCATGTGTTTTTGGGGAGTTAGTTGCGCCAGATCTTCTTCCCAGCAAAAACACTTGGAAGTGGTGATGGGCGGGCGTTTTGGGATATTGTCTAATGTAAATTATGACGTTTCGTGACGTTTCTCAGCCTAATTTGAATAATTGACTTTTGTGTTTGATTTTAGTCCCAGAAGATACCTCTTCCTATATATATTCCTCTATTATATATACCTCTTCCTATTTTTACACCTCTGCCTACCAGCAGAGGTGTAAAAGTAGTACACCCACATTTCGCCGATAATGTTTAGGTACCCAGTGTGCATGTGGCGCTTATCTCCATGGGAGTTCGATTACAGATACACCTCTGTCTAACCCCCCGAAGGATACAAGCGTGATGTTGTGCTAAGTAAGCAACTCAGTAGGTATTTAACAGTTCTATCGAGCGACTCGTGGGGACGATAAAACGCTATGACAATAAATGTCTGGGGCTATGGCGGTTCTGTCTCATTAGCCATTACTCATCTTTGATCAGTTTTTCCTTCTTGTTTTATACTGTTTTGTTTCTTTACATGTCTACTTATTTTTCGTCGTTTGTTAGATTCATGTTTTGGTAATTGGCCCCCTCTACATGTTGGGCCTAACTAGCGCCAATATTGACACACATAATATATTATAACGATAAGTTTACGCAAATGATGGTAAGTCAATGTTCTGATGATAGTTTTAGTATACTGTGTCGTACATTGGCTTATGTTGGGCCAGCGTATGGAGCAGGCTTAATAATATCGAAATGCATGCAGTACTTATTTATTTATTACTTTTAAGCGCACAAATGTAGAGAGGCGGACTTAATGCCATTGGATTTTTTTACTAGTCAGGCTTTGGGTGATAAAGAGACAAAATGTGGTAGGTGCAATCTTGTCTAGCGTAGTTATTATCTAGTCAGGTTATAGCAAATATTGTCACTGAAAAAAGGCTCTTAAAATTGTATGCTAATTGTCCCATGAAGAGTGAAAGATCCAAGTAACACAATGGTTAGAATAAGAATGAGGTAGTCAATTGTCATATATTTATTAATACTAGTGGTCGGCCAGTAGTCGAAATTCGACTGCTTAAGCTTTGAGAATTTCTTCTCCAAATCAACTTGAACTATGGCTAATCGCACACTTAAAAAAAGGATCCGATTAATACCTATGTAGATATACGCCTGCAGTGCTGCCCACCCAGCCAAGGAACGTGATCCAACGTTAAATAAACGCCAAAGTTTACTTTCTTCACAGCTTGTATTTTTTTCAAACGAACTGGCCAATAAAACACACTTTACAACGGTTGCGCGCGCGCTTGTTTAACTAGTCAGTTTATTGGTGTTGAATAAAAATATAGACATTATACTGTGGGTATAGTGTTTTGTTGAAGAGAATATTCCTCCTTTGACCCGTTAGAATACTGAGAAGAGAGATGAGGAAAGGAATGTTCCTTCATGGAAATGGGAGGTTCGCTGCAGATGTTTATGCAGTTATTTCGATAGTTACTAGAATTTTGTGGAAGACAAAATTTTCGCAGACTATCTTGATGTGATTTTGTTTTATCCTTACCTTTAATTACATAAAACAAAATTCAATTTTGGAATAGTAAAACTTCTTGACGGCAATTTCAACACATCTGTCATAAATATCCTTCCAAAGATACATCGCTATACAAATGAATGACATGTGTCCGACGGCTCTAAGGTGTTTAGTTCAGCACATGTTTTGCGCTGGTTTCCAACTAAAACCTATTTACGTGACGCAGACCTAACATAAAAGTAAAGTACTATTAAGAAATAGATCTACACAAACTCCGCAGCCACGAACTGCGCAAAGATGACACTAATTCATTCCGTAAATACGCTTCGTGGTAACGGTGATTTGCAACCAGGTACAGTCACACGACAGTGGAGAAGACACTAGAAAACCGCTCTTATTGCTAGCACACAAAGGTGCTGTCAACGTTCAATTTTCATGGTTGACTGTACTGGACAGTGACATGTGTCACGTTCAAATAAATAGGAGAGACTTAGTCGTAGCAAACGCATCATGATTTATGTGGTCTGCAACGAACCTTTTTATTGTTTGCACCTTTTTGTTGCTGGCCTGTGACAATGAAGAATAACATAACGTCACGCCACGCTTGTAATTCCAAAAGTGTTGGGCAGAGGTGTGCTTATATCATCAACGTAGCACCAGTTATGTCCAGTTAAGTCCCATGTATATTGCGAGCCTAATAACATCAACCGGGCACAAAACGAGACTCCAGGCTGCTACCATAAAATTCCAGATGGAGTAATACGATAACTTTATCTTGCATGTTTTAATTTATATAATTTGTGTAAATGAAATTGTTTTTGAACTGATTTGGTTTTGTAGCTATAGCTAGCTCTATAGTAACTTATTTATTAATTTCTAAATATTTGTTAATTTTAGTAATGCTCCTCTAGTAGCAATCATTGATCCTTAAATATGTTTTAGCTGCGGATAATGCAGTGGACTGCAACGTTACTACCTAAAATGTTTTTAACCTTTGTATTATACATGTTGTAGTTGTTTATTATCCCTTAATAAATAAAATAAAAAATAACACTTTGCCTGAACCGGGAATAGAACCCCAGGACATCAAGCTCAGCAGTAGTGCTTACGACCGGAGTCAGTGGAAGAATGGGGAATAAAAACCTTACGGCGGCGAGAGAATGGTAAGTACAAACGCCAGCACATCAAGCTACCCCAAACTGTCAGATTTTTGCAATTGAACAGGAATCTTATTTTTTTTGTGATAAACTATCAAAGAAATTTGACACATTGGGGTAGCTTGATGTGCTGGCCTCTGTACCGATATGCTTATTAAAATATACAGCTAATGCTGGTCAGAAGGCCTAAACATGCCCTTTAATATAAGCGTTAATGGAAAGATCAATTGAGATTAGCTTTAGAGATATCACGCGACTCCTTTCCACATGTATTGTCAATGTCATACATTTTGACGTTAGCGTCTGGCGTTAAACGCTAAAAAAAAGTTTTTGTCCACGCATGCAGATGTTTTGTGAAATTGGTGATCACAAGATTAAATGTGAGATAACAACAACATCACAGCCTTTACTGATACCCTGAAGGGGTAGGCAACTAGAGATATTGTTTGTTCAAGTTTCATGTAAACAGGGGGCGAATCCATTGTCATATTCCCATATGTAGGAACCTGTCATACTTCGCAACTGTCTATCAAGAATGTTTTAAGATATTGACGTAACTTGTGAAAAGGCGATTGTTATTCTACAAATTGAATTAATGTCTGACGCCGTAGCTACGCGAAACATTAAAATTTTATCGTTTTTTTTATTTGTAAGTTGCGAAAAACGCAAGAAAATTTGAATTTTAAAAGGTAAATTTCGAGTTTTAAAAGGTTTTTGAACGTAAAGATATGCATTTATCGTTAATATAATAATTGGAATAGTTAATACAACTCTTATTGAGCGACTACATGAAAGTTACATGAAAACATACGTTTTATTAAAATATTTCAGTAAATATACAGACATTGTTAGTCGTAAATAACGTTTCTTTTTAAATACAACCTACAATTGAGCTGAAAATTGAAAGAAACGAAAGAAAATTTAAATTTGGAGGGTAACACTGGCACTTTCTACTTAAGTCAAGGAGTGTTAAGGTCTGAGCATAGAATTGTAAATGCAAAAGCTATCCCGTTGAAAAATTGCAAACATATTTCGTGAGCATAACGAGAAAATAAGATCTCATTTTATGTGCATCTACAATACAAGAATTATTTTTATGAAATTGGCAAAACTTTTCTGCGGGTCTTATTACCAAAGAGATAATTATTGTACATACCTACATGAAGTAACTGAAAATCACCGGTAGGTAAGTGTTAAAAGACGATTAAACATTGATTTAAGTGAAACTCAAAATAGTGACATTTTATGATCACAGAAACATCATATTCTACACAAATATCTTAGAAATTTTAGCATTTACGAATAAATCATTTGTTACAATAATTTCTCTACGTTATGACACCCATAACCTTTTCAACAGACTTATGCCCATTTCGTGGCAGTCGTCGAATGCGTCAAGCTATCAAGCGGCCGCCATTAATCGCTAATGAGTGACAGCGAAAAGCGCGGGAAAGCAGTGGACGCAAAGATAACGCGCATTCTGCCTAGTATCGATACGTAATAAATGCTTATTTCAGTTCGTTAAATAACTTGAGGATGATTTAATGTTTCGGTTTTTTGTATCTTGTAGTTCGTTGGTAATTTATTAAATATTTGACCTTAGGTGAAGTAATTATGCAAAACTTACTGTTTCTGTTATCGACGCTTATGATAATTCTTCGCTACCATTATGCAATAAGTGTGGTTTGAACAGTAACATCAAATACATAAAAAAACAATACTTATTAAAATAGAAACTTCTACATTTAAATCTCCTAGATAAAAACATTATGAAGACCAATCCAAATAAAAACTTCAATGAACACAAAAGTCAGCCTACACAAAACAATACATCATCACTAGAAGCCATACAACATTTCAAACACGAATATTTCATAAAAATATCGTCCAGCACCTTAAATTTATCCGGTGTAACGTACGCCGCGCGTTCCGCGGTGGGCATAATTAATTTAAAAAGCGCGGTCTCGATTAGCGACTGTTTAATGTAGGAGGTACATTGTAATTCGCCGAACAGACCGCTCCTGGCGATATTGGGTCAACATTGTCCAAACGCCTCGTACGATGAACTATGAGCATTATCGAGCAACGTTTCGCAACTTGTCGTAAATCACCACACGGGAGGTTTGATCGAAAACGGAACAGTTCGAACGAATTGGATTCTAAAAAAAGTGCAGAATTGACTTGTGATAGTGAAAAGTTGCAGAATTGGGCTGGAGAGTTGAGAATTACAAAGCGAGTAGTTTCTTTTTTTGAATTTCGATTGTTTTTCGATTGACATTATTATGTCATTTGTTTTTTTTGTTTTAAATTAGGAAAATGCGATAATTATAATTATTTAATTTAAATGGTGATTGTTTACACTTTTACACTATTCAAAGTAAAGTTAGCAAAGTTTTAACCTAACCCAAGAAAAAAGAAGAAGTTTCTTAAAGAAAAACTCAGGTACGAATAGAAACGAATTTTTGCTTAATATCAAATTGTTCCTATGAAAAGATTGATTGTTGAAAACTTATTTAAGATAGCTATGTCTTCAATATCAATTTAAAAGAACAATATTACTTTCAGAATATGTTTTTACCAACTGAAATGGAGTACACACTTGTAATTTCTCACCGCGCTGTTATTACGAAACTGGAATGTAAACAAATACTAACGAACACCTTGATTAGTTGCAAAACTACCAACAGAGAGGCGGCGGCGCATTGTGAGAGTTAATTACAACTAGTACTCTAATTACCAGTTCATATGTACCAATCCCTTGCAGACACAACTGTTACTAACACACCATGGAAAACATTTAACATACCGCTAACGTTTACGTAAATAAAATAAATTCGTCTCGTACAAGATAACCTATGTATTGTCATAGCAAAATATACCGCGACTCACGTGTCGATTTAGAACATAGGCGACGGATCCAGGTTGCGATCGCCCACAGTTTTCAGACACACAATTTTAATGCATGCTTTTTATTTTGTCATTAACCTTCGGGGTGCTCCGGTTTCGAATCGGCAACGTTTTATTTTTGAAACACGGTTACGTTGCGGTGATTAGCGGCGAGTCCACGCGTGCACACCGCTCACGCACTCACTGGCGGCTCGGGGGCCCGCACTGCACCGCCGCACCCACTGTGATCGAAAAACTTCCAAAAATTCGATAGAAAAAAAGTTCGCGTCCCGTTTCCAAAAGTTGCGTTAGCCGGTAGTGGCGGCGCGCGGGGCAGGCGCGGGCGGCGCGCACAGACGTTCGCGGCGACTGGCCCGCCTCGCTGAAAAAGCTCCTTACGTTAAATACATACAGGGCGATGTGCATTCTATTTATAAACTTAAGTTGGGCGTGCGGCACGCGCGTGCAGCGCGCCCGCCACTGCCTACATTAACATCATAATATTTGAAGTTATTAGGTCAGCTGATGAAACGTGTTGCGGCACACCGGCGCACTCGCGCACTACAATCACGTTAATTAGCAGCACCGGTACCGGCGGCGCGCGACGACGGCGGCTTGCCCGGCGGCGGCGGCCCGCGCGCGTGCTGCTGCGGCCCGTGCGCGTGCTGCTGCGGCCCGCGCGCGTGCTGCTGCGGCCCGCGCGGTGCAGCACCAGCCAAACAGATCGAACACTAAGTAGGTATAATAGTTACACATTGGAAGGGCTCCAACAATAATAGAGATATGTTACGTTTTGATGATCGTGAGAACCGTTTTGACGCGCTCCCGCCTAGCCCCGACGCGGTCCGTTTTATATTTTATTTTATTTACTAAAATAACATCTTTAGTTACAGTGCAAACTATAAAAACGGCAATAAATATTGAGTTCGACATTTGAATTTATTATCGTAAAATTAAATGGATACATATTTTAGTGATGGTTTTTCGAAAGCTTTCATTTGCGTCAACGCCTCGGTGTGGTAAGATGACAAGTGCGTGCGGTGCGCGGCTGACACGCGGGACGGACGCGGGACGGACGCGGGATGGACGCGGGATGGACGCGGGATGACGGTGCTACGACGACGGCGATGTGACGCTATGATGACGAATATGATTAACAGAGTTGACGGAGCTGACAAGACAGTTTGTTACACCGTGTATGAGGGATACATGTTACTATTTTAAAACAGAAACAAGATGTAGGCATCAAAGACTGATCGCGCGTGACACCGCGGGCGCGGATAAATCTTTAGAAGTTCGGGCGGACATAAACATCTCCGCACATATAACAACTAAATTGGACGTGTTGAAATGTTCTTCCATATTTCTTATTTTCATAAAAAATAGGAGTATAATGTAATAATTTATTATGTTTATGGGTACCGTGTAAATGAGTTGAAAAGTTTATTTCTCAGTGTCAAAACTGTCATACAGCATATTTTTATTTTGGCAATATATAACATTACTAATGTTGACTAACTAGCGGGACTGGCACGTGGTTCTGATAGCCAAGAAATTTGACATAACGAGGAAATAAATAGATGCTATATTTTAGAAATAATTGGAACTGAATGATGCTAGGTAATAAAAATATTAATGAATTACGTAAACAAAGGAAAACCCCAAAAGTGAAGTTTTAAATGACACTTGATAAAAGTAAAAAAGGCTGTCGTAAATTATGTGTAAAATATGTATTGAAGCTTGTAATGATCATAAACTGAAGCTGAAGTGTGCAAACGAATATTTCATTGGCGCCATAAATCAGATACCATATTTTCTTTTGTTCGTTCTTGTTTCCGTTCATATAACTTTGATATATTAGTTTTAAATATAGGCGTACCGTTGCAGGAGTCAACTAAATGATTCTAGAATGTTATCTATTTATCAAGACGTGGGGAAAGCGATCGTGAATATTAAAGTCCTTCGATGTTTTCAGCTGTCTCAACCATTTTGTTTGCATATGCGTTTGTTGATTCTATCGACCAGCATAACTTTTCCTTTAGAATAGAATAGAATAGAAAGTTTTTATTTCAGACCGGAGTCCATAGGGTTAGTAACAATTTTACTTAAGTTCTAGTATATGTTCATATTACATGTTCTTGTAAATATACAATTAAAATTCAGCATGGAGCCGCATCCACCTCCGCAACATCGGGGAGTCCCACTGATCTGCGAATACGCTGAGAATACTGTTGGTGCTGCCGCGAACACGAGTCATCAGGGATGCACATCTATCTTTATCCAGAATTCTCAATTTTAACAAAGGAATATTCACGGAATATAAATTTTAACAGTCATGATGGCCCAGTGGTTTAGGCCTCGCCTCTTGTGCACGAGGTTATGGGCTCAAACCTAGGCAAGTACCCATGTGATTTTTTCAATTCATATGTACTTTCTAAGTTTATCTCGGACATCACTGACATCGGTGAAGGAAAAAATCGTGAGGAAACAAAAACAAAAAAGGGCTTATAACTAATATAAGTCTGAAATTGCCAACCCGTCTTGAGCAAGTGTGGTGATTAACGCTCGTGCCTTCTCTGTATGAGAAGAGACCTTTTCCCTGCAGTGGGATAGTAACAGGCTCGTATTATTTATATTCACGGGTGTTATGCTCAAAAGTGTTCATTTACTTTTATCTTATGACATATTTGCATAACACACTGTATTACCCTGGACTTATACTGGCTATCCAATGGGCTTGTATGATCTTTTGTCGATCAGTAGAAAGACGGAATTTATTAAATTCATAACAAACAGTAGACTGAGATCAACTAGGCTATCAAAAACTTTTCTTAAGTCCCTTTTTTCGTGTTAATTTAAAGACATCTTACCCAAAGATTTAGTAACTCGGATGTAGTTAGACCTAACGTGAACCCCAATAATATGACTCAAACTGAAGTTAATACTATTAGGAATATCAAACCGCGTTTTGGTATGAGAGGGCTAGATACAAAAGTTTTTGAGGGGCATCATTTAAGTATGATACTATGGTTAATTTTTAAATAACGAAACAACGATTTTGACGACCGATGTGGCGCGGCGGGCGAAGGTCCGCCTGCGACGCAAGAGGTTGCGGGTTCGATTTCCGCCTTGGGACAAATGTTTGTACGATCTACAAATATTTGTTCCGGGTGTTCTGGGTATTTTCTATATATATAATAAAAATATCTATCTATGTAATGTACTGTATTAAGTATATCAGTCATCTAGTACCCATAACACAAGCTCTGCTTAGCTTGGGGCTAGATGATGCTGTGTGGATTGTCCAGCAATATTTATTTATTATTTATTTATTATTTAACTACGCCATACAACAACAGATACATAATATACATAAAATCAAATCAGATATTATCTGATTTGATTTGATTTTTTTTTCTATTTCTACACATACTCATATGAGAGCGACGTGAGTTTAATCCCGACTCGGCAGGCGTATTAAAGTAACTGCTCCCCAAACGGTACAGGAGAACCACGTGATGAAACCGTCATCTCCTAGAACCAAAAAATCGATGACATACTCGTATGACATACACCAACAACCCGCTCTGGGTACGCGTGGTGGGGAAAATAGTCTCTCACTCGCTGTCACAGAGATGAGGTCTGTTGTCCCATCAATGGGTACGTAGCAAAATTATGCTATGCGTATTGTCACAAGCGCCACTGCTGAACATAAGGAAATGGGTTCGATTCCCATGTCAGCCACAATAAATAAATAAATAAGTAATTATTGCTGGACAATCCACACAGCATCATCTAGCCCCAAGTTAAGCAGAGCTGGTGTTATGGGTACTAGATGACTGATATACTTAATACAATACATTACATAGATAGATATTTTTATTATATATTAGCAAATACCCAGAACACCCGGAACAAATATTTGTAGATCGTACAAACATTTGTCCCAAGGCGGGAATCGAACCCGCAACCTCTTGCGTCGCAGGCGGACCTTCGCCCGCCGCGCCACATCGGTCGTCAAAATGTAATTGGGTCTTTTCCATCTGGAATTTTACAATCCGGAAAACGAATTGGTACCCAGTTTATGGCAATAGTTGCACCCCCTTTTACTTGGGACTTACTTAAACATAACTGGCGATATGAGGGAGTACCACCACCACATTCTATCCTATATTTTTTTACTTTTTCTAAGCCTTTCGGGGAAAAAGGTGTGATGTTATATAACGTTATTGTAAATCATTAATGTACCAGTGCTTACGATATAACCAATCATATTATAGTAGCTCATTAATACAAGTATTTTTCCTGTGCTTACGTTGATACGTTAAACGCCAGATGACCGACAAACAATACATTTGCTATTGACGACCGATGTGGCGCGGTGGGCGAAGGTCCGCCTGCGACGTTGGGGGTTGCGGGTTCGATTCCCGCCTTGGGACCAATGTTTGTACGATCTACAAGATTAGTTCCGGGTGTTCTAGGTATTTGCTATATATCATAAAAAAATATATATCTATGTAATGTATTGTATTAAGTATATCAGTCGTCTAGTACCACCAACACAAGCTCTGCTTAGCTTGGGGCTAGGTGATGGTGCTTGGATTGTCCAGAATTATTTATTTTATTTATTATTGTGTTTTGTTTTCTGGCAGTTAACGTGTTACAAGTAGCGACCCGTAGCACAGAGACCACTCAACCGCTGTCGCTGTACCAAATCATGCCTAGTTTACAGGCATCCATGATAAACTAAACAAATTCTAGGCTGTTAGCGTGACGTAAGTATTGCAATTTCGCTCACTCGACACGTGCTGCAACGCCTTAAGTGTAAGAGCACTATAACTTTAAGCTGTTTCGCTTTTCGAGCATAACAAGGTGTTGTTACCAGTTTTAGTTTATGCAAATCCCAACTTTACCGGTGTTATGTAGTTAGAGAGAATGTTTCTCAGCGTATTTTGCAATTTTGAGGAAAAATTGTCGGTGTTGGCGGGTTGAAATTAGCCAGTATCAAAAGAATATTCTGAGAAGGCTTTTTGGTTCTGTTGCAAACATTTAAGACCCACTTTTGAGTCAAACCATTGGGCCATCATGACACTTTCGAGTGTCATGATGGCCCAATGGTTTAGGCATCGCCTTTTGTGCACGAGGTTGTGGGTTCAAACCTGGGCAAGTAGGTACCAATGTGAGTTTTCAATTCATATGTACTTTCTAAGTTTATCTTGGACATCACTGGCATCGGTGAAGGAAAACATCGTGAGGAATCCTGGACTTATAATTAATATTAGTCTGAAATCGCCAATCCGTCTTGAGCAAGCGTGGTGATTAATGCTCGTGCCTTCTCTGTATGAGAAGGGGCCTTTGCCCTGCAGTGGGACTGGTATGTGTGTTTTTATATGCTGGTACTTTAGTTTAAGACCCACTTAGGTGCAGTTAATCAATACAGATAAATCGAGGTGAGAGTAGAAACAAACATTGGAAGAGGATTTCCGCGTAAGTTAAACATTCAATTTTTTTAAATAAATAAAAGTAACTAGCTGTTGTCCGCGGCTTCGCTCGCGTTAGGAAATGGGGGGTTAGAAAGAGACAAAAAGTAGCCTATGTCACTCTCCATCCCTTCAACTATCTCCGTATAGCCGTGAAAGACGAACAAACAGACACACACACTTTCCCATTTATAATATTAGTATGTACAATTTGGACACCATGCTAGTAACAAATACCTTTTATTGAATAAACTTGAAAATCCACTTCAAAGTTTAGTTTCTGTTCATCCCTGCAAATCTATTCACCCACTTTTACGGTACATTTCAAAAAGTTTGGTATGGTATGCCGTTCCATATGGAGTTTCTTGCCCATTCTTTTCCAACATAAACTACCTTTTGGAATGGGGCATGTAGAATAAATAATAAATAATAAATAATAAATATTGCTGGACAATCCACACAGCATCATCTAGCCCCAAGCTAAGCAGAGCTTGTGTTATGGGTACTAGATGACTGATATACTTAATACAGTACATTACATAGATAGATATTTTTAATATATATATAGAAAATACCCAGAACACCCGGAACAAATATTTGTAGATCATACAAACATTTGTCCCAAGGCGGGAATCGAACCCGCAACCTCTTGCGTCGCAGGCGGACCTTCGCCCGCCGCGCCACATCGGTCGTCAAATCGATGAATCAATTTAGTTTTTTTTTTAATGTTTTTAATGCTAATTGAAATAAATTATTAAACTATGTATTTCTGAGTCGTCTTCAGATGCACAACTGAAAACTTTTAGAAACCTATAAATACTTTTTTTTTGTAATTGCACCTACCAGCCACTACTTGTCTTTGCCTTGGTTAAGACTATAGCATTAAGTCCACCTCTGTATATTTTTAATTAACCTGGAACAAACCCGACACACTATTTACTACCACTGCAATTTCTGATAACCAGAATCAACAGTTGCAACCACCAGAAAACCGTATTGTTGGAGAAATGATTCAACAGTCTTGGATCCTACAACGAAAATAACTTGAAAAGAACAGCGAAGGAGTAAGAAAATACTTACCAAGTGGAAGACCGAACTGAGCCATGACATTTTTTCGTAGAAAACAAGAGAAGGAAAAAATATTTTCTTTTGTTTTGATTGAAACACGGACGGTAAATAAATATTTAAAAAAAGTACATGCATGTCTTACGACTGCGCAAAAGTTTCATTTCACCGGTAATGTCAGACAGGTGCTGTCTGACGCTGGTTTTCAAATGAACCTTTGGTAACAAGTGACGGATGTGTTACACATAAAATGTGTTCAATTTGGTATGTCTCTTTACATAATATGATACATACATATGTGTGCGTGCTTGAAGTATTCAATAAATAAACATGTCTCCTGCAGACGCCGAACTGCTGTTAGCCCCACTGACAAAAGGTCATGAAACTGCATTGAATCCGTAACTCAAATGCTTATAATCTTACTTACGTTTAAACATTACAAATAACATCACGCCTCTATACACCGTAGTGTTAGACAGAGGTGCAGCCTTAGTAGGTACACCCAGATTTCACCCACTTATGTTTTTAGTCTCATGTATTAGGGGGCGAGCATTTTGCCCTGAACAATTCCATACTACGGGCTGGTACTGTTAAATTTTAGATGTTAAAACCCAATAAAACTTTGTCCGACCCGGTAAACGACCCAGTAGCTCACGCTCAGCACTAGCCCTTACAACCACTCGACCAAGAAGGCAGTCATGAATCTTACATTGTCGTATATAAATATACCATATATATAGTTTATAATGATATATATGTATATATATATTTTATAAATATATATTTCTTTTCACTTTTCTTTTAAGAAATTGCACCTGCCACTGTTAGTCTCTGCATCACCCAAAGGTTGACTGGTAGAAAATGCCTATGGCATTAAGTCCGCCTCTGTACATTTGTGTGCTTAAAGTATTAAATAAATAATAAATAAATAAATACCATGTACATCAGACATCAATTCCGTAAAATCATGCGTTTAGTGCCAAACGCCATGGACGGCTTCTATTACTATACCCGCAGTAATTAGTGTGGAGCTCGACAGATGGCGCTGACGCACTGTCCCGTGACACTGATAGGCGAACCGATAGGTGGCTGAATGATGCGGATATAGTTGACGCTTCATAAAATACTATGAGAATACTTTGAGATTACTTTTCGATGCCAGTAGCAAATATTCTGACGACCGATGTGGCGCGGCGGGCGAAGGTCCGCCTGCGACGCAGGAGGTTGCGGGTTCGATTCCCGCCTTGGGACAAATGTTTGTACGATCGACATAGATTTGTTCCAGGTGTTCTGGGTATTTGCTTTATATAATAAAAAATATATATCTATGCAATGTATTGTATTAAGTATATCAGTCATCTAGTACCCATAACACAAGCTCTGCTTACCTTGGGGCTAGATGATGCTGTGTGGATTGTCAAGTATTATTTATTATTTATTTATATGTAGAGGTATGGATACCGCTATAAAAGGGACTGATACATAATTTTATCAGCAAATCGATAGAAGATTAAAAAATATTTTACTGAAACATGCCGCTGCTAAAATGTTACAAACCTGTGTTTAAAAATACTAATACTACTAAGAAGTAGTCATTCAGTGGTTGAAAACGTATCATTTTAACTTCTTCTATAAACTGTAAGATTTGCCATCTTACAGTTTTCCCGTCTTCACGTATTATACCAGTATTTAACATAGAGCGACTGCCTACCTAACCTCCACAACCCAGTTACTGAGCAACACGATACCCCTTGGTAAGACTGGTTGCCAGACTTTCGGGCTTCTGACTACCCGTAACGACTGTTAAAAATCTACAAATGACAGCCGGGACCAACATGCTTTCCGAGGCACGAAGAAGTCTCGATATGTTACGAACGGTCACCCATCCACAGACTGACCTCGGCAAGTGTAGCTTAACCTTCGATCAACTCATGCGGCTTTATACTTAGCCACGAGCTCCTCTGTATACATACTCATCTCTCACTCATCATACATATGTATACGTACATATATGATGATACTAATATTGACTGGACCGAATTACTTGAGCAGCAGAACTTAAATAATCCTAGCTGTTGATATACTGTATAATAAGCTAAATGACGTCATCAGTAGACATGTTCCTTTAAAAAGAATAGCCCAAAACAATAAATATGTATATCCAAAATGGTATACCAAAGAAATTATTCATTACATAAAATTAAAATATTTTAATTTAAAGAAATTTAAATGTCATGGTTTAGAGTTTAACAAGGAACTTTTTAAATACTATAGAGCTAAAGTGAAAGAGCTCATTAGTACAGCATTTAAAAAATATATTGTAAATATTGAAAACAATATAAGTTTAGATCCCTCAAGTTTTTGGCAATATGTGAAAGAAAAACGTAAAAGTAGGCAAAATATAAAAACATATACTTATAATGGTAAGTCCGTAGAAGGACAGAATGCCATTGACTCGTTTGCTGAATATTTTAGCTCAGTGTTCCACGATACCCCTCCGTCATTAGATGTGAAGGCGGCGGAGGACGAGGCTAATCGTTCAGGCTGCCAGCTGTCTACAGTGGTTATTGAACAAGTTACAGCTACGAATCTTAGGCGAGCAGTGCGCCGACTAAAAGCGTTAAAAGCTTGTGGTCCTGATAACATACCGGGTTTCTTAATAAAGGATTGCTTGTCGGCTTTAGAAGTGCCTTTACTATGTATATATAATCTTTCGCTTAGACAATGTTTATACCCTGATAAGTGGAAAGTGTCCAGAGTGACTCCAATACCTAAAGGTGGGTCGTCCACAGATATAACAAACTTTAGACCTATTGCTATATTGTGTGTTTGGGAAGATATTTGAATCTATTCTTAATAACGCCATTTGTAAACAAATCAAAGGACAATTGAGCGATTGCCAGCATGGGTTTCGTCCTGGGCGCTCCACGGTGAGTAATCATATAGAATTTGTTGATTATGTAAATAGTAGAGTTAAGTCTGGTTGTCAGGTGGACGCCGCATACTTTGATTTCAAAAAAGCCTTCGATCTTGTAGATAATGATGTGCTTTTAAATAAATTTGCACTACTAGGATTCTCAACTTCTCTCTTAAAATTCATGGCCCACTACTTAAAAGATCGTAAACAGTTTGTTAAGGTAGAAGGATATAAGTCGGAAGAGTATTTTACTAGATCAGGGGTAAGTCAAGGTAGTACCATTGGTCCTACACAATTTATAATAGTGATCAATGATTTACCCACGGTTATCTCTAACGCAATATGCCTTATGTTTGCTGATGATTTAAAATTGTACCTGTCTGTAACCGACGCAAAGGATTGTGAGGCTCTACAACATGATATTGACGCTGTGGTTGAATGGAGTATTAAAAATAAATTGTCATTTAATAATTCGAAGTGTAAAACAATAACTTTCTCCCGATCCCGTAATCCGATTAGAAATGACTATAATCTTGCTGGCGCGTCAATGGACCGTGTTATATCGGTCCGGGATTTGGGAGTAATAATGGATAGCAAATTAAATTTTCACGAGCATATTCTTAAAATTTGCAAAGATGCTAATAAATGTCTTGGTTTTATCATTAGGTTATCATTTCAATTTAAGAACACTCAAGTTGTAAAACAAATATACAATGCCTATGTCCGTAGTAAATTAGAATATAATGCAATCGTTTGGAGTCCTCAAGAGTCATTGTACACTAATATGATAGAAAAAATCCAACGTAAATTCTGTAGATACCTATACAAACGTCAATATGGATACTACCCCTTTCTATATCCTTCTTTGTTCGTGTCAGGAATGGCGGGCTTAGACACACTCAAATTCAGGCGAGAATCCACAATTATAATTAATTATTATTTAATATTAGTAGGTAAGATAGATAGTCCCGTTCTACGAGAGTCAATAAATTTTTATGTTCCTGACCAGTATATGCGTGGCGTTGTAAGACGTCAACATAGACTCTTCCACTACCCGCCTACATGGCGTGCTCCCCGAACCAACACCACTCCTACTGCTAGAGCAATAAAGTTAATTAATGACTTTCTAAAATATATTCCTGAAGCAGATTTATTTTTTGACTCTCAATGGACAATCGCTAAACATGTGTATATTTATTTAAATATGAATAAATAATTTATTTTTGTTTTTTGTTTTCAGTTTACAAATTTTATGTTACTTCATTTTTATTGTTTTATTTTATTAGTTTATTTTTTAGCCTAAGAAGTTTTAATTAAAAAATTAATGTTTTGTAGAATAAGCATAGATATAAGCGATTTGGTGTAAACTGTTAGCTTATATTTGATGAATAAATGAGAATTATTATGATCACACTAGTAAGTCAAGTATACGAGTATACATACGAGTACATACCTACACCAGCCACCATCTACAATATCCGACCATTTTTTAAAGCTGAGCCAAAAAGACATTTACTAATTAGTTGGATGCTATTTCTTGATTGCTAACAAACTGCAGCATCCTTAACGAAAAATAAAAGTATAAAGCTGAGAATTAATGTGTTTTTATTTATTTTAATCAATTGACGTGTTATTTATCTTACCTTGGGCAGTCCCTACACTGTAAACACGTTGAGTTTATTTTCAAAATAAATACCTGTTCGGAGATTTTATTGGACTGGCTGCATCAATGATTTTAACGTAAAATACACAAGAAATATTTTATTTTGGGAATTCTTACAAACGTATACAAATTTCAAATCCGGTTATAAGTTAAGAGGAAAGTTTCTAAGAGTTTCACGCTAATTAATTATTAGTATAGGTAGATTTTTAATATGAATTGGTGTTGAATAATCCACAAAGCACATATGCTTTGTGGATTATTCAACACCAATTCATATTAAAAATCTACCTATAAATATATAATGGTATTAAACTAAATAGTTCTAGGATACCATAGTATCCTAGAACTATTTAGTTTAATACCATAGATAGAATTGTCTATGGAATCGACAAATGAGATTGGAACCTTGGGAGTCAGTAGATTGTTTAAGAATGATTTTGGTTTTTATTTGCATTTCTTTTTAACAGTCTTATTGTTTACTTTTTTATTTTTAAGTCTCGCTAATTTCCTTAAGACCTTTAGTGTACGTCCGTAGGTGTGTCCATGGCATCACAGCAGGCCTGATCAGAATACCAGCTCTGAGGTATTATTATTTTGAAATATTGCAGCAATATGCTAAGATAGGAGCGCTTTTAGCTTCGCACAAGTTATTTAATTTATGTTTTGACAAGTTTTTGTAGATTGTATTTCCTGTGCTAGTACCATATACATACTTATGTTTCTTTTCTTTATTTTTAAGTTTTCGTGCCAGCTACACGGCGCCGTTATCAATATTTCGAAAAATATCAATCAGCTGAGGATTACTTAGATCTACTAGAGGTCACCAACAAGACTCAAGAAAATGTAAATAAAGGAAGTTTCATCACAGAACAGCCACACAGTGCGACCCACTTACACAGGTGAGCAGTAAACATGTTAAGATGGACACTACGATGTCAAATTGTAACGCACGCGCAAGTGAACAGCGATCAGCGATTAAAATGTCGCGAATAAAAACTACTATAGTTTGATAAAACATTTGTTTTTGCATTTTTGGGTTCCGCACCTAACTGGTATAGAAGGAACCCTTATGGTGCGGCTTGGCCTGTTAGTAGCTGCTGCTTATTTCCAGAACTCCTTATCGCATCAACTTGAAACTTGTAATAGTTATAAACCATGCTTGTCTTGCTAACATATTGTTAAACCTAAGTGGGTTATAAGACTTTTAATCTGGGGTAACTAGGTGAAATGGGGTATCATATAGAAAAACTTTATCTGCATATTGCAAATCATATTTTAATTTTGATTAGGTATTTGTGGTATTGTTTGACGGTCCGATATCCGCAATTCCACGACTCGCGCGTATTTTTCGTAAAATTTGATTAAGTAATGCCGTATAGTTTTTACTTATCATAAAAAAATTGTATAGGTAGATTCCATTCTTAAATCCTTACTCTGTTATCCTTACTCTCATGATTTTAGACTGTATTGTATTTACAGAAACACCGTTTCACAAATACTTTAACATTCTTTTCCAACGCCATTTTGTAAAATTTCCTTCCAAAATCTCGCCATTCTCTTACAACTTGGACAGTAAGTATTGGACAAGTAGCACGTGCGCGGGCACTAAATGTAGGCACGTAAGTACGTCGCTACTGACGGGACACCGGCTCGGAACTCAGTGAACGTTAACATACTTACCGATTTACATGCGAATCACTGCTTACTGTGGACTGTTCGTCTGTCAGTAGCCGGTATTGTTCGAAGTCAGAGTTGCTACATAAAGACAACACAAAAGAGTGAATGACTATTAAGCGGAAAGAAAAATGTGGCTTGTTTATGGGACAAGCCCGCCCACTATTATTTATCACTGTAACTCCTGAAAGCTTGAATCAACAGTTGACCACCAGAAAAGCGACGAGGCAATGTAGCAACGACTAAACGCCGACAGACACTGCACCAACAGACTGAACACCGAGAAAACTTTACTCCGACGAATCCACATCTAATAGTTAATGTTTGAGGATTACGTACAATAATATACGTAACAATGTTGTAACGTTACAAAAGGTATTAATGTAACTATACTAAAAACCAATGCAAGATCTTTTTACCTTTTATCTTTTAGCATTCTGCATCATACACTATTTCACCATGATAAATAAATAAATAATAAATAATGCTGGACAATCCACACAGCATCATCTAGCCTCAAGCTAAGCAGAGCTTGTGTTATGGGTACTAGATGACTGATATACTTAATACAATACATTACATAGATAGATATTTTTATTATACATAGCAAACACCCAGAACACCTGGAACAAATCTTTGTATATCGTACAAACATTTGTCCCAAGGCGGGAATCGAACCCGCAACCTCTTGCGTCGCAGGCAGACCTTCGCCCACCGCGCCACATAGGTCGTCAAAAAAAAAATGATATAAAGTTTAAATTAATTTACTTACGTAAGAAAATGTGTCCATCCCGCGACTCAACCCTACCTCACGAACCTGCAACACGTGATATTTCTGGCCATGCATAATTTATTTTTCCTGCGTATTTTCTTATTTCGTATTATCTCATAAACCGTACAACCAAATTATGTACATGCAGTAAAGCGCATATTTTATCACCGTAAGATATTCATGATAACAATGCTGTTTAATTTTATACAGATTGTTGTTTTATATCCAAAAGGTTTTATTCTTTAATCTTAAAATGAATAATTTATTTAACCTATAAAAATTTTGTTATTATGTAATAATAAAAGTTAGAAAAACATTATTGGGTCTTTTTATACTACTAAATACGAATATTTTTGTAAAACATTGTGTTGATTTGGATTCAATCACCATGACATTTTTTTTTCTATAATGCAACTCATCAGTAATGAAACTTCCTCTCAGTAAAAGAATTTTCTTACCAGCGAGAGGTGTCCATATAGTATCTTTTAAAAACATAGAACCAAGGAAAACCCATTACCTCTTTATTTAATAACTTTAAATATATTAATAAGGTCCCACACAAAAATTTATGAACGATGTAAAAAGTACTCAAATATGAGTGAGTATTGGAATGTTTACTTAAAGTTTTCCAAATCTTACACCACACAAGCAGACAAGGGTTTTCTTAAAGTTTCTTCAAATATCAGTTGCTAAATTTCCATGTTCTTTTTCCTAACACCAGTAAACTAATTAGTGAATATTTTATAACATATCCGGTAACAGTAAAAGCGTAACATAACTGCCGTTTATGTAAATGAGCTCATTAGCTGAATTAATTGTTGTTGCATAGCGCTAAATAGCTATTTTGCATTTATTATTAAAAGGAAATAAATTGTGTGTGACTCTTGAACTTAATCGCCAGCAGAAAATGAAGGGTAATTTTTATCGGGATGATTATAGCAGTATATGCATACTCGTATGTAGGCAATATTTCAGGGGGTATATCGTCAACATAATTCGAATAAAACGTAGGTGAAATTTTGGCCAAACGATGATATCTTGTAATTACTCGTAATATGTAAGTAGATCGCCAATACCAATATTGAAAAAAGTCAAATTTTGGCCAAAATATGACGTAAGATCATCAATACCCAATATTGGTGATCAACTAACATATTAATTACAAAATTTCATCGTTTGGCCAAAATTTGACTTAGGTCTTATTACAGTTAGGTCGACGATATGTAAGTACTAAGTCTATGAGGAACTATTTTTATTGGACCAATCCTAAAATCGAAAACAAAAACAGCTTTGCCTACATTTTGTGGCAGTTTTTCGGACAATTAATGTACTGTTCAGCAGATTTTTTCGTAATGTTTCAGAGTTGATCCAATATTTAAAGTTTTTACTCACGAGTACTTTGACACCTTAAAATATTTCTTAAGAATTAATTGTCTTTGAATGGGGTTTCAATGATTAATTCAAAATTCAAATTCAAAGAAAACTCTAATTTATTAATGACAGAGAATTTATACACCAGTTCATAAAGCTTCTATAAAAGCCAAACTATTGTCGATAAATCACGTCCTGGCATGCAAGAGAAGCCAGGTAAAGGCGCTAGTACATAAGTTCTAGTTTATCGATAGCTGTTAGAAGCCGCGTCATGGAGTCACGGAACACAATCCTTTAGTTTTGCGCCGCTATATACGTGGGCAGTTCGACACGCCTGAAATAACGATCCTCTGCAATGGACGCTAATAACTTGATAATTGCTATAATCTGCTGTAACCGTCATGCACGACATAACTATTAATAGTACAAAGTTTTGGCAGGTCTAATACTCAATTTTAAATATTTATGCAAAAACATTTTACAATCCACGAAATATCAAATTCATTTATTTACTTACAGACATACATTGACATACAGTAAACAGCCTAAACTGCTGGGTCTAGAAGCTTGAAATTTTACACAACCGTTCCTTTTATAACGAAGGTGAGTACTAATGAAAGATATTTGTAAATATTCAATTAAATTTTCTGTGGAAATTGGTATTTTTAATAGTTAGAAATGTGGAAGGTACTTAGATTGTTATGTACCTAAGCAAAAGTTACTTTTAAGATCTTGTTATCGGAAACCCATCCCTTCAGGCTATAAAAGCTTGTCTATGGGAAATCCCCTATGGTAGTAAATTATCGCAAATTTCAATATAAACAAGGTAAACCTTTAATAGCAACATCAACCCTCATGTAGTAAAAATCATAATACACCAATATTCGTAGCTACACCGCTACGTTCTGGCTACGCCGTAGCACTTCGTAGCATTATCAGACCCTTATCTCGAACCTCAATTTCCATGCAGGCAGTTGCTTTATTTTTTGATATGGCTAATATACAGGCTGAAAGGGACATCGACGCACATCCTGAAACCATAAGTTCAGGACAAGATTCTGTCTGTAAAAACGACGTTTTTTTTAACTCAAGGTAAAAATATAACATAAAAAATAGGAAAAAGCCGAGGAAGAATACCACTCTGGGGATCACAGAATCATTTACCTACTGAACTCATTGTATCAGGATGTCCCT
Organism: Phlogophora meticulosa; assembly: GCA_905147745.2. NCBI lineage: Eukaryota > Metazoa > Arthropoda > Insecta > Lepidoptera > Noctuidae > Phlogophora > Phlogophora meticulosa. The sequence continues at coordinate 18,174,474 of LR990519.1, forward strand.
TCTACACTGTAAAATTGCCAAAACTGTCGATGTTCATATTATTAATGTGTTTATAATCCGATATCGTGTAAAATATCTCTTTAACCAAAACTCCTTATTCTTGTTCTATAATTCAAACCTTAATTTAGAACTGTTTTAAAAAGCCAACTGCCAATACATTTTACTCCTTGTATACTCCAATGGCGTGATAACTAATCCCGAGACTCGCTAAGTAGCCAATTCACGATGACCGCACTGGAATCATTTACTTTACTCTATAGTCTATAGCCACCACAGACTAAGTGAGCACTTAAATATATTGCTCGTATATCAATATTATTTTCCAATTTAGTTATCATTATCACAGCTAGTAATATATGAAATTGTGTGTGCCTAGTTTTTGAAGGAGCATACATACAGGGTGATTTGAGATTAGACTGAATAGAATGGTTTCTCTTTATTGTACACCATTTGTGCAGATACCATGCAGAAACGTTTTTATACTTAGAGCAAGGGTGAGCTGTAAGAGACCATGGCGCACACATACGTATTTATGTAAAACAAAGATAAACTTCACTTACTTGACTTGTCCGAAGTGCATTCGCCCGAATGATCGTTTCACCAATAAGTTGTTGGTCGAAAGAACGATTGCCCAAAAATAGACTTACTGATCAGGAACTCGGAACTTTATGTTTAAAAATAAAACGTTTGGAATTACCTTTTAACCGATAAAAACAAAGAAGGAGGTACTACATTCGGCACATATTTCTTTTTTATGTACCTATGACTGCGCATAACTTTGTACAGTGCAGTCCGATTTTTCATATGGAATGTATATTCTAAGATGCGATCTTCCGTATCGAATGCGTATTTTATTTTTCACAGAATAACCAAAAATCATACTAAATCACCAATTTCATTATCACCACTGACCTGGAAGAAGAGCGTGAAGGCAACCCACTGGTAGTACTTCCCGTACCTGCGGGGGGACTGCCCCGCGCCCCTCACCCCGGGGTACGCGCCGCCCGCCTCCCCCGCCACCGTGAAGGTCGAGTGGATCCAGCAGTATGTGTTCAGCACATCTTCGGGAATGTCCCTGGATAAATGAGGAGGATATGAGTACACGGGCCTTCTCTGACAAGCCCCTCGCAAAAGATGAAGAGTAGTTATGCCAATTACAAGCTGTAATGGATTTGGGAAGCAGTAAGTATCAATCAAACCTAATTTGCAGGTCTATAGTGCCGTCAAACATAACGGTCTAAATACAAAATAAGATTTTAGAAATGAATTAAACCTTCGAGCCAGCAGTGCAAGCTCGGACCTTATTGTTCACTAAAATCCAGCTATTTAACAATTATAATCATCATGATGTTGAAAAATAAACCGACCGATCTTTAGAGTCGCGTCAAAAGGTCGGGTTCGTGTTTCGGTTTGGACACCTCTTACACTCACAATGTCTCATACTCATCATCTGCCTAGCCTTTATCCAACTATGTCGGGGTCGGCTTCCAGTATAACCAGATGCAGCTGAATACCAGTATTGTACATGGAGTGATTGCCTATCTGACCTCTGCAATCCAGTTACTGGGCAACACAATATCCCTTGGTAAGACTGAATGTCAGTCTTTCAGGCTTCTGACTACCCTTACCCTTAATCCAAATAAATAGGACGTGTGAGCTCACTCTTAGCCTCTCCTTACCAGTATTCACACTTTGCGCTAGACCTAAGTATGGTTTAATCTAACTATTTAAATCTTTGACCGATACTAGATTATTTTCGATAGTTTTTGTTTTATTACGGGTCATCGAGGATCTGTGCTTGTACCGCTCGTTTTTTTATAAGAATCTAACTGTGGCCAGAAGGCTTATTCCCGTTATTAAAAACGTTCAAATTCTAGTCACAATCTTATGTCAGCGTTGACAGATGTCAAACATGTAGTTGAATTAGACGTACCTATTTTTGACAGATTGAATCTGAGATTAGAATGGCAACGTCTTACACGCTTTACTAGTATGTTTGTTGTTTCATACAACTGACAAGTGAAAAAGTCCGGTAGGAGTTTGTCGGTTTCTTTTTAAGAGCCTTAGTAGAAGATCTCTTCAAATGAAACTCTCTCTCACTTTCTCGAGTCTTTTCGCCAGAAAAATAAGACAGCATTTGCTAACGAGAGTTTTCCTATGCTTTCAAGTTTTCTGTTATTACCTACATCATGTTTAGATATATTGTGTTAATTTCGCAAAATTGTAACGTCAAATACACCAACACAACATTACTGATATTTTGGCGTTTTTAAACAATGTAAACAACAATATTTATAGTGTTTTCTGTAGGCAGGTTCGCGAATATATCAGAATTTTCACAATAATTTTAAGTTGTAAATTTTACTACGTAGCTACTGTCATAATTATTATTTAGTTCGTGCACTAATTTAATTTATTACGCCAATAAAACTATTAACTGAAAAATAATAATTGGCACACATTTTTGAGTAATGAGTTCATCATGAATAATCCTGCTGGTGAATCGTGACAGGCGATACTATTTTAAACTTCAACGTTGATATTCGCCTCATATATTATCTTAATAACAATACAAGTCAGATTACAGAAATAAAACAATTCTTTTCTATAAAAAACACTCCGGAAATTTTTCTATCCTACACTTTTACGAAAAAATTAAGTATAACGCCATCTATCATTTTAAGTGTGAACTACGTGGACCGCGTGCTAACTGAACGGTGTGTTTTCTCACCTCGTGTGTATGCAGTCGATGGGGTTGCCCACCAGGTGGCGCGTGGTTAAGGCTGCGCTAGCCGCAAGTAATGCGGCGGTAGTTGCACCGCAGTGCAGTCGGAATGCTACGGAATCAATCTTCGGGTTCACCCCTTGCTGTACATGGGAAAATAACACATAAAGGCCTGGGCTGAAAGCTTACAATTCAATTTTTTATGGATTACCTGAAGATATTAAACATTCAAAGTTAAAATTGGTGCAAATTGTGGAAGCTCTTCGTTATCTACGTTGTTTAAATTCAAAGAGAAAATGTTATGTTTATAGTTAGTTCTTGACTCTTGACGCGGAACAAATTGGTGCATTTTAGTTTAAAACTGTTGGTATATATACATAATAATATGTAACATGTAGGTACATTAGAAAATATATTTACTTTCCTAGATGTGAGTGCTAGTGAGTGTATAATTATAGACTGTAAATCGGTTTATAGTTTGTTTGTTTTATGAAATCAATCATAACAATCAGAAGGATGCAATTCATGCAATGTTTTTTTTTGTGTATCTTTCTTACCATGAGACGCTGTATACCTAAATAAGGTATGCACATGTTGCCCGTACTTAGTCGATTAATCACACTTTACGAAACAAAACACAATCACGACAAGGACCAAAACTCAGAGAACAATAGGACCGAAGGACCAGAAAATAATAACACAGTTAATATCAAGACAATTAAAGAAACAAACGTCCTTAATATCCCTCACAGTATTACAATAACGAGTTGTCCGCCAGAAGCCGCGGCGCGACGTAACGTAACAGACTTACGTTACGTTACAACGAGATTAGTCCCGACTTCCGCGGTCTTCCTGCCTCTAGACCAGTCTTACGTATGTTAATTAGTGTCGCAGACTAGGGTTATGGTAAATAGCTATGTTACCTATGCATATATGTTCTAGTTTAAGGACTGCGACGTGTTCGTGTCGCTGTAAGGCTTTGTTTAAGTCAAGTTTTACTTGTTGGTGTAAAATTGGAATATTTTTTTTTGTCCATAAGAAATTATGATTTCAGCAGATTGAATAAGTTTTCTTAGGGGATAGAACATGTTCCTGCTTTATTTCTCTACTAAGGATATATTGGAATATTGCTTCCCACCGCACATTAATTTAACCTTTGATTTTTGATTACGCCATTGCCCTGATTTTTTTAGGAAGTGAGCTGCTGCGCTAATCAATGAGCTAATCACTGATGTATGTTTTTATTGTTATTGTTGTTTAATAATAACAAAAGAATTATGGAGCTTCAGTATTCCACGTCTTGATATAATATAGTACATTTATGATAATATAGAAAAGACGTGGAAGTAAAAGATAACCCATTTTTTTTCAAAAACGTTGCCCTGCACTAGGCATTCTCCTGTATTGTGAGTGCCTTTACAAACATTCAAACTCACATATACAAACAAGTAGACCTGGAACAACTACCTGTAGGCCAAACAAATATTTGTTCCGTGCGGGTATCGAACCCACAACACGCAGCAACTGCGCCAACCGTGCCGTCAATCAACTTACTCCTCCAGACAGCAGCGCATAGATGCTGGTTAGGATCTCCATGGGCCTACGCGGCTGCGGGGCGCGCTCGCGCCGCCGCCACGCGCCCGCGCCGCTGTTGCCGGCCGCGGACACGCCGCCTGCGCGCGCGCTCGCGCAGCGTCCCCTTCGGCCCCAAGAAACGACTGAGTCCCTGGGAAAAAAGTCTTGTTAGTAATGGTTCTGCAAAAAAATTACTAAGAGCAAACGGAGACCCTACAGAAGAGATGCAAGTATAAGACAAGCACGACCGACAGAAGAGGAATTCCACGAACCGGCCTATCAAGACTTTATGGTTCCTGGAGAAACGGAAGTTCCTGCAGTTCCAAAATCGTCCATGGATTCTATTTAGGTCAGATGGAATCAATTTTATCTTGTACACATAGGTACAGGAATGCATTGTTCTGTGTTATGTTATTCTGACATGCAATAGCTCCAAGATAAACAAACAATCCTAGTTTGGAGCAATGAAGGTCAAGTTGCTGATCTAAAAGCCGAATCCAATACTAAAGCGGAAGCTTTAATAAATAATAAATTAAAGGAAATTAAAATATGGAACTGTCTTCAAGAAATCCATTTCTATGTTGCATTGGAATATTAACAATTACCTATGTAGTGACCGATACTAATGTATCTTTCAAAACAGAGCTCTTCAAATGTTTTATTTTTCTTAATTATCTTTTCTGTTTGACGGAACAATTGAATGAACATCACTCAATGACGAGTACCACAAAAATAAATAAACGCTTAATGATAACATAAACAACTCACCAAAGAATTGCAGAATCCCTGTTTCAGTTACTAAACAAACACCAGTACAAAACAATTCACTAATAGCTAAAGTTTGTATGAATGAAATGATCTGTACGTCGGAAGCGCACGCGTCGATTTAACACATGTTACAAACTAAATCTAGATAATTTAGTTGAAATCGACTCAATTGTGTACAAACGCAGTAAAGGCTCGCACACAACTACCAGGGCTGTAAGAAAGCGTTGTAGATATAAGAATAGACATTCAATTAATAGAAATCCAAGGCTATGTTAGTTGTCAATCGGGACTGGGGAGACGGTTTGTTTTTCTTTTGTTCTGTGAGAGCTCTTACAACTTCCAAAATTAGATTATTGAAACGTTAGTGTTTAAAATTTATCTTTTTATTAACATTGAACAAACATTGTTTAATTGTGGGTGGGTAATAAATGTGGGGCGCGTGTGTGCTCCCTACTTTTCATTTTGATAAAAATAAATTAATGGAGAGTGGTCATTTGAGAACATGAATGACAGCATCCTCATAATTCACATCCAGGATATATAAAAAGTTAATAGTGAAATACTAAAAATAAATTTTGATGTGAACATTAACAATGTGAGATGGGAAACATAACTCAACCTCTTAACGAGGACTTAGTGAGAATTTGAAGAAACATATCGAAATTGATAAAGGGATCTAACGAGCAAACAATCAAGAGGAAAAGCTCCACCGCTTAAATTAGCGCTCATAATCTTAACCACATACTTGTCTCATTATGAAAGCAAAAGCCATTCAGTCGACAATATTTACGAAAAAGCTTTGGATGCTCTCCAAATTACCCAAACTTACGTGATGAATGTACTATACACCGCCACTTAATCCCAGTTTACGTCTAACGGTTAATTAAATAAATCGCTCGGTATCGTTATCATCAAATAATCGTATGTCTTATGACTCAATTTTATTAGTAACAAGACGACTACGAGCAAAACTTTATGGGCCTAACCAAGAGCCCTGCGGTATCCCTCTTGTTTTCGTTTCCAAAACCGTTCGATTGAACTCTCATGCAAAGTGGACTTTGTTTTTTAAAGCAACAAACTGTATGAGCATTACTTTACCAAGCATTGTTCTGTTTTAAGGAGGTTGTCAAATAAATACAGGTGTCGGCCTTGTCAAATGCTGCCCACGAGTCAGCAACCCGAGATTGATATCTGAACAACTGCTGCCGTCGACTTAGAAATGTTTGTTTGTCTGTGTGATTGTGTGAATCACATGTATTTTTGGAACTCGGTCAAACGTCTGTTGACTTGTATCATACACTTTTCATTGTTAATGGATATTGTGTTTATTTTTAATATCTTGTTAGCGAGCGGCGTGTTCTATTATCGCTTGTATATTTTGTATGTGTTTGGCTTGAACTGATTTTATTGCTCAATGGTTAAATGTTTGTTAGATTATGTCTTGAGGCATTTATTTATATTGTGAACATTTGTTTATGTATGTTCCATTGATGCCGTTTTAGATCTATTCTATTTGAGTTATTTGGTTCACTCTTTATTTCAGATGAAAAATGGTATTATCTGAAATTATGGCAGCGAGTAATAGTCTATTTAGTTTTTTTATGAATGTAAGTTATACCTTCTGTTATTTATCCTGTTCACTCGAAGGAGTTCTTGGCGGCCAACCACTTCTTGGCGAGAACCAGACGTCTTGCCCATGGGGTGCGCGGGAAGCAGTGCCGCTCTGCGCCTGTAGAAAGTACGTTATATACCCTACTGTGCTACTAAATTTGCCTAGGGTGCAATGATATAGCCTCCGCGAATCTTAATACTTGTGCACCCTGGAAAGTGATCCTGGCTACCATCTTGTTGATTAGCCAATATAATATCTTGACCGCAGTATGCGCCATTCGTGCTGATGTGACAGAAATAATAGACAGTCCAAACTGAATTGCAAAACATTAGTTGAGTGCACTATGTGCTACATTATCTATAAGCAAACCTGTGCTTCGACACTCTTGCGTCAGTGATTTGCCATAGTAAGTGGATAGCCAAGAGGTAGTAAGAATGATACCTTCGGTTACTAATCCTGTGTGCGCGCACTCCTGGGTCGGGCCGGCCGCCGGAAGTCTTGCCCATCGGTCGCGTGGCGGGTTGCCGCACTCAGCGCGAGCTCTGCGCCCGCGCCATCGTCACACCTACCACTGAGGGCAAAGAGAGCTGTTAAGTACAATTTAGTCTAAGAAAAACAGTTATTATTTAATAATTCTATAGTACGAGTATGCGTTATGTTTAAATATAAAATAAAAGAAAACACAAAAAAGTATTTTGATTAGTTATAAAAATAGCACCCACAGGGAAGTGATACAATCCAAGCTGACGCTGATTAGGAATCTAGATTAAGGAATCTCCTCAGTACGCAAGCCATGTCCGAGATGACCTGCGGCTCCATGATTGTTGAGTCTATATTCGATATGCTGGTAACCTCATCAGTACAATCGAGATACTTTGTGATCTTTTCTTTTTGTGCTTTCACGGGGTTCTCATCATGAGGAATAGTAGCATCAACAATTAGCAGGAAAATTGTGACAAACCCTTCAGGTTCCCCTAAAAGGGTACCGAAACGCAGCCAGACATATCTACATCTGACTCTATCAGGTCCTAATAAAACCTTTACTGTTGTTCTCCTTAAGGACAAACAACAATTTATGAAAATGTTGTCTTTCGACGAAACCTGGAAATCCATATTAATAGGATCACAGACATCATCGTCACCATATCACGAGTAGATGAAAAGAACGAACGCTCATCACACGCTACAATCATCTGTATGCTTATTACAAAAGAACAGAAAGAGGCAGAGAATCAGCTTTTGTGACGTCAAAAATTACGTAAGACAACACCCTAAACTTTCGTTCTTCAGTTTTCTAGCATAAAAACAAAGAACGAAAGTTTGCTGGGTAGAACTGGCGCCCAACATAGCAACACATTAACACAATTTCATAACGGCTTGTACATGTAATTGCATTTCATTCACGACAGAAGTAGATATTAATTTATTTAGGCATTCGATTATTTATGGGACAAGCCAATAGTGTGGTACTATTCCCAAACCACTACAACTCCTGAAAACTAGATTCAACAATGGCGACCACCAGAAAAGCGTCGAGTTCCGGAGAAACGATTCGTTAGGTTGGGTTAGGTTAAAGAATAAATAAAATATAGAATATTCAGACTAATGAACGCGACAAGACAAGACAAATGCAAAATTGACATCCCGGAACACATTCCTATGTCCAGAGTTCCAAGAAAACAATTTGCGAAATCTAAATATATTTTGCAAATTGTTTCTGTCCTGTCAGTCCAAATTAGTCTGTCAATCAGGTATTAATATTTAGTCTATGTGCTCAGATTACCCTGTCTATGTGTCATCTAGTTAGCGGTAGGGGACTGTGTTATAGATGTATTCTATTTCCCGAGTCAAATGTGCTCTCGTTTACTGGTCACGACTTCGTTTGGCGTCATAAAATAGTTTAGTAACTGTCTCGTCGTTCACAGATTCATGCATGAGATGAGGCGGTATATTTTTGGCCATATAATATTTTTCTTAACATGAACACACCTGTATTCCACATTAAGCCAGTTATTTTAAGTCCCATGTAATGGGGGACAAAGCCTCTTGACATAAACTGGGCACAAATGCTAACTCCGAACTGAGAAATTCCAGATGTCAAAACCCAATAACACTATACCCGAGAATCTAACCTCAATCCTCCTGGGTTGGATTATCTGGCTCTACTGCTGAGCATGAGGTCCTCCTCATGCTTAGCACTTTGGCTTGCAACCACTATATCACCGAAGCTACATAACAATATATATAATAAGCGACAATGCTGTGACAATGTGATAATTATGTTATGTGGCCCTTCTTTGTCCAGAAGTCAACATTAACAAGCACGTTCTTATTTACAAAATAGGAAGGTGATGCACAAACACGTTTATCACAGCAATACGAACTATTGATAGGCCACAAAACCTACCAATTCTACATATAATTCAAACTATGCGGAGGAATACTTTGACGCCTGAGTGTCCTGGTCGGCTTTTTTATTTTTTTTTGTTTTTGTAAATATGTATGTAGTTAGTTTTATGGTATAATTGTATATATGTGAATATCTAATAAAATGCGATAGTTGCTTGTCTATTCAAACTCGTGATTATTTTTAGAAAACCAACAACTACCAACAACTAACATGAGTATATAAAAAAAACTCGCGTGTATAAAAGTCAGATCCATATGTACTTCGACTAGTACACAATAGAGCCGCCACCACAGAGGTCCCAAAAGCCCTATGCTCATAAAATTCTTATGCTCTTATAAGCCCTACGCTCATAAAACCCATCAAACTTCCGCGACAATGTACGAAACATTGCTTGTTATTGCTTATGGGTTAGAAACGAGCATGTCTACAGCAACCATACCTTAGAGCATCGTATCGTTACATATAAATATCGACAATCCATTTAAATAATTGATATCGCCGATACGTACGGTGCAATATATGCTGCGAATTTCTTTACCGATGCATATTGATTGGCAAATATCATCTCGTAAGGTGAGAACACGTTGATAGGTGTAGCGGAATAGATTATAAATGGATAACTCGCAATTTGGAAGAATTATTCGCAGTCGGTGTTAACTCTCGTGAAGAAGGAATACTAATTCCCTTTAATATTTAAAATAAACAATCTTAGCACCAGATTATTTTTATTTATTATTACAAAAGCATTGATTATTATTTAAGACATATATAAGACATTTAACTACCTAACTGCTCAACCATCAACAACTTTTTTTTGATAATCTGTGGTGCGGAAACTAGGACCATAAATTATATGTAATCTATAAGTAGTACGAGGCTACTAACAGGTACTTTATTACTTTGTTATTTATGTTTGTTTGCTTGTGTTTTCGTCTTTAAAGTCCCGCGAAGTCATGGCCACTTTAGACGTGATATATTGGGTTTAAACCATTTTATATGCCGTAAATACTGATTTATTGGGTACTATAGTAATCGAATGACCTTTCCTTAAGCTTGTGCTAGAGAATAGGTTAGTGTTACCAGATACTTTAATTTAGTGCAGTAGTACCCATTACTGAGAAACCATTTATATTTCATTTAATTAAAATATCACACAGAAACTTGCTTCAAAAATGAAACGTATAGTTTTAATAAATCACTGAACAAATTAATTGATAGCGATCTTTCATTTTCACTTGTCCGCTTTTCCGCTCCCCGCTCGCTTCCGTCCCAGTCCCCACCCTAAAGTAGTGCCGTGAAAAGTGCGCGGAAATCGAATGGGATTCCATTCCCGGGCGATCCCGCCGCGGATAAATTTCCAGGACGCGGGAAAACGCTGAAATTTCACGTTTCACTTATCGCCGTGTGTAATATTAAAGTTTTGTCTAAAGTTTCTCAATTTTCTGATGTGTTACGTGTGTCGCGTAAAATTTTATCTTTCCGTTTTACGAGCTGCGTCGATGCGACAGATATTGTGTTTTTTTTTTATAATTCTGAGTGCTTTTGTAGTGGGTTAACGGTTTTTGAAGTTAGGTTCAAGTTGTAAAACGGCTTTACGAATTTGAGTATCTGTCCGGCTGTCAACTGCTGCAAAATTTTGAAGACACAAATGTTGGAGGGTTTAGATAAGGTTAAATGTATAACAGACTAGCACTTCGCCCGCGAATTCGTCCGCGTGGGTTTCGCACTTTTCCCTACGAACTTTAACATCCCCACCAACCCCTTTCAAGATTATTAAAAAAAATAGAATATAGCCTATGTTATTCAAAGATAATGTAGCTTTCCAGTGGTGAAAGAATTTTTGAAATCGGCACAGTAGTTTTTGTGTTTATTAATTACAAGCATACACACATACTAAAATACAATTTTTTCCTCTTTATAATATTAGTGTAGATTAGATGCAGATTGTGCACCATTCATTTTTTCCAAGACGAAATAATACACAAATTTGATAAGCCTGTCATTCTGGCGTACTGGGTTTGCTGATTAGGATCAACACTACATTACACGTTACAAAGACATTCATAATATTAATTTCTTATCTCAGCACACCTACATTTCCCATACAACAGTAAAGTTATATTCATCCATCAAATCTTGACGCCCAGTACGTAGGCGAGACAACTAGCAATATTCTCACACACAATGTAACACATTTCCATAAATCCGCATACGTACTAGTGGCGTATTGTAAATGCAATAAATCCCGAGTTTTACGGTGGCTGTAAAAGTATTGCGACACGCGCCGATATTTACCGATACGGCGACAGTACGACACTACGTCACTACGCCGCGGTACGCCGAGTATTTCATCCATGCAATCTTGTTGGTGATGGGTCTAGATTGGTTTAGGTGTCCTGTTTGTAACTTTGTATTTTGGAGTTGATTGGTTGTAAAATATGCCATGAATTTGCTTGTATAGATTATATTAGATTGTTCAGGTAGATACTATATAGAAGAATACATATTTGAGACTTTCTCCGATAACTTTGTTTATAAAGGTTGGAAGGGACATCGACACAAGATCTGATAACATTAGTTCAGTACATGATTTTAGCTCCCCTAGCGTTTTTTCTGAAGTATTGTTTTTTTGAACTGTAAAAAATCATGATTTCTATCCAATCAAATTACTTTTTAAAATAAAAAAGTAGTTATTTCACTTTTTTCATCAAAAACCTCACTGGGTTGAATAAAAATTATGTTTTTTTTTATTCAATTCTAATAAATTAGGAGAAACCCAACGATTTTTTTAAATCTGAATTCCTTACCAAGTCCATAATCATAATACTTAACTGATGGGTTCATGTTAGGCGTCGCGTCGCTGCCCCTATCCACCCTGTGTACCTAGTCAACATATACTGAAGTTAATCACTGTAACGATAATTTCACTTGAGTAATTTTATATATTACTAGCTGACCCAGCAAACGTTGTTTTGCCATATAGACTATCGTGACAGAAGGCTGAAAATTTGAAGTTGTACGTATTTTTCAATGCTAAATCATAATAAAATAAAAATAAATTTTGCTGTCAAAAAATAAAAACAATATTTAGGGGTGGGTAACTCTCTCTCCAATTTTGGCCGATTCTCAGACCTACCCGACATGCACACAAAATTTCATACAAATCGGTCCAGTCGTTTCGGAGGAGTTTGGTAACTAGCATTGTGACATGAGAATTTTAGATATAAGATCAACTTCCTATGTAACTTAATTTTCATGTCCTTAAACTATTCAAATGAAACTCAACAAATAACCTGCGATACAGAGGCTAGCACATGAAGCTACTCCAATCTGTCAAATTTATTTGATAGTTTTTCAATTATACAACAAAAGAATAGGGTAGGTTCATGTTCAATTGGGAAAATTGTAGTTTGGGATAGCTTGATGTGCTGGCGTCTGTACATTATTTTGTGAAATTAAATAATGAAAAAGTAAAGTTTTACGAACACATTATTTTTTCTGTGCAAAAACGATCAGATATTTAGGTGGGATGCTTGAAATCTCTAAACTTTGGTCATTATCTATAATGTATTACTAAAAAGTTAACTCTCGCGTGGCTCAAAGAATATAAGGAATACATGAAGCGTGTTTCTTTTTTTAAGTCTATTGAAAAATAAGTTCGGCAAAAACTCTGTTGTCCATTATAAACTAATTTGAGTTAGACGATGCAAAGTTTGTATCTATAAATTTTCCGCATACTCTTTTGTCATGTTTTTTAAGTTCTCCATTTTGTCTTAAATTGGTAAACCGCACTATGTTATCAAGAACGGACGGTTTTTAAACTATTTTTAAAATTGTCTTTGTCGTCGTCGTACATTTTATTTTTCAATTTCGATGTTATTTTTCAATTTGGAATGGAAAACTAAATTGTATGTACATTTTTTGCCACACATTTTTTACGTTATTTCTAAACGTTAACTGTCCGAATATATCTAGTAGTTAATGTTAGTAAATAATATTATAGATATTAATATAAATAATAATGTGAAAATATTTTTTCTTTTATATTGAAATATTTAAAAATGTATAATAAGTGTAAAAATGAATAAAAGATGTAAAAAAATAGTTAATGACAATTTTATTATGGTCGATGTAAATTTGTAAAATTGACTTAAAAACAATTGCGCCGATTGCGTGTGCTGCTCTTACGACTGTTTCTGTCATTCTAAAAAAAAAAAATTTTTCAAAATTAATCAATGCAATAATCATGCAATTATGCAATTACCGCATTGATTCAGTTCTGTAGTTATTCAAATAAGAAATCAAGATTTTAAAAGAGCTGTAATTTAAATTCAACGTTTGTCATAACATACATACAAGTCACTTAACGCGTCGTCATACAGTTTTATTAACAATCACGTTTTACGAGACCAGCACCAACCGGTAGCCGCAGCGTTACACTCGACTACGTGCCTCCGCCATTTTGGACTCCATCGCCACTAACGTCTGTCCCTTGTGAATAAAAAAAATACAGCGTTCGTTAGATATTCTCTGTGAAAGTAATTTTTACTGAAAAATAAAATGAATATAGGCAGTTGAAGTGAATATTGCAGTGGGGAATGGCTGCGTTGTGCGCAGTGGTCCTAGTATTCGCGGCCGTCGCTTCTGCCGCGACCAACCCGGAGGTAATCGTTATTGTTTTGTTGCACACTCTGAATTGCAAAACAGCTCCGGAAATTTGGCAACAATGCATGTTCTGATAACGGACGCATACAGATGTAAATGCCGCCAAGATAAAAAACTATACGATTTCATTTCGAAGTTTCTTTTTTGTAACATTTTATGAGAACTACATCGCACGGTTTTGCATTCTAGCGTGTTCTTAAAAACATTTATTTAATTTTATCGCTGTGGAATGCATTTTCCTTTGTTCAGTGCAAGCGATACGGCTTCGGAACACAAGGACCATTTTTATTTCTCTATCTGCTAAAAAGCTTATAAAATTAAATTATGTATTCTTTTCTACCCGAGTGTTCTTTAAAAAAAAACAAAATTGCTGCGACACAGTTTTTATTAGGTGCGAAAAATTCGACGAGCAATGTGGCGCGGTGGGCGAAGGTCCGCCTACGATGCAGGAGGTTGCGGGTACGATTCCCGACTTGGGACAAATGTTTGTGCGATCTAGTAATATTTGTTCTGGGTATTCTGGGTATTTGCTATGTATAATAAAAAATATATATCTATGTAATGTATTGTATAAACACAAGCTCTGCTTAGCTTAGGGCTAGATGATGCTGTGTAGATTGTCCAGCATATTATTATATTATTATTATTAATGTTTACACAGGTTTTTATCTGCATGAGATCTATATTAAGAGCTAAGCCTAAATGACTGGCGACTTGCGGCATTCCCTAACACTAAGTCCATTCCCAATCCATACAAAGCCTCACATTTAGTCTTCCTATGATACCCATGTTCATGATTCCGCAGGATGAGTTCCAAGAGAATAAGCGCCTTGCAAAGGCAATCGTGGAAGCTCTCCAAGACTCCAAGTTCGTGGACGAGCTGCTCTTCGACTTGAAGAAGGAGAACCAGGTGTACCTCAACCGCACCATGTCGCTGGTCATCAAGTACATTGTTAAACGGTAATGTTATGGGTTTCATTTTTTTGATACTTTAGCATAATTATTTATTTATTTATTTATTTAATACTTTAAGCACACAAATGTACAGAGGCGGACTTAATGCCATAGGCATTTTCTACCAGTCAACCTTTGGGTGATGCAGAGACAAACAGTGGCAGGTGCAATTTCTTAAAAGAAAAGTGAAAAGAAATATATATATTATTATAAACTATAAATATAATACCTAATAAATAAATTACTGAATATGAAGCATATAATTATGGAGATCGCATGTGGCATGCTAGTCTCTGGTCTGGTCAAATAAAGTACGGTAATGAGCGAGTTGTATTCACGCAATGAGGGTTCCACCCGTACCTTTGTAAGAGAAATACTTTTCAGTTTCTTTTTGAGACCGCATAACAACTTTTTGATGGGGTGAGATTTTTAGTGTGATGCTGTTTGTGATAGAACTGTACTAGTTAGGGGCATCGTTTTATTTTTCCATTAATATTTAAATAAAACTCCATGAACCAGATTAATTTCAGATTTTTACATAACTTTGAAGATGGTTTCCGGATCGCATATACTGTTCGCATGTTCTGTATTAATCTTATACGCTTGTAAAGCCTAGAAGACACCTACGGACAAGCAAAAATAGCAAAAAAAAACCTGTAATTATAGCCTGGTCCGTTATTTTAAAATGTTCTGTTAGCATGTACGGTGCTCAACGCTCGATTCCTGTGTAGCTAGATTTTATGGCTACTATTGTCCTCGGAGTGCCCATGGCATTATATTTCATGTTGGATTCCCATAGAAACAGGGCGGAAGGCCATTACGGCTTACTGAGGGTCAGGATAGGTGCGAAGTTTCGATGGCAGTTACGTGTAAAATATTGATATTGAGCCACATATGGGAAGACTGGATGCTGTTCGTATTTAGCTGGGAGCAAAGACTATAGACAAGTAGATAGTCCAAATCGGTATGTTAAACATTTGGAAGAGACCAATAAACTACCATCTCCTGAACGACTAGATGTTGCCCGCGACTTCGTCCGCCCTTTTTCCGCCGTTCCCCTTTTTTTATTCTAATATAAAAGTAGCTCATTATAACATCAGCGATATACCAGTGAAAGTAACGTCACAATCAGCCCAAACGTTGCAGAAATTACCAAAACTTTAGTAAAAAGCTGTTAATTTGACCACTACAAACAGACATTTTAATTTAATTTATTTTTATCGATTCTTATCGGTAAGTTGGTCGGTAGTTGGTTAATTTAATTCCCAAAAATTACCCTACACTAAACTATTATTATTTCACTTTTAATCTCAGTAGATTAAAAATAACAAAGGATTACTACTACATTGGATCTAGTATCTTTTTGCTTTTTCTTTATTAAGATGGGGTAAGAACCGTGACACGGGGGGGATAGAAACGCAGGGTCGAATCAAAACAAAACTTTGAAGGGTTTACGTTAAGTATTGATTGAGGATCAACGTTTCATCCCTGGATTTCTACCCATACCGTAATACCTGGTTTGTAATCCTTTGATTCTCTTTGCCTGACAATGAATTTAAGCTGCATTTATGCTTAATATGTCAGCAATCATCGCATTTTCCCCAATAACAATCATCATCTGGACCTTTTCCTAACTACATAGAGGTTGGATTCTAGTCTAGCAGCAATGCACCTGAATACCAGTGTTTTACACGGAGCGACTGCCTATCTGACGTCCACAACCCAATTACTGGGTAACAGAATACCCCTTGGTAAGACTGGTTCTCAGACTTTCGGTCTTCTGACCATCCGTTAAGACTGTAAAAGATTTACTATTAGCTGCCAGTACCAACGTATTAACACCTTCACTGCCAGACAACGAGACACTATAGAAAATGTATTGTTTGTCGGTCACCTGGCGTTTCCCAGGCACGGAGGAGTCTCGATATACAATGGCTGGCCACACATATACTCACACACGACTTCAGCAAATTTAGCTTACCGTCGATAAACAAAGTATTTTCAGGTAATCCTCGAATGTTTTTTTATGTCATTTAATGTCTGTGGCATTTCATTTCAGCGAGGTAGACAATTACCGCTCGAGACGAACCGACGCGATCAGCAGACGGATTTATTCCTCGCTCATCATGAAACTCATCGACATTGCTAAGGTAAGTAATGCATGCAAATATTGCTTTGTGATTCTTGTTGACGTTTTTAATTACTTCATTCTTCGGTGCTGTCTTTCATCACGTTTTTGCATCTTTGTGAAAATACCGATGAGGACATTTACAGGTGAAGAACTAAATAACCATATGATGTAATTGATAAACAGTGTACGGAAATGTACATTGTGACAGGGATGTCGACGCACAACTGATACCATGACTGCGTTGCCAAAACCACGCGTTGAATTTACGTAATTTTATAATGTTTTTTTAAACAAAAGCACTCTATGGCAAGATTTCTGTCTTCCGAAAATCATCATTCCTATATGATTCAATGAGATTTTTAATTAAATAGTTAATACCTTACGTATTTTATTAAAAATCTAATTTGGTTAGGTAGGAATCATGATTAGTTTACAGTATTAATTAAAATTAACATCAGAAAAAACGGTAAAATTAGTCGTAGGCCCAGAGTCATATCCTATCAGTTATCAGTTTGTTCGTCAGTGTCCCTTCCATCTTGTGTTATTTATTCTGTCTGAAGGATCTGCAAAAGTGCAAACTTTTAGTTCTACTCTTAAGTCTGAGTGTGCTGTAGTCAACTGATAAAGGTATCTCCGAGATTCCGCTCTCAGATTAATTAAGATTTGTCAGACAATGTATCAGGTAACATCACGCCTGTATTCTCAAAAGGGTAAGGCAGTGCTGGACCTATAGTACACCCAGCCAGTAATATGTATATCAGGTATCAGAATAATATCGACCAAGGTATTCAAACACGACGGTATGTAAATCTCGTATTTCAAAAGGAAAGTTTGCTTAACGTACCGAGTTACACGAATTGAGTATAAATTATGAAGTCCCTGTAAATATGAACACGGAAACTGTTCCTTTATGCATATCGAACTGAAACAATGGCTTTGGACAACAATGGCCGAATTATGTGAATACTTCAGTTTCAGCGACGGGCAATGGCTACATTTAAAATATATGGTAGGTATAAACCGCCTGTGGTTCGCGCGGTTTTTTTTGCGAATAGACAAAAAAGCGTTTTTTTTATAGCATCGTCTGCCTCTTTTGTCTACTGTTTGCTTAGCATGAGACCCTGGTTTCGATTCTCGGATCTGGTAAAGTGTGGTTGTCATTTGTACATTTTTTCTGACAATCATGTGGTCTGACAACCAGTCTTACCAAGGGGTATCGTATTACCCAGTAACTGGATTGTGAAAGTTAGATAGGCAGTCGCTCTATATAAAATACTGATGTTCAGCTACACTCAGTTAGACTGGAAGCCGACCCCAAAGAAGTTGTGAAAAGGCTAGGTAGTTAAGATAAGACGCATACAACGTAGAAGACCAGGCTGACCAAGTCATCCATGTTGAACTTTCTCCAGTCTCACAAACTTTACATCAATAAACCTTTTTAAGGACCTGCCACACAACACAACGGCGCGGGACCGCATCGACACAGCACACCGGTACTACATGTCGGTGGAGAGCAGGGACATGCACGACCAGATGGCCGACGTGCAGGTGTTCCACGCGTCCGCCAGGCTGTACGACATCATGTTCACGGTGAGTAAGGTCACTATTGACAGCGTACAGACAAACACGATCAGAAGCCACACCTTCAATTTTTCCACGCGTTTTCCAGACGAACGCGGCGTAAGTACTTACCAATGGGGTGTAAGTATTTACTATCGGGTAGTTAGTACTTATCTACCATTGCATCGGGGCGTTAATACTTAACATCGGGTGTAAGTACTCATTATCGGGATGTAAGTAGGTAGGCTTACCATCGGAGTATTTACAAAAACGTCCTCGCCGTCGAGGCAAGTCGCTACGACCCCTATACAATGCTCTACCCCCGACCCGACCCTTTGCACGAGCCAGCCCGTGTCGCTGTGCCAGTACTTGTTTTAATAAGTCCCTAACTAGTATCTTTCAGATACAGTCCGACCCCTTGCTGTCCTCTCCCAGCGACTTAGCTTGTTAGTTTTTACGCCCTGCCTAAAGTTCAAGTTTCATTGAACAGTTAATAACCTAAAGGTTAAACAGCGAGATGCCCATTCCAAAGAAAAGGGTTCTTACAACCCGATGGTAAGTACTTAGAACCCAATTTTAAGTCCTTACAACAAGTCTTGCTACGCACACTTCTGGTCGTGAGCACTTACCTACGACAATTGACGTGCGTTTCTAAAGACATCGCGGATCCAAGCCTTCATTTGAATTTCGAAGTGATGTTGACACTATGCCCTGTCAAGAATTGCGTCAAAAACAACAATGTCAATGTCATAATTACAATGGACAGCTACCAAAAGTTGTACTGACAATACTGTGACAGTTTAGTGACGGCGGATTTACATTTAGCGAAAACAGTGAGCGCCTTTTCCACGAAGGCCAACATTAATTAAAACTTAAACTTCAAAATAGGCTGACGTTGTTATAGGCCAGTTTTGTGGTAAACAAAATTTACTGTAGAAACGATCCTGCCTAACACTTTAGGCAATACAGGCGTGATGTTATTCAGGAAAGTTACGGAAGATTCTTAGTCATAAAACACCTTTGTGCTTCTCGATACTTCATGTTGGCAACACAATACTTTTTTTGCTTTACTTTATTTGTGTATTAAACCTGCTAACAAAACTACTCTTTCGGTTTCCTCATCCATCTGTAAACCACTTTCATAAACATCGTTTACAAATTTGAAAAAGAACAGCTTAAGTAATTTAACAAATTTATCTTTTACATCCTGATTTCTTATGACAGCAGGTAAACGGTTGGCAGGTATCAATTTTGCAGTGTTACAGTTTGGGATAGATTGATTTGATTGTGCTTGCTCGGATTTGTACCCCCAAACCTCATCCATGAGAGGCGAGGCCAGAACAATTTGGTCATCTCTACATTTACTTTAAGTTTAAAGAATTTATTCTCAAAAAAAGACACAAAAATGTCACTTACTTGAGAACAATATTATCTTACACTAAGTTTAATTCATCACTACAGTAAAACGGGGTGAATCGAAAACCCGGGGCGAAACAAAACTTAAAATGAGATTTAATCGTTGATTCAACATTATTAATTACTAACAAGGTTTTGAAAATCATCATTTCAATTCCTCAAAAAAATAAGAGTCCTTGTAGTAACAAACAATGTTACACTAATGCGAAAATGCCCTTCAAAGTTTTATTTCCAATCACCCCACCAATTACAACTTAATTATAATACCCACACCCATCCAATGCATTCAGTGTTGACGAAAGGTGTTATTTTCAATCAAATATTGTGCTGAGTCTTACATGCATTAAATGAAAGTGAGTTTCTTATACAAAAGGGTATTTTGTTATCCAACTGGGCTTCTCTGTATTTGACATTTGTTTTGCCCAACTTTGTTCTTGTTTTGGGTTAAATTAAAAAACTAGCTCGCCCACTGCTACGTAAAACAGACAATTATGAGTTATTATTTGTCTAATGCCACAAAACAAAAAGGCTTTGTAAACAAACTTTAGAGTTCTAAAATGTAGCTAAGTAGTAACAATTCTATTCGAGTAATCTCAGTAGAACCTCGTAGACAATAAAGACAGCGACGTCGACGTTGAGAAATTAAGCTCTGCCGTCCCCGCGTGTGTAGCTGTGAAGGTGTACTGTGTGGGGAGCTAAAATGTACCTGTGTCTCCGAATTAAATACCTTCACATGTCACTGGTGTATGGAGATAACTAAGTCGTATCTAATAATAATGATGCTGGACAATCCACACAACAACTTCAACACAAGTTAAGCAGAGCTTGTGTTATGGGTACAAGATGACTGATATATTTAATACAATACATTACATAGATAAATATTTTTTTATTATACATAGCAAATACCCAGAACACCCGCAACAAAACCTTGTAGATCGCCTCTCGCCCCCTATTACATGGGACTTAAATATACATAACAGGTGAAATGTGGGATTTACCATAGCTGCGACTCTGCCCAACACTTCGGGGTATACGTTCGTGATGTTATTATATCCGCCTACACATATGAAAAACACGTGTGTGGTTTCCTATGTTTTTTTCAGTTGGAATGTAAAAAAAAACTAAGTTAAAGTTCTATCGTCGTCCTCTACAAAGGTGGACTTCAGGAACATTATTTCTTAATTTTATTTGTCTTGATCTTAGTTTTATCTTTTGGAGGGCCTTTTAACGGCAACATTATTAACTTTATATATTTATCATAGCTCCTTTACAGTAGCTAACTTAATGATTTATTTATTAGCTTTTGCCTGCGGTTAAAACCACTAAGAGATTGGTAAAAGGTAATTATTCTACTGGAAAATCAATTTTATAAGTCTTAGCCAAATTGTATCCAGATCCGTTCAGCCGTTAATGCGTGAGAGAGTAAGAAACAAACTCACATCCACATTCATAATAATAGAACGATTTCTCCTCGCACTTGAATGCCATAAAGCAATTAAACCAATGGAGAAAAAAAACTACATCGGCGACTTTCCATCCATCCAGCGGTGGCCAGCTCACCCAAAATCTAGCCACCATCCCCCTGGATCCACGTCATCATACTTCATATTGCGCCAATTCTTGTCTATAATTTATTTCTTGCAGGCTCCACGTATCTTAGCTCAGCTAGGTAAGCTAGATGACCTGACGCCGAGGATCCTGGTGAAGAAGCTCAAGGACATAGAGATCAAACCAGTGCATCTTGGAGTCGCTCTTCTTATACAGGCAAGTACAAAGACAAATTACAGATATATGCCTCCGGCTAAAGAATTAAAGACTTCCGCCGTACTGTCTATAGTTTTGTGATAATGTCAAGATAAAATACAACTGTGACGTTCTTGCACCTGTGTTTTTGGGTTATTTCATCTGTTATTTTACCAAAGCCTGGATTTGTGACCGGTTGGTGGATAATAGGATGACCCCTTAGTACATCGGACTTAAACATGGCGGCATGTTGGTCTACTGTAGTTGTATCTCTGCCAAACCCTTTGGGGAATATAGGCGTGAAGGGTGGGCGTTTTGGGGGACTGTCTTATGTAAACGTCTTTGACGTTCAAAAAGTGCTGATTCTCAGCCTAATTTGAATAAATGAATTTTGATTTTGATTTTGATTTTGATGTTATGTCCTAATGACCTTGTTTTTTTTTCTACTTTGTATGGCTAGTAAGCATATAGCATTTCACACATCTAGACGGTATCGGTATTAAGTTCTACGATAAGCAATATTTCAGCCTATGTAGCTCTTAAAGTCATTATTTGTAACTTTTCATTATGTACAACAAAAGAGTATTCCATTCTATTCTATTCCATTCTATTGTACTACATAAGTCCACGTCAATTTTAATAATTTAATCATCTCTGTTTAACAGTACCACCTCCGCAACACAGTGAACTTCGCGATCAGGTCCAACACTCTCGAGGTCCTGTCCACAAGGCCGCAGATGGTGGGGCCCCAAGTCATCGACATGCTGAAGGCGCTGGCCTCCAGGATGCTGCCCATCGCGGAGCTTCTAGACATCCACCTGGCACACTCCAGTCCTGCCTTCAAGGACACCTGCCCCAGCACCTGGCTTGGAATCGTTAACAATAAACCGATCTAAGCTTATTTGTTTTGGTTCCTTTGTTCTTACCCTCTTTGTCTTAAAATATTATTATTTATTATTATATATTTATTATTTATAGATAAACAATGTTACTACAAATGAAAATATTAGACTTATTAAACAAATTATATTAAGTATTATTATTTTTAGTTTTTATAAATACTGTTATTCTTACAAATAATAATTATTGACATTTAGCAGACATTTAAAATTTATTATGATGGTTTTTTTATTACGAGGATTATGAAATTTATATAATTATGGAGGGATTATTTTGTAACTTTTTAAATATTAAATATTATGTAAAATTCAAACACAATGTACATTGTTTATGAATAAATAAATAAAAATAAAATAATATTCTTGTTTTCGCATCTCGCAACGGGGTGCGTGGCGTCGTACTACGAACACTGCACTTGAGTGAGTTTTCTGAGTGTGGCACTATGCGTGTTTTGTATACAAACACAGATGCTTGCAAACAACGTAAGAACAAGCACTCCCACGCTACGCTGCATGATGCCTTAATTATTGGAAATATAGAACTCTAGGATCTGAGTAGAAAAATAGAACAAACAATTATTGTTTCCAGACAGTTACAACCAGTAGAAGTAAACACACAGAACTATGTATCAGAAACAAAAGGTGGTTCAAGCGTCACCATTATAATAAATGCTAGGCTCCCCCGAGTTGCCAAGCGCTGGTTTTCAGCTTAACCCGCCTCAGATTATATCAGTTTCCGGGCCCACAGCTCCCAGCTTATAATTCGTAAGTACATTTATCATATTGCCCGAAATTTGTAATTTTTGGTTAAATTGAAAAATTGAACCTAACAATTAAATTAGACAGACAAAAGTTTTTAGTCGTATAAATACAAGCGGTTATAATAATATTTGTCGGATAAATCTTAGGACTTTTTTTAACAGTAGTCTAGTAGTAGGGACTACTAGACTACTGTTTAAAAAAAAACACTTTCACACTTTCTCATTTGTTTGTAGAAGAGGCCACTAACATCATCATCATCCTCCTGCCCTTATCCCAATTTATTTGGGGTCGGCGCAGCATGTTTTCTTCTTCCATACATCTCTATTTGCCGTCATCTCATGGGTCATTGATAGTCAAGAGGCCACTAACAACCAAATAATATTTAAGAATAGTATTATAATGCAGACTCAATCCAGCCAATTATTGTCTTACTGCAGGGTTAAGTCCTCTTCACACACCGAGAGGGCAAGAGCATTGCACTACGATTGCTCAAGGCAAATTGGCGATTTCAGTCTTATATAAATGACTAGTTCAGGTTTTCAGTGATGTCCAAGAAAAATTTAAAAAGTACATCATCTGCCTAACCTTTCCCCAACATGTTCGGGTCGGCTTCCAGTCTAACCGTTTGCAACTGAAAACCGGTATTTTATATGGAGCGACTGCCTATCTGACCTCCACAACCCAGTTACTGGGCAACACGTTACCCTTTGGTAAGACTGGTTGTAAGACTACCCGTAACGACTGTCAAAGATTAGAACTGAGAACTTAGAAAAGTACATAAGAATAACAAAATTTACACGTCTACTTGCTCGGTAAGTACCTACTTGTACAATAGGGTAGTGTCCTTAAAAAATCTGATTGGTCCGAAAGTTGGATTACTCAAAAATACTGGACACGTATTTTTTCTTTTGTCACCTAAACCAAAACCGACGACGATATAGTGCGTTGAAATTGCGCGTGACGTCACGCCGTGCTACACTTTTAGTGTACAAGTGACGTCACAAACCCCTTCTCCTGAACTTTGATGTGCTATATCTTTGTCACTTTTCATTGATTTGAGTAAACAAAAAATACGTGTCCAATTTTTTTTGATGGACTAAATAGACTTATAATATTTTTACCTAGGACACATCCCTATAGCAACCTATAGAAAAAGCCCATCAACTTTTCCCCCATGTACTCGTACATACGCGCTGTTAATATTACACTGGGACTACAGTCTAGCGAGCCAGTGCCAAATGTTGTAATCAGCAATTACAGTTTTATCGCCACGATCTGCGGAAAAATTCCATCTCCTTTGTTCGTTCATTTTGGACGTACAGTGTGATAAAGCTGCCTGAGCGAACTGTAATGATACTGGTGAAGTGGTAACATGTAGGGGATGGGAGTTTAACTGTTGTTTTAATTTAACGTACCCGTAATTTTTATTGTATGAGTAGAAGATAGAGCATAATGAACATACATTATACAATATTATATTATATATTATATTATATACATACAATATTTGTTCCGGGTGTTCTGGGTATTTGCTATGTATAATAAAAAATATATATCTATGTAATGTATTGTATTAAGTATATCAGTCATCTAGTACCCATAACACAAGCCCTGCTTAGCTTGGGGCTAGATGATGCTGTGTGGATTGTCCAGCAATATTTTATTTATTTATTGTCCAGCAATATTTATATTTATTAAACTGGAATCCGACCTCAACAAAGTTGCGAAAAGCTAGGCAGATGATGACTTGACCAAAACATTTTGCACTTGCTTTGTTCCACATTTGTCCGAAAAGCCCATGTCATTTAAAAAAGGTTCAAAATAAAATAGCTCAGAATTTAAGCATGTTACAGTAATTTTACGAAAAGGTCCTATGTATTATCTTTAAAACTTAAAATTCTACGCGAGCCATGCTAGCTTTCAGTATCTTCATTAGTTGGAGCGCCTCCAGCAACGGATTGGTAAATATGGACACATACTGTACACGTGGCTGAGAATTAAGAAACAGCCTGAGCAGTTGGTCAACGACATTGTATGAAGTATTTTGTCCGTAGGAAAACAATGTCAATGTTTGAAGAAACGATAGTTTAATTCGAATAACATTACATAGATAGATATTTTTTATTATATATAGCAGATACCCAGAACACCCGGAACAAATATTTGTAGCTCGTACAAACATTTATCCCAAGGCGGGAATCGAACCCGCAACCTCTTGCGTCGCAGGCGGACCTTCGCCCGCCGCGCCACATCGGTCGTCGAAGTTAAAGCGGATACTATTTGACTTCAAGAACTAAGCAACTGGGTTCCGGGATGCTCCATGGTAAGACTAATTTTCAGACTTCCGGACTTTTGAACCTCGATCTATGTATTAATGTGTGGCGCCCCATTTACACACCGACCTCGCAAAGCGTTATTACCTTGACGATTGACCTGTGAGCCCTCTTCAGGGTACAAGGTAAGTAGTTTATTTCTTTTCACAAGTTACGAGTATGTACTACATCTAGTGGTTAAAGTGAACTTTTAGACAAAAAACCTGTTTAATAAAGTTAAAAACTGTCAAATAAATTTGACAGATTGGGGAAACTTGATGTACTGGCTTCTGTACAAATAAATTATCATTATCATCTCTTTAAGCATTCACAGCAACAAAACTATCTTCGACATAATCTAAATTTTACTAACACAACAACGAATAAATAGCAAACGTATTTCTGCAACAGATTTCCTAATATTAATATCATCCGGCGATCCACGGTACATATAATCTATTTACAGCTAGGTATGTAGGTAGATACCGGACAATCGGACCAGCATGGCATACCGGCCGAAGGTTTTTATTAGACAAGGCAGATTTATCGACACGCCACGCCACACGATAACGAGACTGTGGGGCCAGCAGGACAGCGGGCTTTGATAGATCTTCTTGACTCTACTGACTACTCTCCAATGAGCTCACGGTCAAGGTCTAATATTTAATTTAATTAATTACAACGGTTGAAGAACCAATTACAGTAACTAAACACAAAAAATATGGATGCGTTTTGGCCCAAAATTATAAAATTTATTTATAATACATTAATATTAAACGTGGGTGTAACAGAGTGGAATGAACATCGATAGTCCTCCTGATATCATGATTTCAGTAAGTATACGATTCTGGGCCCCAAGCATTAGCATTTTTAGGGTTCAACTCCCTGGATGGGCAAGGTGTTGTTGGGTTTTTTTATTGGGAATTTCTTAGCAGCTACAACCCGGAATTTACAAGTTCGTGGCACAAACGAAGACACCCTCGTGCCTCAGAGCGCATATACCGTTGGTCCTGCGCCTGTAGCTGTAGCACGAATTTCTTGCGAGACGTTTACCAACCGAAAACGTCGACAATTTGTACTAAGTCTGAAACAGCGCCTCTACATTACGTACATGAAACTAATTTCGTTTGACTAATAACTAAGTAATTTGACGTTTTCGTTTGATAAACTTCTCGCATGACATTGGTGCTAGGGCTACTGATCTCTGCCCAGACGTGTCGAAACGTCCTCCCATCGTACTATGAGTAAAGGAACAGAGAGTGCACGTGTATTTGTGCACACACTTGTGCACTGTAATATCTATCTCCTGCACACTTGGCTGGACCACGGGGAGATTGAGGATATCGTTAATAAGACATGTGGCTATGAAGACCACGTATTTCCTAAGCATGCTGACTGTATGGCCGCAGCCCGTAGTCTTGAAACTGAATTTGTTAATTGATAAGAATAAAAAGAAGCAAACGTGTTTCAGAAGCGATCAAACTGTTGCCCATTTATTTAAATGAAGATGAATAAACATACATTAATTACTCCGCAATGATACCTTCTTAAACATGGCGGATTAATTAATATGTGTATATAATAACTTTTACGTTTGATATTACGTATTTATTTATTTATAATATTAACGTGTTCATGTCGCCATAAAACATATTACAATTTTATTAAAGATTGCACCAACTTCAAACACAAGTTTCTTAACACCGGGGCAACGATACAAGAGAATCAGTTTAAATAAAAGTGTATCGTGTGACGTCAGTGTCCTATATTATGATATCGGCGGCGCACACGCATCGTTTGGTAGGATTTACGAGCGGAGTCAGTTGTCGCCGCGACTGCTTGTTCTCACATAAAACACTCAATAAAACATGGTTATAGGGCAAATGGCTTCTTTTTTTCTTTCTTTTATTTTGCTACAAGATATTGGCTCGTAGATTTGGCCTACTTTGTATTAATAAAAATTTGTAAATGTTCCGATTTACAAATTCGCGAGTCACTATGTTTTTATATAGTTTTCTGTTCTTTATTATCTCTGAAATGTCTTGTAAACTAATTTGAATAGCTGCGAACGTGTGTTGGTTGGTTTATTAATATGAACGTACCTGCAGAATTTCTTTTTTATTAAATTATCTAATTTCCTACCATCATCGCGGCCTGACCAGCATTTTTTCATGCTGATGTGGCAACACTGATAATGACCCTCATAACGTTAATGTTATGCTCGTTTGTACAGTCAGTAGCGAAAGTTGGTTAACACTGCTCTGTTCAAAATAACATGGAAGTATAAAGCTGCAAAAAAACTGATTGGGGAACTGTATTGTGCGTGTATGACCGGATGTATGAATGTGAACGAACGAGTATGTAAGGATCGTAGCAGGTGGCGTTCTGTAGTTTCTGCCTACCCCCATGGAAATAAAGCGTAAGTTTATGTATATATCTAGGTATGTGCGTTGAGCAAGATTTTGTATTATTTCATTGTCACTTCTTGTTACATATTATAACTTCAATCTATACAAATACAAATATATGAAATTGGAGTGTTTAATATCAAAATAATAGCTTTTTCCGAAATGTTCATCATCATCTGCCTGGCCTTTTCCCAACTATGTTGGGGTCGGCTACCAGTCTAACCGGATGCAGCTGAATACCAGTATTTTACATGGAGCGACTTTTTTCCGAAATGTACATTTTTTTTTTGTTTTTTTGTTTAAAAAAAACGTTGCCCCACACTAGGAATTTCTCCTGTATCGTGGGTGCGTTTACAAACATTTAAACTCACATTCACAAACAGCCAGACCCGGAACAATTACCTGTAGGTCATACAAATATTTGTTCCGTGCGGGGATCGAACCCACAACACGCGGCGCAGCAGCCGATGGCTCAACCACTGCGCCAACCGTGTCGTACATACGGTAGTTATATAAAAAAAACTATCTGTCTGTTTGTTACGGCAAATCTACGAAATGGGTGGACCAATTTCCCCTGGCAGATAGCTATTAAAATTGACATACATAATTTTAGTACCAAAAAGAATTATGTGCGTGCAAAGTCCCGGGTAAAAGCTAGTTGTTGACAAATGTGTCCCGTCATAATTTTTAAACACCTACTTTCGTCGCTGATTGTACACTGTCGCGGTAAACACAAACGAAGCGTTTGTCAGAGCTGAGCTCCTGGTACGTTTGATAACTCTTATCGGTCGCGAGCCGGCCGAGAAAAGCCGGGGACGGAACCTTCGGGTTTCAATATCTCTAAATCGTATTTTAAATGTTTGTGTATTTACTGTGCATGCTGAATTATGGCATATTACAATTTAATTTGCTTCGAGATAAATCATATCTCAAAATTAAAACGATCAAGCTTAACAACAATTATTTCACAGCAGAACAAAGGCTTATATGAAGAAAGAACCGGGATTATATATCTGGCTATCTCATATCTCATAACATAACATCAGCAAAGGTGTACTTAGAGTACACTCACAATTACTGTGATAGGGGGCTAAACCTATCGGCATCAACCGAGCACTATTCCAGAATCAAAACTGCCACTAAAAAATCTCGATGATAAAACCCAATAACACTCTACTCCATTCGGGAATCGAACTCAGAACCTCAGCAGTAGTGGTTACTAACACTTGCCCGACGAAGAAGTCAAACTGCTTTAAAACACCATCTATTAAAAACCTGGCAAGTACGATACCTCTATTTACTAATTGAAAAAAAAAACAGATAAAATATAACAACGAAAAACTATGTTATACTACTACCTAGTGAATATAAACCCAACCTATTCCCGATTCCCGACAGACGAAGTGAGCGCAATGTAATGTAAGTAACGAGTCGGGGTCTCAGACGTATCCGCGGTATACATATGTATGTCTCATTCCATCACGGAGCCCGTCCGGTCATTCAGGGTTGATGTGCGTAGCTACACGCACGTCGAGGGCTGTGGAAGTGACATCTGGTGATTAAAAAGAATGAAAGAAAAACCTAGCACTTGCTTAAAGCATTTGAACACTTTAAGAGTTGTCTCATAAAGCAAAAAATCGAAGTAAGAACCCTTGAGACTTTCAAAAAGGAATTTCAAAACTTTTCAGAAGTCAAATCGCTTACTTCGAACTTTATAAAATATATTTTACTCAATACTACGTCGTCGTGCAGACTTTATCCCTCACTGATGTCTGCACGACGTTAGTTGAAGGTAAAACTGGAAGGAAAACGAAAGAAAGAAACAGCTTTTATTTAGCTCAGGCTGAGGCACGCAATAAGGAAAGGAACATTTAAAATATATAATTTAATGATTTAATGATATTTTTTTTAAATTAAATTTTTAAAAATGTGCCTTTTGGATGCGCCGAATGGGTCCAGTTCAGCAAAAATGCCCGACAATGAAGTTATGAGGTGCAAAAGAAGCATGTCTCAGCTCCGCCAGCATCTACCCTCGGGTTATCTCTTCCAGCACTTCCACATCTCTGCTCTAACCTTCGTATCTACCTTATCTACAGCCTATTCGGGGCTAAGTGTCCCGAAAATTGCTATTAAATAATATTTCAGGCGATGAGCGGTGTTATGGCCGCCTTAATCGGCCTAGTGGCCTGTGAGACTGCCAAGATATTGACGTGGTCAGGGAATTCGGGGCAGAATGACCGTGTACGTCACATGTTACGATGTCATGTCATGTCGACTGGCGTTTTTCGTAATTAAGGGAGAATGGTACTAAAGAAATAGTAGCAATAGTTGGTACTGTAGAAACCAAATACCAAAACTCGGGAAGAGTTTGTTGATTAAATGCGAATTTGGCATTTATTCCTAAAAATTGTCGGATTAAAAGACGTAGCTCAGTTTTTAATTACTATTTATTTAATTAATACTGTAATATGCCGGTCGTTTTATGTTACATAATAGAGAGAGATAGTTACATATTAGAGCGCGCAAACAACTGCACAAATAGGCGCGAAATTCAAAAATAGAACATTATGTTCAACAAAAATTAATAAGGTTGGCTGGTATAAAATGCCTACGGAATCAAGCCAACTCAGTAAATTTGTATGCTTAAAGTTTGAAATAAATGAGTGATTATTAAGTAAGAAAATGAGTTGTTTATTTGTCAGCCAAGCAAGCGTAGACTAGTTTGTTCTAATTTAAATATCAATTTGTGTTTATCTCTTAGCAAGCTGTTAACTTATTAAAAAAGCGTGGAGGTCAGACGGCTCTTGTAGTACCTTTGAGTAAAGTTTAAGGGAGTATGGAGTTAGGTTAGACAAGGAAGGTAGTTAATTTGTGTAGGCTTACACAAATTAACTACCTTAGAAGTTAGAAGAATATACCGGCTGCATAGCTTTTGTCGATTGCAAAGTGCGCGTATGCCTAATAGAGTACATCATCATCATCTGCCTATCCTTTTCCCAATTTGGTTAGTATATCCGGCTGCAGCTGAATACCAGTATTTTACATGGGGTGACGGCCTGTCTGACCTCCACAACCCAGTTACTGGGAAACAAGATACCCCTTGGTAAGACGGCTTAACGGGCTTTCCGAGGCAAGGAGGAGTCTCGATATGTTACGAACGGTCGCCCGTCCACAGACTTACCTCGGCAAGCGTTAACGCCATTTAGCCATGAGCTCTTTTGCCTAATAGAGTACAATTCTCTTTATTAGAGTACGGTTGGCACCCCTAGTCCCTATCCCAAATGTAGTTAATTTCTTTCTCTCTATCTATCTCCACTTCACCAATGTAAAGGACATGACAACTTGAGTTGAACGACCTCCAGTGTATTTATTATTTGGCAGCTGGCTCTGTCTTGTGCAAAGGGTGGTAGGCTTCATTTCCGCATTGTGACAAAACAACTATGTATACTCATACAGTCTGCGGGATTGCCTCTATGCTAACAGTATCAGTATCCGTGGCAGATTTGTTGCGAGCCTTGACTTTAGTGCATTGGAGAGTTGCCTGTGGAATCGTAATCCCATTCAAAACTGTATGGGTAAATTTTAGTTGGATAATATATTTATTATGATGGGGGGCCTGGAGTTCTGAAATACAGGCCTAGGCTTAGTTTGGGCTTCAGATTCCCGTAAATAACAACATTTTGTCGAAATACCTGTCAACTTGTAAGAATGTAATTCGTAGAGATAAATAAACATAATTTTGCTATTAATTTGACTATAAGAACAAAATTGCGAATTTAAACTGAGGTAACTGTTTTGGTTATGTTACCACTGAGGTAATTTAGCGTAATTTACATATTATCATTACGATTCATTACTTGTAAGGTCAACGAATGAGACGTAAAGTTAATAGTCGTGTTGTGAGGAATGTCTCTGGTATCTAATCAGTGAATCTACTATTTTTAATATTTTGTTAGTCATTGTGTTTTAAAGATAAATACTGTGGGTGCTTGAGCCAAAAGTAAAGCCCGTATTTCAGACTACCAGGTATCCGACCTTATTTGATATTAGTAGGTACCTTTAATTTGTGAGTTCTAAATACTTCAAAGAACTACAAACTATATGTATATTGTATTTTCTCTCCTTTTATGTTCTTTACATCGTATTTATATTTAATAATAAATATGCAACTACAAACTGCATTAACTATAAGTTTTTCAGCAGTGTTTATCGGCTCACAACTTCATCACGTTTTAATTGTAATTGCAATTAAGTTTTGACTACTTTTGAGTATTACAGTGCATTCCATCTACCAACGGTGTAAAGCACATTCAAAAGTTACATAGCTAGATCACGCAACGGTGGTAGATAAAAAAGCGACGCCTTATCCCCCACTTCAATGTAATAAAACACGAAACCGAAGTAACAACATAATAACCTGTAGTCCTGAACAGAAGCCGCTCCGACTCCCGAAGGGTTAAGTGAGTACTGTTAACAAATCAATTACAGTAACCCTCCACCACCGGGTTGGGCGTAAAGCCGACTACTTTCCGCAACAAATAAGCTCCAAAGATTTATGCGTGTTGGGTCTTCGCGACCCCGGACAGATCCCGCGGTACTAAAGGCCCCGGGATAAAAATCCCGCACCTTATATCACGGCATTAGGCGCTCAGCGGTCGAAGTGTTAAAAAGCAGGGGATTACATAGAGAAAATACGGAAAGCATTACCCATGCTGAAAATGAAAAAAATAAGTTGAGACTTGGTGGGCTTTGAGTACGTTTATGCGCGAGCTATATTTATGAAAAACTCTTTAAAAAAAATCAGTCGGTAATCGCCAACTTTTTCTGTGAATTATGTCGGTTTATCACAACATCAAACCTAGAATAATAAACTCAAGAAATCGTGCCCATATGGACTTAGTAGCCGTGATTGATATTCAAACTAACAATATTAAAATTCATTATTTAACATGTCAGGAGATTTAAGAAGCCCTCAAATCAAACGTCTAAATTGAGGCACAATCTTAGAAATCAAAAACTAGTCGGTGGATGTTTTTGAAAATTTTGGAGGATTTAGTAGTAGTTATACATATACAACCTTATTTCTTGTTGCCACTAAACCTCTTAAAGGGTAATTATTACGATCAACTTTTAATATGAAACCCTGATATAATATCACGAAAAATAAAATCAGCTTGTCCGTACATTTTGTCGATACAAGTAACAGTAAATACTGAACTCCTGTTTATTTTTTCGGAATTCATCGATAGCCCCTCCGTTAAAGTTTTTCATATTCAATTCAATTCAATTCAAATGATTTATTGCAATCCATAATGTACATACAGGTGGTAAAGATACAATTAGAGAAACAATTATGGACCCTGTCGGGCACTGCAAAGTTTGGATATGGTTGGAGAGAGGAAGAGCGTTTTTATCGATATTTCCGTAACACTAAAACAACAAAATTAGGTAGATGTCATTAATTTATATAGAAATTTAATATTTTATCATGTTTGATTGTAATTATAATTTATAATGATTATTTATTGTTTTCCAGTTATATTTTATTTATTTATTTATATTTTATTTATTTCTCTATTAATATATTAATTATCTCTCATTTATTTATTTAAGTATAAGTTGTTTAAGTTTAAGTGTTTATGGTATCATAATAATGAGTTCAATTACCCCAACAAATAATAAGGTTAAATAATCTGTAATATTGAATTGAGGAATCACCTGTAACTTATTAAGAGTTTTACTCAAAATTTAAGGACTAATTCACTACTAAATTTTATTTGTATATCAGACATGCTTACTCAATACATACGAACAGAAGAAATGAACTACCCCATTTTCGGAACGCACTTACTCTGGACCATGCATAATTTCTTAGGCATGTCTTAGGACACACTGCCTACATATCCACGCAGAGACAATACATGTCGCCTCCCAATCTACACCCAACTAGCATCACTACTCAGCCACAATCAATAAATCTCTCCCCAATTTGGGAATTCTCGGAGACGGTCCACTAGATGTACCAATCTACTGCATGCAAGAACAATAAATTTTATCGAGAGGCTAGCGGTCGATTCACTCCGCCGTCAGATTAATTCTGCAGTTAAATTGTAAATGAGACTGGAATCCCGCTCAGTCCGGGATGGCCGGGATTTATGTCGCATCCCTGATTTATTCATCCCGTCTTGTTCTAGCTTTTCTTTTAGGACTACTCTAGCTAAGCAAGGCGGCTCAGTGAATTTGTTGAGTGACAGCCGATTTACAAGGGTTAGGTACATGTGGCGGGAAGTACCCGATATGTTTCGGGCCCTGCTGACGTTTTGTTAGGATTATTTTGTACATAGAGTAGGTGTTTCGGTTCAACAAAGATCCGCATCAGCCGATCACGCACTTACGGCTCAAAAGTCAAAAGCCAATTGTACGCAATGACTTTTTCGGTTTAACGTTATTTTTTGTCTCAAATAGAACATCCAAAAGTAAAAATTAAGTAAAAATATACATTAACCCAATAAGTACAACATCAACATATGTTTTTAAATATCTACACTGTCTAACATTTCGTAAACTTATTAAAAAGCTGAGCTTCCTGAAGCTGAATTGTTTTCCTTCCGTACCTACAAGGTTCTAACTGAAGGCATTTTTGCAATATTATAACAATTTCTATTTTATACGAAACACGCTTCACACGATGGAGTCATCATCAATTCACCAATTCAGAAATGGAATTTAACATCGCACAAAGCTCAACAGACAAAGTGGCCAGTAATAAATAGTTTCTGTACAAACAGCAATCTTTGTCCCATTCTTTCGTGGCGTAATCGGACAACGAGCAAACTAGACCAAAACTACGCGAACTGCCTGAAAACTTCATCATGTGAGCATTTATCTACGAGCATTGTACGGTGCAACAATGCAGTTCGCACTGCACGAAACTGTCGGAGCTTCCTGCAGATAGGCACTGCGGCACGATACGGCGCGGCACGATCCTGCACGACTGCCCGCGGCTCGGCACGGCGCGGCGCGGTCACGCGACTGCGCCAAGATGTATGGCCTGCCAGAAACGTTCCATCACGAAAACTACTTAGTACAGTCTCGTCTGAAATATTTATGCCTCAGAATTTTGTTTCGTGCTCATTTGAATATGTAGCCGCTATCGTGGTAGTTGACGAAAGTATTTTCATTATTTAAACTGCAGAGCAAAAACTTTTTATGTCTCCATTTTTAATGAAATTTAAACTTTCTGTATGTCAGCTGAGGGAACGTTTCTAACGAGAGTTATGAGTTCTCCGCGTGCACAGAATTGCGGCACTTTGGTGACACTCACTTATCGGCCATTCCGAAGACAAGGAAGGCACCTAATATGCCTTTTGGGAAGATATTATTATGGCCTATAGGTTTAAAAATATTCAGTCATAAATTAACCTAACAATTAAACCTTACTGCCACTTAAACTCAGAGTTTAGACAACTTTAGATTAATTTTACTGAAGTTGAATCATAACAACATAGCTATAAAGTTATGCCCGTTTTTACTAGCAGTAGATGACTCCTCAATACTCGCTTATTAAACCATACAATTAAGTTTTGCCTAATATTAGTAGAAAACGGGCAACAGACTTATTTTTGCTGATCATAGATAGTTCTTAGCCTTTTTCAAGGTTCCCGCATCAACTGAACAAAGCTGAAAAACAAAGAAAATACATAAAACGAATGAAGAGTCCTTCACCATTTTACTAACTAAATCTACTTCGATAATAAAGTGATCAGCTGAGTCGAAACTATTACAAAAGAAATCGTTCTTAATTAACAAAAATATCAGCCAGTAAAACAAAATGGCGCCCATCAGACATTGCAAGCGACGTATCAGTTGTCAAGCCGGCGAGGAAATAAGTAGGAAATTGTTTATTGTACTCAGAAATAACATTTCTCCCATTTTATAAAGTTAGTGCGAGGTTTTATGTGTACCGCCGTTCGTTGGGGTGGAATCGATTTAAAATGTGGTTCCTCTCAATAGGTATGCACATGTAACTTATTTTCGTATTAAATTGCTTCAGAATTCTGTGTATTTCAGACGTACTAAACAAAATGGAACCAATTTTTGATAAAACATTCTCGAATTATTTATCAGCATACCTACAAATACACACGTTGGTACACATTATAAGTTATGATTGCGATTTTAACAACAACAACGCAACAACTAACGCCACTTACGTTTAAGACCCGTGTCATAGAAAGCCTACTCTCATCACCTGGACACAAATCTAGACTCCGCGGGTTGCTACTAAGAAAACCCATAGCTATAGAAGAACCGAATAACATTTTTTCCGACCTGGAAATCGAACTTAGCACCTCATGTTCAGCAGTAGAGTTTATCACCTCTGTAACCTAACAAAGTAAGCACTTTCAATTCGTGTTTTTTTTTTAGCAGGCTTTCATCTTTACAGAATAAAGTCCACTAAAACATCTCATCTCGAAATAACAATTGCCAAAAGTTCTAATACGTACGCTAGTCTAAGTTGAAACTATTTCTTGGAACAGACGTCAACATGTCCGATAGTGAGAGGCTCTCAAATGAACATGTTACGGCACCAAGCACCTGCGACTGAACGTTCAACTAGATCCACTGATTAATTAACACAAGAGCAGTTCAGCGTCAAACGCTCACTCATTCGTTCATCAACCATATAGGGGAAGGAAGAAAGAGAAAGAAATATAGTTTTTTAGGTTCCGTACTGAAATGGTAGAACCTTATTGTGCGACTATGTCTTTCCGATTTTTGTACTGTAACTAACCTGTTTTTCTTTCTGAATTGACTAACGCCATCGATTTAAAATTCGGATCACTTTGAATGAATGAATGAATGAATTCTTTATTTGCCAGAATATAGGTACATTGTATATGGTAAATTATTATATGGTTTCACTATATTCGACTTTCTAGTCGTGCAAATTTTTAAATAGACATAGTCAAAGCTTTAAAAAAATAAATTATTATATCTAATTTTTGTCTTCTTACATTATTAACACAAACAAGAAAATTAACATTAACAATAATAAAAAAATAGTAAAATAATCACTATGTCAAAAGGATTTCAAATTTATAAAGTCATCTATGGAATAAAAACATCTGTCGCACAGCCAATTAAATAAGGCTCTACTGAATTCTAATTCATTTAGTTTTCTCATTATTTATTTACAAATATGTAAAGCACTGGTTCGTAGGCATGCAGTAAAATTTCATGACACAGTATTAAGACATGCACCCTACGTACGTTTTTTTTTACTTGTGCTTAAATTAATTATTATTTGAATTTGATCTTTTAAATTCTTAATATTTGCCAACAGTATTATTGGTATATGTATTAGAATCTGTACAATGTATCTGCAAACGATAATTAGTATTAAAAAATCAGCGGGTTAGTAATTTATGATGACCTTCGATACATGTTGGAAGGAGGGGACTCTTTGATCAAACCATAGATTTTGTAGGACATATATTTTTTTGAATAATTTATATAATTATCTTGAGATTTAACAAAAATCAGTTAGTAATAAATATTTGAGAATCATCATATCGACATCCTTGCTAACTCTGTTATCTACCACAATCGCGAGTTTCATACAGGAAATTGTTGGGCGTCTCATCAAAATGAAGCTACTCACGGAAAATTAGCTCGATAGTAATCAAGTGCAAAAATGTACCATGGATCCTGGACTAATATTATTATAAAATAACATACTTATCATATTGACTCTAATTATACAAAACATTAATAAGATAAATCATTTTGTTTTCAATAACAACACATTTTTAGCACACTTCAAAATTCGTCGAAGGATCGTTCAAATGTTTTTATTTTTAATGTAACAGCGGCCCAGTCAAAAAGAAACACTAAAACAAAGCATAGTCTCTAAATAGAAGTGTTTTTTTTTTAATCAGCCATAAACCTTTAACATACTAAAAAGTTGCACTTTGAAAACGACAAAGTATTTATCCTGATTAGATACGGGACCCTCGGTGTGCGAGTCCAACTCGATGTTTGCCGGTTGGCGTCGTAATGGAGGAGCGTTTCAATATCGTGACTTTTCCAATTTCATATCATGTAGGTATGTACATAAGGGACTATCCACACATATTATAAGGGTCAAAGTTAATCCTGCCACTACGACATAAACTAACTGTGAATGACAGTAACCATGGAAAAATAAAAAAGGTTTAAAACTATTGACACTACCTACGCTTTTTTCCATTAATATATGTACATTTGTTTCTTATTTACACTTTTCTTAATCCAAATTTATTAAATTTTATTTTCTATTTTTTAGTTGGATATTCTATAAAAGCGTGCTTTTTTAGTTTTTTTTAACTAGTATTTTTTTATGGTATCTATAACTAACACTGGACTTGACAGGTGCAAAAACTTCGTTTGCTTAAATAAAATAAAATAAATAAATATAGCTGGACAATCCACACAGCATCATCTAGCCCCAAGCTAAGCAGAGCTTGTGTTATGGGTACTAGATGACTAATATACTTAATACAATACATTACATAGATAGATATTTTTTATTATACATAGCAAATACCCAGAACACCCGGAACAAATATTTGTAGATCGTACAAACATTTGTCTCGAGGCGGGAATCGAACCCGCAACCTCTTGCGTTGCAGGCGGACCTTCGCCCACCGCGCCACATCGGTCGTCCAAATGTCGGTCGCTTAATGCACGTACCACGTTTTTTTTCTCTGCATCACCCACATGTCGTAGCAGGTGGCGTTCTGTAGTTTCTGCCTACCCCCATGGGAAAAAGGCGTGAGTTTATGTATGTATAAATAAATAACTTTTTCTTTTTTTCTTTTCTTTTTTAAAAAAATCGTTGCCCCACACTAGGAATTTCTCCTGTATCGTGGGTGCGTTTACAAACATTTAAACTCACATACACAAACAGCCAGACCCGGAACAACTACCTGTAGGCCATACAAATATTTGTTCCGTGTGGGGATCGAACCCACAACACGCGGCGCAGCAGCCGATGGCTCAACCACCGCGCCAACCGTGTCGTCAATTAGAAAATAGTCGAAAAAAACTATTTAATATCCTAAAAGTTTGAACATTTAAATACGAGTATGGAGCAGTTGTTTGCCGTCGTGACTAAACTTTGACCGCATCGCTCGACTAGCTTTTGCAGTTTCACACCTTTTTGATGTAACTTTTGCCGTGATACCGCGAACTTTGGCTGCGTCGCTATAAGGTGCAACAAAGCGTGCTACGGCGAATATTATAATAAACCAAAACTATGGAAATTACATGATCGAGTAAACATTTCATATTTATTGGTATACTTGCTTTTCTCCATGATTCCACACATCTAGGTCTCCTTTCTTTCAGTCCATCCAAAGGTTGTCTGTAAGAGACCTCCGATTATACTAAATGTATAAATGTTTGTACTGTTTTGTAAATTAATATACAATAAATACACAAAAATGTAAATAAACTCCAACAGCAAAAACATAAAACAAAAATCACGGAAGCTCAAACCACCCATTTCTATTTTAAATCTTGCAGATAGTCTCAACGAATTTTAATGTTATCAAATGCACGAAGAATAATAATATAATCTTGTTTTATTGCTGTGGCGCCCCCTAGGCCACTAAACCGGAGGGGTCGCAAAACGCGCCACAACAGGAAAACTTTGAACAAAACCAGAATAAGATGTTACAGCCTTTTAATGGGGGTGTTAACAAACAATTATTTTGACTTAATCCGCGGTTAAGATCGCGCCAGGTCTGCCCCCATGGGATTATTGTGCAAAGCACACTTCTAAACAAAACCAAGTGAGAAATGAGAGGCTAACTGTATCAGGAAGTTTCTAACTCATTTAGATAATGTGACTTTACGAGGCTCCTATTCTTTGGTACAATGTGTTTGGGGAAGGAGCTCGTTGGTATAATTGGCAACACACAGTTCCTGAAAAGAAAGTATCCAAGCGTCACAATTCAAGTTAAGCGATTGGCTGTTGGTTATTTATCAAGCAATCACAGCAGGTTTACAATTTATCACATTAATACGTCATTTCTTCAGGCAAAATGTGGGTACTTACACCGTGATATGTACTGTTGTGTTTTGTTTCAGAAACTGGGTGTTGAGTAACAATGATTACTTGCATCTACCTCAGTCATATCTTAAATGAGGGAATAATCTATAGCCATCGAGGCCTATAAGTCCCGGGTGGTACATAAATTCTATCCCTAAATACATCTCTACTCATCTTCAATCGGTCCCTTATTGTTGAGTATCGTGGTAACCCTTTAAGCGGGCAATCTGCTTGAGAGACGGCACAACAGTGACCCACGTACATACAGTCCAGGCGACTCGCAACCAAGCTTAAGACACTGTTGGAGCTGCTCCACACCCTGCGCACCAGGGAAGCGCACCTTTTACGCATTGTTGCGTAAAAGCAATCTACATGCTACTATGCGCATGAAAAGAAAAAACAAAAAATTCATCCGCATCGCTGTCAACGGTAAAAGTGCCCAAAAGGCTGACACGCATTGCCACGTTGAATGGCAATGCTGATTCCTTGGCCAAAAAAAAGGCCAGCCTTCTGGTCACATGAAGAGGCGATCAAACTAAATGGGCACACGGACCCTATGGCTAAGGCCGTTTGAGCCGTTTAGGGTTGAAACACTAAAGTCTGACAACCAGTCTTACCAAGGGGTATCGTGTTGCCCAGTAACTTGGGTGTGGAGGTCAGATAGGCAGTCGCTCCATGTAAAATACTGGTTTTCAGCTGCATCCGGTTAGACTGGGAGCCGACCCCTACATCGTTGCGAAAAGACTAGGCAGACGATGGGGTTGAAACACTAAGGTGTTTCAATACTAAACGGGTCAAATGTATAACTCCCAATTAGGTTGTTTATTTACAGTAATTTTAAGATCAGATAGCATGATGATTTGTGTCAAATATTTGATCTTGATCTTCACATTAACTACTAAGATTTAAGACGAGGCCGAGTTCAACAGAATGAAGATAAAATAAGGTCGATGATGTATCTATCTATACATAAGTATTTGCCTACGTTAGATACGAAGGTTACTATTTAAAAGGCATATAAATCAGAAGCAAATGAGGCTTGAATATCATAAATATACACTTGAAATGATAAAACATAGGTAGGTAGGTATTACGTTCATCAGCTATTTATAATATCTATCTATGAAAATACAGATGAAGTTTTGCGTTAAAAGTAACATCATGTCTGTATTCACTGAAGGGTTCGGCAGACGTGTACCAATAGTACAACCAGATATTGCGCTTCGAAACAAATCCAGATTCCGGGCTGTTGCTGGGATATTATATATGGAAAAACCCAATAACACTTTGCTGTCCCGTGAATCGAACTTAAGACCTCATGCTCAGCAGTAGCACTTGCAACTACTAGACCAACGAGGTAGGAAAAACGTTATTCGGTGTGTGCGTGTGTGGTCCACCACCAGTCTTACTTAGGGCTGCCATGTTGCCCAGTAACTAGGTTATGGAGGTCAGATAGGCAGTCGCTCCATGTAAAATACTGGTATTCAGCTGCATCCGGTTAGACTGGTAGACGAATCCTTAACATAGTTGGGAAAGGGCTGGGCAGATGATGATGTGTGTGTGTTAGTTAGGTACTCATTCACGTTGAAACGGCTTAACAGATTTTGATAAAAATATACAGTAATATAACTAATAGGTACTTCAAAATAACACAGGATATAATCTATAAAGATAGATACGTAGACGACGAGGGGTTGGTTCCACTAAATAAATAAATGACAAAATACTATAATGAAACATTGTGCCAACCTAAGCATATGGTAAGCATTTTGTTTGTGTGTTGTTTTGCTCAATAACGAAAGAAATATCGTTATTTTCGAGTGTTTCAGGTTGTTTTCCGAATTTGCCTTATTTACTTATTCGAAATACAAGCGAACATACCTAAATGTAAAATATTTTTCTTAGTTTCAACACTTTTAACTCAGATACTAGCAATCATCCTGGCTGCGCACGGTTGCAAACATTTTTGTATTCAGAATTACATACAAAATCCATCCAAATTCCAGACTTTTTCTATGATTTTATCAAAAAAATAAATCCACCACCACGAGCTTCTCATCCACAACTTCCTTATTAAAAATGTCATTATACCTAATGTAAAAGAGTATTTAGAAGATAAATACATTTTACTTGTAGAATTTACCTGAGCAATAATTCAATCATCATCATCCTCTTGCCCTTATCCCAATTTTCATTTGGGGTCGGCGCAGCATGTCTTCTTCTTCCATACATCTCTATTTCCCGTCATCTCAGAAGTCACCTCCTTCTTAGCCATATCAACTTTCACACAATCCATCCATCGTTTCCTGGGTCTCCCTCTACTCTTGTAACCCTCTACATTCATACTCAAAACTTTCCTCACAACATGATCCTCATTTCTTCGCATCACGTGTCCATACCATGACAGCCGATTTCCACACAACTTCTCTGTCACAGGCGCCACTTTCAGACTTCCTCTTATATACTCATTTCTTATTCTATCCATTCGCGTTACACCACACATCCCCCTTAGCATTCTCATCTCAGCTGCATGCAACTGCCTTTCATTCAGTCCTTTTGTGGCCCAACATTCTGATCCATACAAGACGGCAGGTCTTATCATCGACTTATAGATCTTCCCTTTAAGTTTAAGGGGATCGTGGGAATCGCAAGTTGTTCCCGTTACCTGCCGCCATTTCATCCACCCTGTGTTTATTCTGTGCTTGACAGTCCGATCTATTCCTCCGTCACTTTGCACGAGTGAACCGAGATACCGGAATTCGGAGCAGATCGGAAGGAGCACGCAATCAAGCGCAATGGCTT
The DNA here is from genome assembly GCA_905147745.2 of Phlogophora meticulosa. Taxonomy (NCBI): domain Eukaryota; kingdom Metazoa; phylum Arthropoda; class Insecta; order Lepidoptera; family Noctuidae; genus Phlogophora; species Phlogophora meticulosa. The sequence goes on from LR990519.1 coordinate 18,217,316, forward strand.
CAGGGCTGGAGAGACCGCCGAAATCGCAGAACATATATTCTGTCTTGGTTCTGCTGATTTTCAAGCCTACACTCTCCAGCTTCTGTTGCCATTTCTCCAATCTACCCTGGATCTCAGGTCCATCTTCACTGACAAGGACAATGTCGTCGGCAAATAGCATGCACCAGGGTGCCTCTTCCTGTATTTCCGACGTCAGTGCGTCCATTATTAACAGGAAGAGGTAAGGGCTTAAGGCCGACCCTTGGTGCAATCCTACAGCCACACTGAACTTGTCAGTGTTACCTGCAGACGACCGGACATAGGTACTAGATCGGCTGTACATCGCACGAATCAACTCAACATACTTCCCAGGCACACCTTTCTCCTTCAAGGCCCACCACAACACTTCCCGAGGCACCCTATCATACGCTTTTTCTAGGTCAATGAACACCATGTGCAAGTTTTTATGTGCACATCTATACTTCTCGCACAACTGGCGGAGTGCAAAGGTGGCGTCCATTGTTCCTCTACCTGGCATAAACCCGAACTGATTTTGGGAAATCTCACTCTCTTCTCGTAATCTTTTCTCTATCACCTTCTCCCATACTTTCATACTATGCGACAGGAGCTTTATCCCTCGATAGTTGTTGCAGTCCTGTACATCCCCTTTATTTTTGCTGAGCAATAATTCAATATGATGGATAATATAATCACTATGACCTATGACATTATTGATTTGCATGACATTATTATTATTTATAACTTACTAATTCAAATGTAATTATGTGTAATGAAATTGACTATCCTGCATGACATTGTAATTTAATAAGTACTGAATATAAATAATTCTGATCTGATAAATACTCATAACGTTCGTAATATATTTGCAAACGTGCCATGGTTTTTACACAGTGTACCTTAAGAACTTATTGTAACATCATAATTTGTATTTATATTTATAAAGAAGTTTCAGAGTTCACGAGTATGTCTAAGACTAAATGCCTTAGAAATAATTAGAGGACTTCTATTAACATATAAACCAAATTCGAATTAGCTACACCATTTATAACTCAAGAACGGCTAGACCGATGTTCATGATCGCCCCGATTAACAGCAGAATAACTATTAATAGAATTGGAAAAGTTCTTAAAACAGTGTGACAAGTCAGCTAGTTATTAAATATTTCAGTCTACCTGCTACACTATGACGCCCTGTCATGAAAACAAACAAAACATTTGCGGCCCCTGCTGCTGTCTATCACACAATTTAATTTGAAGACTTTCCACCTAGTTTATCTCACATCCGACCCGCACCTAATATTCTCACACCAGGGGTTCAGTAATTTACGCACCAATTGCTCGCCAGACCTCCCTTAAATCTTGACCTCCTGGTCAGGACAAACGGACAAAATAATCCCTCCATGTGAACTTTTCTTCAGGACCTATAAAGATGGCGGCCATTGATAAAAATGTCTATGATCAGCGGATTTTGTGCCAAAAAAAAGGGAAAACGGGAGAGTAGTGAAAATGTTGTTTTAGTGGCTATAAATATGTTTATGATAATAAAAAGCTTATCTTGTATTGACATTTTGTGTTTGTGTGTAGTGTACGGCTTGACCGGTCGACTAGTGGGCTGGAGGGCTTTTTATTTGACTGATATTATAAATGCGAAGGGATGTATCTCAACCTTGCAACTCAATCTTGCCAGAACTGCTAAATGGATGTAGATAAATTTTGGCACAGAAATAGATTATAGTTTGAAAGAACACAATAGCAGCTTTTTATACACAAAACGTGAATTTCGCGGGAATTTCGAATTGTCTTATGTTGACTTTTTAGCCATGTGTAACAACGCGGGGTGGCTAGTAATACCTAATCGGTATTTTTGTATTTGTTCTAGTTCCACTTTTGAACGTAGATTATAATACTGAATCAAAAACTTCATCCGTTATTAACTTTTTATTTGATGTTTTATCTTTTATGTGTACAAACTGACTTTAATTTCTGACATTGAATTTAAACCATTTTATTTGATGAATAAATAAATAAATAAATTATCCGTATGGTTTAGACGTCGCAAGCGCTACTATTGAACATGAGGTCGAGGGTTCGTTCCCGGTTTGGGCCAAGTTATCTTGGTTTGTTTTTTGTCTAAAATGTCTCAATAGCAGCTCGGAATTTGATTCGTGCCCGGTTTATGATAATAAGCCCCCTTAAAGATAAATGGCGTAATGTGGGTGTACTGAACCGCAAGCGTAAATTTCTGGTATAATAAAATTAGTTTCAGATTGAAAAATCAGCCCTAAACATAATGTTACTAAAACTATCTCAACTCACACGTGTTGGCCGGACATAACATTTGGAGAGCGCGCGATAAATCGTGCTTATTCCAGATTTATGGTCAAATTGCGAATGTTGCTGCAATTGCCCCCACTCTGTCATCCTTACTAACGACGCATGATTATCGCACACGATATATTTTGACAAATGCACGTGCAACTTCAGCTTAATATATTGCCGAGGTGCTATTACGATTTGCAGCTCGAATTATCGTAAATTAGTGTTGTGTGGTCACCGTGTATTGTGCGCTTGCGACCTCAAGCTCTCCAGTGGGTATTTGTTACACGGCGCGGTGGTCGATGAGGTTTTTTAATCGGCAGTATTTAAAGGGACGTAACGGCAGTGCAGGTGACAGAAAAAAATATAGCTTGTATTTTTATTTTGAATTCTTAATGATGATAATAAATTCTTCATGATTATAATAATAAACATAGTGGTCGTTTATTAGTCTAAAATCGACTGTTTCTTCTGAATGCACTTCTATTCCATATAAACTTTACCTGAGCCAAATCCTACTCTCCTTCGTGCACGTATTTCATAAGCAATCTATATAATGAGCAGTTCTTGTATATACGTGCATACATATAGCTATAATGATTTTCATGAAATTTAGTATGCAGGGGGTTTGGGCAACGACAACGTCGTTTTATCTGGGCAAAGCTCGGTCATCCAGGTACTATGGTTAAAAAGGTAAGCTACATTTTAAGTATGACTTTAGAATAATAATGTACTTTAATGGCTGTTTGTGTGTGTGAGTTAAATTGGTTGTAAACGCATCCACAACAAAGGAAAAAATCCTAGTGTGGGGCAACGCAAGTGTGTTTTTTTTTTAATAAAATAAAATAAAATAAATATTCTGTATAACTATTGTTATCATCATCTGCCTAGCCTTTTCCCAACTATGTTGGGGTCGGCTTCCAGTCTAACCGGATGCAGCTGAATACCAGTGTTTTACATGGAGCGACTGCCTATCTGACCTCCACAACCCAGTTACTGGGCAACACGATACTCCTTGGTAAGACTGGTTGTCAGACTTTCGGGTTTCTGACTACCCGTAACGGCTGTCAAAGATCTACAATTGACAACCGGGACCAACGGCTTAACGTGCTTTCCGAGGCACGGAGGAGTCTCGATTTGTTACGAATGGTCACCCATCCACAGACTGACCTCGGCAAGCGTAGCTTAACCTTCGATCAACCCGAGCGGCTGTTTTTATTTAGCCACGAGCTCCTCTTCTGTATAACTATTGTTATACAGAATATTTATTGACACGTAGGTAATCATGTAATCAGGGCAGTTCTCCACAAAATTAATAATGTAGAAAACAATTAGGAAATAAATAAAAACTGTACCAACCGTTGGCATTTAAAATAATCTACAGTGTATAGTCAAGGGTTACAAATGTCAAATTAAAATTTAAATTCTTTATTACCATCTAAGTGTACACGTACAGATTTTTTAGATGTAAACTGTGTATATATGTTATATGTGTACAGTAATCCGTCTCAGAGAGTTAGTTACGTTTAGGATTAATGATAGCTAAGAGAATCTACTTCAATCTTAAAATTTCAGTCAATAGCAGAACACATCCATTCCAAGATGCCTCAATAAAATATTTATCACTTCGTGGTCTGACAAGATTTAGCATCCGAATTTGCTTGTTTGTACAATCTATCAAAGTAGAAGTTAACAGAAGACTCCAGCCAAGTGTGCAGGTTTGGTGCTGAGACACCTGATACCCTGATACCTGCACGCTGATTTGATAGCCTTTACTGGTGGTGCCAAACTCGTAGCCAATTTCTGGTCTGACTGTGTTTAGATCACCATAGACGTGCTAAGAGGAAGATCCAAAATATACCATTTAGTAGATACAACGTAAAAAAATCCGAGACAGAATGTATTAAGCTTGTGCCTTGCGGACTTTTTGCTCTCGACAGACAGAACTTGGTCGAACTACCATTCTGGCGTCTGCGTTGAGCTTTATCGTAATGGGCTATTAAAAGGCACAACCCGCAGAGATTTTTATGGCCATAGTGACAACCTTATCATAATTATGAGGACATAGAGATATGGGCCTTATTTCAACTTTATACGGATCAGTTGTACCTAACGGAAATCCTTCATAGCAAATAAATTAAAGCTGGGTTACTTCTTTGGCTGCAGTGCACATGTTTTTAGTAAGCCGGTGGTGTAAAATGAATACTTCAATGACATGAAACAACCAACTAAGTATATATTTTTTTATCACATAATAATGGTGAAGAGTTTGTTTATTTAAACGTGGAACTTATCTCTCAATAAATATGTTTGCAGAATAAGGGTATCATAGCCTAGCAAAGATAGCCCGATTTTGGAAGGTTATAAGTTATTTAACACCACGCTACGACCCTTCGCATTTATAATATCAGCACTACTTTTTCCTTCACCGGCGTGAATCAAAGACTCGTGATTAAACCTGGACTTATAATTACCATAATTCTATGATCACCAATCTGCCTTAAGCAAGCGTGATGAATAATGCCTTCTCTATATGAATCTGCCTCTGCCCTGCAGTGGGAAAATAACAAGCTAAATTTCAGTACATACCTAAAAAAGAATACATGACAAAAATAACTTAACGTAACACAACTTGGACTGCCATCTTAAAATTAAACCACAAACAGTAAACTCGTAAAATGGTGAGGCATTTTAAGTTACCAACTAAGCAAGAACAAGCAAAAATAATTGAGCAAAACTAGCAAGCCTTGTCTCCGGTGCAGTGCAGACTGTTGTCCTTTCTATAGTACTAGCATGTTAGTACGATTTATTTCAGTTCTGTCTGCCGACGAGAGCGCCGGGTTCTTTGTTGAATTAAGCTTAGCCTCGGCTAAGTTCTGCGCGGAATTGTAAACGAGTTTGCAGCCAGATAGCTTAAGAGCAGTCTGAGCTTCTCATTTATATAAAAAACAAGGCCGTCTGTATAATGGCCGCTGTTAATTTTGAAATTAAATAATGTTTTTTCAAGATGCACGCGGTGTTGGCGCAACTGTTTAAAAATGGCGTAATAATGTGGCTTGTTGTCTTTGTATTAGTAACTTTCCATGTTACATAATGTGTAAGTAAATATATAAAACTGGCTAGGCAGTAGTGCAGGTTTAGTACGCCCACATTTCGCCACTTAAGTTAAAGTCCCATGTAAAAGGGGGCGAGCGTATTGCTTTCAACCGGGCACATATGTAGGTTGCTACTGAGTAATTCTCGATTGAAATACATAACGAAATGGAAATTTTTGACGACCGATGTGGCGCGGAGGGCGAAGGTCCACCTGCGACACAGGAGGTTGCGGGTTCGTTTCCCGCCTTGGGACAAATGTTTGTACGATCTACAAAGATTTGTTCCGGGTGTTCTGGGTATTTGTTATGTATAATAAAAAATATCTATCTATGTAATGTATTGTATTAAGTATATCAGTCATATAGCACCCGTAAAGCAAGCTCTGCTTAGCTTGGGGCTAGATGAAGCTGTGTGGATTGTCCAGCATTATTTATTTATTTATTAATTATAAATTCGTATGGAGTATGGTGCTTTAAGTAGGTAAATGGTGAAATTATGGTAAAAGTATTAATGTTGACGTAAATCGTTCTAAATAGAAGCTACTTTCCACCACAGAATACTGCCATATACTACAGTAAATAAAAAGCCAAGTGTATATAGACAACAAGCAATGCAGGGTTCCGTAATAAGGATGAATATTTAAGAACTCAAACTTTTCATAACTCACAACACCTTTTTAGTAGTACATAAAATAATTACCACCTTTCTTCCAAAATTTCATCGATATATAACCAAAATTCGCCGAGTAACATGGCTGTGAAACATCCAAACGGACAGACGATTAGGTCGAAATTATAAGGGTTCCGTTTTTGCCATTTACCTACGGAACCCTAATAAACAATACAAAAACCCCACTTATTAGCAACTTCATGAAGCTTACGCAACTCCCAGGTGCGCGGCATTAAGTTAAAAACCGTAACTTAACCGAAGCGACACAAACGTAACGTAGTAAGTTAATTAGGCCGGCTGCCCACTGCGGCGCGGTTAATTAAACGATAAGTGCGCCGCTATTTGGTCGCCGGCTCGTGTGTAAGACGCCTAATAACCGCGATAATGTCTCGGAAGATATACTGGACACTTGGACAGTACTTAAGGCTATAGATATAAATGTGAGCGTCGGACGGCATAAATATCATCATGGCGGAATATTTTGATTGCAATGTTGGTACTAGTGTTTTTCGCTTTATTTCAGCTTAGTATGTTAAGTAAGAAGTTAATTCCTTGTGAAAAGAAAGATATTTGAAAACCACCGTAACTATTTCTCAGGTCAAGTAGCATAGATGCGGTTAAAATTCAGATGGGTAAGCCAAAGTCCGTGAAAATACAATGACATTAATTTAATACTTTCGAAAAATTTATCAGCTAACTAGATTACGCATAACCCCATACCTACAATAACTAAGGGGTATTGTAGATATTAGTAAGTGTCAAGTGAAAGATAAAGAGAGAGTGATATTTGAAAAAAGTATGTTTAGATAGTTTGGTTATGTTGAAAGGATAAATGATATGGGTGGAATCGCCGGGAGGGGACGCCCTAGAAGGCCGTACACTGACCTTATTGGTGATGTTCTTCAAAGGTCAGGAGCGTAGTACTCTCAACTAGCATGCGTGTGTGACCGAATTGTTTGACGTAAACGAAGCAGTAGTATGTAAGTATAGCAGGTGGCGTTCAGTAGGTTTTACTAGCCAATCCACTGCAAGTCCTGAAAACCAGATTCAACAGTGGCGACCACCAGAAAAGCGTCGAGACAATGAAGCCTGACTAGTCCCGGAGAAACGTTTCAACTGTCTTAGATCCCGCAACGAAATTAATCGAAAAAGAACAGCGGAGGAGTTAGAAAATACATAATTTCCACTTCCTTTCATATCAAGCAGGAGACAGAACAGATCTAGGCCAGTAGGCACAAAGGGACGTTTACAACTGGGTTAGGCCCAGTTACCTAGCACCACGGTTTAAAACTACCGCCACGGGAAAAAGGCGTCTGTTCATGTATGTATATCATATGTTACAGTAACAGTATTTCCATTTGGACGTTCCTGATAACTCCTAAAAAAGGTTAGTACATATTTGGATGAATTTCTTGTCCACATAATCTAGTCAGTATATCAAATTTGGTCCTTCCGGGTTGTAAGCTATTCGCAATCGTAGGCAAAGAAGCGCTGGGATACGCGTTATACGTCACCGTCCCGTTATCTATTCGACCCCCACAACCCATAGCCCCATTCATTCAGCGGTGGATAACTGCATTGATCTCTGTGTTCCTGGTCATAAATCTGATTTATGGCAAGTTTCGATGAACCCATGTCGGGTTTGTCTGCCAGGATTCTATGCTATGTAGGATTTACAACGTATTATTAGATTTACATTGTAGCCATTCCAGTAACGCTTAAAGATTATATACGACCACTTAGCTATGATACACAAATTCTGTAATAGTAGTTATATGTAAGTATGTGGTACCTTTTGTTTTTTTTATGTTTTGTCATGTTTTATTTATTCGTTGTTAATGAGCATTCCGTATATGGTATAGATTTCAGTTCTACAAACAGATTTACCAGCCCCTATCAGACTTCTTTCTATACGCACTGCAAGTTACCATCCTTACCTAGCTGCTCTTCCACCAGTTTGCGCCAACCGCTTCCAAACATCCTTCATAATGCGCACAGCATAAGAGTGGCTCACTGCCTGCGTCTGTATTTCCGAACGCATTTAACTTGAATCTTGATTTGAATTCTTAGACTACAGTTGTCAATAACCAATTTAATTAAGCATTTAGGTACTTATGCTAAATAAAATTGGTTATTGACAACAAAACATTTTGTCACTAAGCAATTTTATGAAAGGTCCCACCATGCGTACATTCTTAAAATATTGAAGGATTAACGAATTTCGAGAATACTCATATATGATATTTAAACGTGGAAGAAGTGATTATGTAAATCTGCAAATATCTTTACACATCACGTTCCGCGTTATAATGAGGTCCTGGTAGTGTGGTGTTGAACGAGTAGGATAATCGTTAATCCCATTACCGATACCACTAATTAAATTATTATGTCATACGGTGTTCAACGTGGCACTAGGCTAGGAGGAAGTAAAAGGTTCGACTGGTATCAGTGGGGTAACATATTGCAAAAAGATAAATAATACGAAAAAGATAATACGAAAAATTTAAAAATAAAAGTTCCTTTTAAAAAATCCATTGACTTTGAAGTTGTGAAATCGACTAAAAGAAAAAATAAAAAGAACGAGTTAATTTTGTATAATATAGTAGAGGTTCAACAATTACGAACAATTTACGTAACCAAATTGAATTTTGAAAATGTTTACCTATGTAAATTATTTTTATTGATATTATATTGTACAAAAAGCAATAAATATTTAGAAAAGACCCACCCGATATGCACACAAAATTTCATACAAATCGGTCCAGCCGTTTCGGAGGTCTTTGGTAACAAACACTGCAAACGAGAATTGTATATATTCGAACATTTAAACTAGCGACCCACCCCGGCTTAGCACGGCTACAAATGGAGTTTTTATTGATATTTTCATATACAATTACCATTAAAATTTCTGAAATTTCCGTTGAATTTTATAGTAATTTAATTTCATACAAACTTTGTAAAAAAAACAGCCAAATCGGTCAAGCCGTTCTCAAGTGACGATCTTTAATAGATGCGGGAATTGATTTTTATCAAATAGCCGGCTGTCCCGGCTGTCATTTGTAGATCTTTGACAGTGTCGTTACGGGTAGTCAGAAGCCCGAAAATCTGACCACCAGTCTTATGAAGGGGTATTGTGTTGCCCAGTTGGGGAGGGGAGATCAGATAGGTTCCATGTAAAACACTGGTATTCAGCTGCATCCGATTAGACTAGAATCCGTACCAACATAGTTGAGAAAAGGATAGGCAGGTGATGATAAAAGAAGAAGTAGAAAGGTCAGCTGATAAAAGACCACGTGTTCCATAAAAAAATCTGGTCAACTTAAAGCTTCAGACGACTTCCACTAAAGTAAAGTAAGACAATACACTATCTATAAAACCCTCGTAAAACAACACGTGTAGACAATCAATAACAACCCCTCGAATAGTGTAAACGTGCGGGTTAACTATCCGATCAGCACACCCCCGCCAAACGAGCAGCGTAAGAGTTAAACAAATTCAAACATCTATAAAAACACGATACACCCGTAAACGTTGCTGATAAAGCTAACGAACTCTTTAATGAGCGGCCGGGGTACTACAGTCCCCCACCCGGGTAGCGGGGTACCCCGCACGCATTAAGGCCGGGGACTTGGGGTACCAAGAAACAAGTGCTGTAAAAACTTTGTATCGCTCTGATGCATTATGTATGCTATCCCGGAAATGTGGCAATCAATTGTGGGGTACTTTGATTTGTTGGGCTTCGGGATGGCGTGAAAGGGTTGGCGATGTATGGGGACCATGGGGGATGGCTTCCGGTTTTATAGTGGTGGATGGGAATCCTGAGTAATGCCTTCACAGGCGAGACTATCAAAAGTTTCACACATCTTTTTAACATAGCATACAATGACGCCTGTATTCATCAAAGGGTTAGGCATAGATGTATTTATAGCACACCCTAATTTGCCAGGTTGAGTCCCATGTAATAGGGGATGAGCCTATTGCCACAAACTGGGCACAAACCCAGACTCCGGGCTGCTACTGAGAAATTCCAAACTGTTTTTACTGTGTACATAAGTTGGAAAGATACGTTGAGCTTGTACCATAATACTTATTGATCATAATAATATACATCTAATAATTTAATGAAAATAGTTTGTGCTGTAATAGTCGTTATGATAGAGAAAAAAGGGGATAGGCAGTATCACTGTGTGATAATGTCCTCATGAGTTAGCCAATCTTTTATAAAAGTTCAGAGGTCCTTGTTTTATAGAACTTGGAAGTTTCAGGAAATGCGTAGTCTTGCAGACAAATTAGAATCCAAACGGTAGTGAGATTTTGCAGGTTCAACCACCATTTCTCATGAATATTTAACATATGTATATGATAATAATAATACCAGCCTGTAACTGTCCCACTGCAGGGCAAATGCCTCTTCTCACACCGAGAAGGCTTGAGGATTAAAAGCCACGCTTGCTCAGAGCAGGTTGCTAATTACAGACTTACATATTTATTTAAAATTCACGGTAAATTAACAATAAATTAGACAAAAAATATCGAATCCATTTCTTTAACCTATCTATTTTGAATATCATTTAAATAATCAATGCAATAGAGTCAACACGGTATCACATTCTACCTCCAACCTCATAGTAATAACTTCACGATCAGCTGATGCGGTCAAAACAGTGAACTAAAACAAAATGCTTGCAAAAGTACTCTTTCAGAATGAAAGCATGTAAACTATGGGTGGCCCGGGTCCCATATGAAAAAAAAGTAATATGTTTCCACAAAGCAATTTTACTGAAATGCCTAGGGAGTTGAAAAACTTTTTCCCCACGCTTTTTCGAGCACCATTTTATAAACTAAGTGAAATTAATTCCTTTCGTAGTAAAACTTCAATAAAATATTTGTCAGTTTATTTTATCATGCTAGATACTGTACCAGTTGTTAATAAATAAATACAGTTTAACACATATGTAACACCAGTCACTATAAATCACTTCTTTCAGGAAACAACAAACAATAAGACTCAGAAATAAGAAGAAAAAACTTACATCGGCGTACGAGAACTTGTCACAGAGGAAACACACGCGAACCACAGAACAACACACGAGCCGAGCCATGGCAGACAACATATTTATCAGAAGCAGCCATTTATCAACACACCGGCCAAGGGACATTTGTTACGAAACGTCAAAACTAAAATAGAATTCACTTGTTTGTGTCCAAACAGCGACCACGTGCGGCCCAGCGGGCGGGCCGCTCATATCTGACGCCTCACTTACCTTATTACATGAAATCGAGAAAAATAACACCACTCCACACACTTACCGACATTATCTAATAACCATTTAGACATAAATTAATGTAAAATCAATGAGCCCACTCGCTTTGATGTTTCATGTTACCTCGAGCGGCGTTTAATTCTCAAATAAGTCTTTTAAACTGGGCCAAAGCAGTTTATTTCGTTAATGTCACAATTCTCAATGGAACATGGCTTTTAACGTTTGATTTATGCTAGGACACTACATTGGAAAAAGTTAGCCACAATAGCTGGAGCGGCTGCAGTAATGTGACAATAAAATCAATATGTGAGCGGAGTCATTAATTTCGTTCTATCAGTGTTACATGAACGCACCTGATGTAAAAGCGCGGGAGAGTCATCCGTCAAGCGGCTGGCGGCGTGGCGCGAACGAGCCGCTATTCACTGAGACGCGTCACAAATCCATATCATTGTCACCGCGAACACTCACGTCTATAACGACACTTTATAAAAGAAAAAAGAAAGACGTAAAGTTGTATATAATTTGTGGGAAGGTGTCGAGCACGCCGCACGCCGCACGCCGGGTGTCGGGCGCCGCGCCTCTGTGTCGACCAGCTAGTGAAATGTTGGCGGATGGACTGGAAGCGGCGCGGTGTGTCGCGTATTTTTCTATTCTATACATTTGTTCTCTACTCAATCGTGTCATATCATTTTCGTGGACACTGGGCGCTATTTTTAATTGGCCCTATATCTTTATAAATATGTTAACGTGGGAATAATTCCGCTCGCCACAGCTCTACAAACAATCGGTGCAAATTTCAAAGGGTTTTATGAGTTTTTAAAATTTGTTCCGTCTTGTTTTCGTCTTTGATCTACATGTTAATAAGCGAGACGTGCGTATAGCATTGTTGTATATATGTATAAACGCTGTGAACTGTTTGTCTTTGTAAGATATAAATATTTAAACCAGACACCGTTGCGTGGTCACTTAAACATAAAACATTCCATTTAAAACATAAGTAACGTTCCTAAATTCTTAGTACTTATTTCATAAAGCTGTATATAAAACAACTCTAGTTACAAGCTAGTATCTTGTAATAAATACGAAGCATACTTAACTAGTTTTCAAGACAACGCGCAACGGTGGTAAAATACGCACGACTGAACATGCTTGAATGTACTATACAGTTTACCTAAGCCCAAAAAAAATCCCAACCAAATAATAATATGTTTCGCGCAAAAGGCACCGCTAAGGGAAACCAGCTCATAAAATTTGAGTTGAGCCATTCTGTCTGTGTGCTGATGAGTCAGCCACACACCGAGTAACGACGTTTTTCAATTGGGAGATTTGAACAGGCCGCGCCGGAGGACATATTATGTAGTAATTTAGAACATGCCTTAATGGGGGGTAGGGTTTGCTGTACACGCTAATGTATGCATGTTCTGGACGGCGATAAGGGTGGGTAATGCTTGCTGCCTGCTCTAGGAGGTAATGTGAGCATGTGATGTAGGTACAAAGATTATTATTTTGAATGGAATCTGTATTATTCAGGGAGTGTTGGATTCCGTTGGATGCAGGAAGCGCATCACAAGTTTTTTTTTTTTTTTGTATCAATTTTAGAATAAATAAAATAAAATATGTTTATGAAAGGAAATTATAATGTTGTTATTAATAATGTTGTGTGATAGTACTAAAGTGAAAAAACTACGCTACATACGCATATTAATAGCGGTAGGCGGCATATGGCGCAGTGGCAATGATAGAACGTCTACCATGAAACGGGTCGCAGGTTCAATTACCGCATTAAGATAATATTAATTTGTATTCAACTATTAAGATACTAGTTACACATCTGGAAAATCATGGAAGTTTAAAGAAATAATTATAAAAAAAGAACTATTTGTTTGACTACAGAGGTCCAATTTATTAGCAACGAAACTTAATCTACGGGTTCTCGAACCTCTATAATTATTCAGGTACGACAAGGTTGCCCTTGTACCTACATTTTTCTTTTTCTTTTATTTAAAAACATTGCCCCACACTAGGAATTTCTCCTGTATCGTGGGTGCGTTTACAAACACTCAACTCATATACACAAACAGTCAGACCCGGAACAACTATCTGTAGGCCATACAAATATTTGTTCCGTGCGGGAGTCGAACCCACGCACTTTTGTACAGAGCCCATGCAGCAGCCAATCGCTAAGCCACTAGGCCAACCGTATATTTAAAAAATGTATAATATTGGGGCATCCAGGTGTTCAGTCAGGGCCTTCATAGTGCTATTTGAACTGCCACTCACTCTTGTACAGAGGCCAGCACATGAAGCTACCCCAATGTGTCAAAATTCTTTGATAGTTTTTCAACTTTATCACAAAAAAAATAAGGTTCAATTTGAAAAATCTGACAGTGGCGTCTATACGTAAGGAAGCGGTCTTTTTTCTATACATCCATCAAAATCTATCAAACCCAGACTGACCGGAAGATCCCCCACCTAACTAACCTAATAGAAAAAAACCTATTTAACTCAATAAGAATGAAGTGAATTATAACTTAAAATTAATGAGAATGAAGTGAATTATACTTTTAAGCTTTATGATTTCATCTGCCCAGGGTAGCCCAGCATCCTAGCAGAATATCTAGATAAAAAAATACATTCATGTCGCAATAGACCTGATAGCCCTGTGGGTAAGCCATCGCCTTTCATGCAAGATGTTTTGGGTTCAAATCCGGGCATGTTAAATGTGACTTTTTCAATTCATATTATTGAGTTTTCAATTTAATCAAGAAGAAATCAGGACTTATAATAATAAATTATAAGTCTCAAATGGCCAATGCGCCTTGAAAAAGCGTGGTGATTTAATTAATGTTCATGCTTTTTCTGTATGAGAAGAGGTATTTGCCCTGCAGTGGGACATTAACAGGCTGGTATTATTTTGTATAGTGTACGGCCAAAGCTTCGTTTCTATTTACGGCAAAAACATCATGATCCGGCCGAAAATCAGCAATTCGTGAATTGTCGCGGGTCATTCGGCCTACTTCATAAAGCTTAGTGAGAAATACATATTTCAATGCAATACAAATACAAATTTTATAACCTTTAATGGAATTACATTTTGTAAACTTTAATGGAATTATCGTATTTTATTCCTTTTAAAACTTTTAAATGCTTGTTCTTTTCCTAGGTTTAAAAAAAAACAAATAAGATTTAAGTTTACAGTGAAAATATTAACATTTTTATGTCTAAGTCATTTTCGTTTTCTGCCGAAAATAAAGCTGCAGCTACAAAAAAAAAACTATTTTAGGTCTGAAACCATTTTTTTATTATTACAGTAGACCACTTGTCAGCGGTAAGGTAACAGATTGACCTTGAGCTGGCCTTGCGTAGTATGGGGTTTTAATAGATTATGAGGCCAAATTATACTAGATATGTTACCACTTGACGTGCGGGCTACTGTACTTTAAATAAACAGTTAAAAGCTTTTAAACATTAAAGTCATAGTACAACAGGCGTGGAAATGCGTCTCGTAACAACATCAGCGGCGCGTGCCTTCTGCATGCGCACGCGCCGAGTTTACGACAATCTATGAATGAGGTACTCTGTACACTGGCACGGGATAATGGTTTACAGTGTTCTTTTTATAGAAATACACCTTAAGATTTACACAATGTACGACATTTTTTAAATAATTGTCAACCATAATTCACACTTAAAAAGAAAGAGAAAATGTTTATCTGCTACAGAACAGAAACTAGGTCATGAAAAAACAACGTAGGTACTAGGAATTTCTATAGTTAGTACATATTTGGCTTACATTATGTTAGTGACGACAAAACAAAAAACTAATGCAAAATACAGAAAATTGTCGGCAACAAATTACTTGAATGCGTTATTCATACTTATGAATAACGCATTCAAGTAGTTACTTAACTACAGCCGCAAGGATTGATCTTCAGCATTAAGCAACGCTTGCCTCGGCAAGCGTTGCTCCGTCCGTAGATGGGTGACCAAACATCATTCTCATTTAGAGATCCTCTGGGTCTGTTTAGATGGGAGCTCACTGCCCGGATAGACCACTGCCCTTGACACGTAGCTTACATCACTAAACAACTTATCTCAAGAATCTCACCAATTTTAAAGGTTTGCAAATTAGTGAGTACGAGTATTTTGTAAACCTTTAAAAATGGTTTCATATCAAAGAAACGACAACTACGTAATTAATGTATTTTTTTTACATCTCTCATTTTTTTTTGCTCAACCTTTAAAACTGTTGAGCAAAAAAAAAAATGTTATGTAATGATGTTATTATGTGTGCTACTGCTAAGCATTAGTTCGTAGGTTTGACTCCCAAATCGGGCACAGACCATCTGGGACCATGTACCATCTGGAATTCTACCCATAGTGCCAGTCTGTCGCTCGGGTGTACATTTATTTCAGTATACAAGTATCAGCAAGCCATCAAACCATTACCACACGAATGGCAAGACATGCGTAACTCATAGCTGTGACTCATCATGGAACTTGGCGACACGGTTGGCGCAGTGGTTGAGCCATAGGCTGCTGCGCCGCGTGTTGTGGGTTCGATCCCTACGCGGAACAAATATTTGTGTGACCCATCAACCAAGACCAAGAAGGAAACAGTTTTCAGAAGAGAAAATTAGAAGTGGGCTGGGGTAAGGTAGCAATATCAACATACGTAATTACGTAATCATTATTCCATTAGAACGATACAACTATTAATATATAAAGAAATATAATAAAGTAAATAATCATAGGGCATCGAAAAATTAATCCGCATCACTGTCAATGGGAAAAGTGCCCAGAAGGCTGGCAGCATTGCCACGTTGAATAGCAATGCTGATTCTTTGGCCAAAAAAGGCCAGCCCTCTGGTCAGAAGAGTAGACCAAATGCTTCGCAATTTCAAATATATAATAATATAATAATATACTCCTACATAGCCACCAAATCAAATCATCAAATCATTTATTTCTTTGCAAACATGGGTAAATAATCGGTTCATACTTGTTGTCATAGAAGATAGTTCTCCGTGTTCTGTCGTCTCATAGGCATGCGAATCATACTCAATTAATTTATTTAATTAGTATATTCTAATTATTATTTGAAATGATACATAAATGATAAATAAATAAATAAATTATAAAAAAAATATAAATTTTACAAAAAGTAATGCCGCCGTCCGCTACGATTCTTACATACTCTTTTTGTTCTATTCACGTTCATAGATTATCCATACTTACTAATATTATAAATGGGAAAGTGTGTGTGCCTGTTTGTCCGTCTTTAACGGCAAAACGGAGCGACGAATTGACGTGATTTTTTAAGCGGAGATAGTTGAAAGGATGGAGGCTACTTTTGGTCTCTTTCTAACCCCCCACAACCTAACGCGAGCGAAGTTGCGGGCGAAAGCTAGTTCTTATATATACACGCATGCCGACTGTTTTTCCAACCGGCCCGTTTTCTGGAGATTCCAAAAATAAAAACAATACACAAAGTTAGTTCTGAAAATTACGAATACAACAAAAACATATAATCAGCCAATGCTACATGCGGCAAATGATTTTATTTTTAAAAGAGATGGATAGTTTTCTTCTGTACATTTTGTGATTAAAGTATTAAATAAATTAATAAAAGATTATATATTAAATAAAGATCGTTGCAGGAAGCGTTTTTCGGAATAGCACTAAAAAACCAGAAATCTCACCTAATCTCATTGAAATTATTTCGATCTATGTTTTTAAGTTGGAACACACGTTGTTTTTGGTTAAAACTGTGAAAACATTAATAATTATACAAAAAAGCAAGTAACACAACAAGCACCCTTAAAATAAGGGTTGGGGAAACCGACGCGCGTGTCACGTGTTGTGGGGCACAAAGTACTAGGATACCAGGAAGCGACAGGAGAACCAATCAATCCATGTTCGATAGACGTGCTGAATTTTATAAAAGTTTTCTTGTGATGTTTTATTATGTTGCTAAAATTTAAAATTAAATATTAAAAAATCCTGCATACGTTACATTTACTTACGTGTACAAAAGTGATATAGTAAAAACCAAATTCAATTTTTTTGTTTTAAGTAATTAATTTTAGAAACCTTCCAATCCAATGCCGTTTTTATAAGGTTTCTAAAGATTAATTTATCGACAACAGAACAGAAAACCAATAAAACCATTTGGATAAAGAAATAAATAACAAAATTCAGGAAACACATTCGAAAAACATTTTTAAAAAGTACAAACCAGTAAAAGCGCCCTCTACATAATCTTCGCCGAACTCAACGTGGGAAAAACACGTCAGATGAGACGTCACGAGTAAGGCAACTAGTACTAGGACACCAGGAACTACATAAAGCTCTTTCTTCACTGCATCATAAATCATTATTCGTGTAGACAAAGTTAATCTGTACACGTGGCGAAATAAGGAACTAAAGCGTAATGTACTGAATTTGTCACGTTGTCTTCGCAAGCAGCGCCCTCATGATATGAAAATAGAAGTTTGTGTTGTGCTACTTACACACATACACACACAAACACACATCGTTAAATAGACAAAGATGCACAGCTTTAACGTTAGTGATGTGTGTGTGAATGAAAGCGCACACATGCATGCATTAATTGGAGTTTCAATGAATGGGGCTTACGATGTGTCAATGTGTGCGTTGGCACCCCTTCCCTCACTCACAGACAGAGGGGTGATCCTTCATTGTTATGATTGAAGCGATGCAGGTCGGTCGTGTTATTTTTTGCGAATGGTTGTCGAGACCGAGATCGTTACAAGTTGGATATTTTTTTTATTACAGTGGCATTGTGAACCACTTCTTAAGCAAATTGTCTGTGCCTCTTGCCAAATAAAAATTTGAAAATAACGAATACAAAATGGCGCATTAATAAATCGATCATAGATAATCTATTTATTTTTACAAACCATCGGTGTATGTAATGGTTCTCCTTGTGTTAAATTACTATGATATAAAATTTAAAAAAATTTGGAAAATCCAAAAGTGCACGTCCCAACGCTCATTTTATGACAAAAATGAGACTTGATTGAATTAGACGGTAATTTTCAATAGGCTATTACTCAGAATGATACTGAAGCGGATGAAAAAAAAAATGACTCAAAAAGTGAAGTTTTTTGGGCGATATCGTGACCACATACATCATCCGAACATACAGACAACCCGACGTCCACTGAAATAGTTTTTCAAAACGGTTTTTTATTTACTATCTAGCAAAAATAGTGTTTTTTAAAAGTATCTACTGTCATAAAAAAGTGTTATTGTTGATATTTGTCAACTCATTTAATACTCAAAGTCCAAAAGGATCGGATAAAAGCAATTTAAGCCGAGATAATTGCTTGACCTTGAGAGAGTGAGAGTAAAGCACAACTCAACGCTTCGCGTTGAGACGTGCAATAAGAATCAATTTTTGAGTTTGTTCTTTTCTTTGATATATAGGTATGTTTATGGCAATAGGCTCGCCTTCCTTTTACATGGGACTTAAACATAAATGTTGGTGCACTAAAGGTACATCTAAGCCTAAGCTGTGTTATTTTTACTCATTCGAGAAATTAATAACCACTGTAAGCTGGATTACATCGCGGTTAAAGCCATACTTAGCAGCAAAGCCTTGTTCTAAAGAAGCCTGCACTCTGCTACGTCGTAGACCGTAGCTGTAGCAAAATGCATAATTAGTAGAAGCCTTCGCTAGCTACGACGCAGTTTGTGGTAGCAAGCGTAGTGTGAATTGTTTTTACTAATAAATAATACTCATCATCATCTGCCAAGCCTTTTCTCAACTATGTTGGGGTCGGCTTCCAGTCTAACCGGATGCAGCTGGATACCAGTATTATACATGGAGCGACTGCCTATCTGACCTCCACAACCCAGTTTAATGGGCAAAACCATACCCCTTGGTAAGACTGGTTGTCAGTCTTGCAGGCTTCTGACCCGTAACGACTGTCAATAATTTTACTATTAAATACTATGTGTGGAAAATAAACAACGTAGTTTTAAATAATGCCAAACGTAAGCAGCTTTCAAAGCTGTCACTCCCGTGTCTCAAATAATTTGTGCGTTTTCAAATCGACATTTTTGACACCTGTCAAAGTAGTTTTCTTTCAAATTGAATTTCGCTGTCTGTCTACTTTTATTGTTCTGGTGCTAGACAACCCGTAAGAGTTGTATAAGTTACGCATCGGCGAATCGGGGTCGCGAAACTTTAGACGGAGATATATTTTTTTTCACCAAGTACCTAACTGCTTTTTTTAATGTTTACCATTACAATATGAGGTAACTCTCGCGTACTGTTAGCGAAATTGGGAAAATATGTAGTATTATTGTTGTTTACGGACATTACGATGCTGCCCATCTATTTGAATCCCTTGTTCTCGTTTTACTACACCCACGGGGTGAACCTTATTTGTACCGGGGACCGCGCGGCACTAAATTCCTGTCAGTCTGTGCGAGCCGAGGGAATGCCCCAGTGACGTCACGTGTTTCGGGGCATTCGGTACTAGGACAGCAGGAGCGGCGCTGTACATATGTATGTAGTGCAGAGTTATGCCACCAGGTGGCTTTGTCTTTCACAAGTGCGTACATTTTATCCATCATGACATCAATTTTATGATGCCCTACGATTCTTTCCTTTTTTTTTCATGTACCGACATACTAATATTTGTAGACTTTAGAATCTATTTGTTACATTTATGGAATTGCTATTTTGAGCCATTTGTTATGAAAATACATTACTTAGTTACAATACTTCAAATATTTTGCAAGATAAATTCTTCTCTTCATTTCATTCATATTGTTGTTTTCGGTTATGTTACCTTCGTCTAAAATTATAAACGGTTTCTAAAAAAGATTATAAGGTAGCAACAATTTTATTAATTTTGTAACAGACAATACACATTCATTTATTATTTTTAGATTTAAACATTATTTTGTTAATTTTTAATATTTACCTACATAAAAAAATAAATATTAATAAGTTTCCATTTTTATACTCGAATTTGAAATATTTCAAATTTTGTCTTTCGTCCTTTTTGTAATATTTCAATTGCGCTCACTGGGACAATGTGAACACCGTTCGCTCCAATGCTACGTATAGAAGCATGGTACTAGGATACCAGAGGGCAGAAAAAGCTATGGTGTATATGCTGTTATGACACGGCGAGCGCGTCCGTATTCTCCAATGTCGATGTCATTATTTAATCGATATGACATTGAAACGAAACATTCAAGTTCAGTTCACAAGTAGGTAGACCTTAGAATCAATTAATCTTTTATTAAAGTAGGTCAGTTCTATTGCTCAGTTTTATTGTACCACTTGATGAAACAGCAGATTTCTTACTACTTATGTAAGTTGAATATGAATATTATTGCCTCTACAATAAACCCGGATTAAACTATCAAAATTATGGTTAAAACCGCTTCAGAATTGAATGAATACTTTAGAAAAACACAGACTTACACGAAAAGCGACTTTAGTACTACCACGTTTTATAGTTTCTTAAGAACAAAAACTCGGAAAACTTCGCGAGTTTGCAAACGTTTACAAACTTTCAAACCTTCATGACTCAGTCGGATAGTATTGGCAGGCTATAAGGAACAAACAAAAAATAAGATCCCTTTAAACGGCGGTGGCCTCGCACGTGAAAAAGATTGGTCGTCTATAACGTGGGTTCTGTCACACGCAAAATAATTTTATCTTCGTTTACATTTCCATCACAAAGACGTGGTAGTAGCCAAAGTAGTGTTAATCAGAATAATAACTTTTAATTTTATCGCTACAATCGGCACCCATAAAGGATCCTTCAAACAACAAACGCAGCGGTCAGCTACGCTGCTTGCCGGCCGAAAAAGACGACGGTAGATCGGATTAAGATTCATAATCCGATGGCGTTGTTGGTTGTTTTGTTGACGAAAAGCCACCCGTAGCTTTGTTCAAATTACAAGAACATTTTGACTTATATATGCACCCCTGGTTTTACAGTTCTTCAAAATCAAGTTTTTTTAATACGCAATATCATGGTTGCCGAAATCATTAACGGATATGGGTATCGAAAATAAACATGAATTATGTTTTTTTTCCTCATAAAGCTTGCCCCATAATGGATGCGTGAGTTTGCAGACTGTACACGCTCATGCCATATGTTTCACAAGTTGAATACCAGGATATCAGGAATCAATAGAAGACGTACGAACCCCGCCAAGTGCTTGTCGTACGGTTGTAACTCGTACCATGTACAGTGATCAGGATGAATAATTTCATGATACTGGTACTGATTTTACCATTACTAGCAAAAATAGGTTTGCATCTCTCAAAGAAACTATTTTGCGGTTCTAACCGAAAATATCCCTTATCTCTAAACCTATTGAATAAAATTAAATGAGTAAAGTAAATAATGAAAAATAAGTACTATTAATATTTATTGAAGTTATACTTCTTTTGGCGCGATGGAGAAAAATGATGAGAGTGAATTTTTACGATGCGCGCCTACGATACGATACGATACGATGCGCATACGATGAACACCGACACCTAAATTTAACGGCATGAAGTTAGTTCTAGGTGGTATGAAAATTGATAACTATGTTCAAGTTGTATATTCTAGTATTTTTTGACACTACCGGTAATGTCAAACTATATGTCATGCAAACCTGACCGAAAGAAAGTCATTCCAGCCGTCTATAAAATTACATAATGCCCGCTGGTCGACCATGTTTTTTGAATTTGGAACCTGAACACAAAGTTTGCATAAATCTTTTTAGGTACCGAAGAGAACACATTTGAAAATCGAATTGCTTTTTATTATCTTACTACAGAAGGTGTGTACTGTGTAAAGAGTATTCTTGGGAATAAAGGTGTCTTGGGGTATTTTGAATCCTTTGCTGCATTCAGGATTCTAGTCTTAACTCCATCGATGCGCTCGGTAGTTAACTCTAGAATTCTTCGTTACGCCCGGTATTCATTATGGCGCCCGTGACATGATACACTGATCTGTCCCCTTGGTGCGTAATCTACTATTTATTTGCATACTGTGATTCATTAAACCGTACAACAGATTTCAAAATATAAATAATTTGCACTAACTTATACTTTTACATTATATTTTTTTTTTCAATAATTGATTTAACGCGTTGAACGCCAAATGACCGACAAACAATACATTTTCTATTGTGTCTCGTTGTTTGGCAGTTAAGGTGTTAATGTAACCACGAGCAAGAATTGCTTGTTGTATTATTTGTTAAGAAGTATAACTTCTAACGCGTGTACATAAGTACACACACTCTTTTTTATTTTTAGTTTTATTTTCATTTTATTGTGTTAATCATTTACATTATATTCTATGAAATAAAGAACCATTACAATCTTTTAATTAGGGGGTTCCCAAAAATCATTCCAGAAAAATAACAGCGCCCTATGAAGAGAACAGTCCATTTTCGGCCACCCACCCCCTCTTTGGGAACCACGTGTTCACGTGTTCACAGATATGGAATACCAGGATCGTAGAAAACAACAGGAAGTTCAAACTTGCAATATCAATGAACCCCATTCGTTATCTGTAGATTGAGGGGCGTGGCGAGCGGTGCCACACACATGCCCATTTTATTCGGTGGTGTGTATGTTTGCAACGCTCGGAGGCCACGTGTTGTACAGCACAGGATACTAGGGCATCCGGAGCCAACAGGAGTTATTGGAAATCTTACTAGAGTTCCAACACTTAACTATCTATTATATAACTAACTATAACTTTTCATCTAAACACCAGCGTATCAAATAATCTAAGGTAGGCACGGCTAATTTTCGGAACAATTGTAAAACAGCTTTGTTTATAAGTAAAAAGAAAAGGAATAATATAACGAATTTCTGCCTCGTTAGTCTGGTGGTAGCTAGAGGTCCCGGGTTCGATTCAAAATATTATAATTAGTCAGTAAAAGCTATTGTTCAGTTCGATTTGTACACACAACACACTTCCTTGATTATTTATTGAAATTATTTTACAAAATGGAACGGGATAATTTGAATCCAAAATTATTATTATTATTATTTTATTTTTATTTATTCGGACAACAAGGATCCATGATGTTAGTAATACCTTAAAGCTAGTGTTAGTAGTAAATTATTTGAGTTTGTAATTGAAAGACATTTTGCACAGAAGGTGACCAAGTAAAGTACAAATTTCTCACTTGGCCATCATCTCCACAAAATGCTTCAGAATGGGAGAATAAAAGCTCTCTGACACTGTTTTCAGAACGCTGTTGCTACTGGCCCGTGATCTAGTGACTAATGATGCGACTTTTTTTCGAATGATTGCATGAAAGTCGTCAGTTCGATTCTGTGCAAACATTTCCGATGCACTACAGAAACGCTCAAAGCTCAAGCAGGAGCTTTTCAAAAAACTCAAAAGTTAACAGTTTATTTCCACTTAAAATCTAGGTCCTACACAGTCCTACTGGGGACTACACAGATTCCTTTGACTATTTAACTCTATTCCCAAAAGTTTAATCTCAGCCAAGGATAAACTAATCAACAAATTTTTAAAACATTTTTAACTGACTTCAAAAAAAGGAGGAGGTTCTCAAGCAGACTGTATGTTTTTTTTTGTATGTATGTTATGCGATCATTATGCCAATTACTAATTAATGTTGATATTTCTTTTTTTGTTTGGTGGCTCATTTTTCAGAGGTCCCATATCAATTTGATAGAAATTTGTCCAGTAGTTTGGTTTTTAAATCAAATTAGCTGGAAAAATATGTCCTCCAAGTAATCGAAATTACTTTTTTTAGCTTTCTTGTGACTTTAATCTTAGATAAATTAGAAAGCGATCCACTTAAAGGCTAAATAACTTTTTACAAAAAAATACGACCGACTCCAAAAAAACACTAAAAGTCGTAAAAAATAACGTGAGTTTCGGAAATTAGTTGGCTTTGTTTGTTTCGTCTGATTAAACATATTTTACACTTTTCAGTGTTTTATTGACATTGATTGTCGCTGAGATGGGCCAATTTTGATATATGTATGTAAATACTTTGGACGATTTTTATTACGGGTGGGAAATAGCCTTCACAATAGTAATCAGGTATCCGAAAGTTGAAGCGTAATTATAAGTTTAATGGCTCCTACACCTAGCCTTAGAGTCTTGAATGAGTTATCATTAATTCACTTTGCATTTCGATGGCAGTGCATTAATTAGTGGGGATGATCTGATGATCTGATCCTAGCTCAGCCAGAAGCTTTTTCAAAAAACTTCTGATATAGATTTATTTTCCTTCGTAATCTAGGCGATGGTTCCTTTGACAACTTTATTTTTTAACTATTAATATATAATTAATAATGCTGCCAGCCTTCTGGGCACTTTTCCCGTTGACAGCGATGCGGATGAATTTTTCGATGACCTGTGATTATTTATTTTATTTCTTCATATATTATTAATAATTGTATCATATTAAAGAAATAAATGAAGAAATTTGACTACTTTACTCCAGCCACAGTTTCTTCAGATTTAGCCCTGATGTGACAGCAAACATCTACTTGTACCAATATACGCCGATACAACTCAGTTTAGAACTTCGGACTGATTTTGATGACAAACGCAATACCTACTTACTATACCTAATTAATACGTTTTTAATGTTATATTTACTTCGTTTCTTTAAGTTTTATAATGGCCGCCAAGTAAGTAAAAGGCACACCGCTGTTCCGTCTATTTCGGTCATCTATTCTACATGTTGTGGATGTTTAATGTACCTAAATAAATAAATCCCAAAAATGTATCTAGGTGGGTGGATATAGCGCGAGAACGCCAATGAAGTAACCATAAGTAAAGATAACAAACAAACACTGAGCGGCCTCAGTGCTGTTAGTTATTTCATTTACGTTTATCAATGTGAGGTACTAGGAGAGCAAAATACGGTAGGAGTAGTTTAGGTTATATTGCTCAGACCCTCATACCATGTCTTTTCTGATTCTAGGGCGAGAACGCCAATGAAGTAACTAACAAACAAACACTGAGTGGCCTCAGCTTTTATCGATGTGAGGTACTAGGCGAGCAAAATACGGTAGGAGTAGTTTAGGTTATAATGCTCAGACCCTAATACCATGTCTTTTCTGATTCTAGGGCGAGAACGCCAATGAAGTAACTAACAAGTGCTGTTAGTTATTTCATTAGCGTTTATCGATGCGAGATACCAGGAGAGCACAATACGGTAGGAGCAGCTTTGGTTATATTGTTCAAACCTCATGCTCAGGTCACGTGTTTTGTTATTCTAGGGAATACTTGAGTATTATAGTTTTAAGAATCAACCTATTTTTGTCTTGTGCTTCCAGATGAAAATACCATATCATACATTTTCAACTTTGTTGAGTTTGAAAGTATTTTCAAACATCTGTTTACCATAGACCTACCACTAACGTCTCTTTCACCTGAAATCAATTAATTTAGCGATAATGATATTGAAAAGGTATATTTTTAACTTAAAAGGAGGTCCTTATACAATAAGATTCATATATATATTTATATTTCCCTATAAGATTTACTGATTTTAATTTTCTTTTTCTTAATTACCAATTTTTGCTGACGGGCGTACTTTTATTATTTATTGCATAGCTTTTTCTACGATTTATTTATTTTTATCAGGCAGGCCCTCTGAAGCATAGCAATTTAAGTCTAAGACCACTTGTCATCATCAGGTTCTTAGTTTTTCGCCCTTTACTAGCAATACCTCACATTTTAAACATAATGAATTTGGCCTAGTTACAATGATTGTGATCAAAACATTCATGAACAGGGGCGGACTCCCTAAGGCCACGTCACACGTGTTTATCAACATTGAATACTAGGATACCAGGAGTTAAATGGAGTACGCGAGCTGGCAGCGAGCGACGTTGAGTCGGAACTGCCAGACAGGTGCAACAGCCGACCTCGCCACAAAACAACCCTCACCCCTCGTTTTAACGCCGGTCACCTGCCTCGCCACGTGGTTTACAGTGTTGAATAATAGGACATCATAAGTTGCATAGAGCAACTTAAAAATGACATGTACTTAAACGATCGTTATCTGAAAGACATGAGCATTAAATATCTAATATCTTGAAACTTTTTTAACATAATTCGATTTATCTAAATTACTTTTTTGTTATGATCAATAATAGAAATCACCTCACATCTGGCGTTCTGTGACATAATTTAAAAAAAAAACTGGCACAGTCGCCCGAGCGCCTTTGGCCTACGCTCGGGTATGCACGAGTCAGACTTTCGTCAATAAAGGCGACTTTTAGCCTACTTATTGTCGGACGCCCAGCGTTAGAGCATAATACACCTATGGAGGAGCAATAATCGAAATAAAACAAAAAATAAATTTAAAATTATCAGGATAATTTTAAATTTATTTTTTGTTTAAAGTAAAATACTAAAACACAACAATAGCACAAAAAGAGAATCAAATTTTATTTGAGTACTAGCTGACCCAGCAGACGTTGTTTAGCCATGTAGGGGTTGATCGTAGAGGCGTGAAACCCTTAATTTTCACGCCTCTACATATATATTTATCTATGGATATATTTTTGTATGTTGTATCATAAAAAATTAAATCAAAAAATATTATCTAAAAAAAAAAAAATTTAGGGGTGAACCACCCTTAACATTTAGGGGGGTGAAAAATAGATGTCCGATTCGCAGACCTAAAATTACATTTTGTGTGCATATCGGATGCACAGACTTGCCTCGGCAATCGTAGCTTAACCGCTTTATTTAGCCACGACCTCCTCTAACTTACCTGTATACGTGTTACAGTAAAAGCTCGTAAATCGGTCAATCCTAGGGTTTAGGTACTCATAAATCTACGGATTTACCAACATGTGTCGGTAAATGTATGTACATATGTTGGGCTTTTACATTTACATAAATAAAAATATAAGACTTTCTATGTCTTTCCAGCATAGTTTTTGCTTTTTAAATGTGGTATAGGGTGTTGGTTATATAAGCGTAAAATATACAAAGATATCTGAATGAGCCGCGTAGTTTCTTTAGCCTGGCTGTAGGATCAATACAGTATTATGTTAAAATATTCTATCCCAATTATTAACAGATTAATAATTGTATGTGAGCATCCAAAAGATTTTTAGAAATATACTGAAAAGGCTTTCATTCCATTCATGTCTTTAAATTACTCAGTCTCTGAGAGAGTGAAACGGTCGTATTATGTAAATTGATTGAATCGCCCAAATCTGCAAAACAAAGATAGTCTGAGAGCAGGCGAAATCCTAAATAGTGATTTTTAGTAACGGTGTTCGTTGCGTTTTTACAATTTGGGTCCACTAAACCTTTGTATCTAAATCCCAATGACACTCAATTTTGTTCAGCATATAATAAAATTATTACCAGCATTTAAAACCAACACATTATAGTTTTCACTTGTTTAATTTTAATGAGGTAGTGTAAACTCAATGCATTTAGATTAATTACAATATTAATCTTATCAATTGGCGTGCCATAAATCTGGTTCCTTCATGAACTTCTTCTTACTCTTACTCTCTCTCTTCTCTCATTAGCTCGGCTCTCTTACGCCACGTGTTTATCGACATTGAGTAATAGGATACCATGAGTTAACTGGAGTATCTGTAGTGCGCGAATCCAAACATACGACACACCCCTCGTTTTATCGCCGCACGGCTGTTTTGCCACGTGGTTCTCAACATTGAATACTAGGGTATCAGAAGTTACCGAAAGCAACTTCATAATATCGAAAAATAAAGATATCGTCGATGTGTCAAGTCTTTCAGAATCAGAATATTTATTTGTGGAACGAAGGTATCCTTAAAGGTCTTAGGTTAATTATATGGGCGCTCTGTTTTTTGAAACATTTTATTAAGTTTTTTTTCTTTTTTAATGTCTATCTTTAAAATAAAAGTAGTGCCGCAAATTTGTCAACAGCCCTGTAATTAATAAAAAAAAGAAATCAACCCAGGCGGAACTAAAAGGGTGGTTCGTTCGTATGATAGGGAAGGAAAATCAGACGTTTTTGCAAGATAGCAACTTCTTATAACCTCTGACAGCCTAGTACCTGCAACTGTAAACACGTGGCCTCAACATTAAATCGTTTTCACTGAAATGTTTCATTTAGAAAATTAAATGGGTTTTTTTTGGACAAAGTAATGTTCTGTAGAAGTTATACCTCTAAAATAGTATCCTGTATCCTCCACCTGCAA
The DNA here is from genome assembly GCA_905147745.2 of Phlogophora meticulosa. Taxonomy (NCBI): domain Eukaryota; kingdom Metazoa; phylum Arthropoda; class Insecta; order Lepidoptera; family Noctuidae; genus Phlogophora; species Phlogophora meticulosa. The sequence continues at coordinate 18,245,869 of LR990519.1, forward strand.
AGGACTGCATTGTTACAATAATATAAGGAATTAAATATTATTACTGCTCTAGTTTACTTAGAACTGACACAAAATTTAAAAATATTTTTTATCATTTTTGTCACTGTTTACTGTTATTTTTTTGCGGTTAGTGTTACAATTTATATTATTTTGAATTTTAGAAACGAATCAAAATGTTACAACTTGCAACACATTTTTGCTATTTGATAAACTCTTGCCGCCACCTGGAGTCCTAGTATAGAAAGTTTTGTGAAAACGTGACCCGACGACTTCTACGGTCGAGCAGCATAAATAAAATATATCTATCTCCCACAGCTGGGACACTATTAAAAAGTTGATTTAATTTAATTTGACCATTAATAAATGTCAACTGAACAATTAATTATATTGATTATTTTATAAAAATCCCACCACGCGTCCCTTCCTGCTTTTTAACCAACTTAAAAAACAACGAGGTTCTGTATGTTTTATGCACATATTCAACGATATCTCCGTCACTAAACTTGTGAACTGATTTTGAAAAAAGAAATCCGGATCGATCTGAAAAATAATAAACATTTTATTGAAGTTGCATACAACAACTGACTAACCACTCAAAGGCTGTCTGTGTGAAAAGAATGAACAGGGACGGCTCCCAAGCCACCAGTTTTCAAATGCCAAGTACTGAGACACCATGAATCGAATGGAGGTGCTCTGACAAAATAACACGGAACATTCAAAGGTTGGCAGCAGATAGCAACTTGCACGGTGACATCGTTATTATTGTGTATGTACTCAATAAAAAAAATTGAAATTAAAGTTTTATCTCGATGCTCATGTTGTTGGTTAAATTAAATTATTTCATCAAGATGTATTGGGGCAATATTATTTTTTCTTAAATAACCGCGCCCCATTCGTAAACAGTATTTAGTTTTTTTGCAACAGCGTGCAGCGGTTACTTACGTCGTTTTTCTTGTACTTATATAGAAAACGAAGCGTAAGTTATTCGTCATCAACACTGTAAATATTACACGAGAACGAACCTTGTTAAAATTTGCACATTGGCGCCACCGTAGTCTAGCCTACCACGGAGGGCGGGGGTTGATAGTCGGTGACGTCAAAACTTCAGTATTATATGACGTCAAACCGCGCGTTCCTGACGGCCCTGGTACCGATTTCTTAGTTCAAGTTGTACTAGGGCGCTAGCATATACTAAGAGTTACACACATCACACAAGTCACGAATCACTCGCGATTCACGCGCGTGCCCTTAACTTATTGATAGCCACTCAATTCCTCTTTCTATCGGTACATGATACATCTAGCTAATTAGCCTGTTCTGTTATGACCCAATGCTGGGTAAACACCCACTTTCACACTTATTTAAGGTTTGATTTTAATTGCGACATTTTAATACATAACATCACGCCCGTATTCCCCAAAGGGTTGGCCAGAGGTGTATCTACAGTACACCCACATTTCGCCATGTCCCATGTAATAGAGGGTGAGCCTAAACTGGGCATACATCCAGACTCCGGGCTATTAATGAGAACTTCTTAATAAATCATGAAAAATCCCAATAACTTCCAACATCATTAAAATTTTTGATGCTTTATGTCGGTTGAGAGGTTAACCTCCCCTCAGTACAGGCAGGGTTATTTTATTTGTGTAAGGCGGTCTGTCAGTTGCACGGGGCGCACCTGGCCATTCAGACTCGCCCCCTAAGTTATGTCTGTTAAACCTACCCCAGTCAACTCATGGTGTCCTAGTACACGATTCGTCCCTGTTCATTCTTTAGAAAGTAAAGAATGAGACAGCCAAAATGTAAATTGTATATTAAAATATAAAAGTAAATGGTGCTTCAAAATAAAACTTTAATTATTTATTATTCAGTCTATAATACGAGTATGTCTAATCTATATCTATAAACAATTATCTAAAAATTGCCTTCTCATTCATTTGTATCTCAATTACTGTTATCGGGTTTATCAGTAATCTGAACAATCTCTATGCATTTATGTCAGCGCCATCTTACATTTTTGTATTGAACTACTTCGTCATTATGAGCTTCCATGGTTGAGCAGTTGAAAAGCAAATAAAATGTTGATGCTATTTAGTTTCGAGGCATGTGAGTGGAAAAATATATTTATTGTAATTTATTTTAATAGAAATTATAATCACCGGCACGTAAGTTGGCAAGGTTTTGGCGTAGTGGGGGTAAGTTCGCGCATCGTGCACTTAGTGGAACAAAAAAGTGGTGACTTTTATTGATCATCATTATTTTATGGTTATTGCCATCATTTATAATAATAATTTATTTATTTAATTTGACAACACTGGTCCAATGGTTAGTACAACAACAACTTATTAACTAAGGATTAGTAGTATTAATTAAATTAAATTAAATCAAATCACGTTAAGAAAATAATCAAAAATAACATAATCAAAAAAATTAAATAATCAGAAATAAAAACAGTAACAACCGATAATCAGAAATAAAAAACAATAATCAGAACCGATAATCAGAAATAAAAAACAATAATCAGAATAAAATAATCAAAAGTAAAAACAATAATCAAAATCAAATAATCAAAATCAAATAATCAAAAATAAAATCAATTTCTAATCACCCTGCCGTACGAGCAGCCGGACAGCGTGTCTAAATATTGGCGCATCGTGTTTTTCAGCTAGGGTTTTTAGAATGCTGTTGGTGCTAGCCCTCATTCTATTTATTAAAGATGCGGTCTTTTTCCTCCGGATAGCATAGAAGTCAAGTCAAGATTCGCTCTGAAGCAAACATGCCAGACGCGCTACAGAACCGGGGTAACCTCATCAGCACCCTGAACCCATTATTATACTGCACCCGCAGGGCATCTAGTGCCCTCCGCGTGTAGTTGACCCACAAACTACCCGTGTAGAACGTTTATATTTTTATCGTTTATATTTATATTTAATAATATCTGATTAGAAGAAAGTTGAAGAAGGGAGTGGAATTCGTAAAGTTTATTGGGAGTTATAAATAATATGCATACGAGGAAAGTATGCTCAAAAAGTGTGCGAAAAAAGGCATACCTTTTTTCGCCTTAATTTTTTAATTTAAAACAACAACAATAATATCAACTCGTAACAAAAACTAAATTTAAAAACAATAACAATATCTCTTTAACATAAACACAACAAAAACAACTTTCGTGCACGCAAGTGTAATCGGGAGTTCGGGAGGCAACAGTCGACTGTTGCACCAATCGCGCGCTCGGATTGACGTACCTCATACCCCGCGTCCCGCTTGACTACCAAAGAGACCTAAAAAACGACTTGTGCGCATCTAACGACTCTTGCCAAGTTACGTGCCGGTGACTATAACTAACTTGATGTTAATCACACAAAAGTAAATCGGTAGCAATTTAATAAAAATTGTGCAACAAATATTTCTTTTCTATCAATAATTCAATAATTCTAAATAATCTCATCTAATAATAAACTAAAAATATTAGAATATAAACTATAAAATAAATATAATATAATAATAAACTATAAAATCATTATACAATGATATTACAATTAAACATATCTTCTGTACATACCTATGCGTATGTTTAATACTTAAAGCTCACAAACGTACAGAGGCGGACATAATTCCATAGGCAATATATTCAAACATGCACAATATTACTTCCATCAAAGCATTCTCAGGCCAATTACGGCCATTCAAAAATTGCCAACGCGGACGGTATTTCACGTCCACACGGCGGGGTATTGGTAAAGTTTTCAACTAGCAATAATCGCACCTCGGATTAACCTCATTGGTTACGATATTGCCTCTGCGCAAAGTTAACTCGAACGCACTGCTCCATGCCACCCAACCAAACGCCGTGCAACAAACGATAGCGCGATCTAACTCGATCCGAACGCCATCTAGGTGCACTTTCGGTATTAAATTCTGTTACTGTGAGGTGTCATTATCATTCTCCTGCCCTCATGCCAATTTACTTGGGATCGGAGCAGCATGTTTTCTTCCATACATCTGTATTTGCCGTCATCTGTTACTATGCGTTGTCTGTTCGGTAAAAAAAAAAACAAAAAATTGTTGCAATAAATAGCCCGATACTTGGAGAAGGTTATAGGTATTTAACTGTACGCCTCGACTCTTAGAAGCGGGTAAAACCACGGGGCACAGCTAGTTTAAAATAAAGTTATTCAGCGTGAGAACTCCATCAAAGCTATAATACTATAAGTGACATACGACGAGGCCACGTGTCTATCGACTGGGGATACTTACTAGGGCACAACAATATGGCAGGAGCTGCTTTGCAAATATTAGTGTTTTTTGTTAGTGGCAAGATCTGAGAGCTGTCAAACTACAAGTATCAAAACACATGTTTTGATACTTTGTCACAGTGAATATTGACAGGAATCTAAGCCAAAACACTTGCTTATTATTCACGGTAGTTAGAATCATTTAAGTAGGTACTGAATTCATGGTATCAATTTGTACGTCTATAATGGATTTCCACCTTGTATAGTAACAAAATTATACCAACTCAATTCGAAGCATATTTTATTTTATTTATCTCACACTTACAGCTATCATTACAGGTTATTCACCTAATGCGATAGCGTAGCTATCCTAACTAGGGAATGCAAATCCGTTCCGTTTTAAAATCCGGATTTTTAAGAACGGATTTTTGGTCCAATCCGGATTATCCGGATTTTACGGATTTTTCTATGATTTTTCTTACATTTGTGTAAATGGATGAAAAATCAAATCAAATTCTTTTTAATATTTTTTGATAATTGGAATTATTCAAAATAAGTATCATCATTGAATATCTTAATTAAGGTCTTATTGATAATGCTATGTATTCTTAATAAAATAATCAGTCTGTGACTCGCGTGCTGAGTAACGTTAATAAAATAATTAACAGGTACAAATTAAAATAAACTCTGAAGAACAAAAATAAAGACCAATAGACTCCTTGTCAAATTATTAAACATAAACAAAAGTAACAAAACAATTTAATTTCACTTAAATCACCATCTGCCTTATTACAAAACAAAGTTTATCTTTAGAACCAGCTATCTATTGTCCTAACTTTTTTTAAAGTGCTTCGAAAGTCTAAGTTCAACGGAGAAGCAGATCCAGCTCTTTCAACAATAAACTCGCCTTCTGTAACTGACTCATCTTCGTCTTCAGATGAAACACCAATATCCGTATATAATGACGGAAGCAGATCGTTAACCGACTGCGACGGCAAATGACGGTAGTTTTTGTTATATAACACATCACAGATTGCTAAATGTATCCCGTGGGCAAGACATATTTGATGAAATAAAGGTAAAAGACGGCCTACTTTACGCATCACACTCACTCCATCTGTGGTCATCCCAAGAACATCACAGTCATCCAAGGTGAGATCGTATAAAGCCAATCTAGTCCGAATCAAAGAAATGCACAGTTCAGCTGGCATAGATCCATATATTCGAATCAAACCCATGTTGTGACACAATCTCCCATTTTTAAAGGATCTGCTATGTATATTCATATTTATGTAGCGGTGGTTGTTAACAGAGGTCCACTCATCGAATGTCAACCCAAATTTTTGGTTTTTTAATTTTAATTGATTAATTTCTTGCTTTAGTCTCTTTTTTTCATCTTCATAAACTCCCATTACAATATTTTTGGTTGTATTTAGACACTCGCGAGACGCGCGAACAGCGAACTCGCTCGTTTCTATTTTTTTGTTACAATTTATTATTATTCAAAAAATCCGGATTTGATTTTCAAATCCGGATTTGGAAGTTTAGTAAAAATCTGCGGATACCCGGATTTTTCGGATTACGGATAGTCCGGATTGCATTCCCTAATCCTAACCTATATCTACACAATATATTTATCCTAAGTTAAAACTTATAACATGTATATAAAGTAATCCTCGTGAATTCATTTAGAGAGCAATAAAATATGTCCGTCTCCAAGAGGTTGAGAGTGCGCAGTGCGCGCAACAGCGGCGCCTCCCGCAACAGGTTGGTGCGCGCGCGCGGCACCGCCAGCAGCGGCGGCGATACCCATCCGGCACGCACAGACCCACCTGTTCCAATATGTCTGCATGGTATATCCTACCCCTCAATATTTTAAAAATGTATAGAGTGAGTGCGAGTTGCCTCCTGACGCTCAGCTCATTGTATCCGACCATCCCCAAAATAAATAATGTTGGATACATAAGGGGATAATACGGATACACACCATATTTTCTTAAATATAGATATCTTATAAATTTATTTTGAATTCGCTCCAACATGATCCTATATTTAGTTTCATGTGGGCTCCATATGACTGCGTTGCATTCTAATTGGCTTCTCACATTATACAATACTGTGATTGCTTTCAAATTTGTGAATGTACGGAGTAAAAAACCAAGATTCCTTAGGCTTTTTTACAGCACTCAACAATATGATTTCGAAACGTCAACTCGGCATTAAGACTCCTTTGACCTCCTTTACTCTTGCCACTTGAACTCCATCTATACTGTAATTGTATACAATGGGTTTACGTCCGCGCGAGAAAGTGATCGATACACATTTTTGGGTGTTAAACTGTAACCTATTCTCACTGGCCCATGCTGTCACACTATCTATGTCCCTTTGCAGTTGGTCGCAATCGTTCCTATCTTTTATTACGTTACGAAACGAAAAATTACAGTCAGACCCCAGCTTAGCATTGTGACCACATCCATTTACAAAAATATTTGTAAAATCATACAGATGAGTCGTTACTTGTATGATTTGGCTAATAGTTCAGGAATCTGTTTGAACTGAAGAATAACTTTACCAGCAATAGGCGTTTAAATGTTTCTACCCCTAAACAATTTAAGGATTTCTGGCATTGTGGTTAGTGGGTAAGAAGTTTGCCATAAAAACTTACACATACTCGTAATATGGAGAATCAATAATATTAATTTAATCATACGGAGAAGGCACTATCATTCCATTCACCTCTTTTAACAGATCTGTGGAAATCTCTTAAGTATCTATATATCTCTACAAAGATAGTGTTGGTGAAATTCCCCCACAACAGAATTTTGTTCGGGGCATAAATATTTGTCGATATGAACGGGGCGCCTCTCTTAGGCCGTGTCACGTGTTTATCGATATTGAGTACTAGGATACCATGAGTTAACTGGAGTATGTCTATAGAATCAATATGAATAAAAGTACTGCGCGAGTCCTAGCTGTCCGGTGCAACGGACGACCTTGACACAAAACAACCCCCACCCCTTGCTTTAACGCCGCGCACCTACCTCGCCACGTGGTTCACAGCGCATTGAATACTAGGACATCAGAAGTTACCGAAAGCTACTTCATAATGTGGAGGAATAAAGATAAAATCGTCGATGTATCGGCCAATACGAAGTTTTTACGACAATACTCTATTAGGATATACTAGTACTTGATAAGCAATATTACAACTCAAGTCTAATAATTTTAAGAATGTCCGTAAGTCTGTTGTCTGAATGATAAAATCTAGGCAGCACTCTCGGATACTTGACAAAAACCCAGTGAAACCCCACGAAAAGCTCAGTTTCTTTTATTAGCGTTAGATAGATCACTACTAAGTATCTACTTAATAAAGTTAGGACTAATTACTTACTTCGAAGTAAGATCATGACAGAAAACACCTAATAAAAATAAATTAATCTAACAAAATAAAGGAAAGGCACACAGGCCGGGTGATTTTTTCATATATTGGATGTAGGGATCCCTATTTGGATCAGACTTAGTTCACACTTTATTGGGTTTAAATTTTTCGAGTATAATTATAATTCTTCTTAAAACAAACATTGTTTTATTGGTTTAAGTGTACGTAAGTATATCAAAATAACAATATTCAAATTTTTCGTGTTCAGTGCATAGCTGTTATTTCAACATTGCGTTTGCAATGTTAAAATAGATTAAAAAAAAAGTGAAATGCCTGTTTAGACATTCCAGTTTTTTTTGTTTGTAACTATAGATTGCTATATTAATTTTATTTTGATTTTTTTATATGTGTTGAGTTTTAGTTGACCTTGATTTAAGTTTGTGATCAAGAGTATTCTTAATGTATGTGGGTTGATTAAAATTCTACTTTGACTACCTGTAAGTGATAAGTTTCCACACTGTCTTAAAAACTCTTTTCATCTTAATACTTGAATGAAAAGAGGGCCCGCGCGGCAGTAGGGGTTGCGACACAGATACATACGTAGCTGTGTTATTCGGTGGTGTGTGTATGCAATATTGCAAAGCCACGTGTTTCACAACACATGCTACCAGGACATCAAAAACCAGCTAGAGTTGTGAGAATTTAGGATAGGACTACGTACTACGTCGTGTTTTGTACATATCCTAGTTTTTACAACACAAGATCACATAGTATTGGTCCTACTTATTGTATTGTATTGTTGCGCGTATTTTGTGTAGGTAATGCGATAACTTATACTTTAAAGATAACGTACTACATGTCTCTGTTCACAAACATTAGAAATTATTTTTCCATGGTGCAAAAATAATAGTTTAGTTCATAGTTGTGCGTCCACATTACGAAAGTTTACTTAACTATCTTACAAAGCTTTAAATCATTCATTTACCGACATACGACGCACAGCCTAAACCGCTGGATCTAAAACATCTCAAAGCATCATCATCATCATTATCCTCCTCCCTTTATATATTGAAAAAAGATAAATAAGCTGTCAATTGTCAACATAGCAAAGAAATATATTTGATTGACGTCTACTGTGTGTCGGTTAGTGAAATTTAAGTGGGTTTTAGTAGTAAACATCTATTTATTTATTTTACTTAAGTTCTTTAAATATATATAAAGTAAAAGTAGTTTCGAAAAGATATCAAACCCAGGCAGGACTAAAAGGGTGGTTCGTTCGTATGATAGAGGAAGAAAGATCACACGTTTTCGCAACATAATATCTTCTTGTAACGTCTGATATCCTAGTACCTGCTGTCTGAAAACACCTCTCGAATGTCTTATGTTACACAGTTCGACATAAGAAAAAATGCTCCAAGTGTCTTAAGTCGGACAGTTACACTTAAGGGCTTGGTCAGGATTGGTCGCTAAATATCTGTAGTTGTGTTGCAAGTAGCAATATGTTCTGTATTTATATGAAAGAAATGGTTCATTCACTCTTTTTCTTAAATCTTTTTCACTTCAATGTTCACTGCATTTATAAAATTAAATAAGGTTCTTGTTTGGACAAACTAATGTTCTGTAAAAGTTATATTATATTTATAGCAAGACGTCTAATATCCTCCACCTGCAAAGGACTGCATTGTTACAATAAGATAAGAAATTAATTAATACTGCTTTACTTACTTAAGCGTACAAAATAAAATATTATCTTTTTATCTCTGTTTGCTGATGTATATTATTTTTAATCGCAGAGCGACATGTTTTATCCCTTCCTGTTTTTTAACTGACTTCAAAAAAGGATGAGGTTCGGTATTGAACTGTATTTATGCGTATTCACCGATTTCTCCGTCACTTGTTCTGTCCGCGAATCGAACTCACGATACGCGGCGCAGAAGTCGATCGGTCACCCACTGCGCCAACCGTGTCTTCAAACTGATGATGAAGACCACAGATGGCCACCGGAACTACTTAATAATAATAATTTCACTGGCTGCGATATTAAAATATGGCATATAAGCAATTCATGCTCGTCACAATGCATATTATTATGATGATAGTCGTGTATGTTAACAGGAACTCCTCAATAATTACCGGCCCTGTGTCGACACAAGCGGCAGGAAGTACACGGGAACATTAAAATTTGAGCCTCTAAATGACTATGGGTGAGCCTATAATATATTATTTGCAGAGTAATATTTCATCATCACAACTGGATTTTGATGGGAATGGTACCATGTATCCTTTCAATTGAAAACACACAATTTGCCAATAAAAGGATTCTTGCTTAAAAGGATTCTGAAGCTTCTCTAAAATGAAAATATTCACAGCAAGCATCCGCACTAAATATGCCGCCAGCTTTGCTTTACATAACATTTTATTCTACTATTATTGTCTGTCTGCGAGTGGCCGCAGAGCCGCACTGAGACCACGTGATTTAAATGTTGAGTACTAGGGCACTAGGAATTTAATGGAGTTGCTCCGACAATAAAATACGGAACATTCAAGGGTTGGTTGCAGAAAACAAAACACAGAAAATATTTCACGAAAATGAACCTTATTGGCACCTCGCAGTGACGCCATCGCAGTCTTGACTGCAACGAAGGGCGGGGGTTGATAGTCGATGACGTCACTACTACAGTACATGACATCAAACCGCGAGTTCCTGAACGCCCTGGTAACGATTTCTCAGTTGAACTCGTACTAGGGCGCTAGATAATACAAAGAGATGTTTAAACAGTGATATAATACAACATTGGAGTTTGAAAGCAACGCAAAATTCCCTTTCGACTATTTCTAGAATCTGGGCTACTATGAGAAATGGCCTAGTGAATAATGAAAAATCCCATTATCCTACAACACAATACGACATTACAATATTCCAAGCTTTATGGCGGTTGAGAGGTTAGAATTTTGTAATGTTATACAGAGCTCCGTACCTAATGGTAAAAAGGGCTCGTCATGGTGCGTCTGCCTGTCTAGCTCTCAGTACTGGCAGGGTGATTTTATGTGTGTCAAGGTCATCTGTCTGTGGCACGGGGCGCACCTGGCCATTCCAACTCGCCCCCTAAGTTAAGTCTGTTCAACCTACTCCAGTCAACTCATGGTTTCCTAGTACACGATGTTTCAAAACACGTGGCTTGGGAGCCGGCCCTGTCATGCCGTTAGTCAGAATGGTTTTGGCGGGCAAATTCAATAAAACGTGTATTAATTTTCAATCTATCTGTCTATTAACAATTAAATTCACCTTAATTTGCCTTTTAAAATATTGCCTTAATTTAACTTTTTGTTTAATTTACTTTGGTGAGGTTTTAAATAATCGAAAATCTAAAAAAGTAGAACTGCGTCGCGAAACATTATATAGAGATGGCAAAATCCCCCGATTTCGCAGCATATGCCAACCGTGTTTTTTTCCAGTGTTTTTTAATTCATGCAACCCCTAACACCATCGATACGTCTAGACTACAGCGGGAGGAAGAGAAAGGGGAAAGGTTGATAGTCGGTGACGTCACTATATGACGACTAACCGCGCGTTCCTGAGTGCCCTAGTACCGACTTCTCTGTTCGTTTCATACTAGAGCGCCAGAAATGATTAAGAGTTGTTCAAAAGTGGTATGCATCGAAAACTAACTTCGTAAGTGGATTACACACATACATATGCAAGACCTTTAACACTGAAGAGGATGTCAATCTTTACCAAACTTAGATGCAAAGTTGAAATGTCTCAGGTGCTTGTGTGCATTACCACAACCTTGTTTTAACATCTCGGAAACTAAAACCCAGCTTTGCTGCTTAAGAGCACACATGAGTATACAGTATGGTACCAGGTAGGTATGCAGAGAAGAAGAGTATGGTACCTGTAGGGCTATTCAAAAAGGCGAAGTTAGGTGAAGGCGATGTGAGCTGTCATCCTATACTAATGCCGGGGATTGACAGTTCACTCCACGTTCACTTCATTTCACGCTCAAATCACGCACACTTAACCTAACTTTCAGGTTTTTTTAGAATAGACCGGCTGGTATTATAAATGAGTATAGTAATTGGTATAATAATAAGCATTTTAAACTTAGTTTGGTCTGGAGTCATTCCTCAAGGAGTTCTATGGCCTGCCTGTTCGTCAACGATTAAAAGGATTTTCAGCCACAAGAGCCAAACATTCTTGCTGAGGTACCGTGAAACTTGTATTTGGGCATCTGCTATGTATTATAAAAAAAATGACTATCTACTCGTATGTATTTAATGTATTGTATTAAGTATAGCAGTCATCTAGTACCCATAACACAAGGTCTGCTTAGCTTGGGGCTAGATGATGCTGTGTGGATTGTCCAGCATTATTTATTTATTTGTAAGTATTTAAGGTTTAATTGGTCACGTTTACCATACAAATCTATATCCCTGTGAACTAAATGAATGTGTAAATGTAATTCAAACTCCATAGAATACGAGGAAGTGCAAGATTTAATTACAGACAGACGAACACCGGGGACAGCTGGTGAACCTAAATAAAACCATATCAAGTTAATAAAGCACCGTACACACCGAGGCCACGTGTTTTGAAATATTCAATACTAGGATACCAAGAGTCAACAGGAGTACGGCGCGGAACGTTCCGGCCAGCATATTTATTGACAGAACAGTTGCACTGCAGACGACCTTGGCACAAATTCAATAACGGCACCCCTCATCGTACTCCGCACCGGACGCCTTTCTCGCCAGGTGGTTCGTGGCATCGAATACTAGGACATCAGAAATTACCAACAGCTTTTATGCGGAATGTGAAGATTTTGCTACACAAAGCTAGGCGACACGTAAGGGTCGGACCAATAAAATCCGCCAGGCGATATTTTTACATTCGTTCGGAAAAATATTTTTTTCGTGGATCAATGACCAATTCAAAGTGTACGATTATTAAGCAATAAATAATAATAATAGGTCTTTACCTATGAAATTGCCGTTTTGTATGAAAAAATTTAAATGAATTTTTTTCATGTATTTTTTATTTGTATTAATTGAAGTAATCACCCATGCAATCAATGCATCTTTGCCAACGCAGTGGCAGTTTATTGATGCCCTTCTTAAAGAAATCAGCTGGACGGGAGGCAACAAATTCTTCAAAGGCATTTTGTACTGCCTCTCGGGTATTGATTTTTTTTCCCGCCAAGAAGTTATCCAAATTCTGGAAAAAGTAGTAGTCTGTAGGCGCAAGGTCTGGTGAGTAGGGCGGATGACGGAGAGCTTCCAACCCCAGTTCTTGCAACTTGGAGACCGTCTGCTGTGCAGTATGAGGTCGCGCGTTGTCGTGCAGGAGCAGCGGAGACGAGCGATTGACCAATGCTGGTTGGAGATGTGCCAGCTTCTCCATCATTGTGTTCAATTCTTCACAGTACACATCTGCAGTAATGCTCACCCCGTTTGGTAAGAAGCTGTGTTGAATCACACCGGCGCTAGACCACCAAACAGTGACCATCACTTTTCTTGGGGTAAGTTTTCGTTTAGGGCATTGTTTAGGTGCTGAACCAGGATCCAACCAACTTGCTGAGCGCTTGCGGTTATCAAACAGAATCCATTTTTCATCGCAGGTAACAATGCGGTTCAAAATTCCTTCATTTGTGTGTCTGTTGAGCAGTGCAAGGCACGTCTCGACGCGTACTTCGCGCTGGCGATCATTGAGTTCGTGGGGCACCCATTTGTCAAGCTTTTTTACCTTGCCAATTTGACGCAAATAGACCAATATTGTTTTGACGCTAACGTCGAAAGCTGCTGCTAATTCAGCCGTAGATTGTGTATCATCAGCTTCCACAATCGCCTTTAATTCGTCATTGTCGACCAAAGTCTTCGGACGACCGCGAGGTTCATTTTTCAGGTCGAAATTTCCAGAACGAAGCGAGCAAACCAATAACAGGTAGTGCGTTGGTTTGTAGTGTTAGCTCCGTAAACGTCGTTGATGTTGCGTGCCGCTTGTGCCGCGTTGCTGCCACGACGGTACTCATATTCCATAATTACTCGAATTTTTAACGTATCCATGATGACGAAAAAGATTTAAATGCGATGAAAATGTAACACTAATCAATAAACAAATGACTACTTTTGGAAAAAAAAATCCATGTTTTTAAAATAAAATTAATTTGAAATTAGAATTCTTAGCCAAACAAAAAATATTTAGATTTGAAATGGCCAGTACTGCAGAACGGCAATTTCATAGGTAAAGACCTAATATATGCAGTTTGTCTAGGTAGTTACGTCCAGTCATAGATAAACAGTGTCAATAGCGGTGTTGTTCATAATTATTGTTTCGTTGATAAATAAATCATTGAAATATTTATTATTTAATATTAAAATATGAGAAGCGTACCTAAACGTGGGATAGTTCTACTCGTTAACGACAGTATTATAGATAGAGTTCATTTTTTCTTCAATTTAATATTTTTAGTTACAATAACATTTACTCAATCACAAAAAGAAACACAAAAAAGCGGAAGTGATTTAATTAGAAACTTAAGTAAAAGTAAAATTACGCTTTTAACACAAGTCAATATTTTTCCATACAGCGATTTCTGGGGTATTATTCCACAGTTTGATATTGTACATTCAAAGTTAAATATGGGATCGATGGTATCATTATTAATTTTGTTTGTGCGGAAGCAGAATATCAAAATCAAAATAAAAATTCATTTATTCAAATTAGGCGGAGAATCAGCACTTTTTGAACGTCAAAACGTTTACAAAAGACAGTCCCCCAAAACGCCCACCCTTTACCACTTCCTAGTGTTTTTACTAATAGTAAAATAAAAGCCTTTAAAAAGTGATGAGCTAATAAAGATTCGTTTTTCTTACTAATTTCAACGCAACATTAGGCGTTAATAACTCATAAGTAGCGTAAAATCACAAAAACAAAATCGACACCGAACAAGCCTCGATTATCCAAGAGTTTAATTGCTTTATTTGTCATTGATTAATTTAAAAAATAGTCATAAAACTCGATCTTCTAAAGGACTTTTCTTGATTTTTTTACGCGCTTGATGAATTTTATAAACGGGGAATATTAATATTTTTTTATTTTTTTAATTTGTTTATTTTGTTACAATCTAGCCTAGTAAGGCTAATAAGCAATTTTAATCTAACTTAATTTGCTAAAAGTAAAAGTATATCTAAGAGCACGTCCATTGCGTTTACTTAGCGTCTATTAAGGTGAAGTCACTTTGTTCTTGTGTCCATATAAATAACTCGTATATTACACTCGCGGTAAAGTCACAGATATGTTACACTACATTACACTACACTAACTCAAAAGGTTTAGTCCTTTTAAGCCTTCTTACTATGTCCGTGTTATCGAGGAGCTGGATGGCCTCAACATTAACATGATGATGAAGCCGATGTTCATGAGCTTCTGCATATTTTTGGATTATGCTGTTTACGAACTCTATATTCAGGTCCCGATGGATGTCGTCAATTCGTATATACCAAGGCGCGTTCACGATGTTCTTGAGTACTTTGTTCTGGAATTTTTGTATAATTTCTACATTGCTTTCTTTGGCACAACCCCATAGTTGTATACCATAGGTCCATACTGGCATAAGGACTGATTTGTAGATCAGGATTTTGTTAGAAACTGACAACGCGGAATGCTTTCCTAGTAACCAGTTCATGCTTCTGTAACGAATTTCTAATTCTTCTCGTTTCTTTTTGACATGGGCTTTCCAGCGAAGCTTTGCGTCTAGGGTCATACCAAGATATTTGGCAGTGTTTTCGTACGGTATACTTTTGTTGTTTATGTATACTGGGTTGTGTTCCGATTTCTTGTTAGTGAAGTCAATGTGAATGGATTTTGTTTCATTCAACTTTATCTTCCACTTTTTGGTCCAATCATAGAATTGATTTATTGCTGTTTGTACTTTTACCACAGCTTCCTTGTGACTTGATCCTGTGGACATTATTGCGGTATCATCAGCAAAAGTAGCGATAGTTGCATTTTCTAGTTCTGGTATATCACATGTGTACAATAGGTACAGGACCGGGCCTAGAACACTTCCTTGTGGTACACCAGCTTTTATTTCTTTTAGTTCAGAATAGACGTTTTCTTGCCTTACTCTAAAGACTCTACCAGTTATATATGATTCTAATATATCTGAGAACTGTTTTGGCAACATAGTTCTTAGTTTATAAATCAATCCCTTGTGCCAGACTTTGTCAAAAGCCTGGGCTACATCTAAAAATACAGTGGTACATACTTTCTTATCTTCAAGAGCTTTTTCAATTACTGTTGTAATTCTATGCACCTGATCTATCGTTGAATGTTTTTCTCTGAATCCAAATTGATATTCTGGTATTATGTTGCTATTTTCTATAATTGGTTTTAGTCCTTTTAGAAGTAGTTTCTCGAAAAGCTTTGACATCACTGGCAGCAAGGAGATAGGCCTGTATGATGATGCATCTTGAGGTGGTTTCCCTGATTTGGGGATCATGATCACTTCTGCAACCTTCCATAGGTCTGGAACATGCTTTAGTCTAAAAGAAGCATTAAGTATCTTAGTAAGTTTCACCAAGGCTTTTCTTGGTAGATTCTTTAGGATTTCCCCTGTGATAAGGTCATAACCAGGGGATTTTTTTGGGCTGATGTGATCTCTGATTTCTTTGAATACTTCTTTTGGTGTTACAAGTTTTATCTCTTGGTCTACTTGTAGTAGTTGTTCCCAGTGGAGATCTTGGTTAGCGCTCTCGGTTTGTGTAAAAGTGTCCTCCAAGTGTTGGGCAAACCTTGATGCTTTTTGCTCATTACTTATTGCCCATTGTCCATTTAGCTCTTTTATTGGCGGTTTGTGAGCAATAGGTTGTTTTTGGTTCCTTGTGGCTTTCCATAGTGAATAATCAGTCGATCGATCATTAGTGAGTTGATGAAGATGCCTATTTAAATTTTCGTCCCGAAATTTCTTGATTGACTTCCTAATTTGTTTAGTTATTCTATTTAACAGTGTCTTATCATGGGGAAACCTGTTTCGCTGCCACTTTTTTCTCAATGTTCTTTTTTCTCTGATCAGATCTGTTATTTCTTTTGGATAGGTGTTAACCTTCACAGTTCTTCTTTTCTCGGGTGTATTAGCCCATGCAGTTTGTTGGATATCTACAATAAATTTGCTTAGTTCTAAATCAAGTTGGTGCTTATCATTTATGAATATATTTAAGTCTATTTTATTTTCTAAGTCTATTTTAAAGGATTCCCAGTCTGTGAACTTGTTCACGAGAAACGGATTGCCTTCTCTCTGTTTGACATATTCACTAATGTATAAAATTATTGGTGAGTGATCAGAGTTCATATTAAATCCTTCTTCGGCACTTATAAAGTCAGAGGATATTCCTTTATAAATAAAAAAGTCAATTAAGTCTGGAATTTTTCTTGAGTCTGTTGGCCAATATGTCGGTTTTCCAGTTGATAGGACCTCTGATTTGGTTTCTTGTATGGCACTTAGTAGCTCTCTGCCTTTTGTAGTAGTTAGTCTGGAGCCCCAATAGGTATTCTTGGCATTGAAGTCTCCACCTAATATAAATCTGTTTCCAAGTAGCGCTAAGACTATCTTGTATTGCTCTTTTTTTAGTGCGTGTTTTGGGGGGATGTATATAGCTGCTATAGTAACGGAGTCGTACATATATCTTTTCATTTTAATAGTTACACCGATCACTTGCATTTCCTGATCTTCACATTTGGTCTGTTCATAATGATGTATGTTTTCTCTTATTATGACGGCGCTGCCTCCTCTCGCGGAGTTATCAGGATGCAGGGCATGATATATCTTGTAGCCTTGAAATTTAACAAATGATTGTCGTGTAAAGTGTGTTTCGGAAATTAAGCATATATCTACGTTTTCTGTATCTAGGACTACTTGTAACTCATGTTGGTGTTGCAGCAGTCCATTAGCATTCCAAGCCATGATCTTGAGGTTATTAATCATTTTCGCAGATGAATTGGAGCTTTTTTGGCACTCATTTCTAGTTTTTTAAGCCGTTCATCAAATGTTGACATTAGACTTAAGATTTGGTCGAGTTTTGACTCCGAACTTGTCTCCATATTATTTTTGACTGCTTGAGAGTACGAGGACGGCTTGGGTGGTTGGTGGGTCATTCCCATCTTTACATTAGCTTCTTTGGTAGCTGATGGTTCGGTATGCTTCTTTGGTTGGGATACAGTTTGCTTCTTAGTGTATTTACTTTTCAATACTTGCATCTCCTTTGCTACTATACACCCTCTATAGTTAGCTGGATGTGGCTCACCACAATGGACACATTTTGGTTTATCTTGTGCCGGTTTCACGCAGTCTGTTGTGAGGTGTTTGCCCGTGCACTTGACGCACCTTGGTTCTTTCGAACAGTACTTTTGGGTGTGTCCATAGGCTTGGCATCTTTTGCACTGAGGAACTAGCTTAGATGCTCTAAGTGGGTGGATTTCAACTTTGCACCCTAGAATATTAGTGATTTCATAAACTTTGTTTATATCTTCATCTTTTTCAAATGTCAACATAAACATGTTGAGTGGTTCTTTTTTCCTCCAGCTCAATTTGCTTACAGCATTTTCAATTTTGTAGCCCTTGTTTTTCAGGTACTCTACAATTCTTTCTGGCTGGCATGTATGATGAAGCTTTTTGGCCATCACTCTTATCGGTCTGGTTTGTTTGTTTTCATACGTGTGCCAAAGTAAATTATTTGAAGTTAGTAGCTTCGTAATCTCTCTATAGGCATCTTCATTTGTTGCATTTATTTTGACGCTATCCCCATTCATCATTTTTATGGTGAACGTGTCGCCCTTAGTACTGGCTATTGAGTCATAGAAAGACTGGTAATCTTTAACACCCTGCACATTTATTGGGGGTGGCTTTGGTGTTTTTTTGGGATTTATGTTCCCTTGTTCATTATTAGCCTTATTTTGGGAGGGGGGAATCTAAAGTTTAATTTTTCATCAGGTTTAAACGTTATGTATTAATCAAAACCCATTTATCATTACCAAACAATATATTAACTATATTTCAAATTTAAAATAGCATTATGTATCTTTGTATGTTGTATACTGTAAATACACATGACATATCAAATCATTTGATTACATTTTAACTCACACAACTGTACTATTTTCACAAATTATAGTTATACATTAAATTATACCTTTCGCACAATATCATATAATCACGTTATAAGTATATAGAATACCTACAACATCACAAAATACAAGGAATCATAATAATAACCAGGAAAAATACTTAACTTATAGCGTAAACTCGGAGCTACGTTCGGTTCGACAGTCGATTATGAAGTGACTTAATCCGTTTTTTTTTTGGAATGGGCATCTCATAATTTATCCTTTAGGGATCTACTGCTTAACCGAACTTAGCCTTAATCCGTCTAAAACGTGTTATTTTATACTAGTGAACAAACAAGTATATCTTTTCTAAAAAAACACGTGATCGCTCGAATCACGTGTTTTTTTAGAAAAGATATTCTGAGCTTAAAGTTTTTGCTAGAAGTTTTGTTAAATCATAATTTATTTAATCTTTATGTTTAAACATATAAACAAACCTAAAATTTGATCTTATTATTGTTACTTAATTTAAAATATACCCTCTAAATAACAATGTTATAAAATTGAGACACATAAAACAATCTGTTATTCGTAATGTATTACTGGAATAAGTAAGTACTGATCTTACGATAAGACACACATATTTAAAATTCTTTGTTTGAAAGTATTTCGAATAATCTATCGCGCTCGTTTCACATTACAGATCGGAATGGTGTGTGCTAATAGACGTATGCATGTAGATTAGCGTCTAACTGCTCATATCTCTGTCTGACATCCACCAGTGAGTTCAAACCTTATAAAAAATAAGTTATGCTTAGGCCGGGTTCATGGGAAATTTGGAATTAAGTAATCCCTTTCGTATGCAAAGACCGCAACGGTTAATAACTTGCAATTGTCCTGACATAATAAACTGCATTTGCTTGCATTTTGTGATAAATTCAAATAACATACATTTCAACGGTTATTTTAATTTATTTTAACGATAAATGCTGTAATATATATTATTTTGAATCAAAGCAATGTAAGTTTATACTTTGTGATGAACTTATAGTACACTCTTGCATCCTTCTGAAGTCCTAGTACCGAACGCTTCCTTAAAACGTGACTCAACTGACGATTTCCCACGGTCGTGACGCATTTGAAAATTTGTTGTTACATCATTTTTTAATGAACACGGCATAAAGACAGACTTCGACTGCCACCAACAAGGCTAAAATTATTTAAGAAAAATGTATACTGCATGTCGATTATTATTTACAATCATTTACCTAATACTTTACAAGACTTACCCCTGACAATGCTTAAAAAATGCTTTTCAATATGTTACTGTTTAAAAAATATTATACGGTAAAAGACTTTTTAGAAGATAAGTCAATAGAACCTGTAATTTGCAAGTTAGATTAATGAACATCACTGACTGTGAACATATTTGCACGCCATGCTATGGCAGGATCTGCTGAAACCAATTTACTGTCACACCTTATTGTACCATATTCTAGCAAATAAATGTTTTGATTGATTGATTGATTGATAAGCATAACCGCCTCTTAATTATACTAAAATTAACAAATAAAATTAATTATTTGATTGTTTTCATTGATGTCTTCATAATATCTTTATCGTTTAAATATTAAAACCGAAAAGTAGAAAACTGTATCAAAATAGGACTAACCATCTCACGTGCGCAAGTAAAGTCGAAACGAAAGTTAAAAATAATGTATAGCAGTGCTCCTAGTCACTCATCATATCCTGGTATCTCAACGCTTCCCAAAACGTGACGCCGCGCCACCATAAATATGCTGACTGACAATTTTATTTATTTGTAGATAGGATATCACGGTCGAGTGCGCTGTGCGTCCCATGGGACGATTGCGTCACGTTTTCAGGAAGCGTTTTGTACCAGGGCATCAGAAGTCGCAAAGAGTAAACAAGTTCATCAAGAGATGCTGGAGAGATAACTATTGGTACAGGTAAATTTCTTTTATCTCAGCTTTGAGCCTTCGCCTTTTTATCCCGAAAACTATTGCCAATGTCAGAATACTTAATTGACAACAAATAAATAAATTAATTATTAACAATTTCACGGTGTGTTGTATAAATTCAAAGTTTTTATATTTCTATCAGGATTTTTGGCGACTTCAAGTTAGTCCCCACGGACTCCGCTTCAAAAAGCGAAGGTGCGGCCCCCGAAACTAAAATACCATAATTTTATACCAGTGTTCGAGAGAAGTCGGTACTAGGACACTAAGGAATGCACGGTTTGTCGTCATACAGTGATGTCACTTACGATCAACCTCGCGGTACAGTCAAGACGTATCGATGCAATTAGGAATTGCAAAAATTTGTTTTTTTGGTATTAATCGATCTGTCCAATACCGTTATTTATTATTAATATAATTAAGTAGGTATCATATAATAATCTTTGGTTTTAACGTTTTGTCATATGCGGTAGTATATATGTCTGTCGCAATCCGAAATTATCATCTATACGGACGCAGAGCACCTCTCGCCGAATTCTGTTGTCTTAGTATCAATGGGTCGAAAACACGTGGCCTCAGTGTCAGGGTAAGCATTTGTTTGATTTGCAAATGATAGTTGTTAGTGCTTAGAAATGAGAGTGAATGAATGAACTCGGCCTGTCTAATAAAATCTTAATCTTAAATGGAGATACTCCAGCCAGTTTTTAACCGTAATAATAATTCTTTCTATATGCTGTCCTTGTTTCAGACTCTTCAACCAACTGCGACTGTTACTGCACAACGGCTGTCGGATAGAGTGCGACTGATCCAACGGCGTAAACTGTTGGATGATGACGTACTTGAACGACTACGTCTAGAGACACAACAAGCTCACATTGATTCCACTTCCACAAACCCTCCAGAGGTACAGGGGAACCATAATTCCGTACAGCAGGATATCCCTTCAGGAGTGGAGGAATGTGTTCAGGTTAGTGTCTCAAACCAGGATAATGAGCAATTGAGGAGCGCTTTGAATGATGCAATTGCAAAATATCACGTATCTCCACTTTCGGAACGACCACGTTTACCTCGTTTGCCCATTAATAAACGAAATTTAGCGCTCATGGGGGCCCTTAACTCTATTTTATCGTCAGAGCTAAGAATCTGCAAGACATTAAGCCTGACGCACTCAATTCTGTTCTGTGGAGCAGTGGCCGCCTGCAGGGTGGCTGGAGTACGCTTCCCAAATAAGGAACGGATTTCGCGCCTTCCTGCAGCTGTGCCGCTGTGGCAGTACAGAATTGAGAAACGTATAAGTCAAGCAAGGGCCCTCATAGGTAAGTTAATTGCTTTTCGTAATGGAAACACTCGTCCAAGAGTTATGCGCTTCGTAAACCAAGCATTTGAAGGTACAAATATCCGACATGAAAATTATATAAGCTGGGTTACGGAGCGCATAGACTTTTGGAAACAAAAAGTTTTTGCATGGGCAAAACGAATACGTCGTTACAAAGAGAGATATGATAGATTTCATATCAATCGCATCTTTCAAAGTGATGAAAAGAAGGTGTATAGAAACTGGGAGAAACCACAGCAAGTAGTTGATATGCATCTACCTAATGCCGACGCCATGTCAACATTCTGGCGTAACTTATGGTCGATGCCTGTCAACTATTGTGAGGACGATTGGATTGGTGTTGTTGAACGTGCGTGCGAATCGTTGGAACCAATGCCTTCTATCAAAATATGTCAAAAAGATGTATCTTTTGCACTCCGACTGGCCCCCAACTGGAAAAGTCCAGGACCAGATGGACTGCATAATTTTTGGTTGAAATGGTTTCACTGTTCTCACGGGCTTTTAGCGACACAGTTCCAAGATGCCCTCGAGCTGGGGGAGCTCCCAGAGTTTATGACTACTGGTGTCACCCATCTTCTTTATAAGTCTGGAAATACCACGGAACCACAAAATTATAGACCTATTACCTGTCTACCGACCATTTACAAGGTACTTACATCCATTCTGAAGTTTAAAATTAACTCTCACATTCAAAGAAATAACATTATGGCCGCTACTCAGAATGGATGTAAGTCGGGAGCCCGTGGTACGAAGGAACTTCTCCTCATTGATAGGGCCATTTGCCAACAGGTTCGACGAAACAAAAAAAAGCATCTCCATAGCCTGGATTGACTATAAGAAGGCGTATGATTCAGTACCTCATGCATGGCTAAAAAAAGTACTGGAATTATACAAAATACATCCAGATATTTGTGGCCTCCTCAGCTCATGTATGAGGCGCTGGACCACTGTTCTTCGTCAGCCAGGCAATGGAGATGCTGTCGATTCGTCAAACCTGATAAGGATAAATCGCGGTATCTTCCAAGGTGACAGTTTGAGCCCTTTTGTGGTTCTGCCTTGCTTTGAATCCTTTAAGTACCCTACTAAAGGATTCAAAGCTAGGCTATCGTCTTCATAGAGGGGCTGAACCTATATCTCATCTGCTGTATATGGATGACCTCAAGCTGTATGCACCAAAAAAGACACAACTTATGGAATTACTTAAGATCACAGAATCCTTTAGCAAGTCCATCAAAATGGAATTTGGTGTAGACAAGTGTGCGGTCGCTCATATACAGTTAGGAAGTGTTGTAAACTCAGAAAGTTTACCACTTTCAGGGGATATTATCCTTAGATCCCTCTCTGAACGAGAAACCTACAAATACCTGGGAATGCCACAAGCCCTTGGTATTGACGATAAGGGGGTAAAACAATCATTGAGGGAACGGTTCATGACACGCCTTTTAAAAGTACTTAATAGTTTTTTATCTGGCGGCAACAAGGTCCGAGCCTTCAATGGCTGGGTTATGCCACTATTGTCCTATTCTTTTGGCATTCTTAGGTGGACTCAAAGTGAACTAGATGCCTTGGATAGAAAAGTAAGATGCCTATTGACTGCACATCGGATGCACCACCCGCGGTCATCAGTTATGAGATTGTATATATCTCGGAGATGCGGAGGACGGGGATTCCTTAATGCCAAAAATCTGCATAACCGGGAAGTGTACAATCTCAGGGAGTACTTTCTCCATTCTGACGTTGGAATGCATCAAGATGTAGCGTTAATAGACAAGGGCTTTACACCGTTATCTCTGGCAAACGAGAACTGGAGGAAACCCTTGGTTTTAAGTATTTCGGATCGCAGGGACGTATGGAAGGGTAAGGAGTTACATGGAAGGTTTTATCGAACCCTGACAGGGCCAGATATAGACCCGATTGCTTCCGTGGCCTGGCTGCGCTTCGGTAACCTTTTTGGGGAAACCGAAGGGTTTGTCTTTGCAATTATGGACGAGGTTATCAAGACGAGGAACTACCAGAGACATATAATAAAAGATGGTACCGTTGACGTATGTCGTGCTTGTCACCTTCCCGGTGAATCTATAAGACATATCATCTCTGGATGTTCTCGTCTTGCTAATGGAGAATACTTGCATAGACACAACCTCGTAGCCAGGATAATCCACCAACAACTTGCCCTTAAATATGCCCTTGTGGATATTGAGGTACCATATTACTAATACCACCCAGAACCAGTTCTCGACAATGGTCAGATCACGCTCTACTGGGACAGATTGATTATAACTGACAGGTTTATTCCCGCTAATAAACCTGATATAGTGATAATCGATCGGTCGATGAGTCGCGCTGTAATTGTTGATGTCACTATTCCCCATGATGAGAACCTAGTGAAAGCTGAAAAAGATAAGATAATAAAGTATCTCGATCTCGCTCACGAGGTTACCAGCATGTGGAATATAAACTCAACAATTATAGTGCCGATAGTCATATCAGTCAATGGTTTGATAGCGAAAAGTTTCGACCAACATCTGGAGCAACTTTCGCTAAACAGTTGGGTAAAGAGCCAGATGCAGAAGGCGGTCGTCATGGACACGGCACGCATTGTGAGGAGGTTCCTCTCTCTGGACCCCTAACCACCGTAAGCTTGGGTTTTACCACCTCGCTGCGGGCGGAGCACTATTTTAATACATATTTTATCAAAAATTGTTATTTTTTATTTTATTTTTGTTAAAATATGTAAAAAAATATGTACATTAAAAGAATACGGAAATTAAAAAATTCTTTCTATTGTTAGTTTCATACACGTGCCCGTCACGGGACGCCCGGCAGCTATGATTGGACATCGAATTTGTGGTTTTTGATATAATTTTTTATTAAATAAAACCATAACACGAGACCAGTCAAATTGAATCAAGAATTAAAGAAGATAAAAAAAAAACAAGTTGTAAGACGGCTTCGAAAGGGGATTTGGGTAACCTAGAATTTCATACGTGTCCAATATTTTCACCTAAAGTGATATTGGTGCTGAGATTTGTATTTGATGACGGCAAAATGTTGTTAATTCATCAATTACCGACGACCGATGTGGCGCGGCGGGCGAAGGTCCGCCTGCGACGCAAGAGGTTGCTGGTTCGATTCCCGCCTTGGGACAAATGTTTGTACGATCTACAAATATTTGTTCCAGGTGTTCTGGGTATTTGCTAAATATAATAAAAATATCTATCTATGTAATGTATTGTATTAAGTATATCAGTCATCTAGTACCCATAACACAAGCTCTGCTTAGCTTGGGGCTAGATGATGCTGTGTGGATTGTCCAGCAATATTTATTTATTTATTTAATTGTTTTTTTACGTGCCATAATATAATTGTATTTTTTTAATGTAAAAAAAATGTAAAAAGCCATCACGGGACGTTCGGCAGATGGGTTAGTCGATCAGTCGGTCACGGTCAGTCGGCACACGCAGGCAGGCGGTGGATGGCGTACATACCTTTCCTGTCAGTGGCTAAATAAATCGTAAAATAGCAACTGAGGCCACGTGTTTATCGACATGTAATACTAGGACACCACAATATACGTAGTAGGAGATGCATCAAGCTAACTCAATCTGTCGAATTTTTTTGATAGTTTTTCAACTATATCACAGACGGGGATCATGATCAATTGGGAAAAATGTACAGTTTGGGATGGCTTGAGGTGCTGGCTGGCATCTGTACAATGAAAATGGCTACGACGACATGCTACGAGCTACGAGTGCTACGGCGGCGGCGTAGCTCATGCTTCTTTCTAAACAAGTTACTTTACAACTACTACTATAACTGTAACATGTGGCTGTACTGTACACGTTATTTTAAAAACTATATTTTTCCACACATCTGCAATAACTTAATTTAATCAGCAAATACAAAAAAAAAACTGTTCCTGAATTTAACAACTCGTTTAAAAATGTTTAAGTTACCCATCGCCTAGCTCGATAATATTACCGTGCCGTGTTTGCGACGTCGCGTCCCGCAGGTCGTCCACCCCTGAATGTTCCTCTGGCATCGTTAGCGGAACTCCTGTTGATTCCTGATGTCCTGGTACTAAATGTTTATAAACTCGTGGCCTGAGTGCGGCCCGCAATCATACAGGACAGAATTCAATGCATATAGTTAGGGAATGTCTTTCGCAACCCGGAATTATAATATGTTTGAATTAAAATTTGTTACGAAGTTATTTTATTGATTTTTTTCTATTTTTTAACAAACAAAAGTCGAATGATTGAATGTTGTCGTGCCATTTAAATACGATTTGTAATGGTTGTCCTTGACATTAGTTCTTTTTATGTTGAAATTAGTGTTTTATATTGTCTTATTGTATTTCATCTTATTACTCTTCTTATAATCTGTGTTGTCATGAAATGTATAGACATTTTGTCATTTTTTTTTCTTTTTTACTGACGTCTATTTCCATTGCTGTATATCATAATTCTGTTTTATCAAATTTCTGCATTTTTTTTTACTGTCCAGGGTTTGTGTATTTTTACGAACAATGAGACTGGCAAGCTTTTCACTTTAAGATATTGCGATGATATTGTAATTATGATTATAGTTAGTTTTAGTTCAATATAGTTAGTTAATAAATAAATGAATTTGTAGTTAATTAAAAATCTACTGTAACTCAGTGTAATAGACTGCACCCTATATACTACATTCATTTTAATAAGACAATAAATGAATGAAAAGGGGGCGCGGCGACGACACGCATGACCATATTACTCAGTGTGTGTTTGCAACATTGTAAGGCCACGAGTTTCATAACACCGGGTACCAGGAAATCACGAACCAACTGGAGTTGCGAGAATTTAGGGTAGAGCACTACCCTAAATTCTCGCGTACGTCGGTACGTCGTGTTCGAGTGTGTAATACGATATTTTTTCCAACACAAGAACACTTAGTTTGGCAAGGCATGGTTTTCAAAATAATTTTCAGCTTATTTTACAGATAATGTTCGACATTTGTCATCTTCATAAAGACAAGGCAAAGTGTAAGAAAACGTTTAGCATTCTTAGGTGAAAAACGAGCATTATTCTATAGTGTACCGGAACTTTAACTTTTCCTCGTCGTGGGTTTGCTGTTTGTGGGATGACGATCTGCAAAAGACTGCAGGCAGATGCTGGATGCGGCAAGCTGAAGACAGAGCGCTATGGCGCTCATTAGGAGAGGGATATGTCCAGCTGTGGACTAATATAGCCTGATGATGATGATGATGATGGGTTCACTGTTTAAATTTTCTTTTCTAAGTACTTTCTTGGTTATAATTAAATTCATTCATTCTCTAACGGACAACACACTGCTTAAATGGCTGGGTCTAGAAAGTGCAGAAGCAAGAGTCATTAATAATAACGAAGGGCTTTGTAAGGATAGGATTTAAATCCTGAAAATTAATTTCCCAAAGGGGTTCAAAAAAGAAATAGTTTATTTATTATTTCTGAATATGTGACGTGTAAGTTTAGCACGCCTATTAACTTCTTTAACATTATTTTAGATTTTGTGAGTAAACCTTAAAAAAAAAGAACTTTTCTGTTCACCAAGTGAATTTTAACCGTTACAAACTGATGTCACATGGTTTTTTTATGTGGAATACTAGGATATCAAGAGTCTACAGGAATACGGCACAGAACTTTCGGGCCTTGGCACAAATTCAATAACCGCACCCCTCATCCTACTCTGCACACCTGCCTCGCCACGTGGTACAAGGCATTGAATACTAGGACATCAGAAGTAACAAAAAGCTTTTATATCGAATGTGAACAAGGCGTCTATTCAGGACGAGTCGGACTGTCGTGAACTAAGAAGATACGTTCGTTTTAGTTTGTGTGTGATGGTATGGATGGTCTTATATGTGTAACGCAATCCAATGCATGTTTCGAGCACCTCTTGCCGAATTCTGATGCCTTAGTATCAATGGCTCGAAAACACGTACTGAATTTGAAATAGTAGGTTGGTATATGTATAGGGAGGGAAAGGGCATCGACGCAAAACCTTATATATTTAAGTACATCCTTTTCTTTAC
This sequence comes from Phlogophora meticulosa, assembly GCA_905147745.2. Taxonomy (NCBI): domain Eukaryota; kingdom Metazoa; phylum Arthropoda; class Insecta; order Lepidoptera; family Noctuidae; genus Phlogophora; species Phlogophora meticulosa. The sequence goes on from LR990519.1 coordinate 18,273,951, forward strand.
TGTTTAATGTGTTAAATAAAAACATCAAAAATAAAATCGTTAGCCGTCACGGGACGCCTGGCAGACGTGAAACATCGAAATGATTTTGTACAAAGTTATATGCGTAAAACAATAGTTTTTTTGTTTGTTTTAGTAGCATAAAATAAAACTTTTTTTAAATTAAACAATATGCCACTAAATTAAAACACAAATCAAGTTTGGGGGACTGTCTTATGTAAGTGCGTTTTGACGATCAAAAAGTGCTGAGTCTAAGCCTAATGAATATTTGAATTTTTGATTTGATTTGATTTGAATTGTTGCATCAAACAGCTTACTGCCTGCCTCTAAACCATTATGTCAGCACCACCTTTCCCTAAGTATGTTGGGTCTCTTAACTAAATTAGATCAATAGTTTTATAGCCTATTAACCTCCCAAGTCCAATTTAATTAACTAATGTTTTCGTATCCATTCCGCCTGACTCGTATTTATATCTACGACAAAAAACTTTTTTTTTGTCCAATTTGATTTTAGGGTTGCTGTGTCCACTCTACAGCTTACCCTAAAATAGCTCATTTTGGACAAATGACGATTTATAATATGGAAACTGGTATAAAAATTTGGTTGCTTTTCAACAGCTGGACCCTACCGGCTCTTAGTTTAGAGGTAGTACTTGGTGTATCCGAAGGGTTAGGAAGAGGTGTAATTTCAGTGCAACCACATTTCAACAGTTATGTTTAAGTCCCATGTAATAGGAGATGAGACTTTGCCTTCAATGGAGCAGCCCGAAGTCTGGATGTGTGTCCGCACGCATCCAGACTCCGGGCTGCTAGAGAGAAATTCCTAATGAAAAATCCCAATATCTCATTACTTGACCCGGGAATCGAACCCAGGACTTCATGCTCAGCAGTCACGTATGTTAACACTAAACCGATGAGTATAATATATATAAGATTAATAATACGTAGATTGTTCAGATTATTGATAGAGTTGTTAATACTATCTGCCTCGTTGGCTGGAGGTTGCAAGCGTTACTGCAGAGTGTTGAGGTCCTGGGATCGATTCCAGGTCAGGAATCTTATAAATGACCTTGTGACCTCGAAATCAAACAGGGCATGAAATGGCAATCGAAATCTAATGAAAAACTGATAATTTTAACAGTAATATATTAGAGTATCGCTGTTTTCTGGATTTACACGACAGAACAAAACTAAATAGAACAAAAAATCCGGTCAACAAGCATTTGAATGAATTTTTGTTCCGTAAATAATGACCGATTTCACCGTGTAAATTTCAATTTGCAACCCAGCGGTGAACACATCGTATTAAATTTGTTGGGTCCGGTCATAAGATTGGGCCCGAAACGAATCGTAATATCACCACAGTAATATCGACATCACGTGATCTGCCCGCACCTGCAACGTATTTCTACAGTCGTGATGTTTTAAGCTCACGGCGCGGCGTGGCTAGGAGGACATAGGGACACACTTCTATCTGAACATATCAGAGTTAAGACGCCGCAACAGTACTCGATTAGTGTTTTCTGCTGTATAGTTGTTTTGTGTTATAACTACATAAAATGATGAATTTAGTTGCCAGATTAAGATTTTTAGATGTATTATTTGTGAATTAAATTGCGGAACAAAAGCATTACAATTTATTGGAAGCACAATTTTATCTGATGAAACTCTACAAACTTTACATAAATAACCATTATCTTAACTCGTAAGTCATTAATAATTTCGCCAAAATATATGTAGGTTTTTGCTTTTTTGGTTTGCACTTTGTGTGTGAACTGTGTGAAATCGTCAGGCGTCACGTTTTCAGGAAGCGTCCGGTACTAAGACAGCAAGGAGGCAGCAAGAGTTTATCAAAAAGTAAAAACTTTAACATAAACAGTCTTTGCTTCAAATAGTCTGCTGAACAACTTAATAATTTATGGCGCTCTAGTATGAAACGAATGGAAAAGTCGGTACTAGGGCACTCAGGAACGGGTTAGTCGCCATATCGTGACGTCCCCGACACAACCTCTCTCTTCCTCCCGCTGTAGTCTAGACGTATCGATGTTGTTAGGGGTTGCATGAATTAAAAAACTCTGGAAAATAAACACGGTTGGCACACGCTGCAAGATCGGGGAATTTTGTCATGGCGGGCTGCCATCTATATATAATGTTTTGCGACGCAGTTCTACTTTTATAGTTTTTCGATGATTTAAAACCTCACCAAAGTAAGTGAAACAAAAAGGGAAATAAAGGCAATTTTTTTAAAGTAAAATAAAGTTGAATTTCATTGTTAAAAGATATTTATATAATAGATAGATTGAAAATTAATAAACGTTTTATTGAAGTTGCCCGCCAAAACCATTCTGAGGCTGGTTTGTGTTTATAAATGACAGGGCCGGCTTCCAAGCCACGTGTTTTGAAACATCGTGTACTAGGAAACCATGAGTTGACTGGATTAGGTTGAACAGACTCAACTTAGGGGGCGAGTTCGAATGGCCTGGTGTGCCCCGTGCCACAGACAGATGACCTTGACACACATAAAATCACCCTGCCAGTACTGAGAGCTAGACAGGCAGATGCACCATAATGAGCCCTTTTTACCATTAGGTACGCAGCCCTGCACAACATGAATCCATTACAAAATTCTATGATAACCTCTCAACACATTTTCTCAACATTTTTTTTTTTATTATTCAAATGTATGAACATTTGAATAATAAAAAAAAAAATGTTTTTCTTTCTTGTAGTGGACATTATTAAATTGATTATTTTAATGTATTTGTATAAAATTGATAGAAATTTTTGTTAACTTTGATGAACCTGACTTTAATATTTGTGTGTCAACAATGAGAAAGCATAGTGCAACACTTATCTATTTAAGACCTTGACATGTATGATTAATGTATATAATTATGTTCTTCATCTATGTTTTACAAATAAATAATTCTGATTCTGATTCTGAAAACATAACTGGTGAAGTGGTGTTGTACTGTAGGTAGGCCTCTGCCCAACTCTTTGGGAAAGGTGTGATGTTATTATGAATTAAAATGTCGCAAATTAAATTAATCCGTAAACAAGCATGAGTAAGGGGGTCTTTTCCCAGTATTATATAGTATAGTCACAACACAACAGGTTACTCAGATAGACATACTAATAGAAATAGTCGAATGGGAATTGAGTTGCTATCAAACTCCAATGTTGTATTGTATCATTGTTTGAACATCTCTTTGTATTATCTAGCGCCCTAGTACGAATTCAACTGAGAAATCGTTACCAGGGCATTCAGGAACGCGCGGTTTGACGTCATGTACTCAAGTAGTGACGTCACCGACTATCAACCCCCGCCCTCCGTTGCAGCATAGGCGACGTGCCAATAAGGTTCATTTTCGTGAAATATTTACAGACGCGTTGATATCACTATTGCAAACAATAACTAAATACTTTTTACGGTTGGCGGTTGTTAAATTAAACTTAAAACATTTTGCACTCCTACTTCTTGATAAAATGAACTTACCTAACAAAATATCAGGTCATTGAGACAAAACATTGATTTAAATTTTTTATTTCGTAAGAATAACGATGTCACCGTGCAAGTATTATCTGCAACCAACCCTTGAATGTTCAGTATTATATTGTCGAAGCAACTCCATTCAATTCCTAGTGTCCTAGTACTCAACATTTGAAACACGTGGTCTCAGTGCGGCTCTGCGGTCACTCGCAGACGACATTGGTAGAATGTTTGTGTGAAATGCCAAAACTTGGAGGCACATTTAGTACGGATGCTTGCTGTGCTTCGGTAAATAAATATAGCGTTAAGAGCAGCTATCCACCCTTCACGTATCAGTTATTAGAATAATCTCTTTATTGGCAAATTGTGTATTTTTAATTGAAAGGATACATCCGTATTGGTCCCTTTTCCTTCAAAACCAGTTGTGGTGAGGAGATCCTAGAGAAATCGAGGACTCTGCAAATATTGTAGGCTCACCCATAGTACCCGTGTACTTGCTGTCGCTTGTGCCGAAACAGGGACGTTATTCATTGAGGAGGTCCTGTTACACGACCATCATTAAACCTTATTCAGCCTGCTGGGTTTTAATTAAAATAATCAATATGATTGTTCAGTTGAAACTTATGAATGGTCAAATAAAAGTTAATCAACTTGATAATTGTGTCCCAGACCCCCATGGTTAATGTTTACAAAACTTTTGAAACTTTACCTAAACTCGTAATTTCAATACTAACCATTATTAATTTGGCCTGTGTAACATTGACCGCCATTACGTCGTGTGGAAGATGCAATGGATGGAGATCACTATTGAGATGTATGGAAGGCAAAATGCTATGTAAGGAAATCTAAATGCTGCGCTAACCTCAAATTAATTTGGATAAGATGGGGAGACGTTATAGACCTAGCGGTTCAGGCTGTGCGTTGTCTGTGAATGAATGAATGATTTTAAGGTATGTATTTAGTGCTTAGTTAAGAACACTTTCGTAAGCGTGAACGCACAACTATGAACTAAACTATTGATTTTCCACCATGGAAAACTGCTACATTTTCACACTTAACTGTTTTTTTACACTTTTTCTATTATTTAGAGACATGTAGTACGTTATCTTCAAAATAAAGTATAAGTTATCGCATTACCTACACAAAATACGCGCAACAATACAATACAATAAGTAGGACCAATACTATGTGATCTTGTGTTGTTAAAACTAGGATATGTACAAAACACTGAAACACAGTACGTAGTCCTACCCTAAATTTTAACAACTCCAGCTGGTTTTTGATGTCCTGGTACCCAGTGTTATGAAACACGTGGCCTCACAATATAGCATACACACACCACCGAATAACACAGCTACGTATGTATCTGTGTCGCCACCCCTACTGCCGCGCGGGTCCTCTATTCATTCACGTCACAGGTATTATTAAGATTGAAAGAGTTTTTAAGACAGTGTAGGTACTTATAAAGGTAAAGTAGAAATTTAATCAACCACATACATTCAGAATACTCTTGATCAAATATATTTTTCTATAAACTATAACTAAAGCAAACTAAAATCAAGGTCAACTAAAACTCAAAACGTAAAACAGAGTCCAAATAAAATTAATATAACAATCTGTACTGACAAACAAAAATAACTGAAATATCTTTTTGCAATGTTAAAATAACGGCTATGCGCGCGCGGAACACGAAAACTTTGAATATTGTCATTTTGGTATACCTACACCACAGGTACTCGTATACCAACAAAACATTTTTTGTTTTAAAAAGAATTATAATAATGTTGTAACTAGTTACTAAGGGAAGTAGCGAGGCAACCCCAACACAAGTATTTTTTAACTTACTGGGGAGGTCTCAATTTTTGTATGAAACCATATGTTTGAGACACAATAAACATTTTGTATTTTGTATTTGTATTAAATCATTCAGACAACAGACTTATGGACATTCTTAAAATTATAAGATTTGAGTTGTAATATTGCTTATATCAAGTACTAGTATATTTTAATAGAATATTGTCGTAAAGACTTCATTTGGGTACCATACATCGACGATTTTATCTTTATTTATCCGCATATTGAAGTTACTTTCGGTAACTTCTGATATCCTAGTATTCAATGCTGTAAACCACGTGGCGAGGAAATTGCGCGGCGTTATAACAAGGGGTGGGGGTTGTTTTGGGTCAAGGTCGTCCGTTGCACCGGACGGCTCGTACTCGAGTAGCCTTTATTCATATTGATTCTATAGACATACTCCAGTTAACTCATGGTATCCTAGTACTGAATATCGATAAACACGTAAGAGAGGTGCCCCGTTCCTATCGACAATAATGAATGCCCTGTACAAAATTTTGGTGTAGGGGAATTTTACCGACAGACTGATTATCTTTGTTTTGCAGAAAAGAGTTTTTCAAATAGGTGAATGGAAATATTGTGCCTTATCCATATTATTACTATACACTTTTATTACAACCCTCGTAGCCACATTCTTAGAGCGTAAATAATGCCAGAAATAAATAAATATAAATAAATTAATATTGCTGGACAATCCACACAGCATCATCTAGCCCCAAGCTAAGCAGAGCTTGTGTTATGGGTACTAGATGACTGATATACTTAATACAATACATTACATACATATATATTTTTAGTATACATAGGAAATACCCAGAACACCCGGAACAAATATTTGTAGATCTTACAAACATTTGTCCCAAGGCGGGAATCGAACCCGCAACCTCTTGCGTCGCAGGCGGACCTTCGCCCGCCGCGCCACAACGGTCGTCAAAATCTTTACATTGTGTTCCTTATGTTGAGGTGTAGAAAAGGTTTAACACCTATTGCTGGTAAAGTTATCGTTCAGTACCAACAGAGTCCTGATCCAGTAGCCAACTTAGTTGGTACTGTAACGCTGACTCAACAGACTAGGAGCAGTTGTTTGGAAGATTTTACTAATATTTTTGTGAATGGATGTGGTCACTATACTAATGAAAGTTTATAATAAATTGCCGGAAATAATTAAAAAGGAACAAAAATTTACTTCATTCTTAAATAAATTACAACAATTTTTATTATATAAATGTTATTATACTATAAATGAATATCTAAATGACAAATTTTAAATTATATAATACACATATATTTTTTATTTTAAGTATTGTTACTTTGTATTACCAACTTATTAGGAAAATTAAAGCTCTCTTTCTCTGTCCTACTTTGCTGTGCCCTTACAGGGTCCATATTTATGTACCTAGCTTTAAGCCCTTTGTAACACCTTTTATACAATATGGAATGCAAAATAAATAAATATGAATATGAATATGAATATGAATCTGACGTCTGGCTGTAACTTTTCTTTGAGGTTATTTATAGGGTAAACATAATAAAATAGGCTTCAAATTGAGCTGGTATAATTTGTTACTGGTACAAGTTGGAAGAGACAGTATAGTCGCACAGCCTGATACCATGAATTCAGTACTTACATGATGCTAACTAAACGTGAATAAGCACGTGTTTTGGCTTAGATTCCTGTCAGTGTTCACTATGGCACAACTGTCAAACTACAAATGTCAAAACACATACTCAGGATTGTTAATCTCGGCCTTGCTGTTCAAATTACGAGTATTGGAAAGAGATTACGAGAAAACGCATTGTCTTTAAATCATGTTGATGCATGTCAAGTTGGCTTATATTGCTCGCGCATAGGGCATGCAGTGCGGACGTTCTAGCTATTTACCCATACCTAGACGGCGTTGTGCTAATAAATAATTTCTGAATCGCGTGTTAAGAATTTCCGCGAATTGATGACGTTCTCGATTTATTGTTTTCCTTTTGGTTAGGGTAATTAATAGTTTTGAATATCGTTCGTTCTAATATATTAATTGGTTTTCACGGTTAAGAGTTATCAGAATATCAGTCTTTTAATTTCAATTGTGAGGAGTTCGTGCCTGAATGCGTGGTTAGAGCCGCACGGGTCGATTGATGGTTCAGCTAAGCTTGGCGAGGTCAGTTTGTAGACGGGTTCATTACATATTCGTCTGAATATGTAAGCCTCGGAAAGCACGTTAAGCCGTCCCAGCTGTCATATAGATCTTTGACAGTCGTTACGGGTAGTCAGAATCCCGAAAGTCTGACAACCAGTCTTACCAATGGGTATTGTGTTGCCCAGTAACTGGGTTGTGGAGGTCAGATAGGCTGTCGCTCCTTGTTAAATACTGGTATTCAGCTGCATCTGGTTTGACTGGAAGCTCACCCCAACGTAGTTGAGAAAAAGGCTAGGCAGATGATGAATTAGCCGTAAACTTTGTGTTCAGCTGAAGCTACATGATGAGTTTAAAGTAATCAATACATTTTGATACAAGTGTACATATACAATAATTGGCATCGCGATTCAAATGAGTTTAACTGACACACTTGCATGGAAACTAATAAATGCATGGACGTAATAATTTACGTTATTTTTTTTTATTTTTTTTTCCAAATATTGTTGTAGCATGTACAATTGAGCCCCAGTGCTAGTACTCGTAATACTTTTGTTGGGATTGTCTCGCTGTACCTTTTATTTTATCATAACAATATTGAGATTAGATTTTACAAACAAAACAAAAGCAAACATACTACACAAACAATTATTATTACGCAGTAACGACTCTCGCGCGCGGTTTGACTGTTGAGACGCGTGTCGTGGGTTCGATTCCCGCACGGATCAAATATATTATGGCCGCGGTAGTTGTTCTGGGTCTGGCTGGTTGCGTGTGTGAGTAAAAATGTGTGTATAACGCATGTTGTATACAGGAGAAATTCCTAGTGCGGGGCAACGTTTTTTTTTTAAATAAGAAAGAACATTAGTAAAAATTAAGGCTATTGTTTTATATTTTCGTGGGCCATGCCTTCGCAATATGAACCTCCTTCATACGCGTATTCATTGTAACACGCCTTCGTATAGTGCACTATCGCAGTTGATTTTATTGTTTCTCTATGTAGTGGTGCAGTTATCTTTGTGACTTCTGATGCTCTGGTACAAAATGCTTCCTGAAAACGTGACGCAACCATCCCACGGGCTCGAACGTGTTATCACTATACATACATACGTGTGTGATAGATGTGGAAATTGTGTGTCATAAATTTCATTCATACCTTTCATCGTATCGCAATACATTTATTTTTACTTTTGGCCTAATGAATGAATGTATGAATGATGATTTGCTATTTATCTACATGTGGATCCTGCGATGAATCCGTTAGTACATTCTAGTGTACTAACTTTTGTTCGCGACTTCCGACAAAGTCTAAAACCATCAGATACTAAAACCATTATATCCTACGTTATTCACCAGGATATAATGTACCTTCGTACTAAATTTCATGTAAATAAATTGGTTTAGATAAAGCGTGAAAAGGTAACAAACAAAATATAACAAATAAATTTCGCATATTATTTTTTGCATTTTTTTATTACCGACAATATAAAACTATTCTCACATATACTTTACAAAAAAGGGGAGAAATATGAAACAAATACCATAAATATGTTGCATGCACTGCTCAAGCATACCAAGTTAATGCTTGAGCCTGTCGGGCGCGCCGCGCGGTGTCACGTTTTGGGAAGCATTGGGTTACCAGGATATGAGGAATGACTAAGAGCACTGCTATAGTTTATTTCACTTGCATACGCGTGATGGTTTCTATTTTTCTCTCATTAAAATATGCTTGAGAAAAACTTCTCTTTATCTTGAATATTTCATAACATATCAATTAAAAATCGCATATTATGTGAAACAGTAACAACTAACATCCTGAAAACAATGGTTCAGGTATTATTTGAAAGATATACCTGTGCATCATCATCCTTTCTATTTTTTCTTTCTTCTTTTTTTTTCTATCCTTTTGCCTGCATGTGGTGGGGGGTGGGGGGGGGAATAGATTTCATTTTCAGGCTGACTTCCACCACGAATTACTTTGATGCTTATAGCGCTATATTTATTCATTTGAGGTGCATGAGACGTAAGTAGTATATGGTAACGAGATGTTTGAAAATACCTTGAAACTTATCAAAGTTCTAAATGAATAATTATATTATACTTAGTTTGGCCATAAATACTGTTATAGTTAAAAATAAGAAAGATATTTTATTTTTTTGTTTTTGGTAATATGTATATATAGGTATGTTTAGTTGTATCCTTGTTAAAGAAATAAAGTTATTAACTTTTTTTAAATAACACATTCTCATATTTTTCTAACTGAAAACATAATAATACGGGTTTTTATTCAGTATTCCTCCCTTTTGTTTTATTTGGTTTTTGTATACATACGAGTATATGTATGCAGTTAGTTTTATATTGTAATTAGATTAAGTAATTCTGTTAATATTGTATGATAAAATTTACGATTATACGTTAAAATCCTATAACAATTACTTTATTTTAGTTTAACAGTGATTGATTGTGTTTTTTATTAATTAAAAAATGATACTTAGTTTCATTTATAAATATAACTTTCAAAAGAAGGCAAACAAGACTCGAGTAATTACTTAAGGCGCGTCCCCGTGCAAAACGCAGCGGTAGCCCTTTTTTATGCAGTTTTTAGGAGCCATCTTCTCTTTATCCAATAGAAATACCAACTAATAAAAAATACATTAAAATTCTACGTAATCTTGACTCCAAAATGGTACTTTTTTTTTTTTAATATATGTAACATAATATTTAATTAAAGGGTCACAACGAAACTACAGAAATGAGAAGTAATGATTTTTAACACGCATCTCCTCGTAAAGTAACCATTATTTTGATTTGATACTTAAACTAATGGATAGGTAATTTAATAAAGAACATAATGCTAGTTTTATTTTTTTCAAAACACGAAAATTTGATTTTATATCGATTTTATTCTAAAATCTGAGCGTATTCTCTACGTTTTTCATGCGCTGGCTTAGTGTGCCGCAAGCTCTCGAAGGTGATACCCGTGTCGTTTGTTGCCGCGTCGACGCGCTCGCGCACTTACTCGCTCACGCAGAATATTATAATATTAGTTTTATTTTGACGACCGATGTGGCGCGGCGGGCGAAGGTCCGCCTGCGACGCAAGAGGTTGCGGGTTCGATTCCCGCCTTGGGACAAATGTTTGTACGATCTACAAATATTTGTTCCGGGTGTTCTGGGTATTTCCTATGTATAATAAAAATATCTATATATGTAATGTATTGTATTAAGTATATCAGTCATCTAGTACCCATAACACAAGCTCTGCTTACCTTGGGGCTAGATGATGCTGTGTGGATTGTCCAGCAATATTTATTTCATTTATTTTATAGTGTGTTTTTGTTATTGACGTTTGTTTTAGTTATAGATTTTTTTGTATTAGTTATTTATTGTTTTATTTATCGCGAAAGAACGCTTTGTGTTTGTATTTTCATACTGTTGAGTTTTGCGAAAAGGATAGCGTTCTTTTCGCAAAACTCAATAGTATGAAATGTTGTGTAAACAGCCAAAATGCCTAAGTACAAGAAAGTTGTGCGACAAGGACGTGCAAAAGTAGCAATGATGATCGAAGCTCGGTAAGCAGTCTCGAATTTATTTATGTTCTAACCCAAGTTCGAACGAATTTAAAAATATTAGGACGGGATTTTATTGCGCAAGGGGTTTTCAACTCTCGGTGGTTAGTCGAGCGTTCAGAATCCAACAAATGCAGCCTAACGCTTAGTAAAAACATATTCTTGGAATCTCGACTCCACGTACTTTGTTGTGCGTTGAAAATCCAGTGCACCAATATTGCACATACGATTGTGGGCTAATGAATGAGAACATGTTTTTAATTATTACAAAAAATCAATGCAATTCGTTTATTAATCTTTTTTTTTTTGTAGCCGGGCTAAAAGAACAGGACTTTTGAAGATTCTCAACAAAATTACGTTGATAGCGCGTATGTATCCCTCAAATCTATGTATGTATGTATCTATCAAAAATAGAATATACCCACTAAGTACTGGTCTAACATGGGAGTAGGTAGTTAGCGAAGTGAATAACATCTCATCTTTATAATTTAAAAACAAATAAAAATGAATCTTTGTACTAAATGTTCCTTATCATACGCGTGCCATAGAGCTATGAAACTACAGACAGGAACATTCACATTGATTCAGTACTTACATGGTTCAGTGTTTGTCATGTATTAATTTTGGAGTGTAAATTTGAGATATAATATATTTTAAAATAATTATTTTTTTACAGTTCAAAGGACCACCAAACTGATGCACAGCTACCTCTAATTGAGATTTCTAATATACAATCGAAAGAAAAAAGCAATAATGAGTAAGTATTAGATGATTATAATCCTTTTCTCGATCATCTACAGTCATCGAAACTTAAAAAAATATATATATCAATCATCTTTATGCAATATATTTCTTTTGTAGTACGGAAGACGATTTTGTACCAGACTTGACGGAATCAGAAAATACAGAAAAAAACGATAAAAACATTGAAGAGGTAAGTTTCTTAAACTTTCCGCTCCAACTTTTGCACTTGGAAGAAAGTTGAAAAAAAAAATTAAACCGTGAATTACTCTAATTTGACTTTTTTGGATACATAATAAAAGATTTTTTTTTAGTTTCAAATTTCATACGAGGAAGAAGCAGAAAGTTGGGAAAAAGTTTTAAACAGAAGAATTATTGATGTCAGACACTTCCTTTCCGAATTAAAACGTATTTCAAACCATGGACCACTTGGATGCAGTTTCACAGAACATGACCTCATAGCTGAAACCCGAATTGTTCTACAACTACACTACACCTTTTCTGTTACACGTCGTATAAAAAACAACATAGTAAGATGTTTTTTGTGAAGTCATCGACAGTTAGTGAAATATCAAATTAAAACATAAAATTGTTGTTTGTATAAACTGATAGGTACTAATATCTAAGAACGATGAAACATAAAAAACAGGGTTTTTCAGTTCATTAACAGTACCAGCGGCCGATATCACGTCTACAGAGTTTCGCTAGGTAATTTTATTTGACCCTGCATAGGTAGATACCTACTGAAATCTAATAAATGATGATAAAATTGACTTTGTTATTTAATTTTTCTACTTTTATCAATCACCCACCGTCTGAACTAATCTTAAATCTAAAAAATATAGTTTAAAAAAACTAAAAAACACGCTTTCATAGCATATCAAAATAAAAAGTGTAAAATAATTTTCAACATAGGTAGAAAATAATAATAATGAACGAAAAATATTAATATCATTGTTAAAAAAGCGTGGGGCGCTTTGTGCCATATTTTTCGTTAGTCAATACACAGTGATTTTCTTTTATTAGCCATGTTTACAGTTTGAAAGTTTGTGAGTAACTAAGAATATGATAAGGTATAGATAATCCATGACTCCTACTTATGAGTCATGGTCAACAACAGTCTACACGTACAAGCAATCCCAATTTGTAAACAAAAGAACGAATTTCTTAGAAAGTTCGGTATGCATGATGCCGACAGTTGAGTTTATTGCGGGCTAGGATAATAAAGCGACAATAGATCGTACACACTGCGCAGTTTTTACTAATTTTAGCAACTTAAAAGATACTTTTTATTACTCAATTGTTGTCGTTATTGAGAGTGGGTGTAATGCTATGTAGAGTGAAACATTGTATGAAAGACAAGCTAAACCAACCAAAGCGAATTGATTTCGACGCTTAAGGGTGTTTGTCGTTAAATGGAGTGACGTTACATGGAGTTTACACTGTATTCATAAACGTAGGTAAGTTGCATAGTCAATTAGTCACAGAATTCATCATGACCAAAATTATTATGGCGAACCATTAACCGTTTCATAAAAAATATTTTTTTTATTGGATGCCATGTCTATGAATTCTTAGGTCTGCGATTTTTACTTGTATTTGTAAGATGCTCGCTAGATGGCGCCAGTACTGCTTGACGAAATATTATAGAGGCGGGGTGCGGCGAAGAGGGAACGAATGCTCAAGGTTATTTGGTGAGGGTAGCGCCTTAATGTGTTCTTGTACAGGGTTGTTGAATAGTATCGATGTTAGCCGCCAAGAATATATCATTTATACAGACTTAAAGGCATTCTAAAAATTTTATGGTTCGAGTACTTACCTATATCAAGTAGATTATAACATAATACTTTCGTTGTACAGTCTTCGTTCAGGTGCATACATACATCGACGATATTTTAAGTTTTCACATTCTGAAGTTGCCTCTGTAAAGTTCTGATACCCTAGTATTCAATGCCTTAAACCACGTGGCTAGGCTGGTGGGCGGAATTTAAAAAGAGGGGTGGGGGTTGTTTTGTGTCAAGGGTTGCACCAGTCAGACTTGCGCAGTATGGATATATTGGATAGATGCGTACTCCTCTTGCCTTTTGGTACCCTAGTACTGAACGTTGATAAACACGGCCTCAGCTGACCCTGTGCAACATACAGACCAAATGTGTTAATATCGTAAATCAACCAAATGCATTTAATTGAAAACAAGCCTGGTGAAAACGAATGCGGTGTGTGATAATCAGTGATTTATCTTATCAGTGCTTCCACGAGGCTCAGAAAACCATAATTTTAATTATTATTCCTATGTTTACGCTTTTATAACAAACTTCCTGGCCAACATTAAAGAAAATCTTAGTAATTTCAGCTCATTTATTATATTTAAAGTAACATCACGCCTGTATTCCCCGCAGGGTTGGGCACAGAAGTACACAAAACCTCACTGGCAAAAGGGCAAGCCTATTGCCATCCACCGGGCACAAAGACTCCAGGCAACTAAGGAGAAAATTCCTGTTGGAAAACTCAATAGCACTTTGCACGACCTGGGAATCGAAACCCAGGACCCCACGCTCAGCAATCGCGCTTGGGACCACTATACCAACGAGGCAGTTGTCAGCAGTCCTCACTATTCTATGGAGGATGACCTTTAACACCCTATTCTTACATTACGTGTTATAAACTAGTTAGGGGAAATTCAAATACAACTTTGAAAATGGGGACATGTGTCACTAAGGTTGGATGAACCAAAGTGAGATGCAAAGACATTAAGATTATCAAGACATTCCTGAATTTTAAGCGAGAGGGAGGGGAACGGTTGATCGTCAGTGACGCCACTGTAACACGATAAACCATGAGTGCCCTAGTATTGACTTCTCAGGTCATATCATACTAGAGCGGCAGATATGAATAAGAGTTGTTCAGGTGGTAAATAAATTGAAAACTACCTGCGTAAGCTGAAACAAATAGTAGTTCTTGATAATATTATTAAAAATATAATAAGGACGACCTACTGTTTATTTCTGCTTACTCAATTATCTTTATAAGGTTTATTTAAGTGTCCACATTTTCCGTAAAACGGATCGTTATAGTCTTATTTTCTTCTTGACAAACAAAGAACATGGGACAGCAAGTAAAATACTTTTAATTATTTTACGAAAGTTATAGGAGACTAATAAACACGTTATAATGAATTAATGAATATTTAGATGCTACGAGCTAGTGAGAAATTTCTGTACAAGCAGACTGTGCATGCATGTCCTTTGGATGTGATTGTGGATTTTCCAAAATTATCCTACACACAAACAAACCTTGTCCTGACGATTGCGAACACAACAAACAGAAACAGCTAAACAGCCGTTCGCAATTTATGGTCGGACATCTAGGTATGTCTATTTCAGCATCTCTGGATGAACTTGTTAACTCTCGGTAAATTCTGTTTCCCTGGTACAATACGCTTTATGAAAACGTGACGCAACCGTCACCCGGTCCCGCGATCGCAGTCCTTTCTCAACCGCCGACGTGTGTACCCCACACATAATGGTAATTCTCATTCGACATTCATATTCACTTCCGAATATTGATTAGTTAATTTTTATTATGAAGGTAATAAAAATGATGATTTGCTATAATTTTGATTAATTCGTCCTGCGATGACACGTCTTGTAATTAATTATTTTTATTAGTCTACAGGCATTAAATTAAAATTGTAATGGGGTCTGTATTCATTGACCGTTTAGTGAAAAAGAAAGTTGCCGGATACGTAAACTTATCATGTTATTTTACAAGTCATCATCTGCTTTCAGTCTAACCGGATGCAGGTGAATACCACAGGGAGCGACTGCCTATCTGACTTCCACAACCCAGTTACTGGGCTACACGATACCCCTTGGTATGACTGGTTAGACTTTCGGGGTTCTGGCTACCCGTAACGATTGTCAAAGATCTACAAATGACAGTCAATGTTATTTTACAAGTCTAATCATCAATTTTATCATGCGTTTAGAACTACAATTTCTATTTATTATTTTATAGTAAATAAATCAATAAATCACAATGTCTTTGTTATCTGAAGCGGAGTGCACATTTTGATCATTGTGATTGGTGAAGCTTGGTGGTGCGGCGTCATGTTTTGTGTATTGTTAAGATACAAGGACATGAGGGACGACGAGGACTGCCATACTTTATTCTTAAGCTTCGTTTTGACTTCACTTGCGCACGCGAGATGGTAACTATTTTTCTGCAAATTCACAAATTTTGCACGATAAACACAAAAAATATCAGTTAGCATATTAAATAATTAATTTTAGTTGACAATTTAGATTTATTAGACTAGGTGTGGTATTTTCATCTTGAAAAGAGAACGGTAGATTCTTAAAACTACAATACTCGCTATGCCCTAGAGGCGGAAAAAGCTGCTCCTACTGGATTGTGCTCTCCTAGTATCTCTCATCGATAAACACTGACGAAATAACTAACAGCACTGAGCTCTGTGTTGTTTGTTATACTTACTTACCGTACCACCACCACCTTTTTGTTAACGGGGAGAAACCTTCAAAAGGTTCTTACTTTCTACACATAAGCGCACAGCTGATGGGTTTCTCATTTTCTATTTCCTTTTCTCTTTGTCGTTACAATTTGTTTGCTGCCGGTACTAATCTCTCGGAAAACGGGTTGTTACCATCTGACGGCAAACTTTAACACCGAGCGCCCTCATTGGTCAAATCAAAAGCGCGCATTTAATAGGTTCCCTATTTTACACACTTTGTCCTTTTTCACGCAATCACTCCCACAGATTTCAATAAAGCGAGAGGAAAGACGTCACACAATCAATAAGCTAAAAAATAATTGTACATATTTGGCAATTCTTCAGTCAACTCGAATTAAATAAACTTGTTTAATGTATCCTACCTAGCAACGTTTTCAGCTCACGTTCGGTACCAGGACTCCATGAGGCTGTAGAGAGTATACAACAAGTGCATCAAATAGTAAATAAAAACTGTCATTGCTTTGCAAGGTTGCACAAAAAAAATAACATGAGCAGAATTTTATTACGTTTGTTTATAAACAGTATTAATTCTTTCAAAACGAATAGTTTCATATCAACAACGCGTTTTGCAATGCTATTTGATTATGTCATTGTGCATTTTCAAAACGCACTTCATGCCGAAAGTTATCATCACCGAAAACCAGGCAAAAAACTGTTTAGTGGTTAGGGTAGTTACCGACAGCCAACAAAAAAAAAAATCGTAGTCGCCATTGTTTAGCTGTAGAAACAATGGCGATGCATGCTGATGCATGCTCTGGTTCGGATTTACGACTACAGCGACATGACATGTCGGCTACAGTACCTTAACTGTCGAAATGTACTGAAGGTACACCTCTGCCATACTGTCTACATAGTTGAGTTACTCGTCTTTCTCCTAATCAGTCCTTATGAGTGGCACTGGAGTACTGGACTAGAATTGTCTCGTCAATGGCTGGCCGACCAGGCATCGGTGAGTCAGCAACGAATGAAGTACCTACTTTTTCCAGGTTAGGTACTCATGGAGTTTGTTCCGAACGTGGCCGCTAGATGCCACTGTGCCGATGACGCGCATTTCTGAATCGCGGTGTTAAGACTCTCCGCGTTTGAATGACCCTCCCCGGTTTACAGAGTTACGGTATCGCTGCCGGGCGGCGCCGCTGCTCAGTATCGCTTTCATCACGGCTTCCCGGCGGTCTACCTTCGCCAAGTGAGGTAGCGGTAGCCCGCCGGGATGCCATAATAAAAACGATACTGAGCTGCGGCCGCTGCCCGGCAGCGATACAATAACTCTGTAAAAATTCTCACAACTCCTGTTGGTTCGTGATGTCCTGGCACCCGGTGTTATGAAACTCGTGGCCTTACAATATTGCAAACACACACCACTGACTAGTATGGACATGTATACATGTCGTCGCCGCGACCTTTTTCATTCATTCATTGTCACATATATTATTAAAATGAATGGAGTATATAGGGTGCAGTTTATTACATTCAAGGAATGAGTTACAGTAGAATTTTAATCGAACTACAAATATTATTTAGAATATAATTTATTTAACTAATTATAGGAACTAAAAGTAACTCTAAACATAATAAAATTACAATATCATCCTTAGGCCTTAGAGTGAAAAGCTGGCCACTTGCCAGCCCAGTTTCATTGACAAAATTTATTGTTATTTAATAAAAATAAACAAAGCCTGAACAAAAAAATAAAACAGAAATTTGATAATACACAATTATGAATAATAAACAGCAATGGAAATTAATTAAAAAAAAATGACGAAATTTATGTAATGTATACATTTATATACATTGCATGTCAACACAGACTGAAAATAGTAAGACTAAATCCAATACGAGTATAATACTGATGACAATATAAAATACTAATTTCAACATAAAAAGAAAACTAATTTCAATTTCGACAACCATTACAAATCGTATTTAGTTGGCACGTCACCATTCAATCATTCGACTTTCGTCTGTTAAAAATAGAAAAAAATCAGTGAAAATAACGTCGTAATTTTTTTTTCTAACATTTTATAATTCCGGGTTGCGAAAGACATTCCCGAACTATACTTGCGTTGCATTGAATTCTGTCGTGTTTGATTGCGGGCCGCCCTCAGGCCACGTGTTTATAAACATTCAGTACCAGGACATCAGGAATCAACTGGAGTTCCGCTAACGATGTCAGAGGAATATTCAGGGTTGGACGACCTGCGGGACGCGACGTCGCAAACGTACGCATCATTGGCACGGTTATATTATCGAGCTAGAGACGATGGGTTACTTAAACATTTTTATAGGAGTTGTTAAATTCAGGAGCACGTTACATTAGTAGTAGTTGTAAAGTGACTTATTTAGAAAGCAGCACGAGCTACGTCGTAGCACTCGTAGCTCGTAGCATGTCGTCATAGCGCCATTTTCATTGACGCCAGCACATCAAGCTATCCCAAACTGTCGAATTCTCCCTAACTAACATGATCTTTATCCTGTTGTGATATATGTACTTAAAAACTGTCAAAGAAATTCGACAAATTGGGGTAGCCTTTTAACTTTTTTTTACTCTAAAATACAATTAAATTAATTGGCACATTAAAAAACAATTGTTGACATTGACAACATTTTTGCTACAAATAGCTCAGCTTCAATATCACTTTAGGTAAAAAATATTGTTACGCCACTAGTCCATACAAAGTTACCCTTTCGTTCCTTTTTATTTAACTAGAAATTCCATAAAAATCACCAATTTCGATTTTTCAGATCTGCCCGTGACCGCCACCTTTTTTTTAATACTTTTTTTAAGTTACAGAACAAGTTACATCGCGCGTATATTCCTTGAAGGGTTAGGCAGATTTATATAGAGGTATATAGTTTTTAGCTACAACATCAAAAACCAATGAACCAATTTTTTGGAGCAGTAGTTTCCTTTTGCTTCTTGGCGGCCATTTATTAAAATAAAAATAGAAACGAATTATAGTTTACATTTAAGGTTACAATTTTATTAGACAGTCCGATCCATTCATTCACCCTAATTCATTTGCAAATCAAACAAATGCGAACCCTGCCACGTGTTTTGGACCGTTTGATACTAAGACATCGACATCACAAAAAACGTTTAAACCGAAGATTATTTTATGATACCTACTTAATTATTTAAAAAATATATAACGGTTTTGGACAGATCAATGAATAAAAAAACAAATTCTTGCAATCCCTAATTACTTCGATACTTTTCGATTCGATCGCCGGTGACATCAGTGTATGACGACAAACCGTGCGTTCCTGAGTGCCCTAGTACCGACTTCTCTCGAACACTGGCATAAAATTATGGTATTTTATTTTCGGGGGCCGCACCTTCGCTTTGTGAAGCGGAGTCCGTGGGGACTAACTCGAAGTCTCCAAAAAGCCTGATAGAAATATAGAAACAGTTTTTATTAATGTATAAAACACAACGTGAATTTGTTAACAATCAATTAATTTATTTGTTGTCAACTAACTATTCTGACATTGGCAATAGTTTTAGGGATTAAAAGGCGAAGGCTCAACGCTGAGATAAAAAAAAAACTTTTACCTGTACCAATAGTTATCTATCCAGCATCTCGCGAAGAACTTGTTTACTCTTTGCGAATTCTGATGCCCTGGTACAAAACGCTTCCTGAAAACGTGACGCAAGCGTCTCAAGGGACGCAGTCGAAGGTGTTTTCCACTCAGCACATAATAACATCTCTTATCTACAAATAAATAAAATTGTCAACATATTACTGGTGGCGCGGCGTCGGCGTCACGTTTTGGGAAACGTTGACATACCAGGATATGAGGCGTCACTAGGAGCACTGAAATACATTCTTCTTAACTTTTTGACTTTACTCGCACGTGAGGATGGTTAATACTATTTTTATATAGTTTTGTACTTTTCGGGGATAATATTTAAACGATAAACATATTATGAAGACATCAATAAATACAACCAAATAATTCATTTTATTTGTCAATTTTGGTGGTAAAATTAAATTAAGTCGTATTATCCCAGATAGGCGGTTATGCTTAAAAATAGTGTACCAACAAATTTTCAAATGCGTCACGACCGTGGGAAATCGTCAGTTGCGTCACGTTTTCAGGAAGCGTTCGGTACTAGGACTTCAGGAGGCTGCAAGAGTCTACAATAAGTTCATCACAAAGTATAAACTTATATTGCTTTGTTTCAAAATAATATAAATTACATAATTTATCGCTAAAAGATAAACAATGAATAAACGTTGAAATTTATGTTATTTGAATTTAATACAAAATGCAAGCACATACAAGTTATGATTCCAGGACAACCATTCGGCCTTTACTTACGAATGGGCTTAATTTACCCCAAACTAGGCCTAAGTGCAAATTATATTTTACAAGGTTGAACACTCACCATTCCGATCTGTAATGTAAAACGAGCGCGTAAAAAAAGAAGAAAAGTCCTTTGGACGATCGAGTTTTAAGGCTATTTTTTAATTAATCAATTCCAAACAAAGCAAATAAACTCTTCGAAAATCGCGCCTTGTCGGTGTCTATTTTGTTTTTGTAATTTTTAAACTACTTTTATTAGTTATTTACGCCCAAAGCAAAACGAATCTTTGTTAGCTCATCACTTTTAAAGGATTTTTATTTAAGTGTTCTGTTTTCGCACAGACAAAGTTAATAATGATACCAACGACCCCTTTTAAAAATTGGATGTACAATGTCAAACTGTGAAATAATACTCCCCGAAATCAGTATGGAAAAAATATTGACTAGTGTGACCTAAGCGTAATTGTATTTTTATTACAGTTGCTAAGTAAATCTCTCTCGCTTTTTCTTGATTTTTTTGTGATTGAGTGAATGTTATTGTAACTAAAAATATTAAATTGAAGAAAAATTTACCTCCTCCTAATAAAACTATCCCACGTTTAGGTACGCTTCTCATATCGAAATTAAATAATAAATATTTGAATTATTTATTTATCAACGAAACAATCATTATGAATAACACCGCTATTGACACTGTTTATCTATGACTGAACGTAAGTAAGTAGACAAACCGTGCTGAAATAAAGTCTGATAAGAAGAGATGATTGAATAAAAGAACAATCGTACACTTTAAATTTGACAATAATACCCGAAAAAAATATTTTATTAATATTTTATTAATATTTTTTAGAAAAAAATATTTTATTAATATTTTTTAACTTTTTTTTCTAACTAATGTAAAAATATCGCGAATTATATCAGTCCGACCCGGCCCTTACTTGTCGCCTAGCTTAGTGTTACGAAATCATAACATTCCGCATTAAAGCTGTTGGTAATTTCTGATGTCCTAGTATTCGATGCCACGAACCACGTGGCGAGAACGGCGTGCATAGGAGTACGATGAGGGGAACGGTTGTTGAATTAGTGCCAAGGTCGTCTGCAATGCAACTGACAATAAATCATATACCCCGATAGTTTCGCGCCGTACTCCTGTTGACTCTTGGTATCCTAGTATTCAATAAGTCAAAACACGTCTCCTCGGTGTGTACGGTGCTTTATTAATTCTTGATGTGCTTTAATTTATTTCACTGTGCCCGGTACGTAATCAAATCTTGCGCTTCCTCGTATCCTACGGAGTTTTAATTACATTTTCATATTCATTTAGTTCAAAGGGATATAGATTTGTATGGTAAACGCGACCTATTAAACCTGAAATAACTTTAGTTGTTGTAAAATAGCTTCTTTTGAAAAAACTATATTATTATTAGAATAAGAACTGAGGATACGTGGGTTAACGTTTTTGTGCCAGCTTGTTGAATTTAGTGTGGGTTATCCTACGTGTTATGTTCAGAACATTTTTCAAATTGTGTCTTGTTTTTTGTACAGCCATAACTTTTGTTTTTTTTACAGAACCCGAAACGAAATAAATAGACTGACTCGTAATTATTAAATCATTTATTTCGAGTAACAGTGTGTTAGTAACAGTGTACTTACATACTATGTTAGTAATACATTGACTTAGACAAAAAAACAGAAATAGGTTGTGACATCATGGTCACAGGCCCAGCCAAAACCTTGCAGCAGTGGTTCACAAACTTACAATCAAGCCTGCTGGCTACCATAGATATGATGCTGTTGGCGCTGCCCCCTACGGACCAAGGATGCCCTTCGGATCCATTTTAGCATCACCGTGTAAAAACAATCCACGTGGACTTCAGCAAACATCCCTGATGCGCTGTAGCATCAGCACCCTGAATTATTGGACGCGAAAGGCGCTGTGTGATTTTCGAGTATAATGAACCCACGGACTACAAGCGCAAAAAGACGTGCAAAACGCACTAAATATAGTGCGTTTGACCTCTTTAGAGGCACGCCTGAATCGGCATTCAATCATGTTAGCTCTCGCTCCCCACTCAACTGGAGTTCCACTAACGATGTCTGAGGAACATTCAGGGAGGGTTCGACCTGCGGGATGCGACGTCGTAAACGTACGCAATAAGGTTTACTTAAATATTTCAAACAATTTATAAATTAAGGAACAGTGAGTGTTTTATATTTGCTGACCCAATTAGTTTATTCCAGAAGTGTGGAAGCCTTTAGTTTTTTTTTTTAATTAAACGTACAGTACGGCCCCACGTTACATTAGCAATACTAGTAATAATAATTTAACTGGTTAGGAAAGAAACAGGAGCTACGTCGTAGCACTCGTAGCTCGTAGCAAACTGTCGTAGCGCAAAATCCATTTTACTTATTTAACCTTTTGTTTAACATTTCTTGCAAATTAAACCATTTATTTTGGTACATCACCGGTAACAACTATAGATGCAGCAGTGAACGAGGTTTTAAAACTCAACCAGTACAATATAATATGTATGTACTATTACTACTTACTACGTACAGCGATAGTTTGTGACGTCACGTTATGACGACAAACAGCGCGTTCCTTTCGGTTCTCGGTTCATTTCGTACTAGGGCGCCAGAACTGACAGGTGGTGGCAACAGTGGTCTACGTTACCGTTTATACATTTTTTTTTTTTTTTTGTTTTTCTCTTTATTGTTTTTAGGGACTTTTATCCTTTTAAGGCATGTCAGCCCCATCATAACCTGACCTAAATTTAAACAACATTACATATTACCTACATGCTAGATTTAACTTAAAACAAAAAGTGGAGTCAACGATTCCTACAATTTGCCTCTTCCTGATGTGAAATTTCCACTGAATGCCTGATCATGGAACTACATGGGAACCTCTTGGCCCATTGAACATTTGATGGCAGAACTGCTTCGCGAGGTTACAAGAATTGGTTTCTTAATAGTGTTCTTATGGTGTTTATCCAAATCGATGTCGATATGTTCAGCCTTTGAAATTAGGACTCCATAGACGTTGGGTTACGAATTCACTAGTCCGTGGTTTGGACCCACCTTAGCTGAGCTCAGGTGGAGATAGTGGAATGCACAATGACTCAATTTCAGATCACTAAAACAAAAATCTCCTTTAAAAACATAGATATGTTTTTCCATGTATGGACTAAGTACACAGTTACACACTTAGTTTTGCAGCTTATCATTATAAGGTCTAACAAAATTCATGCAAAAAAGTCTAAAATGTGTCTCAAGGGTTGCGCAAGGCTGCGTTGCGGAATGATCGAAAGAGTTACCTTGACCCCGGAAAGTATAGGGCAAGGACGGAACACGGACGTGTTTTAGTCAGTAAAAGTCTAAATAAATAAATAAATAAAATAAATATTGCTGGACAATCCACACAGCATCATCTAGCCCCAAGCTAAGCAGAGCTTGTGTTATGGGTACTAGATGACTGATATACTTAATATAATACATTACATAGATAGATATTTTTATTATATATAGCAAATACCCAGAGCACCCGGAACAAATATTTGTAGATCGTACAAACATTTGTCCCAAGGCGGGAATCGAACCCGCAACCTCTTGCGTCGCAGGCGGAACTTCACCCCCCGCGCCACATCGGTCGTCAAAAAAAAAGTCTGACACGTCCTCCCTTAACGGGAGGACGTGTCAGACTTTGACAGACCCAGAACGGGAGAAGTCATTGGATGATTACCCATACTTGAAACGAAAGGTACCTCTCAGCTTCGGAGTATCTGGGATTTGGAAGATTTGTTAACAACACATTCTCATATTTTTCTAACTAAAAACTTAATAATACGGGTTTTCTGTGTTTGTGATTGTATTGTACAATAAAAATTACGGAAATACGTTAAAATACTTTTTAAATTACTTCATTTTAGTTTAGCAGTGATTGAATGTGGTTTTTATTCATTAAAAAATATATATTTAGTTTTATTTAAAAAGTTAACTTACAAAGGAAGGCAAATAAAACCCGTGTGTTGATAAAAGGTTGTTGACAAGTATCGATGTTAGCCGACTAGATTAGATCATTCATGCAGACTAAAAGGCATTCTGAAAATTGTATGGTTCGAGTAGTTATATGGTAAGTAGTAACATAATATTTTCGCTGTACAGACTTCGTTGTGGGACATATACATCGACGAAATTTTGAGTTTTCACATTCATGAGTTGCCTATGTGAACTTCTAATACCCTAGTATTCAATGCCTCAAACCACGTGGCTAGGCTGGTGGGCGGAGTTTAAAAATAGGGGTGGGGGATGTTTTGTGTCAAGGGTTGCACCAGTCTGACTTGCGCAGTATGGATGGATATTCTCGTATTTATTTGGATAGGCGCTTACTCCAGTTGTCTTATGGTATCCTAGTACCGTACGTCGATAAACACGGCCTCAGCCGCCCCTGTGCAAGTTACAGACGGTACGAATATCCCAATTGTTTTGATCACTATCGTAATGAAACCAAATGCAGTTAGTTGAAAACAAGGCATTTGAAAACAAATATGGTGTGATAAACGGTGATTTATCTTGTCGGGTTCCACAAGACTCAGAAAACCATTATTTTATTTATTATTCCAATGTGTACCTATGTATACGCTTTTACTACAAACTCTCTGGCCAAAATGAAAGAAAACCTTAGAAAATTCAGGTCATTAATTAAATAAGCAACATCACGCCTGTATTCCCCAAAGGGTTGGGCAGAGGTTCACAAAAGTACACTATACTCACTCGAAATGTGGATGTTACTATGAAATATTACGCAAAATACGCGGAGTCGTGCTAATATCGGCTCGTCAAACAATACAATACAATACTGTAAAATAACACCCACAGTGTTTTAATCCCCTGTAATAGGGGCAAGCCTTTTGCCATCCACCGGGCACAAAAACTCCCGGCTACTAATGAGAAAATTCCTGTTGGAAAAACTCAATAGCACTTTGCCCGACCTGGGAATCGAAACCCAGGACCTCACGCTCAGCAGTCGCGCTTGGGACCACTACACCAACGAGGCAGTTGTCAGCACTCCCCACTATTCTATGGAGGATGAAGAACGTTAACACCCTATTTTTTACAAAGACGTATTGTAAAAAAGGTTGGTGAAATTACAATACAACTTTGAAAATGGAGGTCACGTGCCCCTAAAGTTGGAAGAACCAAAGTGAGATGCAAACACATTAAGATTATCAAGATCTTCCTGGATTTTAAGCAGCTGGCTGAAAGTTAATTAAGTAGGTATCCATAATAGAAACTATGATTAGTAATGAAAACCGGTGTTAACTAATCTTATGATACAAAACATATTTTGATCTTTACTACGTCTAGACTGCACAAGGAGCGAGAGGGAGGGGCAGGGTTCATCGTCAGTGACGTCACTGTAAGACGACAAACCATGGTTTCCTGAGTGCCCTAGTATTGACTTCTCAGTCATATCATACTAGAGCGGCAGATATGAATAAGAGTTTTTCAGGTGGTAAGTAAATTGAAAACTACCTGCGTAACCTGAAACAAATAGTCGGTCTTGATAATATTGATTATTATTAAAAAATATAATAGTGACGACCTACTGTTTCTTTCTGCTAACTCAATTATCTTTATAAGAAGGTTTAATGTCCTTTCCGTAAAACGGAACGTTATAATCTTATTTTCACCTTGACAAACAAAGAACATGGGAAAGCAAGCAAGCTCTTAATTATTGTAATTAATTCACGAAAGTACTAGGAGAATAAAAAACACGTTATAATTAATTAATGAATATTTAAATGCTACGAGCTAGTAAGAAATTTCTGTACAAGCAGACTGTGCATGCATGTCCTTTGATTGTGGATTTTCCAAAACTTCCTTACATACAAACAAACCTTGTCCTGTCAATTGCGAACACAGTTGCAGAACACAGTAGTTTGCAGTGTGCGTATCATCTGTATGCAGATGACCTGCAGTTATATTGTCAGGGGAGGGTTGATGAGTTACCTGATGCTATCGGCAAATTAAATAGAGACTTAATTGCCATAAAAGCCTGGTCCGATAGATTTGGCGTAGCGGTTAACCCGAGTAAGTGCCAAGCTATCATTATTGGGAGCCCTCGAAGCATGAGTAGAGTAGATGTTGCAACCTTGACACCAGTTCGGTTCGATAGTACGATCGTCCCAATTAGCAACGACGTTAAGAACTTAGGTTTGCACATCGACAGTACCCTGAACTGGCGCACTCATATTGCTAGTGTCAGCTGGAAGGTTACAGGGATGCTGCGGGCTCTGTATCGTCTGAAGAACGTCCTACCATCCAGTACAAAGAAAATGCTTGTGCAGACCTTAATCTTTCCTATTATCGATTATGGTGATGTGTGCTATTACGACCTGAATGCAGATCTCCTCAACAAACTTGACCGACTTCTTAATAACTGCATTCGATTTGTTTTCAATCTGCGCAAATATGATCATGTGTCCGCACATCGGTTGCTTCTAAAGTGGTTACCCATACGTCAGCGCCGAGAGCAAAGGGCGCTTACCACCTTGTTTTCATTTCTTGTCTCTTCCAATTCCCCTAGTTATCTAGCTCCTTATTTTCAGTACATTTGCACCAACCACGACAGAAATCTGCGTTCCTCCCATAACCGTCTTCTTCAATGCCCGACTCACCGTACTGACTTCATCCACAATTCTTTCTTCGTCCAAGCTATTTCTCTGTGGAATGCGCTCCCGCGAATTTCGATTAATTCGTTTTCATTTTGAAGCTAATTCATCCTGTGATGACACGTCTTGTAATTAATGGTTTTTATTAGTGTAAAGAAAGGCATTAAATTAAAACTGTAATGGGGTTGGTATTATATAGACATAGACCATTAATTGAAAAAGAAAGTTTCCGCATAAGTAAAGTCATCATGTTATTTGCAAGTCATCATCATCAATTTTATCATGCGTTTAGAACTACTATTTCTATTTATAATTTTTAGTAAGTAAATTGTCTTTCTTATCTGAAGCAGAGCGGATTTTTGAGCACTGTGATTGGTGAAGCTTGGTGGTGCGGCTTCACGTTTTGTGAAACGTTAAGACACTAGGATATGAGGGACGACGAGCACTGCCATACTTTATTCTTAACTTTCGTTTTAACTTCACTTACGCAGGTGAGATTGTTACTACTTTTCTAGAAATTCACAAATTTTGCACGATAAACACAAAAATATCAATTTAAAATATAAAATAATTAATTTTAGTTGACAATTTTATTGATCAAATAGCATGCAATTTAAAATTTAAATTTACATAATATTTTTTTCAATTTTGTTTCGTGTAGTCAAATCTTTCTTTTAATTAAAATAAATGAAATTGCTAAAATGCATACCAGCTATGGGAGGCGATTATGCTTAAAAATGGTGATACTACAACATGCTGCTCGACCGTGGGAAATTGTCGGTTGCGTCACGTTTTCAGATAGCGTTCGGTACTAGGACTTCAGAGGCGGCAAGAGCAGACATAAGTTTATCACAAAGTTTGAAAACAAATGAAGGTCTTCTTTTCCTTTTGGCAAATCGGGTGAAGTAATAGAGACGTCTATCTCGCGTATCTTTCATTCAAAATTATTTTGTATGCTTACTTTTTGTTTATTTCATTGTTATAATATTGTGCGTTAAGCAGCAACAACAAGAAACTCGTTTAAACAATGCATTGCTCGTTTTAGGAGTTAAATAGTGGTCGCTGTTGGTTGGTATACTCAAAAGGCAAACAAATATTAATTGTGGAACTATAACTTTAATTCCAAATGAAGTTGCTGCGCGTAAATAAATAAATAAAACGCTAGACGTTTTTCACACTTTACCTGTTCTTTCTGAACACGCTGACTACGTATATTATATGCAAAATAAGCTTTAAACGATTATAATAAAAAGCACTAAGTGATCTTTTGTCGAAAAACCTATGGTATTACACTATACACGAAAACGACTCGCGACGTAGTGATAGTACTACTGCCCTTAATTCTTACAACTCCAGTTGGTTTTTGATATCCTGGTAGCCTGTGTTATGAAACACGTGGCCACACTATTTTGCATACACACACCACCAAATAACATGTGTGACGCCTGCCGCGCCCCTTATCCATTCAGTAAAATAAAACTTTATTAGGTTTAAGGGGTGCAGTTTATGATACACTTGTCCTAAAAACTAAAATCAACGTTCCTATAATTTTATTACAAAAGCTAAATCTGCTGTATTTGGCAACGGGACCAGTCTGCAAGAAGAATTGCTACAAAATTATGTGATTGAGAGTTTATACGCTGAATCACATAATCTTGCTATTAATTTTCACACAATTGTTAGAGGACTGGGGAATGACAGTTAAATCTTTTAATCAAAATACACTCATGGACATAATTAGAGGAACGGAACAAAATAAACCTTGCCCTGCACGTCTCGTGTATTTCTCCAGTCTGCCGGTAATGTTTGACAATTCGGAAGATGACGGATTTGGAAACTCGCACTCTCTTGAGCCACTTCTTTATAACTACGACCATTTTCAATTAAAGTAACGGATTTGAAAACCTGAGCTACGCTAAGATCCGGCATTGTGCCTTCAGGTATTCATTGATGTGTAAGGACCACCACTGCGATGAGTTTTTGTAAAAAAATAACTTGAAAAAAGACAGATTTTATGAAATCAATACGCCTACGTCAGCAAAATTATTCCAATAGACTAATGAAAATAACAAATAAATGAAAAAAACAAAATATGAAAGCCAGAAACAAAAGACTATTGAAATAATTCTTTTTTCAAACTAAATATTAATGTGGCCAGTTTGTATTAAGAACTTTATGTACACATTATTAGTATTTTTCTTTGATTGATTAAGCGTTCCTCTAATTAAGTCCATGAGTGTATGTTAAGTAACCTACCTGTACTGCCATCGATGCGGTTAGTGAGAATTACTCGTCAATAAGCTGCGTAATAAAGGATACGATTATACAGATATACTCAGAGCATACCTATAAGTAGTAATTATTATATATAACTCAGATAGCGTTGCTAAGTTGAACTTTGTAGTAGTACAGGAATTCTTAACTACAATATTATTTTGTCTTTAGCTTTTCTGGTTTTAGTGTTGCAAATAGAAAAGGCTGCCAAATGTGAGGTTCATACTGTAGAGACTTGTGATCATAGTGCCAATCGATACTCATAAAACTATTTGATGCGGTTCATTTTTTTTTAAATATATCTAATAGTATATAATCTCTGGGAATCTGTTAAAACATAATATAAACATAACCCTTTTTTCCATAAATAATACAATTTCAATAAAACTAATTTCATATCTACTATTTATTCAGCCATCATAAAATTCAGTTTGGCGAAAGACAATAATACATTCCCTAATTATAAATTGAAATTGAAATTTTGCCCGGTTTGATAGCGGGCCGAAATCAGGCCACGTGTTTATAAACATTCAGTACCAGGACATCAGGAATCAACTGGAGTTCCGCTAACGATGTGTGAGGAATATTCAGGAATGAATGTTCCTGTGAAGTGTGACGTCATAAACGTACGCAAAAACGTACTACTTACAATTTTTTTATATGAACTTATTTATAATAGTATACTTACTAATAATTTTACAAAGAGGTAATTTTTTTTTATAAGCTTGTGTCTAGGGATAATCCCTGGAACTATTGATAAAATTCTAAAATTTATTCTACTGGTACAAATCTACTTTATTGTTTAGTCTATCAAATCTGAATTATCTGACAAACTATATTTAAATCATGCAAACTTTAACTTTAACGTTAAAACATAACTTATCTCTAGCAAGTCGGAGACTTCTTATAAAAGCCGAAATGATTACGCGCGTACGAAGTCGCGGGCATAAGCTTTCATAAAAATGAAGCCTAATAAACCAAAACATACCATGAAGGTAACTTGTACAGAAAGAAACACGAACTACGTTGCTGATCCTCCATGTTATGCACCATTTGTGACGTTTGATAGCCTAGTATCTGGAACCAGAAAACACATGGCATGAACTTTTACCAAAAACAAAAATAGCCGTTTACGCAAAGCAGCTGCTCCTACAGTACAATGGTGCCCTATTATTTCTCATCGATAACTCGTGACCGTAGTTCGCTCTAGGATTTAAGGCCGCTCTCGCGCCATATCACCACCATGCCTGCGCTTATTTATTTTTATTACTTTTTAGCGCGAAGCGTTTGGTCGACTCTTCACGTGACCTAAGGCCGAGGGCTGGCCTATTTTTGGCCAGAGAATCAACATTGCTTTTCAACGTGGCAATGCTGCCAGCCATTTGGGCACCTTTCCTTTTGACAGCGATGCGTATGAATTTTTCGATGCCCTATGATTATTTATTTTATTTCTTCATACGTTAATAATTGTATCATTTTTATGTTATCATTAAATCAATCCATAAAAATTAAACCTTTTTGAGAAGTACCGATGACAGCCGCCTAGGTTGTAAACATCCAGACCAACTCACGGGTTGTCTTAAAATTATAAGACTCACGTTGTAAGATTGGTTATAAATAACAAGTACCCTAAATAGGTTTTTGGCTGAATATTTTCGTTGTACAGATTTCGTTCAGACAGCAACGATCATATTTATTGTTGCAGATTTTGAAGTTTCTTTCTGCATCCTATTATCCTAGTACTCAATGCTGTCAACCACGTGGCGAGACAGTCGTGCGGCGGCGCGGACGCGTTGAAGGGAGGGGTGGGGTTTGTTTTGTGTCAAGGTCGTCTGTTGCACCTGGCAGTTTGGACTCGCGCAGCTGACGCTTACTCCAGTTGACTTTTGCTATCCTGGTACTCAATGTTGATAAACACGTGGCCTCAGGGAGCCAGCCCCCCTCTTTAACGAAGATACGGGGATAGTACGCGTAATAGGGTGATGGAAATATATATCCTTCATCTGTTGTTTGACGATGGCAGAGATAATAATAGGTCTTTACCTATGAAATTGCCGTTTTGTATGAAAAAATTTAAATGAATTTTTTTCATGTATTTTTTATTTGTATTAATCGAAGTAATCACCCATGCAATCAATGCATCTTTGCCAACGCAGTGGCAGTTTATTGATGCCCTTCTTAAAGAAATCAGCTGGACGGGAGGCAACAAATTCTTCAAAGGCATTTTGTACTGCCTCTCGGGTATTGAATTTTTTTCCCGCCAAGAAGTTATCCAAATTCTGGAAAAAGTAGTAGTCTGTAGGCGCAAGGTCTGGTGAGTAGGGCGGATGACGGAGAGCTTCCAACCCCAGTTCTTGCAACTTGGAGACCGTCTGCTGTGCAGTATCAGAGGTCGCGCGTTGTCGTGCAGGAGCAGCGGAGACGAGCGATTGACCAATGCTGGTTGGAGATGTGCCAGCTTCTCCATCATTGTGTTCAATTCTTCACAGTACACATCTGCAGTAATGCTCACCCCGTTTGGTAAGAAGCTGTGTTGAATCACACCGGCGCTAGACCACCAAACAGTGACCATCACTTTTCTTGGGGTAAGTTTTCGTTTAGGGCATTGTTTAGGTGCTGAACCAGGATCCAACCAACTTGCTGAGCGCTTGCGGTTATCAAACAGAATCCATTTTTCATCGCAGGTAACAATGCGGTTCAAAATTCCTTCATTTGTGTGTCTGTTGAGCAGTGCAAGGCACGTCTCGACGCGTACTTCGCGCTGGCGATCATTGAGTTCGTGGGGCACCCATTTGTCAAGCTTTTTTACCTTGCCAATTTGACGCAAATGGACCAATATTGTTTTGACGCTAACGTCGAAAGCTGCTGCTAATTCAGCCGTAGATTGTGTATCATCAGCTTCCACAATCGCCTTTAATTCGTCATTGTCGACCAAAGTCTTCGGACGACCGCGAGGTTCATTTTTCAGGTCGAAATTTCCAGAACGGAAGCGAGCAAACCAATAACAGGTAGTGCGTTGGTTTGTAGTGTTAGCTCCGTAAACGTCGTTGATGTTGCGTGCCGCTTGTGCCGCGTTGCTGCCACGACGGTACTCATATTCCATAATTACTCGAATTTTTAACGTATCCATGATGACGAAAAAGATTTAAATGCGATGAAAATGTAACACTAATCAATAAACAAATGACTACTTTTGGAAAAAAAAATCCATGTTTTTAAAATAAAATTAATTTGAAATTAGAATTCTTAGCCAAACAAAAAAATATTTTGATTTGAAATGGCCAGTACTGCAGAACGGCAATTTCATAGGTAAAGACCTAATATAATTATGTGAGAATGTAGGTACGCCGACGCAAATGGGTTGCGTAACTAAATCATTGGAAGGGCGGTTATAACTTGAAATTTAAGATCTGGGCAGTCATGGACGTGACACACTTTTGACAAGGGAACCTAGTTTAAGGAACAAAATAATTTTTCATATCATAACATAAAAAAACAATTGAATAACTGATGGGAGTATAATACTGACGCCGATTCACCTGTTTGTACTTTGTAGCTGGCAGCTTCATAGTTGACGGATGCTGAAGGGAAAGTCGGGAAACCTGTATTATCTAATTCCTTTTGTAATATTCTCTCTAAGCTAATGTGGGGATCTCACGTTCGTCCGAGTAAGGTCTCTTCTGTCTTCTGCTGGGAACTTCTGATGTCCTAGTATTCAATGCTTTAAAGCACGTGGCGAGGCAGGTGTGCAGAGTAGCGATGAAGGGGTAGTTGAATTCAAAACATTGGCTGGCACGAAAGTTTTGAACCGTACTCCTGTTGACTCGTGGTATCCTGGCATTCAATATTTCAAAACACGTGGCAACATTGTACGGTTGGTGAGGTTTTTCTACAGCTCTCGAATAAATTAAAAGAAATAAGACAAACACTTTGAACAAACATATTACAAAATTTAACGTCCTCCGCATATAATAAATAAATAAATAATGCTGGACAATCCACACACCATCATCTAGCCCCAAGCAGAGCTTGTATTATGGGTGCTAGATGACTGATATACTTAATACAATGACATTACATAGATAGATTTATTTATTTTACATAGCAAATACCCAAAACATCCCGGAACAAATCTTTTTAGATCGT
The DNA here is from genome assembly GCA_905147745.2 of Phlogophora meticulosa. Classification (NCBI taxonomy): domain Eukaryota; kingdom Metazoa; phylum Arthropoda; class Insecta; order Lepidoptera; family Noctuidae; genus Phlogophora; species Phlogophora meticulosa. The sequence goes on from LR990519.1 coordinate 18,307,660, forward strand.
ACAAACATTTGAACCAGGGCGGGAATCGAACCAGCAACCTCCTGCGTCGCAGGCGGACCTTCTTTTATTAACTAAGTAAAGTACTTAATTGAAAAAACTTAACCAGCGTAGACGGAAGGCGATAAAATAAATAATCATTTCTCCACGATCGAAAAAATGCTCGTCTTTCACTCTAAAATCATAATATGTGTGATAACTACAACGAAGTTACTTATACAGTACTACAAAAACTATGCATAGTACTACTCGCGACATAGTGGTTGTACTCCCCTAAACTCTTACAACTCCAGTTGGTTTTTGATACCCTGGTATCCTGTATTGTGAAACACGAGGCCTTACAATTCGGCCCACGTATGTAGGTATGTATGTCGTCACCACTACTTAACTGCCGCGCCCTCTATTCATTCATTCAAAGTCGCAGGAATTATTATTAAGATGAGGGTGCAGCACATATTACTAAATACAATTCATCATCTGACTAAGTCATCTCTACATGAAAAATTCAGCTTCCGTATGTATTGTGTCAGAAAAACTCGAAAAGTACGTAATTTGAGGTTTTGTAGGTTTCCAACCCTGTTTTGCTACGTTTGGGTGAAATCAATTTGTAAAACTAAAGATTAAAAAGTATTTAGCACCCATCTTCCAAGGCAACAACGTCTTGCAGTCTGGTCTCTAATTGGTTAAGAGATTACTTTTACGAGTATTTAGATTTCTGAACTATTACACTTTATGAAATAAATGGAAAACACAATTCATTTAAATACGTTTGAATACTTGTCAGCTTTACAACAAACGATTCCGACACATAAAACTGTTTATGTAAAACAGGAATCAATCAATAACACTGATTGATTTTTTTTTCTTTTCATTTACGTAGTTTTGTTGCTAAATTGTAAATATAATTAATTATCTGGTTATAAATAAAACTAAGAAAATATGTAAATGCAATGAATAAAGATAATAATTTTTTTTAAAAACTGTTATTGATTGAATTAATTATCGAATTAATTTTGTATTGCAGGCACTGCCCCAGCTACAAAAAACTATTGTGTAGAAAGGAAGTGTGAATGAACAGGGAAGGCTGCCAAGCCACATGTTTTAAAACATTAAGTACTAGGACACCATGAATGGACAGGGGTAGGTTGAACAGACAAAACTTAGAGGGTGAGTGTGAATGGCCAGGTGCAACCCGTGCAACTGACAGACAACCTTGACACAAACAAAAAAACCACACCTGCACTGACTAGTAGACAGGCAGATGCTCAAATATATTTCCGTTCTTGCCATTTTGGTGCGAAGCGCTATAAAGAACAAATGCAAAATTATCTTTGTGTAAATATTGAAATATAACTAAGTATCAACCCGACGCGGGGCATCAACCCTGTTCGGGTAAGTATTTAATTGGTGACATTTTCCCTTGGTCTTGTAAAGTGCGTGAGCATGTTCGTAAGAAGTTGGCAGTGGTTCCATCACAGCGCTAATGTTTTCTCATTAACTGTTCTTATTGTTTATGTTTGTGTTTGTGTATATGTTTATTTGTGTATATATTCTATGTAGGTATTATATTTAAAGTTTATAATAATATATAATAATATATTTCTTTTCACTTTTCTTTTAAGAAATTGCACCTGCCACTGTTTGTCTCTGCATCACCCAAAGGTTGACTGGTAGAAAATGCCTATGGCATTAAGTCCGCCTCTGTACATTTGTGTGCTTAAAGTATTAAATAAATAAATAAAATGTTATCATTGCTTAAGCATTCCATAACATCACTATAATCCCCAAAGAGCAATGCAGAGGCGTACCTATAGTACACCCACATTTCGCCAATTTTTTTTTTTTTTTTTTTTTAATAATAATAATTTATTTTGCCAAGAAAAATCATCATCATCATCATCATCCTCTTGCCCTTATCCCAATTTTTCATTTGGGGTCGGCGCAGCATGTCTTCTTCTTCCATACATCTCTATTTCCCGTCATCTCAGAAGTCACCTCCTTCTTAGCCATATCAACTTTCACACAATCCATCCATCGTTTCCTGGGTCTCCCTCTACTCTTGTAACCATTCAAACATTCATACTCAAAACTTTCCTCACAACATGATCCTCATTTCTTCGCATCACGTGTCCATACCATGACAGCCGATTTCCACACAACTTCTCTGTCACAGGCGCCACTTTCAGACTTCCTCTTATATACTCATTTCTTATTCTATCCATTCGCGTAACACCACACATCCCCCTTAGCATTCTCATCTCAGCTGCATGCAACTGCCTTTCATTCAGTCCTTTTGTGGCCCAACATTCTGATCCATACAAGACGGCAGGTCTTATCATTGACTTATAGATCTTCCCTTTAAGTTTAAGGGGAACGTGGGAATCGCAAGTTGTTCCCGTTACCTGCCGCCATTTCATCCACCCTGTGTTTATTCTGTGCTTGACAGTCCGATCTATTCCTCCGTCACTTTGCACGAGTGAACCGAGATACCGGAATTCGGAGCAGATCGGAAGGAGCACGCAATCAAGCGCAATGGCTTCAGGGCTGGAGAGACCGCCGAAATCGCAGAACATATATTCTGTCTTGGTTCTGCTGATTTTCAAGCCTACACTCTCCAGCTTCTGTTGCCATTTCTCCAATCTACCCTGGATCTCAGGTCCATCTTCACTGACAAGGACAATGTCGTCGGCAAATAGCATGCACCAGGGTGCCTCTTCCTGTATTTCCGACGTCAGTGCGTCCATTATTAACAGGAAGAGGTAAGGGCTTAAGGCCGACCCTTGGTGCAATCCTACAGCCACACTGAACTTGTCAGTGTTACCTGCAGACGACCGGACATAGGTACTAGATCGGCTGTACATCGCACGAATCAACTCAACATACTTCCCAGGCACACCTTTCTCCTTCAAGGCCCACCACAACACTTCCCGAGGCACCCTATCATACGCTTTTTCTAGGTCAATGAACACCATGTGCAAGTTTTTATGTGCACATCTATACTTCTCGCACAACTGGCGGAGTGCAAAGGTGGCGTCCATTGTTCCTCTACCTGGCATAAACCCGAACTGATTTTGGGAAATCTCACTCTCTTCTCGTAATCTTTTCTCTATCACCTTCTCCCATACTTTCATACTATGCGACAGGAGCTTTATCCCTCGATAGTTGTTGCAGTCCTGTACATCCCCTTTATTTTTGAAGATGGGCACTAGTGAACTATTGCACCACTCTTGTGGGATCACTTCCTCATGCAACAACTTATTGAAGAATAAAGTCAGCCACGTACATCCATCTTCTTTTAGTTCCTTCCATACTTCTACTGGTATATCATCTGGGCCCATGGCCTTTCCATTTTTCATACTTCTTACTGCTTGCCTTACTTCATCCATGCTAACTTGTCTTACCAAACCCTCATTTAATGGTGCCTCATGTACGATACCATTCCATTCATTCTTTTCATTCATAAGCTTATCAAAATAAACCTTCCATCGCTCTTTTATTTCATCATCATTGCATAGAACCTTACCTACATCATCTTTCATACATTTTATTTTATATGAGTAATATCTCTTGTCCTTTTTTCCCTTGCTTTCGTAATCCGATAGAGCTCCTTCTGGCCTCTAGGGCTATCTAGTGAGTCATACAACTTCTCCTGTGCCTTAGCCCTAGCAACTGCTACCGCCTTTTTTGCTTTTCTCTTCCATTCTTTGTATATTGTATTCTTTTCTTCTTTCAAACCATCGTTCCCATTTTCCACACCCTGCCATTCTTTAAACGCAACTTTTTTCTCTTTAAGTAACTTTTGCACTTCTTCATTCCACCACCATGTATCCTTATCTATTATACCTTTCCCTTTCGATTCTCCAAATATATCTTTTGCTACTCTTCTTATACAATCTGCCATCTCATTCCAGCATTCGTTCACAGACTTCCCTTCCATATCTTTCATTTCAATCATTTTGTCCACGACTTGGTTTTTGAACAATCTGCCGCACTCCTCATTTTCTATCATACGCCATTTGGTTTTTGGTGGGGGTCGTTCTTTGTTATGTCTGATGGGGACACGTACTTTAGCCTCCACCATCACCAACCTGTGTTGCGAGACTAATGCTTCGCCTGGCAGCACTTTACAGTTTTTGACACAAATCAAACTATTCCTCTTTATGAGGAAGTAGTCGATTTGTGTCGCGTGGTGGCCACTTTTATAAGTAATAAGATGATCGTCTTTCTTTTTAAACCACGTATTTATTATTGCCAGGTCGAATGCAGTAGCAGCTTGCAGTAGTGCCTCGCCATCACTGTTACGGTTTCCATACCCCCAACCACCATGCACTCTCTCATACCCATCCTTCAATTTTCCAACGTGCCCATTAAAGTCACCCCCTACATACACTTCGTCACTGTCTTGCACATCTCTCATCACACAGTCAAAGTCCTCCCAAAATTTATCTTTTATGCTATCCTCACATCCAGACTGGGGTGCATATACGCTCACTACCTTTAGTACTACACCTTCCAGAATCACTTTGACAACTATCACTCACTCTATTTACATCTACTACACATTCTTTCAGCTTGCTGTCCAAAACTATACCTACACCATTTCGCTTGCCATCGCTGCCACAATAGAAAAACTTATATCCTTCTCCTATCTCTCTAGCTTTCGCCCCCTTCCACTTAGTTTCTTGCAGGCATGCTATATTTATTCGTCGCCTTTTCAAAACATCTGCTAACTCTCTTCCTCTTCCAGTCATCGTACCTACATTCCAGCTCCCACATCTCAGCCTTACCTCTCTTTCTCTCCGAGCTTGCGTCTTACGTCGCACCCGCCCGTTTTGGTGCGACAACCCTTGTCCATTTCCCCCAGGTGCCGGGTGCTGCACCTGCGCGTCGCCTGTGGGGTACGCCCTAGTTCTATCGTACAACATATAATTTTGACTTTCCATGCTGCAATGGTTTTGGCATAAGTTTTTACAGTCGGCCGCCTGCCTGACACCAACCCTCCTTGGGAATGCTATCGTTGGTGGCTTACGCGCCACCGTGTGGGTGACCTAAGGTGCTTATTGTTATGCGCCTGGTCTCAAAGTTCCCTTAGTCGCCTCTTACGACACCCACGGGATGAAATGGGGTGGTCCTATTCTTAGTCCGGGACCACACAGAACTATTGTATATAATAATAAAATATTGTACAAAAAAAAACAACTTAAAAACTAGTAAGCTAAAATACAATACAAAATAGGAGCATCTGCAGCCGAACTAGGTAAAACCTGTATCTCGGCATGCAGCGCCAAACCTCTCAGTATATTATTTGCATAAGGAATTAAGCTAACAAGTACAGCTTTATGTAGATTAAAGAAAAACAAGTAAAAATAAAATAAAGTAAACTAAGCTAAAAACTAAATGTGTTGGTGTGCATGTATAGAGAGGGGAAAGTAATTGTGTAGGGGTGGTGAGTGTTATGATGTGTGTACGTGTGGTGATGTCGCACCTTTAAAGTAAGACCGTCACTAAACGAAATTATAAAATTTAGAAACGAAATTATATTATTTAAAAAATTCACTGTTTTTGTCAATAAAATCTGATAACTGATTCATGAAAATTTTCGTCTAGTAACGGTTTTACTTTAAAGGTGCGATGTGTAAAATGATGAGTGTAAGCAAATGTGTGTGTTTCAGTGATATGTAGAATTATGTTTAAGTCCCATGCAGTAGAGGGCGAGCTTATTGTTTTAACACGTCTTCGTATTTTCTCGCACCCTGGTACTAAATGAACAGAGAAGTCGGTACTAGGGCCATTCAGGATCGCGCGGTTTGACATCACATACTAAAGTGGTGACGTCTCAACCCCCACCCTGCTTTGCAGTGTAGACTGCGACTTACGACGCTGCTGTGCAAGCTAAGTTCCTGATACATATGTTTTTTTAGAAATAATAATAATTCAATTATTTATTCAAGTAACAAAACTCATAGTATTACTAACAATTTTACTTAAATTTAAGTACCTTGGACATGTGCTGACCTCTGACCTCATGGACAATGATGACATAGAAAGGGAACGGAGGGCGCTGGCAGTGAGAGCGAACATGATAGCTCGCAGGTTTGCACGCTGTTCGATAGAGGTCAAGGTTACACTTTTCAGGTCTTATTGTACCTCATTCTACACGTGTAGCCTGTGGGCTGACTATACTCAAAAGTCTTACAGTGCCCTCCGAGTCCAATTTAATAATGCTTTCAGGGTGCTGATGGGGTTGCCGCGATTCTGTAGTGCATCGGGGATGTTTGCTGAATATCGCGTAGACTGCTTTTATGCTACGATGCGTAAAAGATGCGCATCCCTGGTGCATAGAGTACGTGGCAGCGCCAACACCATCCTTAGCATGATCGCTAGTCGGTTAAACTGTTCTTACGTCAATCACTGCAGCGCCATTTGTCATGGAATGGCGCTGCAGTGATTGAGCATGTCAAGATAATGTTTTTATTTTGTTTGTGTTGATAGTTTTTAAGCATTATTAACACTAATTGTTAATAACAAAATGGACACCACGGTCTGAATTAATAAAGTATATTATTATGTATTATTCTCTTTATTCTTTGTATAAACATATAAATTAAATTTTTAATATTTAAATACAAAAAATACAAAAACATTTAAAAATATAAAAAATAGCAGTCCACCGATGGCGGAAGCAGGGTCCAAGCTACCGGCGGTTAGGGTTGCAGAGACAGGAACCTCCTCACAATGCGAGCCGTATCGAGGAGTACTGCCTTCTGTATCAGGCCTTTGATCCAACCGTGTAACGAAAGCCTCGACAGATGGTCGTCAAGGCTTTTAGCCAGTAGGCCATTGGCCGTAACTACGATCGGCAGAATGCCGAGTCCACATTCCACATGTCGACAACCTCGTGTGCTAAGTCAAAATATTTAATCTGTTTTTCTTTCTCGGCTTTCACGAGGTTCTCGTCATGTGGGATGGTGACATCCACTATCATTGCGCGGCGCGCTAATCGGTCTATCACTACTATGTCAGGCTTATTGGCAACAATAGTCCTATCAGTAATGATAGACCGATCCCAGTACAATGTGACATGGTCATCTTCGAGAACTGGGTCGGGCACATACTTGTAGTACGGTACCTCAGATTCCACAAGCTTGTACCTCAAAGCAAGTTGCTGATGGATAATCCTGGCCACTTGGTTATGTCTGTGCAAGTATTCGCCGTTAGCCAGACGAGAACAACCAGAAATAATATGTCTGATGGACTCACCCGGACGGTGGCATGCCCGACACATGTCAACCGTCCCGTCCTTCATAATATGTTTCCGGTAGTTGTTCGTCAGAATAACTTCGTCCATAATCGCACAGATAAAACCTTCAGTTTCCCCAAAGAGGTCACCGAATCGTAGCCAGGATACGGACGCTATGAAATCCACATCGGGCCCATGAAGAACCCGATAGAAGCGCCCGTGAAGCTCCTTGCTTTGCCATACCTGCTTGCGGTCATCGGTAGTAAGCACTACAGGTTTGCGGCAGTTCTCTTTAGCCATGGACAACGGGGTGAGTCTCTTGTCCACTGCGACCACATCCCGATGCATACCCACTTCGGTTTCTAAAAAATAATCCCTGAGGTTGCACACCTCGCGGTTGTAGAGTGTCTTAGCATTTAAGAAGCCTTGAATGCTAAGACTTTATATATAAAGCCTATGTTAGTAAAACAAAAAAAATATATAATGTAAATTTATTTATTTAAAATTTTTGACGACCTATGTGGCGCAGCGGGCGAAGGTCCGCCTGCGACGCAGGAGGTTGCGGGTTCGATTCCCGCCTTGGGACAAATATTTGTACGATCTTCAAATATTTGTTCCGGGTGTTCTGGGTATTTGCTATGTATAATAAAAAATATCTATCTATGTAGTGTATTGTATTAAGTATATCAGTCATCTAGTACCCATAACACAAGCTCTGCTTAGCTTGGGGCTAGATGATGCTGTGTGGATTGTCCAGCAATATTATACATAGGAATTTTTTATAGATATTTTTTATTATACATAGGAAATACCCAGAACACCCGGAACAAATATTTGTAGATTGTACAAACATTTGTTCCAAGGCGGGAATCGAACCCGCAACCTCTTGCGTCGCAGGCGGACCTTCGCCCGCCGCGCCACATCGGTCGTCAAAAGAAGATCATTCGAAGTTAAGAAAAATTTATATTTTGTCTTGTAGTTTTTCCGGTTTTAGGGTTGAAAATAAAAAGGCTGCCAAATGTGAGGTTAATACTGTAGAGACTTGTAAACATAGTGTCCGTCAATACTGTTCTTGCCCTATCGTATATTATATCGTGACATAAACTTATTTAATTAACAAATGATGGACACCTGTTAAACATGTTAAAATGAATAGTTTTGGTTTGTCTGTTATTGTGACACTGTAGCACTTAAAAATGTTTATATTGCTGTGCCCTAGCAGGGTTCATGTATGAAACCGATATAATTAATTAATAAAGCAATTTTGTAAACTACATGAATGCAATAAATGATGATAATGATGATTATGATTATTGCTCATAACACTATTTGATGCGGTTCAGTTTGTTTTTTATTACATTCACTTGGAACCGTGGTTCTATTAAATAAATAATAATATTTTAAGAAAATGATTTCCTATGTAATTTTTAATCAGCCATGATAAAATTCAGGCTGGCGAAAGACTAAAACATTCCCTTATTATACTAGGTTCAAGTGACCTTGCATTGCATTGCATTCTGCCCTGTTCTATTGCGGGCCGAACTCAGGGCACGTGTTTATAAACATTCAGTACCAGGACATCAGGAATCAACTGGAGTTCCGCTAACGATGTGTGAGAAATATTCAGGGATGAAAGTGCCTGTGGGATGTGACGTCATCAACGTACGCAACAACGTACTACTTACACATTTTATACGAACCAATTAATTTAGGAAAAGGAGACAATTTGTATTGAATGACGTAATTTATTCCAGATGTGTGGAATAGTTTAGCATTGAAGTAACATTTACACTCACGTGTGAACTGTACTAACGAAATTGTGAAAATTAATTTTGTCATATTAAATAAACATCTTGCCAATAATAATCATAACAGTATAATGCGGATAAGATTGTTTTTTTTTCAATATTGCAATTAGGATTGGGATCTATGTATATTTTGTGACACACTGTTCAGTAAACAATACGATTCCAATAAAAAAACCATCGTAAATAATATCAGCAGCCATAATAAAAATTCAGGTACACGAAAGACATTGTCATTTCCATTCCCTTTGAATGCGAGGCCACACTGATGCCACGTTTTATAAATATTCAGTACTAGGTCATCAGTAACCAACTGGAGTTCCACTAACGATGTCTGAGGAACATTCAGGGAGGGATCGACCTGCGGGATGCGACGTCGTAAACGTACGCAATAAGGTTTACTTTAACATTTCAAACAATTTATAAATGAAGGAAAAGTGATTGTTTTGTATTTGTTGACCCAATTAATTTATTCCAGATGTGTGGAAGGAAGCATTTAGTTTTTTTTTAAATACACGTACAGTACGTTACATTAGCAATACTAGTTGTAATTAGTTAACTGGTTAAGTAATAAACAGGAGCTACGTCGTAACACTCGTAGCTCGTAGCAAACCGTCGTTGCGCCAAATCCGTTTTACATATTTTACCTTTTATTTAACATTTCTTGCAAATTAAACAATTGGAACATCAGTGTGTAACAACTATAGATGAAACAGTGAGCGTGGTTCAAAAACTCAACCAGTATACTACTATGTATAGCGATAGTTTGTGACGTCACATTATGACGTCAAACCGCGCGTTCCTTTCGGTTCTCGGTTCATTTCGTACTAGGGCGCCAGAACTGACAGGTAGTGGCAACAGTGGACTACGTTATTGTTTCCTACGATTTGCCTCATCCTGATGTAAAATTGCCGCTGAACGCCCGATCAAGGAACTAGATGGGAATACCTCTTGGCCCATTGAACATTTGATGTCAGTACTGCTTCGCGAGGTTACAAGAATTTGTCTCTTATCAGTGTTGTTATGGTGTTTATCCAAAGCTCAAACTTCAGCTTTTCAAATTAGGACCCCAGAAACAGGGGGGTAACAACTTCTTTTAAATAGTCCGTGGTTTAGACCCACCTTAGCTGAGCTTAGTGAGAGATAGATATGATAGATATAGATAGTGAGATAGTGGTATGCACAACGACTCAATCTCAAATCACTAAAGAAGTATTTTCTTTTAAAATCATAGATTTGTATTTCCATGTATGGACTAAGTACACAGTTGTACACAAAGTTTTGTAGGTAAGCTTTATGAAGTCTAACAAAATCCATGCTAAAATGTCTAAAATGTGTCTCAAGGTCGGTATGGGTTGGATTCTTGGATTTGGTGGATACTTGTGACACATTAACAATTGTTAACAATCCAGTTTTTCGACGCATAGCAAAACGTTTGGTCGATTGCCATTCAAACTGGCAATGCTGCCAGCCTTCTGGGCACTTTTCCCGTTGACAGTGATGCGGATAAATTTTTCGTTGCCCTGTGATAATTTATTTTAATTTAGTATTCACGTATAAATAATTTTATCACTGTTAAAGAAAAAAAGGTAATTCCTTTTTTTTTAAACAACACATTCTCATATTTTTGTAACTAAAACCATAATAATACGGGTTTTTATTTAGTTGTATGCCTCCCTTTTCATTTTATTTTATTCTGTTTTTGTATACATGAATGCAATTAGTTTTAGATTGTAATTATATTAAGTAATTCAGTTAATATTGTATGATAAAATTTACGATTATCTGTGAAAATCCTATAACAATTACTTAATTTTAGTTTAAGTGATTGATAGTGTTTTTTATTCATTAAAAAATGATACTTAGTTTCATTTATAAAGATAACTTTCAAAAGAAGGCAAACAAGACTCCAGTAGATACTTTATGACGTGTTCTTGTACAGGGTTGTTGAGTAGTACCGATGTTAGCCGCCAAGATTATATCATTCATACAGACTAAAAGGCATTCTAAAAATTGTTTCAATTTAAGTAAATATAACATAATACTTTCGTTGCACAGGCTTCGTTCAGGTACATACAATACATACATCGACGATATTTTAAGTTTTCCCTTTCTGAAGTTGCCTCTGTAAACTTCTGATACCCTAGTATTCAATGCCTCAAACCACGTGTCTAGGCTGGTGGGCGGAGTTTAAAAAGAGGGGTGGGGGTCGTTTTGTGTCAAGGGTTGTGCACCAGTCAGACTTGCGCAGTATGGATGGATATATTTATTAGATAGACGCGTACTCCAGTTGTCTTATGGTATCCTAGTACTGAACGTTGATAAACACGGCCTCAGCCGACCCTGTGCAAGATACAGACCGGAAATTCCTATTGTTTTGGTTAATATCGTAACTAAACCAATGCAATTTAGTTGAAACAAGGCAGGTGAAAACGAATGTGGTGTGATAAACGGTGATACATCTTATCGGTGGTTCCACGAGGCTTTGAAAACCATAATTTACATTATTATTCCGATGTGTGCTTTTATTACAAACTTCCTGGCCAACTTTAAAGAAAACCTTAGTAAATTCAGATTATTTATTATATAAGCAACATCACGCCTGTATTCCCCGCTGGGTTGGGCACAGAAGTACACAAAACCTCATTGTTGATACTATAATTACCCAGTGTTAAAATCCCCTGTAATAGGGGCAAGCCTGTTGCCATCCACCGGGCACAGACTCCAGACTCCAGGCAACTAAGGAGAAAATTCCTGTTGGAAAACTCAATAGCACTTTGCCCGACCTGGGAATCGAAACCCAGTATTGATCTGTATTTATTAGCGAACACCCTAATAAGTGTGCCGCGCCGACCTAGCAAAAAAACAACTCGGCCCTGCAATGGCCGGACTGTAGCCACGTGTTTTAAAAAAAAAGTACAAGGACATCAGGAATCAACAGGAGTTGCGCGAATAATACGGAATACTCAACGTTGGGGCGGGTGGGTATGGCTATTAGCACGGTGACATCATTATTTACACTATAAAAACAAATTCAAACATTTGAATATATCAAAATTTAAGTTAATGTAATAGTTTTTTTTATTTATTTTAATAACCAGGCACTCATTAATTAAAAGGTTTTTTAATTATTTGAGCAGCAGCCACTTTACATTTACTTTCTTTATAATTTTGAAAACGTAACTAACAAATAAGTTTGAAAGCTGTACTACATCACCAAAAAAATAGTCAAAAGAAACTTTGCTTGCACAGCAGCGCCGCAGCGGCGCAAGTCGCAGTCCACACTGCAAAGTAGGGCGGGGGTTGAGTTGAGACGTGACCACTTTAGTATGTGATGTCAAACTGCGCGTTCCTGAATGCCCTAGTACCGACTTCTCTGTTCATTTAGTACCAGGGTGCGAGAAAATACGAAGACGTGTTAAAACAATAAGCTCGCCCTCTACTGCATGGGACTTAAACATATTTGGCGAAATGTGGGTGTACTATAGGTACGCCTCTGCATTGCTCTTTGGGGATTATAGTGATGTTATGGTATGCTTAAGCAATGATAACATTTTAGAAGACCAAGGGAAACTGTCACCAATTAAATACTTACCCGAACAGGGTTGATGCCCCGCGTCGGGTTGATACTTAGTTATATTTCAATATTTACACAAAGATAATTTTGCATTTGTTCTTTATAGCGCTTCGCACCAAAATGGCAAGAACGGAACTATATTTGAGCATCTGCCTGTCTCCTAGTCAGTGCAGGTGTGGTTTTTTTGTTTGTGTCAAGGTTGTCTGTCAGTTGCACGGGTTGCACCTGGCCATTCACACTCACCCTCTAAGTTTTGTCTGTTCAACCTACCCCTGTCCATTCATGGTGTCCTAGTACTTAATGTTTTAAAACATGTGGCTTGGCAGCCTTCCCTGTTCATTCACACTTCCTTTCTACACAATAGTTTTTTGTAGCTGGGGCAGTGCCTGCAATACAAAATTAATTCGATAATTAATTCAATCAATAACAGTTTTTTAAATAAATAATTATCTTTATTCATTGCATTTACATATTTTCTTAGTTTTCATTATAGAATAGAATAGAATAGAATAATTTATTTCAGATAATTTAAATCCATATCTTGTTAGTATATTAGCAACAATATTAGCTTACAATTATGTTAGTATTGTTAGTACTTATCTTTATGTAGACTACTTACTACCTATACAAAACCATTCACTACCCTTACCCAGTGTTTTTGAATGGGGCAGTCAAAGCGAGCAGCAATGACTTTCAGAATACCATTCTTAGCACCTCGCAGACGCTGCAGTAAAGAAGCCGATTTTTTGCGAATTATGGCCTTGAAGCCGTCCGTGTGGGCTTCTGCAAACATCCCGGAGGCACTGCAGCGCCACGGTAGCCTTGACAACACTCTGAAAGCATTGTTATATTGAACCCGCAGGGTGTCATAGGATCGTCGCGTATAGCTCACCCACAGGCCACTCGAGTAAAAAGATTGACAATACGCTTTAAAGAGCGTTATTTTTACTTTATTATAACCAGATAATTAATTATATTTACAATTTAGCAACAAAACTACGTAAATGAAAAGAAAAAAAAATCAATCAGTGTTATTGATTGATTCCTGTTTTACATAAACAGTTTTATGTGTCGGAATCGTTTGTTGCAAAGCTAACAAGTATTCAAACGTATTTAAATGAATTGTGTTTTCCATTTATTTCATAAAATGTAATAGTTCAGAAATCTAAATACTCGTAAAAGTAATCTCTTAACCAATTAGAGACCAGACTGCAAGACGTTGTTGCCTTGGAAGATGGGTGCTAAATATTTTTTAATCTTTAGTTTTACAAATTGTTTTCATCCAAACGTAGCAAAACAGGGTTGGAATCCTACAAAACCTCAAATTACGTACTTTTCGAGTTTTTCTGACACATACATACGGAAGCTGAATTTTCATGTAGAGATGACTTAGTCAGATGATGAATTGTATTTAGTAATATGTGCTGCACCCTAATCTTAATAATAATTCGTGCGACTTTGAATGAATGAATAGAGGGCGCGGCAGTTAAGAAGTGGTTACGACATACATACCTACATACGTGGGCCGCATTGTAAGGCCACGTGTTTCACAACACAGGGTACCAGTGTATCAAAAACCAACTGGAGCTGTTAGTGTTTAGGGAAGTACAAACACTAAGTTGCGAGTAGTATTATATGTATATAGTTTTCGTAGTACTGTATAAGTAACTTCGTTGTAGTTATCACACAGATTACACAGTTACAGAAGAAGTGTAAGAAAACAATTTTATGATTTTAGAGTGAAAAACGAGCATTATTCGATCGTGGAGAAATGATTATTTATTTTATCGCCTTCCGTCCACGCTGGTTAAGTTTTCTCAATTAAGTACTTTACTTAGTTGATAAAAATAATTCACTGTTTAATAAACCACTGGGTCTAAATTAATTATTGAAAAAAAAAGTACGGGGGATGGAAGTTATTTTTGCCGGGGTGAACGGCTTTTCATTTAAACACTAACATAAAATACCTAACTCACAAAAATTCCTATATGCGTAGGACGTTAAATTTTTGTAATATGTTCAAATTATAACGTGTTTGTCTTATTTCTTTTAAATTATTCTAGAGCTGTAGAAAAACCTCACCAACCGTACAATGTTGCCACGTGTTTTGAAATATTGAATGCCAGGATACCACGAGTCAACAGGAGTACGGTTCAAAACTTTCGTGCCAGCCAATGTTTTGAATTCAACTACCCCTTCATCGCTACTCTGCACACGTGCCTCGCCACGTGCTTTAAAGCATTGAATACTAGGACATCAGAAGTTCCCAACAGCTTTTAAGAGGCTGAAGGATGTATGTTTCACCATAGCTTCTTACGGGTTCTCGGGAGCTCGGACTTATCGACGATGACAAACATTGGATGCATACCTTTTCAGAAGTTACTTTCAGATTCAGGTCCTAAACTTGAGAATTGTACATTGGCACAGCTCTGGAGGAGTAGCAGGTACTCGTTTTTTAAAAGCATGCTTAGTATGGAGCTCTGTACAAACGATTACTTTAATGTAAGGTTAATCTATGAGAATACCGTATTATTTATATATTTGTGTACCTTTAGAACATTATTTCAACGTTTAATAATTACTGATACGAAATACAATTTATATCGATATTATCGTTGTGCCAATTTTGAATTATATTCTGGTATCACTATTTTTCGAATGTCATGTTGAACGGTTATGATTTGGACATTATATTTTCACAACCAGAACAGAGTGGTCGTTTTATTCACTAAATCCGCCAATACCTCGGTAATCCTTGATAATTAGTAAGAAATAAGAACAGATTCATCATCTCAGAAGTGGGATTTATCAAGATCGCCCACTATTTTAATAAAATAACTGAAATCTTCGACGACAAAGAAAATTATATCTACCTACGTTATTCTGTGGAAACAAATATCTACAAAATGGTTACAACTAGCGACGAGGAAAATGAAAATAGGGGTCGCAGCCGTGTACGATCTTCACATCGAAGGCATAATAAACAGAAACGGAAACGTGACCAGAGCAGGAGCAACTCAAGCAGGCGCAGGCAACGATCATCCTCAATTACAGTGGAGTCTCGGAGAGGGTGCCGTCGTTCTCATGTGAAGCGCAAGCATCGTCGTGAACACCAGCGCGAGCGCGGGTCGAGCGGTGGTGCGGAGAGACGTGACACTGGAAAAGGCAGCAGGCAGCGTGACGGAGCGAGGCCGGCATCCAGCGACGATCGTCGTACACCGCCGGGGCGCGTGAGTACATCTGGCGTTTTTAACAGTGACACACATGCCCTTTTGTCATCTTTGGTGGAGGCTATTTCTAATAACCGACCCCAAGGTAATAAATTTCCTATGCTGGGAAATGTAATACCCGAGTTTGACCCCATGGTTAAGGGACAAACTATTCAAATGTGGATAAATAAAGTTAACGAGTGCGCGAGACTTTATGGTTGGGCTGATGATCAGATAATTCATTACGCGTTACCTAAGTTGTCGGGCGTTGCAAAAACATGGTATCAAGCTCTCCCAACCATGACGTTCTCGTGGCACGAGTGGAAAATTAAATTACAGGAATCATTTCCGAGTAGTGACGACTATACCGAACTACTCACCGAAATGCTGTCCAAGCGTGTAAAATATAACGACTCCCTGGAACATTATTATTATGAAAAAGTTAACTTGCTTAATCGTTGTGAAATACTGGGTAAACGTGCTGTTGATTGTTTGCTTTATTGTGTAGATGATCGGTCCTTAAGATTAGGTGCCAAGGCAGCGAATTGTCAGGAACCCGAGCAAGTTTTAAAGTATTTTCAATCAATTAAGCAACAGGCTCGTGAACCTGACAAATCGCGAGTAAATTATGACAAACGTAACAGTTCGGTGCCATTGTTTACCAATAGTTCAAAGCAAACTTCGATTACAAATGAAATAAAGGGGTCAAAAACTCGAAATAACGGCTCTATTGTGTGCTTCAACTGCAACGAAACCGGACACCTTAGTTTCAATTGTAAAAAAACAGATTTTGAAATGTAACATTTGTAGTAGGTTAGGGCATACTACCGTTAATTGCCCTAGATTACCAAGTGAGTCCGGTAGTAGTAAGAACGAAAATTCAAAAGATAAGAATATTATGCGTGTTGAAACCCATGATTCCAGTGATTCAAAATATTTATTAAATTTAAAACTTAACGGAGAGGCCATTCAGGGCTATGTTGATTTAGGTAGTCAGTGCACTCTGATACGCTGTAGTGAAGCTATAAAAAGAGGTATCAGTTGGACAGATAGTCATTTGCCTACAATGAGAGGTATCGGAAATAAAACGGTAGTACCGCTAGGTGTCACTGAGGTTAAAATTGAAATACAAAATATTGAAGAAGAACTTGCCGCATATATTGTCGATGATAGCGTTATTAAATATCCAGTGTTGATAGGTCATAGTTTCACTGAAAAACCGGGAATAATTATTATGAAGACTTCCGATTCCTTAGTTTTTGTTCGTGAAAATTCTACTAAAGTTCAGTTGAGAACTTGCGACGACGTAAATATACCTCCAAAAGAAATGTTTCCATTGTCAGTTACGACGAGTAACAACTACTCAGGCGTGGTAAGTGTAAACGGTTCCTTACGTGGCTGCCCACAAAAATTGTTTTATCTCATGCCAGGCGAATATGAAGTAGAAAAATGGCAGAGGTGTAGTGTTGGTACAAAATTTCAGTAGTCACTCGATATCATTGAGACGGAATTCACTTATTACGCGAGCTATTACTACCAAAGATTTAATGGATGTAAATTTGTTAGACTTCAACAATATTGATACAGTTGATGCTCTAAATTTTGGCCCGCAATAGGGTATTTTACACTATGTAAGGAAAAATATAAAAATGTTTGTTCATAATAGATTTCGAAAAAAGTAAACAAGAAACGTCGATATTTATTCTTAAAATTGCAATTTTAATTTTATAATTCCATTTTAAAAATCGTCTTTTCTAATCTGTTTTTCAAATGTCTAAAACGCCATTCGCCATGTTGGATCCCGCCGTGACGTCATTCCGATAGTAAACAATCTACTGAAAATAAGTTGTGCGCTGTTATTTTGATAAATTTACGAGTTATTAATACGTTTGTAGACTTCTAGCCTTTATTTCACTATGGAAGACGGTTTTGTGAAAGCAGAAAGTACAAATCTGCCAATGGTTAATACTTTAATGGTGGCGAAATTTTTTGCCTCCAATCCCGATTTCTGTTCTGCGGAGTTGAGAAATGTTAAAACACACACACTTTTTACACTTGTATTTTTGCATTCAGGCACAAGACACCAATGATAACTCATTATTTTCACGAATCTTAATACTTGGTCTTTCGCAGTCGTATTGTTTACTAACCGAGTGACGTCACGAGATGAAAAAGCATGGCGGCTAGCGTTTCCGCGCGAAAATTCAAAATCATAAATAAAAAACAGATTTTAAGGCGCTTTTCGGTTTTAAAAAAAATTAACAAAATTTCTACTAGTTCATTACGATCTCAGGATTAATTTAAAACAGTTTTTGAAAAATGGTGTAATACCCTATTAAGCATTAGTGATCTTGATAGATTAAAGGCATTACTCAAGAAATTTGAATCTTGTTTTTCGGATAATTTGAAAGAGTTAGGATTAACTAACGTGGTTCAAATGAAAATAGAGCTGAATGCCGCACAACCCGTGGTCTACCGACCATATAGGCTCTCATTTCCGGAGCGAGCTCAGGTTCGATCCATGGTTAATGAGATGATTGAGGCAGGCATAGTATGTGAGTCGAGTTCGTCGTACGCTAGCCCGGTACTACTGGTCAAAAAGAAGACCGGCGACAGTAGGTTATGTGTCAATTATAGAGCTCTGAATAATAAAACTAAGAAACAGCATTATCCTTTGCCTATAATAGACGATCAACTCGATAGATTGGCTTGTAACACAGTATTTGTTAGCCTCGATCTTGCATCAGGCTATTACCAAATACCCGTAGAGGTTAACTCACAGGATAGGACTGCATTTGTTACACCAGATGGGCAGTATCAATTTAAGAGAATGCCGTTTGGTCTTGCAAACGCACCATTAGTTTTTCAAAGGGCAATGAACAAAATATTAGCCAAGGTTGATTATACTATTGTCTACATGGATGATGTGTTGATTCCGGCAAAATCTGTTGATGAAGGACTTATCCGTTTAGAGGAGGTACTTTTACTCCTGCAGGAGGCTGGACTCACATTGAAATTAAAAAAATGCAACTTTTTTTGTACTGAGCTAGACTTTTTAGGTTTTCACGTAAGCGGTGAGGGTATTCGCCCCGGTACACGTAAGTCAGTAGCCATACGAGAATTTCCTACACCGCAGAACGTACACGATGTAAGAAGATTTCTCGGTTTAGCTAGCTTTTTCCGTAGATTTGTGAAGGGTTTCGCCCTGATAGCTCAACCATTAACAGACTTATTGCGCGCAAAATTTGAGTGAAAATGGTCTAATGAGGCAGAAAGTGCTTTTAGGGAACTAAAAGAAAAATTAATTGACCGCCCTATTTTAGCTTTATACGACCCCAAATTAGATACGGAACTGCATACAGACGCCGTTAAAGTTGGTATTGCGGGAATTCTCATGCAAAGAGGTACAGATGGTTTGGTTAGACCGGTAGCGTACTATAGTCGCAAGACCACGGTGGATGAGCAAAAGTTTCACTCGTTCCAGTTGGAGACTCTTGCGGTCGTTGCATCATTAAAGCGTTTTCGAGTATATTTGTTAGGGCTAAAATTTAAAATAGTCACGGATTGTAATGCGCTACGTACAACCCTAACGAAGAGAGATCTTATCCCCAGAATCTCCCGATGGTGGGTTCAATTTCAAGAGTACGACTGCGAGATTGAGTATAGGCCAGGAACGCGTATGGCTCATGTCGACGCTCTCAGTCGTGGCCCAGTCGAGGAGCCTTCTGTAGAGGATAGAGAACATGTGCTCGATGTTCTACATGTAGATATTCGTGATTGGATTGCCACGGTACAAAGTGACGATAGTGAAATTAAGCGCGTAAGAGCTATTTTAGAAGATGATGACACTAAATTTGTAGCAGACGTACGTAAAAATTTTCAATTGAAGGGAAATCATGTATATAAAATATTGGATGAGGGATTAAGGTGGGTAGTTCCAAGGGCTTGTAGGTGGCAAGTGCTGCGTATGAACCATGACGATATAGGACATTTTGGTTTTGAGAAAACTCTGAATAGATTAAAAGGGGCGTTTTGGTTCCCCAAAATGCGTAAATTTACCAAAAAGTACGTTGGTTCCTGTCTGAAATGCGCACACCATAAAGCCCCTGGAGGCCCTAGAGAAGGAATGCTCCATCCCATACCAAAGATAGAGAAACCGTTTCACACGCTACACGCTGACCACTTAGGCCCGTTCATTCGCTCGAAACGTGGTAACATATATAGTAGTAATCATAGACGCATTCACTAAATTCATAAATATCCGTGCCGTTAAGGATACCAAATCGACCACAGCAATTAAAGTATTTAAGGAACACTTTAGTTATTTCGGCGTACCTTCGCGTCTTATTACAGATCGTGGTTCATGTTTCACGAGTGCAAAGTTTAAAGATTTTATAGACCAGCTAAAAATTAAGCATGTCCTAAATGCAGTAGCTACCCCACGAGCGAACGGACAGGTCGAGCGGTTTAATCGCACCATACTTGATGCCTTAAGTACTACTTGTCATGGTGAAAAAGACAATTTATGGGACGAACACATCGGAGAGATACAGTTAGGTATTAACACCACTGTTAATAAAACAACAGGGAAAAGCCCTTCAGAGTTATTGTTTGGGTGTAAATTAATAAATGCCTCCGAAAATGTTTTGACTGATGTTATTGCGGAAACATCCGATCGTCTTAACGATAATGATTTAATGCAAGTAAGGTCGACTGCTAGCGAACGAATTGAAAAACAACAACAGTATAGTAAATCACAATTTGACAAGCATAGGAAACGCTATCTAATTAGAATTGAGAGGACCGTGATTGATAAAGACCACATAGGTAAATCAAAAAAACTTATCCCCAAGTTTCAAGGCCCTTACCGAATCCTCAAATTGCTACCAAACGATAGATTTCTAGTCGAAGACACCCCTCTAACACAAAAAGGTAACAAAAGGTACGAAAACATAGTTGCTTTGGACAAAATACACCCTTGGACAAGTTTTGGCGGAGACGTTAGTGATGATAGCACTGAAGGTGAGATGGATGCCTGTCTGGGCGCCGTAGAGGGGTGATTCTCCCTCACTGGAGGGTGAACCGCCGCTCTATTTCGATTGGCATACAACTCATGGTCTATTATATGTGTTCAGATGATTCGATTAAGTGATTGTTACGATTGGCTCACTACCGATATTTTTTATGTGTTAAAAATGATAATTAAATTGGTTTGAGCAATCAGTGCAGATAGCGAATGACACCAAGACGTTGGTGTTGCACAGATGATTGCAGGATAATGACTAACCCTTTTCTTAATGACGCGAGCACAGTTGTCTTCAGCGGTCAGTGCAGGAAACGAATGGCATAATTTTAAGGATGTCGCACAGATGACCGGGAGATTAATTGGGCAGGATTTACAGTATGAGACGATATGATATGATATGATATGAACTGAGCACAGTCGCCCTCAGAGGTCAATGTAGACAGTGGATGGCTAGACCGACGAGAGCGACTGGGCAGGACTAGACATAAGATTAGATATTGTAAGATATTCGTTGAAAATTACAATATGATTGTAACAAAACATTGATATGAATAATATAAATAGACAATTTTTTTTTTGTTGATGTGTTGATAAGAAATAGACAATGTTTTTTTTTATTTTTGTATATTTTTTGGTTTGATAATGATTTAGATAATATTATTTTCATATTTTCTTGTGTTTTTATGAATTATAACCGATATAAGTGAGAGGACTCACTTTATGGAGGATGGCCGAACTGTAAGGTTAATCTAAGAGAATACCGTATTATTTATATATTTGTGTACCTTTAGAACATTATTTCAACGTTTAATAATTACTGATACAAAATACAATTTATATCGATATTATCATTGTGCCAATTTTGAATTATATTCTGGTATCACTATTTTTCGAATGTCATGTTGAACGGTTATGATTTGGACATTATATTTTCACAACCAGAACAGAGTGGTCGTTTTATTCACTAAATCCGCCAATACCTCAGTAATCCTTGATAATTAATTAGTAAGAAATAAGAACAGATTCATCAATACTACATACGTCGGCCGTATTGTAAGGCCACGTGTTTCACAATACAGGATACCAGGGTATCAAGAACCAACTGGAGTTGTTAGTTTAGGGGAGTACAACCACTATGTCACGAGTAGTACTATGTATAGTTTTTGTAGTACTGTATAAGTAACTTCGTTGTAGTTATCACAGAGATTACACAGTTACAGAAGAAGTGTAAGAAAACAATTTTATGATTTTAGAGTGAAAGACGAGCATTTTTCGATCGTGGAGAAATGATTATTTATTTTATCGCCTTCCGTCTACGCTGGTTAAGTTTTTTCAATTAAGTACTTTACTTAGTTAATAAAAGAAGGTCCGCCTGCGACGCAGGAGGTTGCTGGTTCGATTCCCGCCCTGGTTCAAATGTTTGTACGATCTAAAAAGATTTGTTCCGGGTGTTTTGGGTATTTGCTATGTAAAATAAAAAATATCTATCTATGTAATGTCATTGTATTAAGTATATCAGTCATCTAGCACCCATAATACAAGCTCTGCTTAGCTTGGGGCTAGATGATGTTGTGTGGATTGTCCAGCATTATTTATTTATTTATTATATGCGGAGGACGTTAAATTTTGTAATATGTTTGTTCAAAGTGTTTGTCTTATTTCTTTTAATTTATTCTAGAGCTGTAGAAAAACCTCACCAACCGTACAATGTTGCCACGTGTTTTGAAATATTGAATGCCAGGATACCACGAGTCAACAGGAGTACGGTTCAAAACTTTCGTGCCAGCCAATGTTTTGAATTCAACTACCCTTTCATCGCTACTCTGCACACCTGCCTCGCCACGTGCTTTAAAGCATTGAATTCTAGGACATCAGAAGTTCCCAACAGCTTTTAAGAGGCTGAAGGATGTATGTTTCACCATAGCTTCTTACGGGTTCAGATAAGCATAACCATTGAGCCTTTCGACTATCTAATTGACAGTTCATGCCAACCTATGAAGCATCGTGTAAAGAGCTCGGGCTTATCGACGATGACAAAGATTGGATGCATACCTTATCAGAAGTTACTTTCAGATTCAGGTCCTAAACTTGAGAATTGGACATCGGCACAGCTCTGGAGGAGTTGCAGGAACTCGTTTTTTATAAGCATGCTTAGTATGGAGCTCTGTACAAACGATTACTCTAAGGAGTAGGGACAAATATGAGAGACCTTACTTGGACGAACGTGAGATCCCCACATTAGCTTAGAGAGAATATTACAAAAGGAATTAGAAAATACAGGTTTCCCGACTTTCCCTTCAGCATAACTATGAAGTTGCCAGCTACAAAGTACAAACAGGTGAATCGGCGTCAGTATTATACTCCCATCAGTTATTCAATTGTTTTTTTTTGTTATGATATGAAAAGTTATTTTGTTCCTTAAACTAGGTTGCCTTGTCAAAAGTGTGTCATGTCCATGACTGCAAAGATCTTAAATTTCAAGTTTTAACCGCATTCCAATGATTGTACCTACATTCTCACATAATTATATTATCTTTGCCATCGTCAAACAACAGATGAAGGATATATTTCCATCACCCTATAACGCGTACTATCCCCGTATCTTCGTTAAAAGGGGCGGCTGGCTCCCTGAGGCCACGTGTTTATCAACATTGAGTACCAGGATAGCAAAAGTCAACTGGAGTAAGCGTGAGCTGCGCGAGTCCAAACTGCCAGACAGGTGCAACAGACGACCTTGACACAAAAAAAAACCCCACCCCTCGCTTAAACGCCGCCGCGCCGCCGCACGACTGTCTCGCCACGTGGTTGACAGCATTGAGTACTAGGATAATAGGATGCCGAAAGAAACTTCAAAATCTGCAACAATAAATATGATCGTTGCTGTCTGAACGAAATCTGTGAAAATATTCTGCAAAAACCTGCTTAGGGTACTTGTTATTTCTAACCAATCTTACAACTTGAGTCTTATAATTTTAAGACAACCCGTGAGTTGATCTGGATGTTTACAACCTAGGCGGCTGTCATCGGTACTTCTCAAAAAGGTTTAATTTTTATGATTTAATTTCTTTAAAATGATACAATTATTAACGTATGAAGAAATAAAATAAATAATCATAGGGCATCGAAAAATTCATACGCATCGCTGTCAAAAGGAAAGGTGCCCAAATGGCTGGCAGCATTGCCACGTTGAATAGCAATGTTGATTCTTTGGCCAAAAAAAGGCCAGCCCTCTGGTCACGTGAAGAGTCGACCAAACGCTTCGCGCTAAAAAGTAATAAAAATAAATAAGCGCAGGCATGGTGGTGATATGGCGCGAGAGCGGCCTTAAATCCTAGAGCGAACTACGGTCACGAGTTATCGATGAGAAATAATAGGGCACCACAGTACTGTAGGAGCAGCTACCTTACGTATGCTGCTATTTTTGTTTTTGGTAAATGTTCATGCCACGTGTTTTCTGGTTCCAGATACTAGGCTATCAAACGTCACAAATGGTGCACTAACATAGAGGATCAGCAACGTAGCTCGTGTTTCTTTCTGTACAAGTTACCTCCATGGTATGTTTTGGTTTATTAGGCTTCATTTTTATAAAAGCTTATGCCCGCGACTTCGTACGCGCGTAATCATTTCGGCTTTTAAAAGAGGTCTCCGACTTGATAGGCACAAATAATTGTGATGCTAGTTTTATTTGCTAGATTGTGTGATGATTTAAATATAGTTTGTCAGATAATTCAGATTTCATAGACTAAAGAATAAAGTAAATTTGTAACAGTAGAATAAATTTTAGAATTGTATCATTAGTTCCAGAGATTACACCTAGATCCAAGCTTATAAAAAAAAACTTACCTCTTTGTAAAATTATTTGTAAGTAAGTCATATAAAATGTGTAAGTAGTACGTTCTTGCGTAAGTTTATGAGGTCACACCCCACAGGTACATTCATCCCTGAATATTCCTCGCACATCGTTAGCGGAACTCCAGTTGATTCCTGATGTCCTGGTACTGAATGTTTATAAACACGTGGCCTGAGTTCGGCCCGCTATTAAACCGGGCAAAATTTAAATGTAATGCAAGTGTTTCACTTGAACCTAGTATTATTAGGGAATGTTATTGTCTTTCGCCAACCTGAATTTTATCATGGCTGTTATGTTATGTAAATAGTGTTATGAGTATTGATTGGCACTATGGTTATAAGTCCCTACATTATAAACCTCACATTTGGCAGCCTTTTATATTTTCAACCCTGAAACGGGAAAAGCTACAAGACGAAATAATATTACAGTAGAGGATTCCTGCACTACTACAAACTTCAACTAAGCAACGCTATCTGAGGCATATATAATTACTACTTGTAGGTATGGTCTGAGTATATCTGTATAATCGTATCCTTTATTACCGCAGCTTACATATAAGCAATTCTCACTAACCGCATCGACGGCGTCGCAGGTTACTTAACATGTTTTGATTAAAAGATGTCCTTTCCCAGTCCTCTAAGAATTGTTTAAAAAGTTAATAGCAAAATTATGTGATTCAGCTTATTAACTCTCAATCACATAATTTTGTAGCGATTTTTCTTGCAGTCTGGTCCCATTGCCAAATAAAGCATATTTAGGTTTTGTCATATAATTATCTTTAATTTTTAGGATAAGTGTATCATAAACTGCACCCTTTTAACCTAATCGTTTTAATTTACTGAATGTATAAGGGGCGCGGCGGCGTCACACACGCATGACTATATGGTGGTGTGTGTATGCAACATTGTGAGGCAACGTGTTTCGTAAACGGTACCAGGGCATCAAAAATCAACTGGAGTTGTAAGAATTAAGGGCACTAGTACTATCACTACGTCGCGAGTCGTGTTCGTGTATAGTGTAATACCATAGGTTTTTCGACACAAGATCTTGTTGTTACAATCATTTAAAGCTTATTTTGCAAATAATATACGTAGTCATCGTGTTCAGAAAGAACAGGTAAAGTGAGAAAAAAGATTAATGATTTGTTTTTTTATTTACGTGCAGCAACTTTATTTTTAAATTAAATTAGTTCCACAAATTTAGGTAATAGGTCCACAATTCATATTTGTTATTTTTGAGTACAGGTACCAACCAACAGCGACCACTATTTAACTCCTAAAACGAGCAAAGCATTGTTTAAACGAGTTTCTTGTTGTTGCTGCTTAACGCCCAATAAATGAAAACAATGAAATAAAAAAAAGTAAGCATACAAAATAATTTTGAAAGAAAGATACGCGAGATAGACGTCTCTATTACTTCACCCGATTTGCCAAAAGGAAAAGAAGACCTTCATTTGTTTTCAAACTTTGTGATAAACTTATGTCTGCTCTTGCCGCCTCTGAAGTCCTAGTACCGAACGCTATCTGAAAACGTGACGCAACCAACAATTTCCCACGGTCGAGCAGCATGTTGTAGTATCACCATTTTTAAGCATAATCGCCTCCCATAGCTGGTATGCATTTTAGCAATTTCATTTATTTTAATTAAAAGTAAGATTTGACTACACGAAACAAAATTGAAAAAAATATTATGTAAATTTAAATTTTAAATTGCATGCTATTTGATCAATAAAATTGTCAACTAAAATTAATTATTTTATATTTTAAATTGATATTTTTGTGTTTATCGTGCAAAATTTGTGAATTTCTAGAAAAGTAGTAACAATCTCACCTGCGCAAGTGAAGTCAAAACGAAAGTTAAGAATAAAGTATGGCAGTGCTCGTCGTCCCTCATATCCTAGTATCGTAACGTTTCACAAAAC
Organism: Phlogophora meticulosa; assembly: GCA_905147745.2. Lineage (NCBI taxonomy): Eukaryota > Metazoa > Arthropoda > Insecta > Lepidoptera > Noctuidae > Phlogophora > Phlogophora meticulosa. The sequence goes on from LR990519.1 coordinate 18,334,285, forward strand.
GTGACGCCGCACCAACCAAGCTTCACCAATCACATCAAAAATCCGCTCTGCTTCAGATAAGAAAGACAATTTACTTACTAAAAATAATAAATAGAAATAGTAGTTCTAAACGCATGATAAAATTGATGATGATGACTTGCAAATAACATGATGACTTTACTTATGCGGAAACTTTCTTTTTGAAGTGAAACTTCTTTATCGGGGTTGGAAAAAAAAATTGTGTAACATTTTTTCGTTACGCGTCACATTTTTCAGTTACGCGCCATCTTTTTCTTATCCCTACCACGCGTGATTCGAAGTATACTTTCTCCAGCGGAGTAGGGATTGGTAAATGTCTCCAATGTATTTTTCGGCCCGTTTTGAGTAGTTACATTTTTGAAATCCAGGTTGCGATTGCATCGACTTTCATAAGAGCTCATGACCCGAACATATAGTAAATTATTTTTTTGAAAAATAACGTCATAATGAAGTTTCACTTCTTACGAGTGTACGCTAGTACACGCACACATTTTTCAATTAATGGTCTATGTCTATATAATACCAACCCCATTACAGTTTTAATTTAATGCCTTTCTTTACACTAATAATAACCATTAATTACAAGACGTGTCATCGCAGGAGCTTCAAAATGAAAACTAATTAATCTAAATTCGGAAGTGTATGAATGAATGAACTACCATGATGTGTGGGGTACACACGTCGTCGGTCGAGAAAGGACTGCGATCGCGGGACCGTGGGACGGTTGCGTCACGTTTTCAGAAAGCGTATTGTACCAGGGTATAAGAAGTTATTGAGAGTTAACAAGTTCATCCAGAGATGCTGAAATAGACATACCTAGATGTCGAATGATAATTTGCGAACGGTTGTTTAGCTGTTTCTGTTTGTTGTGTTCGCAATTGTCAGGACAAGGTTTGTTTTTGTGTAAGAAACTTTTGGAAAATCCACAATCATATCCAAAGGACATGCATACACAGTCTGCTTGTACAGAAATTTCTTACTAGTTCGTAGCATTTAAATATTCATTAATTAATTATAACGTGTTTTTTATTCTCCTAGTACTTTCGTGAATTAATTAAAATAATTAAGAGCTTGCTTGCTTTCCCATGTTCTTTGTCAAGGTGAAAATAAGATTATAACGTTCCGTTTTACGGAAAGGACATTAAACCTTCTTATAAAGATAATTGAGTTAGCAGAAATAAACAGTAAGTAGGTCGTCACTATTATATTTTTAATAATATTATCAAGACCTACTATTTGTTTCAGCTTACGCAGGTAGTTTTCAATTTACTTACCACCTGAACAACTCTTATTCATATCTGCCGCTCTAGTATGATATGACTGAGAAGTCAATACTAAGGCACTCAGGAAACCATGGTTTGTCGTCTTACAGTGACGTCACTGACGATGAAACCTGCCCCTCCCTCTCGCTCCTTGTGCAGTCTAGACGTAGTAAATATCAAAATATGTTTTGTATCATAAGATCAGTTTAACACCGGTTTTCATTAGTAATCATAGTTTGTATTATGGATACTTAATCAACTTTCAGCCAGCAGCTTAATATCCAGGAAGGTCTTGATAATCTTAATGTCTTTGCATCTCACTTTGGTTCTTCCAACTTTAGGGGCACGTGACCTCCATTTTCAAAGTTGTATTGTAATTTCACCAAACTTTTTTACAATACGTCTTTGTAAAAAATAGGGTGTTAACGTTCTTCATCCTCCATAGAATAGTGAGGACTGCCGACAACTGCCTCGTTGGTGTAGTGGTCCCAAGCGCGATTGCTGAGCGTGAGGTCCTGGGTTTCTATTCCCAGGTCGGGCAGAGTGCTGTTGAGTTTTCCAACAGGAATTTTCTCATTAGTAGCCCGGAGTCTTTGTGCCCGGTGGATGGCAATAGGTTTGCCCCTATTACAGGGGATTAAAACACTGTGGGTGTTATTTTACAGTATTGTATTGTATTGTATTGTTTGACGAGCCGATATTAGTAACTCCACGACTGCGCGTATTTTGCGTAATATTTCATAGTAACACCCACATTTCGGAATGAGTATAGTGTACTTTTGTGTACCTCTGCCCAACCCTTTGGGGAATACAGGCGTGATGTTGCTTATTTAATTAATGAGCTGAATTTTCTAAGGTTTTCTTTCATTTTGGCCAGAGAGTTTGTAGTAAAAGCGTATACATAGGTACACATTGGAATCTATATATCTATATATATATTATATTATATTATATTATATTATATATTAGGTCTTTACCTATGAAATTGCCGTTCTGCAGTACTGGCCATTTCAAATCAAAATATTTTTTGTTTGGCTAAGAATTCTAATTTCAAATTAATTTTATTTTAAAAACATGGATTTTTTTTTCCAAAAGTAGTCATTTGTTTATTGATTAGTGTTACATTTTCATCGCATTTAAATCTTTTTCGTCATCATGGATACGTTAAAAATTCGAGTAATTATGGAATATGAGTACCGTCGTGGCAGCAACGCGGCACAAGCGGCACGCAACATCAACGACGTTTACGGAGCTAACACTACAAACCAACGCACTACCTGTTATTGGTTTGCTCGCTTCCGTCTGGAAATTTCGACCTGAACAATGAACCTCGCGGTCGTCCGAAGACTTTGGTCGACAATGACGAATTAAAGGCGATTGTGGAAGCTGATGATACACAATCTACGGCTGAATTAGCAGCAGCTTTCGACGTTAGCGTCAAAACAATATTGGTCCATTTGCGTCAAATTGGCAAGGTAAAAAAGCTTGACAAATGGGTGCCCCACGAACTCAATGATCGCCAGCGCGAAGTACGCGTCGAGACGTGCCTTGCACTGCTCAACAGACACACAAATGAAGGAATTTTGAACCGCATTGTTACCTGCGATGAAAAATGGATTCTGTTTGATAACCGCAAGCGCTCAGCAAGTTGGTTGGATCCTGGTTCAGCACCTAAACAATGCCCTAAACGAAAACTTACCCCAAGAAAAGTGATGGTCACTGTTTGGTGGTCTAGCGCCGGTGTGATTCAACACAGCTTCTTACCAAACGGGGTGAGCATTACTGCAGATGTGTACTGTGAAGAATTGAACACAATGATGGAGAAGCTGGCACATCTCCAACCAGCATTGGTCAATCGCTCGTCTCCGCTGCTCCTGCACGACAACGCGCGACCTCATACTGCACAGCAGACGGTCTCCAAGTTGCAAGAACTGGGGTTGGAAGCTCTCCGTCATCCGCCCTACTCACCAGACCTTGCGCCTACAGACTACTACTTTTTCCAGAATTTGGATAACTTCTTGGCGGGAAAAAAATTCAATACCCGAGAGGCAGTACAAAATGCCTTTGAAGAATTTGTTGCCTCCCGTCCAGCTGATTTCTTTAAGAAGGGCATCAATAAACTGCCACTGCGTTGGCAAAGATGCATTGATTGCATGGGTGATTACTTCGATTAATACAAATAAAAAATACATGAAAAAAATTCATTTAAATTTTTTCATACAAAACGGCAATTTCATAGGTAAAGACCTATTATTATATATATATAAAAATGAATTGCTGTTCGTTAGTCTCACTAAAACTCGAGAACGGCTGAACGGATTTATCTTATCTTAGTCTTGAAATATTCGTGGAAGTCCAGGGAAGGTTTAAACGGTGAGAAAATATAGAAAATATGCGAGGAAAATACTTAAAACGAGAATTTTGTTTTCCCATACAAACTGTTCTTACCTGTCAAACATTTGCCCATCGGTTCGGTATTTTGAAATAATTACAGTAACACATGTAGATATAGATTAAATAAGGGTTTCGAGTCGACAACATATATCCATAATAGTCGGATTATTTCGTATTTACATTTAAAACATGTAAAATAATGACACTTTGTAACAACAAAGTGTCATCATTAACACAACAGTGTTGGGTACGTTCAGAAATATACTTTTAAAGATTTAAATTTGCCTTACACGATCTGAATAATCGCACTTTGCTGTGTGCTGATATGCCACGCTATCACACATGAAATGCATCATCAAAGGCGTTTCAGCGTCGTAAACAAGGAACACCACTTGAAGGACATCCAAATGTATTTGCCACAGATGCTATAGGCCGTATATATTCAGTACATCCAAATAACGATGAATGTTATTATCTTAGATTGTTATTGGTGAATGTTCCTGGTCCGACATCGTTTCAACAACTGAGAACAGTTGACGGACATCTGTGTGCGACTTACCGTGAGGCGTGTCAACTATTACGGTTGCTTGAGGACGATTTGCGTTGGGATAATACGCTCAAGGATTCTATCATATCTTCATCACCGCATCAAATTCGTACATTGTTTGCGATTATATTATCGACATGTTTCCCCTCGAACCCGGAAGATTTGTGGATGAAATATAGGGATAACATGTCTGAGGATGCGTTGCATCGTGTACGTTATGACACATCGAATCCTACACTTGAATTTACTGCAGAGATTTACAATGACACATTGATCTTAATAGATGATATGTGTTTATTGATGGCAAAAAAAATATTGTCGTGTTTGGGCCTGACAGCACCCAATCGTTCCATGCAAGATGCAATAAACCATGAGTTGGGAAGAGAACGCCGGTACGATACTGAAGCTATGACCGAAGCAGTTCGCACAACCGTTCCGCAATTGAATCAAGAACAAAAGATTGCGTACAATACTTTGATAGAAGCTGTAAACAGTGGATCTGGAGGAATTTACTTTCTTGATTCTCCCGGGGGTACTGGAAAAACGTTCCTAATTTAATTGCTATTGGCCAAGATCCTATCGCAAAATGAACTAGCCCTTGCGTTGGCTTCATCTGGAATAGCTGCAACTTTGTTAGAAGTCGGACGTACTGCACATTCGGCCTGGAAGTTACCATTAAACATGCAAATCAACGAAACGCCAGTTTGCAACATCGCCAAAAATAGCGCGACGAATGCACAATGGCCCACAAGAGGTCGCTGGAGGCACTAGACAGAACCTTAAAAGATTTACGTGACAACCAAAACATTTTTGGTGGAGCAATGATTCTGTTGTCAGGTGATTTTCGTCAGACTCTTCCAGTTATTCCTCGATCAACTGTTGCTGACGAACTAAATGCATGCCTAAAATCATCTAATTTGTGGCGGCACGTTAAAACACTCCATTTAACAACTAACATGCGAGTGTTTTTGCAACAAGATCAAACTGCGACTGTGTTTACGAAGCAGTTGCTAGATATTGGAAATGGTAAGGTCGCAGTTGACACCTCGACAGGATTAATAACATTTCCCACAGATTTCTGTCACTTCACAGACTCAAAAGAGGAGCTTATTCAGCGTGATTTTCCGGACATAAAACAAGAATATAATAACCACGATTGGCTAAGTGAACGAGCAATATTGGCGGCAAAAAACAAAGATGTCGATGATCTCAATGCGACCATTCAGAATTTCCTTCCAGGAGAGTTGTTCACATAGGTACAAATCAGTTGACACAGCTACAAACCAGGATGACGTAGTCAACTATCCTACAGAATTTTTGAATTCATTGGAATTGCCTGGACTACCACCACATAATTTAATCTAAATAATAGATCTAATTAAAAGTAGGATCAGTTGTCATCATGCTGCGTAACAAAAATCAACCTCGACTTTGCAATGGAACGAGACTGGTGGTGAAGAAACTAATGAATAACGTCATTGAAGCTAAAATCAGCAAGGGAAAATACAAAGGAGAGGATGTCTTGATCCCGCGTATACCGATGATTCCAACGGATTTGCCATTCGATTTTAAGCGTTTGCAATTTCCCGTGCGTCTGGCTTTTGCAATGACCATCAACAAATCACAAGGCCAAACGTTGCAAGTTTGCGGAATCAACTTGAAGTTTCCCTGCTTCGCGCATGGACAATTATATGTTACGTGTTCGCGCGTCGGAAAACCATCGTCTTTATATTATGTTGACGCACCGCAACAAAAGTCAAAAAATATAGTCTATCAGAAAGCTTTAAGTTCATATGTAAATCTGTCTTTAAATCAACTGTAGAATCAGCTGTATGTACAGCAGTGGACGTCTTTTGGCCAATATGATGATGATAACTGTGTTGTTTTTAATGTAAAACATTGTATTAATTTTGAAGAATTTTTTAAAATTTTCAAGATTTCTTTAACACGTTCATAGTCCAGTGCCCTATACAAACTATACATGCATCATGGCGAACTACCCCACAAGTCCATGCCCCGTACATGGGTCACTATAGCCGACCAGGTACCACTCAAATGACTACTACTGCATCCGACAAGGCTTATAAAGACAATTCTGATTTATTAATTCATATAATATTATTTGGAATACAATAATCCAAGTGCATACCTGGTGGTTTCATAGTGACCCAAACATGGAGCATGAACAATATGAACATGTGATGGAAGTAATTTGCTTGAACGTCCAAGAAAATTGAATTATTTTCTATGGGGACTGTGAATGTGTTAATAACCAAACAAACAATATGTTGTAACTAATACATATATGTTTGAAATAAAATTCAATTTGATACAATTCTAATAATTTTTATTACAAATATATTAATAACTGACGAACTATATTATCTAAAATTTCCACGATTGGTTACCGGCTCTAAAATACATATTATGGTTTAAATAAATATGGTTTATATTAAGAGGTAAGTGATACGAAGTTCACCGGGTCATCTAGTAATAAATAAAATAATGGTTTTCTGAGCCTTGTGGAACCCGATAAGATAAATCACCGTTTATCACACCATATTTGTTTTCAAATGCCTTGTTGTCAACTAACTGCATTTGGTTTCATTACGATAGTGACAAAAACAATTGGAATATTCGTACCGTCTGTAACTTGCACAGGGGCGGCTGAGGCCGTGTTTATCGACGTAAAGTACTAGGATACCATAAGACAACTGGAGTTCGCCCCTATTCAATAAAAATACGAGAATATCCATCCATACTGCGCAAGTCTGACTGGTGCAACCCTTGACACAAAACGACCCCCACCCCTCTTTTTAAACTCCGCCCACCAGCCTAGCCACGTGGTTTGAGGCAATGAATACTAGGGTATCAGAATTTCACAGAGGCAACTTCTGAATGTGAAAACTTAAAATTTCGTCGATTTATATGTACCACAACGAAGTCTGTACAGCGAAAATATTATGTTACTACTTACCATATAACTACTCGAACCATACAATTTTCAGAATGCCTTTTAGTCTGCATGAATGATCTAATCTAGTCGGCTAACATCGATACTTGTCAACAACCTTTTATCAACACACGGGTTTTATTTGCCTTCCTTTGTATGTTAACTTTTTAAATAAAACTAAATATATATTTTTAATGAATAAAAACCACATTCAATCACTGCTAAACTAAAATGAAGTAATTTAAAAAGTATTTTAACGTATTTCCGTAATTTTTATTGTACAATACAATCACAAACACAGAAAACCCGTATTATTAAGTTTTTAGTTAGAAAAATATGAGAATGTGTTGTTAACAAATCTTCCAAATCCCAGATACTCCGAAGCTGACAGGTACCTTTTGTTTTAAGTATGGGTAATCATCCAATGACTTCTACCGTTCTGGGTGGAACGGGAGGACGTGTCAGACTTTTACTGACTAAAACACGTCCGTGTTCCGTCCTTGCCCTTTACTTTCCGGGGTCAAGGTAACTCTTTCGATCATTCCGCAACGCAGCCTTGCGCAACCCTTGAGACACATTTTAGACTTTTTTGCATGAATTTTGTTAGACCTTATAATGATAAGCTGCAAAACTAAGTGTGTAATTGTGTACTTAGTCCATACATGGAAAAACATATCTATGTTTATAAAGTCGATTTTTGTTATAGTGATCTGAAATTGAGTCATTGTGCATTCCACTATCTCCACCTGAGCTCAGCTAAGGTGGGTCCAAAACACGGACTAGTAAAAGAAGTCGTAACCCAACGTCTATGGAGTCCTAATTTCAAAGGCTCAACATATCGACATCGATTTGGATAAACACCATAACAACACTATTAAGAAACCAATTCTTGTAACCTCGCGAAGCAGTTCTGCCATCAAATGTTCAATGGGCCAAGAGGTTCCCATGTAGTTCCATGATCAGGCATTCAGTGGAAATTTCTCATCAGGAAGAGGCAAATTGTAGGAAACGGTAACGTGGACCACTGCTGCCACCACCTGTCAGTTCTGGCACTCTAGTACGAAATGAACCGAGAACCGAAAGAAACGCGCTGTTTGTCGTCATAACGTGACGTCACAAACTATCGCTGTACGTAGTAAGTAGTAATAGTACATACATATTATATTATACTGGTTGAGTTTTTAATCCTCGTTCACTGCTGCATCTATAGTTGTTACCGGTGATGTACCAAAATAAATGGTTTAATTTGCAAGAAATGTTAAACAAAAGGTTAAATAAGTAAAATGGATTTTGCGCTACGACAGTTTGCTACGAGCTACGAGTGCTACGACGTAGCTCCTGTTTCTTTCTTAAGAGGAAATGCGGGCGGTCTTTTCTCCATACAAACGCTCTCGCCTGTTTTCTTTCTGGTTTATGACGTTAAAGCAATGATTTTTTACAGTAAAATAAATATCGACTACTTGTATGTCCCCATGTTTTCCTTTTTGATGATACATTATATTTGTAAGCACTAGAACCCTCGGAAAATGCTCAAAATTGCATGTGTAGACCGCTGACAACAGAGGGCTATTGTACAAATTTGACAACAAATAATGAAAAAAGAAAAAAATAGGGACACAGTATATACCCTTCTTATTCCGTTTATGAAATATCTTTTAAATTGGTCCAATATTGGAGGAGGAAATAGGCGAGAGCCGAATCTCGAATTATGACTTTTTACCTAGGCTATTCAGTCGGCTCTGCAGCTGTCCTTATCGCACGAATTTGAGGGCGGGGGACGCGGGACGGTCTGCTATACACGTACACAGACGGAAAAGTGATGCGTAGTAGTTGAAAATCATATCGATAAACTAGTGTTGTAAACAGTTATCGATAAACACTTTTACCTTTTTTGCATGTACTCCTTTGGTGGCAAATACAAATTCTTTTTACCCAACTGCCCCAGAAGGAGGGTAATGTTTTTAGAGAGTATGGTCTATTTATTTGGCACTCTCTGCAGCCTAAACGGCTTAATGGATTTTAACATATGAGGTGTCATTAGATTCGTCTTAATTGTGGGAGTGACATAGGCAAATAGCTAATATTTATTTATTGCATCCGCAAATACAAAAAAGGAAGGGAAGGTTTCTTTAAAAATAAATTGTAACTATATCGGTATCAAATAGACGCTAGTAATGAGTCAATTCCAAATATATGTATATTTAAATTAAGAAAACTAAAAAGCTAGAAATAAAGAAAAATATTTAATAAAAAACAAAAAACCCGACTGCAAAAACACATTTATAACTGAAAAGTCTTTGCAGTCGGTTTTTTTTTTAGTAGGTAATTAATAGAAAATAAAATAAATTTCATGTCTACAAATGTTTATTGTATACAAAACAGTAAATTATATACAGGATAGGTATTCAGTCCACACATCAACGAAATTAAACTCTCTATTATTTCTCTCACTGGTCTATTTCTTGGTATACGACCATCAATGATTTCTGGCAAAAGGCATTGGTGGTAGAACTTTTCTAATGAAGGTTCAATTTTTTCCCAGAATGCATCATCCCTCTTAATTTTTTGAAAAAGCAAGCTTGGGACTCCATACAATGAAATAACAGAACTCTCGACGAGTTATATGTAGTTGGCCTTGTACTTGGTAAAAGTAATTATGATTCTGTTTTAATTGTAACGTTTTGTCTTTAAACGTGCAGAAGTCAATTTTTTTTTGTTCAATTCCTTCTTCAGGTGATAAACTTGCAATTTTATAAGGACATTTTACCTCTACTATTGAGTCTTCACCTATGAGACCATCCGGGCTTGCCCCTAGAAAGGGTTTATTTTCATCGACAAACAGTCCACACTCCATTATCTGTAACCCCGTTTCCTTGATAAATTGATCGATTGCCTCAGATTCCTTTTCCTTGCCATAATTAGTAGCAGCTGTTCCTTTAAATTCGTTATATAATAACATTTCTAATATTTTGCGAACTGATGTTTTTGGTCGCATCTTACATATTCGCCCAAAGTTCGATGCCGTGAGCCTCTTACGTCTTTCAATCGCCCATAAGCTATTATCGCTTTGGCCCACTGTTTTCTTTTCAAGATCCTTCGTTGAGAGCAATCCTTCAAGAAATTGTTTTTCTTTTAATTCATACAATGCCAAAGGCATATCTTCTTCCAATTCTAAGCGACCGTAATTTTCATCAGGTCCTGTAGTTTTTTTTCTTTTGCTCGTCACGTCTTTGGGATACGTAAGTTTTCTTTTTCGGCATATCTCTGTTATTTTTTGCGAACGCTGTTTTCGTTCTATATATTTTTATACTTCTACTACTACGTTCTATATATTACACTTCGAACGATGCGAACACCAGAAAATACCAGGAACGACTGGGGGCTGGGGCGATTTCACCGTTACACGACACGTGCGGGAGCGCGCGTCTGAGACACGCACACACTGTCAACTTACACACACATGTATAGGGCGGCCGGCCACCGAGCGCTCGCAGAGCGACGGCGATAGTTTCTTCAAATACCTAATTTTCAAAAGTCTCTGCGCTCGCATTTCCTCTTAACCAGTTAAATTATTATTACTAGTATTGCTAATGTAACGTGGGGCCGTATTGTACGTTTAATTAAAAAAAAAACTAAAGGCTTCCACACTTCTGGAATAAACTAATTGGGTCAGCAAATATAAAACACTCACTGTTCCTTAATTTATAAATTGTTTGAAATATTTAAGTAAACCTTATTGCGTACGTTTACGACGTCGCATCCCGCAGGTCGAACCCTCCCTGAATGTTCCTCAGACATCGTTAGTGGAACTCCAGTTGAGTGGGGAGCGAGAGCTAACATGATTGAATGCCGATTCAGGCGTGCCTCTAAAGAGGTCAAACGCACTATATTTAGTGCGTTTTGCACGTCTTTTTGCGCTTGTAGTTCGTGGGTTCATTATACTCGAAAATCACACAGCGCCTTTCGCGTCCAATAATTCAGGGTGCTGATGCTACAGCGCATCAGGGATGTTTGCTGAAGTCCACGTGGATTGTTTTTACACGGTGATGCTAAAATGGATCCGAAGGGCATCCTTGGTCCGTAGGGGGCAGCGCCAACAGCATCATATCTATGGTAGCCAGCAGGCTTGATTGTAAGTTTGTGAACCACTGCTGCAAGGTTTTGGCTGGGCCTGTGGCCATGATTTCACAACCTATTTCTGTTTTTTTGTCTTAGTAAATGTATTACTAACATAGTATGTAAGTACACTGTTACTAACACACTGTTACTCGAAATAAATGATTTAATAATAACGAGTCAGTCTATTTATTTCGTTTCGGATTCTGTAAAAAAAAACAAAAGTTATAGATGTACAAAAAACAAGACACAATTTGAAAAATGTTCTGAACATAACACGTAGGATAACCCACACCAAATTCAACAAGCTGGCACAAAAACGTCAACCCACGTATTCTCAGTCCTTATTCTAATAATAATATAGTTTTTTTCAAAAGAAGCTATTTTACAACAACTAGTGTTATTTCAGGTTTAATAGGTCGCGTTTACCATACAAATCTATATCCCATTGAACTAAATGAATGTGAAAATGTAATTAAAACTCCGTAGGATACGAGGAAGCGCAAGATTTGATTACAGACACCGGGCACAGTGAAATAAATAAAAGAACATCAAGATAATAATAAAGCACCGTACACACCGAGGAGACGTGTTTTGACTTATTGAAACTATCGGGGTATAGGTTATTGTCAGTTGCATTGCAAACGACCTTGGCACAAATTCAATAACCGTTCCCCTCATCGTACTCCGATGCACGCCTTCCTCGCCACGTGGTTCGTGGCATCAAATACTAGGACATCAGAAATTACCAACAGCTTTAATGCGGAATGTAATGATTTCGTAACACTAAGCTAGGCGACAAGTAAGGGCCGGGTCGGACTGATAAAATCCGCGATATTTTTGCATTAGTTAGAAAAAAAAGTAAAAAAAATATTTTTTTCGGGTATTATTGTCAAATTTCAAGTGTACGATTGTTCTTTTATTCAATCAGCCTCTTCTTATCAGACTTTATTTCAGCACGTTTTGTCTACTTACGTTCAGTCATAGATAAACAGTGTCAATAGCGGTGTTATTCATAATGATTGTTTCGTTGATAAATAAATCATTCAAATATTTATTATTTAATATCGATGTGAGAAGCGTACCTAAACGTGGGATAGTTTTACTCGTTAACGACAGTATTATGTATGGAGGTAAATTTTTCTTCAATTTAATACTTTTAGTTACAATAACATTCACTCAATCACAAAAAATCAAGCGATAGAGATTTACTAAGCAACTGTAATAGAATAGAATAGAATAATTTATTTCAGATAATTTAAATCCATATCTTGTTAGTATATTAGCAACAATATTAGCTTACAATTATGTTAGTATTGTTAGTACTTATCTTTATGTAGACTACTTACTACCTATACAAAACCATTCACTACCCTTACCCAGTGTTTTTGAATGGGGCAGTCAAAGCGAGCAGCAATGACTTTCAGAATACCATTCTTAGCACCTCGCAGACGCTGCAGTAAAGAAGCCGATTTTTTGCGAATTATGGCCTTGAAGCCGTCCGTGTGGGCTTCTGCAAACATCCCGGAGGCACTGCAGCGCCACGGTAGCCTTGACAACACTCTGAGAGCATTGTTATATTGAACCCGCAGGGTGTCATAGGATCGTCGCGTATAGCTCACTCACAGGCCACTCGAGTAAAAAGATTGACAATACGCTTTAAAGAGCGTTATTTTTACTTGAGTTGTACATCGAGCGAACCTGCGAGCAAGCATATTACTTCTCACCGCCAACGCCCTGCGTTCCCGCTCTATATCCTCGTCATCCTTGAGGTCATCCGTTACAATATGCCCCAGATATTTAAATTTGTCAACCAGCTTCAGTGCAACGCCATTGAGGTATACTGCAGGCACATGGGCAGGTCGATGTTTGCCTGCTTTGAAGATCAGCATCTCGCTCTTTTTGGAATTGTATTTTAGTCCATGTGCTTCTGCATATTGCTCGCAGATATAAAGCAGTTTCCTCACTGCACTTATTGAGGGACCCAGCAGAACCATGTCATCAGCATAACTAATATTGTAATAAAAATACAATTACGCTTTGGTCACACTAGTCAATATATTTTCCATACTGATTTCGGGGAGTGTTATTTCACAGTTTGACATTGTACATCCAATTTTAAAAATGGGTCGTTGGTATCATTATTAACTTTGCCTGTGCGAAAACAGAACACTTCTTCTAGCGATAGATGATGTACTTTATATTATCTTGAAACAAAGCAATGTACATTTTTTATGAATATTTTAATAATTTAATTTTACCACTAAAATTGACAAATAAAATGAATTATTTGGTTGTATTTATTGATGTCTTCATAATATCTTTATCGTTTAAATATTATCTCCGAAAAGTACAAAACTGTATAAAAAATAGTATCAACCATCCTCACGTGCGAGTAAAGTCAAAATGAAAGTTAAAAATAATGTGTGCATCAGTGCTCCTCATATCCTGGTATCTCAACGCTTCCCAAAACGTGACGCCGACGCGGCGCCACCAGTATGTGCTGACGACTATTTTATTTATTTGTAGATAGATAGATAGATTATGTGCTGAGTGGATAACACGTTCGACTGCCCTTGGGACGCGCGTCACGTTTTCAGGAAGCGTTTTGTACCAGGGCATCAGAATTCGCAAAGAGTAAACAAGTTCATCGAGAGATGCTGGATAGATAACTATTGGTACAGGTAAAAGTGTTTTTTTTATCTCAGCGTTGAGCTTTCGCCTTTTAATCCCTAAAACTATTGCCAATGTCAGAATAGTTAGTTGACAACAAATAAATTAATTGATTGTTAACAAATTCACGTTGTGTTTTATACATTAATAAAAACTGTTTCTATATTTCTATCAGGCTTTTTGGAGACTTCGAGTTAGTCCCCACGGACTCCGCATATATCATAGTTCTCCAAATACCATAGTTTTATACCAGTGTTCGAGAGAAGTCGGTACTAGGGCACTCAGGAACGCACGGTTTGTCGTCATACACTGATGTCACCGGCGATCGAATCGAAAAGTATCGAAGTAATTAGGGATTGCAAGAATTTGTTTTTTTATTCATTGATCTGTCCAAAACCGTTATATATTTTTAAAATAATTAAGTAGGTATCATAAAATAATCTTCGGTTTAAACGTTTTTTGTGATGTCGATGTCTTAGTATCAAACGGTCCAAAACACGTGGCAGGGTTCGCATTTGTTTGATTTGCAAATGAATTAGGGTGAATGAATGGATCGGACTGTCTAATAAAATTGTAACCTTAAATGTAAATTATAATTCGTTTCTATTTTTATAATGAATAAATGGCCGCCAAGAAGCAAAAGGAAACTACTGTTCCAAAAAATTGGTTCATTGGTTTTTGACGTTGTAGCTAAAAACTATATACCTCTATATTTATATATCTGCCTAACCCTTCAAGGAATATACGCGCGATGTAACTTGTTCTGTAACTTAAAAAAAGTATTAAAAAAAAGGTGGCGGTCACGGGCAGATCTGAAAAATCGAAATTGGTGATTTTTATGGAATTTCTAGTTAAATAAAAAGGAACGAAAGGGTAACTTTGTATGGACTAGTGGCGTAACAATATTTTTTACCTAAAGTGATATTGAAGCTGAGCTATTTGTAGTAAAAATGTTGTCAATGTCAACAATTGTTTTTTAATGTGCCAATTAATTTAATTGTATTTTTAGAGTAAAAAAAAGGTAAAAGGCTACCCCAATTTGTCGAATTTCTTTGGTAGTTTTTAACTACATATATGACAACAGGATAAGGATCATGTTAGTTAGGGAGAATTCGACAGTTTGGGATAGCTTGATGTGCTGGCGTCAACGAAAATGGCGCTACGACGACATGCCACGAGCTACGAGTGCTACGACGTAGCTCGTGCTGCTTTCTAAATAAGTCACTTTACAACTACTACTAATGTAACGTGCTCCTGAATTTAACAACTCCTATAAAAATGTTTAAGTAACCCATCGTCTCTAGCTCGATAATATTACCGTGCCAATGATGCGTACGTTTGCGACGTCGCGTCCCGCAGGTCGTCCAACCCTGAATATTCCTCTGACATCGTTAGTGGAACTCAGTTGATTGAACAGTTGATTCCTGATGTCCTGGTACTGAATGTTTATAAACACGTGGTCTGAGTGCGGCCCGCAATCAAACACGACAGAATTCAATGCAACGCAAGTATAGTTCGGGAATGAATGTCTTTCGCAACCCGGAATTATAATATGTTAGAATTTTTTTTTACGACGTTATATTTTCACTGAATTTTTTCTATTTTTAACAGACAAAAGTCGAATGATTGAATGGTGACGTGCCAATTAAATACGATTTGTAATGGTTGTCGAAATTGAAATTAGTTTTCTTTTTATGTTGAAATTAGTATTTTATATTGTCATCAGTATTATACTCGTATTGGATTTAGTCTTACTATTTTCAGTCTGTGTTGACATGCAATGTATATAAATGTATACATTACATAAATTTCGTCATTTTTTTTTAATTAATTTCCATTGCTGTTTATTATTCATAATTGTGTATTATCAAATTTCTGTTTTATTTTTTTGTTCAGGCTTTGTTTATTTTTATTAAATAACAATAAATTTTGTCAATGAAACTGGGCTGGCAAGTGGCCAGCTTTTCACTCTAAGGCCTAAGGATGATATTGTAATTTTATTATGTTTAGAGTTACTTTTAGTTCCTATAATTAGTTAAATAAATTATATTCTAAATAATATTTGTAGTTCGATTAAAATTCTACTGTAACTCATTCCTTGAATGTAATAAACTGCACCCTATATACTTTATACATATTTATTACATTTTAATAATATATGTGACAATGAATGAATGAAAAAGGTCGCGGCGACGACATGTATACATTAGACCTGTGTCGATCACGATTGATCGAATCGTTTTGATTCGATCGCAACCTGTGTCCGAGTGATAGAATCACGAATTTCAAAAGCACCCGATCTTATTTGACTCGATTATCAGGTAACAAAATAAACCAAATTGGACTTTATTTGCATACTTTTATGGTTACTAATTGCGTGCTCGTACAATCGATTGAGTCGTGCATTCAATGACACAACACGACGTAACAAGCAAAATGTCTTCTATCTCTTTCGTTTACATACATGATATTGCACTTTTATTCACCTCACTCTTTCTCCAAAAGAAACCGGTTTGTACAGGATCGCTCGCGACGCTGAGCCGCAAGCTATCGATCGCGTGATTGAATTTTGTTTGAAGAGATGCGATCAGTTGCACTAGTAACTTATGACCCGCGAGTCGTGACACGAATGTGAAAATCGGATCGCAATATTCAGGTGTTGTTTTGTTTGCTTGTTTTAGTGGTTTTTAAGACATTATAATATTGCGAGTGATTGCTTATTAAAATAGGGAAACTGTTTGGTGTTGGTGTTTATGTATTTTGCATGAATGTCTGAATGTGAATTGAAATTAACATTAGCTTACCTAATTTAACTGCACAAATTTAGTTTTAGTCGTGTTATTTTTTTATTTTGTTATTACCTAATAAGTTAAAATGTCAGATCTGGCTAAGAAAAGGAGTAAAATTTGGAATCATTTTTCTGTAATAAACAAAGAGAAGGCAAAATGTGAGTACTGCTCGAAAATAATCAGCTATTCTGGTGGTGGCACAGGTAATTTAACTAGGCATATGAAAAAACTACATGGGACTGTATCTATTGAGCAATCTATAAGTGAACATCCCCAAGCACAGATTGGCCTACCGAGATGTACAGAATCAAACGCTATAGGAACAGATAGTGTGCCTTCTACTTCTACACTAAGTGAGTTAGTACCTTCTCCATGTGATAAAACTGCACCGGCGGCGGCAGCCCCATTCGTTCGCCAAACCACGCAATTGCAAGTTCAGTCAAAAATCAATAATTTCACTGTGTCTACGAGACCATTACCAATTAGCAAATCAAAGAAGCTTGATGAACAAATTGTAAAATTTATAGTCAAGGGTTATCATGCGTTTGCAATAGTTGAAGAGGAAGAATTTAAAAATATTTTTAAATCTATAGTGCCCACATACACATTACCTACTCGCAAAACTATATCTTCCAGCTTAATACCTAAACTTTATCAAACGACCAATGATAAAGTTCTACTACAGTTAAAAACAGAAGCTGATGCGATATGCTTAACCACTGATGGCTGGACATCTACAAGTAACACGAGTTTTGTTGCGCTGACAGCACACTATATTGACCAGAATTCGTTGCTTAAGTCGGTTTTATTAGGCTGCATTGAATTTGACGAACGGCACACGGCAGAAAACTTATTTAATTTTTTGATAAATGAAGTTGAAACATGGGGCATATCAAATAAAATTACAGGAATGATAACAGATAATGCGGCAAATATTGTGGCAGCCGTTCACTTAACAAGTTGGCGCCATTTCCCTTGTTTCGCTCACACAGTAAACCTCGTAGTTCAACATAGCTTAAATAATATTAAAAGACAATTAGATCGGGTTAAAGCAATTGTACAATATTTCAAACAAAGCTCATCAGCTGAGAGCAAACTGACGGCTATGCAAAAACAAATGGAATTACCTCCCCTCAAACTCAAACAGAGCGTTGTAACTAGGTGGAATTCCACGTATGACATGCTTCAAAGATTGCTTAAAATTAAAGATGCTGTCATAAGTACGCTAGCTATCGAACAACCCCGTCTTAATACCTTGACGACGGATGATTGGCTGCTCATAGAAAAATGCGTTAAAGTTTTAAAAGTATTTTATGATGTGACGGAAGAAATGAGCGCTGAAAAGTCGGTCTCTATGTCGAAAGTGTTGGTGCTGGTAAAAATTATGAAAACACATGTCGAAAATTGCATTGCCGAAAATGCTCCTGCACAACCTGACGAATATGATCAATTACTTCGAACTCTTAATAAACAGCTTAACGATCGCTTTGTTGATGTAGAGGGTAACGTTTTGACTGCAGAAGCATCATTTCTCGACCCCCGCTTTAAAAAGCATGCATTTACTAACAAAGTAAAATATGATAACTGCATGAAATCTATCAAAGGAAAACTTCGTGGGTTGTGTGCGCGAGAAGATGCGACACCTTTATTAGTTCAAGATAGTCTGCCGCCGCAACCTTCTACTTATGGCAACATCTGGGCGTCATTTGATAAAGAAGTGGAAAATGAGATCATAAAAAACCCTACAGCTGCAAGCATAGTGGAACTAGACAAATATATAAACGAACCACTTATAAAAAGAACGGATGATCCGCTAAAGTGGTGGAATGAGCGTCGTCTCGTTTATCCACATTTATACATTTTAATGAAGCGTCGATTATGTTTGCAAGCAACATCAGTACCATGTGAGAGGATATTTTCAAAGGCCGGAATGACAATAACTAATAAAAGAAGCTCGTTAAAGCCGAAAAAAGCCTCTCAAATTTTATTTTTGAACCACAATTTGGAGTGAATGCTCAACACCAATAAAATTTATTTTCTTTTTTATTACTTTTTATTTTATCCTTAAAAGTTGATTTTCTTCAAATCGAACGTCGAACGGCATCAGGCAATAATTACACCACAACACAGATAATATAATACTACAACACAGAATCTCTCGAGTAACGTTTTCGAACGCGACCATAATAGCTGCGAAGTTTTTTCGTTGTTTAAACAAAGAAAAATCTCCGCGGCTTTTTGTTTACTTAAGTAAACAAAGAGTTTCTAAGCTGTATTTTTGTTATAAAGTTTATATTTTGTGTAATAAAGTTTCAAGGTTATGTGAGAAAAAATATCAAAAGTGAAAACATATCATACCATTGCGACATAAGGTCAATTTTATTGCTTATTGAATGGTTTAAGTATGTAATAAGATTCACTCATGAGGAATCCAAAGAGCTATAATAGATACCGTATTAACGTTTAATAGCTAGTTTCATTTCAGCATACGTCAATCGGTTATTATTATAAACGAACTGCGACCCGAATGATCGAAATGATCGAATCTTTTTAACCCGATCATCATACGAGTGGGTCATGATCGACCCGGGTTACGACAAATGATCGATCGACACAGGTCTAGTATACATGTCCATACTAGTCAGTGGTGTGTGTTTGCAATATTGTAAGGCCACGAGTTTCATAACACCGGGTGCCAGGACATCACGAACCAACAGGAGTTGTGAGAATTTTTACAGAGTTATTGTATCGCTGCCGGGCAGCGGCCGCAGCTCAGTATCGTTTTTATTATGGCATCCCGGCGGGCTACCGCTACCTCACTTGGCGAAGGTAGACCGCCGGGAAGCCGTGATGAAAGCGATACTGAGCAGCGGCGCCTCCCGGCAGCGATACCGTAACTCTGTAAACCGGGGAGGGTCATTCAAACGCGGAGAGTCTTAACACCGCGATTCAGAAATGCGCGTCATCGGCACAGTGGCATCTAGCGGCCACGTTCGGAACAAACTCCACGAGTACCTAACCTGGAAAAAGTAGGTACTTCATTCGTTGCTGACTCACCGATGCCTGGTCGGCATCAGATCTTTGTCGTCCCATTATCGGATGCTAACATATGATAAGCCAGAAATACAGCCATTGACGAGACAATTCTAGTCCAGTACTCCAGTGCCACTCATAAGGACTGATTAGGAGAAAGACGAGTAACTCAACTATGTAGACAGTATGGCAGAGGTGTACCTTCAGTACATTTCGACAGTTAAGGTACTGTAGCCGACATGTCATGTCGCTGTAGTCGTAAATCCGAACCAGAGCATGCATCAGCATGCATCGCCATTGTTTCTACAGCTAAACAATGGCGACTACGATTTTTTTTTTGTTGGCTGTCGGTAACTACCCTAACCACTAAACGGGTTTTTGCCTGGTTTTCGGTGATGATAACTTTCGGCATGAAGTGCGTTTTGAAAATGCACAATGACATATCAAATAGCATTGCAAAACGCGTTGTTGATATGAAACTATTCGTTTTGAATGAATTAATACTGTTTATAAACAAACGTAATAAAATTCTGCTCATATTTTTTTTTTTTTTTTTGCAAACTTGCAAAGCAATGACAGTTTTTATTTATATTTGATGAACATGTTGTATACTCTCTACAGCCTCATGGAGTCCTGGTACCGAACGTGAGCTGAAAACGTTGCTAGGTGGGATACATTAAACAAGTTTATTTAATTCGAGTTGACTGAAGAATTGCCAAATACAATTATTTTTTAGCTTATTGATGTGTTAGTTCTTTCCTCTCGCTTTACTGAAATCTGTGGGAGTGATTGCGTGAAAAAGGACAAAGTGTGTAAAATAGGGAAACCTATTAAATGCGCGCTTTTGATTTGACCAATGAGGGCGCTCGGTGTCAAAGTTTGCCGTCAGATGGTAACAACCCGTTTTCCGAGAGATTAGTACCGGCAGCAAACAGATTGTAACGACAAAGAGAAAAGGAAATAGAAAATGAGAAACCCATCAGCTGTGCGCTTATGTGTAGAAAGTAAGAACCTTTTGCAGGTTTCCCCCCGTTAACAAAAAGGTGGTGGTGGTACGGTAAGTAAGTATAACAAACAACACAGAGCTCAGTGCTGTTAGTTATTTCGTCAGTGTTTATCGATGAGAGATACTAGGAGAGCACAATCCAGTAGGAGCAGCTTTTTCCGCCTCTAGGGCATAGCGAGTATTGTAGTTTTAAGAATCTACCGTTCTCTTTTCAAGATGAAAATACCACACCTAATCTAATAAATCTAAATTGTCAACTAAAATTAATTGTTTAATATGCTAACTGATATTTTTTGTGTTTATCGTGCAAAATTTGTGAATTTGCAGAAAAATAGTTACCATCTCGCGTGCGCAAGTGAAGTCAAAACGAAGCTTAAGAATAAAGTATGGCAGTCCTCGTCGTCTCTCATGTCCTTGTATCTTAACGTTACACAAAACGTGACGCCGCACCACCAAGCTTCACCAATCACAATGATCGAAATGTGCACTCCGCTTCAGATAACAAAGACATTGTGATTTATTCATTTATTTACTATAAAATAATAAATAGAAATTGTAGTTCTAAACGCATGATAAAATTGATGATACAACTTGTAAAATAACTTTGACTGTCATTTGTAGATCTTTGACAATCGTTACGGGTAGCCAGAACCCCGAAAGTCTAACCAGTCATACCAAGGGGTATCGTGTAGCCTAGTAACTGGGTTGTGGAAGTCAGATAGGCAGTCGCTCCCTGTGGTATTCACCTGCATCCGGTTAGACTGAAAGCAGATGATGACTTGTAAAATAACATGATAAGTTTACGTATCCGGAAACTTTCTTTTTCACTAAACGGTCAATGAATACAGACCCCATTACAATTTTAATTTAATGCCTGTAGACTAATAAAAATAATTAATAACAAAACGTGTCATCGCAGGATGAATTAGCTCATAATGATAGCAAATCATCATTTTATTACCTTCATAATGAAAATTAACTAATCGAAATTCGGAAGTGAGTATGAATGAGAATTACCATTATCTGGGGGTACACACCTGGGTCGACAAAGGACTGCGATCGCGGGACCGTGGGACGGTTGCGTCACGTTTTCAAGAAGCGTATTGTACCAGGGCAACAGAATTTATCGAGAGTTAACAAGTTCATCCAGAAGTGCTGAAATAAACATACCTAGATGTCTGATCATAACTTGCGAACGGCTGTTTAGCTGCTTCTGTTTGTTGTGTTAGTAATAGTCAGGAAAAGGTTTGTTTGTATGTAAGAAACTTTTGGAAAATTCACAATCACATCCAAAGGATATGCATGTACAGAAATTTCTCACTAGCTCGTAGCATTTAAATATTAATTAATTATTTATTACGTGTTTATTATTCTCCTAGAACTTTCGTGAATTAATCAAATTAGTTAACAGTATTTTACTTGCTTTCCCATGTTATTTGTTTGTCAAGGAGAACATAAGATTATAACTATCCGTTTTACGGAAAATGTGGACAATAAACGTTCTTATAAAGATAATTGCGTCAGCAGAAAAAAACAGAAGATCGTCATTATTATATTTTTTAATAATATTATCTATATTATCAAGACTTACTATGTATTTGTTTCAGCTCACGTAGGTAGTTTTCAATGTATTTACCACCTGAACAACTCTTATTGAACTCAACTCTATATGACCTGAGAAGTCAATACTAGGGCACTCAGGAAAGCATGCTTTGTCGTCACACAGTGACGTCACTGACGATCAACCCTTCCCCTCCCTCTCGCTCCCGGTGCAGTCTAGACCTAGATATATATTTTAATGGTTTGTATCATTCTATCAGTTTAACACCGGATTTCATTACGAATCATAGTTTGTAACTTTCAGCCAGCAGCTTAAAATCCAGGAATGTCTTGATAATCTTAATGTCTTAGCATCTCACTTTGGTTCTTCCAACTTTAGGGGCACGTGTTGTATTGTAATTTCACCATTTTTTTTTAAATACGTGTTTGTAAGAAATAGGGTGTTTAAGTTTTTCATCCTCCATACAAAAGTGAGAACTGCTGACAACTGCATAGTTGGACGTTTGATTTCAAGTTCGATTGCCGAGCGTGAGGTCCTGGCTTCGATTGCCAAGTCGGGTAAAGTGCTATTGAGATTTCCAACAGGAATTTTCTCATTAGCAGCCCGGAGTCTTTGTGCTCGGTGGATGGCAATAGGCTTGCCCCTATTACAGGGGATTTAAACACTGTACGTGTTATTTTATAGTAACAGCCACATTTCGCCAGTGAGGTTTTGTGTACTTCTGTGCCAAACCCTGCGGGAATTACAGGCGTGATGTTGCTTATGTAATAAATGAGCTGAATTCACTAAGGTTTTCTTAAATTTTGGCCAGGAAGCTTGTTGTAAAAGCGTATGCATAGGTAGACATGGGCCACCTAGTTTTCTGAGGCGCGTGGTTCCAGGAACAATAGATTACATAAAACATTTATCACACCATATTTATTTTCAAATGGCTTGTTTTGAACTAAATGCATTTGGTTTCATTACGATAGTAACCAAAACAATTGGAATTTCCGTACTGTCTAACTTGCACAGGGTCGGCTGAGGCCGTGTTTATCGACGTACAGTACTAGGATACCAAAAGACAACTGGAGTACGCGCCTATCCAATAAATACGAGTATATCCATCCACACTGCGAAAGCCTGACTGGTGCAACCCTTGACACAAAACAACCCCCACCCCTCTTTTTAAACTCCGCCCACCAGTTTCGCCATGTGGTTTGGGGCATTGAATACTAGGGTATCAGAAGTTTACAGGGGCAACTTCAGATTGGGAAAACTTAAAATTTCATCGATGTATTTATGTACTTCAACGAAGTTTGTACAGCGAAAGTGTTGTGTTAAAATCTACTTGATATAGGTAAGTACTCGAACCATACAATTTTAAGAATGCCTTTTAGTCTGTACTAATGATATAATCTACGTCTAACATCGATACTTGTCAACAACTTTGTACAAGATGTTTTTTGCCTTCTTTTGGAAGTTATCTTTTTTAAATAAAACTAAATATTTTTTTTTCACGAATAAAAAAACACAATCTATCACTATTAAACTAAAATTAAGTAATTGTTCCTTTTGACCGCCATCGTCACAAATACATGACAAAATTGCGTTGCACTCCTAGTACTGTAACAAGAAGTTAACAATGAAATCATTACTTTTGTGTGTGTTTATTTATATATCTTATAAGTTGAAGCTAAAGTGCGTATTTAATTGCATGAAACAAATTAAAATACACCACGGATATTGATAAATTCATGATAACAAAGAAGCAATTAAATGTTTTAATTAAAAATGCTTGGCGTGGAGAACAAGCGCTTGGGTTTATGGTCTGGCGGTCAAAAGATTAAACGATTTTAACGTATAATCGTATTTTTTATTTTACAATATTTACAGAATAACTAAATCTAATTACAATATAAAACTAACTGAATACATGTATGTGTCCAAAAACAAAATTAAATAAAAAGGGAGGGATACTAAATAAAAACCCGTATTATTATGTTTTTAGTTATAAAAACATACGACACATTCGTATGTTGTGTTTAAAAAAAAAGGAAATAACTTTATTTCTTAAACAATGATACAACTATTAATACATGAAAAAAATAAATAAAATTAATAATCACAGGGCATCGAAAAATTCATTCGCATCACTGTCAACGGGAAAAGTGCCCAGAAAGCTGGCAGCATTACTACGTTGAATGGCAATGCTGCTTCGTTGGCCAAAAAATAAAGACCAGCTCTCTGGTCACTTGAAAAGTCGACCAAACGATTCGCTATGCCTCGAAAAACTGGATTGTTAAAAAATATTAATGTGTAACAAGTATCTATCAAATTCAAGAATCTAATCCATACCGACCTTGAGGCGCATTTTAGACTTTTTTGCATGGATTTTGTTAGACTTAATAAAGCTTACCTGCAAAACTTTGTGTGTAACTGTGTTCTTAGTCCGTACATGGAAATACAAATCAATGTTTTTAAAAGAAAATATTTTTTGTATGAAAGTTAGTCTAATCCATCTTATCCATCTAATTCCATCAGGCATTCAGCGGCAATTTCACATCAGGAAGAGGCAAATCGTAGGAAACAATAACGTAGTCCACTGTTGCCACCACCTGTCAGTTCTGGCGCCCTAGTACGAAATGTTTTTGAACCACGGTCACTGCTGCTGTGCTGCATCTTTATTTGTTACACACTGATGTTAACATAATTGGCGAAATATGGGTATGCTAGTTACATTTATGTATTTAAGACAATGGTAAAATTGTTTTTAAAAGACCAAGAGAAAATGTCCCCAATTAAATACTTACCCGAAATATTTGAATATTTACACAAAATATAATATTTATGAGTTTTAATTCATTTAAATCTTAAATACACAACGTTGAGCAATCGTGGTGTGGACAGGCTGGTATTACTGCAGTTTTTTGAATCTTGATGGCGGTTGAAAGGATAATCATAGAACTGTAAAAACGCATTTGTTCTTTTTACCAAAAAAAATATTGTGTACATGAAAAGAAAAAGAAAGTACAGAAAACAGTTTTATTGATTGATTCCTGTTTAACATAAACAGTGGTAAGTGTCGGAATCGTTTGTTGTAAAGCTAACAAGTATTCAAACGTATTTAAATGAATTGTGTTTTCCATTTATTTCATAAAATTAAATAGTTCAAATCTAAATACTCGTAAAAGTCATTTCTTAACCAATTAGAGACCAGACTGCAAGACGTTGTTGCCTTGGAAGATGGGTGCTAAATAATTTTTAATCTTTATCTTTTCAAATTGTTTCCATCAAAACCTAACAAAAAAGGGTTGGAATTTTCCGTGGGAACTTCTAAGTAAAAAGTATATGAAAAGTGTTTTATCAAAATTAAATTGCAACATTGTGTGAAAGGTAAATGAATCGTACAAAGCTTGAAATTACGTACTTTTATAGTTTTGCTGACACAAACATACGGAAGCTGATTATTTTTATGTAACCAGAATTAGTTTAAAGATGACTTAGTTCATGAATTGTATTTAGTAATATGTGCTGCACCCTCATCTTAATAATAATTCCTGCGACTTTTAATGAATGAATAGAGGGCGCGGCAGTTAAGTAGTGGTGACAACATACATACGTGGGCCTTATTGTCAGGCCACGTGTAGCACAACACAGGATACTAGGGTATCAAAAACCAACTGCAGTTGTTAGAGTGAAAGGAAGTACAACCACTACGTAGCGAGTAGCACTATATTTTTTGTAGTACTGTACAGGTAATTTCGTTGCAGTTAACGTACGTAGGTACGACATCTTCATGTTAACAAAGAAGTGTAAGTAAGTAAGTAAATTTTTATTTGTTTAAACATGGTGTACATGATACATTGCATGCAAGATAGTAATGAATACAGATTTAGTTCCTACATGTTCAGCCGCATATCGTGGCGTACAAATTGGTAGGAAGAGATGGTGCATAAACCGTGATAACATTCATCATAATTACATTTCATCATTATTCATTATACATTAGATATCATTACAAGTCAATAAGCATTTTTTTTTTAAACAATTCAATGTCAAAGTAATGTATAAAGCATTGTCATATTAAAAACAAGGAAAATAATTGTCTTCCTTCATAAATTCTGCTATACTGTAATATGCTCTTTCAGTTAGGAAGCTCTTCATTTTACTTTTAAGAGCAAAAATATTTAATGATTTCCATGATTTGGGCAATTTATTAAAAATGGTTGGAGCCATGCAAAAGATGCTCTTACGCATAAGAGTTGTTTTAGCGCCGTGAACACAGAGTTTGAAATTATCACGTCTATTTCTAGGGACCGCATCAGACAAACGCTGAAATAAATGAGGATTGAATTTAATAAACATTATTGTTTCCAGGATTTATAATGAGGGCAATGTCAATATCTTACGTTCTATAAAATAAGATTTACAGCTATCCATTGTTTGTAGTCTAAACATCGATCTAATGCACCTTTTCTGTGCCCGAAACGCTATTTCGTTGTCCGTGCTATTTCCCCAAAAGATAACTCCATATCTAATTATTGATTCGGCTAATCCATAGTAAGCACTAATCAGCGCATCTGTGTTGAGAAAGCTGTTTCAGAGCGTAGGCTGCACTACTCAATTTTTTACTAAGTGCCTCTATTTGAGGTTTCCAATTCAATTTAGAATCGATTAATAGTCCCAGAAATTTTGTAGTGTCTGCTTCATTGATATTTATATTATTAAATTGAATATTAAAATTGTCAATGGTTTTTGTACGTTGTCTTAAGTGCATTACGTTAGTCTTTTTTAAGTTAATTTTCAAATTATTATCATTTAACCAATTAATAACAGATATAAGTGAATTATTAATGTCATGTTCATATGCGTTTATGTCATTACACGGTATTGTCAAAGTACAATCGTCAGCAAAAAGTGTCATCGGATGGTCAGTTACTTTAGGCAAGTCATTTATATACAGAGTGAACAACGGCGGCCCCAATACACTGCCTTGTGGTACTCCATATATAACTTCGCGTTCCTCTGATCTTGAAGTTTCTTCACGTTTCCGTTTTTTATTAATTTTACTGATTTCAGTTACTTGTTTACGGCAGTGTAGATAAGATTTAATTAATTCTAAAACGTTGCCCCTAATACCATAGGCTTCAAGTTTTTCTGTTAGGGAATTATAATGGACACAGTCAAAGGCCTGTGTCATGTCGCAGAATATGGCACAGACTGGTGTTCTCTTATCAACATTTTGCATGACATTTTGTAAAAACTCATAAATAGCCAAATTTATACTTTTATTTCTTCGAAATCCCTTTTGTTCGTCACTTAATATATTATATTAGGTCTTTACCTATGAAATTGCCGTTCTGCAGTACTGGCCATTTCAAATCAAAATATTTTTTGTTTGGCTAAGAATTCTAATTTCAAATTAATTTTATTTTAAAAACATGGATTTTTTTTTCCAAAAGTAGTCATTTGTTTATTGATTAGTGTTACATTTTCATCGCATTTAAATCTTTTTCGTCATCATGGATACGTTAAAAATTCGAGTAATTATGGAATATGAGTACCGTCGTGGCAGCAACGCGGCACAAGCGGCACGCAACATCAACGACGTTTACGGAGCTAACACTACAAACCAACGCACTATCTGTTATTGGTTTGCTCGCTTCCGTTCTGGAAATTTCGACCTGAAAAATGAACCTCGCGGTCGTCCGAAGACTTTGGTCGACAATGACGAATTAAAGGCGATTGTGGAAGCTGATGATACACAATCTACGGCTGAATTAGCAGCAGCTTTCGACGTTAGCGTCATAACAATATTGGTCCATTTGCGTCAAATTGGCAAGGTAAAAAAGCTTGACAAATGGGTGCCCCACGAACTCAATGATCGCCAGCGCGAAGTACGCGTCGAGACGTGCCTTGCACTGCTCAACAGACACACAAATGAAGGAATTTTGAACCGCATTGTTACCTGCGATGAAAAATGGATTCTGTTTGATAACCGCAAGCGCTCAGCAAGTTGGTTGGAACCTGGTTCAGCACCTAAACAATGCCCTAAACGAAAACTTACCCCAAGAAAAGTGATGGTCACTGTTTGGTGGTCTAGCGCCGGTGTGATTCAACACAGCTTCTTACCAAACGGGGTGAGCATTACTGCAGATGTGTACTGTGAAGAATTGAACACAATGATGGAGAAGCTGGCACATCTCCAACCAGCATTGGTCAATCGCTCGTCTCCGCTGCTCCTGCACGACAACGCGTGACCTCATACTGCACAGCAGACGGTCTCCAAGTTGCAAGAACTGGGGTTGGAAGCTCTCCGTCATCCGCCCTACTCACTAGACCTTGCGCCTACAGACTACTACTTTTTCCAGAATTTGGATAACTTCTTGGCGGGAAAAAAATTCAATACCCGAGAGGCAGTACAAAATGCCTTTGAAGAATTTGTTGCCTCCCGTCCAGCTGATTTCTTTAAGAAGGGCATCAATAAACTGCCACTGCGTTGGCAAAGATG
Source organism: Phlogophora meticulosa (assembly GCA_905147745.2). Taxonomy (NCBI): domain Eukaryota; kingdom Metazoa; phylum Arthropoda; class Insecta; order Lepidoptera; family Noctuidae; genus Phlogophora; species Phlogophora meticulosa. Next base: position 18,363,130 of record LR990519.1, read on the forward strand.
CATTGATTGCATGGGTGATTACTTCGATTAATACAAATAAAAAATACATGAAAAAAAATCATTTAAATTTTTTCATACAAAACGGCAATTTCATAGGTAAAGACCTATTATTTTTCCAAATAGGTATTCATTTCAAGAGATATGTATTTTTCGAACACCTTAGACATAACTGGTATAAGCGCGATCGGTCTGTTTATCATTAATTCGTGACTATCTTTCTTATTTAGCGGTTTCACTATAGACTTCTTCAATTTATCAGGATATACACCTGCACTTATGCAAAGATTAATAATGAAACTCAAATGAACACATGTGTCACGTGCAACTGCTTTCAATATTTTTGTGGCAATACCATCGTAGCCAACGCTGTTCGTGTTTTTTAGTTTCATAATAATATTTTGTATGTCATAGGGCGTAGACGGGGCCATAAACATTGATTGTGCTCTGCCAAGAATTAATGAGGCTGAGTTTGTTCCCGCGTTAATAGTTGGTTGTATTTTATCTATAAAATAATTATTAAATGTGTTGGCTATGTCCTTTGGCTGTGTGATCTCTTTACTTTCAAATTTGATGCAAGAAATAGAGTTTTTCGGGGCATTGTGTTTGCTCTTATTAATAATTTGCCACGTAGTCTTAGACTTGTTTTCAGAGGTTTTTATATTGTGATTGTTTTGTGCTTTCTGAGTCAGATTTATAATTCTTTTGAGTAATTTTGAATATCTTTTGAATTTATCTCTATTATCTTGACTTGGTTTTAACCTATATTGCCATAGAACCTTCCGTTTGTTTTTACTACACAAATTGTAAGAAATCAATTTTGTGATTTTAGAGTGAAAAACGAGCATTTTTCGATCTTTTTTTTTTTTTTTTTTTGGAATGGGCATCTCGCAGTTTATCCTTTAGGGATATTTACTGCTCAACCGAACTTTCCTGTGGGGGGCTTAATTAAAATTAAGGCCTCCAGCCAGGCAATTTTTCGATCGTGCAATAATGATTATTTATTTAGGCGCCGTGCGTCCACGCTGGTTAAGTTTTCTTAATTAAGTACTAACTTTCTAAATGAAAATAATTCAACAATTTACTGAAAAATACTAGGTTCAAATTAATTCTTTAAAAAAGTTAAAAAATAGGGGGTTGTAAGTTATTTTTACCGGGGTGAACGGCTTTTCATATACACATTACCATAAAATACCTAACTCACAAAAAATCATATTTGCGTAGGACGTTGCATTTTTGTAAAATGTTCAAATGTACAACGTGTGTCTTATTTCTTTTAAATTATTCTAGAGCTGTAGAAAAACCTCACCAACCGTACAATGTTGCCACGTGTTTTGAAATATTGAATACCAGGATACCAATAGTCAACAGGAGTACGGCAAAAATCTTTCGTGCCAGCCAATGTATTGTATTCAACTACCGCACCCCTTCATCGCTACTCGGCACACCGGCAGCCGTCCCTGTTCATTCAAACATTCTTTCTGCACAATAGTTCTTTGTAGCTGAGGCCGTGACTGCAATACAAAATTAATTATTTGTCTTAAATCTCTCTGATAATTCAATCAATCACAGTTTTATAAATAAATTACTATCTTTATTAATTGCATTTACATATTTTCTGAGTTTTACGAGTATTTATAACCAGTAATAATATTAATATTTGCAATTTAGCAAAAAAACTATTGTATAGGTACATGAAAAGAAAAAAAAACAATCAGTTTTATTAATTGATTCTGTTTTACATAAACAGTGTTAAGTGTCGGAATCGTTTGTTGTAAAGCTAACAAGTATTCAAACTTATTTAAATGAATTGTGTTTTCCATTTATTTCATAAAATGTAATAGTTCAGAAATCTAAATACTCGTAAAAGTAATCTCTTAACCAATTAGAGACCAGACTGCAAGACGTTGTTGCCTTGGGAGATGGGTGCTAAATATTTTTTAATCTTTATTTTTTTCATCTCAAATTGTTTTCATCCAAACGTAGCAAAAAAGGGTTGGAATTTTCCGTGGGAACTTCGAAATAAAAAGTATATAAAAAGTCTTTTATCAAAATGCAACATTGTGAAAAATTTAAATGAATCCTACAAAACCTCAAATTACGTACTTTTCGAGATTTTTCTGACACAAACATACGGAAGCTGAAAAAAAAAAGAAAAGTTAAGTAGTGGTGACGACATACCTATCTACATACGTGGGCCGCATTGTAAGGCCACGTGTTTCACAACACAGGGTACCAGGGTATCAAAAACCAACTGGAGTTGTTAGAGTTTAGGGGGGTACAACCACTACGTCGCGAGTAATACTATGTATAGTTTTTATAATAATAATAATATACTTTATTAATTCAGACCGTGGTGTCCATTTTGTTATTAACAATTTTTGTAGTACTGTATAAGTATCTTCGTTGTAGTTATCACACAGATTACACAGTTACAGAAGAAGTGTAAGAAAACAATTTTATGATTTTAGACTGAAAGACGAGCATTTTTCGATCGTGGAGAAATGATTATTTATTTTATCGCCTTGCGTCCACACTGGTTAAGTTTTCTCAATTAAGTACTTTACATAGTTAATATAAATAATTCACTGAAAAGTAAACCAATGGGTCTAAATTAATTATTGAAACAAAAAGTACAGGGGATGTAAGTTATTTTTGCCGGGGTGAACGGCTTTTCATTTAAACACTAACATAAAATACCTAACTCACAAAAAATCATAATATAAATGCGTAGGACGTTAAATTTTTGCAATATGTTCAAATGTATAAATAAATAAACCTGTTTGTTTGTCTTATTTCTTTTAAATGATTCTAGCTAGAGCTGTAGAAAAACCTCACCAACCGTACAATGTTGCCACGTGTTTTGAAATATTGAATACCAGGATACCACGAGTTAACAGGAGTACGGCTCAAAACTTTCGTGCCAGCCAATGTATTGAATATAACTTCCGCACCCCTTCATCACTACTCTGCACACCTGCCTCGCCACGTGCTTTAAAGCATTGAATACTAGAACATCAGAAGTTACCAACAGCTTTTAAGAGGAATGTAAACATTTCAATTCCACACTCAAGTACAAGCGTGTTGATAAAGTTTGACATTCTTCGAAAGACGTATTCTTTGTAATGCAAAATAATAACTTTATATTACTAGCGTACTGCTGCCTCACTGCTACCTTTTCTCAAAGAGAGAAGGGACTTTGACGTTACGCTTACTTCTAGCATGTGTGATAGGCACACGGTTGTATACCCTGTTCACTAGGCATCAATAATTGCATGTGATGCTTAAAGGTTATTTATTTTTGACCGTTACCTTAGTACGTAACTGCCTTATAAATCTAATTGAATTATTATTAAATCCTATTCATAACTTCTTACGGATATTATAATACCGTAAAGGGATCAGTGTTTCCTATAAAAATGATAATTGTTAAGCGTATGAAATATAGTAACGTTCCATTGTATTAAGTGATAGTGAGTGCCTTTAAATGCTTTTATTTTCGGCTGAAGGATGTATGTTTCACTATAGCTTCTCACGGGTTCAGATTTTTAAGCATAACCATTGTTCGCGGTCCAATATCTTTCCGGAGCCTTTCGACTGTCTAATTGACAGTTCATGCCAACCTATCAAGCAGCATGTAAAAAGCTCGGCCTTATCGACGATAACAAACATTGGAAGCATACCTTATCCGCATGCATAGTATGGAGCTCTGTACTCTCTTACTCGGACGAACGTGAGATCCCCACTTTGTTTGTAGGCGAAAATGAAGCATTAGCTTAGAGAATATTACAAAAGGAATTAGAAAAATACTGTTTTCCCAATTTTCCCTTCAGCATAACTATGAAGTTACCAGCTACAAAGTACAAACATCAGTTATTTAATTGTTTTTTTTTATGTTATAATAAAAGTTATTTTGTTCCTTAAACTAGGTTGCCTTGTCAAAAGTGTGTCACGTCCATGACTGCCCAGATCCCATTTGCGTCGGCGTACCTGTATTCTAACATAATTATAATTATCTTTGCCATCGTCAAACAACAGATGAAGGATATATTTCCATCACCGTATTACGCGTACTATCCCTGTTATCTTCGTTAAAAGAAGCGGCTCCCTGAGGCCACGCGTTTATCAACATTGAGTACCAGGATAGCAAAAGTCAACTGGAGTAAGCGTCAGCTGCGCGAGTCCAAACTGCCAGGTGCAACAGACGACCTTGACACAAAACAAACCCCACCCCTCGCTTAAACGCCGCCGCGCCGCCGCACGACTGTCTCGCCACGTGGTTGACAGCATTGAGTACTAGGATAATAGGATTCCGAAAGATACTTCAAAATCTGCAACAATAAATATGATCGTTGCTGTCTGAACGAAATCTGTACCACGAAAATATACTGCAAAAACCTGCTTAGGGTACTTGTTATTTCTAACCAATCTTACAACTTGAATCGTATAATTTTAAGACAACCCGCAACGACTAAGTGAAAACCCTCTTTATTTTTTAATTTTTCTTTTTTGCTTTTCTAACTGACGTTTCTTCCCTTCCTCAGTGATAGTTTCCTTGACATTATATTCTTAGATGTTTCCAAACTTTATTTTTATTTTAACAAGAAATAAGGTGGCGGTACGACAATATGCTACAAGCAGCCAGTGCTACGTTTGAGCTCATGTTTGTTTCATGTGTTGTTCCTATACGAGTTACCATCCTGTGTGCCTCGCACGAATGCTTGACGTAAATATGACATAGTAATATTAATTCAAACGATTATACAATTGAAAATACAACTATCCTGTTGCATTTAGGTTTAAATTAATGTGGCAACTATTTACCCATAGATTTGAATTATTGTATTTTTTGACGGCCCGGTATCCGCATCTCCACGACTGCACGTATTTTGCGTATTTTTTGTTGTCATTATACGAAATGTTTCTTTTCATATCATTCGAATGACCATGTTTATTTCCAAAGTACATGTTATTTTGAAAACTAAACTCTTTCTCACATATGTAATAAAATCATTTTGCCAGGAAATATCACATCCACTGATCCTTAATCCAAAATGTGTAAGTAGCACGTTGTTATCCATCTGTCCCTGAATGTTCCTCAGGCAACGTTAGCGGTTAACTCCAGTTGATTCCTGATGTCCTAGTACTGAATGTTGAAAAAAACGTGGCCTGAGTGCGGCCCCTTAACTAAACGGCCCCTTAACTAAACGGCCCCTTAACTAAACGGCAGACTCCAAAATAATGCATGGTCGCTAGTTAGTATGGACTTTCAGTGAACTTGGATTTTATTATATTTATCATAATAATATACTCGTGCATACAAATAAATTAAATTGAAGTGTCTGTTTGCAGTGTCAAAATAACACCTTTTTACTGAATGCATAAATAAAAATGAAACTTTTTTGTGTCTGTTTGTTTTAGCTTATCTCCGATGGATCGATTTTCATGGGAATTTCACTGCAAGCTATAATGTTATTGGGAGTAATTCAGGCTACTTGAATTTTTGAACAAAGGTAAAACTAAAATTCCAGGAATTTAAAAAGTATAGTTACAAATCTGTATTGTCAGTATACACATTTAGTAGTCGTTGTCTTAATTTTTTACTAAAAAAAAAGACCTACAAGATAAAATAAGGTTACGTTTGATGATTCCTGCACCACTTAGAGCGATGCCCCATTAGTGCGTTGCGTCGCGTCGTCGCAACGGAACAACGCATTGTATGCCACACCTGTGTTGAGTTGACTCTGCGACAAAGCAACGCAAGAGGGTATGCACGCCGACGCAGCTGCGTCTCAGTTCAGCCTTTGCAATGGATAGATACAAACAACAGTGGATCACTGTCCGTCGTCGCAGCGGAGCTCCGACAACGGAGCGCATCACCCTCCCTCCCGCTTCATCTCTTGTCCGTCGATCCGTTGAAACGTCGCGCGCGACGACGCAACGGTCTAATGGGGCATGTCATAAAAAATATATGGAAAACGACGCGGCGACGACGCTGCGACGACGCAACGCAGCGCAACGCACTAATGGGGCCTCGCTCTTACTTGCAAACATTACGGTAGGACTTATTAAATCTTAAAAAAAAAAAACAACTTTACGAGGCGCTAATTTCAACAGCGATGAATTTTGCGACGCCTTTTTATAAATTAATCTTTAGATTTAGCTCAGTACGGATAGGCCATTATTTAGGTAAAATAAATAATCTTGCATTTATAAAAAAACCTGCTGCATTGATGCGTGAGTCCCTTGCGGAATGCGGTACACGCCTATGCCGCGTGCCACGTGTTTCACATCGTTGGATACCAGGACAATAGGAAACAACAGAAGACCATAAAATCCTGCCCGGTGTATTTCAGACCTGGAATCGTGGACGACGTGAAGGGTCCCGTAATCATGATGAATATTTCCCGCACGAAAAAAATATGTGTATTGCCTACATACAAGTTGTTCCGGGTCTGGCTGTTTGTGTAAGTGGGTTGAATGTTTATAAACGCACCCACGATACAGGAGAAATTCCAAGTGCAGGGCAACGTTTCTTTTTAAAAAGAAAATGAAAGAAAGTAAGAATCTACTTCGTAGGTAATTTTTGTCGGCACACCAGTTTTTTTTTCATTCTTTTTCTATAGGAGTAGGCAGAAACTACAACACACCACCTCTTACGACGCTTACATACTCCTTTCGTTTCGTTTACGTTCATACATGCACGCACATCTAAAAGGCTTGAGTTTATGTATTATGTATGTTTAGTGTCTGAGATGTAGATCCTGTCAAGTTACTGCATCTAATTAAAAGTCCGACTACAGTACCCAAGACGTATTCCAATGGACAGATTCATTGGCACATAGACAAGGAAATTGTAGGAAACAATAACGGCTTCCACTGATGCCACCACCTGCCATTTCTGGCGCCCTAGTACGAAATGAACCGAAAGGTCAGAACTGGGGCATTCAGTAACGTGACGTCACAGACTATCGATTTTGTAGTAATATGTAGCTTTATAAAAGGTGTTTACTACTATATCGATAGTCTATGCCTTGCCCTGATTTTTCAATGTCTCTGTAACAGCTAATACTATAGTTGTTATAAACAGAGGTACCTATTTCTTTTCTTAATATGTTAAAAATACACGCTGAAATTTAAATGGTTGTTTTCCCGCAGCGAAATGGTTTTGTCTATGTAATACAATCATTTCGTAGTTATATAAAATATTGGAAACAAAAACTGGCATATTTAACATTGTGAAAAACTAAACTCGAAAGCAATCACGAACCAATAGTCATACCTCCCGATATCTACGGCCGAACGACGGCGGGGCGTTGACCCGGGTCGACAGGATTAGGTTCGTAGGCGGCTCCGATTGATAATGTTGCGCGCGGGCTAGTTTATGCCGTATAACTACACGCGAGAGCTTATTTTATTTTAAACATTTAATAAATCGGTCTTTGCTTTGTCGGCTTCGCGGTGATTTTTTGTATTGTTCCGTGGAAACTATTTTATGCCGTATCACTACGTGCGAGAGCTTATTTTGGTTTGAACATTTGTGCATCGCTTTTCTTTGTCGGTGGTGACGCGTGAGTACCTAGTACCTACAAGTTACGTCTAGTGTTACTATTGTTACTCACTTTTTCGAGTTGATGAATATTTATTTTATTTTTTTAAAACAAAAACATCGTTATTTTTTTACTTTAACTCTATGCTTCGAAAGTACTCCTTAAGGCAAGTCGTTCTGCCGCGGGAAAACAACCAATTAAATTTCACCGTGTATATTTAATTTACATCAATTTTTGACACTTATTTTTGCTGAGATGAAATGTGAGAGAGCGACTAGTTTTTAACGTTTTGAATGAAATACTTTGTCTCAAAGGCTGCTAAAACTTTAGGATTCATTAAGAGAACTTGTTATGATTTCAAAACTGACCATACCTTAACAGTACTCTATAATTCATTTGTACGAACTGTTTTGGAATACGCGTCACCTGTTTGGAATCCAATTTATGGTACACATATGAATCGCATAGAACGAGTCCAAAAAAGCTTTACACGATACCTGCGGTACAAATCCGATAGCTGTCCTCTGAACGCTGACTACTCGCAAAGGCTGAGTTTTATTTCAAAATGATAACTTAAAAAAAGCGAAGGCAAACTAACGACCTGATTTTGCTTCATAAAATCATTAATGGATCTGTACAAGTTCCGAAGCTTCTAATCGAAATAAATATATCTGTCCCTCGCCATAGTTCACCCCGGTCTGAACGCATCTTAGGTGTGTTCACTCCATGTCCAACAAGAACTAACCTTGGACATTTGGCACCAATGAACAGGTTGATGAGGACGTACAATGAGTTCCATACACGTTCCAATAGCATTGACATCTTTTCCAGCAAGCTATCTCAATTCTGCAAACAATTGTTACTGTCCCACAGTGGCCACAGTTAAATCTATATTAACGTTATATATTATTTATTTTTATTTTATTTTATATTTCACATCAATACTTACTCATTTATTGTTGTCATTACTGTGTTATTTATTCTCTTGAGTAAAAAATAGATTTAGTTATATCGTTTCTTTTTTGTTTAATTGTCAATTTTGTTTTCAAGTAGTCTTGGTTATTTTCTAGCCTAGGTTATTTTCTAGCCTAAATTGTACGATATGTAATATTATAAAACTTGGATTATGTAAGTGCTGTGCACACCTGTAAGTGACAAATTCACTAGATTTTAAGCTCAATTGTAACAGGACCCCAAAAAATGTATTAGTAAATAAGTCGTTGGAGTGCCGTAATTAAATAAATACATAAATAAATACGTGAATCGGCCTTCTGGTGACACCAAACCCACACGGGTGATTTGTAATACAATGCTATTTAATTAGATAGGTATAAATATGAAGATGGCGCTACGACGACATGCTACGAGCTACGAGTGCTACGACGTAACTCGTGTTTCTTTCTGTACAAGTTACGTGATATGTTTGATATGTTGTTGTTGTTGTTGATATGTTGCATGATATGTTTTTGTTTTTTAGGCTTAATTTTTTAGCTTAAGCTTGAGCCCGCGACTGCGGCTTTTTTAAGAGGTCTCTGACTTGCTATAGACAAATGGTTATAGCTTGGCCTGTTTGCTTGATATAAATGTCAGATAATTCAGAATATCTAGTTAATTTCCATATACTAAAGAATAAAGTAGATTTGTACCAGTAGAATAAATTTTAGAAGTGTATCATTAGTTCCAGGGATTACCCCTAGATCCGAAGTTATAAACAAATTTCTCCCCACTGTGATACTATTAGTATACTAGTAGAAATAAGCTAAATGTGACAAAATTATATCTCACAATTTCGTTAGTACAGTAGACCACACGTGAGTGTATATGTTATTTCAATGCTCTTCCACACATCTGGAATAAACAACTTGTGTAAGCAAATACAAATCGCTCTTTCTTTTCCTAAATTCATTGGTCCATATAAAAATGTATAAGTAGCACGTTGTTGCACACCTCAGGTCCATTCATCCCGAATATTCCTCACGCATCGTAAGCGGAACTCCAGTTGATTCCTGATGTCCTAGTACTGAATGTTTATAAACACGTGGCCTGAGTTCGGCCCGCTATCAAACCGGGCAAAATTTCAATGCAATGCGAGTCTTTCACTTGAACCTAGTATTATTAGGGAATGTATTATTGTCTTTTGCCGACCTGAATTTTATTATGGCTGGATAAAAATTACTTATAAGTTATAACATTATTTTTATTTCTATCTTATTGTATAGTTCTAGTTCCTAGAGAAAGTATAAAAAAATAACTGCATCAAATATAATAACTATTGATTGGCACTATGGTTACAAGACATACATTACGTCTACCTTACATTTGGCCGCCTTGTTTGATTTTCAACCCTGAAACCGGAAAACCCACAAGACACAATAATATTGCAGTTCTGGATTCCTGCACTACTACAAACTTCAACTAAGCAACGCTATCTGAGGCAAATATAATACGTGTACGGAATACGCGCATGGACATGGGTTAAAATACAATGGGAAGAAAAGCCAACACATGGTTTTTCAGGCCATCGGTATGTCGAGCCCTATGAACGTTCCAGATGTTATTCTTGATGGAGTTCAAATAGACCGAGTGGACCAATTTAAATACCTAGGGCATCTACTTACCGAGGACCTTAAAGACCATGCTGATATGGAACGGGAACGGAGGGCGCTGTCAGTGCGAGCCAACATGATAGCCCGCAGGTTTGCGCGTTGTACTGGGGATGTGAAGGTCACGCTTTTTAGAGCGTATTGCACATCCCTATACACGTGTGCCCTATGGGTTGACTACACTGAAAGGGCGTACAGTGCCCTCCGAGTCCAGTACATCAACGCGTTCCGGGCGGTGTTGGGGCTGCCCCGTTTCTGTAGCGCATCGTGGATGTTCGCGATGGCACGCACTGATTGTTTTCATGCTTCCTTGCGCAAGCGGTGTGCGTCTCTGGTGCGGCGGGTGCGGGCCAGCCCCAATGCCATCTTGGCGATGATCGCCAACAGGCTGGACTGCCCTTATATCCGGCATTGCTGTGGCAGGCATGTTACTCCTCCAATGCCGATTAGAAAATTATAATAATTATAATTTTCTAATTGGCATTGGCAATCGGCAATCAAATTGTAATTATGTAAACTGAGTTATGGGCTAATTGCCTGAAATAAACGATTATTATTATTATTATTTAATAACAACTTATAGGTATGGTCTGAGTATATCCGGATAATCGTATCCTTTATTACGCAACTTATTGATGAATAACTCTCACTAACCGCATCGATGGCAGCGCTGGTCACTTAACATGTTTTGATTAGACGATTAAACGTGTCCTTCCTGAGTCCTCTAAGAATTGTGTCAAAATGTATAGCAAAATTATGTGATTCAGCGTATTGACTCTCAATCACATAATTTTGTAGTGATTTCTTTTGCAGTCTGGTCCCATTACCAAATAAAGCAGATTTATGTTTTGAAATAAAATTATAGGAACACCGACTTTAATTATTAGGACAAGAGTATCATAAACTGCACCCCTTAAACCGTTTTAATTTACTGAATGTATACAGCGGCGTCACACATGTATGACTATATTATTTGGTGGTGTGTGTATGCAATATTGTGAGGCCACGTGTTTCATAACTAAGGGTACCAGGACATCAAGAACAAAAACGGGTTGTAAGAATTAAGGACAGTAGTACTATCACTACATCGCGCCTCGTAGTTGTGTCATCTAGTTTTTTCAACACATGATCACTAAGTGCTTGTTATTACAATCATTTAAAGCTTATTTTGCACATAAGATACGTAGTCATCATCTTCACAAAGAACAGGTGAAGTGTGAAAAACGTTTAGCGTTTTGTTTTTTATTTCCGTGCATCAACTTTAATTAATTTTTACGTTGTGTTGTCCACAGTTTATATTTGATTGCCTTTTAAGTACACCAACCAACAACGGCCACTATTTTATTCCTCAAACCAGCAATGCAATGCATTGTTTAAACATGTCTCTTGTTGTTGTTGCTGCTAAAAGCACTATATTATAACAACTAAATAAAAAATAAGTAAGCATAAAACATAATTTTGAACGAAAGATACACGAGATAGACGTCTCAATGACTTCACCCGATTTGCCAAAAGGAAAAGAAGACTTTCATTTGTTTTCATACTTTGTGATAAACGCATGTATACTCTTGCCGCCTTCTGAAGACCTAGAACCGAACGCTATCTGAAAACGTGACGCAACCGACGATTTCCCACGGTCGAGCAGCATGTTGTAGTATCACCATTTTTTTTAAGCATAATCGCCTCCCATAGCTGGTATGCATTTTAGCAATTTTATTTATATTAATTAAAAGAAAGAATTTGACAACACGAAACAAAATTGTCAACTAAAATTAATTATTTAATATGTAAACTAATATTTTTGTGTTTATCGTGCAAAATTTGTGAATTTGTAGAAAATTAGTTACCATCTAGCGTGCGCAAGTGAAGTCAAAACGAAGCTTAAGAATAAAGTATGGCCGTCGTCGTCGTCCCTCATATCCTTGTATCTTAACGTTTCACAACGTGACGCCGCACCACCAAGCTTCACCAATCGCAATGATCAAAATGTCCACTCCGCTTCAGATAAAAAAGACATTGTGATTTATTAATGAATTATTTTATTTATTTATATATTTATTTATATATAATTATACTATTTTATATTACTATAAAATAATAAATAGAAATTGTAGTTCTAAACGCATGATGTAATTGATGATGATACTTGTAAAATAACATTGACTGTCATTTGAAGATCTTTGACAGTCGTTACGGGTAGCCAGAACCCCGAACGTCTGACTACCAATCATACCAAGGGGTATCGTGTAGCCCAGTATCTTACCTACGCAACCCAGTGGTTGTGGAGGTCAGATAGGCAGTCGCTCCCTGTGGTATTCACCTGCATCCGGTTAAACTAAAAGCCGACCCCAACATAGTTTGGAAAAGGGAAGGCAGATGTTGACTTGTAAAATAACATGATAAGTTTACGTATCCGGAAACTTTATTTTTCACTAAACGGTCAATGAATACAGACCCCATTACAATTATAATTAGTAGACTGTAGACTAATAACAATAATTAATTACAAGACGTGTCATCGCAGGACGAATTAATCAAAATTATAGAAAATCATCATTTTTATTACATTCATAATGAAAATTAACTACTCGATATTCGAAAGTGAGTATGAATGAGAATAACCATTATGTAAAAAAATAAAAAAAATAATAAAAATAGTTTATTAGTAAAACAAGTATAGGTATAAACAAATTTTATGATTGGATCCTCCTTTTAGGCAAATAGTGCCTGTATTAGGAGAGTCCGCTCTTCCATAGCAAAACGTGTTATATAAAAAGCAAAACGTATAATTTGTATGCTAAAACTACATAAATTAAATTAACATTAACTTAAATTAGGTAAATCAAACGTGTGTGTATGAGTGGGTGTAAGTATGTGTGTGAGTGAGATATGTAAGTGAAAGTGTAGCCTGTAGGTGTGAGTGAGTACGTGAGTGTGAGGGTGTGTATGTTTCAAGGTTTCAGAAGTGTTTCGGTTTCATTGTAGGTAAGCGCTTGTATCCATTCCATTATTTTATTTTTACTGTCATAATAGTTTTTTGGGTAAATGTAGATGTATTTATTGATTTTATTATATAGCGCAGCAGATCGTTTATTAAATTGCATACTGGCAAGTAAAGTCCTTGTCCTAGGGATATTTAATATCATGTCTTTCCTTCTTTTTGTTAGTAAGCTAGGATCATAGGAAAGAGACTTATGTTTTTTTAATATAATTTGCGTAATGTAAAGTTTCCTGACTGAGAGCAAGTTACTAAGTCGAAATAGATCTTCAGTAGGGTATCTCTTTTTTTTTAAATACATGCACTTGATAAGAGCGCGTTGTGCCCTTTCCACCGCTAGAAATTTTGTTTTGGCTGCACCACCCCAGACAGGTATACAATAAGAAAGTACTGACTGGACTAGCGCAACATAAATCCTTTTTAGGAAATCTTTTTCATGGCCTAAATGATTTTCGACAGTCTTGGGAACGACGTATCTAAGAGTCCTGAACATCCAGCTTAATTTCCTGACTCTATTTGCAACCTGCTCAATATGTGGGTACCACGATAAACTCTATTCCACGATAACACCTAGGTACTTAATATGAGGTACTTTGTTGATTTGTGAGCAGCCACAACTATTGCGATTATCTGTATTGCAAGTATGAATTTTAACATTAAAATCCTCCCCTGGTTGTGTACGTTGGCAGACACTAAAGCAAATGTAATTTGTTTTTGTGATGTTTAATGTAAGCAAATTAATTGTTAACCACTTTGCGATTTTAGCCAAGCCTGTCTCAGTACGAAGTTTAACATTCTGCCATGTATCACCAGTGAAGACTACAGCAGTATCATCCGCGTAAAAGAGGACTTGTGCGTTTGCAATATTTATGTTACAAAGTTCATTAACGTAAATAAGGAACAATGTAGGTCCCAATACGCTTCCTTGAGGGACACCGTATGACGTGTTTGCATCTTCACTAGTGTACTGACCCACTCTAACCCTCTGCTTCCTGTTTCCGAGATAATCCCTGAAAAGGCTAAGAGGCACTCCACGAACTCCGATACATTCCAGCTTTTTTAGAAGGATTGGCACAGAGACGGTATCAAAGGCTTTTTTTAGATCTAAGAATGCAGTTATACATTTTTTACCTTTGTCAAGCTGTTCGGTTATATGTGTACTTAGTGCAGTAACTGCATCTTCAGTGGAAATCCCTCGACGAAATCCAAATTGTGACTCAGATAGTAAGTTGAAATCTTTTACATATGTTAATAGCCTTATATTGATAACTTTTTCTATTATTTTTGAAATAGAGGGTAATACAGATATCGGCCTGAAGTTGGAGACATCGTCTCTGTCCCCACCCTTGTACACAGGCGTAATAATAGCCAGCTTTAAGGAAGTCGGGAAGATGCCTTCACCAAAACAAAGATTAGCAAGATGTGTAATTATGGGAACGACCTCCTTTCTTATATATTTTAGAAATGAAGTGGAAACATTATCCCAACCTTACGCACTGTCAGATTTAAGACTCATTAGGATATGGTTCACCTCTTCATCGTCAGTGTCTAACATTACGAAGGAGTTGGGTTGAGTTGGTTGTAAACAGTGGTAATTTTGGTGATAGTTTAAAGTTGGCTGGAATTTTTGAGCAAGGCTCTTACCAATGTTCGCAAAATATTCGTTAATATAGTTAACTGATTCTAAAGGATTCGATTTTATATCAAGTAAGTCTGCATTGAAATTGTTAGTTTTATTTGTGAAAGTTATAGTTTTAATGTTCTTCCAAAGTAGTTTATTGTTAGCAACTGATTTAGTTATTAATTCTCTTTCATATTTTCGTTTTATTTTTTTGATAAGATTGTTACAGTGATTTCTATATCTAATATATGTTATTTTTAATATTTCGTTGTATGGATCTTTTTTATTATCTCTTTGTAGCTTATTACGATTTTTAATACAACGTAAAATGCCTGGGGTAATCCATGGTTTTATAATGCGCTTACTGTTTGGGATTTTAGTGAGAATTGTATTTTTATTGATGGAATCCGTCAGTTTGTTTAGTAATAGGTTAGTTAGAGTTTCAGGATCATTACAAAAGAGTAGGTCTGCTAGTTTACTCTCTTGCAGGTACTTAAGTGCTTGCTCAAAATCCACAGTGGATCTAGTTTTGTTAGCTAAAGGGGTATTTTTTAATTTTGATACGGATAGAAGTGTGGTGTAGTGATCTGTAATACTAGTGTGTAATATTGCGATGGATGCTGAGAATTTTCGTTTGTTTACTTTCAACATAAAATGGTCTAAACAGTTTTCATTCCTGGTAGGTAGAGTATGCCCAGGTAAAATTCCGTACAGCGATAGCGTGTCAAGGTAAGTAGTTCTGGTTCTGTGTTCATAAGAAGATTCTGCATCCTTAGGTCTAATGTTTAAATATTCATTAATTAATTAACTATAATGTGTTTATTATTCTCCTAGAACTTTCGTGAATTATTCAAATAATGAAAAGTATTTTACTTGCTGTCCCATGTTCTTTGTTTGTCAAGGAGAAAATAAGACTATAACGATCCGTTTTATGGAAATTGTGGACTGTAAAATAAACCTTCTTATAAAGATAATTGAGTTAGCAGAAATAAACAGTATTATTATATTTTTAATAATACGAGTATAATTTGTTTCAGCTTACGCAGGTAGTTTTCAATTTATTTACCACCTGAACAACTCTTATTCATATCTGCCGCTCTAGTATGACGTAGCCTGAGAAGTCAATACTAGGGCACTCAGGAAAGCATGGTTTATCGTGTTACAGTGACGTCACTGACGATCAACCCTTCCCCTCCCTCTCGCTTAAAATTCAGGAATGTCTTGATAATCTTAATGTCTTTGCATCTCACTTTGGTTCTTCCAACCTTAGTGACACTTGTCCCCATTTTCAAAGTTGTATTTGAATTTCCTCTAACTAGTTTATAACACGTTATGTAAGTATAGGGTGTTAAAGGTCATCCTCCATAGAATAGTGAGGAGTGCTGACAACTGCCTCGTTGGTGTAGTGGTCCCAAGCGCGCCTGCTGAGCGTGAGGTCCTGGGTTTCGATTCCCAGGTCGGGCAAAGTGCTATTGAGTTTTCCAACAGGAATTTTCTCCTTAGCAGCCCGGAGTCTTTGTGCCCGGTGGCACTTGGCTTGTTTCAACTGCATTTGGTTTAGTTACGATATTAACCAAAACAATTGGAATTTCCGGTCTGTATCTTGCACAGGGTCGGCTGAGGCCGCGTTCCAACGTTCAGTACTAGGATACCAAAAAGCTACTGGAGTACGCGTCTATCTAATAAATATATCTATCCATACTGCGCTACTGGTGCAACCCTTGCCACAAAACAACCCCCACCTCTCTTTTTAAACTCCGCCTACTAGCGCCACGTGGTGTAAGGCATTGAATACTAGGGTATCAGAAGTTTACAAAGGCAACTTCAGAATGGGAAATTTTAAAATATCGTCGATTTATTTGTGCACCTCAACGAAGTAAGTCTGTGCAACAAAAGTATTATGTTGAAATCCACTTGATATAGGTAATTAATCGAACGATACAATTTTTAGAATTCCTTTTAGTCTATATTTTACCACAAATTTTACCTCTTCGTAATATTACTAGTATACTAGTATAAATCGAATTCCTTCCTTTTAAACGAGTAATTCTTGCATATATGTATGTATGTACATATTTATAAATAAAATCTGAATCTCCGAAACGACACTGACGATTTTTATGAAGTTTAGTATGCAGGGGATTTCGGGGGCGAAAAATCGATCTATATTTTAAGAAATCATCGTTTTATCCGAGCGAAGCTTGGTCATCCAGGTACGAAGCTTAATATGACAGAATTAAATTTTGCAATTTTGTTTAGTACAGTAGACCAGACGTTAGTGTGTATGTTACTTCGATGCTAAACTCTTCCACACATCTGGAATAAATTACGTCTAAATTAGTCGCAGTCTACACTGTAAAGTAGGGCGGGGGTTGAGACGTCACCAATGTGATGTCTAACCGCGTGTTCCTGAATGCCCTAGTACCGATTTCTCTGGTCATTTAGTACCAGGGCGCAAGAAAACAGAAAGAGATGCCAAATACAATAAGCTCGCCCTCTTTTATATGGGACTTAAGCATAATTGGCGAAATATGGGTGTACTATAGGTTCACCTCTGCCTAGCTGTTCGGGGATTTCAAGCGTGATGTTATGGTATGCTAAAACAATGATAACATTGTTTTTAAAAGACCAAGATAAAATGTCACCAATTAAATACCTACCCGAACAGGGTAAGTATATTTACAGGTAGTTTTCGTCGGGTTGCTGTTTAGTTACATTTAAGTATTTACACAAAATATAATATTTAAGAGTTTTAATTAATTTAAATAATTGCTAAAGAGTTTTAATTCATTTAAATAATAGCTAATTGCCGTTTCGAAAAAACTTAACTCTAGGTGTAATCAGGAATGGCAAAGTAAATGTGAGGATCTTTGGGTCACTATTGACGCCTCTGCTACGAATACTTCGCGGCAGATAGTGCTCTGTGCAGTATACCTTCCACCACCTGTAAGTCAGTCCACAGTTGAACACTTTATTGAAAATTACAATAGTATTTTTGAGTCAATTAATTTACCAGTATGCATAATCGGAGATTTCAACTTAAGCAAAATCGACTGGAACCCAGATGCTGTCATTGGAAATATGCCGAATACTTGTCAGCTGTTACTAGACTTTATGCATGTCAGTAGACTTGTTCAGCATAACAGTGTAAAGAACTGTTCTGGGCATATTTTGGATCTGATTCTTACTACAATACCTTCGTGTTCAGTGAATGAATCAAACAGTTCATTATCCATCATTGATAAATTACATCCCCCCCTCGATATAACTCTGTCATTGATAAAAGACCTTTATCTACCATATAATAAACTTAATATTAAACCCAATTTTTATAAGGCCAATTATGACCAAATTAAACTTCAATTAAATAAACAAGACTGGTCCCAACTCTTTGGAAGTAGTAAAGACGTAAATAGCATGTTGAAGATTTTCTATGATGTTTTAAATCAAGTAATTGATGAATTTGTACCTAAATGTAAGTCTGCTTCAAGCCGCTACCCACCATGGTTTGACAAATCAATTATAAAATCGCTTAAGGAAAAAAATAGACTAAGATGACGTTTAAAAAATATAAAAATCCACGAGACAAAATAGAATTAGTACTGGAATAACCAAACGTTGTGAAGATATGGCCAAAGTTTATACCAAAAATACATGGCAAATCTAGAGGTAGAAATAAATAAAAATCCTAAGTTATTTTGGTCTCACATCAAAACAAAGCGCAGGGGAACTAGTGCCTACCCCTTAACCATGACTGACGGACTGACTACATCACCTAATGGCCCAATCATCTGCAATCTATTTGCTGAGTATTTCTCATCTGTGTATACTCCTGACAGCAACTTAGTTTTTGATCACTTTGAGTCGGATTATTTACGCTCATGAAAAAATAGTCAATGCTTAACAATCCCAGATATAGACAACGACACCATACTGAATAAGTTGAAATCCCTAAACATCTGTAAAGGAGCAGGTCCTGACGGAATCCCTCCTTTCTTTATTGCTGCATGTGCTTCGGCTCTTGTCACTCCTTTAAAAATTATTTACAATACCTCCTTAAGAGGGTTTACGCCGAACGGCATTTCATACAAACTTTCAAGCCCTTATTTTTCGAAATGACTGAACCGATTTTAATGAAACTACATACGCATATGCAGGATACAAAGGTCTAAAAACTTAGTTAAGAACATTTTCGAAATGTCTTATTTAAAAACAGATAACTGAAAATCTCTGTTTCTATGGAAAATTTTAAATTGGCCTAATTTGTCTGGAACACTATTTTTCGAAAATGTTCTTAACTAAGTTTTTAGACCTTTGTATCCTGCATATGCGTATGTAGTTTCATTAAAATCGGTTCAGTCATTTCGAAAAATAAGGGCTTGAAAGTTTGTATGAAATGCCGTTCGGCGTAAACCCTCTTAACCACAGGAATTTTCCCGGCTGAGTGGAAGAAGGCCAAAGTGGTGCCTGTATTTAAATCGGACAAAAAAGATTCCATATCCAACTACAGACCCATCTCGATTCTCTCCACTTTCGCTAAGATTTTTGAGTCGATGATATGCCCTCATATTCAACGCCATTTTGGTCTGTACCTTAGCGATCACCAACACGGTTTTGTTGCTACTAGGTCTACAACAACAAACCTATTGACGTTCACGGAGTTTCTGGTACAGTGTGTAGATGCGAATAAACAATGCGATGTTGTGTACACTGACTTTAGTAAGGCTTTCGACAAAATTTCGCACTCCATACTAATTTACAAGCTGTCATTGTATGGTATCACCGGATTTTTGTTGAAATGGCTTGCATCTTATCTAACTGAGCGGGAATTCTATGTTGTTGTTAATGGTTTTCGGTCCGAGACTTTCTCTATAACCTCCGGAGCCCCTCAAGGTTCCCATCTCGCCCCAGTGCTTTTCAATATTTTTGTTAATGACCTTCCCCATTGTTTTCAATATTCGAGTTGCTTTCTTTACGCTGACGATTTAAAGTTTGCAAGATGTATCGAATCATCACACGACGCTATACTTTTGCAAGAAGATCTAAGCAGACTATTTGAATGGTGCACCCACAATAGAATGGAACTGAACATTAAAAAGTGTTATCACATTAGTTTCTCCAGAAAGATGAATCAGACGTGCTCAGAGTACATGGTTAATAACGAGAAAATACACAAGGTGGAAAGAATCAAAGATCTAGGAGTCCTGTTCGATGACAAATTAACATTTATACCTCACATGGAACAAATAATTACAAAAGCTTCAAAAATGTTAGGGTTTGTTATAAGGAATACCAAAAGTTTTAAACAAAGTAGCACTAAAATTATGCTATACAATAGTTTGGTTCGGAGTATCTTGGAATACTGCAGTGTTGTTTGGAGGCCACACTACGCTACACACATGTTACGATTAGAACGAGTCCAAAAACGCTTTTTGTGGCACCTTGCATTTTCACAAGGTAAATGTAAATGCTTGCCTTCCTACAACACCCGGTTGCGGTATTTCAGGATGCTGCCACTATCAACCAGAGCTAATGTTACAGACGCATTATTCCTTTATAAACTAGTGAGAAATAAAATTGACTGCCCCACATTGCTTAGTCTCTTTAGATTCCGCGCCCCTTCCAGACTCCCACGTAGTAACATTACACCTCTTTATCCACCTCTACGGAGAACCGTCCTTGGTGCAAATTCAGCTATTCCCCGATTATGCAAAGTAATTAACAGCTGCAGTGACGCAATCGATATACACCATGATAGCATCGGGAAATTTAGTAAAACAATTATTCAATTGTGTTCTGAGAGCTGCCTAAAATTAAATTAAATTAAATAAATAATGAAAATTCGACCACAATAATTTAAATTTAATAATAATTCAATACACATAATTGATTAATTTATTTGTTTTTATATAATCCTTTTTTTATTATTTTGTTAAGACCTATGTAGGTAGGTATATAAGTTCATGTAAACTTATCTTGGTGTCTTTTAAACGTTGTTCTTATATTGTTTAATTTTAAATTAACTTAATATTGAATGTTAACCATTTTTCTGTGCATGTTGTGTTAGCCAGTAAGTAGTTATTACACTTACAAATGTATTTTTTTGTAATTTTTGTATCTCAAAAATGTTATAGTGTACATAACTGTTGGCTAACCTAAATAAATAAATAAATCTTAAATTAATTAATCTTGAGGAGCTCGTGGCTAAATAAAAACAGTCGCACGGGTTGATCAAAGGTGAAGCTACGCTTGCCGAAGTCAGTCTGTGGATGGGTGACCGTTTGTAACATATCAATACTCCTCCGTGCCTCGGAAAGCACGCTAAGCCGTTGGTCCTGGCTGTCATTTCTAGATCTTTGACAGTCGTTACGGGTAGTCAGAGGCCCGAAAGTCTGACAACCAGTCTTACCAAGGGTATCGTGTTGCCCAGTAACTGGGTTGTGGAGGTCAGATAGGCAGTCGCTCCTTGTAAAATACTGGTATCCAGCTGCATCCGGTTAGACTGGAAGCCGACCTCAACATAGTTGGGAAAAAGGCCAAGCAGATGATGATGAATTAATTTAAATCTTAAATAGACAACGTTGAGCAAGCGTGGTGTGGACAATAACAGGCTGGTATTACTGCAGTTATTTGAATCTTGATGGCGGTTGAAAGACTAATCATAGAACTTTAAAAACGCATTTACTCTTTTTACCAAAATGGCAATAACGGAACTATTTTTTAGCATCTGCCTGTCTACTAGTCAGTGCACACTCCAGTTTAAAATAAAAACATTCTATTTTATTACGATAGCCTTGACCGTTTGGCCTTGCACAAGACTTTTGTATTTGTATGTTAGAAATAAAATTAGGTTTATATCTGTGCGATGTGTCTGTGATATTATCATTAAACTTTTTATTTTCTGTCCCATGTTGGGCGCCAGTGTAACTTTACTTCATTTTTACTTCTCACTTCACACACTACTGACGAACTTCTTGGATACAGGTCTAAGTTTATTTTTTACATATCTTACCAGTATCTAAGCTGTGTGGGAATAAGTAGTGTCTAGTTTATCTTATCTAGCTAATCTGATAATCTATATATTGATACTCGTGATCTGTGTAAAAAATCAGCTTCAAAGTCAAAAATGTAATTTATTTCGTTACTAGCTTAGAAAAAGATACTTTAAAAAATCAAATTAACGAGAACATTAAATTAAATAGACACTGGTTGCCCCTTCCCAAAGATTATTTCCAAAAGAGAAAGAATGAACTAAAAACTCTATACTCTATTTTACAATATTTTAAATCAATCAGATAACATCCTAACTGGATACGATACACCCAGATAAAAACTAACTTAAATAGGAAAAACTAACCAAGCAATGCAGCAGATACGTTAATTATTGTGTTGACAGAAACAATATGGTGCTCACATATTGACAAAAATTGCGCCCGTGGGGTTAGCGTAGCCAGTATTATATTACATTCTAAAAACAACATAAAAATGAGTACGAGAGAATTCAGGATATTATAAAGCGAATTACTGATGATTTTTATTTCAATAAAATTATACAATTATTAATATATGAAGAAATAAAATAAAATAAATAATCATAGGGCATCAAAAAATTCATCCGCATCGTTGTCAACGGGAAAAGTGCCCAGAAGGCTGGCAGCATTGCCACGTTGAATGGCAATGCTGATTCTTTGGCCAAAAAAAAGGCCAGCCCTCTGGGCACGTGAAGAGTCGACCAGACGTTTCGCGATTTCTCGAAAAACTAAATGGGCACACGGACCCCATGGCCCTAGTGTTTCAACCCCAAACGGCTCAAACATATAACTTCCAGTTAGGTTGTTGTATTTTCGATGTTGTAATTGCTGATGTGAATTATTTAAAGTAAAAAATGTGCTTTGCTGAATTTGCGACCGCCAACTACACTGGCAGAGAGATACATGTCAAGTTCACTGTGCAGTAGTGAGGCCGCAATGATACCACGTGTTTGCGAAAGCGGAATACTAGGGCATCATAAATCGATAGGGCCTTTATCGTGCAGGCGCGGCGTAGCTCCGCCGTGGTAGTAAACAACTGACCTACACAACATTGTTTACTACCGTAGGAAAACTAGGTTTTCGTTGAAGGTACGCGAAGCCCAGGACATATGGTCAATGTTTTCTTTAGTTTTAACTTTCCACACCTTGAGTAACTTTATAATAAAATCTAAATTTAAATCATTAAACACAGGGTCTTTACCCTGTTTTTTATGTTTTAATAACAAACGTATAATTTTCAGATTTTTCCATATACTTGTAGTTGTAGTATTAATAAAACAGTATTACTCGCCAAATTTCACCGTTTTAGGTCAACGGAAAATACCCTATTAATTTTGATTCCCTTGAGAGTGTCGAAATATTCGTTTTCTGCGTCATAAACGGCCGTTTCTTTTTTTTTACGTTAACTTAAAAGTTCGATTTTTTCCCCTCCGTCAAGAGACCGTAGACTTGACTATATCATTTGAAATTCAAGTGGATACCTCCAGGCGTTCCCGAGATAAAGGGTCGTGACAGACAGACAGACGGATGGACGTACAACTAAGTGATCCTATAAGGGTTCCGTATTTTCCTTTTGAGAAACGGAACCCTAAAAATATAAACCTATTGATGATTTCTGTTATTATTATTATTATTCAATAAAATATACATTACCTACGGGCGCAGATCGTATTTTCATCAACATAAAACAAAACTGTAATACGTTTTTGCTAGCATCATAACATTTTTCAACAAAAGCATAAGTTTTACAACTTACTATTTTACTTTTGGACATAAGCCCATAAACAGTTCCTATGATAATAATTAGAAAATAGCGGTGCTAGTTTCAGCAATTCGTATAACTTGTAATACACAATACAACAAACTAATTGGGAGTTATATGTTTGATTTATATTTTTATCATTGTTGAAAATATAATAAGTACATTATAAAACTATCTTTATTAACTTTCTGCTATTAGGCCTCCTTAGACACCCACTAAGACAAATTGTTTATTGTTTCCTTCCTTTACTCCTGGGAAGATACCTACACCATGAGAAGGCTGTATTCATAAAACCAACGTGCTAAATAAACACAAAGAACACAACTAGATTTGTAGATAATTTCACTACCCTTTCACTACCCTGTCACACATTACGGATACATAATATAGTATGTCACGTGCAACGCTTTCGGTGACGTCAAACTTCCCAGCTAAATAAATAACTTTTTAACTTTTAGAATTAGTATTGCCATCCAACGTGGCAATGCTGCCAGTCTTTTGGGCACGTTTCCAGATGACAGCGATGCGGAGGAATACTTTGACGCCTGAGTGTCCTTGTCGGCTTTTTTTTTGTTTTTTGTTTTTTTTTTTGTTTTTGTAAATATGTATATACCTAGTTAGTTTTATAGTATAATTGTATATAATATGTGAATAAAAAATAACTTTTCTTCTTTCTTTTTTTCAAGCCAGTGAACCTAAACACACAGCTAATGCGTGGATCGAGGTTAACACCGTGTGTTGAGGAAGAATAAATATATTTAAAAGAAACGTTCTATAACAAAAAAAAACTGAGAAGCTCACCATGTCCGAAACTTACGGAATCAAGAATGTCTGTGTGCACACCACGTGTTTCCGGGCACTGGATACTAAGATAACAGGACACGTCAGTAGGTTGTAAGTACTTTCACTATTCCGATATCGGTTATGCACTAGAATGAGGATGAGGAAGTATAACGTGATAAAAACGTCGCAACATTAATTTGATCATCATTAAATAAATAAATAAATAAACTGTGTTTTGTTTTGGCGCAACAAAGAAGTTTTCACTTAAAAATAGAAGAACTATTTTTTTAAACGTTAATTATTTTTTTTTTTTTTTTTAATAAACGTTGCCCCACACTAGGAATTTCTCCTGTATCGTGGGTGCGTAAACAAACATTTAAACTCACATACACAAACAGCCAGACCCGGAACAACTACCTGTAGGTCATACAAATATTTGTTCCGTGCGGGGATCGAACCCACAACACGCGGCGCAGCAGCCGATGGCTCAACCACTGCGCCAACCGTGTCGTCAAACTGCTGGAATTAATAATAAATGCTGGAATAATTGCTGGAGTGGCTTCACGTTTTGGGACGCGTTGAGCTACCAGGGTATGAGGGGTCACGAGAAGCAATGCTGTGTTTCATTGTGATTTGTGAACTTTTGTTTTGACTTCACTCGCGCGGTCCTAATAAATGTATGAAATGAAGAAATACGTGAAATATTCATAAAAAATGTACTTTACCGACCTAAAAAGACGTCCACTACCAGAAAAAAAACGTCGAGACAATGAAGCCTGACGAGTCCCGGAAAAACGATTGACCTGTCTTGAAGCAACGATATTGTCCAGAAAAAAATAGCTTAAGATTTATAAATACATAATGCATAATTTCCTCTTTCCTCCATATCAAGCAGGAGACGGAACGAAACTAGGCCAATAAATAGGTACAAACACAACGGATTTAAAATTAACATTTTATTGCAGGACCAGCTACAAATTAACCATTCTGAAAGGCAGTGCGAACAGAGTCCAACGGCTAGCAAGCCACGTGTTTTAAAACATCAAGTACTAGGACACCATAAGTTGACTGGGGTAGGTTGAACAGACAACTTTGGGGCGAGCATAGTATGCGACTGACAGACTTCACACAAAATAACCCTGCCTGCACTGAGAGGCAGATAGACATCTGTCTATCTGCACCATAATGGTTCCTGTTTTACCATTTTGATACTGATAAAACAGTTTACTAAATTCCATAAATATCTATCTTATGGTGCCACTAAATTCATGTTTTTTAAATAACATAATTAGTACCTAACTAATGCCCGGTTTCTGAACATCGCAGTTATATTCTCAATAGCTATTGCTTCGACAAAGTTGTCTCAGTTAAACTACGATTAACTGTCACTGCGTATCTGAAGACACACGAACCCATAAAATAACAGACTATGAGACCGATAACCAGTTTCATAATTTGCCACTAGATGGGTCTGTTTAAGAGATAGAGTTTAAAATCGATTTTATTGTTTGATATCATCATTAAAACCAGTTTATTTATAATTTTATTTTTTCGAGGGTAAATAAGAGTGGTTAAGCACTTTTAACTTACACATTATGTTAATTTGTTATTTATCATACGCTCTATGAACGTCATGCTTGTCAAAAAATGCAAATCCTTAAAAAAGAAAACGTCAAACTCTTTGTTTTTGCCGTGGTATTTTTGTCGTGCTTTGCCGTTTGATTTGAAGTTCTGTTTACGTTGGTATCTATCTAAGTTTATACTTATCGTTTTTCCGTATTAATGATGGAATCTGGAAAACGTAAAAAATGAAATGAAACAGACAATGTTAATTTGATAACAGGAGCGAGAGTAGGGCTGATGATATCAGTAAGGTGTATCACATTCACAGTGTTCTTATCAAAACGATATCTTAATTTGAATTCTTCTATGTATACATTTCGAAAGGATTCCTCCTGCGACTTATATTTCTGGGTATAGATATATTAGCAATAAACTCCAGCACTTCCAAATCGGACTCAGATGAGCTGCTCGTATTCATTATGCTATTCATAATTTAGCCCTTCGATCAAATATCTATTACCATTACTTTAACTGGCTATTTATTTTAAAAAATACTACGTTTTAACCTAAAAGTTTACAAATGAAACGTCAAATAAAGTTATGGAACCGATAAACGCACAGATTGGTCAGTTAAGTTACCATAAGTTTAAACGGAGTTTATCGTACATTGCGTTGTTCAGAAACCCGGTTTCGTAAGTTATCGAACCAATAGCGCTAACGAATAGATAAACTACCGATAAAAGTACCTCAGCAACCGGGCAAAAGACAGCTGGAAATTAAAAAAAACCTAACAAAATTTGAATTTTGCGTGTGGCCGCTGTGCATTAAAGCACCAAATATTATAATATCCTAAATTAAATTAAATCGTGAATAGGCATTTGCCCCTTGGACATAAAAAGCTAATTAGATAGACAGATACAAATACGAGTAGAGTGTACAACAGTTTTGAGCCCACCACGGTTAAAAACGATTGTTATCATAGTTTTAACATTTCTTAGTAATTTCTAGCGCCCTAGTACGATATCAATGGAGAAGTCGGTACTGGGGCATTCAGGAACGCACGGTTTGACGTAGCAGTGACGTCACCGATTATCAACCCCCGCCCTCCGTTGCAGTGTAGACTGCGACTGGCGCCGCTGCGGCGCTGCTGTGCTAACAACGTTCCTTTGTTGTAATACTTTTGATAAGGAAAAAAAAACATGATGAAATACATTTTGATAAATTAATACAAATGGTTGAATTAAATTTTAATAAAAAAAAAAATGTTATGTAAATAATGACGTCACCGTGCAATTTGAAATATCAACCCAGTCTTTGAATCTTTCATTTTGTCAGCGCGACTCCAGTTGGTTTCTGATGTCCTAGTACTAGTGATTTAAAAACACGTGGCCTCAGAGCGGCCTTATGGCGGTCTTATGCCTGATTCCCACAATATCTCCCTTCAAGAAAACAGTTTTGTAGTTTTAACGGTCTTGCCGTAACGGGTAACGTACGGGTTTTTTTCCACCTCTTCTTCTGTGGCTGTTGGCAGTATGTAGGCAGGCTTCAGTCTATTGATTCTCGTTTGGGCAGGCTTATTTTGAAGTGGTTGTCACATTTCTCAGTGGCTTCGTACGGGCCTTCGTAAAACGGCGTTAATGATTGTTTTGCACAATCAACACGTAAAAATATATGAGTTCATCTTGACAACTTCTTTGGCACAAGAACCTTATCCTTGTCCCGGCAGCGCGGTGGCGCTAAGTTAAAGCTTAGTTCAGAAATCAGTATTATTTCCTTATTGGTATCTTTTTTCTGGTGTTACCCTGTGTGTTACGCATCTACTGCTGTGTATTCGTCGGTGTGGTATGACCTACCTAATATTTCAAAATAAAACTGAACTTCATCGAACTCCTGACGCTCTAGTATCCAATGTTATGAAACACGTGGCCTAGCGCAGAGGGTCGAGAGAGCTTTTATTTTCAACCCGATCTTTTACTTTCTCTCAATTCATTCATTCATTTTCTGCTTCGAGGTTTCCGATTCAACTAAATAGACTCTCACAATACGACTTACAATTAAATTATTTACTGAATGCCACTACCATTTCTGTTTGTACCTCCAGGCCTAGGTTTGGATATTAAGGATACAAGTAATCTTTCATACACGCACACAATTTATTGTAATTCTTTTGATTGGTAACTTAGGACATCAGAGCCGATGCATGGGAAAAGATTAAAAATATTAAACATAAGCGTATAGTAGATATTTAGCAGAGCGAACTCTTGGACCAAGGTTAAGTTATCTTTATCAATTTTGCGGATTAGAATTAAAATAATGTGGGATACAGGAGAGAGCCAATCGAGCTCGAAAGTTTTAGGATTTATTGATCACTTATTCTCTTATTTACCTAGGTCAATAGATCTAAATTTGTCAAATTATGCGGATAAGCTTTAGAATTAAAATAATGAAGGAAGCTCCCCCAGCCAAGGGGGTGAAGGTGTACACCTTGCACCGCCCGTGTTTCTAACAAAATAATTACAACGGGAACGGCACGGGGTGTGTTACATTCTTGCAGCCCCTGCCCGTATACATTTTGCGCAACATTGATAAGCTAAGAGAACTCTTGTTGCTTTCTGACGCCCTGGTATTTTATACCTCTGACACGTGACGTTACCAACGCTACACACAGTACACACGCAGTACTCACTGTACGTATAATATATTTTATATGTATATTTCATTCGGTTTTGAAATTTGACAGAAAGCTGTATCGTAAATAGGTGATGTTTAAAAGCACGAAAGCTGCTGATTGATTTACTTAATGACTTATAAATAAAAAAAATATTGACATCGTGTCTTGATAGATAAGATCAACAAAACAATAACTCTATTAATTTTTAAGAACTACGAGTTTTAGTTATTATCTTTATTAATTTAGAAGATTGTTTTGGAAAATCCAAAAGTGCACGTCTCAACGCTCATTTTATGACAAAAATGACTTGATTGAATTAGACGGTAATTTTCAATAGGCTATTACTCAGAATGATACTGAAGCGGATGAAAAAAAAAATGACTCAAAAAGTGAAGTTTTTTGGGCGATATCGTGACCACATACATCATCCGAACATACAGACAACCCGACGTCCACTGAAATAGTTTTTCAAAACGGTTTTTTATTTACTATCTAGCAAAAATAGTGTTTTTTAAAAGTATCTACTGTCATAAAAAAGTGTTATTGTTGATATTTGTCAACTCATTTAATACTCAAAGTCCAAAAGGATCGGATAAAAGCAATTTAAGCCGAGATAATTGCTTGACCTTGAGAGAGTGAGAGTAAAGCACAACTCACGCTTCGCGTTGAGACGTGCAATACGCGCAGAGTTGTGAAGTTGCGGATATCAGCCGGTCAAACAATACAATACAATAATTTAGTATTTTTAACACACACATATAGTTTTTACCTGGTAATCCCGTTGAAATCGACTGTTATAAGTAACACTACTTTCACTTTCGCGACCGCCACTAACGTAGGAACGAAAAGGTGACGGAAAATAACATTTTTTAATCATAGACGAGTTGTTTCGAGTGTTTTCATGTGTCGAAATGCGCGGAACTTACTAACTTACTATTCTAAATGCATGGACGTCGTAAGGATGCTTCAAACTGAAGCAATATTGACTAAATTGGTATTGTATTGTTATACGGGCCGATTTCCGCAACTCCACGACGTAGCGCCTACAACACACTTTTACGCGTGGGATATAAAGTTCCCAGCTGCACTGTACGACATGAAAACAATGCTAGTGCAACAGGAATAAACAAGAGTTACCTGTGAAATTAAAATAGGGCACACTATACGTGGTTCGAAGAAGGTACATACGATTTTGTTGAGAGCTCTTGAGCTTGTAAATCAGCGCTGCCTGCTGAGACCACATGTTTCATAACATTGAATACTAGGAAACCAGGAAGAGACCAAAGTTGTGTTTGTAATACGGTCTGTAAAATATTCAAGCAGCGCGTTCACCCCGCCTGCCTGAGCGGCAACGTCGGGTATAACCTACGTCACGTGTTGATAGCTATTGTATACTAGGATATAATAAAGGTGCTAGTTGTGTAGCTTGAAATAGATTTACTTTATTTTAATTTTTAAAGTATATTACGACGTCCTTACATTATTAAGTCAATCTAAGTACCGAAAGTATAGCTTAAAGAACTGAGGAGGAGGGGTTTAACTTTCTCTCAGAAGTAGGACATACTTTGTCGACTTATTGTTTTGGAGTTTAAGAAAAATAAAATAATAAAATAGGCTGCTAATAGATAGGTAAGTGAGCTTGAAACCTTCACTAATTGTTCTGCATGCTGAAGAAAGTTGCATAACACAGTTTAAAGTGAATTACTGCTTCCCCTAAAAGCACCTTTATTAGCACTTGCCCCTGGTACTAGTTTTTGTTGCACACTCACACACGCATGTAGCATTATCATTTATCACTTGGAGTTTGTGTGGAATACTTTCTTTAAAAGTATTATCGCTTATAATAAAATTGGCGCCCAACATGGGACGATTAATTAGAAGTAACTTAAATTGTACTGTTTCACGGGCCGATATCCGCAACTCCACTACCTCTGCGCGTATTTTTCGTAAAGAACTTAAATAGTTCTGTAAGTATTTAATTCCAGTTGGAGATCAAGTAGAAACCTTGGTATCTTGAAGATCTTAACACTAGTATTTGCCGACTAACTATGAACAATTCTGTTCACCTCCAATATCTTTTGACATCAAAACCCTGTAGAGCTAATTCGCGACTCTTAGAACGTGTTGGAGGTAATTCAAGTAACAGCGGTCACGTCAAATTAATTAAAACTGCTATGGAGGTGCCCCACCACGGGCATCATTGATCATTCTCGTTTGGTGAATATAAAACAAAACATAACGTCATGTAAAGTAATAGTTCACCTGACAGTGTTTTCAGCAGTGAGGCCGCAATGGAGTCGAATGCGGCATACTAGGACATCAGAAATCAATAGGAGCTGCATCGTTCAGGCGCGGCGTAGCTCCGCCGTGGTAGTAAATAACTGACCTACACAACATTGTTTACAACCGCAGGACAACTAGCTTTTCATTGAGTCTACGCGAAGCCCAGGACATAATGTCATAGTTTGCTTCAGTTCTAACTTCCCGCACATTGAGTAGCTTTATTATACTTGAAGAGACATATGGCTATTTCAGGAATATTACGTCTTCACAAAGACTCATATTGATTATTTCCGTGACTATACATTCGAGGGCAGATCGTATTTTGATTAACATACAACAAAACTGTAAGTAAGTGTTTATTACTGGCATCAAAAAGTTTTTATAAAAATGTAAGATTTACTATGTACTTATTGGGCTAACCCCAAAAACAGATCCTATGCTAATAATTAGTCAGTAGCTGTTCTAGTTCTAAGAATTCTAGCATTAACAACTTGCAATACATAATAAGCAGTACATTATCAAACTATCTTTATTATCTTTCTGCTATAAGGCTTCCTTCCACACAAAGATAAATTGTTAACTGTTCCTTGGCCTCAAGGAAAAATGTACATTTTTTATTATTATTTTTGGGGCAAGCCAACCACACTATTCCCAAACCACTGCAAAAAACCAAAATCCTGAAAATCAGACTCAACAAAATCAAAATTAATTTTAAATTCAAATTAGGCTGAGAATCAGCACTTTTTGGACGTCAAAACGTTTACATAAGACAGTCCCCCAAAACGCCCACCCTTCACCACTTCCTAGTGTTTTTAACAGTAGCGACCACCAGAAAAGCGCCGAGACAATGAAGCCCGACGAGTCCCGGAGAAACGATTTTAACTGTCTTGCCGCAACGAAATTAATCAGAAAAGAACAGCGGAGAAGTTAGAAAAATACATAATTTCCACTTCCTTCCATATCAAGTAGGAGACAGAACAGAGCTAGACCAATAGGCACAAAGGGACGTTTACAACTGGGTTAGGCCCACTTGCCTAGCACCACGGTTTAAAAAAAATAACACTGATATTAATGGGTCCTAAATGATGAGCTGTTACATTTGATTCCAAAAAAATATATATATCAAACATTAACTATGAGAAAGCTGGATTCTTGAATCCAACTTGCCAAAGATAAACAACACAAATAGATTTTTAGTGTGCTACCCACACTGCCACACATAATGTCTACATAATACTGTCTAGACTGCCACGTGGACAACCTTCAGTGACGTCAGATTATGACGTTGAACTTGAAGTTCCTGCATGCCCTAGTATTGGCGGTTCCGTTTATTTCCTGCCTGCGACCACGGCAGTAGTATCATCTTGTTTCATACTTTTTGCAGCGTGACTTTTCAGTAGTGGGTTTTAATTTATCAACTAACTTTTTATTTCAAATATTTTGAGGTAACAATGCATATCCTCTAGATGGCGCCATATTCCAAATAAATATAAAATTGAATAGTTTGAGGCACTGATAACGTTATCCGTAATACAGGGTTACCATCAACATCAGCGCCTCATGCTTTTAAAAATTATATTAATTGAAACTCACTAAAATTTAATTTGTTCTTTTAAATTCAGGAGTTATTTCACTTTTTACTTATAATTTACCTTTTATTTAAATTAACGTAGGATATATATATTAAGATGAACGATAATTATCTGCCGAAATATGCATTTTAGGGAGGATAACATGACACAACATGAAATTATTTTATACTACCGCTATAAACTTGGTATATACTCTTGCCACCTCCTGGAGTCCTAGTACTGAATGCTTGCTGAAAACGTCACGCATGCGTGGATTACCCAGGGGCTTCTATCTTATCTATTACGTGAAAGTGTAAAGTCATACTCTCTACCCATCATCCTCATTCATTCATCATTTGCCATATCATTTACTTATCGATGTTATTAAAGCGTAATCAGCCTGTTAATTCATTAATTTTTGGTATATTTTCAATACAAAAGCTATTGAAAAATCTGTCCCTAATTTGACTGTCCATAAAATTGTTGTCTCTATTTTTCGTAATGCAGTAGGTACCTACGGGAGACGGTTTATAAGAATTTTAATAAAAACATTGAACCAGATACAAAAACTGGCTGGTGCCGCTTAAAGGATGAAACAAGTACCTACCTACTTCAGGATTTTGCAAACTGCATGCTGATTTGAGATTCGAGATAACAGAACGTAGGTTTTCTTTTTTTGCGCGGAAGTATTGGGTCATACCAGGCTAATATGACAGATATACAAATAAAATACTAATTGAGTGGCCATCTACCAGTAATAGTTCAAAATGAAGAATAGTAGTGCTCCTCGTATCTCCTCATATCCTGGTAGCTCAACACGTCCCAAAACGTGACACCGCGCCACCAAATGGTTCATTCAGCACCCCACTTTGTTACATGACTTTATAGAAATAACTAATAGGTCTTTACCTATGAAATTGCCGTTTTGTATGAAAAAATTTAAATGAATTTTTTTCATGTATTTTTTATTTGTATTAATCGAAGTAATCACCCATGCAATCAATGCATCTTTGCCAACGCAGTGGCAGTTTATTGATGCCCTTCTTAAAGAAATCAGCTGGACGGGAGGCAACAAATTCTTCAAAGGCATTTTGTACTGCCTCTCGGGTATTGAATTTTTTTCCCGCCAAGAAGTTATCCAAATTCTGGAAAAAGTAGTAGTCTGTAGGCGCAAGGTCTGGTGAGTAGGGCGGATGACGGAGAGCTTCCAACCCCAGTTCTTGCAACTTGGAGACCGTCTGCTGTGCAGTATGAGGTCGCGCGTTGTCGTGCAGGAGCAGCGGAGACGAGCGATTGACCAATGCTGGTTGGAGATGTGCCAGCTTCTCCATCATTGTGTTCAATTCTTCACAGTACACATCTGCATTAATGCTCACCCCGTTTGGTAAGAAGCTGTGTTGAATCACACCGGCGCTAGACCACCAAACAGTGACCATCACTTTTCTTGGGGTAAGTTTTCGTTTAGGGCATTGTTTAGGTGCTGAACCAGGATCCAACCAACTTGCTGAGCGCTTGCGGTTATCAAACAGAATCCATTTTTCATCGCAGGTAACAATGCGGTTCAAAATTCCTTCATTTGTGTGTCTGTTGAGCAGTGCAAGGCACGTCTCGACGCGTACTTCGCGCTGGCGATCATTGAGTTCGTGGGGCACCCATTTGTCAAACTTTTTTACCTTGCCAATTTGACGCAAATGGACCAATATTGTTTTGACGCTAACGTCGAAAGCTGCTGCTAATTCAGCCGTAGATTGTGTATCATCAGCTTCCACAATCGCCTTTAATTCGTCATTGTCGACCAAAGTCTTCGGACGACCGCGAGGTTCATTTTTCAGGTCGAAATTTCCAGAACGGAAGCGAGCAAACCAATAACAGGTAGTGCGTTGGTTTGTAGTGTTAGCTCCGTAAACGTCGTTGATGTTGCGTGCCGCTTGGGCCGCGTTGCTGCCACGACGGTACTCATATTCCATAATTACTCGAATTTTTAACGTATCCATGATGACGAAAAAGATTTAAATGCGATGAAAATGTAACACTAATCAATAAACAAATGACTACTTTTGGAAAAAAAAATCCATGTTTTTAAAATAAAATTAATTTGAAATTAGAATTCTTAGCCAAACAAAAAATATTTTGATTTGAAATGGCCAGTACTGCAGAACGGCAATTTCATAGGTAAAGACCTAATATTTTTATCATGTTTAAGTGAAAACTTCTTCAGTGTACGTGTGTGATGTGACCCCGTGTGCCTAGCATGAAAATCATGAAAGAAAACCGAAGAGCGGTAGTTATCAAACACCAATTGTATCCATTGTTTTAACATCTCTTAAATGGATGCCTTAAAAGGATAAAAGTCCCTAAAAACAATAAAGAGAAAAAAAAAAAAAAAAAAAAACATCTCTTAGTATTTTCTAGCGCCTTAGTAATTGAACAAAAACGTTGGTATAATCACCGGCAAATAAGATGGCAAAAGTCGTTAGATGCGCACAAGTCGTTTTTTAGGT
Source organism: Phlogophora meticulosa (assembly GCA_905147745.2). Classification (NCBI taxonomy): domain Eukaryota; kingdom Metazoa; phylum Arthropoda; class Insecta; order Lepidoptera; family Noctuidae; genus Phlogophora; species Phlogophora meticulosa. Next base: position 18,398,064 of record LR990519.1, read on the forward strand.
CTCTTTGGTGGTCAAGCGGGACGCGGGGTATGAGGTAGCGTCGATCCGAGCGCGCGATTGGTGCATCAGTCGACCCTTGCCTCCCGCACCGCGCCTTCGTCCCGTTCGCTCCCGATTACATTTCAGTGCACGAAAATTGAACCCTTTGTTTTTGTTGTGTTAAACTTAAGTGTTGTTATTGTTTTTAAATTTATGATAGAGTTCCTGAAAAGGCATAGCATACGAGGAAAGTATGCTCAAACCAGAGTTATACAAATTAATAAAATTGGAAAAAGAACAATTTAAAACATACTGACCAAACACTTGCAGAACACAACCATAGTGTTCTGCGATTGCGACTTTCAATATGATGCCAAGGGTAGTTTTATTAACGGATAGTGACGACGACTAGTTATTTTTTTTTTTTTTATATATAAACTTTTTTGAATTTTAAATGCACGTTATTTATAACTCCTAATAAACTTGAATTCCTCTCCTTTCTTTAACTTTGTTCTAAACAGACATGATCAAATATAAATGATGGCAATAACAATAGAATAATGACGATCAATAAAAGTTACCACTTTTTTGTGCCACTAAGTGTACGATGCGCGAACTTACCCCCACTACGCCAAAATCTTGCCATCTCATTTGCCGGTGACTATACCATTCAGAAACGCGCGGTTTGTCATCTTTCACTAAAGTAGTGACGACACAAACTATCAACCTATTAGAGACTGCAACGTGGTAAGCCTTTGGTGAAGTCAGATTGTTACGTCGAACTTGAGTTCCTGCATGCCCTAGTATCGGCATCATTATGACGTCACACGTAATTCGCCCGCCCGCAACTCCGCGACCGACTGACTGCATGGCCGTTGTTTGATCGATTCCGTTAATTTATTACTAGGGCGCTAGCACTCACTTGGAGCTTGAATTGTATTGTTTGACGCGCCGATATTCTCAACTAAACGACTCAGCGTGTATTTTGCGTAACTTTAATTTAGCTAAACATTTAAATCCCTTTTTTACCGAGTAGGGCTGTAGATAGGAGTGAAAATTTAAAAGTTTGGAATAATTGTGTTTTAGACTTATGTCACCTTAGAATTAAATATCGGTGGTACTCTTAAACTTTACCCCTTAAAAGTAGGCAATCATGGAGACTTATGGGAACAGAAGTCAGAACTTTTAATATAGTTTGGATTAATAGTGTTTTGTTTTGATGTAACGAAGAAGTTTTCACTTTAAAATGGTATTATTAGTTATTTTTCTATAAAGCCACGCCACAAAGTGGTCAAATTTTTGAGTTACCAGGATATGAGGAGTAACGAAGAGCAATACCATGCTTAATTTTGATCTTTCGTTTTAAGTTCTTTTGCGAGGTCCTAATGAACAAATGTATTTAGAAAATACGTGAAGCGATAACGTGACATGACATCACTCTTTAAGAACATTATGTACATGTAAGATAGTGTATAGTGGCATAGTGAAAGTTTCTATAGTGGAAAAGGAGTTCTGAAAGCTAAAAAAATCGAATAACGACCACTGAGCGACCAAGTATCATTAGTTCCTGAAATAGGCACTAACAAAGATCTTAAAAGACGTCAATTAAAAGTAATCTATCATTAATATTTTAATACTAGTTGAAAAGCTAAATAACTGCCTGATATCGGTAAAAAGAAATGATGCGTTAATTTTTTTTCTTAACTTGTAATTTCTACGCTACTCGCGACTGTTACCGTAGAACACGAATAAAGACCGTTACTAATTTGCCGAAAACTGGATTTTTAGGAGGGTAAGTAAACATGACTATTTTTTCACTTTTAACGTTATGCTGCGGAACCGTGGGAATTCAAAGGTTGCGTCACGTTTTCTGGAAACAATTGGTACTAGAACTTCAGAAGGCGACAAGAGGATAATACATGAATCAAATAGTAAGAAATTTAAAATTTGGTACCCAGTAGGTACTGAGCTGGAAATTGCAAAAAGATACAAAAATTTAAATTTCTCTGGCTGCCACTTTGTTAGATATGTAATTATATTGAGATAAACTTGGTGTACACTCTTGCCGCCTCCTGAAGTCCTAGTACTGAACGCATCATGAAAACGTGACGCAAGCGTTGATTACCAACGGGTGTCTTATTTATCTTACGTGAAAGTGTGAGTGAGGCCATGTTCTCTACTCAAAATAATGTACGAGTAATTCGTTGTAACGGTCGCGGGTAGTCTGAAAATGACGGGTTTAGAAGAAGACCATTCATTTACCAGTAATCGGCGGGAGCGTGTAAATCGAGACGTTAAAAGATAGTGTAAATTATTAATTTCTTTAGCCTTAGTGCTCATGCAGACGAGCGGCACTTTGTTGATGGCAGATATTATACCACTGCAGCCGTCGCCACCTGTCAGCGGCAGCCGTAATCGCGCAAGCGGGCAGGGCAGCCAGCTGCCTTCAAAGCCACAAACTGGAGTGAATCACTTGGAAGCGCGGCGCGTCGTCACGTTTTGGGACGCGTTGAGTTACCAGGATATGAGGCGACACGAGGAGCACTGCTATTCTTCATTTTGAACTATTATTTAAAGTTCACTTGCAAGGTAGTAATAAATACATTTGTTTAGGAAATGGAGTGTGAGATTCGGCATACTTAAAGTTTATGGCCATCGTAACAAAAAAAAATCTCAAAATATTATCATTTCATCATCATAATCATTTTTTATATAATATATTATTGAAAAATCAGTCCTTAATTTGACCACACATAATATTAAAATATTAACTGATCGATTTATTTTTCCAAATTCAGTACCTACGGTAGAAGGGGTGTAATAGTCTGGATTTAATAAAAAGCATTGTACTATACAAAAAAAGAAATGATGAAATCAGGGTTCTTCAGGATTTTGCAAAATTTCATATTTGAGGTTTTCATTTTTTTGCGCAGAAGTATTGGGACACTAAAAGCTAATTAGATAGATGCAGGTATCGATAAAATACTAATTGAATGGCCATCTACCGTGATATGGGTGATGTGTGTACCCCATGTGTCCTCTAGCACTAGCATGAAAGAGATGAAAGAAAACCGCAGAGAGGCAGTTTTCAAACACCTATGTTGTATTATTGTTTTAACATCTCTTAGTATATGATAGCGCCCTAGTACGAATGGAACAGAGAAATCGGCAGTAGAAGTAAAACTGCGCGTTTTTGGCTCTGGATTCGACAACACGCGGTTTGTATTATCGGCAAGTAACTTGGCAAGAGTCGTTAGATGCACAAGTCGTTTTTTAGGTCTCTTTGGTAGTCAAGCGGGACGCGGGGTATGAGGTACGTCAATCCGAGCGCGCGATTGGTGCAACAGTCGACAGTTGCCTCCCGAACTCCCGATTACACTTGCGTGCACGAAAATTGTACCCTTTGTTTTTGTTGTGTTAAAGAGTTATTGTTATTGTTTTTAAATTCAGTTTTTGTGACGAGTTGATATTATTGTTGTTGTTTTAAATTAAATATTAAGGCAAAAAAAGGTATGCCTTTTTTCGCATACTTTTTGAGCATACTTTCCTCGTATGCATATTATTTATAACTCCCAATAAACTTTACGAATTCCACTCCCTTCTTCAACTTTCTTCTAATCAGATATTATTAAATATAAATGATGGCAATAACCATGAAATAATGACGATCAATAAAAGTCACCACTTTTTTGTTCCACTAAGTGCACGATGCGCGAACTTACCCCCACTACGCCAAAACCTTGCCAACTTACGTGCTGTTGACTATAGTCACTCAAGTAGTGACGTCACTGACCCCCGCCCACAGTTGCAGTCTAGACTCAGATGGCGCCACTGTGCGGTGCCAACAAGGTTCATTTTCGTGTAATATTTATAATAATGTCGATGTTGCGTTACGCAATGTTTTGTAGATTTAATTAAGTACAAGAAAGAAGACGCAAATAACCGCTGTTGCATAACCAAATTATTTTTTTACAGTTTATTGGGCTGGGCTTATTTAAAAATAAAATATATTGCCACTAACAGACTATCTTGATGAGATAAATCTAACAAAAAATCCGGTCATAATAAAAGCGTTAATTTCAATTATTTTTATTGCGTAACAATAACGATGTCACCGTGCAAGTTGTTATCTGCAAACAACCTTTGAATGTTCCGTATTCTATTGTCAGAGCAACTCCATTCGATTCGTGGTGTCCTAGTACTCAACAGTTGAAAACACGTGGCCTCATTGTTGCTCTGCGACCACTTGCAGACAACACACGGTAGAATTTATTAAATGCAAAGCTGGCAGCACATTTAGTATGGATGCTTGCTGTGCTTTACGTAAGTACAGCAAGTATCTGTATTTTACGTAGTACGTAGCCTATTAACTTTGCTTTGTAATATACGCGCATAGTCGTAGAGTGGCGGATATCGGCCCGCCAAACGATACGAAAATTGCAGATAAATATTGTTGAGAGGTGTTAATGACACCTTATTGTGTACAGGTTGGTGGAACTTTCTTGTTTGAAACAGTCACGCAATACTAGAACAGTTCAGAGATACACACAGATATGTCGCTTGACTAGAGAGAGTATATATATATATACATATATACTTATACATATTTCTGAGTTGTAAAATAGTAGCTATGTAAGGTTCGGAACTTAATAAACGCCCTAAAATCAGCCATAAAGCCCTATTATTTCCAAATGTAATTATTATTTGTACTGATGGGAATTAGGGATCTAGATACTTCTAGATCTCCAATTTCCTGAAAGACCTGAAGACAGATTGTTGAATTATACTAACTTTTAGAATGAGTGGAGTGCAGGATGCACGAGCGAGCGAACCAAGCAAGAAGACATCGAAGTTACTTTGTCGACTTGTGAATTAAGATAGTGTAGATTGCAAAGTAAGGATCGTAGCGATGCGCCCCGGCTGCGCACGGTGTCAAGCATATTTTAACATACAAAAACAGTGTTGGGTTTTCCGGGATTTTTTTTTCATAGAAATCTAGGCCTCTTGACAATAACGAACACAACAAAAATGAGTAAAATTGTTCGAGACGCTTGACTTGACGAAGTGGCAACTGATTTTCATTTATTTATAAGATGTTATATAAATTTGACAAACGAAAACGAAAATGAAAACGTGACAATTCTTTTTTGATGTATAACATCTTTTCTCTCGCTTTCTTGAGATCTGTGGGAGTGATTTCTGTGAAAAGGAATGGTATATGAAAGGGTGGGTATAACAAGAAGCCTAAGAAATGCGCGCTCATTGATTTGACCAATGATCGCCCGCGGTGGTAGAGTTGACCGTCAGATGGTACCAACCCAGTTTCCGAGAGGTTTGTACTGGCAGCCAACAGTGTGTGCTTGTGTGTGGCGAGAAAGAGAAACATAGAAATAACATAACATAACGTCTGTATTCCCCGAAGGACTTGGACAGAGAGTGTACTTATAGTATCACCCACATTTCTTAATTTTTTTTTTTTTTTTTTTTTAAATTAACCAATTAATTAATTACACAGATAATAGTACTGGTTTTTTTATAATTTCTTAAACATGTATATGGCTAAATCAGGGAAAAAAATATACGATATGACCAGCAGAAAAAAAAAACGACGGGTTGCACTCCGGGAGTGCCGGCAGAAGTGAAAACTTGAATATTAACGTTGTGCGTTTTTGATATTTTGGCTTTAATTATCAGTATAAAAGTACTACCATTTATGTGGTAGAATACAATATTTATTTATTGCGCTTTCATATATTATTAAAAAAGTGTACAACGCCGCTAAATAAATTTTCGCCTTACGAATTTTCGATCAGGTCACGTGTCCTGACGCGAGTTTAACATTTTTACCCATTACAAAAAAGTGTACAACGCCGCTAAAGAAGTTTTCACTTCAAAAAGTGAGGGAAAATTAAGAACTGAAAAGGTAGATCCGAAAATTGAACGTGAATCGTTTTAGTAATGCATTTTTTTATTGAAGCCTGTTTGTTCTATTTGAACAAACAGGCTTCAATAAAAAAATGCATTACAAAAACGATTTGTGTTTACTATTGCATTACAGTATCGCCATGCAATAAAAATAACTGAAGGCGGACTTGATGCCTAAGAAGTTTTCTCTGTCTACCTTAGGATAATGCAAAACATGGCAGGTGCACTGTGATTAAAATATAAAAACAAAAGACGCCAATAAAACAATCAATTTAATATTTCAGTTGACACTAACTACATATTAGTAGTCAAATTAAATTAAATCAACTTGTTAAGTGTGTCTAGATGCTTAAAAACTGTTGTAACTTTACAGACTTAGAAAGAAACAAATAATTTCTTAACTAGTCATTTCAACACAACAATGTTGTTTTAGCATTGTTAATTTAGCGAAAATATTCATAGGAGGGGAAACCATGACTTCTTTTTTACTTTCAACGTAATGCTGCTCGACCGTGGGAAATCGTCGGATCACGTTTTCGCACGAACGCTCCCTGCATTCGGTACCAGGACTTCAGGAGACGGCAAGAGTATACAACAAGTTTATCGAATAGCAAAAAATTGTTACACTTATTTATTACATCTTGCTATGGTTTAAAAATTCATAATAATAGAAGCTAGAGCAATAATGTGCTAAAAATTACCAAGAATATTATAACGTATTTTATTATTTTGTGTCAAGCGTTTTGTAGTAAGTAAGACATAGATTTATAAGAACATCCAGATGCCTAGTACGCGCTGTCTAAATGCTTCCAATTCAAAGACACCAAAATAGTGTCTTCGTTCGTTAGCCCCGCCCGCAGGCCGCCATTACGCGACAGACGTTCAAAGCGCGTCTACGTTTTAACGCTGTTAAATATATTAGAAAAAATGACTGTTTGTGCAGTAAAATCCTGTAAAAACTACACTCCAAAAAAAGACAAGGATACGAACATTACTTTTCACGTTCAAGTTTGCAATTTTATGATGAATTTCAACGTATTTCTTTGAAAATATTACGAAAACTAAATAAAAACAAAACGACTCCATAATATTTGAGTATTGCCAAGTTACAGTATGAAATATTTTTACCCCTTTTTTGTGCTGCGATATTTTAATATTGTAAAATGTTACGAAATCAACATTATTATTAACAAAAAAAAGAAATGATATCCATGGTTGCCAAGGGTATGAAATACTTTTACCATCTCTTAAAATACTGTGATATTATTGAGTCAACAAACGGATTTGGAGCAAAACAATATTTCAGGTATGTTTGTTACGTTAACGTACGTATGTTCATGTAGTGATAACTCTCAAAGCAGTACGTACAGTACGCGGCAAATAAGTTCAACCATCAATGGTTACACCATTTGGTTACACCATCACGGTTGGGAACATACGTACGTTAACGTAACAAACATTCAACTACAAGGCGGGTTTCATTTTGTACACATATAATATATGTGTACAAAATGAAACCCGCCTTGTAGTACATAGGTAATTATGTAGTTAATATTATTAACTACATAATTACCTATGTCAATACGAATAAGAAAACTACCCGAATTTTCCCATATTTTGGGGTAATCATTTTGCGCTGGTATTATAAAAGTCACGCACACAAACGCAGAAACGATAATAATACACTTGCGGTGGGCGGTCCGCACGCACACGCGCATTACAAAATGCCTTCAATTTGAACGTTGCGTTTTGTACGGTACACTCAATCTGGTTGTTATAAATCTATGAAGTAAGAATTATTAATTCCTTATTTTATTCAAACAATGCAGTCTTTTTTAGGTGGAGGAGTCTAGGATACTACATCAGAGGTTATGTTAAAAATATGCTGAAACTTCTACAGAGCATTCGTTTATCCAAACAAGAGATACATACATACCTACCTATTTCATTTAATTTACTTACTACACACATGAAGTGAAAACGATTTGATGTTGAGGCCACGTGTTTTCAGACAGCAGGTACTAGGATACCGTAGGTATTAAGGAGCCGCTATGTTGCAAAAACGTGTGATATTCCCTTATGAAAACAGTCAAGTGCACATCACCTTTAAAAAGTTATTGCTTTTTCCCGATGCAGAGACGTTAATTGTTGAGGAATTCCCCATAGGTATGCGTTTGATGATCATAAAAAAGTGGTTTAGCAACCATACTAAAGTAATCGAATCGCGACCCTAGAACATTTTATTAAGTAGTTGTTGTGGTTACCATCTGTTTTTGTCTTGATTCTCTTACTATCTTTTTTTATCAGCAGCAGATGAGTTTTATATGGGAAATTACATTTTCAAAAAAAAACAAATTTTGCTTACTGATGAAAAAACAAAGTAGGCTTTGTTTTTCAAAGGTATGATTTGAGGAAGATTTCATCTGTAAAGCGATTCTTTCAATACAATTTATTAGCTTTACAATAAAAAACATTTCCGACACATAAGAATCATATCAATACCTATTTTCAGAGATAAAACTAAAAAGCGTTATATCGGGACTGCCAGCTTACATACAAACCATTCTGAGACGCAGGGTGATCGGTGAAGAACGAAAAGAGACGACTAGACGGCGACCAAGCCACGTGTTTTAAAACATCAAGTACTAGGACACCATCAGTTGACTGGAGTAGGTTGAACCGACACAACTTAGGGGCGAATTTGAATGGCCAGGTGCCCAACCCGTACAACCACAGATATGATGTGCTTTTGACAGACGACCTTCATTCATACTAACAAATGACATGTAGCAGCATGTTGTGCATGCATGGTTATTTTATTTGTATGAAGGTCGTCTTCCTTTTTTACCATTTTGGTAGGGATTACCAAAAAACATAAATCCATTGACAAAATTCCAAAATCCTATGAAAATTTGAATTTCGTGGGAGGTTGATGCGCATTAGAACCGAATATTATTTTGACGACCGATGTGGCGCGGTGGGCGAAGGTCCGCCTGCGACGCAAGAGGTTGCGGGTTCGATTCCCGCCTTGGGACAAATGTTTGTACGATCTACAAATATTTGTTCCGGGTGTTCTGGGTATTTGCTATGTATAATAAAAAATATCTATCTATGTAATGTATTGTATTAAGTATATCAGTCATCTAGTACCCATAACACAAGCTCTGCTTAGCTTGGGGCTAGATGATGCTGTGTGGATTGTCCAGCAATATTTATTTATTTATTTATTTATTATGTAGTAATGTCACAAATTAAATCGTACCGTAAATAGACCTCTGCCCCTAGGGTACAGCAGGCTCATTAGACAGATAGAAATAGAAGTACAGTGTACAACAGTTTTGCGCCCACCACGGTTCTAGCCAAGCATGAAACAAAACCGCAGTATGTGCTCTTCAAGCACCAATGTTATATTGGTTTTAACATATCTTAGCACTTCCTAGCGCCCTAGTACAATATGAACGGAGAAGTCGGTACTAGGGCATTCAGGAACCCGCGGTTCGACGTAGTAGTGACGTCACTGACTATCAATCCCCGCCCTCCCTTGCAGTGGCTGACTAACAACGTGTCTTTGTTGTAAGATTTTTAATAGGGAAAACATAGTTTTAATGATTGATGATGATTTGATTTTTTTAGGTAGGTACGCTGTTTACAAAAATAAAATGAAAGTAAATATAAATTGGCCGCTGTTAAAAAAATTGAAATCTTTTGTTTTTTTATGGAAAGTGGGTGTACTCTTGATATACCACTGCCCGACCTCTCGGGAAAACACAATCGTTTTATTGTGTTAGATAATTTTGATTATTTATTTTAATACAATATTTAGCAAAATATTATACCAGGTACAAAAAAAAATGACGAAATTCTTCAGGATTTTCCAAAATGCATGGGGTTCGAGATCCATGCAGAACGACGTCGCTGATTAAAGTTAGTTATTAATAATTACTGACCAAGTTAAACTAAAATTAGTTATGATCGATTATTTTTAATTGACGCATTTTTAATCTCTAAGTCTTTCATAATTTATTTATTTCTTTATACATCTTATTTAACATAGGTACGTGTATGATTACTGTGTTTTGTTATTGATTGTTTTATATTAATTTATTTAATTTAATTTAATTGCAGATATTGCAATTATTTGAATTGCATTCTAATGATATGTGTATGTGTAATTTTATTTGTTCATGATTATTTTCATGTAATGTGTTTAACATGTTTTTATTATATAATGCACCATAACATAATATAATCCACAAATGAAGTCGAAACGAAAGTTAAATAAAAGGTATTGCAATGCTCCTCTCGCCTCCTCATACCCTGGTACTGCAACGCTTCCTAAAACGTGACGCCGCGCTACCGATTCACCGTTTGACGTGACAGAAATGACGTGTTTCCATTTTAATTTTTCTCACTATGGTAAGTAAACCTATATTCTATGCATATGTTGAAATTGTAACTGGCCAATGCATAGAAGTTCTTTATTACAGCAATAGAAGCCAAAAAATGTTGTCAGAACAGGGAAACAGGTAAAAATGGATAATATCGCAAAAAATCATACTGATAAGGATTTTAACAAGTTTTGGAAGTCAACAAACCGATTAAATCCAAGGTCGAGTCTGCCAGTGAGTTTGGGGGGCGCGCATGAGCCTGGAGATATTGCCAGTCTCTTTCAGCGCCATTTTAAGGTTGAGTCTCCCCTCGGCCAGTCTCAGGGGCCCGGTGCTGAATGTCAACTTGGAGATATTAGGGTTAGATTCACTGCACGGGATGTGCGTGCTGTGATAAGAGACATGGTGAGAGGAAAGTCTCCAGGTCATGATGGCCTTAGTATTGAACACTTAAAGTACGCTGGTAGTCACCTGCCAAGAGTCCTCGCCATGTTATTTAATCTGTGTATTGCCCATAATTATCTACCTGATGATCTCATGTATACAGTAGTGGTTCCAATAATTAAGAACAGAACTGGCGATGCGTCAGACGTTTCCAACTATAGACCTATCTCGCTCGCTACGGTCATAGCAAAGGTACTGGACAGACTGCTTGACCAACAGCTGGAAAAACACCTTCAAGTGCGCGACGCTCAATTTGGGTTCACGCCTGGACTGTCAACTGAGAGTGCCATCCTCTGTCTCAAGCAGACTGTGCAGTATTATACCACCAGAAACACACCAGTCTATGCTTGTTTTTTAGATCTTTCGAAAGCTTTCGATCTGGTGCATTATGACAAGCTCTGGTACAAGCTGCAAACTGAGACACAGCTGCCGCGTGAGTTAGTGTCGATATTCGGTTATTGGTGTAGTCACCAAAAGAACAGTGTGAGATGGGCAGGAGCGCAGTCAGAAGTGTACGGGTTGGACTGCGGGGTGAGGCAAGGGGGGTTGACCTCGCCACGGCTGTTCAACCTGTATATGAACCAGCTGATTGACGGGCTTAGTAGTGCTAATGTAGGTTGCTCTGTGGATGGAGTGTCTGTAAATAACATCAGTTACGCAGACGACATGGTCCTGCTGAGTCCGTCGATTGGAGGGCTGCGGAGGCTTTTGAGCATATGCGAGTCGTATGCTGTGGCCCATGGACTCAGATACAATCAATACAAAAAAAGTGAGTTCATGGTTTTTAAGGCTGGTACCAAATGCTACTCAACTGTACCTACCATTACTCTTTGTGGCACATCTTTGAAGAGGGTTAACCACTTTAAGTATCTGGGTCACTGGGTCACAGATAATCTGTGTGATAATGAGGATATTGAGCGGGAGCGCAGGGCGCTGTCTGTACGGGGTAACATGTTGGCGCGTAGGTTTGCTCGTTGCACTAGACCTGTAAAGGTGACCTTATTTAAAGCTTATTGTCAGTCATTTTATACGTGCAGCCTATGGGCCAATTTTACTCAGCGGGCATACGGCGCCTTGCGCGTCCAATACAATAATGTGTTTAGGATACTGTTAGGGTTACCGCGGTTTTGCAGCGCTTCTACCATGTTCGCGCAGGCACACACAGATGACTTTTTTGCCATAATAAGGAAGCGGAGTGCCTCGCTCTTAAATCGCTTTAAGCGCAGCACTAACGGTATCCTGAAAGTATTGTCTGAGCGGTGGGACTCGCCTATTCTAGAGAGGTGGATGGTGCTACATGCCAGTTCGTCACCTTTTATTAAATAATTATTATTATAGTAGCTAAGTAGGTATTTAATGGGAATTGTATGTTATTATTGTAGTGTATTGTCTGTATTGATTTGTCAGAAATTGTTTTCATGTGTATTCTGTGTGATCTGTATTTATTTTTAATTTAATTTGTTTGTGTTTAACTTTTTAATTAATTTTTGTTTGATTGTTTTATTATTATTATTATTTTTTATTGTGGACATTATGGATTTTAATCTGAAATAAAAAAATGAATTATTATAAAACAATTATTTTAGTTTTTTTTCTGTCTGTCCGTGAGTGATGTGATTCTCTTATTTGTATTTACTGTCGCAGATACCTTTAAATCTGGTACATACATCTTAAAATAAAATGGCATGCAGAAGTATAAATACTCACTCACTCCTCTTGATGTTGCTACAGCGGTATTGAGGGAAATAACTTCAGCAAGGCAAATGGTAATGACAATGGATGAATATAAAAGGGGTATCAGTGCTCACCTTCTCGAGATAAAGAACTCTTGCTTGTAGACGTTCTACACCCAGCAGTTTTGGCTTGGCGTCTGTCAGTCAGTGAATGAATTTGAGATTTTTACTATCCCTATGAGACAATTTACGCAGAGCGGACGATAAAGTTAATGAAAGTTTCTGTGCTCGTTTTTACACTAAAAGACAATCAATTGTTTTTTGACACTTATTCTGTTCTTTGTGAACACGAATAATATCGGGTACTTTATATAGAAAAGCGATAGTACTGGTACACCCGACGTAGTAATAACCGAGGTTCTAACAACTCTAGTTAGTTTTTGATGTCCTGGTATCCTGTGTTGTGAAACACGTGGCCTCACAATGTGCATACACACACTGACACATATGGACTAATATGGACACGCCGCAACCGCCGCCGCCCCACCCTGGCTCATACGTGTGTGAATGAACGGGTTTTATTGATGTAGCAGGATTGAACTTCCAGGTGACTTCTGATGTCCCAGTATTCAATGCCTAAGAACACGTGGCATGGCCGCCATTTTTTAAGATACGATAAATTAATTCTCAATCGACGTAGAAAAGTTGAGGTTTGTAAAAATGTAACAGGATTCCTCAATCGCAATTGCATTTTACGCGTATCTTGTATATCTTTGGGTTCATCATCATCATCAGGCTATACTAGTCCACTGCTGGACATAGCCCTCTCCTAATGAGTGCCATAGCGCCCTGTCATCTTTGGGTTGAGGGTTGAAATTTGAAACAAAGCTGCAAAATTACTTGCCTTTTTATCATCGTGCTAATTTATAAATCAGAATATGAAAATAGAAAAAGCTAGAGACCTTGAAAATCTTTTGAGAGTCTGATGAATTATTAAATCAATTAAAAATAATGGTTTGTCATATTTTGAATCATTTGGTTTTACATCTCCTTAGCTTATAACATAATATTGCCAAGGTTTGCATTGTATCTATCGTATTCTGGCCTGATTCACTTAGGGAGCTCACTGAGGCCACTTTTTTTTCAACATTCGCTACCAGGTCTCTTTGTATGTTAATCAAATTCAACTTTCGGCAATTATGATATAATAATACTCGTATCTAAATTGGAATCATTCATCATTTATAATAACAATATACTTAAAAACTTACTTTTAGCTCTCAAATTTATGAAAATATGACGATCAACATACAAGGCACAAGAACAGCGCTGCAATTTTCAAAAACTAACTCATTTTCAATTATGCTGGATCCTTCAGAAACAGATTTTCATACTTGCTGAAACACACATTTTTTCCACGTGAGTAAATTTTGATTAATAACATGTTTTTAGTTTTATATTGTAATTGGAGTAAGTTATTCTGTAAATATTATATCAATTATTGTTTTAAATAAAAATAAAATGAAAAATAACATGTTCTAGCGGAATTAATGCCATATACACAGGAATATGTATTGTATACTGGAAGGGTACCATAGATAAAAAATGAGCTACGTCGTAGCACTCGTAGCTCGTAGCATGTCGTCGTAGCGCCATCTTAATTCTTCATTACTAGTTATATCCGGAACCCACCGAAACGCTGTGGTAGAGTCAGAAGCTCGGACGCAGCACTATTTCACTTATTAGCACATGGAGTGATGTGCTGTCTCCAGTTTAGTTATAAGACCTGAGTATAAGTTAAGAATAGAAAGTGTCTAGTCTTACATCGAACTCCGTAAGCGTGGGCCTCTTAGTTAAACGATTCCCAAGGTTTTATTTTAGGTCGCCCACACAAAACAATTAGAAACTGGAGGTGAATCAGGTCGTTCGTATCATAAGAATGCATTTTAGGTGAACCAACGTGTAATATTTCAACTTCGTAGGGTAAGATCAAGACGTTCTAATTTAGCTCCTAAACTAACATACATTGCGAGTTGACATACACTGACAGGGTGTACAACGGCTCTTAGTTTTTTTTAAAGCCTTTTATTATTATCTTATTTTACCTTGAATATGAGTTAAAAAAAAGCTTTTAATATAAACAAAACCTATTTAGGTAATGTACCCCTCATTTGGGAAGACAATGCTCTGTACAAGTAACAATTTATAAGTATTATTATTTTGAAGCAATTCAAATCTTGATGTTTAATTTATTTATTTATTTATCCATTTATTTCAGGCATCTAGGCCCATATAAACATATACAATACTATATTAACAAAACTTAAAAATACTATAAATATATATTACAGAAAAACTACAACTAGTGCACACGAAGTGTCGGCGTCGTGTTTCGCTGACTAGTGTCATGTAGGCGGCCACGAAACCGGCGATACACAACACCTTTCAGCCAGAACTCTACCTTGAGGAACTTCTCGAGATGGTGTGTCGGAACTCGCACCACGAACGACTTGAAGAATACTCTTTATGTACACCATGAAAACTTACAAATTGTGCAGGAGCGAGAATCTAAATAAAACATGTAAATGATTGAAATGCATTAAACGAGCTGTTCACGACAGTTAAAGTACCTGGATGACCGAGCTTTGCTCCTAAACCTAGCTAGACCGATTTATCGCCCCCAAAACCCCCTGCGTACTAAATTTCATGAAAATCGTTGGAGCTGGCATCGTATGTTGACCAAGAACACTATCTACTACTATCTTCAGAATTACATTTCTCGCCCTTCACCAGCACATTACTTTTCACCTGCGTGACGTGAGGTAGTATCCTAATGCATTGAATCGAATTAGAACTAAATTATAATCAAAACAAGTGGAGCCCAGTCCTAGCTCTGTATCTGAACAGGGACGGCCCTCCGGCCACGTGTTTATCAATATTGAGTACTAGGATATCACAAGTCAACTGGAGCACGCGTCCATTTATACTGCGCGAGTTCAATCTGTCTGGTGCAACAGGCGACCTTGACACACAAAGCAACCCCCACCTCATATTAATGCCGCCGTGCCGCCGCACGCCTGACTTGCCACGTGGTTTACAGCATTGAATACTAGGATACCAGAAGTTAGCGAAAGCAACTGGATAATATGAAAAACATGATAACATCGATATTATTATGTTTGTATTGTATTGTATTGTATTGTTAGACGAGCGTTTACGACGATATTAGTACGTAAACGCAGTACATCAAAAATTTTGTGATACTCGTATGCATTGACGAAACCCACATCATTGATTTGCAATAAATGCTGTAGGTAGGTAATTATGAGTGCTTAGCCGTGTTACTATCATAGTTACCTTCCCACGAAGTTTTGTTTTGCGAAAAGCTATAAAATTACTTTATATGTATATATTTATATTTCTTTAGTTCATGTTATTTAATTATTTTAGAAAGTAAATGCAGTTGTAATAAATTAACTGTATCAATAAATACAAAATTCTCACTGTTTCGGCAGAGGAATCGGTCTGGGTAGCACACGAATATTCCTCAGACATCGTTAGTAGAACTCCTGTTGATTTCTGCTGTCCTAGAACTGAATGTTAAAAACACGTGGCCTCAATGCGGCCCAAAATCAAACAAAATTAGCTGAATATGCAAGGAAGGCCCATTGCTTAAAACTAATTAAAACTTTTGTGAGCCCGTAGAAGGCTATTGGTATTGAACGTATTCATGGGTACTTTGTACTTTTCATTTAAGTTTTTTTTTCTAGGTATTGAAATTTTTGGAACGAAGTTCCTTATCGCGCGTTGCGAAAGGGGGCTAGACGGAAAAATTTAAGACGAAAAGTTGTAACGACACTTTTTGCTGTAAGTAGTTTTAAGCCGTGCGGCGTGCGCGTGTTTCTCTGTCTGTATCTCTCTCTCTCTCTCTCTCTCTCTCTCATAGAAAGCAAGTCAGTTATTTTTGTTTCGTCTTTCTATTCCGCATTGAACAGTGTGGTTTCACGACGATAATTTTTGTTGAGTGTATAAAGGTTTTTTCTACATAATAAATAATAATAAATAATAAGAAAAGGAACTTCGTTCCATCCGGGTGTCCCTTGACACCTCTCAAGTTTTTATTGAATTTAATTAATAATATAAAATTTTTAAATAAATAAATAACACCCACATTTTGCCAGTTATGTCTTTAAGTTCCATAGTAATAGGGGGCGAGCCTATTGCCATCAAGCGGGCACAAATCCAGAGAAAAATCTTAAATATTATATTATTATTATTATATATTAATTATATATAATAATATAATATATAATTTGTTATCGCGCGTTGCGAAAGGGGGCTAGACGGAAAAAATTAAGACAAAAAGTTGTAGCGACACTTTTTGCTGTAGTTGTAAGCCGTGCGGCGTGCGCATGTTTGTCTGTCTGTCTGTATTTTATTTGTACGGCAGTTCGTACACTCTATTAATTTCTTTTAATCAGGTTAAAACTAGATGCTGTATAATGTTCCAAGCTGTATAAAAAAATCACATCAAGCGAATGAACCGCTTACCTGAGGCCACGTGTTTTCAAACACTGAATACTAGGATACCAAGAGTTCATAGGACTACGATACAGTTAACTTCAGGGGCCGCCGAGTGCATCAAACGACCTTGACACAAATTCAATAAATAAGCGCAAGCTTGCAAATATTTATACTAAATACAAATGTGACGCAGGTGGATTTTTGAATTCCAAAGCGAGATTTTATTTAAACCAGATAAAAGCGTGTTGTTTGATCTATATTGGCATCGATATCGGATCGGTAGACTTCCATTCCGTAATTCGAAAATACCGGTATCCCTGATCTGCAGAATGCGTGGCAGCCACACCAGAATCTTGAAGACTGTAACGGACTGGATCTAATCCCACTTTGGAGGTCCTTTGTCAAAGCAGTTTTTTTTTTTATTTTCCTTTAGTGTATCATCAATTTTAAGGATCATGATTAACATGATTAAATCATTTATCTATAATAACATTTCCATCAAGGGCGAAGGGGGAAGGCATTCCCTCACAACAAAATACCGCACGACAATATGTTATGAAAATACATTAAACGAGCTGTCCTCGTCAGTAAAATTACATTTTTCTAGTGACGTTTAGTGCAGAGCTGCTTTTCCGACAATTTGTCTACTATGTACAGGTACTGAAGCTAGGCATGGAAAGTTAACCCCAAGAACATTTGTTATCTGTAGGATTCACTTTTTTCCCTTTACCAGCACATTCATTTTCACGTGTCTAATATTCTTAATTAAGTAATAATCTTTATTTACAATAGTAATCAAAACAACAAACTAAGGCACGGTGTCTTCCTTCATGAAGAACAGGGACGGATCTCTTATTTCACGTGTTTTTCGCCATTCAGTACTAGGATACCATGAGTCAATAGGAGTTCCCACCCTTCTGTCGAATCAAAATGAATATCAGCACTGCGCGAGTACAAACTGTCTGGTGCAACAGGCCTTAAAAGAAAAAAACCTCCCCCACCCCTCGTTAACGCCCCAAACCCGCCTCCTCACCACGTGGTTTAAAACCGAACCCCCGCTTTTGCAAAATAGAATCTCCTCGTACCTCCGATATCCTAGTACTTGTTGCCTGAAAACACGTGGGTCAATTTTCAAATCGTGTTCTCTGCATACGATGTATCATATATAGAAAATTATAGGTATGTGCTGATGGTAATCACCGGGGTGGTTTTAGTGAGGTAAGAAAGAAGAAAATCAAAGTTTGGAAGAACTCATGCTCTGCAAGTTGTAGTTCTAGCACAACCTCTAATGTTATTATAATGTTCTCCATCCACCTGCATTGGTGTCAGTAAAATAATGAATAAATACTTATACATTTTGTAATGCTTTATTACAAAATGTATAAAATGTTAGGTGTTGTCAGCGGTCATGGTTTAACTGTTTTAGTGAAAAATGCGATAAAATAATATTAAGTTATTATTTTTTAAGAAAGCAAATTATTAATGGCTAATGCGTAGCCTGCGAAATTCAAAATGGTTTTTTTTTGCAATTTGCAGCTCTGTATTAAGTAATACGTTATTGGAAAAGTTATTTCTCGAAATATAATAATTAAAATCACCATTACAACTCCCTAAATAAGTAATATTGTGCTAAGTGCAATAGTCATTCAACCGCACAATTTTAAAGAGTCGTATATATTTCAATTGTCAATACTTCTTGATTTGTTCACGAAGTATTGACAAACATTTATTGAAATATATACGATACATTTGCCACAGTCGCAAATGACTTTATAATAGCAACCAACCTAATATTCAGCTGCAAATTGCAATAAACCAAACAATATTTGAATTTTGTGGGCTGCAACTACGCATTCACTTTACATAGTTCTTTTATAAGCTGAGTATACTCTTGCTGTCTCCTAAACTCCTAGTACCGAACGCTTCCAGAAAACGTGACGCAACCGACGAGTTCCTACGGTCAATAAGGCGTTGAAAGTGTAAGTCATACTATATTTCCTTCTTCCATAAATATGTTTTCTCACATTTTACTACAGTTGATCAAGAAAATATTTTATATTAAGTCAACCAAATTGATATCACAACAATTATCTTTTATTAATTTTGGTTGACGTCTTTTCTGTCAAAGTCATATACAGGGTTATAGGTTAAGTCGACCTAGATCCTTTAAGAGGTTTTAGTTTTCATCATTATGTTGAACTCTAAGGATGTTAAACGTCCTCCTGACTGCCGACCCTGAATGTGATGTGTTTGCTGATGAATGGAAGAAAATAACACGTGCTTGTCTAGTGTTCTGTGAGAGACAATTTGCGAGGGTGTCTACTGTTACATGTTAGTTTGTGTTATTTTGTGATGTATTTAAGTTTATTTAATCATTTAATAAAATAATAATTAATAATTTTATCCATGAATTGTATATGTTATTGTTTTATTTTGTATAATTCTATGTTAATTAATGTAATAGGACCTGTGCCGTTTAAATTAACCATAAATAAAAAAAAAAACATTCCTAGCTGATTTGACTACGAAACACCCCACCCCAAACCTAACCCATATTGAGATATTGGAGTATGATGATTTTTTGTATAATTATCCTTTTTTCGGATTTTGTGCCTCTAATTTATAATGTTTTTGCTATTTTTGTGTAGAAGATTAACTTGTTTATTACTCTGAATACAAAAAAAAACAGGTAACTGAACCTACTTAGTAGTCGTCGACGATTGAAAGTTTAAAAAATTAACAAATTAATTTAAACATATTTTTACTTTTAAGAATATTTCAAAAAAAGTCTAAAACAGTTATGCTGCAGATGTACTAAATAAAATCTGCGTTTCTTTAGCTATCCAACAAGGTATAACAAAATAGGGTATTATCACAATTCTTAGAAAAAACTTTCATAAAAGGGTCCCAAGCAAAAATTACGGTACTATTGTCCTTCGATGGAGCTATGGTGCGTACAAGAAGAAGAATGAAAGACACGATTTACCCGAATTACTGGAAGAGTTACCCCTCAATTTAATCCGAGATATCTACCCAGTTGGTTCAGTTACCTGCTTTTTTGTATTGAGAGTAATAAACAAACTAATCTATTGTACAAAAATAGCAAAAACATTATAAATTAGAGGCACAAAATCCGAAAAAAGGACAATTATAAAAAAAGTCTTCATTTTATTTAAAAATTATCAAACTGTCATATCTCAATATGGGTTAGGTTTAGGGTGGGGTGTTTCAAAGTCAATTCAGCTAGGAATCATGAAAACTAAAACCTCTTAAAGGATCTAGGTCGACTTAACCTGTAATCCGGTATACATAAGTCATGAATTTATTTACGAGTATAATATCACGTTCACGTGGGCTACGAATTAAATACCTTCTGGAAGAAGTAACCAGAAGATTTCTTTTATATTTTGAATATCTGTGATCACCGATGCAGATGTCGCGGATTTAAAACAATCCTATGTCCTTCCCCAGAACAATAATCTTCTGCTTGCCACTCATTACGCTCCGAACACCCGTTTAGTAGCGAAAGGGTGATAAACAGAGTTACTTTCGAATTTATAATATTAATATGAATTTAACTTGTAAGTTTGACGTTCTAAAGTGGCTTTTGAATTGTCTAATCGAAATAACACTTTACTACTTTACTTTATCTTTGAATGCCGTAAACTGGAGAACAATGTGAATATAATACTTAGTTAGTAGTTACCATCTCACTTGCGCATGTGAAGTCAAAACGAAAGTTACAAAATTATGTAGTGCAGTGTTCCTAGTGACTCCTAACATCCTGGTACCTCAACGCTCCCCGAAACGTGACTCAACAAGTCTACAAGTCAACAACCGCACTTGGAAAATAAAATCATGTGATGTGAATTACACAATTTTAATTTTTCCGTATTCTTTTAATGTACATATTTTTTACATATTTTAACAAAAATAAAATAAAAAATATAAAATTTTGATAAAATATGTATTAAAATGGTACTTCGCCCGCAGCGAGGTGTTAAAACCCAAGCTAAACAACCAGAATTTATTTCATTTATTTTATAATATAAATTAGAATAGAGGCAGTCGGGTTTGCTCATTGCTTTTGCTCATTCACGAATGCTTGTCGCCGCTGCCGCCCTCCGCCACTGTAAGGCTGCTTGTCCATTGAGGCCGAGCAAGGCTGCGGAGCGGAGAACGAAGAGATTTAGGATACACTGCTCACCCGTAAAGAAAATTGATACAGTACCAAAAAACATGACTGCAACAAACACAACTTTAATTATGATGATCATATTATTTTGTGAAGTTATTCTCACGTTTAACTTCCTCACCCTCACACTAGCACAAAATATTTAACAAATTCTATCGCTACCGGAAAAAGGAAAGTACTTACAACCTGCTGGCGAGTCCTATTATCTTGGTATCCAGTGCCCCGAAACACGTGGCCGTGAGGCCATGTGCACACACACAGACATTCTCGATTCGTATGTTTGTGTTTAAGTTCCCCTCCTCCTTTAAGTCGACCGCACGTTGGTGATTATACATTGACCTTGAGTTGGTCTACCTAGTTTTGTCTTTGTTTTTTTTTTTAATTTGTGTACGTTTACAAACATTAAAACTCACATACACAAACAGCCAGAACCGGAGCCTGAACAGATGCTTGTCGTTTCCTTGCCAAAAAGTATAATGACAAAGACAAAAAGACAAACGACTAAAGACTCGAAGAAGGCAGAAACATACTATGTATGAGCGCATTGAACTTATTTCGATATTTGCATTTTCATCACTCTACGGTAATTAAACAACACTAAGCAGATTCTTCCGTTCACGTATCGAATAAACGGAACCGCCGAATATGAGTCACGTAGGAACTTCAAGTTCGACGTCACAATCTGACGACACCAAAGGTGTTCCTCGTGGCAGTCTAGACGACTATATTATGAAGCCGTTATGTGTGGCAGTGTGGGTAGCATATTGTTAGTTCTACAAATCTTATTGTGGCATTGTGTGTATTTATATAAAAACCAAGTTGCCAAAGTTGTTTTTTTTTATGTAAATACAGCCTTCTCATGGTGTGGGTATATCCTTTTACTGGGGCCCAGGAAGGAACAATAGTTTTTGTGGGGGAGTAGGAGGCCTAGCAGAAAGATAATTAATGTACTTATTAGGTATTGCAAGTTATAATAATTGCTAGAAGAGAGCCATTATTTTTAGACAAAGTATTCAAAACTACAGCCTCAGAAAATAAACTTAACGTTATCAACAAGAAATCCCTACAAAAGTCTGTGTCGAACTGAAAGAACGGTTCGAATTTGTTACGACGTAAAACAACGAAACCAGCACGCAACTGAATTTCTGTTTAAAAAGTACCTTCAAGTGCAATTAGATTTACGAGAAACAAGACGTCAAACATCATAACCGACCCTCAAAATAAAAAACTAATGTGTAAAACAGCTCGTATGTGAAACAATCGATAAATTTTAAAGAACAAATTGGGTGGGTTCAATGTTTTGATGACTAGTGTATTTCCCATCAAGTACCTACTTATAATAAAGGTATATAGAAAACTTTGACATTTTGTCCTTCATGTAGCCTTAACGAAAAGCTAGTTTCCTTACGGTTGCAAACAATGTTATAAAGGTCAGTACTCACTACCGGCTGCGGCGGCACCACGCGTCGTTACGATGCAGCTCCTACTAATTTCTGATATCCTAGTACTTCACGTTCGAAAACACGTGGCAACATTGCGGTCTCACTGCTGAAACCAGTCAGTTGGAACTAGTAGGTACATGTCTGACCGTTCAGCTGGCGGCCGTAAATTCAGCGAAACACAGGTTTTACTATTAATTCGTATTAAATGATTCCCAGAAAATACATCCTTTTCTCCTTTTTAATGCGCTATTTCTCTCGATTTTATAAGAATAACTAGCTGACCCGGCAAAGGTTTTTTGCCATATGTGGGTTGTTGATAGAAGAGTGGAAAATTTAGGGATTGTATGTATTTTTAATGGCACATATTTTAAACCAAAAAAAAAAACGAAAAAAAAATACAAACGTTATACGTTTTTTAGTACAAAGTACTCCAAAACGTTGGTTTGGAGTGGACCACCCTTATCATTTAGGAGAGTGAAAAATAGATGTTTGCCAATTTTCGGACCTACCTGATATGCACACAAAATTTGATAAAAAACGGTCAAGCCGTTTCATAGGAGTTTGGTAACAAACATTGCGACACGAGAATTTTATATATTGTACGGTCACAATATTTGTAAATATGTGAGCACCATGTATCTATCCACATAATAATTTACTATCTGTTGCATTGCTTATATGCAATACTAAGCAAACAACATTGAGGTACCATATTACCAATACCACCCAGAACCAGTTCTCGACAATGGTCAGATCACGCTCTACTGGGACAGATTGATTATTACTGACAGGTTTATTCCCGCTAATAAACCTGATATAGTAATAATCGATCGGTCGATGAGTCGCGCTGTAATTGTTGATGTCACTATTCCCCATGATGAGAACCTAGTGAAAGACAAGAACATAAAGTATCCCGATCTTGCTCAAGAGGTTACCAGCATCTGGAATATGAACTCAACAATTATATTGCAGATAGTCATATCAGTCAAAGGTTTGATAGCGATAGTATTTTAGAGTAATCCAACTTTATTGTACAATGTGAATAGAGATTGAATATAAATGCAATAGATTTGCTCTGTGATTCAAAGTATGATAGGGCCTTTTTCAGCGCTTAATTTGAAGATTCAAAAGAAAATTGTTGCTCACTATTCGTTAACTAAACATTTATATACCAGCTTAAACTTCGTGTGTGTGAATTAAAATAAGTAACAAGGGGTACACACAAGACCACCCCTAAACCCATGACGTGCCAGTACCGTGTTCCCAATTCAAAGTACGCATGCACTTACTGCATAGGAAAATCTTTTACTGGTTATCTCCTTGTTATTATGTTGTACTGGTACTATTACTGAAGTCACGCTTCGCGTATCCAAGGCAGTGCGATTGCGTGGCATAATAGTGTCTTTACTTTAAAACAGTATTGACAGACAAACTAAAATATTGCTGTTACTTTAAATTTATTATAAGGTACGATATTAGACAAGGACGGTGAGATAGTGTTATGACCATGATAAAAGATGGCTTGAGGATGTAGAAGTTGAACTGACAAACCAATATCGTTGTTACTTTTAATTCATGGTGTCCAACAATAAACGACAAGGATAGAGATAGTGCAGTAAACGCTGTGCAGGTATGCCACACCCCGAATACCTCACTACAATGCATCACGCTGTTGACCTTGGACGAGGACATGGACGTCAATTTTTTATACTTTACACAATTACGTTTTGTTTTATATCACCAAAAGAGAATTAACCGTTCAATGTATTAATGGTGCCCATGGTGGAGCAAGTCTTGAGTAGTAGTAGTGGTGGTTTTATATACATATTTGACGTGACCGCTGTTACTCGAAGTACGTCCAACACGTTCAAAGAGTCGCGGATCAGCTCTACTCTAGGGTTTTGATCTCTAAAGATATAGGAGGTGAATAAAAGTGTTCATAGTAACTTGGCATTAGTAGTGTCTTCATGAAACATGAAATAGTTTAAAGAAAGCATTAAACACAAAGACCAAATCATTAATGCTACGTACGTGTGTGTGTGCGTGTGCAACAAGAATTAGTAACAGGTACGTCACAGTAATAAGTTAGTAACAGGGCTGAATAGCAAGGCAGTTTTTGGGGCAGCAGAATTACACTTTAAACCTTATTATGTAGCATTCTTCAGCTTGAAAAATAATTAGCGAACGCAAGTAAATATGTCAAATCTATTCGAGGCGAATGCTAAAAACTTGCTGAAAGATCCCTTTGCTCCCGCTATCAGCCTATGTTCTTTTAATCTAATTCTTTGACTATTCTCCATCAGTTGAAAAAGTATCTCCTACTTCTGTGAGAATGTTGAGAGGAAACTTGACCTACCGGAGGTGCTAACATTTTCGAGCTCACTTCGTTCGATGTTGCACCCTTGGTTCTTCAGGAAATATTACCGTCATTTCAAGATAGTTACTTTTATTAATTTGCTAATGTAAGTCCGTCAGCTAGTGTTACTTTGAAAATTAAAAGAAAGTTTATGTAGTACTCAAAGGCGGTGGCAGATTTTGCATACAACCCCAACCCGGGCGCGGGTTGCGAAACACATCACACACACGTTTATACCATGTGCTTTATGATATCCTAGTATTCAGTAGCTTTCAACACGTGTTCAGGCGCTGCACGCTGGAAGCGCTGCTTTATTTTACAGGCATTACAAACACAGCTCTGGTTCCTTCCTGGTATCCTAGTATTCGATGTAACGAAACACAGATAAGCGCCTAATTTACAAGCAAATATTTTTTTTGTTGGGAACAAAAAAATTGTACCACGTGTATAGTCACCGGCAAATAAGATGGCAAGATTTTGGCGTAGTGGGGGTAAGTTCGCGCATCGTACACTTAGTGGCACAAAAAAGTGGTAACTTTTATTGATCGTCATTATTCTATTGTTATTGCCATCATTTATATTTAATCATGTCTGTATAGAACAAAGTTAAAGAAGGGAGAGGAATTCAAGTTTATTAGGAGTTATAAATAACGTGCATTTAAAATTCAAAAAAGTTTATAGAAAAAAAAAAAAAATAACTAGTCGTCGTCACTATCCGTTAATAAAACTACCCTTGGCATCATATTGAAAGTCGCAATCGCAGAACACCATGGTTGTGTTCTGCAAGTGTTTGGTCAATGCTGTATGTTTTAAATTGTTCTTTTTCCAATTTTATTAATTTGTATAACTCTGGTTTGAGCATACTTTCCTCGTATGCTATGCCTTTTCAGGAACTCTATCCTAAATTTAAAAACAATAACAACACTTAAGTTTAACACAACAAAAACAAAGGGTTCGATTTTCGTGCACTGAAATGTAATCGGGAGCGAACGGGACGAAGGCGCGGTGCGGGATTCAAGGGTCGACTGATGCACCAATCGCGCGCTCGGATCGACGCTACCTCATACCCCGCGTCCCGCTTGACCACCAAAGAGACCTAAAAAACGACTTGTATAATTTTGACTTCGCAGGCAGCTCTTGTTAGTTGTTTTTAACTAGTATTCAAAATTTAAAAATACGTTGCCCTAGAGCCAAGCTGTATACCACACAGATAGACACACTACATGGAGATGCTGGAAGTTGAATTCTTTGGAAACATTATTTTTTTAAATAATTATTATGGGTTATTTTTTGATTTATTACTTTTTATTGAATTTACTAAGAAATTAAGTAGTTTCGTACTTTAAATAATACCTATTATGATAATTAGCGCTTCCGCTGCGGCTGCTGAGTCCCTACTACACCACAAATTAAAACTATCACTGCGATCATGGGTCCCAAGTTGCACCCCCTTTTTAAGGACATTTCAAGTCAACTGGCCGAAAAATCGCGTGACCAGGCTCTGCCTCATTATTCTCCCGGAGAATTATTAGCATTACCATCCACTGGATGGAAATGCTGCCAGTCTCCTGGACACGTTTCCAAGTTACAGGGAGCGGAGTAGTTCTTTAACGTCTTTATAGTTCCTACCCTAATATTTAGCTTTGATTTTGTTTAAATGTAAGTCACCTAGTCAGTTTTTATAATAATGTTAAATAGCCTTAAAATATGACAGATATCACATTTTAAGGCTGAAAAATACATACAAGTACAGAAATGCAGCGTTTGTTGCGTCACGCGAAAGGCGTACAAAATACTAGGGCATCAGAAAGCAACAGGAACTCTCGGTGCGAATCACTGTGGCACGAATAAGGTGTATGGGATAGGAGAGAGGCTGCTGTATATGGATATGGATATTTAAGGCTTATTTATTTACTGACATGTCAACTTGAGTTTGTGTATTAAATGACTGTGTGTCTTTGACATCCAATATTACTTACTTGACTAATGAAGTTGTTTTTGTTCAGATCAAGGTTATCAATCAAATACAATGATCAAATACATGAAAAAAAAAAAGAATCACAGGGCATTAAAAAAAATAAAATGGGCATGTGTATGACTAGATACACATGTCCAAAATCCACAACTATACTTAAACTTACCAAACTGAAGTGTTTTATTAGTGTCGTTTGTGTAGTATATTGAATAACTGGTACTGTTTGTTATTAAAAGTGATGACTAAATAATTACGGTTTAAAGTGATTCGAGATCAACACAGAAATGGTTACGTCACTATTTAAATCGGAGCTACCAGGATATCAAAAGTTGTCAGGAGTTAGGAGTGGATGTTGCAACAGATGAAACGAAAGCAAGAACAGTAGGCCAACTTACTAAACTTTGTGTGAATTCGACCAAATACATATTATAGTAACTTCTTGTCCTGGGTATTTATATATTTACACTAGCTGTCACGGCGAACTTCGTACCGCCTCAAAAGTTAAGTTACACTGCCATCTGTTAGAAATGTACGGAACTTATTATAGGAAAACATTTAATTTGCCATAAAAAAAAATATTGAAGTCAATAATCGAAATAAAAACTATCCTATATTTTAAGTTTGACCCAAACACACACTGTGTGCAACATTTTATTTCAATCGGTTCAGTAGTTTACGAGTCCATCGCGGACAAACATCGTGACAGGAGATTTATATAATTATATTCGGACAAATATCGTGACAGGAGATTTATATAATAGGTCTTTACCTATGAAATTGCCGTTTTGTATGAAAAAATTTAAATTAATTTTTTTCATGTATTTTTTATTTGTATTAATCGAAGTAATCACCCATGCAATCAATGCATCTTTGCCAACCCAGTGGCAGTTTATTGATGCCCTTCTTAAAGAAATCAGCTGGACGGGAGGCAACAAATTCTTCAAAGGCATTTTGTACTGCCTCTCGGGTATTGAATTTTTTTCCCGCCAAGAAGTTATCCAAATTCTGGAAAAAGTAGTAGTCTGTAGGCGCAAGGTCTGGTGAGTAGGGCGGATGACGGAGAGCTTCCAACCCCAGTTCTTGCAACTTGGAGACAGTCTGCTGTGCAGTATGAGGTCGCGCGTTGTCGTGCAGGAGCAGCGGAGACGAGCGATTGACCAATGCTGGTTGGAGATGTGCCAGCTTCTCCATCATTGTGTTCAATTCTTCACAGTACACATCTGCAGTAATGCTCACCCCGTTTGGTAAGAAGCTGTGTTGAATCACACCGGCGCTAGACCACCAAACAGTGACCATCACTTTTCTTGGGGTAAGTTTTCGTTTAGGGCATTGTTTAGGTGCTGAACCAGGATCCAACCAACTTGCTGAGCGCTTGCGGTTATCAAACAGAATCCATTTTTCATCGCAGGTAACAATGCGGTTCAAAATTCCTTCATTTGTGTGTCTGTTGAGCAGTGCAAGGCACGTCTCGACGCGTACTTCGCGCTGGCGATCATTGAGTTCGTGGGGCACCCATTTGTCAAGCTTTTTTACCTTGCCAATTTGACGCAAATGGACCAATATTGTTTTGACGCTAACGTCGAAAGCTGCTGCTAATTCAGCCGTAGATTGTGTATCATCAGCTTCCACAATCGCCTTTAATTCGTCATTGTCGACCAAAGTCTTCGGACGACCGCGAGGTTCATTTTTCAGGTCGAAATTTCCAGAACGGAAGCGAGCAAACCAATAACAGGTAGTGCGTTGGTTTGTAGTGTTAGCTCCGTAAACGTCGTTGATGTTGCGTGCCGCTTGTGCCGCGTTGCTGCCACGACGGTACTCATATTCCATAATTACTCGAATTTTTAACGTATCCATGATGACGAAAAAGATTTAAATGCGATGAAAATGTAACACTAATCAATAAACAAATGACTACTTTTGGAAAAAAAAATCCATGTTTTTAAAATAAAATTAATTTGAAATAAGAATTCTTAGCCAAACAAAAAATATTTTGATTTGAAATGGCCAGTACTGCAGAACGGCAATTTCATAGGTAAAGACCTAATATATTAAGATATATATCAACTGTTGAAGTCTGACACTTTTTGTCTGGAAAAACTGTCAAAACACAATATTTTGTTATATACGTAGTTATTTATAAATACAAAGTAATAGCTGAATTAACTCTTAAATAGTACTATATGAAATATATAATACTGTATAAAAGTATAGTAAATACATTATTTACATCTGGCTGGCTACATTTGAATAACTCTTAACATTTTATTCCATATTAAAGAAAGCGATAGCTGTTGCAAGTGTCGCGGGTGAAGTGTTAGTTGACAATAAAATAAATTTATTTTCTAAACAAATAAGTCAAATCTCTACTAAAAAAAACTATTACGCACATGATAAGAAAAAAAAGGGGGCATCGAAAAACTCTTCCGCATGTAAAATAATAATTGATAAGTGAGGGGCGGGGGTAGCTTTACGCCACGCTTTTAAAGCAAGGTAAACACCCACAATAAGCGTGCCGCCGACCTTGCAGGAGATAAAGTTCGGCCCCGTTTTATTTGTAGGAGCCGCACTGAGTCCACGTGTATTTATACGTCGAGTACTAGGACATCAGGAATCAACTGTAGCTGCGCTTACAAAATGAAAGATTCAAACATATGAATGGTTTTATATTTGAGCCGTTAGGGGTTGAAAGTTTTTCGGGACATCGCCAAGCGGTTGGAGAGGCTTTCTTATGGCCAAAGAATCAGGATTGCCATTCAACGCAGCAATACTGCCAGCCTTTTTGGGCACTTTTGTCGCTGACCGAGATGCGTATGATTTCTTTCATGCTCTGTGATTGTTTCTTTTTCTTTTAACATGTAGCTCAAATAGCTAGTTTATAAATACTGTATTAATCTTAATACAGTATTTATAAACCAGCTATTTAATACTGGCTGCTAGTTAGAGCTAGTTATCTAACTATGTAATAATAATAATAATAATAATCCGTCTGTCACACTGAAGCTCACTGGATTCGTGACGTCGAACGTGTGTGTGAAACCATAACAGAAATGGAAAAAATAATTATAACACCATTAGACGTGGCCACAGCAGTTCGTCCGTTACCAAACTGGAAAGCACCGGGACCGGACGGACTGCATAATTTCTGGCTAAAATGGCTTGGTAGTTCACACACGCGCTTGGCATCACAATTCCAGTCATGTTTAGAGTCTGGTTCGCTACCCCAGTTTCTCACAACTGGTATTACTCACCTGCTCTATAAATCAGGTAGTACCACGGAACCCAAGAATTATAGACCGATCACATGTTTGTCGACGGTTTATAAACTTCTTACATCCATTTTGAGAGCTAAAATTGCCGAACATATAGTTGGTAATTCTATCATGTCTGCCTCTCAAAATGGATGTAGGAACGGGTCCCGTGGTACTAAGGAGCTACTCCTCATAGACATGGCCATTAGCCAACAGGTTCGTCGATCCCACAAGGATTTGTCGACATGTTGGATAGATTACAAGAAGGCGTACGACTCTGTGCCGCATGCATGGCTTATGAGAGTGTTGGAGTTGTACAAAATAGATGCAACTCTACGCACCTTTCTTGAGTCATGTATGGGGCAATGGAGGACGGTCCTTCGATATCCAGGATGTCGGCAAATTCAAGGGAATGATGAACCTATATGGATTAAACGGGGAATATTCCAGGGCGATAGTTTGAGTCCCCTTTGGTTTTGCTTAGCCCTGAATCCGCTAAGCACATTGCTGGAGGATTCAGGTCTAGGCTATAGGTTGAGAAGAGGTGGTCAGGTCATATCCCACCTCCTTTACATGGATGACCTAAAACTCTTTGCCTCCAACAATTTACAACTGATGGAACTACTGAAAATAACTGAAAGTTTCAGTAGTACCATCAGGATGGAATTTGGTGTGGACAAATGTGCGGTCATGCATGTAAAGCGAGGGGAGATTGTGGAATCCGAGGGTATTCAACTTTCGGATTCCATACAGCTTAGATCCCTCTCCTCATCCGATAACTATAAGTATTTGGGTATGTCGGAAGCGTTAGGCATTAATGTTACTGACATGAAGCAATCGCTGAAGGAGCGCTTCTTTGGCCGCCTGAAAAAGGTTTTAAATAGCCTTTTATCGGGCGGAAATAAGGTGCGCGCCTTCAACGGTTGGGTCATGCCGGTTTTAATGTACTCTTTCGGCATACTCAAATGGACTCAGACCGAACTCGACGCCCTGGATAGAAGGGTCCGTACACTGCTGACCGCAAACCGGATGCATCACCCACGATCATCGGTAATGAGGTTGTACATCCCGCGGAAATGCGGAGGTCGAGGCTTCTTAAATGCTAAGACACTCTACAACAGCGAGGTGTGCAACCTCAGGGATTATTTTTTAAAAACTGAAGTGGGTATGCATCGGGATGTGGTCGCAGTGGACAAGGGACTCACCCCGCTGTCCATGGCTAAAGAGAACTGGCGCAAACCTGTGGTGCTTACTACCGATGACCGCAAGCAGGTATGGCAAAGCAAGGAGCTTCACGGGCGCTTCTATCGGGCTCTTCATGGGCCCGATGTGGATTTCATAGCGTCCGTATCCTGGCTACGATTCGGTGACTCTTTGGGGAAACTGAAGGTTTTGTCTGTGCGATTATGGACGAAGTTATTCTGACGAACAACTACCGGAAACATATTATGAAGGACGGGACGGTTGACATGTGTCGGGCATGCCACCGTCCGGGTGAGTCCATCAGACATATTATTTCTGGTTGTTCTCGTCTGGCTAACGGCGAATACTTGCACAGACATAACCAAGTGGCCAGGATTATCCATCAGCAACTTGCTTTGAGGTACAACCTTGTGGAATCTGAGGTACCGTACTACAAGTATGTGCCCGACCCAGTTCTCGAAGATGACCATGTCACATTGTACTGGGATCGGTCTATCATTACTGACAGGACTATTGTTGCCAATAAGCCTGACATAGTAGTGATAGACCGATTAGCGCGCCGCGCAATGATAGTGGATGTCACCATCCCACATGACGAGAACCTCGTGAAAGCCGAGAAAGAAAAACAGATTAAATATCTTGACTTAGCACACGAGGTTGTCGACATGTGGAATGTGGACTCGGCTGTCATTGTGCCGATCGTAGTTACGGCCAATGGCCTACTGGCTAAAAGCCTTGACGACCATCTGTCGAGGCTTTCGTTACACGGTTGGATCAAAGGCCTGATACAGAAGGCAGTACTCCTCGATGCGGCTCGCATTGTGAGGAGGTTCCTGTCTCTGCAACCCTAACCGCCGGTAGCTTGGACCCTGCTCCTGCCATCGGTGGACTACTATTTTTTATATTTTTAAATGTTTTTGTATTTTTTATATTTAAATATTTAAAAATGTAATTTATATGTTTATACCAAGAATAAAGAGAATAATAATAATAAAGCCGAGAAAGAAAAACAGATTAAATATCTTGACTTAGCGCACGAGGTTGTCGACATGTGGAATGTGGACTCGGCTGTCATGGTGCCGATCGTAGTTACGGCCAATGGCCTACTGGCTAAAAGCCTTGACGACCATCTGTCGAGACTTTCGTTACACGGATGGATCAAAGGCCTGATACAGAAGGCAGTACTCCTCGATAGATTAGGATTGTGAGGAGGTTCCTGTCTCTGCAACCCTAACCGCCGGTAGCTTGGACCCTGCTTCCGCCATCGGTGGACTACTATCTTTTATATTTTTAAATGTTTTTGTGTTTTTTATATTTAAATATTTAAAAATGTAATTTATATGTTTATACAAAGAATAAAGAGATTATTAATATACTTTATTAATTCAGACCATGGTGTCCATTTTGTTAGTAACAATTAGTGTTAGTAATGCTTAAAACTATCAACACAAACAAAATAAAAACATTATCTTGACATGCTCAATCACTGCAGCGCCATTCCATGACAAATGGCGCTGCAGTGATTGACGTAAGAACAGTCTAACCGACTAGCGATCATGCTAAGGATGCTGTTGGCGCTGCCACGTACTCTATGCACCAGGGATGATACGTCCGAATTTCCGAAATGAGACTCTCCATGTAGATCTCAAAATACCCACGGTGAAACAGTTCATGAAGCGACTCACCCAGCGCTTCATGGACTGTTCTACCGCTCATCCTAACCCCTTAGTGTCATCGGCCGCCCGATACACTCCCTCGCGAATAAGTACAGTTCGAAGACCAAGACACACACTCACAGAGCCAGATGATCCTATCACTCTCCTCCAGGAGAGCGATAAGGCCACCAGCACTGTTCGCAAACAAAAACGGACATTCCGTCCTCGCCGCCGAGGCCCGTCGCGACGACCCCGTCGATGCCCCCCTCCCGACCGTTTGCTAGAACCAGCCCGTAAAGCTGAGCCGATTAATGTTTAAAATGTCCCTAAATAATGGAACAATCAGATCCAGCGTGTCCCTTGCTGTCCTCTTCAGCGACGTCCTAAGCCGAGGTTCGTACCCCGCAGGGGGTGCCCTTAGCGATAGCCGTTTAGCTTATAAGTTTGTATGCCTGGCTGGAGGCCTTAATTTTAATTAAGCCCCCCACAGGAAAGTTCGGTTGAGCAGTAAATATCCCTGAAGGATAACTTGCGAGATGCCCATTCCAAAAAAAAAAAAATACCAGGGATGCGCATCTTGTACGCATCGTAACATAAAAGCAGTCGACGCGATATTCAGCAAACATCCCCGATGCACTACAGAATCGCGGCAACCCCATCAGCACCCTGAAAGCATTATTAAATTGGACTCGGAGGGCACTGTAAGACTTTTGAGTATAGTCAGCCCACAGGCTACACGTGTAGAATGAGGTACAATAAGACCAGAAAAGTGTAACCTTGACCTCTATCGAACAGCGTGCAAACCTGCGAGCTATCATGTTCGCTCTCACTGCCAGCGCCCTCCGTTGCCTTTCTATGTCATCATTGTAATGAAAAAACTATGAAGTTTTGAATTAATTAAAATTTAAGTAATCAACATTATTTTAATAACAGGCACTCATTAAAGAATATTTTAAGTACAAATATATGAACAGCGGTCACTTTGCATTCACTTCTTTAAATTTCAGTAAACATAGCGTAACTAATAAAAGGTTGGGAGTGTTGATACTTTCGAACTATTTTTTACTTACACTAAAGACACTTTGTTAGCACAGCAGCGTCAGTCGTAGTGTACACTACAACGGAGGGCGGGGGTTGATAGTCGGTGACGTCACTAATACGTTCAACCGCGCGTTTCTGAAGGCCCTAGTACCGACTTATCCGTTCATATCGTACTAGGGCGCTAGAAATCTTAAGAGATGTTAAAACAATGGTAACATTGGTTTTCTTTCATGCTAGGCTAGGATCGTGGTGGGCTCAAAACTGTTTTACACTCTACTCGTACTTGTATCTGTCTATTTGATATCGCGAAATTCCAATTTTTGTAGGTTTCTGTAATTTTGTAAACTGATTTGTGTTTTTAAGGGTTACGTAACAAAATGTAAAAGAGTGAAATGTTCTTACAAACAAAATAACCATGCTTGCACTGAGAGGCAGACAGAAAGGCATGGTAATTTGTTAGTATGAAGGTCGTCTGACAATTGTACCGATCTAATATGTGATTGAACGGGTTGCACCTGGCCATTCACATTCGCCCCAAAGTTGCGTCTTTTCAACCAACTCCAGTCAACTCATGGTGTCCTAGTACTCGATGTTTTAAAACACGTGGCTTAGTAGCCGTCCCTTTTCTTTTTTCATAGTTCACACCGCCTCTCTCAATGGTTTATTATATAACATGCTATCTTATTTCATGCACCTGGAAAGGGCTGCATGGTTTGAATACAAATTAATATTCTTGGTTAGTTTTTTAGCGATTAGTGCTATAATTCATAATATTTTGATTTTTTAAAGCAAAGCGATATGTAACAAAGTATGACGCATGTTTGCTATTTGATAAACTTGTTGTACACTCTTGTCGCCTCCTGAAGTCCTGGTACAGAATTCTCCCTGAAAACGTGACCCGACTATTTCTCTCGGTCGAGCAGCATTGTGAAAGTGAAAAAATGTTGGTGTTTCTCCGATATTTTTTTATTCGGTAAATACAATACTAATGCTGAAATTACGAGTTTAGGAAATGTTAGTTTCTAGTCGGTAAACTGTCTACATTTTTACACGCTTTATATTAGTTTCACCTGTACATTTGAATGAAAATAGCGTCAAAATAGCGTCCAAAGGAGTCCCTTTGGACGCTATTTTGACCCACTTTAATCGGTCAGATTTCATTCAAATTTTGCACACCTGTCAAAGACCGCTGACAATGCAATAATTCGAAAAAAAATTACATAGTTAAAAAAAATAAAAATCACGCTTTTATAAAAAATTCAACTAAAAATTGAAAAATAAATTATATTTTAAAAGTACAGCGGGCTCCATGTATCGGCGTGTATTCTCCAATATTAACACTATGCACCCCTCGCTGTTTTCCATAAACATACATTTTTTTCTAATTTACACTTTTCTTAATCCAAATTTATTAAATTTTATTTTCTATTTTTTTGTTGGATTTTCTGTAAAAGCGTGTTTTTTTAGTTTTTTTAAACTATAATTTAATAATAACTTCCGGGAACACTTTTCACGTTGATTTAATTAAATTTTCGGAAAACTCACCGGGAGGTTTGAAGTATGGATGGTATTTTTGGAGGTAAAAAATGTTTGACACGTTTTGCAGCCGGGGCGGATCGCTAAATCTTTACTTTGCATTTAGTCCATTGAAATGATCCATTTTTTACTAGCTTGCATTTGTCAAAGGACGCAATGTATTTTTTTGTGCGAGCCGGAACGTAGTGTCACAAGTGGGTAACGGTAACGCCAAATTAAGGACTGATTTTTCAATAGCCAAAGCTTTTATCTGAGGAATAAAAATGGGGATTTGACAGGTTTTGTATTGAAAATATGTCAAAATGTTTTGGTATACAGACTCATTACGCTTAAATAACATCAATAAATAAACAGTTTTCCAAACTTGTAATTTCTATACTACCTGCGACCCTCACAATGAGTAAATCATAATTAATCTGCCATAAATATAATACTTTCGGGTAGAAAGCATGACTTTCACACTAATAAATAAATAATAACATATCCGTGGGAAAATCCACGGTTGCGTCACGTTTTCAGGCAGCGTTCGGTACTAGGACTCCAGGAGGCGGCAAGAGTATACACCAAATTTTTCTCAATAAAACTAAATATTTAACTTAGTGGCAGCCAGAGAAATCTAACTTTCGTATGCTTTTTTGCATTTCCAGCTCAATATTAGGTTGTATGTTATTAAAAAAGTCATTCGCGACCGTGACCAATATGTATTTTACGAAGTATCACATTTAAATAATTAATTATACGACTTTTTTGGTTCAGATTGTACTATTGAACTACTATTTAATTAAATCATCATGACATTTGAGTACAATTCTAATTTAGAGATGGTGATATCAATCTTATCTGATGTAATGTTAGTATATCGAGAAAAGTGTTTTAGTACCTTATGCTGAACTGTAAGTTGATCAAAACTTAAGAAAAGTTGAATTTAATAATTTTACTATTGTGTTTCTTCAAAATAATATAAATCAGTGGTCGCTTTGTGGTAGAAATTCGACTGTCTTTCTTAACGTTCTGTTTACTCCTTGTCCATATTATAAACTTTAACAATGCCAAATGTCCATTCCACATTTTAAGAATATTTCACGCTCGAAGTATGCAATATTCTTAAAATGGGATCCGAAGATTTTTATTTTTTGTGCAGGACAACGTCTGTCAGGTCCGCTAGTTAAAATACGTTTTGCAATATTTATTCAGCAGTCGGTATTATAGTAATTTTACTAGAACAATGCAGTCCTTAGCAGGTGGAGGAAACTAGGTTAGGTACTTCATCAAAAGTTATGCTAGAAATATGGTGTAACTTCTTCACAGCATTACTTTTTCCAAACTAGGGGTACAAATAACATATCTACCTACCACCTATCTACCTATTTCATTTTCTGTATGACACACATGCAGTGGCACAGCACAGCAAAGTTTTTACTATTTGATAAACTCTTGTCGCCTTCTGAAGTCCTAGTACCGCCCGCTGCCTGAAAACGTGACGCAACCGTTGATTTATCACGGTCCGCAGCATTACGTTAAAACTAGAAAAAAAGTCATTTGCATGTCAAAAATGCAGTTGTTTTAAAAGGGATCCGACGTTTTCGCTTCACGGACTTCAAAAAATATTTTTTTTACTAAGCACCGCAAGTGAACTAACACGAAAATTCAAAATTAAGTATAGTATAGCTACTCGTAACTCCTCATACCCTGGTTATTCAACGCGTCACAAAACGTGACGCCGTTCCACCAAGTGGAAGTTTCCTCCAAGTTTGTTCCACCAAGTTTCCTCTTAGCCAGAAATAACGTTCTTCTTAATTTTTAAGTGATAACTTCTTCGTTGCCGCCAGTTCCAAAATTCCAAAATATAAATAAAATTCTCACTTATAAAAAATAACACACCCAAAAGTCCCTCTTATTGTACCAAGTTTTTAAAAATTTGATATTAATTATTATATAGGCTGGCTGGCTGATACATAAGATAGATAGGACAGGACACTGGACGCTCGATAGCACTGTTGCTTGTAGTTCAAAAATAATTTATCAACAGCTGTAAGTTAAAGACCAATGGCGTTTAGACAACGAGACGAACGACGGATAACTTAAGGAGGCAGAGAATTATATCCATTTTCAAGCAGCACTCTGCATAAATTAAACAACTCTAACTAGATTCATCAGTATCGAGTAAACGGAACGGCCGATGCAGGAACTTCAAGTTCGACGTCACAATCTGTCGTCACCGAAGGCTTTCCACGTTTCAGTCTAGACAGATGTACTATACTATGTAGCCGTTATGTTTGGCAGTGTGGGTAGCACATCTACAAATCTAGTTGTGTTGTTTATCTTCAGCAAGTTTGTTTATGCATACAGCTTTCTCATGGTGTATGTACAATAATATTTAGACTTGGGGCCAACAGTAAACAATTTGTTTTAGTGGCTGTCTAAGGTCTTATAGCAGAAAGATATTAGAGATAGTTTTATAATGTACTTATTATGTATTTGCAAGTTATCAGTGCTAGAATTGCTAGAACTAGCACTGCTATTTTCCACTTATTAGCGTAAAGATATGTTGCCTGCGAAAACCACTTCCAGCTTCGTCGTATAATGAGCAAAATACAACCTACGCACGAAGGTAATCTATATTTTACTGAATATTAAATAATAACTCGCTCATTGTTTGTAAGTTTCCATCATCATCATCACCATCAAGATGATGATGTTATTTATTGTATGTAAAATATATATCTACACCATGTAAGTTTCCATGGTGTACAATAAAGATTCTATTCTATGCTCATAAGTACAGATATCATCAACCAGGTCTCAAGTTTTTTGGTGAATACGACGTTTTCCATAAATATCCATATTTCCCATCAATTGTACTGACATTATTCGAGTTGCGAAAATTTTGAAGTAAAGAAAACTGTGACATTATTTCCAAGGCTTGGCGTAGTCTCAACGAAAAGCTGGTGTGCCTTCGGTTGTAAACTATGTAGTAAAGGTTAGTTATTGATCAGTCGTGGCGCCGCGCCGGTACAATGCATCTCCTATTGTTTTCTGACGTCCTAGTACTGCGCGTTCAAAACACGTGGCCTCATTGCGGGCTCACTGCTGAAACCACAGTCAGCTGGACTAGTATGTATGTGGTTGCCCGTAAAGTTGGCGGGCGCAAATTTAACAAAGCAAGTTTCACTATTAACAATTAATATTAGCGATTCAGTTAGTAAAAAAATAAATCTTGAAACACGCAACGCGGGCTATTGCCCGCTTAATTGCGCTCGTACTTTAATGGTTTTTTGAGAAAAATAATGACAACCTACGGTCGCAATATTTATAAATATGTGACCACCTTTATATCAATATCTTTTAAAATTAATTTACTTATCTGCTGCGTTGCATGATTTGAACCATTTTTATTTAGTATTTATATGGGTGCATCGTCTTTGCTAAGAATGATCTGAATGGTGTTTATAAATATCGTAGTACTCTATATATAGAATATATGTGTTAAGAAGGAGGAGTACTTTGTCCGTTCTTTCCCATACATGAACAGGAATAAGAAAATTAACAAAAATTACACTGGCGCCCAACATGGGACACCTCAGCCGAATGAGACATAATTGAGATCTGTACTTGTATCTACTTGGAGCATAGAATGAAGAAAAGAAACGAAAGGAAAAGTATATTAGGACTCACACAGGATGACACAAAACTGATAATTAAATAAATATAAAAAAACAACAGTCCCATCCATACAAAGCCAGAAGGCCTCATTCTAGACCAAGCTAGTAACATCGACAGAAAGCATGGAAATTTATATTTTCGCCTTGTCATTTCTGATGTCCTAGTGTCAAACTTGATAAGTTTATATCATAAAAATATATAGTAAAATTGGTTGTCTGTAAAGTCGGTTTACGGACGATAGATTTACGTGATAACGTCATAATCATTATTTTATGTAATACAAAAAACTGTTCTAATTGCTAGCTCTGACGTCACGCGAGATGAGAGATGCATGTGTCACAAGCCAACGCTTCGACTCAGGCTTCACTGCTTGGGCCTCTCTATCGTTTGTTTTATCGTACCTCTCTATCGCTTGTTGCGCCGCTCTCGCTTGCACGCACAGGCTCAGGTGGAACGTTACGCGGAACGTTACTATTTTTCATGAGTGTTGCTGGTATTCATCAATTTATAAGACGTTATCACGTCAAAACCCTCAGTGTCATGTAGACTTATGTTTTTATTGTATACGGACTTGGATATCGTATCGTAGTTCCGAATGTTACGATTCATATTTATTTGTTTAATGTACGAAATTAATGCATAGATGAAGTAAGAATATAATGAAAGACGTGCAATATATTTTTTTATTAAAAATCCTTTTTAGGTTAAAAGTTCTGATAGTAAATTAAACTAAAAAACAAAGGGTCCATACGAGACAACCAGTCATCCCGTGACGTACCAGTACCGTGTTCAAAAGCCAAACTACGCATGCACTTACTGTTGCTGACTATGAAATGTTGGACAAACTTTAACTGGTCATCTACTTATTATTCTGTTGTACTGGTACTGCTGCTGTATGCCCGTCGCGTATCCAAGGGAACGGCAGCGAATTTTGAATAAAATGGTGTTGAAAACCTTTAAAACAGATAAACTAAAATATTGTTGTTACTTTTAATTTATTATAACGAACGATAATAGACAAGGACGGTGAGATAGTGTTGAAAGTGACCGTGATGAAAGGAGACTTTTGGATGTAAAGGCTGAACTCACAAACAAATATTGCTGTTACTAAACGACAAGGATAGACATAGTGCAGTAAACGCTGTGCAGGTATGCCACACCCCGAATACCTCACTCTTAGGTTAAGTTACACTTAAGCCAATGCACGCAAAAGTTATAAAGTTCAATTTTCTATACTTTACACAATTACGTTTCGTTTTATATCACCAACGAGAATATAGCGGTCAATATACGTATTAATGGCACCCATGGTGGGCCAATTCTAAAGTAGTGATTAGACGTGACCGCTGTTACTTGAATTACGACGAACACGTTCATAGAGTCGCGAAATAGCGCTACTACAGGGTTTTTATCATAGAAAGATATAGAAACTAACAAAACTAAGTTCTTCCAGATTTCCCGTGCTGGGCGCCAATTTTATTTTAGGCTAAACAAAAATGTTCCACACGCACTCCAAGTAATTAGTGCTACATGCGTGCGTATGTGTGCAACAAGAACTCCTAGTACAAAGGGCGACTAATAAGGCCGTTTTGAAATAATAACTATCGAAAGCTAAACGATATAAAATGTACTCGACGAGACTACAAAAAAATTACTGAAAGCTCAGTTTGCTACCGCTAGCAGCCTACGCCTCTCTTTTATTCTTGTTCATTAACTTGTCTTCTTAAGTTAACTAAATGCATGTATTCCTAAATAAGGCGGCAGTAAATTTTGCGTGACCCCCGGGCCGGGCGGCTGAAACACAAGCTAGACCACTAGTGCTTTCTGATATCCTAGTATACATTCAACACGTGACGTTATACCTGATGTCGCCACTCACGCTCTGCCCGCTACCTGCATATTTTACCGGTATTACAAACACAGCTCTGGTCCCTTCCTGGTTTCCCAGTATTCAATGTAATGAAACAGGTGGTCTAAGAACGCCGCTTAATTTACAAGAAAGAGGGCGTGCGCTCTATTACAACATCAATTGTACCAATGTTTGTACCAAGTGCATTGGACTCTTATTTTGATGTCGCAGGTATCTCTTGTTCATTCCTGTTGTGCTAGTACTAAATGTTTAAAATCACGTTGCCCTTGGCAAGCTACGTAGGTATGCTGTTGTTGAATTTGTTATTAACTAACTTAATAACTGTACGAATGATAACATAACATTAAAACATTAGAAAACTAATGTCAAACTGAATAAAGTTATGTTATTATTGATTTTAGTATTTGGACCACCACTTGGATCAAAACCCACCGTCAATTATTATTTTTTTTATCTAAAAATCAATCAGCAACGTTCCTGATTAAAATGTATCTGTTTATGATACATAGTTAATGTTTAAAACCCTGAACCATGAATCATGATATAGATTTCTCAAGTCTTGTGTTATAGCTAAATAATAAATAGACGATAAGTACAGAAAAAGTAGCGTTGGTTACGTCACGTGTCAGAGTTATAAAATACCAGGCCGTCAGAAAGCAACAGGAGATTCCACAGATTATCAATCTTGCATAAATTATGTTTAAATGCTGCTAGGCTGGACAGTTGTACACACCCCATTAGTCCAGGAGGAATCGGCGCATGAGTACCGAAAACTATTCGACCTCAATTTTTTTATCCGATCCTCTTCAAATTGCCCTCCTAATGATATAAATGCATGTTGCCATGGCGCAACCCGGTGCCATATTGTTTAAACCGAAATTGTTTAAACAAGGAATTGTTATTTTTCAACCGGACAATTTTTTTTCATATTCTTTATTGAAATACCAATAAAAAAGGTCCTATGACTTTTAACGATAAAGTTAATATTTTTAAAGATATGAATTTTTAAAGGTTCGAAAAATCTCAAATTTGGGTACTTTCGACCCATGAAAAATATATTAAAAAAAAACATAATGTCTAAGTAATATTTTTTTTTTAATTCTCTATACAATTGTTAATAATATTGTTAAAAGAGATTTTAAAAAATTTCATTGTTTATATCTTTATTTAATTGTTAATTCCGCGCGCTCGCAAGTATGCGTCGCTTACCTCTAAGTATCGCTGTCTCTCTCTGACTCACGTGTTGCGTCGGCCTCTCTGTGTCTCGAATCATTATATATCATTTATCTTAAAAACTATCAACTTTATCAAGATTGTTTTTTTTTTTTTTTTTTTCTCTTTATTGTTTTTAGGGACTTTTATCCTTTTAAGGCATGTCAGCCCCATCATAACCTGACCTAAATTTAATCAACATCACATATTACCTACATGCTAGATTTAACTTAAAACAAAAAGTGGAGTCAACGACATAATGCCATCTCATAAATTATTTTCGCGGCGTCACTTTCTGGACTTGCGAGTATTTCAAGAAATGTACCCATATCAAATTTATTAAATTTGCGTAATGTTATCAATGACTCCCTTAATGCCTGGTTTTTGACACATTCCACCAGAAGATGCTGGACATCATCAATAACTCCACACACGTCACAATTCGGGGAATCATTTTTCCTCATCAGATGGCTAAATCTTTTGGTAGGATAGTGTCCAGAACGTAGTCTAAAAGCCGCTACCATGTGCGTTCTACTCATTTTAGAGTCTTTAAACCACGGAATGCGAGGAGGCTGACTTTGAATGACCCTGTACCAAAATCCCTTAATTTTACCAAGGCCTTGAAAGGTCTGATCCCATTTTTCAAAACAAATATATTTGAATTTAGGAAGGATTTCCATGTAATCAGGTTCTATAGACATTTCTGTGCCTCCCGTAATTGCTAATTT
This sequence comes from Phlogophora meticulosa, assembly GCA_905147745.2. Classification (NCBI taxonomy): domain Eukaryota; kingdom Metazoa; phylum Arthropoda; class Insecta; order Lepidoptera; family Noctuidae; genus Phlogophora; species Phlogophora meticulosa. The sequence goes on from LR990519.1 coordinate 18,441,121, forward strand.
AGCTAATCTGTCAGCCTCCTCGTTACCTGCTAATCCTACGTGCGATGGAACCCATTGCAACTTCACATTTATCAACCGTAAATTTAATTCATAAATGAATTTTAAAATTTTGTAAGCTATCGATGTACCTCTACACCCAGAAGCACATCGAGCTAAGTGTTGGAGAGCACTTTTACTATCTGTGATTATCACGATATCTTGCTCAGTATTAACGCAAAGACTCATTAAGGCTTCTGAAATGGCAATGAGTTCCAACGTCATAATGGATACATATGAGTTGGTTTTAAAACAACATGAAGACTGTATGAAAGGATCAAAAATAGCAGCTCCTCGACCATCCTTGCTTTTAGACCCATCAGTATAAATTCGTCTCCAATTAACATATTTCTGTTGTAGTTCTTCAATTACATTATATTTTAGAGTAGCCAAATCTTCCTTCTTTTTAGGGCCTTTAATGCAATCTAAATTATCCACAATGACTTTATCCATTTGTATATAGGTTACCCAAGTATTAAGAGTAAACATTTCAAGTGGGTTGGATGAATGAATAGTATATGACTTACATTCACTGTAAACTAGAAAAAGCGATGACTTATTTTTAGTCCGCCAGTAACTGACGTGATTAGGAGCACTTAACTTATCTAACAATTCAACGGTTATGTTATCTGTCCAAGACATTGATTTTATGCAATACTTATAAGCTAGGTATAATCTTCTTATATTAAGTGGAACAATACACAACTCACTCTCCATTACATATATTGGTGAGCTTTTGATAAAACCACCTATAATTCTTAATGCTCGGTTTTGCAATTTATCGAGTTTGGATAAATGGATTTTAGCTGAACTGTCATACAAAAAGCTGCCAAAGTCTATTCGGCTTCTTATCAATGAAACGAACAATTTCCTCAAATGTTTAGGGTGAATTCCCCAACCCGGGCCAGCCAGTACTTTTAATAAATTTAGGAATTTCGAAGCTTTTTCAATAATTTCATTTATATGTTTACTCCATAACAATGACCTGTCAATCCATAAACCTAGATACTTAACACATTCTACTGAAGAGATAAGTTTATTGTTATTTTCTAAAATAATGTGATGTCTTTTCCTTCCCCTACTAAAAACGCAAACATTTGATTTAGATTCCGATATTTTTAGACCTAAATTATCTAGTAAAATTGCAATAGAATTGAGAGCACCTTGCAGATTCTCTTGACAAAAATTAATATCCTTATGGCTCAAATAAATTACAAAATCGTCCGCATATTGGGAGACAAAAACATTTTTAACAGAATCACAAATTTTATAGGTTGCTATATTAAACAGTAAAGGCGATAATGGATCACCTTGAGCTAGGCCTACACTGGTCCATCTACAACTCATAATCTCTGTATTGTTTTTATTCTTAATCAGGAGACATCTCGCACTTAAAAATGACCATAAGTACTTACAAATATTATTACCTACCTCTAATTCATCCAGTGTTTTAACTACTCGATCTACTAAAATATTATTATAGGCATTTTCGATATCAATAAAACAAGCCACTGTAGGACATTTATCTATGAAACCTAACTGGATATAAGTGATTAGTCTTGTCAGATTGTCTAGACACGATTGAGCCCTTCTGAAGCCTGAAGTGTACGGAGACAATATCTTATGTTTCTCAACATACCATTCTAGCCTTCTAGAAATCATACCATGTAAAAGTTTGCATAAACATGATATGAGAGAAATTGGTCTAACCTTAGCTTCACCGCTATTATTGCTGCCTAATTTAGGGATGGGGATGATTAAGATGCTACGCCATTGGCTTGGAACAACACCGAGTACATAAATATCGTTGTATAAATCAAGCAGGAACTGCTTACCAACACAAGGCAGGTTCCAGACCATAGAATATGTGATCCCATCACTGCCCGGGGCTGTATCTTTCTTTTTGCAGCCATGTTTGAGCTCTTGCATAATAAATGGTGAATCTAGCAATTCATTCCTAGACTGTATCAATGGTGGTGTATTTAGAACAAAACTCGGAGCAAGAGAACAATGCAATTCGTTTAACTTCTCATCAGGAATATAAAATTTTAATTTTTTGTAACCTTTGTACCATCGCATTTTTTGCCACATATCGGACACAGAAGTGGTTTCATCGATCCCGCTGCAAAATTTTCTCCAGTTTTCGGACTTAGCTTTTTGTAATAATAGTCTGGCTTTCTCTATTTTTCCCTCTAATTTATTAAAATTTTCAGGAGTTGGGTTCCTTCTGAATATACTTAACGCTAACCTTCTTTCAGCAACAGCTGCAGATAGTGATGGGGTCCAATATTCCGTTGGTTTAAAATTCCCTATTGGATCTTGACATGTGCGAAGTTTAGGTATGTTCCTGTCACACGCTGAATTAATCTGGTCAACCAAATAATCATACCTGTCCTGCATATTTACTGAACCATTAAAATTCCGCAGTGATTCACCAAGATCATCACGATACCCTACCCAGTTAGCCTTCTTAAAGTTACGTTTTTCAGTAAAATGTGCATGATCATTGTAAGTTGCTGAAATTTTTATAATGAGGTGATCACTGCCCAAGTTTTCGCTAGTTACTTGCCATTTTAAACCCATTGCGATATCTGACGATGAAAATGTAATGTCCGGGGATGATTTGTGCACTAAATTGTTACCCATTGTGATCCTAGTCGGATCACCATTGTTTAATGACACGAACCCATTCTCTAATGACGAGTCCAGGACCTGAGTCCCTCTCTGGTCGGTCTTATAAGACCAATTTGAGTGGTGCGCATTAAAATCTCCAGCAATTATAGTCTTTTTTGACGCTAAGGAAAAAATACTCTCCCAATCAGAAGCATTCACACTGACAGATGATGGACAATAAATAGAAACAATATTTTCTAAATCTTTACAATTAAGTAGTTTGACTTGAATTATTTCTATACCCGGATTAGAAATACGGATAGGACAAAGTTGAGTTTGAATCGACTTGTGGGTAATTATGGCTACACCTCCATACGAGTCACTTCTATCGTGTCTAAAAATATTATATCCAGTTAAGTTAATAGTTATTTCGTCATCTAACCAGGTCTCACTTATAATAGCAATGTGTATATTTTCTATGTTTAGTAAAGTCTCAAAACTTACCAATTTCGGCTTTAAACTACGTGCATTCCATTGCACTAAATTAACCTGCAGCTTTTTTAGACCGCTAGCCATCAAATAAAGTAAACAATGTTTGTAAAACACCCCAGTCGTTAAACACATTTTTCAAACACAACTTACATTCTTCAATTATGATTTTCAACAATAACTCTATTTTATCTTCAAATTTAGCGGCAGACATAATAATTTCTTTTAGCTTTAACCATAATCGTCTAAACTCAAAACTTTTCTTTCTCTCACTTCTCTTTTCCTTTTCCGCAGTTTCTTCTCTTGAATAACCGCTATTAATATTAGTTACTTCCGCTTCCACCTGCTCATTTGAAGTATTGGCTTTGTTTATCTTGTTATGTTTTTTCTTCTTGACCGTTTGCTGAGTTGTATCTGACCTTTTCTTACTGTTTTCTGCTTGTTCCTGCTCTGAATACATATTGTCTGAAGAATCTTCTTGATGTATAATTGCCACGGTGTTTATTGCCTCGGCATATGTTTTCTTTGTGCTGGTATGTGCGCCAGCAATTGTGCTTTTATTGACGTTATAAGTTCGCACATAATTCTCAGTACTTTTTGTTAGATATAATTGTAAGGCCTTACGATAGGTAATACTTTCTTCAGTCATTATGTTCCGAATTTGTTTTTCTTTTATAAACATAGGGCAGTTTTTATCCAGGGCCATATGAGGGCCCTTACAGTTGGGACATTTATAAGTTTCTACTTCACAATTTTCATGGTTTAACCCACATTTTGGGCAAATAATTTTATTTAATGGACAAAACTTTCTAATATGACCAAACTTCCAACAACCGGAACATTGGGTAACTGGAAATACGTAGTTTTCTATTGCAAGCCTGCAACCATATGCGTAAACATGAGAAGGGGTAGTTTGTGCCTTAAAACCCACCCGGACGGTTTCACTGTCTTCCCATCTTCCATCAGAAATGGAGCGTTTAAGTCTTCTAACAGACAGTATTTCGCACGAACTTCTAAGTGTTTCTTGTATGTCTTTTTCGCTGTAATCTAATTCTATGCCTCTAATTACTCCATAACAAATATTCACTTCATCCACAAATTGACATCTAGCTTTTAATTCTGTTATCTTTTTGTTTGCGACTAACTTCTCCGCTTGATCTCTTTTATCAAACTGGATAAAGACTTTGTATGGGCTACGATATTTAATTTTTGTTATGTTTTGTATGTTCAAATCCCTCAATAATTTTGCCATGGCCATTTGTTTTGGTAAAACTTCTAAGGATGTTATGCAAACTTCGAATTTACCTTCGTCATGTAGATTTATTGATTCACTTCTTATTATTTTTTTTGGCTTTCGTCTCGTAACAGTTGTATATCCTTGCTCGCAATCCTCACTTTCTTCACTGTTTTCTCTTGGTCTTTTTCCCGCCTTCCTCTCCATTACACAGTTGTCAATATCTTCCTCAAAATTATTCAAATGCCTCAATTCAGTCTCAACTATATCATCATTATTTGACGTGCCGTCATCATTATTGTTCATCTCCTCCTCATCGAAAATATCATTTATATTCATTTTTACATCTAGTGGGTAGAAGCAAAAAACTTCGATACAAATAAGTAAATACGTGCGCTAATCACAGCGACTCGCGCGCCGTAAGAATATTGCGCTTAAAATTAAAAAAAAACAGAAAACTTAATAACTATTTTAACTTTTCGTGTTTGACAGTTCGCGCCATTTTTTTTTTTTTTTTTTTGATCAAGATTGTTAAAGAGTTCAATTTGTTTTAAAAAAAAAAAAAAAAAAAAAAAAAAAAAAAAAAAAAAAAACTGAAATCAATTTTTCAAAAGTTATTTAAGCATAAATCGAAACATGTATGTAATTAAAATTACTTTTTTATTAGTTTATATTACTTTTTTGTTATTATCATAGTAATTTTTGCATTTATATCAACAATAATAAGAAATAATGGTATTTGACTATTTTTTACACCACAATTATTTATAAATAATAAAAATATATTGGGTACGCACTTGAATGTTTAGAAAAAACATTCAAATGAATTAAATAAAAATAATTTTACGTATATGTATCATAGTGCGTGTACGATTGTGTCTATATAAGAAAAAGATTCTTTTCTTTGTTTTTTATTCTTTCAAGGTTACTCTTTGTATAAAACCTCGAGATCTTTGTTTGTTCTTGTGACAAAATTATTGATTATATATAACATTTAAAATAAAAATCGCGTAAAATAAAAACAGCGATACTTAGAGGTAAGCGACGCATACTTGCGAGCGCGCGGAATTAACAATTAAAAAAAAGATATAAACAATGAATTTTTTTAAAATCTCTTTTAACAATATTATTAACAATTGTATAGAGAATTAAAAAAAAAATATTACTTAGACATTATGTTTTTTTTAAATATATTTTTCATGGGTCGAAAGTACCCAAATTTGAGATTTTTCGAACCTTTAAAAATTCATATCTTTAAAAATATTAACTTTTTCGTTAAAAGTCATACCTGACCTTTTTTATTTGTATTTCAATAAAGAATATGAAAAAAAATTGTCCGGTTGAAAAATAACAATTCCTTGCAATTGTTTAAACAATTTCGGTTTAAACAATATGGCACCGGGTTGCGCCATGGCAACATGCATTTATATCATTAGGAGGGCAATTTGAAGAGGATCGCATAAAAAAATTGAGGTCGAATAGTTTTCAGTACTCATGCGCCGATTCCTCCTGGACTACATGTCATTGTGTTTTTTATTTTGATTGCTTACATGGGCGCCGAGAGGGTTGGCTTGAAACATTCTACATTATTTTGATTCTGAAGCTTATCTGCATAAATTGACAAAGTCATACCCATTGACCTATTTAGGTACTAGAAGTTTCGAGTTTACTTCGCTGAAAGAAAATCTGCTGGTGCCCATGTTATGTAACTTAGACTTTTTCACAAGTTCTGCTTTTCTTTAACTACCAATCAAAAGAATTACAACAACTATACTTAGCATGATTACTGAATGGGTAGTTGTTTTTTGGTGGGTTTCCTTGATACCCTAGAACCTAGGTTGGGGTATCAAGGAAAAGGACTGGGGCACAGTCTGAAAAAGGTAATGACAATAAGTAAATAATTACATTGTACTTCGTATTGTGACCTCGATAAATCTCCGTTGTACTATTTAAGTGAATCGTAAACCCACCTAGAAGCAGAAAATCCCATGAATGAGAGGAAGTTCAAGATCGCGTTGAAAATAAAAGTTGTCTCTGTGTTCCCGGCTTTGACTCGACCCACCGCGCCAGGCCACGTATTTCATAATATTGGATACTAGAGCGTCAGGAATACGATGTAGTTCAGCTTTATTTCTAGCAATAATAAGTAGGTCATACCACACCGACGAATACATAGCAGTGTCTATGCAAAACACACGGGGGTAGTTCTTCAGATAAAAGATGTCAATAAGAAAAAAGAATAATTACTGAATTAATCTTAAACTAGACGCCGCCGGGACAACTCGTAGCTCAGTCTTTTGGTTCTTCATATCTTGCAAAAAGTATTACTTTGCAAAGAATATATAAACATTATTGAGTAAATTCAACAACTTGACAAAATTTCAAGTTAATTGTAAATAATGAAAAGTACAAACATGGATACTGAATGTTGCTTTGATTACTCCCTTTTTTCGGACTATTATTATTGGCATTGGTCTTGAACAACGAATGTACTGTAATACTGTTTATAATATTAGGGTTGATTAAATAACTAGGGTTTAAAATAATAATTGTAAGAGATCAACACAGAACCGGTTCCGTTACGTCACGTCAGGTTTAAAATTGGTTCCCGCTACCAGGATACCAAAAGTTGTCAGGAGTGTGGAGTGGTTGTTGCATCAGATGAAACGAAAGAAAGAACAGTAGGCGAAGTCACTACCAACTTAGGTAGTGACTTCGCCTACTGTTCTTTCTACTCTCTATCTACTACTTAGTGTAAATAACATACCGATTTCCAGGGTTAACTCCCGATAAAACCTGAGATGAACAGGATGTTCCTCAAGACATGATATGACTGTTACATAATACTAATATAGTCTTGATGTAGGTACTGTTTTAAGGCATTTTAATAGCCTTCACCAAATCCGAAAAAAACAGCACTTTCATTGTTATTTTTTCAACATTTAAATTGGCCGTGTCCCCATTTCAAACCATTTTCCCATTCGGACAAACAATCAAAACCCATTTTTGTTTTATTTCATTGAAATACTTCTAATTACATTTTTTTGACACTATATTTATGAACAAGCCAGTTATGAAAAATATTAAAAAAAGTTTGAACATCTCAAAGAAAGATATACAACGCTGCACTATGTACATTTATTAATTTCTCGAATTTTAAAGCAAAATAATAAAAAGAAACATTTATTTTATTCATAACACTTATTATTATTTTTTTAACACAAACATCTTTCAGATTAGCCAAATTATAAAATATATTTATGTTGCACTATGTTAAATGTTACAGTAAAATTGGTTGTGTGGTTTTAAAATATTCAAACGGTTGTCTGCGAGTGAGAGAGGCCACGGCGCACTGTGGCCACGTGTTTTTAAATCACAAGTACTAGGACATCAGAAACCAACTGGAGTTGTGCTGACAATATGAACGATTCACCGGGTGCGTAACAAATTTCAACTTGCACGGTGACATCATTATTTACACAATAAAAATTCATTCAAACATTCGAATTAAGTTATTAAAATGTATTTCATCGATATTTTTTTGTTTTTAGCACTCATTCGTATTTGAATTTTTGGAACGGCAGTCACTTTTCATTTACTTTCTTGATTATCTAGAAATATAGCGTTTCTAAAAAAAGGCTGAACACGTAGAAACATGCTAACATTTTTTTCCTTTAAAAAAAATGATACCAAAGGAACTTTGTTTGCCCGGCAGCGCCGCTATCGCAGTCTAGACTGCATCTGGGGTTGATATTCGGTGGCGTCACTACTACTATAAACTGCGCGTTTCTGAATGCCCCAGTATCGACTTTTCCGATAAAACGTTCTGCCTTATTTAATGATTCCGATTTCTTTTTTGGGGAAAATACAATATATTTTTTAAAGTGAAAGCATAGCAAAATGTTAAAGTTTTTACTATTTTATAAATTTGTCTTATACTCTTGCCACTTTCTGCAGTCCTGGTACCGAATGCTTCCCGAAAACGTGACGCAACCGTCGAGTTCCCAGCCGAACGTAACGAAAAAAAATCGTGCTATCTTCCTAAAAATATATTTTTTTATGTGTTTTACTGTAATTTAAGAGGACGAAAATATATTTTTTTAGGCTTATCAGCCAGTTAATTGAGTTTAATTTGACTAATAATTGTCAATTAAAATTAATTACGAGAATTTATTAGTCTTTTTAGGTCTGTAAAGTGCATTTTTTATTCATATTTCTTTTGACGTCTTTCTTCATTTCATTCATTTATGAGGACCGAAAGTTCATCAAATCACATTGAAATATGGCAGTGTTACTCGTGACTCCTCATACCCTGGTAGCTCAACGCGTCCCAAAACGTGACGCCGCGCCACCTTTACTCAATTTGGCGTTATAAATAAAATTATAGTTTAAAAAAACTAAAATAACATGCTTTTATAGAAAATCTAACTAAAAAAACTATTTTTTTTTTACTTTGACAGGTGTGCAAAATTTGAATGAAATCTGACCGTTTAAAGTGGGTCAAAATAGCGTCCAAAGGAGTCGGTTACAAACATACAAACATACATACAAGTGAAGCTAATATAAAGCGTGTAAAAAGAGTTCTCCTTTTTTTGTTGCGCCAAAATAAAACAGAGATTCAGAGTTTTTAAGTTTAAACTTCTATCGGCAGTCCCCAATTGTTGTCCCCATGACACACATTCTTTGCCCAAAGAATCAACATAGCCATCCAACGTGGCAATGCTAATTAAAGTTATATGTAGGTATTATATTTATAGTTTATAATAATATATATGTATATATATATATTATAAATATATATTTCTTTTCACTTTTCTTTTAAGAAATTGCACCTGCCACTGTTTGTCTCTGCATCACCCAAAGGTTGACTGGTAGAAAATGCCTATGGCATTAAGTCCCGCCTCTGTACATTTGTGTGCTTAAAGTATTAAATAAATAAATAAAGAATTCTTCCCCTTTTTATTTTACTTTTTTTGTATGTGCATGTACTTAATAAGGTACCTACAGTAAGTTTTGTAGTTTCTTTTGTTTTGTTTGATAAATGAAATATAAACACGAAAATAAATACTAAAATGCTTGCTTGCTAGACCTGTCTAGACCCATATATATTATATCATATATGCTAGATCATAGTTGCATAAGTAAGGTATATCGGATAGAACTAGAGGGTGCAGGGGTGTAAAAGATCAAATTGTAATTGTTTTGTTTTTCTTTTGTAACTAACAACTTTTTGGTAACTATAGACAGCCTGGGGTACCTAAAAAGGATTTATGTTTAGCACCGTTCATAAACACATTATTATTAACGATGCAAACATAAATCCTTTTTAATCCGTTTGTGTAAAAAAAAAAACATTCAAAATTACTCATAAGAAGTTGTTTTTGTTCAGGTCATAAGTTGGTGACAACTTTTTGTGTTTGTAAAGTTTTATCTGCACGAATATTTTTCAGTTTGTTTGGGAAATAGTGTAGGTACCTAAAAACACAAAATTAATTTCGCAATCGGTAAAATGAATACTGTGCATGAGCAAATTTTTCGGTTAAGTGGCCGGTTTTTACCTATATCATTTGTATTTTGTACAAAATCAACAACTATACCTACTAAACTAAATTCTAAGTTAAATTTACTACATTTACCACACCACACAGTGTGGTTAATGTAGTAAATTTAATAACTCGTTTAAATAATTTCGATTCACAGTGGTTCGAAATCAACACAGAACTGGTCACGTTACCAATCGGAACGGGCTACCAGGATAACAAAACTTGTCAGGGGTCAGAAGTGGTGGTTGCACCAGACGAAACGAAAGAAAGAACAGTAGGCCAACTTACTCACTAAGCTAGCGAATTCAATCGTCTTGTTGTGGGTGTTGTTACTATTCAATTTCTTTGAAATATTTGCCATTTCACCCGCGACTCTGCGTGTATTTTGTACTTTTAATTCCAACATCCCAAAGTTTAGTAGAAAAGTATGGTTTCATTTCACTTTTTCACAGAAAAACAATGGTAATTAGTAATTACAATGTCGAATAAATTGTGCAAGACCCAAAAACTTCGAAGCCACATATTTTGAGGCTACACATATTAGGACTGTAGAAGCTAGCAAGAGGTTAGACTTTGTACCAATAACTGGAGAAATCAAGTGAGGGCAAGCAAGCAGCGTAAAAAATAACTTAATTACTGAGAAAATTATTTTATTTGAATGTAACTTGTTTAATCTACGGTGGCAATATTTGCAAGTATGTGAGCACCATGTATCACATTCTATGTTTGCAGATTTGTTATAACTTGTACCTATTTTGGTATGGTGGTTTTTATTCTAGGTAGATACATCGTCTTCACGTGTAATTCTTCTTATTAATGTATACAAAATATTGTAAAAATCTATTTCAAAAGAGAAGTGTGGGGAAGAATGGGCAAGTCCATTCTTCTCCACACGACACTTCTCCATTCTAGTATTTTATTATTATTTTAAAGTTGACGTTCAAAAGTGCATTTTTAATTAACCCTTTACCGCATACATACTCTAATAGAAATAAAATTATTTGACTTTGACTTTAAACTCGTATATTTTGAAAGGACTAAATACAAAAATAAAATATTTCAGAAACGGTCATGAAATGTTTTGTGTTTCATTCATGTGTACCACATTAGAACCAGTCTAGGACAAACTACAAAATCAATGACTTGCTATAAACTTTTGAATAAATCTTCAGTGAGTATGTTTTATTTAATGTTTGATTCACTGTAAGAAATTTGAGGCCTTAAGCAAAAAGAAACCAAACTTCGTGCATTCGAATTGCCCGAGATGATATACTGATTAGTTATTGGTGGACATTTATTAGCGAACATGATAAGTGTGCCCCCGACCTAACAAAAAACAATTTGGCCGTTTTGTCTGAGTGGGCCGCACTAAGGCCACGTGTTTTTAAATAAAAAGTACTAGGACATCAGGAATCTACTGGAGTTACGCGAGAGATACGGAATACTGAACGAAGGGTGAGTTGCAAATAGCTACCTGCAGGGTGACATCATCATCTAGTACCCATAACACAAGCTCTGCTTAGCTTGGGGCTAGATGATGCTGTGTGGATTGTCCAGCAATATTTATTATTATTTATTATTATTATTTACACTGTAAAAACATTCAAACATATGAGTTCATCAAAATTAAATTTAAAAAAAGTTAACTAACTTATTTTTATAACCGAGTTATATTTGAACAGCGGCCACTTTACATTTGCTTTCTTGTTCATTTAGAAAACTGCGTAACTAAAAAATAAGTTTATGTTGTGTGCGCTGTTCATTGACGATCTGCGAAAGACTGCAGGCAGATGCTGGATGCGGCAAGCTGAAGACAGGGCGCTATGGCGCTCATTAGGAGAGGGCTATGTCCACCAGTGGACTAATATAGCCTGATGATGATGATGATGATGCGCTGTTCATTTCGTACCAAGACGCAAGAAAATACGAAGAGATGCTACGACAATAACCTCGCCCCCAATTACACGGGACTTTAACATGTGGCGAAATGTTATCTGTCAGTTGCACGGGATGCACCTGGCCATTGAGTCTCACCCCTAAGTTGTGTCTTTTCAACGTACCTCAGTCAATTCATGGTGTCCTAGTACTCAAAGTTTTAAAACACGTGACTTGGCAGCCGTCCCTGTTCATTTTTCGCACTGTCTTCAGAATCATTTTTTGTAGCTGGGCAGCCTGCAATATAATATTCAAAAGTATTATATTAGTTTTAAATGTCTCTGACAATTTTTTAATAAGTTTTATTGACTGATTTATGTTTTAGAAAAGAAGCTGCAAGTGTTGAAATCGTTTTTTATTGTAAAGCTAACAAGTATTCAATCAAACAAGTTTTTGATAAAATTTAATTGTAATTAAATCTAAATTAAAGTAATCTCTGTTCTCAATGCTTTTTTTTAATTTAATTAATTTTATGTGTATAAAATGTTGACTCCCCAGCCTAACTTGAATAAATCAATCTCTCAACTAATTAGAGACCAGGCGGCATGACGTTTTAATTGACTTAGAAGATAGGTATGAAAAAGTCTTTTAGATTTTAGAGCCTTTGTGTCATGCAACCTCTTTTAGGCGAATTGGTGCAAACAGTAAAAATTAGTAACAAGAATTATTAAATATTTAAATTAGTTTTTTTAAACTATACTTTTAGTTTAAAACATGAATATTGACTTGAAATAATTAAATAATTTATTTGGCTTATTTACTATTATTTTGTTTTTATTTAAATTTGATATCATGTCTTTTTGAAACGCAGTAAAATAAACCAATATAAAAGGCAAATAAGTTTTCTTTGCAAACCGTATTCTTCAAGTGAACCACAGCTATCAGAATCGAGACCTAAAAAATTATTCTAGTCTATTAACACCCAACATAGTCATTTGACAGATAGCCATGAAAAAAAGAATTGAATTCTTCTTAATCCTTCTAATCCTTTTTAAATATCCCTTTGTGGGCTTAGCGTCGGGAATCATTTTTAATCTCTTTGTTTTTTCAAATTGTTTTTATCCAAATTTCGCAAAAAATGTTTTGAAATTTCACGTGGGCACTTCGAAATAAAAATATATAAAAAGGTTCTATCAAAATGCAACATTGTGTAAAAAATAAAGTCAATGTATCAACGGACTTTTGGAGTTTTGCAGTCATGAAAACATACGGAAGCTAATGATTTGTAAGAAGAGTTAGTTTAAGATTATAAATTGTGTTACTACTTGTATCTATCTCATTCCAAGTGTAACCTTCATCTTAATAATACCCATGACCAGACAATGAATGAATGAACAGCGCGTGGCGGTAGAGACGTCAACATAAGTTGGTACTTAGGGCGAAATAAAAGGCGTAGGTCACGAACAAGCGTTTATTGCAAACTGAGACATGGTACAAGTGTAACAACTTATATATGCTACTTAGCGAGTGATATTGTTCAAAGAGGGTAAACCGAAATACATTACAACTCTCCACCCTAAACAATACATATTTTCAAAAACACAAATCCTTATTTAAGTCCTAGGTAGGTCCTAACTATTACAATAATTTGGCGGTCTTTTTAACCGACATTCCCGTATAGGACGGGTTCGAGACACTTCTGGATTGGGATCATCGGAGGTAGGAACACTTGTATTTGCATTAGGATTGGAAACTTTACTGTGAGGAATTGGACTGGACTCAGATATGGACGGTAACACATCGACTGTCGCGGTTCGGTCCGGACCTAACTCCCCCACGCTCTGAGGGCTCCGCGTCTTAACATTAGGTACCTCTGTGCTGACTGTGACTGGCGCCACCTCGGACACCTTGGAACGGTCTGCCTCAAGAGAACTCCGTTCTGTTGTGCTTGTCGGACAAATCAAGGAACTACGCGATCGCTGTCTGATCTGATCAATATGTCTATGAGTTTCATTCCCGAACCCATCCACCACCCTATAGTCAGTAGTACCCATTCTTTTAACTACTTGCCCCGGAAGCCACTTTTCATTACTTCTATACTGCCTCATCCATATCTCCTCCCCTAACTGTAAAGATCGGTCAGTTCCTCCCTTTTGTTGTCGTTCCTGAGCTTTCTTCACTTTCTCTTCCCTGTTGGGTCTCAATGCATCTAATTTTGTACGTAAATTCCTACCTAACATTAGATTCGCTGGACTATCCCCGGTAGAACAGTGTTCCGTGTTTCGATAATGTAAAAGGAAAGTACTCAAACATTCGCTAACGTTTTCCTTTTGTTTAACCGCTTTCCTAATCACTCTTTTAACAGTCCGTACTGCATTCTCAGCGGCCCCATTTGAAGCGGGGTGGTATGGAGCAGAAAAAATATGTTCTACGCCATGATTGGTTAAAAAGTCTGACATTTCTTTACTTGAAAATGGGGGACCATTATCCGAAACTATTTGTCTTGGTAGGCCCCATCTAGAAAAACTTTCCCTCAATTTCTCAACAGTATAACTAGCCGCGGTACTAGGTACTGGAAACACTTCTATCCATTTAGTCCTAGCATCTACCATAACTAAATATATTTTACCAAAGATAGGACCTAGAAAATCTAAATGTACCCTAGCCCATGGTCTAGAGGGCCATGGCCACGGTGTGACGGTGTGTCGCTGAGGCGCGTCCGCTTCCCCCGCGCACACCCCGCACTCCCGACACGTGGCCTCAACCGCCTCGTCGATGCCCGGCCACCAAACATAACTCCTAGCTGACGCCTTTGTCTTTACGATACCCATATGTGGTTCATGCAATTCTTGTAACACCCTAGCTCGACAGCTTTCCGGGATAACTACCCTATGCCCCCACATGACACAACCTAACTCTTCGTACAATTCCCTACGACGATAATAATACGGTTGTAATTCCCGTATTTCATTATCCGTAGGCCACATATCTCGAATATAACTTAAAACTCTGCTCAGCATAGGATCCCTCATAGTTTGTTGCTTGATAATATTATAATCTAATAACAAAGCATTTTGTGCGAAATGCAAATACGTTTGTTCGGGAAGTACATGCAATGACTCATCACTATCGCCTAGCACCGGCAATCTTGAAAGTCCGTCCGCACCGTTTTGTTTTGTGTTAACGTATTCTATATCATACGTATACGCCGATAAAATGATCGCCCAACGCTGTAACCTACTAGCTGCCATTGCCGGGACGCCGTGTTTTGGTCCAAATATACTTACTAACGGTTTATGATCTGTTCGTAAAGTAAAACGTCGCCCGTAAACATACTGGTGCAATTTTTTTAAACAAAATACGATAGCTAACGCCTCGCGATCTATCTGAGAATAATGCTTTTCAGCGTTATTCAATGCGCGTGATACATACACTACCCGTCGGTTGCGGCCGCCGGAGTCTGGCTGAGTGAGTACCCCACCTATACCCCGCGCACTAGCGTCGCACGTCAACACTAACGGCCTATCTGGGTCATAATGAGCCAACACTTCCGCGCCCGTTAATATTTTTTTTACCTTAGCCATGGCTTCCTCACACTGAACACTCCAGCTCCAGCTAACGCCCTTCTTTAAAAGTTCGTAGAGGGGTGACAAAATACTACTCAAATTTTTAACAAACTTTGCATAGAAATTTATTAACCCCAAGAAAGCTCGTAACTCGGTAACATCTTTTGGCCTTGGAATTTTTACTATTGCATTTACCTTTTCCCTATCTACTTTAATGCCCTCTTTAGATATCACATACCCTAAATATTTAACCTCATCAACCATAAATAGACATTTACTTCTCTTGACCTTCATGCCGTGACTTTGTAATCTTTGAAACACCCTTTCTAAAGTTTCTAAATGCTTCTGTTGGTTTCCTGACGTACCTATGATCACGTCATCCAGGAATATTTCAACACCTGGTATATCACTAAGAAGATTCGACATAATCCGCTGAAAAATGCCCGGGCTTGAAGACAACCCAAACACCAGTCTATTGTATTTAAACAGACCTCGATGTGTGTTTATTACCGTTAAATCTCTAGAATCATCTAATTCTATCTGATTATAGGCCTGTGATAAATCGATTTTAGAGAATAACGTTGCACCATTTAAGTTTACTAACAAGTCGTCTATCTTCGGTAGTGGATATCTATTGACTAGCAAGACAGGATTCAAAGTGATTTTATAATCAGCACAGATACGGAGTCCACCGTCAGCTTTACGTACCGGTACCAAAGGCGTCGCCCAGTCCGAGCACTCGACGGGCTCGATGATGCCCGCGCGCAGCATAGCATCCAGCTCCGCATCCACCTGACCCTTCAGAGCGTAAGGCAGCGGTCGTGCCCGACAAAATACTGGGGTAGCACCCTCCCGTAACTGGAGTGTTGCCTTGCCGCCTGTGTACCGTCCCAATCCGCTGCCGAACAATTCCTTATACCTATTTAACAAAAAAAATGCGGTATCAGATTTTACGTCTACCCTACCTCCGTAATTAATGACCGCTTGTTGAAATTGAGGTATCTTGATTTCCAATTCTGATAACCATTGCCGGCCTAGTAATGAAGTTGTACCTCCGTCGATTACAAACAGTTCTAAATGTCTAATCTTATTCTTGTACTGAACTTTCGGCCTTATAACACCCAATGGTTTAATATTACTACCATCATAAAATCTCAACACTAAGTTAAATGGCTCAATTAGTCTAGAACTGAAATACCTGTTATAGGTTTTTTTACTTATACATGAAACCGCTGAGCCTGTATCTATCTCCATATCAATATAGGTGTCATCCACAAACAATGACAAGCTTACCGGGGTATAACCGTTCAAACACAGTTGGTGTAATTCCTCCCCTAGGTCATCCGAACTGGAGTCCTCGCCTCCTTCTCCCGGCTGCTGGCTCCTGGTAGTCTCCACGTGGTTCACTGCTCTCCTCTTTCCTTTTTCTGTGCTTGCCCCTGACCGGGAACAGACGCGTCTCAAATGCCCAGTTTGCTTGCATTTGCTGCATACAAAACTTCTATAGCGGCACTGGTCGCTAGTATGCCCGCGCCACCCGCACGCCGTGCAGCTACCGGTGCGTTTGTCCGCGTCCGGCGCCCCGCGCTCGTGGCTCCCGCGCTGATCGCGCCCACGTTTTGGCCTCAACGAATGGACTGTTGCTGGTACCTCCGCGCTCGCCTTGCGCTCAACCACCGCCGCATCTCGTTCCGCCGCTTCCAACCCACAAGCCAATTTCACCGCCCCTGCGTACGTCAGACTGTCCTCCGCAAATAATCTTTGTCTGATGACGTCGCTTTTTACTCCGCATACAAACTGATCTCGCAGATTCTCTTCTAAGTTCCCGCCAAACTCACAGGTTTTTGATAGCTTTTTAATCTCGGTGAGGTATTGCGTTATACTTTCGT
Organism: Phlogophora meticulosa; assembly: GCA_905147745.2. Taxonomy (NCBI): domain Eukaryota; kingdom Metazoa; phylum Arthropoda; class Insecta; order Lepidoptera; family Noctuidae; genus Phlogophora; species Phlogophora meticulosa. The sequence goes on from LR990519.1 coordinate 18,458,366, forward strand.
CGTCTTTCTGCCTTCTTTGACGAAACCGGTAACGCTCCGCCATGATTGCTGGCTTTGGTTGAAGGTGATTTTTCAAAATTGCAACGGCTTTTTCGTAAGTTATTTCCGCCGGTTTGCTTGGGCTACACAAAGTACTCAGTAACTCATATGTCTCGTCACCAACGCCGGTGATCAAGATCGCCAACCACATGTCCTTTTCCACTTTATTAACTTTAAAATACATCTCCAACCGTTCCACGTACAAAGTCCAATTTCCTGTTTTCACGTCAAAGTCTCTTATTTTTCCTATTCCTCCCGACATTTTTTATTTTAATTTTAACACAATTCACCGACGTCACCGAGTGCAATATTATCCGATCCTCGTCGCCACTGAGAAGTTGGTACTTAGGGCGAAATAAAAGGCGTAGGTCACGAACAAGCGTTTATTGCAAACTGAGACATGGTACAAGTGTAACAACTTATATATGCTACTTAGCGAGTGATATTGTTCAAAGAGGGTAAACCGAAATACATTACAGTATGTATATCAAAAGTGCATATTGTGGGGTAACGTGTTTCACAACACGGGATACCAGGATATCAAAAACCAACTGGAGTTGTTAGAATTTAGGGTAGTATTACCACTACGTCGTGTGTAGTATAACTCTATGGGTAATTTATTTTGCAGATAACGTACGACATTTTTGTGTTTACATAGAATAAGAAGTGTAAGAAATCTATTGAGTGATTTTTGAGCGAAAAACGAGCATTTTTCCATCGTGCAGAAAAAGTCATTTTTGTTAATCACCGTGTGTCCACGCTGGATAAATTATCTCAATTAAGTACGTACTTACCTACTTTACTTTGTACAAAAATCATTAATTAATTACAGAAACAAAGCAAAGCCAAAGTATTTTTATAGAAATTAATTCCTTAAAGACGTTAAAAATAGGGGATGGAAGGTATTTTTGCCGATGGGATAGCCCAATTCCAATCAGGTGAACGGCTTTTCATATAAGCACTTACATACAATTCATTTATGCACTTTTATTTTGTTTAAATGTATAAATAAACGTGAGCAAGCATGAACAAACTGATGCCAGGTGTCTTGATATAAATATTAAGATACCAAGAATCATCAAGAGTACACGGACTTTCCGCTACAGTCTATTTATTGTCAGACCGTGCATCAGACGACCTTCCAAATTCAACAACCGTACCCCTCATCGCTACTCTGAACACCTGTCTCGCCACGTGCTCGATGGAATTGAATACTAGGTCATCAGAAGTTACCAACAGCTTTGTGAACATACCCATTTTCCACACTTTAGGGTCGAAAACACATTTTAGCTTTAGCCGCTCTATTAACAGCGTGTCGATAAAGTTAGTCATTCTTCGAAAAGTTATTCTTTGTGCTGCAAAATAATATACATATATATAATTTAAAATTACCAACCTACTACTGCTCCACTGCCACCACTTCTCAAAGAGAGAAGGCGCGTTTAATACCCCCGTTTGTTTAAGGCGGGTTGGCCATTTCAGAATTGTAATTAAAGGTTTGTTCACGATGTTATCCTACAACGGTGTCAGTAATGTCTCATTACTTTAAAAGTATTGGGACTTTCCCGATTTGAACCGACAACCTCGTACATGGTAGGAGAGGTCATTATCACTGCCATCACGACATTGTCTCAGTACATGTAAAAAAAGTGTGTGTGTGTGTATTAATGTATACACGTATTAAGTGAAACTTTTTCAAAATAATAAAAAATAATCTCTAACTTTCACTATCTATTTAAATTATTTTTTATATCACTTTATATATCACTTGTTATCATTAAAGTATTTATTTATAAGTTACTCCTCAATTTAAGTAAACACGCATGACGCCGTGACGGTCGAAGTGACATAAAGTGTGACGATTATTTTTTCAACATTGCTATAAGATTTCTCTCATACGTCTATAAAGAAGTCGCACTTAAAAAAAAATGCCTAGCCGTCATCAGGTGATTTTTGTTTACGTCAATAAGTTGAAATGTTACATTGCTTCAATGCAATCACTATTTCCATCTGTCAATAAATAAATAATCTTATGTACAGAATATTATAGCATGACCTCTAGTATCCTAGTATCCTCCACCTGCAAAGGATTGCATTGTTCCAATAAAATAACGAAGGTTTAGTGCAACTCCTGTGCAATACATGCGACAAAAAGCAAACGGAGTACTAACATTTAGATCACTACTTTTATTACAAAATGTATTACATAATAAGAAAAAACAATTTGTTACTAATTATAACACTGTAACTCGCGTATGTAGAACTAGAATAGAGAAATAATTTATTAACTAAGTTTGCAAAACAAGTTCTCACCAGATTTTTAATCATAATAACCATTGTTCGCGGTCCAATAACTTTCCCCAGCCTTTCGATTTGCCAACTTATCAAGCAGCATGTAAAGTGGTTTATCAAAGATGACTAACATTAGAAGAATACTCAGCTAGAGTGCATTCATTCATGAAAAGGCGCAGGTCCCTAAGGCCACGTGTTTATCAATATCGAGTACTAGGAAACCAGGAGTCTACTGGAGTAAGCGTCCATTGAATCAATATACTACGACTGCGCGAGTACAAACTGCCAGACAGGTGCAACAGACGACCTTGACACAAAACAAACCCCACCCCTCGCTTTAACGCCGCTTGCCTGTCTGACCCCGTGGTTAACAGCATTGAGTACTAGGATATCAGAAGTGGCCAAAAGCTACTTTAAAATCGGCATCAATAAATATGTTGTAGCTGTCATAACGTGTTGTATCATTTCAATACTACCCGTCACGTCAGTGTCTGAATCATTATAACCTACGCGGCCGTCATTGGTATTTCTCAAAAATAAATTAATAAATAATGCTGGACAATCCACACAGCATCATCTAGCCCCAAGCTAAGCAGAGCTTGTGTTATGGGTACTAGATGACTGATATACTTAATACAATACATTACATAGATAGATATTTTTTTATTATACATAGCAAACACCCTGAACACCTGGAACAATTATTTGTAGATCGTACAAACATTTGTCCCAAGGCGGGAATCGAACCCGCAACCTCCTGCGTCGCAGGCGGACCTTCGCCCGCTGCGCCACATCGGTCGTCAAAATGTTGAATATAGTATGGACTCTTCAGTGAAAAACTTATTTGTTATTTAACTTTTCCTTTTACTTTTCGGACTGACGTTTCTTTCCTTTTTCCATGACAGTTTCCTTGACATATCCGTAGATGGCTTCTAACATAATAGTTTATTTTATTTTATTTCAACAAAAATACTGGCGTTACGACAGAATTCTGCAGGTGCTACGTCATAAGCTCATGTTTCTTTCGTGTGTTCTTTCCATACAAGTTACGATCCTGTGTGCCTAACACGAATGCTTGACGTAAATATGACTAAATATTGGTAATGTTAATACGAACGATTTAAAACAACCATCCCGTTGCATATAGGTTTAAGTTCATGAGGCAATCATTAATAGTATCCCCCATAGATAAGAATTAATTACATTAAATCGAAACGAGTATGTTTAATATTAAAGTCGTGCGAATAGTATGTAGGTCATGTTTCAATCCAGGTAGCATGTTATTTTAAAAAGTTAACTCTTCCACACATCTGGAATAAAATAGCTTTGTCAGCGAACACTCACTGGTCACATCATCACACATCCACTGGTCCTTAACCAAAATGTGTAAGTAGCACATAGTTGTCCATCCCTCCCTGAATGTTCCTTAGGCAACGTTAGCGGAACTCCAGTTGATTCGTGATGTCCTAGTCCTGAATGTTAAAAGACACGTGGCCTGAGTGCGGCCCCGGAATCAAACGGCAGACTCCAAAATAATGCATGGTCAGTTTTAGTGAACTTGGGCTTTATTATAACTGTTTATCATAGATACATACATTTATACACATACAAATTAATAAAATTGAAGTATCTGTTCGTAGTGTCGAAATAACAACTTTTTCACTAAATGGATAAATGAAAGTTGAAAAATGTTTTTCTGACTGTTTGTTTGTTTTAGCTATTCTCCGAAACTGCTGGATCGAGTTTCATGAGACGTTCACTAGCAGCTAATGTAATTGGGAAACTAACTCAGGCTAATATATTATGAAAAAGACAAAGTTCCGTGCAAAAAAAATAACCGTAGGAAATGTTAAATTCCATGCGAAGAAACAAAATCTGTATTGTAAATACAGACACATCTATCTAGTAGTTGTTTCAACTTTGAACCCTAAAAATTAAGACTTACAATACAAAATAAGGTAACGTTTGAGGATTCCTGCACTACTTACTGCAAACATTACGGTACTACTTATCACGCCTTTAAAACAAAAATAATGAACGGCTGGGCTGACCTCCTACTTTGGCCAAAAGCGCTAATTTGTCATTCAACTTTACCAGTCAACAGCGATTAATTTTTCAGCGCATTTTTTATAATTAACTGTTAGGTTTAGCTAAGTACGGATAGTTCATTATTTATTTAAAACAAATGATCATGCCTTTATCAAAAAAAGTTGCTTCAACGATGCGTGAGTGCGGAATGCGGTGCACGCCCGTACCACGTGTTCCACAACGTTGGATACCAGGATAACAAGAATCAACAGAAGGCTACAAAAGTCGACCCGGTGTATTTCAGACCTTGCACCACGAACGACGACGTGAATGTACGGAATCATGATGAATATTTCTTCACACGCATACTCAACATTGATTTTATCATCAACAAAAATATATTTTTATTTATTGTAAAAAAAGGAACAGTTGTTATCGAAAATATCCCATTATTTTATTCCAATAACACTCCGTTTTTTTTGCGTCAGGGGTTAAAAACTACAGAAATAAAAATAATAATAAATTAGAAACATCGTAAATTCGTAATCAATTTCAATAAGAATTCACCCTAAGGACCATTCCACTATTGGGCATGCATTCTTTGGGAACCACGTGCTTTTACCACGTGTTCTTAGTTATGGAATACTAGGACAGAAGATGTCGTGTGGAAGTTCAATTTTGCAATATCAATGAACACCATGGAACACACCTGTTCATGGGCGTGACGAGCGGTGTTAGACACTCCCTTCACCCCAACCGTCCTCACTATTCGGTAGTGTGTATGTTTGCAATGCTCTGAGGCCACGTGTTGTACAGCACAGAATACAAGGACATCAGAAGCCAACTGGAGGTTTTGGGTATCTCAATAGTACTAGATAACGAACCGCCAATAAACTAACCATCAGGACTTTTAAAGAATACACCACTGTATCAAAATAATTTAAGATTATTATTATATCTATCAACACAATATTAGTTCTATTTGCTGCATTGGTTAATTTTATTGTAATAATTCGTACCTATTTTGGTATAGTGGTTTTTATTCTATGTAGGTACATCGTCTTCACATAAAATTTTCTAACTTATGTGTGCAAAATATTGTAAAGAAACTATTTTAAAGGAGTGACTGTGGAGTTTCTTAGCCATTCTTCTCCACATGAAACCTTTTTGGACGGGCCAACTTGAATCATTTTAGTGTTTTATTTTTATTAAAATTAAAATAAAACACTAAAATGACGTATTCGAATCAAAGTAGGTGATCAAAAGTACCTTTTAATGGTCTAATTGAAATACATTTAAATACTTTGACTTTTAGAAATTAACCAGCAAGGTACTTAACTGTACTAGAATCTACTTTGGAAGTTATTTTATTTACGGCACACCAGTTTTTTTTATGTTTGTACACCTTCGCCTTTTCCCATGGGGGTAGGCAAAAACACAGAACACCATCTGCTAAGGTCGCTACATACTTCTTTTGCTTCGTTTACGTTCAAACACGCACGCCGGTTGCGAGTACTACTAAAAGGCGTGACTTTATGTATAAACGTATGTAAGTTACTGCTTGTAATTAAAAGTCCGACTAAGAGATATTCCAATTAAAGTTCAATGACAGACATTCAGTGGCAATTTCACATCAGGAAGAGGAAAGTTATAGGAAATAATGACGTTTACCACTGTCAGTTTTACCACCACTTGTCAGTTCTGGCGCCCTAGTACGAAATTAACCGAAAAGTCAGAACTGGGCATTTAGGAACGTCATAAAGTGACGTCACGGACTATCGGCATAGTCTGTAGTATACAGCTTTATATTACTGTTACAGCAGCACTGTTGTAGTTGAAACTGAGGGGCTATTCCCGTGTATTTATGGTAGTTTAAATTCTAGTGTGAGTCTTATCTGTCAAAAAGTCTATTTCTCATTAATATATTAACATTTTTGACACTGGCTATCGATGAGATGAGATTGCGACTAGTTTTTGAACGTTTCTAATTACGTAATTCGGCCTTGTAATGATACCAAACCAACATGATTAATTTGCAATAAGTACTTTTGGGTAGGTTAAGGTATAAGAAAGAAGATGGTGCTACGACCCAATACTACGAGCTATACGAGTGCTACGACGTAGCTCTACATGTTTCTTCCTGTATAAGTTACCTTCATGTATTCCTTTTTTCAGACTTTATTTAGAAGTCGAGAGCAAAGTTGCTTTAACTATACAATACCAGCCTGTTACTGTCCCACTGCTGGGCAAAGGCCTCTTCTCATATAGAGAAGCAAGAGTATTAATCACCTCGCTTGCTCAAGACGGGTTGGCGATTGCAGACTTGTCAGTGATCAGAGTCAGTGATGTCGAAGATAAACTTAGAAAGAACATATGAATGGAAATTAATCATTGTAAGTCTGAAATCGCCAATCCATCCTGAGCAAGCGTGGTGATTAATGCTCATACCTTCTTTGTATGAGAAGAGGCCTTTGCCCTGCAGTGGGGCAGTAACAGGCTGGTATTATTATCTAGAATTACTAGATGCAAATATTGACAGAGATTACATTATAATAAATTAATAACTTATTAGTGAAGGGTGGATAGTTAACTAAATGCCATAGCAATCACCCATAGTGTGCTGCCGACCTAGCAATAACACAATTTGTTGTCTGCGAGTTAGTGGGCCGCACTGTGGCCACGTGTTTAAATCACAAGCACTAGGACATCAGAAATCAACTTGAGCTGCTCTGGCAGTAAAGTACGGAATACTGAACGAGGGGTGGGGTAGCAAATTGCTACTTGCACTGTGACTTGGTGGGTAATTCTAACTTTTTGAACGCCCTATGGTTATAAGTTTTTATTTTTTACATGTATAAAGCTCAAATTTTTAGTTGATAAATATTATGTTTACTTATCTATGTATTCAATATAACTATCTATTAACATTTGAAATAAAGTAATGACTGTATTTCACACCCAAATATAATTAACAAACAAATAAATTTATCAATGTTTTTTCACAACAGACACATCATATAAGATTTTAAATTTTTTGAACAGTTAAAAATATTACACCAAAAACACGTTTGCACAGCAACGCCTCAATGGCCCCAGTCTATATTACTGTAAATATAATAATATTACACGAAAATGAACCTTGTTCGCATCTTACAGTAGCGCGATCTCAGTATTGACTGCAACAGAGGGAGGGGGGGTTGAATGTCGGTGACGTCACTTCTACCTCAAACCGCGCCTTCCTGAATGCCCCAGTATCAACTTCTACGTTAGTACCGTACTAGGGCGCTAGAAAACCTTAAGAAATGTTAAAACAATGATAACGTTCGTTGGTTTCAGAAGGTGGTAGCCTCTGCAGTTTTGTGTCATGCTAGGATCGGGGGCGCAAAACTGTTCTACACTACTCGTATTTCTATATCCACTGTTGTGTCCCAGGGGCAGCGGCCTATTCTATATACGGTTTGATTTAATTCTACATCCCTTGAAATTCAGATTTTCGTATGAAATTTTGTAAATGGATGTGTTTTTAGATATCCGTACCAAAATGGTAAAAAAAGGAACCAGACGACCTTCATCCAAACAATGCACCAGAGGCAGACACGAGCATGGTTATTTTGTCATTGTGAAGGCCACGTGACATCTGTTGCGCCTGGCCATTCAGATTTTCCCCCAAAGTTGTGTCTGTTCAACCGACTCCAATCAACTCATGGAGTCCTAGTACTCGACTTTTTAAAACACGTGACTTGGTAGCCGTCTCTTTTCATTTTCACAGTTCACACTGTCTCTCAGAATGGTTTGTTTGTTTGTTGCATACCTGCGATAGGTCGTTTAGATTTAGTATTCAACCAACCATAAAAAAATATTAATATAATATCAGCTTGTGTTTAATTACACAAATCGCGTATATGTTAATTATAATTAGGTACATACAATGTTGACGAAAACTTAGACTAACAAAAAGTACATAAGCAGATATAATTTGTAAACAAAGGCAACAACGCATAGGAACTGTAAAATGACTTCTTAACGTTTAAATAAATATAAATATGTATGTTTTAAAATTACACTTTGGTAGTATATAAACATATATGTGCATATATATAAAAATATATGTGCATCTGGACTGTACCAAAGGAACTCATTAATTAGTCTTGCTCTAGCAGTATAGCTGTTGTCGTATTGAAGAGCGCCACATATACATATATTGATTGGAATGAATAACAGTGTAATGTGTCGAAATCGTTTCTTATTCTAAAGCTAATAAGTTTTGAAATTACAATCGCTTTTCACATAAAATCTTCCTCAAATCAATCCTTTGACACTGTTGGCCGAGAATTCGAGATGACGCCGCGCCCGCCTGTGTTGTCTATGTTTGTTGTTAAAATCATAAGTAATTGACATATTTTGATATTTAGTGAAAACAGTAATAGCCCAAGGAAAGACCCCCATCTGCTGCTGATAAATAAAGATAGTAAGAAAATCAAGAAAATGTATGCTGCCGTTTTGGGTATCAATTGAATTGTCTTAATCAGGAAATTATCAAAAATATATATAAAATATATATTTCGAGAACTTAGTAACAATTTACTATGTTCTTATGAAAACCAGTAAATTTATCTGTGTAATTCATTGATTGGTTATTTTTTTTAAACGTTATCTATTTCTTAGAGAGATATGCAAGTAGGATCGCCTCTATTACATGGGACTTGTTTTAAAAGTGCATTACACAAAATGTGGGTGATACAGGATACTATAAGTGCACCTCTGCCCAAGTCCTTCAGGCAATACAGGCGTGATGTTATGTTATTTCTCTATTTCTCTCTCTCGTCACACACAAGCACACACTGTTGGCTGCCAGTAGAAACCTCTCGGAAAAGGGGTTGGTACCATCTGACGGCCAACTCTACCACCGCGGGCGATCATTGGCCAAATCAATGAGCGCGCGCTTCTTAGGCTTCTTGTTATACCCAACCCTTCTTTCTATCCCTTTTCACGAAATCACTCTCACAGATCTCAAGAAAGCGAGAGGAAAGCACACATCAAAATAGAATTGTCACGTACTCAAATTTTATAACATCCCATAAATAGATGAAAATCAGTTGCCACATGTATAAAGATCATCCATCACTTGAGTAAAGCACAGCAAGCATATCCATACCGAATGTGCTGCCAGCTTTACATTATATAAATTCACACACTGAGGCCACGTGTTTCAACTGTTGAGTACTAGGACATCAGGAATTGAATGAAGTTACTTTGACAATATAATACGGAATATTCAAGGGTTGGTTGCGGATAACAACTTGCACGGTGACATCGTTATTATTACGGAATAAAATATCCTGATTTTTTGTTAGCTAAATTTATCTCATCAAAATGTCAGTAGGAGCAATATGTTTTATTTTTAAATAACCGAGCGACCAATTGTAATAAAGTATTTTGGTTTTGCACACAGCGGTGACTCTGCGTCGTCTTTCTTATACAGACGCCAGCACATCAAGCTACTCCAAACTGTCAGATTTTCCTAATTGAATTAAACCTTATTTTTTTGTGATAAAGTTGAAAACCTATCAAAGAAATTTGAGACATTGGGGTAGCTTGATGTGCTGGCCTCTGTACTTATTAAATCTACAAAACATTGCGTAACGCGACATCGACATTATTATAAATATTACACGAAAATGAACCTTGTTGACACCACGCAGTGGCGCCATCTAAGTCTAGACTGCAACAGCGGGGAGTTGATAGTAGGTGACGTCACTACTTGAGTATGAGATGACGTCCGACAAACTGCGCGAACACAAACCATTCGAAAACGCGCAGTTTGACGTCCACTGCCGATTTCTCCGTTCCATTCGTACTAGGGCGCTATAAAATACTAAGAGATGTTAAAACAATGAAACGACATTGGTGTTTGAAGACTTTTTAGAACCTGAATTTTCATTCTCTTCGGGTTTTGCTTACGCAGTCGAATATGAGCAGAATCCAGAATCATAAATGTTCTTAATCCATTGAAAATCTAAACATAAGGTTCGTAATTTATTATCAGTATCATTTCATTTCGGGACTGTTGTATTTTTATGTTAGTTAAATTAATTAGTAGGTATTTTAATCCTCCTGTATGAGTCTTAATATATACTTGTTCTTTTCTTTCTTTCTATCTCCAGCTTGAAGTACCTACTTAACTTACTCAATTACGTACCATGTTCATTCTTCTGAGTTGTCCCATGTTGGGCGCCAGTATAATTTTTTGACGAATATCTTAGATGTATCTCATTTTATTTTTTACACAGCTAACGAATATCTAGACAAGATTATCTAGATAAAAACTTGTAAGCTGTTAAAAAGAACTTCAAAGTCAAATACTTTTTACATTAAGACCCTTTTAAACATCCAATTTACGAAAACAATCGATTAAATAGACTAGTTGCCCATCCCAAAAGGTAATAATTCAAATGGGGAAAAATGGGCAAAAAACATTACCATGTTCGAATATTGCGACCTTAGATTATTTATTTATCTAAAAAAATCCATTTATTAGTATGACAGAATTCAGGAGATTTGTTTGTACACCGATTTGCTGATGTTTATTGTTTACAGGGAAACCTGTGCTTATCTGAATTTGCGCCCGCCAGTTATACTGGCAGGCACATGCTCGTTCAGCTAGCTGACTGCGGTTTCAGCAGTGAGGCCGCAATGATCATGTGTTTTCGAACGCGGAATACTAGGACATCATAAATCAATAGGAGCTTCATCGTACAGGTGCGGCGTAGCTACGCCGTGGTAGTGAATAACTGCCCTTCACTACATTGTTAGTAAACATAGGAAAACTAGGTTTTCGTTGAAAATACGTGAAACCCAGGACATAATATCATTGTTTGTTTTCATTAGTTCAGACTTTCCGCACCTTAAATAACTTTATTATACTTAATGAGAAATATGGCTATTTCAGGAAGATAACGTTTTCAAAACAGTAGGATAAAACCAGTTCCTATGCTAATAAGTAGAAAATAGTGGTGTTAGTTTTAGAAATTCTAGAAAGTATAACCTGCAATACATAATAAGTACATTATAAAACTGCCTTTATTAACTTTCTGCACAAGACAAACTGTTTATTGTTCCTTCCTTGACTCCAGGTAAGATACAAAACCAACTTGCTAAACAAACGTAGAGAACGCAACTAGATATTCTGTAGATACAATGTGCTACCCACACTGCCACACATTACGGCTATATAACATAGCTGTCTAGACTGCAACGTGGAATGCCTTCCGTGACGTTAGATTTTGGTGGTTCCGTTTATTCGATACTAGGGTGATAGAATCTATTTAGAGTTGATTAATTTCTGCTTGAAAATGGAAAGTTGAAAATGCCACGCACTGGCTGCTTCTCCGTCTGCAATGCGCAGTGCATTGCAGACGGAGAAGCAGCCAGTGCGTGTAAATCAAGTCTTTTGTCGTTAGCTGGGGTTGGTTGGGTGGTTTGGGTCACGGGTAAACGTTTTATTTCAACTTAATACTCTAGTGAGTTTTTTATTTTACATCTATTAAGATCGGTGATTTCCGAAACTAATAGTATTATCTCTGACTAGACAACACTAGTATGCACCCATCTGGGAAATCGCCAGTGACGTCACTTTTGCCCGCAACCCCGCCAGTCTCTCATGGCCGTCGCGCGTCGTTTGATCGATTCCGTTCATTTATTACCAGGGCACTAGGATTCAGGTGTAGCGTTTTATCAGGTTAATATTTAAATATCTTGTTTGCCAAACTGCGAGACGAAAACGAGAGCAATGTGCTTATCAGTGGTTAGTTGGCGAGGAGTCATTCTCGTTAAAAGGGAAGCCAATAAGAGATACTTATTAGACATTTTATGAGTTTTTCCTGTTTCAATGTTATGCAGCATAATGTCGTATGACATTTTACTGTGGGGTCGGGCGGGCTACTGACTTTATAAATCCATTTTTATTTTGTAAAAGAAACCTGTCAGGGTCATTTATAATCTGTACTCAAGCACTCAATACTTTATCGCATTCCATATTGTGCACATGTTGGTATGACATCAAATCAATTATCACAGCAAAGTTAATTTTAATAGCAGAGAGGATGAAGGCGCTTTTAAACGTCGTCGTGAATTTCGGAACTATTTAATAAAATTAATGTTATGACCGGGTCATGCAAAAAAACTTATACAGTATTGTTGACCGGGCTATTTTCCTGTTGTAAAATAATAGGGCTTTGCTAATTTTATGGCATTTATTAAGTAACGAACCGTACTTCACTATATTACGATCCAGAATCTTCTCCTAGACAAACGACATCTCTGATTTTCTTAACTATTCTAATCTTCATTGAGAGGTTAAAACCATAGAGGCCACAGTTACCAGCATGTATACAATAAGGTATCTTATTATATTACATACGAGCCTGTTACAGGCTCTAAGAAAGTATCTACATCTTTTTAGTGAAATAAGTGATATACCTCATTTTAATACTAGATATAAAGATAAAATAGGATAAACATCTTTCAGATTGGCCAAAGTAAAACAATCTTTATAGGGTACTGAGTTGAATGGTACTACAAAATACCTGGTGGCATATTAAAACTGACTGAAAGAAAATTTAAAACTGTTATTAAAAGGTCACTTTGTGAACAGGAATGCTTCGAAACGTACTAATCCTGCTCATATAGAGCAAACTAGAGACTAGACAAAATCGAACGTGTTGCTAATATGTATATTCTTGTTTTTTTATCTATTTTAAAATCAATTAAACACTGTGAAAATTGTAGAGTTTTTTTCTTTCTGTTATACTCGTACATGTAATAATCTACGGTTACAAATTTACAATATGTGAGCACCATGTCGCCTAACGCTTCTAAAGAAGTATTCAATTTGACTTGGCTACTATCGGAAAAACCTATTGAGGACTGCCGACAGAAGTAGGAACTTTGAACTTTGGAATAAGTGTGTTTTGTTTTGGCGCAACATTGAAGTTTTCACTTACAAATAGAAGAACTCTTTCTTATAACGCCAAGTTGGGTGAAAGACTTGGTGGCGCAGCGTCACGTTTTGGGACAGATTGAGCTACCAGGGAATGAGGAGACACGAGTAGCACTGGCATATTTCATTGAGCTTTCGTTTTCATTTCACTGGCGCGGTCCTAATAATGCACTTTGCAGACATAAGAATATTTATATGTTAAGACCAAAAGTAAATAATAAATATAATTAACTTTAGTTGGTAATTATTCATTAATGGTCTATAAAACTAAATTAACTGGCTGATTACTCTAAAAAAATCTGTTGTGACGAAAATATATATTTTTTACCCATAATTTTTAATATTAATCCATTATTAGGAGGTTATTTTTTTTCTCTTTAACGTTACGCTGCGCTGGGAATTCAATGGTTGCGTCACGTTTTCAGGGAGCGTTCGGTACTAGGACTGCAGAAGGCGGCAAGAGTAGACACCAAGTTTATCAAATAGAACTGGAACATTTTGCTACGTTTCAGAATAATATAAAATATCGCATGAATCGCAAATTAAAAAATCGAATACGTTGATTAGGACAGAACGTATTATAATATCATAATATAAATCATGTCATCATTTATCGTCCACACTAATATGCGAAAGTATCTGTTTGTTTGTTAACTTTTCACGACAACACGGTGATCGGATCGTAATGCAATTTAAGGTTTAAGACATTTATTTCTCAAAAAGAATACAATTCACTTAATATGAGAAACACAAGTTAATCTTAAAAACTAAATATAAGAATTACTTAGGGTACTCGTAAATAAATAAGCTAACTCGTGAACACAATTTCTACAGTGTTGTGGGTAATAGGAAAAAGATCGTGCACAATTACATATCGATTTTTTAAAAGCAAGTCAATAGCAATTACTCTATATTTATCTGTTTATATGTACTGGTATGCTTCGGAAATATGCAGTAGGTGTCCTAATTATCCTTATACACAGCAAATTATTATTATTATTAGGTATTATATATCTATATCTTTTTTTTTTTTTGTTGAAATTTGGCAAGGAAGATTATATCCTGGGGAAATATTAATCCGTTAATAGTTTGTAATCCGCGATAATCAAAATTCACAAAGTTGCGGGCAAAAGTTAGTTGAGGCATAAAGCGGTATTCATAATTCGCTATTTTAATGGAACAATGCAATCCTTTGCAGCTATTTAATTGGTAGCTCATAAGATAAGATATAATGTACTCCACATTATATCTTATCATATGAGCTGCCAATTTAGTTCTGGGTTGGTATTTCCGGGTTGAGGGGGCGTGCACAAAATCGTCCCATTTTGGTCATTCTGATCCCACTGATCACTATTTGAGAGGAAACGAAAGAATTAAAACGAAATATTTGAAATATTAAAAGAAGTATTCTCATTGTTGCATGTGTGTTGAAGGGATTTTGTAATGTTTACAACTCATTTTATGTAAAATCCATCGACTTAAAAGAAGCTATTAATCTTGAACAATAAAATATATTATTAGCATCAGATCCAGTTGAAAACCAGCGTCCGACACTACATAGATGACTGGCATCCAAAGATGACAAACGACATCAACGATGTCGATGATTTGGCGCAGCAGTAACGCAAATAAATACATTCTTTTCCGATATATTTTTATCTATCGTTCTATTTTGTGAGTTACACAAGACACATACAATCGTTATTGATTAAATGTTCCTAAATTATCTAGCTAGATAATTATTACATATTAATTAAACAAAGATGTTATGGTGCAGGTACTACCACCAGATGGCTACAAACAAAACATTGTCAGTGCGAAGAATGAAAAGGGACGCCACGTGTGGTAAAACATCGAGTACTAGGACACCATGAGTCGACAGAGGTAGGTTGAACAGACACAACTTTTGAGGCGCGCATCTAGATAATAAACATATTAGGTAGGTGGCACTGACAGACGAACTTCACACAAAAAAAAACCCTGTCAGCAGTA
Organism: Phlogophora meticulosa; assembly: GCA_905147745.2. Taxonomy (NCBI): domain Eukaryota; kingdom Metazoa; phylum Arthropoda; class Insecta; order Lepidoptera; family Noctuidae; genus Phlogophora; species Phlogophora meticulosa. Next base: position 18,473,715 of record LR990519.1, read on the forward strand.
GTCAGCACTGAGAGGCAGAAAGACAGCTGATGCACTATAATGGTTTCTTTTTAACTGTTTTGATACGGATTCCTAAAAGACAAAAATCCATTTTATCACAATTCATAAGCTTCTCAACCATCTTATAGTGAATGCGTGGTGGCAGCCCGCGAAATTCACATTTACATGGGACGCGAATATTTTTTTCAATAACATACGAGTACATAAATACGATTTGAACGGAAAAGTCAGTACCTACTGGGGCATTCAGGGACGCGCGGGCTTACGTTGTAGTGACGTCCCCGACTATCAAACCCCGCCTTCCATAGCTGCGATTGGCGCTGTTGTGCAAACAACGTTCCTTTGGTGTAATATTTTGAATCATCATCATCATCAAGCTATACTAGTCCACTGCTGGACATAGCCCTCTCCTAATGAGCGCCATAGCGCCCTGTCTTCAGCTTGCCGCATCCAGCATCTGCCTGCAGTCTTTCGCAGATCGTCATCCCACCTGGTCAGAGGGCGTCCTACACTACGTTTGCCAAGTCGCGGTCTCCACTCAAGAACACAATATTAACAGAATATTTTGAATAGACAAAATAAAAACATTTTCGCATTAAAATCAACTGACTTAAAAAAGAAAAAACTGAAAGGTGTAAATTATCTATAATTTCGGAAGTCGGTGGCTTCGGTTGATTCATTAGATTCATTTTTACCACCGACTTCCAAAGCTATACTTATATTACAAAACTGTGTTAATTAAACACTGTTTTACACGACATAGAATAAATAAGGTAAATTGAAAAAAAACTTGCTACGGTGTTCTACAAGAATATTTATATGTTAAAAACAAAATAAATGGCAACAATATGGAATAAGTAATATATTAGTAGTAGTAGTAGTACATTTGCTTACTTTCGTTCATTTCATGTGGTACAACAACGTCTGACTCCTGACAACTTTTCATATCCTGGTAGCCGGGACGGATTTAAAACGTGACGTAACCAGTTTTGTGTTGATCTCAATTTCTCGACACTTTAAACCTAAATGATTTAGTCATCCCTTGTAATAACAGCACGAGTTATTCAATATATGACGCACACTATGTACACACTACAAACTCAAACTTTAGTTGGTTTAAGTATAGTTATTGTTGATTTTGACACATGAACAATATCAAAATTATCCAAAATCTACGGTCGGTTTTGCAAAACGCACTGGCGTGTTGGATGACTCGCAGGGACGTTCGTTCGCCTCTTTTTCCGCACCTGCACAGTCCACCGTACTAGGAAGATGGGATGGCGCAAGGGTGTCGACATATGTTGCATCCCATTCCATTCCATTGTTGTTGTTTTTTTTTCCCGATTGAAAAACTTTTTTGTATTTAAGCATACCATTTTCCAAAGAAACAATGAAAAACATAGTTACTTCCTGCCATAACTTTAGTACGCATACATATCTCACCAAGTTTTGACCTAAACAAAAGTAACTTTTTTTTTAAGTAGCTTAGTAAGTTTAGATGTGAAAGATTCACTTAGTCCTTTGCATGTATGTTTCAGCAAAACTAAAACGTGAAAATCTGTCATATTTTAAAGCTATTTGTTTATACAGCTTGGCTCAAGGGCAAATTAATTTTAAATATGAATACTACTTACTGTAAGAATAATAAACAAGAAACCCTGCGAAATCAAAATAGGCACATAACACCAACAAATAACAAAGGTATAATTTTGTATTTATACACTCTAAGTTTGTAAGTTAAACGCTTATCTGAGACCATGTGTTTCATTACATTGTAAACTGGGAAAGCAGAACGGAACCAGAGCTTTGTCTGTAACAACTGTAAAGTATTCAAGTAGAGCGCCGTCGGATGCCAACGTCACGAGTTGAAAGCAACTGAATACTAGGATATCATGAAGCACAAGGAGTATAGACTGTGTTTCAACGCGCGCCCGAGTAGGTGCAAAATCTCCCTAAGTACTAAGTACGTACTTAGTACCCAAAAATTCGTCGCGGCGGGAGATTTTAAAAATAAAGATTACGTAATCTTTCTTTTAATTTTAAGTAAAGTAGTTTTATGTAAGTTTTTTTTTTAGTAACACTAACCGACGATGACCTTATATAGCAAAACAATTCAAGTACCTGTCTTTAAATAACAGTAATTTTCGTGTAACAGCGAACGACGTGAGCTCGAAATTGTTAGCATCTTGAAATTATGAACACTTCTGTTCACCTCCTTTATCTCTTGAGATCGAAATCCGTAATAGAGTTGTCCCACGATGGGCGCATCTTCATAACATTTGCGTGTTTTTTTTTACGCACGCTTATTAAGTTTGATACTAGGACATAAGAATTTGCGAGGCGATACTTGGCTAGTATGAGGCATTTTGGATTTCTACGGGACTGTTGTTTTTTATGTTTGTTCAATTATTATTCGTTGGTTCGTTTCTTCCTGTGTGATTATCAATTATTACTTTTTGTTTTCTTACTTCTATCGCCAGCTCGAATTAAATAGGTACTTACAGAACTCAATAATGAACTCAAATAAAAAACTCAATTCGGCTGAATAGTCCCATGTTGGGCGCCAGTATAATTTTGTTTAGTTCTTATTCGTTTTTAATCATTTCTTAGACACATATTAGTATCGCATATTATATGATACTTATGCTTATGTAAGTAAATTAGTATATTCCGTATATTTACGAGTATCTGGAGACCGTATGTTGTGTAAAAAATTAACTTCAAAGTCAAATTATTTAATTCAACAGGACCATTGAAGACAACAGGACCATTGAAGAAGGCACTTTTAATCATCCTTACGTGATCAATAAAAAAGTTGATTCTATTTACCTCTCCCAAAAGTAAGATTCGTATAGGAAATAAGGGGCAAAAACCTCCATTCTCTACTCTAGAATATTTTACAAACATCAATCAGATAATTCTAAGCAAAGACGATGCACCCAGATAAATACTCAAACTGAAAAACGTTCAAATTAAGCAACGCAGCAGATAGGTAAATTACCTATTATGTTCAAAGGTCCCATGTATATAACACTGCTCACACATGTACAAATATTGCGACCGTGGATTATTGATATTGTAAATTCATCAATTAATTAGTACGAGAGTGCAAAGCATAGAAAAGTCCGCGATGCGCCTTTCAAAATAGTTTTTTTTTTTCCGAACTGTATTGCTGATATTTTGTTTATGGTGAAACCTGTGCTTTGCTGAATATGCACCCGCCAACTGTACGGGCAGGCACATACTAGACCAGCTTGTCTGTGGTTTCAGCAGTAGAGATGTAAAGAACTCGAGTCTTTTGAGTCCTAAATTTTAGGCTCAGCTGACAAATTGCACAGCTCGACTCGTTACAACAACACCCCCAGACTAGAACTCTTAAGTCTACATAGAGACTCGAGCGCAACATGGCGCTCAGGTCTTGATTCGAGCTCGAGTCGTTTCCCGCGACGAGTCGCGCTCAAGTTCTTTTCCATTTGGAGTTCCTTTATAATTAAATAGGGAATAAAATATAAGTCGGAATAAAAATAATATAGGAAGTCGCGGGAAATAGCTAGTGTCAAATAATCTTTCCTATTAAAATAAAAGAGGTAAATATAAGAAAAAATATTTTCCTCATCATGAAACATGATTCTAAACGTTTTAAAAAAAAAAAACATAAACAAATCACATTAATTAAGTAAATACTCGTAAAATAACAAACAATAAAAATTGATCCGTACCGACATAATAAATAGTGTCACGTTTTTATCCCTCTTGGGTTACACACAGAACTTAATGATGCCATGCCTAAAGGTCACATTTAGCATGTTGCCACATGAACTATGTCTATGTATTTTTAAATCAAAATCAACCTTGATACGCTCAAGACTCGATACACTCGAGCTGTTTTTAAGACTCGAGTTCTTTATGAGACGTGAGCTTGTTTTTAAGACTCGAGCTCTTTTTGAAATACGAGTTCTATTTTGGCGTTTGAGTTTTCGAGAAAGGACTGCAGATCGGCTCGACTCAAGGCTCTGAGTTTTGTTAGTACACCGAGTCTTGTAAAATTGAGCCGAGTCTGTCGAATTAAGACTCAAAGACTCGAGTTCTTTACATCTCTATCAGCAGTGAGCCCGCAATGTGACCACGTGTTTTGAACGCGCAGTACTAGGACATCAGAATTTAATAGGAGCTGCATTGTACCGGCGCGGCGCCGTGTGTTATCAATATCTGACCTTTACTACATAGTTTACAACCGAAGGAAAACTAGCTTTTCGTTAAGGCTACGTCAAGCCTAGGAAATAATGTCATAGTTTTCTTTGTTTAAAGTTTCCGTATCTAGAAAACCTTTATCATAAAATTACTTGATAGGAAATGTGACTATTTTAAAGAAACGGCGTTTTTGTTACGTGTTTGTTGTGTCTGTTATTATTTTTCAGTAGAATATAGTTTACCTACACACGGATGATGCATTTTGATCAACATCCGAAGAAGGTATAAGTGTTTTTCTCTAGCATATAGTCATACATATAGTCAATATTTTTCATCAAATGCAAATATCCCTTTGCTGATAACTAGAAAAGAGTGGTTTGGTAGTGCTAGACTTGCTAGGAATGAGCAATTCTAGCACCTATAACTTGTAACACATAATAAGTACCAACATTATAAAACTAACATAATTATCTTTCTGCTATTGGGCCTCCTTAGACACCCACTAAGACAAATTGTTTATTGTTCCTTCCTTGACTCGCGGGAAGATACATACACCATGAGAAGGCTGTATTAATAAAACCAACTTGCTAAATAAAGATCAAGAACGTATCTGTAGATACAATGTGCTACCCACACTGTCACACATAACGGCTACACAATGTAGTTTTTTTTTTTTTTTTTTTTTTTTTTTTCTCTTTATTGTTTTTAGGGACTTTTATCCTTTTAAGGCATGTCAGCCCCATCATAACCTGACCTAAATTTAAACAACATCACATATTACCTACATGCTAGATTTAACTTTAAACAAAAAGTGGAGTCAACGACATAATGCCATCTCATAAATTATTTTCGCGGCGTCACTTTCTGGACTTGCGAGTATTTCAAGAAATGTACCCATATCAAATTTATTAAATTTGCGTAATGTTATCAATGACTCCCTTAATGCCTGGTTTTTGACACATTCCACCAGAAGATGCTGGACATCATCAATAACTCCACACACGTCACAATTCGGGGAATCATTTTTCCTCATCAGATGGCTAAATCTTTTGGTAGGATAGTGTCCAGAACGTAGTCTAAAAGCCGCTACCATGTGCGTTCTACTCATTTTAGAGTCTTTAAACCACGGAATGCGAGGAGGCTGACTTTGAATGACCCTGTACCAAAATCCCTTAATTTTACCAAGGCCTTGAAAGGTCTGATCCCATTTTTCAAAACAAATATATTTGAATTTAGGAAGGATTTCCATGTAATCAGGTTCTATAGACATTTCTGTGCCTCCCGTAATTGCTAATTTAGCTAATCTGTCAGCCTCCTCGTTACCTGCTAATCCTACGTGCGATGGAACCCATTGCAACTTCACATTTATCAACCGTAAATTTAATTCATAAATGAATTTTAAAATTTTGTAAGCTATCGATGTACCTCTACACCCAGAAGCACATCGAGCTAAGTGTTGGAGAGCACTTTTACTATCTGTGATTATCACGATATCTTGCTCAGTATTAACGCAAAGACTCATTAAGGCTTCTGAAATGGCAATGAGTTCCAACGTCATAATGGATACATATGAGTTGGTTTTAAAACAACATGAAGACTGTATGAAAGGATCAAAAATAGCAGCTCCTCGACCATCCTTGCTTTTAGACCCATCAGTATAAATTCGTCTCCAATTAACATATTTCTGTTGTAGTTCTTCAATTACATTATATTTTAGAGTAGCCAAATCTTCCTTCTTTTTAGGGCCTTTAATGCAATCTAAATTATCCACAATGACTTTATCCATTTGTATATAGGTTACCCAAGTATTAAGAGTAAACATTTCAAGTGGGTTGGATGAATGAATAGTATATGACTTACATTCACTGTAAACTAGAAAAAGCGATGACTTATTTTTAGTCCGCCAGTAACTGACGTGATTAGGAGCACTTAACTTATCTAACAATTCAACGGTTATGTTATCTGTCCAAGACATTGATTTTATGCAATACTTATAAGCTAGGTATAATCTTCTTATATTAAGTGGAACAATACACAACTCACTCTCCATTACATATATTGGTGAGCTTTTGATAAAACCACCTATAATTCTTAATGCTCGGTTTTGCAATTTATCGAGTTTGGATAAATGGATTTTAGCTGAACTGTCATACAAAAAGCTGCCAAAGTCTATTCGGCTTCTTATCAATGAAACGAACAATTTCCTCAAATGTTTAGGGTGAATTCCCCAACCCGGGCCAGCCAGTACTTTTAATAAATTTAGGAATTTCGAAGCTTTTTCAATAATTTCATTTATATGTTTACTCCATAACAATGACCTGTCAATCCATAAACCTAGATACTTAACACATTCTACTGAAGAGATAAGTTTATTGTTATTTTCTAAAATAATGTGATGTCTTTTCCTTCCCCTACTAAAAACGCAAACATTTGATTTAGATTCCGATATTTTTAGACCTAAATTATCTAGTAAAATTGCAATAGAATTGAGAGCACCTTGCAGATTCTCTTGACAAAAATTAATATCCTTATGGCTCAAATAAATTACAAAATCGTCCGCATATTGGGAGACAAAAACATTTTTAACAGAATCACAAATTTTATAGGTTGCTATATTAAACAGTAAAGGCGATAATGGATCACCTTGAGCTAGGCCTACACTGGTCCATCTACAACTCATAATCTCTGTATTGTTTTTATTCTTAATCAGGAGACATCTCGCACTTAAAAATGACCATAAGTACTTACAAATATTATTACCTACCTCTAATTCATCCAGTGTTTTAACTACTCGATCTACTAAAATATTATTATAGGCATTTTCGATATCAATAAAACAAGCCACTGTAGGACATTTATCTATGAAACCTAACTGGATATAAGTGATTAGTCTTGTCAGATTGTCTAGACACGATTGAGCCCTTCTGAAGCCTGAAGTGTACGGAGACAATATCTTATGTTTCTCAACATACCATTCTAGCCTTCTAGAAATCATACCATGTAAAAGTTTGCATAAACATGATATGAGAGAAATTGGTCTAACCTTAGCTTCACCGCTATTATTGCTGCCTAATTTAGGGATGGGGATGATTAAGATGCTACGCCATTGGCTTGGAACAACACCGAGTACATAAATATCGTTGTACAAATCAAGCAGGAACTGCTTACCAACACAAGGCAGGTTCCAGACCATAGAATATGTGATCCCATCACTGCCCGGGGCTGTATCTTTCTTTTTGCAGCCATGTTTGAGCTCTTGCATAATAAATGGTGAATCTAGCAATTCATTCCTAGACTGTATCAATGGTGGTGTATTTAGAACAAAACTCGGAGCAAGAGAACAATGCAATTCGTTTAACTTCTCATCAGGAATATAAAATTTTAATTTTTTGTAACCTTTGTACCATCGCATTTTTTGCCACATATCGGACACAGAAGTGGTTTCATCGATCCCGCTGCAAAATTTTCTCCAGTTTTCGGACTTAGCTTTTTGTAATAATAGTCTGGCTTTCTCTATTTTTCCCTCTAATTTATTAAAATTTTCAGGAGTTGGGTTCCTTCTGAATATACTTAACGCTAACCTTCTTTCAGCAACAGCTGCAGATAGTGATGGGGTCCAATATTCCTTTGGTTTAAAATTCCCTATTGGATCTTGACATGTGCGAAGTTTAGGTATGTTCCTGTCACACGCTGAATTAATCTGGTCAACCAAATAATCATACCTGTCCTGCATATTTACTGAACCATTAAAATTCCGCAGTGATTCACCAAGATCATCACGATACCCTACCCAGTTAGCCTTCTTAAAGTTACGTTTTTCAGTAAAATGTGCATGATCATTGTAAGTTGCTGAAATTTTTATAATGAGGTGATCACTGCCCAAGTTTTCGCTAGTTACTTGCCATTTTAAACCCATTGCGATATCTGACGATGAAAATGTAATGTCCGGAGATGATTTGTGCACTAAATTGTTACCCATTGTGATCCTAGTCGGATCACCATTGTTTAATGACACGAACCCATTCTCTAATGACGAGTCCAGGACCTGAGTCCCTCTCTGGTCGGTCTTATAAGACCAATTTGAGTGGTGCGCATTAAAATCTCCAGCAATTATAGTCTTTTTTGACGCTAAGGAAAAAATACTCTCCCAATCAGAAGCATTCACACTGACAGATGATGGACAATAAATAGAAACAATATTTTCTAAATCTTTACAATTAAGTAGTTTGACTTGAATTATTTCTATACCCGGATTAGAAATACGGATAGGACAAAGTTGAGTTTGAATCGACTTGTGGGTAATTATGGCTACACCTCCATACGAGTCACTTCTATCGTGTCTAAAAATATTATATCCAGTTAAGTTAATAGTTATTTCGTCATCTAACCAGGTCTCACTTATAATAGCAATGTGTATATTTTCTATGTTTAGTAAAGTCTCAAAACTTACCAATTTCGGCTTTAAACTACGTGCATTCCATTGCACTAAATTAACCTGCAGCTTTTTTAGACCGCTAGCCATCAAATAAAGTAAACAATGTTTGTAAAACACCCCAGTCGTTAAACACATTTTTCAAACACAACTTACATTCTTCAATTATGATTTTCAACAATAACTCTATTTTATCTTCAAATTTAGCGGCAGACATAATAATTTCTTTTAGCTTTAACCATAATCGTCTAAACTCAAAACTTTTCTTTCTCTCACTTCTCTTTTCCTTTTCCGCAGTTTCTTCTCTTGAATAACCGCTATTAATATTAGTTACTTCCGCTTCCACCTGCTCATTTGAAGTATTGGCTTTGTTTATCTTGTTATGTTTTTTCTTCTTGACCGTTTGCTGAGTTGTATCTGACCTTTTCTTACTGTTTTCTGCTTGTTCCTGCTCTGAATACATATTGTCTGAAGAATCTTCTTGATGTATAATTGCCACGGTGTTTATTGCCTCGGCATATGTTTTCTTTGTGCTGGTATGTGCGCCAGCAATTGTGCTTTTATTGACGTTATAAGTTCGCACATAATTCTCAGTACTTTTTGTTAGATATAATTGTAAGGCCTTACGATAGGTAATACTTTCTTCAGTCATTATGTTCCGAATTTGTTTTTCTTTTATAAACATAGGGCAGTTTTTATCCAGGGCCATATGAGGGCCCTTACAGTTGGGACATTTATAAGTTTCTACTTCACAATTTTCATGGTTTAACCCACATTTTGGGCAAATAATTTTATTTAATGGACAAAACTTTCTAATATGACCAAACTTCCAACAACCGGAACATTGGGTAACTGGAAATACGTAGTTTTCTATTGCAAGCCTGCAACCATATGCGTAAACATGAGAAGGGGTAGTTTGTGCCTTAAAACCCACCCGGACGGTTTCACTGTCTTCCCATCTTCCATCAGAAATGGAGCGTTTAAGTCTTCTAACAGACAGTATTTCGCACGAACTTCTAAGTGTTTCTTGTATGTCTTTTTCGCTGTAATCTAATTCTATGCCTCTAATTACTCCATAACAAATATTCACTTCATCCACAAATTGACATCTAGCTTTTAATTCTGTTATCTTTTTGTTTACGACTAACTTCTCCGCTTGATCTCTTTTATCAAACTGGATAAAGACTTTGTATGGGCTACGATATTTAATTTTTGTTATGTTTTGTATGTTCAAATCCCTCAATAATTTTGCCATGGCCATTTGTTTTGGTAAAACTTCTAAGGATGTTATGCAAACTTCGAATTTACCTTCGTCATGTAGATTTATTGATTCACTTCTTATTATTTTTTTTGGCTTTCGTCTCGTAACAGTTGTATATCCTTGCTCGCAATCCTCACTTTCTTCACTGTTTTCTCTTGGTCTTTTTCCCGCCTTCCTCTCCATTACACAGTTGTCAATATCTTCCTCAAAATTATTCAAATGCCTCAATTCAGTCTCAACTATATCATCATTATTTGACGTGCCGTCATCATTATTGTTCATCTCCTCCTCATCGAAAATATCATTTATATTCATTTTTACATCTAGTGGGTAGACGCAAAAAACTTCGATACAAATAAGTAAATACGTGCGCTAATCACAGCGACTCGCGCGCCGTAAGAATATTGCGCTTAAAATTGAAAAAAAACAGAAAACTTAATAACTATTTTAACTTTTCGTGTTTGACAGTTCGCGCCATTTTTTTTTTGCGACAATGTAGTTGTCTAGACTGAACGTGGAACGCCTTCCGTGACGTCAGATTGTGACGTTCAACTTGAAGTTTCTGATCGTCTTTTGTCTCATTGCCATAATACATGTTGGCAAGGAAACAGCACACAACAGCTGTTGATAAATTATTTCTGAACTACATACGAGTGTCTTTTATACAACCCAGCCAGCCTGCCTATATTACAGCGCTAAGGAAACAGTTTTTTTTTATATATCCCACCATTACGCACATGCAGCCTTTTTTAACCTCGCACTTGTCTTTTTTTATTTTGTACTTTTGTACTTGTAAGTTTTAGTTTTCGTCGTTCATATTTCCTGTGCGTGTCCCAAATGTTTAAATAAATACTTTTCTTTCATGGCTTTGTTAAAACACAGTTTCAGTTGGCCTCTCATTCATCAAAGTGTAATCACCAACTTGCGGTCGACTGTACGAGGGGGAACCTAAACACAAACATACGAATCGAGAATGTCTGTGTGTGTGTTGTGTACATGGCATCGGGGGAACGTGTTTCGGGGCACTGGATACTAGGATAACAGGACACGTCAGGTTGAGTACTTTCATATTATCGAAACACCGGAATCCATAGAATTTGTGAAAAATGTTTGCGCTAGTGAGAGTGAGGGAGAAGTGTGAGAAAGTGTAACGCGAGAAAAGCCTCACAATTTTATTTCGTGATCATAATAATGAGTTTTCGCAATCTGTATAAATGACTTATTTTTGCAATCCAAAAAGTCAATACTTGTTTTTTGCAGTCATGTTTTTGATACCTTCAATTTGCTACAAAATCTATTGAGACTACAAAAAGTAATCATATTTCATTCTGATTTAAGGCGACGAATTGTTCAACAATAATTCAGGCGCGCGCACCCCGCAACCCGCACGCACCCCGGTAAGTAACGTATGCATTGCAACAGGCGGCGCAGGCGAGCGGCGCGCGGCGGTGGCGGCGCGGAACATAGACACCTTAGAGTTGTCTTATATTTTTTTTTATGAATTTACCTATGACTTTTTTTAATTGATTGTCTTTTCGGAAATAAACTAACACGTGCTAGTGTTATTCAAATAACGAAATTAAGATTTTCGTGATTTGAAACACACTAGCACATCTCTTTTTAAAGTAAAATATTTTTAAAAATCATATTTTTTATAATATTTTATACGATCAAAATATCTTTATTCACTTTTACATAAGTATTCTAAGGCTGGAACCTTTTCCTTGTAAGTATTAAATTATTGTGAGTGTGTGTGTTTATTTATTTTGACAAGGAACATAATTTATTCTACATTGATATTATCTTCTTACAATACATTACATAGATTTTTATTCACATATATACAATTATACTATAAAACTAACTAGGTATATACATATTTACAAAAACAAAAAAAAAACAAAAAACAAAAAAAAAAGCCGACAAGGACACTCAGGCGTCAAAGTATTCCTCCGCATCGCTGTCATCTGGAAACGTGCCCAAAAGACTGGCAGCATTGCCACGTTGGATGGCAATACTAATTCTTTGGGCAAAGAATGAGCCAGCCCTCTGGTCACGTGAAGAGTCGATCAGACGTCGAGAAATTTCTTTATAAAGATGACGTGCACTCGGACCCCATGACCCGAGCGTTTCAACCCCAAACGGCTCAAAACTGTAGTTACCAATAAGGTTACAGTATTTGCGCCGTTTGAGGGTCTCAGCACCCGCCGCGGCAGCGCCAGCACAGCCTGCCGTGCTTGAAACATGAGATGGCGCAAGGGTATCGACGCAGGTTGCGTCCCACACCAAAGGCCTACCCATCTTCCAAGGCAACAAAGTCATGCCGTCTGGTCTCTTACCATCGTCTCGTACCAAGCCGTTAGGTTCTAATACCGCTGGTACGCCGGCGGTACCAAGAGCTCGACGAATAATATCATTGATGCTGGCGTGCCGTGCTATGCGTCCTGCGCTCCTGTAACAGGACAGGCCATGGTGCCCGAAGCTGTCGACCGCTTCACCACAGTGACACCGATGCGGAGCAACACAAGGGGCACCCAAGCGAAGACAAGTAGCGAGCCGAAACGATGTGTCATCCATCATAGTACCTATGGTGGCTGACGGGAGTGCCTGAAGCCAGAGGCCCGACTCCCATTCTCCCACGGCCAACAGACGGGCACGCTCAGCAGTACTAGGTGACGTGTTCAACAGAGAATTCCGTATAGTACTGCAGAGCGGCACGTCCCATCGCGCCTGGGAAGACAGGTTGTCGGGCAAATCCGTATTGGGACAAGCCATTTTCCAGGCGTTCAACGCATCGGTCAAACACGGTACTTCAAAATCAACCAGTGAGAAAGCTAAAATATTCCTGGTTAATCTATCGGTACTATGGACCGAGGAGAGGAATGCCGGTAAACTTATACTGGAAATTTTGCGGACGCCGAGACCACCCAGGCGAATGGGAAGTGTGGCTTGCTGCCATGCTCGGTCGTCCAAGGCCACATTTAGGATCGAAGAAAGAGTGTTTCTAATAATTTGGTCTACTTTTTCTAAAAGTTGTGGATGCTTCCAAAGATGGGAAGAGCGTAGGCTATATGTAAATTTTGGTCCAAAACAACAGTATCGAATAAGTGTGAAAGCCGAATGTATGTTAATTTTGTAAAGTCTTTCCGAAACATCATTAAAATTTTGTATTTTCTCCTCAATAAAAGTGGGAAAGGATTCGTCAAAAATTGGGGACCCCAGGAGGTGGAGAGAATTTTTCTCCATGATTTTGATGTTAGGTGCTACTGTGTTAAATTTTGCTATGATAGTCTGCCTGTCAGTGGCTTGGGGAAGATAAATTTCGCATTTCGAAAGATTATTATCTTCTTATATATAAAAATGAATCGCAAAATGTGTTGGTAAGCGCAAAACTCGAGAATAACTGAACCGATTTCGCTAATTCTTTTTTTGTTGTGTTTTTTATTGTCAGGAGAAGGTTCTTATGAAGAAAAAACATTAGGGTATAGTAGGGGAGAGTTGGGTAGAGTAGGGTAGGATAGGGTATAGTAGTCAGTTCACGGGAGCGAAGCTGCGGGCAAAAGCTAGTTTACAATCAAACACATATTACACTTCGTGTGTATTATTATTATTATACAATATTTATTTTTGACGCACAGATATAGTACTTGGCCGAAACGTCTAAAAATTATAGCTGCACACCCTGATAATGCCGCATAATTAGTCCGGTAAGATCGCTGACACCAACAGCCATCTACAATGACATCTATTAGCGGTATACCGTCTTTATTGACTCTCCCTTCCTTTATTGCAGCTTCTTTTTCTCTATCGCCAGCCTTTTTCATCTCATCCCATGCAGTCTCTTCCCAGTCATCACAGATATCGTTCTGCAATTTATTGTAAGTAAAATCGGACATGTTGGGTAAACCTACTCCAGACAAAAATTGATTGAGTTGTACTTGACCACAACCAGCAGCCATAACTCCAGCGACGGCGTCTTTGTTTACATCAGCCAATGACAATTTTATTTTATTTCTGTAACCACACAATGAACAAACATATGTAAATTCTGATTGCAAGCCTACGTGATGTTAAGACTCAAATTTTAATGTGGCTAATCCACAATTAAACAAAGACTTGTGCTCAGAGAACTTTATAAGTTCTGTTACAAAGTGGTTCACATCTATTATTCTATAGCCTATATCTTGTACCTCCGGCTCCATCTGAAACAAATGTAAAAATTAAGTATCAATATCGTACATGGAATGTGATAGCATGGCGCAGGAAAATGTTTTTCTTGCCCATTGTGTATTTATTTACATCAATCACTTCACAGATATTGATTATGTATAAATATTTTTTTTTGGTTCTCATATCTAGGCAACCATTGAAAACTGCTTCCAACTCCAATCAGACAAAATATTGTGTTTTATAACCCGAGTACTTACTTGTGCCTCAGTAGGGCATTCAATTGTCATTTCTGTAGAAACTTTATCACTCGAACACTGTCTGCTAATCTGAAAATATAAATAAATTAGAGCCTAGTACCAAATTCAGAGATAACATATTTCGACTAATACGTCGGTTATGTATAAAGAACAAAATTATCTAATGAATCCTCGCCCCGCGGAGACGCTCAGTCCCCTCTTGACCATTGTCAGCGACGGGTCTGTGCTAGTCGGCTTCCGGACTGCATAATTTTTACATTTGTTTCAGATGGAGCCGGAGGTACAAGATATAGGCTATAGAATAATAGATGTGAACCACTTTGTAACAGAACTTATAAAGTTCTCTGAGCACAAGTCTTTGTTTAATTGTGGATTAGCCACATTAAAATTTGAGTCTTAACATCACGTAGGCTTGCAATCAGAATTTACATATGTTTGTTCATTGTGTGGTTACAGAAATAAAATAAAATTGTCATTGGCTGATGTAAACAAAGACGCCGTCGCTGGAGTTATGGCTGCTGGTTGTGGTCAAGTACAACTCAATCAATTTTTGTCTGGAGTAGGTTTACCCAACATGTCCGATTTTACTTACAATAAATTGCAGAACGATATCTGTGATGACTGGGAAGACACTGCATGGGATGAGATGAAAAAGGCTGGCGATAGAGAAAAAGAAGCTGCAATAAAGGAAGGGAGAGTCAATAAAGACGGTATACCGCTAATAGATGTCATTGTAGATGGCTGTTGGTGTCAGCGATCTTACCGGACTAATTATGCGGCATTATCAGGGTGTGCAGCTATAATTTTTAGACGTTTCGGCCAAGTACTATATCTGTGCGTCAAAAATAAATATTGTATAATAATAATAATACACACGAAGTGTAATATGTGTTTGATTGTAAACTAGCTTTTGCCCGCAGCTTCGCTCCCGTGAACTGACTACTATACCCTATCCTACCCTACTCTACCCAACTCTCCCCTACTATACCCTAATGTTTTTTCTTCATAAGAACCTTCTCCTGACAATAAAAAACACAACAAAAAAAGAATTAGCGAAATCGGTTCAGTTATTCTCGAGTTTTGCGCTTACCAACACATTTTGCGATTCATTTTTATATATAAGAAGATAATATCAATGTAGAATAAATTATGTTCCTTGTTAAAATAAATAAACACACACACTCACAATAATTTAATACTTACAAGGAAAAGGTTCCAGCCTTAGAATACTTATGTAAAAGTAAATAAAGATATTTTGATCGTATAAAATATTATAAAAAATATGATTTTTAAAAATATTTTACTTTAAAAAGAGATGTGCTAGTGTGTTTCAAATCACGAAAATCTTAATTTCGTTATTTGAATAACACTAGCACGTGTTAGTTTATTTCCGAAAAGACAATCAATTAAAAAAAGTCATAGGTAAATTCATAAAAAAAAATATAAGACAACTCTAAGGTGTCTATGTTCCGCGCCGCCACCGCCGCGCGCCGCTCGCCTGCGCCGCCTGTTGCAATGCATACGTTACTTACCGGGGTGCGTGCGGGTTGCGGGGTGCGCGCGCCTGAATTATTGTTGAACAATTCGTCGCCTTAAATCAGAATGAAATATGATTACTTTTTGTAGTCTCAATAGATTTTGTAGCAAATTGAAGGTATCAAAAACATGACTGCAAAAAACAAGTATTGACTTTTTGGATTGCAAAAATAAGTCATTTATACAGATTGCGAAAACTCATTATTATGATCACGAAATAAAATTGTGAGGCTTTTCTCGCGTTACACTTTCTCACACTTCTCCCTCACTCTCACTAGCGCAAACATTTTTCACAAATTCTATGGATTCCGGTGTTTCGATAATATGAAAGTACTCAACCTGACGTGTCCTGTTATCCTAGTATCCAGTGCCCCGAAACACGTTCCCCCGATGCCATGTACACAACACACACACAGACATTCTCGATTCGTATGTTTGTGTTTAGGTTCCCCCTCGTACAGTCGACCGCAAGTTGGTGATTACACTTTGATGAATGAGAGGCCAACTGAAACTGTGTTTTAACAAAGCCATGAAAGAAAAGTATTTATTTAAACATTTGGGACACGCACAGGAAATATGAACGACGAAAACTAAAACTTACAAGTACAAAAGTACAAAATAAAAAAAGACAAGTGCGAGGTTAAAAAAGGCTGCATGTGCGTAATGGTGGGATATATAAAAAAAAACTGTTTCCTTAGCGCTGTAATATAGGCAGGCTGGCTGGGTTGTATAAAAGACACTCGTATGTAGTTCAGAAATAATTTATCAACAGCTGTTGTGTGCTGTTTCCTTGCCAACATGTATTATGGCAATGAGACAAAAGACGATCAGAAACTTCAAGTTGAACGTCACAATCTGACGTCACGGAAGGCGTTCCACGTTCAGTCTAGACAACTACATTGTCGCAAAAAAAAAATGGCGCGAACTGTCAAACACGAAAAGTTAAAATAGTTATTAAGTTTTCTGTTTTTTTTCAATTTTAAGCGCAATATTTTTACGGCGCGCGAGTCGCTGTGATTAGCGCACGTATTTACTTATTTGTATCGAAGTTTTTTGCGTCTACCCACTAGATGTAAAAATGAATATAAATGATATTTTCGATGAGGAGGAGATGAACAATAATGATGACGGCACGTCAAATAATGATGATATAGTTGAGACTGAATTGAGGCATTTGAATAATTTTGAGGAAGATATTGACAACTGTGTAATGGAGAGGAAGGCGGGAAAAAGACCAAGAGAAAACAGTGAAGAAAGTGAGGATTGCGAGCAAGGATATACAACTGTTACGAGACGAAAGCCAAAAAAAATAATAAGAAGTGAATCAATGGTTAACATTTTGTAAGGTATAAAATATTTCATTAAAATGTTGTGGGTTTTAGTAAAAAATGCGTTGCTTTGTACTTGTAGCACAGCGAAATATTACAGTTACAGTCTGCGAAAATTGAGTTTTTAAAGTTTTTTTTTACAACTTACAGCTCATAATTAGTACCTATTTATGTAACATGTTATTGTTATTTTTTACGCAAAATACGCGCAGAGTGGTGGAGTTGCGGATATCGCCCCATCAAACAATTGATTAAATGAGATGTTATTGAAAAAAATATTCGCAACCGTAACAAACATACGTTTTTCGTAATATAATAATTATAATCACCATTACAACTCCTTTAAACATCATGTGTAAATAATTAGTCAATTCAATCGTATAATTTTAACTTTAAATGTCGTATAATTATTTCAATTATTAATATGTACTTACACTTCTTCTGCATTGCAATAAAACAAAGAAAGTTTGAGTTCTTCCACTACGCATTCACTTCTTATAGTTCTTTGATAAGCTGAATATACTCTTGCCGCCTTCTGAAGTCCTAGTACCAAACGCTTCCTGAAAACGTGACGCAACCAACGAGTTCCAACGGTCGAGCAGTTGTTGAAAGTGAAAGTCATGCTATCCGTTTTCCATAAATGTATTTTTCACTTCAGTAGCTCAAACATGTAGGTTTTGCTGCCTGAAATATCAGTGAGCAAAATGCGATTTTGCTCACTGGGTGACAAAGTAACTTTTTAATTTTTGTTTTCAGAAAGCCACGAATATCTTATTCAGCCTTGGGTTAATCATACAATTCGAAACATTCACACTCTATCTCTTTCCTGTCATTAGAAAGAGAGAGAGACAAAGACCAGCCTTATCGAGGTTCCGATTTTGAATTCGACCTTAAAGACAAACACGTTCGGAATTTCGTACTAACTAAAGAAATTTTGCATAAAAATAATTGTCTTTTAATTTAATTTATTGAATTTTTAACTTTTTGTTGTATTTAAACGAAAATAAGTATTTACTGAAAATAAAACTGATATTCAACCTGTAAATATTTATTTCTAGTTTCAATAATGTTACGTAATATATTTTGAATAATAAAATATCATGGTCGCTATTTCCGAACACGACTTAATTTAAATAAAAAAGCGGGAATAAAATTGGCTGGCGCAAAGAGTTGAATAAGATAAAAAAATATTAAAATAATCGTAAAATATGAGGGAAACTAGCAACGAGTTTAGTATTTTAACACCGGAAGAGTTAGTTAGTTAGCGATCATCTACAATGTGGAGTATTTACTCAATGCTGAAAGCTATTTTAAAAACAAAGCATAACGTGCATATTGAAACATACGTTGCCAAATAAATCTGTTACTTTTAATTTGCAGTAATTTTACTTTTAACTTTTAAAATGTTCCATTTTATTGAATTGGTACCTCTACCTACAATGTTAATTATTTTGATTCACAATAAATAGTTATTTCAATCTATCCCTGTTTATTATTTTATCTCCTAAAGTGTTCTCGCTGCTGAAGTGAAAAGTCATGTGTGTTACACGAGAGCAAAGTTTTTTGCATCTCGTGCCTTTGAATCCCTCGCCACACTCAGGATTCAACTTCAGAATCACTCGCTACGCTCGTGATTCAATCTTTGAATCTCAAAGATTGAATCTCAAGGATTCAAAATCAGCACTCGCAGCAAAATTCTCGCATTTTACTACGGTTGATTACAAAGTCAACAGCGGCCAGGGGTTGTGTTCAAATTATGAGTTTAGAAAAATATTTATTTTTAAAATTGTTTTTCAAAGACGTCTTTTCTGTAATAATCATACATACATCATTTATGAACTTATTTATATCACGACCACGTAGGCTAATGTACGAAACTTCCTTTTGGAAGGGGTAAAAAGATTATTTTTTTTAATTTTTGAAACTTTCAGCAGCGTAAATGTCTGTTAACACCGATGTAGAAGTCGCAGATTTAAAAACTTCCCCAGGACGATTCTCTTCTGCTTCCCCAATTTCATAACGCTCCGATCAGCCGTTTAGTATTGAAAGGGTAACAAACAGAGCTACTTTGGATGGATGAACGAATTGAACTTATAAGTTTGATCTTCAAAAGTGGCTTTTTGATGGTCTAATCGAAATAAAATTGACTGTAGTAAACTGGGACACTGAAAATATAAAAGTTACATTTCACTTGCGCAAGTGAAGTCAAAACTTAAGTTAAAAATAATAACAATAATTTAATACTTTGACGCCCGAGTGTCCTTGTCGGCTTTTTTTTGTAAATATGTATATAGTTAGTTTTATAGTATAATTGTATATAATGTGAATATCTAATTTATGAAATAAAAATTAATAGTTAAAAATTGTGTATTGCAGTGTTCCTAGCGGTTCCTAACATCCTAGTATCTCAACGCTTCCCAAAACGTGACACGGCGCCCGCTAAGTCGTGCACACTTAGAAATCGTAAACCCACTTAGAACAAAATAAAATAGCGATGTTAAAGATAAGTGTACCATGTACAATATTTATTTATTTATAGTCCCTTATTAACATCTTAAAAACATGGTTTCACAAGTAACAAAAAATTAAACTTATAAAATACTTAACCTATTTGTTTAATTATTAACTTATCTATTAACAATTATTTATTTGACACCGGTTTAGGATTGCTTTACGTTTCCGTATTCTCCTGTCATGAATCATCTTCCTTTAAGTAACACCAGCTATTTGCTGGATATCGTCTT
Organism: Phlogophora meticulosa; assembly: GCA_905147745.2. Classification (NCBI taxonomy): domain Eukaryota; kingdom Metazoa; phylum Arthropoda; class Insecta; order Lepidoptera; family Noctuidae; genus Phlogophora; species Phlogophora meticulosa. The sequence goes on from LR990519.1 coordinate 18,493,634, forward strand.
CCCATCTTAGGGTCTGCCTGCTCTGACTTTTATTTTGCCTTGGACACCATTTTTTCACGGCCTCCGATTTTTTTTTATTACTCCTCGTGATATATCCTGCCCACCTGTTTCAGTTTTCTAATGCAATATCTTACGTCATTGGTTTTTCTTTGTTTTCTAGTTTATATATAAATAATATATACCTACCGTCCTTTTGAGGCAGTGGGGTAAGCCGCCATTGTTAGTAGTACTTCAGTCTTTACTTAGCGGAGCTGCGTCCACTCTTTTTTATACCCCCATGGCCTCCGTGCTTTAAGAGGACGCATTGGAAATTCTGGCATCAGTGATCTCTATTTTTGTCAGTAATTACGAAACGAATAAAAATATGAGTTGGTGGATAAAATAACAAAAAGCATTTTGTCGTTTACGTCGTTTTGTTATAAGCTAACGAGGATTGCATATGCGCGTTAGCTTATAACAAAACGACGTAAACGACAAAATGCTTTTTGTTATTTTATTTAGTCGGAAATGATAACTTGAGAAATTCCTTCTACAATTTTAAGGAGTATTTATAGACTTGTCTACAGAGCAAGTTGAGAGGCTAAAATCGGTCACGTTTGCCCATAAAATGTGAATCTCTATTTAAAAAGAGGTATGTTTGATATTTTTTTCTCTGTTACAAAAGTTACTTAATCATGTAATGAAAACTAACAAAATAAGGTTTTCATCATGAACTGTTCAGGTCACCAACTCATATTTTTATTCGTTTCGTAATTACTGACAAAAATAGAGATCACTGATGCCAAAATTTCCAATGCGTCCTCTTAAAGCACGGAGGCCATGGGGGTATAAAAAAGAGTGGACGCAGCTCCGCTAAGTAAAGACTGAAGTACTACTAACAATGGCGGCTTACCCCACTGCCTCAAAAGGACGGTAGGTATATATTATTTATATATAAACTAGAAAACAAAGAAAAACCAATGACGTAAGATATTGCATTAGAAAACTGAAACAGGTGGGCAGGACATATCACGAGGAGTAATAAAAAAAAATCGGAGGCCGTGAATAAATGGTGTCCAAGGCAAAATAAAAGTCAGAGCAGGCAGACCCTAAGATGGGAAGACGATATCCAGCAAATAGCTGGTGTTACTTAAAGGAAGATGATACATGACAGGAGAATACGGAAACGTAAAGCAATCCTAAACCGGTGTCAAATAAATAATTGTTAATAGATAAGTTAATAATTAAACAAATAGGTTAAGTATTTTATAAGTTTAATTTTTTGTTACTTGTGAAACCATGTTTTTAAGATGTTAATAAAGGACTATAAATAAATAAATATTGTACATGGTACACTTATCTTTAACATCGCTATTTTATTTTGTTCTAAGTGGGTTTACGATTTCTAAGTGTGCACGACTTAGCGGGCGCCGTGTCACGTTTTGGGAAGCGTTGAGATACTAGGATGTTAGGAACCGCTAGGAACACTGCAATACACAATTTTTAACTATTAATTTTTATTTCATAAATTAGATATTCACATTATATACAATTATACTATAAAACTAACTATATACATATTTACAAAAAAAAGCCGACAAGGACACTCGGGCGTCAAAGTATTAAATTATTGTTATTATTTTTAACTTAAGTTTTGACTTCACTTGCGCAAGTGAAATGTAACTTTTATATTTTCAGTGTCCCAGTTTACTACAGTCAATTTTATTTCGATTAGACCATCAAAAAGCCACTTTTGAAGATCAAACTTATAAGTTCAATTCGTTCATCCATCCAAAGTAGCTCTGTTTGTTACCCTTTCAATACTAAACGGCTGATCGGAGCGTTATGAAATTGGGGAAGCAGAAGAGAATCGTCCTGGGGAAGTTTTTAAATCTGCGACTTCTACATCGGTGTTAACAGACATTTACGCTGCTGAAAGTTTCAAAAATTAAAAAAAATAATCTTTTTACCCCTTCCAAAAGGAAGTTTCGTACATTAGCCTACGTGGTCGTGATATAAATAAGTTCATAAATGATGTATGTATGATTATTACAGAAAAGACGTCTTTGAAAAACAATTTTAAAAATAAATATTTTTCTAAACTCATAATTTGAACACAACCCCTGGCCGCTGTTGACTTTGTAATCAACCGTAGTAAAATGCGAGAATTTTGCTGCGAGTGCTGATTTTGAATCCTTGAGATTCAATCTTTGAGATTCAAAGATTGAATCACGAGCGTAGCGAGTGATTCTGAAGTTGAATCCTGAGTGTGGCGAGGGATTCAAAGGCACGAGATGCAAAAAACTTTGCTCTCGTGTAACACACATGACTTTTCACTTCAGCAGCGAGAACACTTTAGGAGATAAAATAATAAACAGGGATAGATTGAAATAACTATTTATTGTGAATCAAAATAATTAACATTGTAGGTAGAGGTACCAATTCAATAAAATGGAACATTTTAAAAGTTAAAAGTAAAATTACTGCAAATTAAAAGTAACAGATTTATTTGGCAACGTATGTTTCAATATGCACGTTATGCTTTGTTTTTAAAATAGCTTTCAGCATTGAGTAAATACTCCACATTGTAGATGATCGCTAACTAACTAACTCTTCCGGTGTTAAAATACTAAACTCGTTGCTAGTTTCCCTCATATTTTACGATTATTTTAATATTTTTTTATCTTATTCAACTCTTTGCGCCAGCCAATTTTATTCCCGCTTTTTTATTTAAATTAAGTCGTGTTCGGAAATAGCGACCATGATATTTTATTATTCAAAATATATTACGTAACATTATTGAAACTAGAAATAAATATTTACAGGTTGAATATCAGTTTTATTTTCAGTAAATACTTATTTTCGTTTAAATACAACAAAAAGTTAAAAATTCAATAAATTAAATTAAAAGACAATTATTTTTATGCAAAATTTCTTTAGTTAGTACGAAATTCCGAACGTGTTTGTCTTTAAGGTCGAATTCAAAATCGGAACCTCGATAAGGCTGGTCTTTGTCTCTCTCTCTTTCTAATGACAGGAAAGAGATAGAGTGTGAATGTTTCGAATTGTATGATTAACCCAAGGCTGAATAAGATATTCGTGGCTTTCTGAAAACAAAAATTAAAAAGTTACTTTGTCACCCAGTGAGCAAAATCGCATTTTGCTCACTGATATTTCAGGCAGCAAAACCTACATGTTTGAGCTACTGAAGTGAAAAATACATTTATGGAAAACGGATAGCATGACTTTCACTTTCAACAACTGCTCGACCGTTGGAACTCGTTGGTTGCGTCACGTTTTCAGGAAGCGTTTGGTACTAGGACTTCAGAAGGCGGCAAGAGTATATTCAGCTTATCAAAGAACTATAAGAAGTGAATGCGTAGTGGAAGAACTCAAACTTTCTTTGTTTTATTGCAATGCAGAAGAAGTGTAAGTACATATTAATAATTGAAATAATTATACGACATTTAAAGTTAAAATTATACGATTGAATTGACTAATTATTTACACATGATGTTTAAAGGAGTTGTAATGGTGATTATAATTATTATATTACGAAAAACGTATGTTTGTTACGGTTGCGAATATTTTTTTCAATAACATCTCATTTAATCAATTGTTTGATGGGGCGATATCCGCAACTCCACCACTCTGCGCGTATTTTGCGTAAAAAATAACAATAACATGTTACATAAATAGGTACTAATTATGAGCTGTAAGTTGTAAAAAAAAACTTTAAAAACTCAATTTTCGCAGACTGTAACTGTAATATTTCGCTGTACTACAAGTACAAAGCAACGCATTTTTTACTAAAACCCACAACATTTTAATGAAATATTTTATACCTTACAAAATGTTAACCATATTTGATTCGTAATAAAGTAGTATGATAAAGCAGGTTGGTGCATATTAGGATCCTCACATGGGGTTATACTAGAAATACAACTTGCAGTGCATTCGGTTTTCCAAACAAGAGGTACGTACATACACACCTATCATTCTCTATACGACACACACGTGCAGTGCACACGATTTGAACGTGTTTTCAGGCCAAAAGTACTAGGATATCCGAGGTACGAGGAGATTCCACGTTAACTGAATTGCAACCCCCGCGCGTCGAAGCTAAGGTTGCCATCCGTCCTTGTTTGCCCAGATTTGTTCTAGTTTAGAGGGCGTCCAGGGAGCGGCAAAGCGGAGTTTAATTTATCGTTCGGGTTTTAAAGTTGCTGTATCCTACTATCCTAGTATTCATTTTTTGAAAACACGTTTTCTCAGTTTGTACGTTTTATCCGCTTGATGAGATTTTTTATGATTTCCACGCAAACAATCAATCATTCCAATTTAAATTGTTAATTGAATGTTTTTTGTTAAAACCATTCCTCAGTGCTTGCCTCCGTTGTTTAAAGAACTAAAAGCTAGACTTCTGTCTGACATGCTTGACCTAGCGGTTGAGGTAGTGCGATGTGTCAGTGAATTCATGTTTTTTTTTGTAAAAGCTTTTATTTACTTTCACCTGCCTCGGTGTCTGTTTGTAATGAAATCTTGCAAGTTAAATTTGACCCCACTCCTGGTTTCCGATTAAGCTGTAATTACATATTGATTCAGTTCCAAGGGCCAGCACAGACAGTCCGTTTTAACGATAAAAGCTTGTTTTGAAAATCATTTTTTCAACCAAGTTTTATTAACGGCAGATTTCAATAACATAATATCTCAATCCGTGATCTTCACTTGCTTTTTCTGGTTCGCCCTAGCAAGGTTACAGATTGCAAACTCGGTCAAATTGATTACAAACAAATATCAATCTCTAGATTGGGATAATACGTTATTGAAATCGGCCGCAAGATAAGAAAATTTACCCAGCGGACGCACTTGGATTTTTAAATGTTCCATTTTCAAAAACAGTCATTTTCTTACACATGTTTTGTTTTTTGTGAGCACGAAGGCGGCTCTAGGTGATCCCTTGGTAGAAAAACTAGGCTAGGTAGGTACTATTTATTACACACGTCGTAGTAGTACCAATACCCTAAATTCTAACAACTCCCGTCGGTTTTTGATGTCCTAGTATCCTGTATTCCGAAACACGTGGTCTCGGAATAGTGCATACTCACACTAACGAATAATATGGAGGACGGACATGTATGCCGCCCATACGACATACAGATTGGTATTTCTGGTGGTGTGTATTGATGCTGCAGTGTTCGACTTCCGGGGGACTTCTGATATCCCAGTATTCAATGCCTGAAAACACGTGGCATAGGTGCCACTTTTCAGGATACATCATTCAGTTAGTTGAACATCGCTTTAAAACTAATCAAAGTTATAGTTTGTATTTATTTATTTATTTATTTATTTATCATAAGCACACCAACAGCACAGTCACTTACAATTCAAATTAAATAACATATAAAATTAACATTTCAGTAACCATGCAAATGACAGGTGTGCATGACATTCACACATGAAAATTTGAGACAATGAAGAACAAAATAAAATGTGTCTACACCAAAATAAGCAAACCTAAATCTACAAAACTATAAAACAATATAAAAACTGATGGGTCAGTATGATGGGCTATTACACTCGTCTGTATGAAGCGAAAGTCATGGAGAAAACATCAATAGGGCAATCCGTCAAGTTGGACCTTTCATTATATTGCCTTGCTTACGTGTAAGGGGGCTATTAAATGTAGTATTTAAGGTGGATGTAGGTAATTCAAAAACACGATGATGGCGCTTACTACGTTGGCTAGGCCTAAAGTTAAAATAGTTTATTAATTGTGCATCAATGGAACCATTTATAATTTAAATTATTTATTAATATATAGGATTCCTAAGGATAAGGGCAGGAGGATGATGATTCCTAAGCCGCTAGCCGTGGTGGAATGTAGGTACTATAGGTGCACTCTGCCTAATCCTTCGGATAATACAGGCGTGATGTGTTCTAAAACCGTATTTTATTTTATTTTATCTTGTAGGTTCAGTCTTTCTTTGGTTTGGGGGTTGAAAGTTAAAAACAAGGCTGCCATTTGAAGTTTAAGTACGTTCATTTTAACGCAAGATACGCGCGAGTCGCGAAGTTGCGGATATCGATCCGTCAAACAATACTCGCATTCTAAACAGTAACCAAACCAACATCTTAAGAAAAAGAAAATAGATTATCTAGAAACACGGAAATCTTGTGAGATTGATGAATAACTAAAATTAATTAACAATAACTTCTTATCACATTGTTGTACAGTCGTAATTAAATCCTCAAAAAAAGGCTTCCACGCAACACCCATGAATTTCCAAGCGGGGGAGTCGTGGGCAACAGCTAGTTAAAATAATTCCCTTACTCATTTTTGTCTAGAACATGTCAGATTCACAAAAGACACACCAACCACTCCTTATAAGTAAAGAAAAGCCTTGCAAATGCAATTTTAATCTTACCCTGTTTGGCTTCGAGGGGGGGCAGTGCGGCCACGTGTTTTTAAACATTCAGGATACCAGGACATCAGAAATCGAATGGATTCCTCTAACGATGTCTGAGGAATAGTCGCGGGGTAACCAGAAGACGGAACCCTCAGAAACCGTGGACATTTTGTATTTGTTGAAATAATCTATAAGTTTCAAAAGAGTTAAATTGTCAAAATAATTAAGTACTGAAATAACCTAATTATGTCTGCTACGGATAAATTTTGCATTTTATAGATTTTGTAAACTTCGCCATACATCATAGAGTATGGTACATATGTATCATACTCTTTTTTACGATAAAAAGGAAATAATAATGTTAATCTATTAAAAACAAATTCGGTTTAATGTACCATACACCGACGATAATAATTATTACATTTGCACATTTTGAAGAGGCTTTCGACAACTTTTGATATCCTAGTATTCAATGCACGTGGTGTGAGAAAGGTGTAGGGCATTAAAACGAGAGGGTGGTTTTCCGTTAAGGCCGTCTGTAGCACCAGACAGTTTTGACGCGCGCAATTCGTATATTCGTACTCCAGTTGACTCTTGGTATCCTAATACTGAATGTCGATAAGCACGTGGAATAAGACATGAAGACACAGTGCCACTTTAGACAGACTGGTCGCTCCACTAGTTTTGGTTACCATATTATTTAAACTAGATATTTAAACTAGAAGACAGGTGAACAGGAATGTGCTGGTAAAGGGCAAAAAACGAAATCCTGAAGATAACAACTGTTCTTGGGGTTAACTTTTGCATGCCAAACTTCAGTGGTATTTTAGTTATTTTTGATTATAATCGGAGGAGCTCGTTCGTGGCTAAATAAAAACAGCTGCACGGGTTGATCGAAGGTTAAGCTACGCTTGCCGAGGTCAGTCTGTGGATGGGTGACCGTTCTTAACATATCGAGACTCCTCCGTGCCTCGGAAAGCACGTTAAGCCGTTGGTCCCGGCTGTCATTTGTAGATCTTTCACAGTCGTTACGGGTAGTCAGAAGCCCGAAAGTCTGGCAACCAGTCTCACCAAGGTGTACCGTGTTGCCCAGTGACTGGATTGTGGAGGTCAGATGGGCAGTCGCTCCACCTAAAATACTGGTATTCAGCTGCATCCGGTTAGACTGGAAGCCGAGGGAAAAGGGAGGCAGATGATGATTATAATCGATTGTCGTGCGGTATTCTGTTCTGGGGATTCTCGCATTTTATGGAAATTGAATATTAAATAAATAATTTAATTCAACCACGATTCTTAAAATTGACCACACGATAAATGAAAATAAAAAAACTGCTTTGGTAAAGGACCTCCCTTGCTCGCATTGGATTCTGCCCTATGTGATTACCAGATTGTGAGGCCACGTGTTTTTAAACATTCAGTACGATGTGTGAACATCGTTGTTCACACATCCGCACGCTCCGTGAGGAGCACACGCAAAGATTTGCAGCTATAAAAAATATAGTTTAAAAAAACAAAAAAAAAGACGCTTTTATTGAAAATCCAACAAAAAAATAGAAAATAAAATTTAATAAATTTGGATTGAGAAAAGTGTAAATAAGAAACAAAAGTATTTTAATGGAAAAAAGCGTGGGGTGCATAGTGTTAATATTGAAGAATACACGCCGATACATGGAACCCACACTGAATGACAGTAACCATGGAAAAATAGAAAATGTTTGTTGACACTATGCACCCCAAACATACAAACATACAAGTGAAGCTAATATAAAGCGTGTAAAAATAATACTGTTATTTACACAGAAACTAACGATATCTTGCCATTATCTATAAAGTACCCAGCCAATATTAAGTCACGAACCCTAAGTAAAAAAGTGTACCTGCGGATTCTGCTCGGATAAATTTTGAATTTGACAGAATACTTAATTATTTAGTGAAATTCACATCATTCTTATCTTATATCTTGCTACAAAGTTAACTTTCTGCATGATTTTTTTAAAAGCCAATGGCCAAGCCAATTTCCTGTTTAAAAGAAAAACTACACTGTCTTTCTTCAACAATAATTAGTTGTAGTTTCCATTAATTTTGTTACCTGTTTTTATTATACTCAGTCTCGATGTCATATTGCACGTCTCAACGCGAAGCGTGAGTTGTGCTTTACTCTCACTCTCTCAAGGTCAAGCAATTATCTCGGCTTAAATTGCTTTTATCCGATCCTTTTGGACTTTGAGTATTAAATGAGTTGACAAATATCAACAATAACACTTTTTTATGACAGTAGATACTTTTAAAAAACACTATTTTTGCTAGATAGTAAATAAAAAACCGTTTTGAAAAACTATTTCAGTGGACGTCGGGTTGTCTGTATGTTCGGATGATGTATGTGGTCACGATATCGCCCAAAAAACTTCACTTTTTAGTCATTTTTTTTTTCATCCGCTTCAGTATCATTCTGAGTAATAGCCTATTGAAAATTACCGTCTAATTCAATCAAGTCATTTTTGTCATAAAATGAGCGTTGAGACGTGCACTTTTGGATTTTCCAAATTTTTAAAATTTCTTCTTAACTTCCAAATAAAGGCAAATACGACCTGTATAGACTTCTAAACAGGTCGCATTTGCCTTTATTGTTACGCTTATGTTACAACATAAAGAAACTATCGGTGCTTTTGGGGTTATTAACAAGTGCCGATGACAGCCGCCTGCACAAGTCTCCCATTCAGTCAGACTGACGGGCATTCTAAAAATAATATTTCAAGCACTCGCAGACTTCTATCACAATATTTTCATGTATTTCGTTTACGTACTAATGTCACGTTTGCACATTTTAAAGTTGCTCTCGGTTACTTCTGATATCCTTGTATTCAATGCTGTAAACCACGTGGCGAGACAGTCGTGCGGCGGCGCGGCAGCATTAAACGAGAGGCGGGGTTTGTTTTGTGTCAAGGTCGTCTGTTGCACCAGACAGTTTGAACCCGCGCAGTACAAACATTGATTGGAATGAACGCGTACTCCAGTTGACTTATGATACCCTAGTACTCAATGTTGATGAACACGTGGCCTAAGAGAACCCATGTTCATGAAGAAGAGCTTAGACTGGGTGGGCTCACTTGTTTTGATTACTTTTTAATTTTAATTAGATCAAATGCATTAAGTTAACACGACCTCACTTCACGCAGGTGAAAACGAATGTGTTGGTAAAGGGCGAATAATTTAATCCTAAAGATAAATAGTGTTCTTGGACTTAATTTCAGATGCTAACCTTCGGTAGGGCCCATAATTATTGTGGACTGGTAATAATTAATGGTCGTATTGGCACTGCATATAGTTTTCGACGCTAGAAAAAAACTTAATTTAACTGATGCATTTTAATCATTTAGAGTAGAGGAAGACCAAAGAAAAGATGGATGGAATGTGTGAAAGATGATATGGCAAGAAAAGAGGTGACCCTTGAGATGACGGCAAATAGAGATGTATGGAAGAAGAAAACATGCTGCGCCGACCCCAAATAAATTGGGATAAGGGCAGGAGGATGATGATGATGATTTTAATCATTTGCATAATCTTTTGTCGTGCATTGTTGTGGCGGGCCTTGGCCTAGCCCCAGATGCATGACCATGACCCATTTAATTGTCAGCAGACTAAATTAAAATAACTGCTTTGACAACAAAGTGATGTCTACTCTAGAGACGGTGACTTCTGAGTTTATTTTGTTGTTTCCTCATAATATTATTGTCTGGTACGAAAAGGCGCGGCTGCGCGTCACGTTATTGGAAGCGTTCAGATACTAGGATATAAGGAGCCATGAGGAGCACTGCGATACTACACTTCCACGCACATGAGATGGTTATTGATGGTAGTCGCCTACTATAAGTAAATTCATAAATGATGCACGTCAAATTCCCAAAATAACGCCAATTAAAAGGAATCGATCATTAGTTTTGGTTTACAATTTTTGATTAACAAGCTTTGTGCACGTGGATCTCGAACACGCATGAATTTTCCATTTTTAACATTGAAGCGGCAACGGTCAGTTTCGGTCCGTCAAACAATGCAATACAATACAAATAACCTGACTACAGCAAAACACAAAGGAGGGTTATGTCTTTGACCGGTATGTATGTATGCATGTTTATCTGTTCTTTAATTGACTATGGCGAAGCGCGCGTGACAATACGAACCGAGGCCAGTTTTGTTCGGTTCATTACGCGTCATTCGTTCATTGTAAATACTTGATAGAGACATTATATCTTTCTTGTTCTGTCTCTGTACAAGTTTGAGCGAGATACATACATTTTTGTTTTGTTTTTATTCGACAAAAAATCTAAGACGATTATTATTAGCCCCTTTGATGACATTTGAGCGAGCCCGTAGCGGGTGGGGCAAATGTTGAGTCCTAGGACACCAGAAATAGAATGGAGTATAGCTCTGACAATATTACACGGAATATTCAAGGGTTGCAGATAACAAATTGCACGGTGATATCGTTATGTCAGTCAGAGGCAAAATATTTTTTTTTGTAACAGTGGCTGATACATTGCCTGGTCTTTCTTGTACTTAATGAAATCTACAAAACATTGCGTAACGCGAACATCAACATTACTGTAAACATTACACGAAAATGAACCTTGTTGACACCGCACAGTGGCGCCATCACAGTCTAGACTGCAACGGAGGGCGGGGGTTGATAGTCGGCGACGTCACTACCTCAATAAAAGATGACTAACTCCAAATCGCGCATGAATGGTACCAACTTTGTTCAATTTGTACTAGGGCGCTAGAAAATACTAAGAGATGTGAAAACAGTGATATAACATTGGTGTTGGATAACCGCTCTTCGGATTTCTTTTACACGCTTTATATTAGCTTCACGTGTATGTTTGTATGTATGTATGTATGTTTGTAACCGACTCCTTTGGACGCTATTTTGACCCACTTTAAACGGTCAGATTTCATTCAAATTTTGCACACATGTCAAAGATCGCTGACAATGCAATAATTCGAAAAAAAATTACATAGTTCAAAAAAAAAAAAACTTAAAATCACGCTTTTATAAAAAATTCAACTAAAAATTGAAAAATAAATTATAGTTTAAAAAAACTAAAAATACATGCTTTTATAGAAAATCCAACTAAAAAATAGAAAATAAAATTTAATAAATTTGGATTAAGAAAAGTGTAAATTAGAAAAAAATGAATATTAATAGAAAAAAGCGTGGGGTGCATATTGTCAATAGTTATAAACATTTTCTATTTTTCCATGGTTACTGTCATTCACAGCGGGCTCTATGTATCGGCGTGTATTCTTCAATATTAACACTATGCACCCCACGCTTTTTCCGCTTTTCACGCTTTTTTTTTTTTAATTCGGCTATATTCTAACAAACGAGAAGGTTTGTAAGAATTTAGCTACTAAATTCCCAAAATATACAGAAATCGGTCAGTTAAAATTTTAATGTTATGTAAGATCAAATTAAAAACTGACTTTTCAATAGCCAGATACCTTCTAGCGGAAGAATGAAAATGGGGGTTTGACAGCTTTAGAATTGAAAATATGTCAAAAATGAATTAAAAATAATTTTCTAAACTCGTAATTTCTGCAAAGGAATAAAACAGCGAATCTACCAAAAATAATATGCATTTATGGGGTAGAAAGCATGACTTTCACAGTTTCGCATAATAAACAAATAACACCAAGAGTATGCAATAAATTTATCAAGTAACTATTAAACTTCAACATTTTGCTTTGCTTCCAAATAATAAAACATTTATTTATTAATTTATCACAACAACAATTAAAAAATAAACGTTGACTAAAAAATAAGGTTTTTGCAAAAAAGGTTTTTTTTTGTGAAATGGTTCGTTTTGTTTGTTGATAAGACAACGTTTTTGTTAGACAACATGCCATTTTATTGTACTGTGTGGGGTCAAGGTTTTATTAAAAGAAAGAAAAGAGAGAAAGATAGCTATTACGATGTTAACAAGACTTAGTCATGATTACACTTCGCATTTGGCAGACTTGTTTCAATTTTCAACCCTCAGCCCAAAGACACATTACTCGAAAAATACAATGAGATTGAGGAATCATGCACTATCCACAATTTATTGCATAAAAGTGACTATACAAACGTCGACTGAGGTATTTTTTATCCTATCTTAAAGGCGCCCATGCCACGTGTTCTTAGGCATTGAATACTGGGATACCAGAAGTAACCTGGAAGTTCAACCCTGCTATATCAATAAAGCCCGCACATTCACACACGTATGTGTGCCAGGATGGGGCGGGCGGCGCGGCGGCGGCGCGGCGGCGCGGCGACCGCGACGGCGCCGTGTCCATATTAGTCCATACCTGTCAGTGTGTGTTTTCACATTGTGAAGCCACGTGTTTCACAACACAGGATACCAGGACATCAGAAACCAACTGGAGTTATAAGAATCCAGGTTAGTACTACCACTACGTGGTGTGTACCAGTACCATAGTTTTTCTTGCTAAATATATCCGTGTTCACAAAGAAAAGAAAAATACGATAGTCGAGTGTCTTTAAGTTGAAAAAAGAGCACAACAACTTTAATTTATTTTATCGTCCCTCTGCGTAAATTGTCTATGTCGTAGGGATAGTAAAGCTGCCTGTCAATTCAAGCGGGGAAATATAATCTCTATCCACCTGAGATTGCATGCTATGCTATTGGTTAATGTTGCTCCGCTCCGCAGCCTCGCTCTGCTCCAATGAACGGGCAGCGTGAAACTCTTAAATTCATTCAATCACTGACAGTCAAGGCCAAGACCGTTGGGTGTAGAAATTCTATAAGCCAAGAGTTCTTGAACTAAAGAAGGCGAGCGATATTCCGTAAACACCGCTGTAGCAACGTCAAGGGGAGTGAGTGTTTACATTGCCGCGTTCGTTTAATGAGATGAAACATGTAGTAGAGTTTAAGTTAGACCTGCATAAAAACAATTGAGAGAACCGCATCGTAATGTTCCATTACGCGATGCGTCTACAAAAAACACGGACAGACAGCGAAACATTAAAAATTAAAATAATTTGTTTTGGCTTCTATAGCTGTAATAAAGAAACCATTTAAACCAACCAAAACAATTTAAATTATTTAAAATATCATCTATGTTTAGACATTCGGCCGGTTACAATTTTACTATCGAATATAAATTCAGTTATTATACGAGGGCGGAGTGATAAGTCTAGTAAAAATTAAACAAGGAGACAAGTTTATTTAAAAATTATTTTTTTCTTTTCTTTTTTTTAAGAAAACGTTGCCCCACACTAGGAATTTCTCCTGTATCGTGGGTGCGTTTACAAACATTTAATAAACTCACAAACACAAACAGCCAGACCCGGAACAACTACCTGTAGGTCATACAAATATTTGTTCCGTGCGGGGATCGAACCCACAACACGCGGCGCAGCAGCCGATGGCTCAACCACTGCGCCAACCGTGTCGTCGATTATGATTTATTTAACAATTTAATTTCCATCTAACTCAATGCACTTTATCCAGAAGATTCTCAAACTTTTCGTTTCCTTCCGGAAAGTACGACTTAGGCAACACTTTGAAATAGGCATTGGTTTCGAGCATGGTCTTCTCGTTGGAGCTAATCTTTTTCCACCGAACCATGTTTTTAAATTCGAAAACAGAAAATAGTACCAAGGGTATTTTGTACCAAAATAGTACCAATAATCTGACGAATATGGTGGGTGAGATAGCATCTCATATCGCAACTCATGGAATTTAGCCATGGCAATCGCACAGGTGTGCACTCGTGTGTTGTCTTGGTGACAGAGGATTTTCTTCTTAGTCAAATGTGGTCGTTTTTCAGGTAAAATTTGGTTAAATTAGTCCAATAAATTGGCATAATAGTCTCCATTGATCGTTTTACCCTTCTCTAGGTAGTTAATATGGATTACCCTAAGTGCATCCCAGAAAACTGTAGCCATCAACTTATTGACCGAAAAAAGTGCTTTGGCCTTCTTCGGAGCTGGTTCGCCCCTTTATTCATTGTTTCGATTGTTCCTTAGTTTCTGGTGTAAATAACTAATAACAAAATAAATAATGCTGGACAATCCACACAGCATCTTCTAGCCCCAAGCTAAGCAGAGCTTCTGTTATGGGTACTAGATGACTGATATACTTAATACAATACCATTACATAGATAGATATTTTTTATTATACATAGCAAATACCCAGAACACCCGGAACAAATATTTGTAGATCGTACAAACATTTGTCCCAAGGCGGGAATCGAACCCGCAACCTCCTGCGTCGCAGGCGGACCTCCGCCCGCCGCGCCACATCGGTCGTCAATAGTGGTGGATCCATGTTTAGTTTACCGTTATAAAACGACGTAAAATAACAGGTTTATTCCGTTGTCACCCATCGCGCGGAGAGCTATTTCATATCTAAATGTTGGTGTAAGATATTGCGCACACGTTTGTCTAAAATGCCTACTATCTCGACTATCTCGCTCACTTTTACTCTTCGGTCATTCAACACTATATCATGGATTTTAGCGATCATCTCTGGAATAGTGACCTCAACTGGGCGTCCTGGGCGTTCAACATCACTTGTGCTTGTAAGACTACACCGAAAATCCGTAAACCATTTATGAATCATTTTAATCGACGAAGCAGAGTTCCCATAATATATATTTCAACACTCCAAAAACACTTTTCTCCATCTTTGCGAAAATGCGTTAAATTGTTTTTATTTAATGGCTGTCAAAAAAAAACTAACCGGCGGTACTGGTTGAAAATTTAAATATAGTCCCTCAAAAGAGTTGTGAACAAAGAGGTTACATGCAATTTGCAATAATTTTATTCCAAAATAGATTTTTACCAGACTTATCACTCCGCCCTGGTAGTTATTTTTTATAAAGTTTTACTACTCGTAATTATAGTTACTCAGAGTCGTGGGGTTGCGGATATCGGCCGGTCAAACAATACAATACAATACACTAATTAATAGCTACATGAGAAAATAAAAATAGAAATACGTTATTTCTGTAACATCAAAATAGGATGAAGTAGTGCCGCGGCGCGGCGTCACGTTTTCGGAAGCGTTGAGGTACCAGGACAGGAAGAGGCACGAAGCACTGCAATTTTAAACCTTATCCTTAACTTTGAATTAACAACTTGAATTAACTGAATAGAATTTCAGATAAGGTATTTATTTATAAATAACAAGATTAACGTATTTTTTTTTAAATATAATGAACAACGTAATCAGAAGTAAGTATCTAAATACAATAGTACGATTTACATGTATATTTAAATTTTGTGTGTTTTTCTATGACATGAATGTAATTTAATAAATAAACATTTAACGTAAAAAAATTGCAGCAATCACATTCTTTTGATGAAATTGTACATAATGATTAAAAAAAACGAATTTGAGGTTTTTTTCAATTTTTGCATTTTCTGAGAACATTTACCTTTTTAATTTATTTTTTTACACCATCAGAAAGTAGAGATTTCAACGAACAAAAAGCCTGCAGACTTTTTGGAAATATGTAGCTGATATTTAGACGCGACAATTTTCGATTAAAAATTAGGGTATAATTATATTATATATTAAGTTAAAATAAGGCGAAAAAATAAATATTTTAAATCAAATAAATTACAGTGTATTTGGGAATAAGGTAAGTTTTCACCAAATTTCGTAGAAAAAACAAAAAAAAATCCCCAACCTATTTATTATGTTTTGTAATTTTATTTGGTTATGGAATAATGCAGTGCTTTGCAGATGTAGGATACTGGGATACTATATCAGAGGTCATGCTAGAAATATTCTTTGATTTCTAGAGATCATTACATTAACAAAATAAAAGGTACAAACAAAACACTTACAAACTTATTTCATTTATTGTTGACGACAATACACACATGAAAGCGATTTGAATGTTGAAGCCACGTGTTTTCAGGCAGCAGGTACTAGGATATCAGAGGTTACAAGGAGATTCAATGTCGTAAAAACTAGTGAGCAGTAGCATTCGCGTATACATGAGGGGAGCGATTGGATTTGTGTCAAGGTCGTCTGTTGCACCCGGCAGCGGGCAGCCCCTAAAGTTACAAACGTACCGTACTCCTGTTGTTGCTTGGTACCCTAGTATTTCAATGTTTGAAAACACGTGGCGTCACTTTTAACAGTTCACATTTTTTGGTAAGGTTTTTTGTACAGCTGCTTATATGCTATGCTATAAAATCTGGTAAATATGATTAAAATCAAAATTGGTTTATAGCTAAAAAATAACATAATACGAGTAATATATCTATTACTTGAATTTTCTTATCAGATTAAACGTACCCTAAGAATTTTCAAAAGTCCTTTCTTAGGCACTAAGTTTTTGTCAGTGAATAAAGGAAACTATGATTGTTATCAAGAAGAATTTTACGCAGACGGGACACACGACGACAAAATAAATGAAAGTTGCTGCACTATAGGAAAATGCTCGTTTTCTTAGCTCAACTCTTTTTTTATTCTTTTCTGTACAAACATACCTACACATGCACATCAAATACACCTCACACTTACACACCTTTTACCCATGAACCCTTTATAATTATATTTTATACTCACCTTTAACCACTTTAGTCATGTCCACACAAATGTTTTAAATATTTGAAAATATTATTAATCATCACAACTAGCTCAACTCCCCAAGATACAGGTATGTAGGTACCTAATTTGGGGACCACCATTCAAAGAAACCTAGTTGTATTTTATTTTTATTTTATTGTATTGTATAAAGATCATACTTTTAATAAAAAAAAAAACATATTATATGCCCAGTATAAACGTAATAAAAAGAAGCTATTGTTTTTCAGTATGATTTTATCTTATTTTATACCAACAATAAGGTGAAAGTACACAATTAGTTGATTATATTAGAAATAAATAGTGGCTATTGAAAAACAAACAAAACGTATACAACCGGCCAAGTGCGTCTGGGACCACGCATAGAGAAAAGTTGATGGCAAAAATTAATTTGCTTTTTCGTAGCAAGTATTTCTCAAAGAAACAGTAAACAACACAGTAATAAAAAAACACAAACATTTGACTCATTCATGTGATCATACTTTGACAGAGAAGCTACGGTAATTGGTACACACGACGCAGTGGTAGTACTACGCAAAATTCTAACAACTCCATTTGGTGTTTGATGCCCTGGTACCCTGTGTTATGAAACACGTGGCCTCACAATGTTGCAAACACACACCATCGAATAAATAGTACTGACATGTGTGCCGCATACGACGTACAGGCTCATATTTTTGGTTGTGTGTAAATGAGAGGGGCTTTGATGTTGTTGAGTCGAACCTCCTGGTAACTTCTGATGTCCCAGTATTATATGCCTTAAAACACGTGGTATGGGCGCCATTCTTAGCGTTATAATAATTATTATAACTCAGTCGGGACATATAATAGTTAATTGCATGTTTGTTGTACAAATTGCAGGATTCTTCTACCATATTTTTTTACATTATCTTGTAAGTCTTTGGATTCGGGGTTGAAAGTGGAGACGAGGCTGCCAAAATGTGAATGCCATGTCACTAGCCTTGCAAACATGAGCCAATCTAATATTATACATTAAAATAAAATACGTTATGTTCGTCATGACTTCATGAGGTTACCCGCGTGTGGAATATATGCACTCAACAGTTATAGTCCTGACAGTTGTTTCAGTTTTAGAGAAACTATCGCTAATCAGCTGGGCTAGAATCAGATGCATTGGACACGGCATTCATTGTTACGGGGTGCCTCACTCTGGGTAGACATATTTTTTCGTGAACCAATATCATTTCTATAAAAAAATTAATAACAGTTACGGACATCTTGCGAGACTTGGAGAACTATTATATCCACACATTATTTTTATTTAGTCTTCATAACTTGTACCTTGGAAATCTTGTGAGACTGAATCAGAATCAGAATCATTTATTTGTTAAAATCTTATAAATAGTGAAGGTTCTTACTATGTTTTGTCACATACGAATTACAATGGAAAAAACAATTAAAATTACAATTAAAATCAAATAATCACAAATAAGAAATGTCAAAACTTAAAAAATATAAATATTCAAACATTCCCCAGTCTACAAACAAAATTTTAATATACAATAATAATAATAAAAATTATTTCAGACCATAAAGTCCATAGAAAAACACATATTCAAACTAATAATTATCACTTTTCATCAATATTTATCCACACTGTAGTAGCATTTGTGAAGTATCCCCGAAGGCATTTTAAATCTACATATATAAAGGCAAACACTTAATTCCTTCAGGTAAGTTTGTCATGAATTTTAGGAGCAACACTAAATAAGCTAGCTCTCTTTAATAGTGCAGTTTTGCACTTGATTGAACTTAACAAATTCTCATATTGGGCTAAAATTAAATCAATTAAAAACACTTGCCTTTTACGTTTCAGTCTCAATAAAATCCGGATTTCTAATGATGCCTTTCTGGCATTAAATTCTGCCCTGTTCGATTTCAGCGCTGCACTGTGACCACTTGCTCAGAATCTTCCTGTACTAGGACGTCAGGAAACGACTGGAGTTCTGCTAACGATGCCCGAGCAATAGTCACGGGCGACCCGAACGGATCCCTCTTAAGAAACAGTGGATATTTTGTGAACCGATATAATCAATTCACTCCATTATATTTAGGAAGAGTTTAACTTTCAAACAAGTCCTAACGAAATGGCAAAATATAATTTGATCGCTTTTCGTATATAAAGCATTCTACATAACGTTAAAAGCAAATAGTACTTACTAACAATAACATACTGGGAACGTACTATCTACGTAGCTATAACGCTCTTATTACTTACTATCCAAGTTTCCACTTGGATAATAAGTAATATGGGCTACGTCGTAGCACTCGTAGCTCGTAGCATGTTGTCGTAGCCCTGATCTTTAATCCGTACTTAAGTTCAGTATTTAATGCAAATTAAACATATATCCTCATTTATATTAACTGTAGCTGCAACAGTGATCCCGGTTCAAGAACTCACCCTGTAAAATAGTTGATAGCGTGACGTCAGTTTATGACGTCAAACCGGGGCGTTCCTGAATGTGCTAGTACTAACTTTTCAGTTAATTTCGTACTAAGGCGCCAGAAATAACGGGTGGTGACAGCAACACTGGTAAACCGCATTATTTTTTGCAAACAGGAAGGAAAACAACTGGAAATCGTCACATTTTCTGCCACATTGGACCGTCAAGCGCCATGCGTGTTTACTTTATTTGACTCTCCGCCTCACTCAGTCGAAGTCACTCCGACTTATAAATAAATACTTTATACTGAAAAAGTTTCACTTTATACGTGTGTACAATGTGTACATTAATACACAAACTAAAAAATTTTTTCATGCATACACGCCTAAAAAGTGGAAAGTTAAGTTACAATCATCGATCTCAGGTTGTCCAAGTCTTTGTGGATGGCCTTCATAGAAGATGTTACGACTTTAGCTGAGCTTAGGTGAAGATAGTGGAGTGCAGTGTGATTAATATCAGCTCTATAACTTACATCAAAAATCTATTTTCTTTCGGGAACGCAGATGAAAGAGGAAAAAAACATTTTTCCCTACCAAAAATCAGTCAAGCTGCCAAAGAAGCCTTTCACTTCAAAATCCAAATGCGTATCGGACCACGCGTAGTTCAGTTGTTCGTAGTTACCCGTCACAAATGTGGACTTAGAATGGGGTCTTTTAAGTACAATTTGACATAGTTCATTAACTTATATTCCCTACCTGTCTTAAACAATAACGTCATCTCCTCTTATTTCTCTTTAGATTATCTCGTTCAGACCGACTGACTAGCATTCTAAAAATGATATTGATCTTAGTGATTAAAGCTTATTTCAACCCCTTGCATGTCTTTTTGACAATCATTTTCATGTACTACGTTTACGTGCATACGTCGACTACATTTTTAAGTTGCTCATGGCAACTTCTGATGCCTTAGTATTCAGCACTGTAAATCACGTGGCGAGCCTCTAAAACGAGGGTTGTTTTGTGTCAAGGTCGGTTGTTGCACCTGTCTGGCAGTCTCGACTCACCGTTGCGCGCGCCCTGTAGTAGTGATATTTTATATTCGATTCAATAGACGCGTACTCCATTTAACTCCTGGTATCTTAGTAATAAATGTTTATAAACACGTGGCCTTAGAGAGCCGCCCCTGTTCATGAAGACTACACACACTTTGGATACTGGAACTTGGCCCGATATAGATGGATAAATAAATAAATGGATAAAGTAGAAAAAGCTTATCTGAGATATAAAAATATAATACCTTTAAACTTAACAAAGTTCTAAATGTATGATATGGTATTATTTTCATCTAGAAGCACAAGGCAGGGAACGGTAGATTCTTTAAGCTACAATACTAACGTATAATCAGAAAACACATGGTATGAAGTCTGAGCAGTATAGCCAAACTTACTCCTACCGCATTGTGCTCCCCTAGTATCTAATCTCGATAAACGCTAGTGAAATAACTAACAGCACGGAGGCCACTCATTCCCGGTTGCTGAGGTACTTTTAGCGGTAGCTTATCTATTCGTTAGCGCTATTGGTTCGATAACTTAAGAAACTGGGTTTCTGAACAACACAATGTACGATAGACTCCGTTTAAACTTATGTTAACTTAACTGACCAATCTGTGCCGTTTATCGGTTCCATAACTTTATTTGACGTTTCATTTGTAAACTTTTAGGTTAAAACGTCTTATTTTTAAAATGCCAGCAAAAGTTAAGTTAATAGATATTTCATCGAAGGACTAAATTATGAATAGCAATGAATACGAGCAGCTCATCTGAGTCCGATTTGGAAGTGCTGGAGTTTATTGCTAATATATCTATACCCAGAAATATAAGACGCAGTAGAAATCCTTTCGAAATGTATACGGATGAAGAATTCAAATTAAGATATCGTTTTAATAAGAACACTGTGATAGACCTTACTGATATCATCAGCCCTACTCTCGCTCCTGTTATGCATCGCAAATTGTCTGTGTCTCATTTATTTTTTTTTAATTTTTGATACGTTTTCCAGATTCCATCATTAATAGGGAAAACGATAATTATTAACTTAGATAGATACCAACGTAAAGAGAACTTCAAATCAAACGACAAAGGTCGACAAAAATACCTCGCCGAAAAAAAAGAGTTTGACGTTTTCTTTTTTAAGGATTTTGCATTTGCATTTTTTGACAAGCATGACGTTCATAGAGCCTATAATAAATAACAAATTAACATAATTTAAAAGTAAAAAGTGTTTAACCACTCTTATTTACCCCCGAAAAAATAATATTATAAATAAACTGGATTTTATGATGATTTCAAACAATAAAATCGATTTTAAACTCTATCTCTTAAACAGACCCATCTAGTGGCCAAATTATGAAACTGGTTATCGGTCTCATAGTTATTTTATGGGTTCTTGTGTCTTCAGAAACGCAGTGACAGTTAATCGTAGTTTAACTGAGACATAACTTTATCGAAGCAATAGCTATTGAGAATATAACTGGGATGTTCAGCAACCGGGCATCAGTGATGTTTGTTAGTTACTTACTTCATTGGCGTTTTCGAGCTAATTGTACGACTCACCTATATAATACATTTTCGTTTCGTGGTTTATTTTACAATAAAGTTATAAATGTATGATGTGGTATTTTCATCTAGAAGCACAAGACAAAGAAAGGTTGATTCTTAAAACTATAATATACTCACGTATTCCCTAGAATAACAAAACACGTGACCTGACCATGAGGTTTGAACAATACAACCAAAGCGGCTCCTACCGTATCTCGCATCGATAAACGCTAGAGAAATAGGTAACATCACCGAGGCCACTCAGTGTTGTTTGTTAGTACTTCATTGGCGTTTTCGGGCTATATGTTTGTACCACCCCCGTCCCCCACCTAGATAAATTTTCGTTTTTGGGGTTTATTTATTTATTTAGGGACAGTAAACAACAGCCACGACATGTAGAAAAACCAATGACCGAAGTATACGGAATATATAATATTAGGATGATTGTAATTGTCGATGGTAGTAATTGTCGATGGTAAACAAGTGACGTCAACTGACACCACTTCTATAAATAGAGCGTTTTGAAGGAAAGGTTGTCAGGTGATCGGCGCAGTTTGCTCATCATCATCATCCTCTTGCCCTTATCCCAATTTCATTTGGGGTCGGCGCAGCATGTCTTCTTCTTCCATACATCTCTATTTCCCGTCATCTCAGAAGTCACCTCCTTCTCAGCCATATCAACTTTCACACAATCCATCCATCGTTTCCTGGGTCTCCCTCTACTCTTGTAACCCTCTACATTCATACTCAAAACTTTCCTCACAACATGATCCTCATTCCTTCGCATCACGTGTCCATACCATGATAGCCGATTTCCACACAACTTCTCTGTCACAGGCGCCACTTTCAGACTTCCTCTTATATACTCATTTCTTATTCTGTCCATTCGCGTAACACCACACATCCCCCTTAGCATTCTCATCTCCGCTGCATGCAACTGCCTTTCATTAATTCCTTTTGTGGCCCAACACTCTGATCCATACAAGACAGCAGGTCTAATCATTGTCTTATAGATCTTCCCTTTTAGTTTAAGGGGAACGTGGGAATCGCAGGTTGTTCCCGTAACCTGCGCCACTTCATCCACCCTGTGTTTATTCTGTGCTTGACAGTCCGATCTATTCCTCCGTCACTTTGCACTAATGAACCGAGATACCGAAAGTCGGAGCAGATCGGAAGGAGCACGCCATCAAGCGCAATGGCTTCAGGGCTGGCGAGACCGCCGAAATCGCAGAACATATACTCTGTCTTGGTTCTGCTGATTTTCAAGCCTACACTCTCCAGCTTCTGTTGCCATTTCTCCAATCTACCCTGGATCTCAGGTCCATCTTCACTGACAAGGACAATGTCGTCGGCAAATAGCATGCACCAGGGTGCCTCTTCCTGTATTTCCGACGTCAGTGCGTCCATTATTAACAGGAAGGGGTAAGGGCTTAAGGCCGACCCTTGGTGCAATCCTACAGCCACACTGAACTTGTCAGTGTTCCCAGCAGACGACCGGACATAGGTACTAGATCGGCTGTACATCGCACGAATCAACTCAACATACTTCCCAGGCACACCTTTCTCCTTCAAGGCCCACCACAACACTTCCCGAGGCACCCTATCATACGCTTTTTCTAGGTCAATGAACACCATATGCAAGTTTTTATGTGCACATCTATACTTCTCGCACAACTGGCGGAGTGCAAAGGTGGCGTCCATTGTTCCTCTACCTGGCATAAACCCGAACTGATTTTGGGAAATCTCACTCTCTTCTCGTAATCTTTTCTCTATCACCTTCTCCCATACTTTCATACTATGCGACAGGAGCTTTATCCCTCGATAGTTGTTGCAGTCCTGTACATCCCCTTTATTTTTGAAGATGGGCACTAGTGAACTATTGCACCAATCTTGTGGGATCACTTCCTCATGCAACAACTTATTGAAGAATAAAGTCAGCCACGTAAATCCATCTTCTTTAAGTTCCTTCCATACTTCTACTGGTATATCATCTGGGCCCATGGCCTTTCCATTTTTCATATTTCTTACTGCTTGCCTCACTTCATCCATGCTAACTTGTCTTACCAAACCCTCATTTACTGGTGCCTCACGTACCATACCATTCCATTCATTCTCCTCATTCATAAGCTTATCAAAATAAACCTTCCATCGCTCTTTTATTTCATCATCATTGCACAGAACCTTACCTACATCATCTTTCATACATTTGATATGAGTAATATCTCTTGTCCTTTTTTCCCTTGCTTTCGTAATCCGATAGAGCTCCTTCTGGCCTCTAGGGCTATCCAGTGAGTCATACAACTTCTCCTGTGCCTGAGCCCTAGCAACTGCTACCGCCTTTTTTGCTTTTCTCTTCCATTCCTTGTAAATTGTATTCTTTTCTTCTTTCAAACCATCGTTCCCATTTTCCACACCCTGCCATTCTTTAAATGCAACTTTTTTCTCTTTAAGTAACTTTTGCACTTCATCATTCCACCACCATGTATCCTTATCTATCATACCTTTCCCTTTCGATTCTCCAAATATATTTTTTGCTACTCTTCTTATACAATCTGCCATCTCATTCCAGCATTCGTTCACAGACTTCCCTTCCATATCTTTCATTTCAATCATTTTGTCCACTACTTGGTTCTTGAACAATCTGCCGCACTCCTCATTTTCTATCATACGCCATTTGGTTTTTGGTGGGGGTCGTTCTTTGTTATGTCTGATGGGGACACGTACTTTAGCCTCCACCATCACCAACCTGTGTTGCGAGACTAATGCTTCGCCTGGCAGCACTTTACAGTTTTTGACACAAATCAAACTATTCCTCTTTACTAGGAAGTAGTCGATTTGTGTCGCGTGGTGGCCACTTTTATAAGTAATAAGATGATCGTCTTTCTTTTTAAACCACGTATTTATTATTGCCAGGTCGAATGCAGTAGCAGCTTGCAGTAGTGCCTCGCCATCACTGTTACGGTTTCCATACCCCCAACCACCATGCACTCTCTCATACCCATTCTTCAATTTTCCAACGTGCCCGTTAAAGTCACCCCCTACATACACTTCGTCACTGTCTTGCACATCTCTCATCACACAGTCAAAGTCCTCCCAAAATTTATCTTTTATACTATCCTCACATCCAGACTGGGGTGCATATACGCTCACTACCTTTAGTACTACACCTTCCAGAATCACTTTGACAACTATCACTCTATCACTCACTCTATTTACATCTACTACACATTCTTTCAGCTTGCTGTCCAAAACGATACCTACACCATTTCGCTTGCCGTCGCTGCCACAATAGAAAAACTTATATCCTTCTCCAATCTCTCTAGCTTTCGCCCCCTTCCACTTAGTTTCTTGCAGACACGCTATATTTATTCGTCGCCTTTTCAAAACGTCTGCTAACTCTCTTCCTCTTCCAGTCATCGTACCTACATTCCAGCTCCCACATCTCAGTCTTACCTCTCTTTCTCTCCGAGCTTGCGTCTTACGTCGCACCCGCCCGTTTTGGTGCGACAACCCTTGTCCATTTACCCCAGGTGCCGGGTGCTGCACCTGCGCGTCGCCTGTGGGGTACGCCCTAGCCCTATCGTACAACATATATTTTCTACTTTCCATGCTGCAGTGGTTTTGGCATAAGTTTTTACGGTCGGCCGCCTGCCTGACACCAACCCTCCTTGGGAATGCTATCGTTGGTGGTTTACCCGCCACCGTGCGGGTGACCTTAGGTGCTTATTGATATGCTCCTGGTCTCAAAGTTCCCTTAGTCGCCTTTTACGACACCCACGGGATGAAATGGGGTGGTCCTATTCTTAGTCCGGGGCCACACAGAACGGCGCAGTTTGCTATCGGGCATAATTAGGGATTTATTTTGATTAACGGTTGTTTGTTGATGTGATTATTTCGTGATCTATTTATATTGAGAATATCAAAGTTTAAATGATTAGAGTTTAGAATAAAGTTAGTTTTTGTCCGTCCGTTGTTTCTCTCCTCCGGTCGCTAAAATCAGAAGTGGGATTGGCTTGTGCCCATTTCCAAATAAAAACAGCCGTTAATTTTAATAATGCCGCGATCTTTTCGTTCGCGTAGCAGTTCTGAGGAAATATCACCTCGTAGAACGCATAAGAAGCATAGCAGATCGCGCAGACGCCATCGTGTTTCTGAGCAGCGTCGCTCTCGGTCCCGTAGTCGCAAAAGCTCCGTAAAACAAGCGTTAAGTGCAATTGTGTCGCGGTTGAACGCAATTGAGGAGAGTACCGCGAGTACGTTGCATACGCCACTACCCCCAAATCGTGCCATCACGCCTCAACGCGATAACCTGGATAATGGTGTGCCAAGCGCAGCAAAATTGCTGGCTGACGCATTAGCTACCATCGGTAGTAAGCCGCATAATTACTACGTGTCAAACTTTGATCCAGCTGTTCACGATTTTGAGGTGTGGTGTAGCGAGGTGGAGCGTGCCAGGTTAGTGAATCATTGGTCTGACTTAGAGTGTTTATCTCGTGTTGCTAACTGTCTTAGAGGGGACGCTAAGACATGGCTGAATGAGTGGACCACATAGATCGATTGGGAGGCGAGAAATTCTTCAGTGGGTTTGATATGGCGTCAGGTTTTCACCAAATCCCTATCGAGGACGGTTCGATACATAAAACAGGATTTGTGACACCTGAGGGGCATTACGAGTATTTAAAGATGCCATTCGGTTTATGTAATGCCCCAACGGTATACCAACGCATCATCAACCAAACGCTTCGAAGGTTCATCGAATCTGGCAACGTGCTCATGTACATTGATGACGTGCTCCTTATGAGCATGACAATTGCTGACGGGATTAAACTCTTACGTGAAGTTTTAGAAACTTTAACACAAGCCGGATTTTCGATCAATCTTCGAAAGTGTTCATTTCTCACGACCGAGGTGGAATATTTGGGGCGTATAATAAGCCATGGTCAGGTTAGGCCGAACCCTAATAAGATCGAAGCTTTGACTAATGCTCCGGTACCCATTAATGTTAAACAGGTTAGACAATTTTTAGGTCTAGCGGGATATTTTAGGCGTTACATCGAAAGATATGCCACAAAAACTGCGAGTATTTCACGATTAACAAAAAAGAACGTCAAATTCGAATGGGGACCTGAACAAGAACAGGTTCGCCTATACCTTATTGAACGGTTGACTAGTGAACCGATACTTGCAATTTTTGATCCTAAACTGACCACGGAATTACACACAGATGCTAGTAGTGCGGGTTATGGTGCCGTACTTATGCAAGTTCATAGTGGTAATAAGCGAGTAGTGGCCTATTTTAGTAAGGTCACCCAGGGCGCTGAAAGCAGGTACCACTCATACGAGCTGGAGACGCTGGCGGTAGTCAAGGCGTTGCAGCATTTCAGACACTATTTAATTGGCATAAACTTTAAGATTATAACCGACTGCAACGCCCTGAAAGCCACTGAGCGTAAGAAAGACCTGCTTCCACGCGTTGCGCGCTGGTGGATTTACTTACAGGATTTTGATTTCACAATTGAATACCGAAAAGGAGTCATGATGTCTCATGCTGACTACCTCAGTAGGAATCCACCAGTTGCGCAGGTGAACCACATCGATAGACCGTTAAACTGGGCCCAAATGGCGCAGGCTGCCGACAGTGAAACACAGGACCTCATAGAAAAATTAAGAGATGGTCGATTAGATTCACGGCGTTATGTTAGCCAAAACGATTTACTTTATTATCGTTACTCGCCAGTCGGCGAAGAGTCGAGATTGTTGCGACTATTTCATGACGAACATGAGCACATTGGTGCCGACGAAACATTAGGCCTAATACTGAAGCATTTCTGGTTCCCAGGTTTGAGAAACTTTGTTTCCAAATATACCTCACATTGCCTCATCTGTATCTCCAAGAAACGAGTGCCTAGGGCACCGCCCCAACCTATTACTTCATGGGTAAAATCTGAAGTTCCTTTTGACACTATTCACGCTGACGCATTAGGCCCTTTACCGGAATCAAACGGTTACAAATTTGTTTTTGTATTAGTAGATGCATTCACAAAATTTTGTTTACTTTATCCCATGTACCGGCAAGACACTAGTGAACTTAAGCGCGTTTTTAATAACGCGATTTCTTTGTTTGGGGTCCCTAAATTAATTGTTTGTGACCGAGGTCGTATGTTTGAAGCAGCTGGCTTCACCAGCTGGATATCTGGATTAGGTTGTGACATTCACCACATAACTCCCGAAATGCATCATGCAAACGGGCAGGCAGAGCGATATGTGCGAACTGTATTAAATCTAATTCGTGTAGAAAGTCGTAATAAAAATGTAACTTGGTCAGATTCACTTTGGAAAATTCAGCTTGTATTAAATGTTACTAAACAAAAAACAACACAAATGTCAGCATTAAACTTACTAGTCGGTACTGATGCGACCACTCCTGTCATCCGTGCGCTGGTCCGCGACGTGGCAATTGAAAACGCAAACCCTAATCGTGAAGCATGGAGGGAAATCTGCAGGAGCCGGGCAAAGGCTTTGCTTGACAGGAACCAAAATAAACAGGATTCCTACACCAATCGTCAACGACACCCTCCTCGAGTTTTCAAGACTGACGACCTGGCGTTTGTTATTAAATACTCACAGTCAACTGGTAAACTGGACTCCGGAATGAGAGGTCCCTACCGAGTTATAAAGGTCCTCCCAAGCAATCGCTATGAGCTGAAGCTATTGGGTGACGCTAGAGGTAAAACGACTCAGGCTGCCGCACAATATATGGTGCCTTGGAAAGGGGAGTGGTGTCCCGAGAGTTGTACAGCTTTCTTTGAAAGTAAGTGTGCCTTAATTACTTTTATGTTACAGAAATGGTGTGAACCAGCTATGGACGAGTATGCACGTGAGACGGATAACTACTGCTGAGCGGATAGAATCGCCAAGTGGTTGTGCACCTCGAGCTGGTTGAACAGACGCGCTGTTGTGTTCACACCTATTGGACTTAATGTCCTGCAGACACGTGTTTAACGTGTATTGGACTTAATGTCCTGCAGACACGTGTTTAACGTGTATTGGACTTAATGTCCTGCAGACACGTGTTTAACGTGTATTGGACTTAATGTCCTGCAGACACGTGTTTAACGTGTATTGGACTTAATGTCCTGCAGACACGTGTTTAACGTGTATTGGACTTAATGTCCTGCAGACACGTGTTTAACGTGTATTGGACTTAATGTCCTGCAGACACGTGTTTAACGTGTATTGGACTTAATGTCCTGCAGACACGTGTTTAACGTGTATTGGACTTAATGTCCTGCAGACACGTGTTTAACGTGTATTGGTCTTAATGTCCTGCAGACACGTGTTTAACGTGTATTGGACTTAATGTCCTGCAGACACGTGTTTAACGTGTATTGGACTTAATGTCCTGCAGACACGTGTTTAACGTGTATTGGACTTAATGTCCTGCAGACACGTGTTTAACGTGTATTGGACTTAATGTCCTGCAGACACGTGTTTAACGTGTATTGGACTTAATGTCCTGCAGACACGTGTTTAACGTGTATTGGACTTAATGTCCTGCAGACACATATGTTGGATATGTGTATGGGCACATTCGTAGCCTTGCAGACACGTTTGTTAACGTGTATTGAACTGAGTGTCCTCCAGACACATGTGCAATTACATCGCATCTTAGTGCGAGAGAATGTCACTGATGATGTGTGTTTTGATGATGAATGTTCTCGTTCAGGATTATTTTAAGAAGCGAGTGATTCTTTGATTGAGGGCCTTGAATGTGAGATGGATGGAAGAATAGTCGTTTTCTTAATGAAGTGTTTTTATGCGTGTATCACAATTAATATGTTTGCAACTCTATTTCTTTTAAGACACTGACGATGAATGCGGTAATGACGATGAAGCTGGCCCATCTTCTGTGGCCCCTGCAGCATCAAGAAGTGATCGCGTGGACAATGTGCCCGAGGGCGGCGCACGGTCAGGAGAGGCCGTATTAGGATGATTGTAATTGTCGATGGTAGTAATTGTCGATGGTAAACAAGTGACGTCAACTGACACCACTTCTATAAATAGAGCGTTTTGAAGGAAAGGTTGTCAGGTGATCGGCGCAGTTTGCTATCGGGCATAATTAGGGATTTATTTTGATTAACGGTTGTTTGTTGATGTGATTATTTCGTGATCTATTTATATTGAGAATATCAAAGTTTAAATGATTAGAGTTTAGAATAAAGTTAGTTTTTGTCCGTCCGTTGTTTCTCTCCTCCGGTCGCTAAAAATAATATATATGTGCCTTTTATTTACTTGGCGGTCATGAATTATACTTAAAGAAACTAGATAAATATAACATCATAAACGTATTAAGTAGGTATAGTAAGTAGGTATTGCGTATATAGATAGGTACAGGTTGTTGTTTGCTATGTCACCATCAGGGCTAAATCTAAAAAAAGAGGCCAAGATTTTAAAGGAAAATAAATCTGCATCTGAAGTTTTTTGAAAATTCTTCTGCCTGAGCTAGGATCAGTTCATCCCCACTAATTTATGCACTGTCATCGAAATGCAACAGGTTGACAAAGTGTCCACTATGTAAGCTATAAAATAATGACACCTCAATCAAGTCTCTAAAAGAGTCACAAAATTTTTCATTTAGCTTTCGGATAAGTACCTGTTTACTATTCTAGGGTCAAACTATAGTCGCGAACTCATCTCAGTGACAATCAAAAACAAGCCATAAATATACGTGAATTACACTTATTTTTGACAGATTGAGTCTGAGACTAGAAAACGTTCTCAAAAATACCGGAATTACCCCGACGAAGAAAAAAAAACAAATTATTTCGGTTCGCATATCATCTGCTGGATGATAATAATTTTACTATTATAATAAAGTAATACTATTTAAATTTGGAACATCAACTAAAAGTTTGTATAAAAAATTGTACCTGTTATTTTTGTTTTTAATTTTTTGAAAATCGAATAGCTTTTCAATATCTCTAATCTCAAAGAGCTTTCACAGGTGTGAAAGCTCTTTGAGATTAAAAGGTTAGGCGAGCTTGAATCCTGAGGGCAGATTGAATATTGAATATGGCGCCTGTCACGCACCGCTCTCATCCTATCAGCGGTGAATACTCTACGTATTAAAAAAAACTGGAACAAAGTTGGAACGAAGCGTGGGAACAAGCAGTTTACTTCACGTTTCACCGAGCGATAGTTACTGGGACATCAGAGAGCAGGCGGCCACCTATGATGTCGCACACAGCACAACACGAAACTTGTACATGTAGGGATGAGGGTTGTGTGTTTGAGGGGTTGAAAAGTGACAGTGGCGCCATCACGTCACGTTTCGAAGAGGGGCGAGCTACCAGGATACCATGAATAATAAAGAGAGTAAGTAGAACTTCTGAAATAGGTTTCGTACACGGATATAGCAGAGTAAAAAAAAATCAAAATCAAAATCAAAATTCATTTATTCAAATTAGGCTGAGAATCAGCACTTTTTGAACGTCAAAGACGTTTACATAAGACAGTCCCCCAAAACGCCCACCCTTCACCACTTCCTAGTGTTTTTGCTGGGAAGAAGAAGTGGAGGAACAAACTCCCCAGCAACACGTCTGTCTGATAGGTTTGAAGAACCTGAAGCTATACAACACATTATGTCAAAAATAATAATTATGTCAATCATCTTTATACGTCATTCAATTAAATAATTTGCTACATGTTAGCTAGCACACACCAATATGCCAAAATAAATAAATAAAAAGTTATATATACCAAAATCGACAATTAACTCAAGCAAAGCCTGCTAAACTGAATACATAAAAAGCCTCCAAGGCAGTCCAAGGGCGTGCCCGCTGACATGTGCAATGCTGAATTATATCAATACAACTCATTCACACAATGTAATGAGAGGATCATGTCAATAACATAAAAATATGGATAGTAGAAGAAACATACACAAAAATAAAGAACTATTAAACAGTAAAAGAACATAGCAACATTGTCCTGCGTTCAACAAAGCGACCAACTATTCTTGTCTTCTAAATAGTCGTTGATCGAATAATATGCTTTAGAACAAAGGTTTGATTTAACTTTAGCTTTAAACGCGTTAAAAGGTAAATCCAGGAAAGAATGAGGTAGCATGTTATAAAAGCGGATACCGAGCCCCACAAATGAGCTCTGGACCTTATGAAGCCGGTGGAAAGGAGCGTACAGTTTGTGCTTATTTCTGGTATTAAAATTGTGGATGTCACTGTTTTTAGTGTACATATGTATATTTTGCCTAATGTATATTATGTTGGCAAAAATAAATTGAGAAGCCACTGTGAGAATACCAATCTCTTTAAATAGATCTCTTAAGGAGACTCTGGGCCCTAATTGGTATATTGCACGAACAGCTCGTTTTTGTAGCACAAATATATTTTGAATATCTGCAGCTTTGCCCCATAACAGCATACCGTAAGACATTACGCTGTGAAAATAACTAAAATAGACTAACCGAGCTGTGTCCACGTCAGTGTATTGTCTCACTTTCCTGACAGCGTAGGCGGCAGAGCTGAGTCTCCCTGCTAAGGTTGATATATGAGGGCCCCACTGCAGTTTGGCATCCACTGTTATGCCCAAAAAGACTGCAGAGTCCACCGTATCAAGCACCACACCACCAATGCTTATATTCGGTCCAAGATTTCTAACATTAGGTAAGGCGAACTTTATACATTTCGTTTTCTTGGCATTAAGAACTAGGTTATTTGTCGTAAACCAATCCGTGACCATTGAAAGTGCAAAGTTAACATTATCAAAATCTTGTCTATTCCGTTCTACTTTAAATATGAGAGAGGTATCATCTGCAAACAACACAACATCACAGATACCGTTTAAATAGAATGGCAAGTCGTTAATATAGACCAAAAATAAGAATGGACCCAGTATTGAACCTTGAGGTACACCTAATAGAACTGGTAGCCCGGAAGATTTCACACCATTTACATCTACACATTGAAGTCTATTAAGTAAATATGAATCTATTACGTTAAGAGCTTCGTTTTGGACACCGTAATGAACTAGTTTACGCTTAAGTGTGTCATGAAGTACGCAATCAAAAGCTTTTGAGAGATCACAGAAAACCCCTATTGCATTTTGCGAGTTCTCCCATGCATTAAATACGTGTTTCAACAAAGCGACACCCGCATCAGTAGTTGAACGACCTTTCGTAAAGCCATACTGTTCGGTATGGAGGAGGCTATTTAAATTGAAGTGTCTTAGCAACTGCTTGAGTATTAATTTTTCAAATATTTTGCTGAAGGCAGGTAAGATAGAAATAGGCCTGAAATTGCCAATGTCATTTCTGTTACCTGATTTAAACAGTGGAATGACTTTACTATTTTTCATGAGGTCAGGGAAAGTACCTAAATCAATGCATCTATTGAAAGTAATGGCAAGATAGGGGGCTACGATGTCTATTATATTATTCAAAAGTTTAATGGAGATGCCCCAGTAATCACCAGTGTTTTTAGACTTAAGAGAGTTAAATACATTTACTATATCACGTGGTGTTACATGTTCGAAACTAAATAAGCGGCTACATTTAGGTACGCTAGTGAGCAAAAGATTCTCAGCTTTAGACGGGGATGAATTTAAGGAGCGAGTCGTGGTTATAGGTATATTGGCAAAAAACTCATTGAAGGCATGAGCTACGTCAGCCGCGTTACTAACTAATTTATTGTCGACAATAATCTCAAGTTGATTTACTTGTTTTACTGATTTACCCGTTTCATTGTTAATCATTTTCCAAGTAGCTTTTACTTTGTTAGTAGATTTTTTAATTGTTTCGCTTAAAAATTTAGATTTAGCCGTCATGCAAATCTTTTTAAATAATTTCGAATAATTTTTGACATACTCTAGAAAGGGAGTATCAAACCTGTATCTTTTTAAACCATATAACTCGTATAGTCTCGCTCTACTTTTATAAATACCAGGAGTAGCCCATTGGTTGAATCCAACGGAGGTACCCGAAACGTTAAAGGTTTTAGTCTTGAAAGCGGATTGGTACTCCGAGTGAACAACTTCAAAAAGGGCTTCATATATTCCATTTGGATTCTCGTTTTCTACTAATGCAGGTGTAATTTTTAGAGCTACATTATCTTTAAACTTGTTGCAACGACTAGTTGTATACGGCCTACATTCCATTTTATGTGGTTTTTTACGTAATGGCATAGGAAAGCCAGCTAACAATCCACAGTGGTCCGACGTTAAGTTACTTAACACTAATTTATTTACGGCATCACAATCACTAAATATATTATCTAGACAAGTCGAAGAAGATGCCGTGATCCTGGTTGGTTCAGAAAACAAGTTAACTAAATTATAAGATCTAAACAGATTAAGTAGTCTAATACTTAATGGAGTTACATCTAAAATATTAACATTAAAATCTCCACATAAAATAATAGTTTTACTATTCGATTTTAACCTATTTAGTGAATCCTCCATTATCGATTCGAAACGCATATAATCCCCAGAAGGGGGTCGGTAAACGCATAGTATAACGTAACGCTCGAGTTCAACACAAGACAACTCAATAGTGCGCTCGATAGAAAGATTAACTAAATCTAAACGTTGTTTACATTTCAACTTGTTTGAAACAAGAACTAAGGATCCGCCGCGGATAGCATTTTTTCTTACGAACGCACTTTGCACGGTAAAATTATTATCATTGACAAACATTACTTCATGTTCTTTCAACCAATGTTCAGTTAAACATAACACCTGAACATCATAGTTCTCTATAAATAAACTTAACTCTAGTTCTTTGCCGGACAGCCCCTGCATATTTTGATGAACAACATTCAAAATATGCGGCTTACCCGTTGTCGCACCTAATAGTTTAAACTACGAGGGGACTCAATAATACTAGTATTAGTACCAGTACTAACACTTAACATTGGTACACTACACGTACCAGTGTCATTGTGTATATTATATGCTAAAAGATTAGCAATTTGTCGTCTAC
Organism: Phlogophora meticulosa; assembly: GCA_905147745.2. Lineage (NCBI taxonomy): Eukaryota > Metazoa > Arthropoda > Insecta > Lepidoptera > Noctuidae > Phlogophora > Phlogophora meticulosa. The sequence continues at coordinate 18,528,623 of LR990519.1, forward strand.
AACTAGGTGGCAAATACATTGTATTTTTTGTCAATTTGTAATCAGTAATAAACTGATTACAGTCAAAATATAAAATACTGTCACTATAACGACAGGTCCTATTGTACACTAGCATATTTAAACAATAAATGTGCCTATTTTGTTCATCAGACAAATAATGAGAATAAGGCAAGGCACAGAAAATAAATTTACAGTTAATGGTCTCTTTTAAATGTAACATCAAATGGACACATTCAATCAAGTCCTTTTTTCTTATAGCTAAACTATCCCCATATAGTAATATAACAGTAGAACTGGGGTTCAATGTTGTCAATTTAATTTTACTGATTAATTGGCTAAAACTGGCACCGGGTAAACAATTATTTATTACATTATGATGTGAACACTGATTAAATATACTACCAAAACCTTTACCAAATTGATCAGAGAATTGATCAGAGAATATAGTAGTGTGCGTTGTCGCGTGATCTCGTTTATTGTACCTACTTTGGGGATGAGACGAGTATGTTACAGTTTTGCTAATAAGCGTTTCCTTTCCCACCGGCCACAACAACTTCAGCATGTTGTTAATGTATACTAATATATATAATAGAATATACTATTGAAGTAATAGAATTTTTGTATTGTATTGTATTGTTATACGGGCCGATAATAAGTAATAGAATTACTTCAATAGTCTTTTGTTTCTGGCTTTCATTTGTTTTTTCGTTTATTTGTTATTTTCACTAGTCTATTGGAATAATTTTGCTGACGTAGGCGTATTGATTTCATAAAATCTGTCTTTTTTAAGTTTTTTTTTTACAAAAACGTATCGCAATGGTGCTCCTTACACATCAATGAATACCTGAAGGCACAAAACCTTTCTTAACGAGTAATGCCTTGGATACTTGATTAGGAGTGTAGGTACTATTTTTGAAAGAAATACATCATATTACGACAAAACTGACTTTGGCCCAAAACTAATTACAAATTATTGAAATTATTTAATCTACTAACAAATATGATTTAATTAGTAAATTAAAATGACACGGTTTGCGAATTCTTTTTATAATTTACATTCGAATTATTTTATCTCATATTCATAAGAATTCGTGGCAGCGCGCAGCTTCGGTAAATAGAGGTGACGTCACGTGTTGTAGGGCACGAAATACCAGAACATCAGAAGTCATCAAGAGGTTTACCTGTGGCACCAGCATGAATAATGTTTACTTTAAAACATGCGAGTACATTGTTTCGTGTTATTTCTGTATATACCCTATATTTTTCATATATCAATATCAGCGTAAATTAAATGTAATTATTCAATAACCATATAATTATAAAATAATCAAGCAGCAAGAAAAACGCAAAGGAAAACAATAATTCTTTAATTACAAAACAAACAAGAAAAGTGAAAAAAAACTATTTTGATTCTTATAATTTTATTTCATCACTAATCACGTCCGAAATAGTAAATATACCAACTATTCTACCTAAGTTCTTTGATTACATTATTCTTTTTCAACAAAAAAAGGAACGCACCTTTTTCCCAAAACCGTTACTAACGGTCCAGGCAAAAAAAGCCGTTAACACCTTTTGATAAATACAACAGCTGAGCCAACCGTGTGAAACCCCCGCTGACGTCACGTGTTAAAGGGCATTTGTCACTAGGAGATCAGAAGACACCAGGATTCAATCACTGCTCCTCAATAGGCCACATTTATCCTTATGACTGTTACATCAAAGTCTCTATTCAATTGTTCATAAACACCCCTCTTGCTTACGTAGAATCATTGTTACACAAATTGCAACTCAATTGCATACAGTTTACACCACATTTTACCTTACACGATGAAACGAGAACTAACACCGTCTCATCCCCTCGTCGCTTTAATTTGCCATGCAAGCTAACAATTTTGAACCTTGTTCTGTTCGTGTCAAAGTCTACTCTGACAAATTTGTATTTGGCTTATGATACCTTTTTGAAAAGCAAATTTTATAATTGCATACCCCTATGAATGGCTCCTGTGTAAAAGGGATACACTGCAGTCAGTTTGATACGAGAAAAAGAGACAAGTAATGTTCTCTCTCTTCATTTCATTAACGAGCGCCGCGAGGGCAACGCGGCCAGACGTCGTAACTAATTATGGAGAATCACAACGAACTTGAAAACAATAGAAATGAATGCAAGTGAATTGGAAAGATATTGTGTTGTTATAGAAGCCGAAATGATAGTTTGAAATAAAGTGGGCTACCTATTTGCGCAACATAAATCATATTTTAATTTTGTATAAGGTGCATAGCCGTAAAAACAACGCCGCCCTCCCCCGTCCCCAAATTTCCGAAGTTTTTGAATATGTAATCCAGTAAAGTTAGTTTTATCTAGTTATCAATATCAATGTAGTTTAAACTGTTAACGATGTCGTTACCGTTGTGCTAAACAAAGTCAAGATATCCAAGTTTGACTAGATTAAAATCTAACACTACGACCATCGAGTGATTTCTGATGCCTTATCATTTACTTGATAATGCTGCCTAAACTAATAAATAGTCTTAAAAATGAAGTTTACCAAACTTGTTACTGAATTTGTAGATGGTTACTATGTTAATGGTACATTGACCTAAATAATTATACCCTGACCTTCACAACCCCTACTCTACCGCACCACGAAAGCCCATCCCTCATTGTCTCGCCAGACACATGTCACCACATGCAAACATTACACGAACACGTCCTGCCCCCCCGTGTGTGAGAGACACGTAGCGACACGTCACCTCACGTGTTACTCGAAGCCAAGGTACCAGGCGCCCAGTCGAGCGAAGGGGTAGAACTAGTACCTAGACTGGTTGATCAACCCGACGGCATGTGATGTATGCAAGTTGTGGTGTCGCACCCTTGTCGTTGACTTGTTTGTTGATTTGTGAAGCTTTTTTGTGTTGGAATTTAGGGATGAGTTATCTCATTGTTGTCATTAATATGGTTGTACGGATGTAACTCGAATTCGGTGATATAATATTCTTTTTTCAATATATCTTTTTTGCTACAAATGCGTTTTAAATATTTAAACGAAATCATCTTATTTCGAGCATTTAAATTTCGAAAGCAATATTGATTGTTGTTTTAAACGATTATTATTTATTAACTATTGCAATTTTGAAAGCTGAAAAAAAATATTCATTTTGTAGGTTCTACTTATTGACAGAACTTGATAAGAGATAAAAATCTTACTTAGTTATTTATTATGCTATTTTTGGCGGCTACGGCCGGAAATGTAAAATGCGAAGACTAAGGAAAATAAATACTCACGAGCCATTTTGCTGGGGAGTTTGTTCCGCCACTTCTTCTTCCCAGGAAAAACACTAGGAAGTGGTGAAGGGTGGGCGTTTTAGGGGACTGTCTATTGTAAACGTTTTTTTTATTTTCAAAAAGTGCTGATTCTCAGCCTAATTTGAGTTATAAAATCTGAATTATTGAGCTTATCCTCTAAGGGCCGGCGCCCACTGACGGTACGGCATGGCAAGGGATTTTTATAATACAGATGATTTCGAATCTTATTGAACACTGATAAAGCTTACATTTCAGTGTTAAATCACAGCCTGCTTTAGCATCCTTAGGCACGTACTGGCATGCCGTGGCATACCAAAATTTGAACGCTAAGCTTCATAAAATAAGATCTCAAATCATTTACGCTGACTGAAATCCCTTGCCGTGCCGTGCCGCCAGTGGGCGCCGGCCCTAAGTGTGTTGAAAAACGTCGTTAGTGTGCGAGTTTACAAACTTTGCACACTTGCATCAAAATATAATATTTATACTTTGAAATTGTCGAAGCTTTTTTGCTAAAAAAATGTTACTAGCTCTACAGATTAAAAATTACCACAACACACACTCAGACGCTATTAATATCTCAGGAACCCACATACACAGACCATATAAATCACCAACTGTTCTGTAAGCCCGCCACAGATTCAAAAGAACAAACTTCGATTGGAAGGAGTCCACATATACTCGTAAAATAGTGTGTAGACCCACAAACCTTAATTCTGACAAAGCCACACAAGTGCTTCCAAATGCCTTCATTACAATCCTAGGTACCTATAGGCAAGAGATATTAAATGTAGTAGTGGCAAGCTTACTTACATACACGTGTAGTTTTCCCTTGCAGAAATATTGTGCAAGTAATTGCGACGCGTTAGGCATAGGATCTTAATTTACAGGCAATTAAAAGAAAATTGAGATTATTATTACCGTAAAACGGGGTGAATCGAAAAGCCAGGGTGAATCGAAACAAAACTTTAAATGAGATTTATTCGTTGATTCATCATTATTAATTACTTACAAGGTGTTGAAATTAACCATTTCAATTCCTTAAAAAAAATAAGAGTCCTTATAGTAATAAAAAGTTTACGCTTCAAAGTTTTGTTTCTATTCACCCTGGCTTTTCGATTCACCCCGTTTTACTGTACTAAATTAATTTGTGTGAAAATGTGCCTCGAATTCTCCTACCAAAGGTTCATTGCCATCTTAAGAAACTACCTATTTTTCCATTTTTAAAGATAAATTTGAATGTATCTTTTTTTCTTTAAACGTTGCCCCACACTAGGAATTACGCCTGTATCGTGGGCGCGTTTACAAACATTTAAACTCACATACACAAACCTGTAGGCCATACAAATATTTATTCAGTGCGGGGATCGAACCCGAGACACGCAGCGCAACAGCCAATCGCTTAACTACTGCGCCAAACCTGTCGCCAAGAGATCTGAGACAGCATGACATCACTTCTTATAAAGAGATTTGCTAATTACTACAAAACTGTTAGTTAGAATTATTATATTTTCTCCATCAACTATATTTTATATCAGATTTACGCAAATATGAACCGTAAGTGAAAATGAAAGGCTCAATACCAATCGGAACTCTTGTGGTACTGTATCGTGGCTGGCTGTAAAATAATAATTAGCCTAACACCTGAAACCAATTAACGTAACAAATAGCTGCACGTAACGAAGCCTGCTGCCAGCTGCCACCTGCCTGCCACGATTGTGTACCAACTAATTAACTGTTTTATTTGTTATTATTCGTATTAGTAGCATTCTTAATTAAACGCTTACATGAACATAAGCCACGTTCTTGTTTCACAAAATCTGTTTACACAAGCTTTTATTTAACTTGCTATGTTAGTTAGTATGTGGCCCCAACCAATTGAGCTGAAATTCTCGTTTGATTTGAATGACAATGCATGTCAAATTATTAAAAAGTTATAACTTTTCTGGTAGAGTACGTTTTCTAATGATTTTAGTATTAGTAATAGTGGTGCAGGCTGGTTGTGCGTGGGTAGGCTGGCGTATCTGGCCGTGGTGTTGATACAGGGTGCCATATTTAAAATTTATTTCTGTTTGTGATATAATTGAATCAATCAATCGATAGTCTTTATTTGTAAACACAGGTTGATACAGTCTGCGAGATGGTACAATTGTTATATTGAAGTTTCTCTATGTTTTGCCTTTTGGCGTTGAGTTTAGATTCCCCCCGAACCTTTGCTCGAGCCAGCCCGCGTAGCTTAGCCAGTAGTTGTATAAATTAGTCCCTTAAATAATATACCTATTTGATCCGCCCCGTCCCTTTGCTGTCCTCTCGGCGACGTCCTAAGCTGTACCCCGCAGCGGATGCCATTAGCGATTAGTCGCTTAGCTTATAAATTTTACGCCATTGCTGGAGGCCTTACTTTCTAATTAAGTCCCCACAGGAAATTTCGGCTAAGCCTATATAGCTAAGCTATCCCTGAACGATAAACTGCAAGATGCAAATTCTAAAAAACAAAGTTGAGTTTAGATAAAGAAGAGTATGAAACTGCACATGATTAGTTATGAAAACATTTGCGTGATGCTATTGTGGACGAACACTCGTGTAAAGATGTCCCCTGATCAGTTACAGTTTCATAAACTATCACGAAATGACGAAAGGGATTGCAAATACCTTAATAATTTTAATAGTTTTATAGCCCTATCGAAATTTGAATTGGTAGTAAAACAGTTATGGAGTTTGGATCTACTTTGAGAACATTTCATAGAACAAGAAGAAACTTATTTTATGACTTTGAATAATTTCACGAAGTAATAAAATATTGAAGTACTTAAGTAAATTTAAAACATTGAAGGTTGAATAAGTTGTCAACTTACTCAAAATTTATCTGAAGAATGTTTTATGTACAGATGCATGTAATTCTATATTTGTGAGTGGACCTAGACACTCATTTTTTTATTATTATTCATTCTCTCCTTTATTTTTTTAAAGAACGTTGCCCCACTCTAGGAATGCATCCTATATCGTGGGTGCGTTTACAAACAGAACACAAACAACCAGACCTAGAACAACTACCTGCATGCCAAATAGATATTTGTTTCATGCGAAAATCGAACCCAATTCAATTCTTTAACAAAATATTATTACCAAAACTACACCCAACGCCATCTATCATGTCATGCCTGCACTAACTCCCGTAGCACCGTAGTAAAACATCGTGCGCCAACGACTTACCTAATTCCCAGCTGAAAGTAACAGCGCCACCTGTTGACTATAGTTTGTAGCATTTATAGGAGCGCATTGCCAAGCGGCCGGTGAAGCGCATGAATGAATGAATTTCGTTGCCTTTACACCAATAGATGGCCTTATGCTCATTTTAACTAACCCTAAACGACACCAAAATTAATAGGTAACCTCTTCTAAATTCGCATCGCAGACAGCTATGATTAATGCTAGCAATGAAAGCAACATTAATGCTATCTCGACTTTGATCTGCACCTATAGTTAGAAGTTTGCGTTTATTTTTCCGTGGAATCAATAACGCTAGTAGAACTGTATAAAGAAACTGTACTGGTACTATAAAATGGAACTGAAAGTAGTCATCATCATCATCAGGCTATAGCCTATATTAGTCCACTGCTGGACATAGCCCTTTCCTAATGAGCGCCATAGCGCCCTGTCTTCAGCTTGCCGCATCCAGCATCTGCCTGCAGTCTTTCGCAGATCGTCATTCCACCTGGTCAGAGGGCGTCCTACACTATGTTTGCCGAGTCGCGGTCTCCACTCAAGAACACGTTTATGACCCACTGCCACTTCAACTTGTCTGAAAGTCATCCAGGACTAATGTTATAAAAATATGAAAGTAAAAATATACTCAACAAGTAAAATCATTTGTGCTACCAGCCACTCAGCAGAGCCAGAGCTGAAGTCACATTGGACACCTGGCAAAAAAAAACGTGATCTATGTATTTTGGGATGTCACCTTGTCCCAGGACGAAAATAGAAAAGGGTAGTGTCCTAAAAAATTCTGATTGGTCCGAAAGTTGGATTACTCAAAAATACTGGACACGTATTTTTTCATTTGTCACGTAAACCAAAAATGACGACGATATAGTGCGTTGCAATTGCGCATGACGTCACGCCGTGCGTACTTTTAACGTAACAGTGACGTAACAAACCCATTCTCCTGAACTTCGATGTGCTATAAAATTGTCACTTTTGATTGATTTGAGTAAGCAAAAAATACGTGTCCAATATTTTTGGTAATCTTACTGACGGACCAAATGGACTTAATATATTTTTACCTAGGACACATCCCTATTATTTTTCAAACTCCTTTTAACAGAGAACCGTTGAATGAAGATTCTAAGATGGTGAGAAAAGAAGAAAAAGTCTGGAAACTGTACTGCCTGCTGTGAAACTTTATTTTTACTATAACATCAAACCTGTATTCCTCGAAATGTTACGCAGAGTTGCACCTATCTGAATATCCACAGTTATGTTTAAGTCCCATGTAATAGGGGGCGAGCCTATCGCCAACATCCGGGCACAAATCCGACCTCCGGGCTGCTTATCAGTAATTCCAGATGGGAAAATCCAATAAGACTTTGGCCGACCAGAGAATTGAACCAAAGACCTCAGTCGAAGTGTTTGCGACCACTAACTTAACGAAGTACTATAAATAAGTGAAGAGTAATTTAATCTATAATAGGTACATAACCTCTCATAAATAAACATAAACATAAACTCTATTGAAAATTGTTTCATGGATTTATTTTTATTTTCGAATAGATCTCGAATATTTATATTTAGGTACCTTGTACCTCCTCAGGCCCAAACGTTTATTTTTTCTTTCTTCCAAGTTTCTACAAGGATTTGGACTAATCTTGTATCGGGCTGAAGTTATTCGTGGGAATAATAGGTTGATTTCGGTTACCATTACTTATTCCTCCTGGAGTTCTTCGGCATAGTATTGTAGAAGTTGTATATAATAACAAACCTTATTGTACACAGGCTGGTAGAACATTAGTTATCTGTGGATTCAAACAGTCAAGCAAGATTCTGTGTCAAGGACAGAAGGATTCCTGATTGTAAAATAGTGATGTAAGAATCTATTCTTTATAAACGCAATAAAAATAACGGAGCCATATTATTTTACGACAGTGAAATAACCTGGTCTTAAGTAGGTATTTAGTTAGTGATGTGGGCTTTTGTTTTGTTTAGTATAATAATCAATAACTGTTCCATCATAACCCATTCTGAAAAATCAGTGTTAGACCCATCTAACACTGATTTTTCAACCTAATATCTTAACAGGTATTCTTAGTAGATATTCTCACTGGCACAGGTTTCTTATTACATGGCATGTTAAATAGGTAATAAAAACTAAATACATTGTATCACCTGTCATCCTGGCGCAACACGTCTCATTAGCATGTCGGTGACGCGAATCCATAAGTAGGTACAGAAATTTTCACAATAAAAAATACAATAAAGCAGGAAAATCAATAAAATATAGTAAATAATTTTCAATCCTCAATAAGCTAAACAAAATTTAACGATATTTACTTTGATATTTCATTTCCCTGTCCCATCACTACGTAACAAAACATTCTTTGAGAACATGATCTAACCAAGATAATGCCTGGACTTCAAAAGATACTCAGACGTTTAAATTTATTTCGGCGTTTCTTCTCAGTATAGTCAGATAGCGAAACACCAACCTAGTTTAAAAATTTAGTTTACTTGTTGACGTGTAAAAGTGTTTTGTAATAACCTATTAACAGAAATAAATATAATGTACTAGGAAACCAGAATGCGATGACATTGTGAATAGACAAAAAAAAATGATATTGCGCTAATCTCTCTTATGTCTACTGAAATGAAGAAATTTTTATCAACTACAAATGGAATTTAGAGATTAGAGCTGTATCAGTGCCTAAATCATCATCTGCCTGCCTTTTCCCAACTATGCTGGGGTCAGCTTCCAATCAAACCAGATGCAACTGAATACCAGTATTTTACATGGAGCGACTGCCTATCTGACCTTCACTACCCAGTTACTGGGCAACCCGATACCCTTTGCTAAGGCTGGTTAGCAGACTTTCGGGCATCACCCGTAACGACTGTCATAGATCGACAAATAACAGCCGGAATCAACGGCTTTACGAGACACGGAGGAGTCTCGATATGTTACGAACGGTCACCCATCCACAGACTGACCTCAGCAAGCGTAGCTTAACCTTCGATCTACCCGTGTGGCTGTTTTTATTTAGCCACGAGCTCCTAACATAAATCAGTATCAGTGCCTAAATGTGACGCTAAAATAATTTTGTAATCGTACGCTTTCATGAGTTTGGGTATCCCCTAGTGTTAATGAAAGCGAGTATTATTGAACTAAAATTGAAGGAAACTGTTGAGGTTAGTCTTACTGAAAGTATGGGGGAACTGTGATAGTTTGTAATGAAATTATATACATTTTCTACACGTCATGAAATGGCATAAATAATTTAGATTTAGATAAGTCGGTGGTCGGTGTTGCCCTACCTGACTACTCTGAGAAGAAACACCGGAATAACTTCAGAGGTCACAGTCTCTTTTAAAGTCCAGACTTTATCGTGGTGATCATGTGAGGACCATGGAGATTAATGTCTGAAGTGGTCTTTCGAGTAAAGGACCACACGGATATGAGTGGATCTGTCCAGTTAGTGCAACCATTTGTGTTTTGATTTTGAGTTTCATTAATAGGAACAGTAGATATTTTAATTTTTATCACAAATCCCTCATACGGCAGCCCCTCAATACCGGACTTTGTAGCAATCCTTACAAATTTTGTCATATTTTGACTACAAAAAAATCGGCCAAAAACGAGTCGGACTCGCACACGATGGATTCCGTACCATTCGTACAAGATAACAGATACCTACAGCGATAGTTTAGATCGAGCAAAAACGCCCAAAAAATCACGTTTCTTGTATGGAGGCCCATTTTGATTTTGTTTTCGTATTATTTGTTTGTTATAGCGGCAATGGAAATACACACTCTGTCAAAATATCAACTGTCTACCTATATAATGAACTGTTTCATTAGATATAGCCCGGTAACACACAGACGGACGGAAGGATGTATGGATAGACAGTGGAGGCTTACTAATAGAGTTCCGTTGGCACCCTATGGTACGGAACACTAAAAAAACATTTAGTCCAAACTCTTCCACTCTACAGTCATCTCGCACTCCAAGTCATAGCTTCTGAGTTGATCTATGTGAAGCTCGATGATCTCCACAGCATCCGGGCATATTTGGGAGTCGAACTCTATGTCCTCGTCGTAGTACTCCACTGAGCTGAACATGTACTCACTGGTCCGTCTTGTATCGTTCTCCGGCTTACCCCCCAACTTCTTCCTCTTCTGCTCCGGCTTCACCTTCGACTCAACTGTTGTCGCCTTGAAGTCCAAGTTTGGTGTGGTGTTGGACACTTTCATCGAGTCCATTTTAACAACAGCTGGCGTCACATTTTGTGCAACAGTCGTGGGATGAACAAAGTTTGCGGATGTGATTTTCATTGTCACGTTATCAAACATGTCGGCCATGTGGTCTTTTACTTTGCATGAGTCATGGATTAAATCTTCTGGTTCCACTGGAATAGGTTCAGCTGAGACAAAGCTGACCCTCGCTCCATCCTCTTTTAACATTTTTAAGTATCTCCTGGCCCTTTCTTCAAAGGTTTCGGACATGCAATCTCTTCTGCCATCCATCACAGCCTCCCTGAGATGTGCGATGTGCCATTCCTGATCATCTAAGTCTTCAATGAATCGTCTGGCAATTTTCGTCTTTTTAATATCAACCTTATCTCCCGGCTTCTGCGTGGATATGGCTAACTCCTCATTTAACACTTGCTGGCACCTGACTTGCCATATTGTTACAAAAATCATGAAATATAACAGAATATCCATGTCTAAGCAAACGATAATATTTACCCGAGTGCTAAGACGTAAGAACTATATTTGATTAGAAAAATCTTGTGTTATGATGTGGTCGGTAATGCATGAAATTAATTATATTATGTACAAAACTGTTGTACAAAATAGTAAAGAAAAAAATCTAACCAATTATTCGATACAGTAGGAATTGATTAATCAGTTATCTTTATAATTTGCTACACTGGGGCTGGTAGACTGATCCAATCCAACACTTGGATTGTATCTAAAACATTGGTTCCCAACCCGTGGTCCTAAAGAGCTTAAACATGGTCAGGAAAAGGATAAAATGACAAAATGTTTAACTCGAAAATCACTTTCAAGTATACGTAATATATTTTTCAGTTGGAAATGATGTGTTTTCTGTTACTATAGTACTGTTAATGCATGTTACTGTTGAATAAAACAAATATGCTTAACAGTATGTTTTGTATTAAATACAAACATTTTATTTTTCTTAGGCTGGTCTGAAAGAATATCTTCATTTTCACATTCAATGTTCCTGCGCTAAGTTTTGCTGAACCTCGGCTGCCTCAGCGATCATCGAGATCCGATTGTTTAAGGGATATGGGAATTATGTTAATGTAGTAAGTTTCTGTTCACACTTGAAGCAAATATTTTAATTTTGATGGCTGCAGATAACGCTAACAATCTCGCATTATATTAAGATTATAAAGCAGCTACAATCAAAACTGTATTCAGTGCTCCTCAACAGCAATCATAGCATTAACGTCGAAATTAAATTACCACAAGCCACTGAGCACACACAGTCTGTGATAAACCACAAACAAACTAAACGAACATAATCTCCAGCAAATAACGCCTAATAAAAGAATGCAAACCAAACCGGCCATTATCCAGGCATCATTGACAGATCGTTATCTCGGGCGCGCTAACTAATCCATTCAGCCTCGGGTAACGTAACTACCCTCCAAACGTCGGGAAAATACTTCAATTACCCTCACCCTCTCACCCCGCCCCCGCGACACCCCCCCGCGACATCAAAACAGCCCAATTACTCGAGGCCCACCCTTTAATAAACCCTCGTTTGCTCAAATCTGAAATAAAGACGGATAAATAATCAACAATTTTGAAACGAAAAGCTACAAATTAGCATTTGTTTGAATAAATTTAACTGTAAATGTGACTCTGAGACCCGGTCAAAGTTGTCGGGTTGAGAAACTTGCTGGGCTGTAAAGCGTTACTTCGCTTTAAAGCGAGGTAAAGTTCAGCGCATACACTTATTGCGCTTACAAGTTTCGAGCGCTGTAGCGGCTGTGTTCTCGTTTCAAATGTTAACAACTCGCTAAGAGATGCAAATTGCGAGCGGTTGGCAGCCATGATTCGGAATGGCGCCAAAACATTTGCATAATTCGCACAGAATTGAATGGTGGGTTCAGAAATGGAGCTTGATTGAAAAGCTGTGGGTGATTTAAGATCATTTTACTTGTTATTACAATTGGGACTGTTATTCTACATTAAAGCTATATTCTACTTAGTAATAAGTAACAACAACATAATATCGAGTAACTTTACACTATACAATGTTATTTCATCACATTTGTAGATATGGAAAGATTTGGAACAACAACTCAGGTAACAAACATAATCTGTTCAAAATCTTTTAATTTAATATATAAAAAAAAACAATTAAAAGCAAAACTTTGCTATTTTAATTTGATCTACGTAATTATTTGGAAGAATGATGACATATGTTAAAAACTCACCACAGAAATAAGATATTAATAAATGCGAATTTCACCAATGAATCTCAATGCGATCGGCACATATAAACCGCGTTCTAGAGCTGTCAGCGTCATCATTGTTGTGGAGTTTTGATGAGACACTGACAGATCCTGAACGCGGTTATATGCTATGGCCTTACTCTTCAAACTAATTTGAATTCTGATCTAAAGCCAATACTATTTCAATGTTAATTGTGCAGTCACGTGATTATATTATTTTCCTACTGCCTCGTTGGTCTAGTGGTCTCAAGCGTGACTGCAGAGCGTGAGATCCTTTCGATTCGGTTCTATTTCCAGGTCGGGCAAAGTGTTAATGGGTTGTCCCAATAGGAATTTGCTTATTAGCAGCCCGGAGTCTGGAGTTATGCCCGGTTGATTGTAATATACCCCTATTACATGGGACTTAAAACATAACTGGCGAAATGTGGGTGTTACCTACTATAGGTGCAACTCTGCGCAACCCTTCGGGGAATACAGGCGTGGTGTTATTATTTGGCGAAATACAAAGCTGTCAAAACAAACTCGAAATCAATAGTACGACAAGTCTAAATTCCAATGTCGATTAATCGGAATTAAAATCAAGGGTAAGCGCGCTGATCGTTTTCAGTTTCATTGGAGACATTCATAAATAATAATAACTCCATAGAACAGACGCAAACACGGTTTAAAACAAATAGGGTTGTCACTTTTTTCTTTCTTATCTACATGAATGATTATAGCAAGTATTTACAAACTTTATACAAATTAACTTTATACTTATTATTAGTTTTCTTTTTTCAAACACTTTCAATAAATACGATCTATAGTTACATTAATGCCGACGGATAACCGGTCTTGGAATAGGCAATCACATTACTCAGTAACTGAGTTGTGGAGGTCAGATAGACAATCGCTCCAGGAAAAATTCTGATTTTCGTTTGCATCCCTAACATAGTTGGGGAAAAAGCTAGGCAGATGAAGATAATGCCGTTGGAAAATGATGTCATCCTCGACAGTGTCGGTAATAATCTCAATTTTACCTCAAATTATGTAAGTATGTGTTTAGAAGATAATCTTCATGAAACATATTTATGTTTATGTTACGGGAATCCGCACCATCTAGGCTTCTACCTGATTATAAATATACATTATGTCTTAGATATCTACAAAAACACAGGCTGACTACTCCATTACAGATCACAATTTGATTGCACAGTTTTTAACTTAACATTTACAACTTATAATCTAATCAATGGTGCCTATTTAATTATTTGTTATTAAAATAATCCTTAGGTCCACAACTACCTACTGCTAATGTACCAAGAGCTTTGTGCCTACTTATACAATTATCTAACTACATACCCTTATTATGTTACAAACTAAATCCTGACGAATTTTCAGTTTTTTTTACGTTTAACTGTGTAAAATTATTATTTCTATCTAACCCAATGAGATTATTCATGAAAGAAGTGAATTATAGACATTTTTATTAAAAATATCATTGGGTCTATAGAAATTATGACTTTCTCATGATTACAATGTTAAGTGAATAAAATAGCAGAAACAAACATAAAAATAAGGAAAATGCCAACGAAAAATTTCTACTCTGGGGGGACCAGAATCATCACTTATCTCATGGTATCAGGATAGGTAGTGCCAACATTACGAAACACCAACATACTTCAGAAACATTTACATACAAATATGTATACAACACACGACGTTAATTGTACAAATAGAGGCCAGAGCACGAATGCTTGGCGTAAACGTAACGTAACGTATATTCAAACAATTTTTAATCGACTATACTGCGAGAAACACAGAATTTGTCGCTAAACACAGATGGTTCAGGCTGGTAGTTGTAAATGGAACTATACAGACACGATAACGAAGATAATCAGTTCAACATCTAGCTCACAGATGACAATGCATGTAGGCAGGGTACGGCGGCAGCAGTGCGCAAGCAAGTGGGAGCGCGTGCGCTGACAGTTCGCGCTCGCCGCTCGCCGCCTGAGCACGTAATTGTTCCAAACGCAGCTGGTTTTGACGCTTCCATTTGGTTCTATGAGAAACACAAAACTATATTTTAGATCATTTATAAGTATAAAATAACTAACTGCTCTCATATAATACCGTATGCATTCAATAATTTAACAGTACTCTCAGATTGGCGTTCAACCTACTGTTATATTATATCCATCTAACGGAATTACTGTCACGGCGACCGACTCGAATGTCGGCGCAAACGCACTTATTACTTTCATAGTCTGATGATGATCCAATACGACATAACCAGTATACATAACTCAATATAGTCCCACTTGGGCGCCATAACTTTAAAAGAGAAAATTATTTTTGTAATTATTCGTTTGTCATAAAATTCACCTTATGCACAGCTGAATTCCATTCCACTTAGCAAAATCAAAATCAAAATTCATATATTCAAATAAGGCTTAGAATCAGCACTTTTTGAACGTCAAAACGTTTACAAAACGTTTTCTTCTCATGCAGAAGGTTGTGGGTTCAAATCCAGAACCAATGTGATTTTTTCCATTCATATTTGCCAACGAAAACTACGTGACAAATCCTAAACTTAAATAATAGGCTGATATTAATATTTCTATTCGTGTTTTCTTATGATAGATAGCGATATTTTGTCTTTTTTGCCAGAGGTACTTGCCGGTCATTTTTCTTCATTATGTTGAAACTCACTGATAGCTTAAATAATAATCATTTCACTTGACACTTACCTACGATTCTGATACCAAGTCTTGACCTGCGTCTCACTGAGGCTGAGCGCCTCAGCCACGTCCCCACGGTCAGCAACGCTCAGGTACTTCTGGCAGCGGAACTTGCGCTCCAAGTATGCGAGCTGCGCGTGAGTGAAAGCAGTGCGTCGCCGCCGCGGCTTGCGGCTTGAGCTCGACGAGGCAGTGGGCCGGCTGCCTGGCTGACGATCTAAGAAATATAAAAAGAGTTTAGAAACTAAACATTTCAGTATTATGCTCATGATTTTCGATCACCGAAACTGCGATAATATTTTAAGAAATAACATTAAAAGGGGTTTTATTATCTAGAAGTACCTAGATACTACGACCTTTTATTTTATTTCAACTGCAACTCTATTACCTATGTTGGGAATATTAAAATGCGCGAAAACCATAATCAAAGTTTTAATATGAAACAATTACCGTTTGTCTCTTGCGATTCCCTCTGTGTATTTCCAGCGATGACAGACGCGAAGCCCGCCAATAGTTGGGACTGGAACGAACTCTTCGATAAATCCATAGACCTGCCATATATACTATCCGATAAGCCAGCCATGTGCTCATACCCAGTCCCTTCAGTCCCCTCATCCTTCTTGTTATCTCGCTCTGGCCTATACAAGTGGAATAGACTGGTATCGTACAATTTCATTCGTTCTTCCTGTCGATTCTCATATTCGTTCTCATCTTCTTTGAAAGGGGAACTGTAATTTGTTTGGTTGTTCAAATTGTATTCTAAGGGCGATGACCTTTCTGTTTCTTCTCCATCTAATTTCTTTTTATATTCGTCGGGGAATGAGAATTGTGACTTTTTGGGAGTAGATGTCTCGCTTCTATTGTCGCCGACGGAAATGTCATCATCGGCATCCGATGTTTCCACGTTCTGACTGGTTGACGAATTGCATCTTAACGTTTCCTGATCCTCATCGGTATGAGGTGCACCTGGGGACAATAAATCAGATGATGATTTCATATCGTCTTCGGTTATAAAACTAAGATGGGCGAATCTAGTTTTCTTTCTAATTGACTTCTCTTGTTGGTGTGAAATGAGGATTTCCCGTAAATTATTGTCAACAAAGAGGTTAAAGCATCGCTCGACACTAAGACTTGACACTTACTCGTAGCACAAACGGATCGCGCACAAAGGCGGGGGCTCGCATAAAGACCTCAGTTTTAAAAAAGGAACGGCCATAGACACGAGTTTTCTGCTCTAATTAATGCCTCGGGGCGTTCCGTTTCGCTCTCGAGCAATTGAATACGACGTCTGTGAATGGTGTGTTTTAGCGCGCGCGGGAAATTCTTGTCTATGGTTGCGTTTGTGTCTTTTAATTTGCGTGAAAATGGTGAGGAGTGGGCGTGGGGCATTCAGGCCGGGTGGTCGCTTTTCATATGATTTTCTTTCGCTAAACTTTTGTGTGCGCCGTTGTTAATGGCGTGGCCGTACCACGATTACTTGTTATATGGCGGGCTGGCGAGGAGAGCGGCCGTCGAGTGTTTCTCTCGTTATAATATCGCATAAATATGTTTTAGCGTGCACTCCTCCTCGCGACGTCGAGAGGTCTTAATGTTTCCGCATGAGTATCTTCTACGAAAACATCGTTAAAATGTTGTATGCTAGCTACGTATAGCTACCTAGCACAACATCATCACTTGAAAGTAACACAAAACTAAATTATGGGGATGAATTGTTACAGAATCCATTTAATGTGTAGTTAAATGGATTCTGCAGTTTTCTACTTCAAATGTAGAATCATTTGTAATACAATGACAAGAATTTGATTACTGGGTAATTTTTATTTAGTGTTTTGAGACTTTATTCTGACTTATTGGGGATGCTAATTGTGCTTGTTGCAATAAACGCAAATGCCACAGGATATTTGTATTTACGATTAAAAAACCGTTTGGATTTACGCTATGTTTACACTGCGAGTTCGTGCGGGGAATTTATGACCCAAGAAACAGTGAAATTACCAAGGGTCATTTTTCTGATTTTGAGCCATTTCAGTTGCACTGTTGCAATTGCTTTAAGAAGGTAGTTATTTCGCTATTACTTTAGGATAAAACTGCGAAGAATAACTTCATTTAAGTTAGCTTACTTATAAGGAGAAATCACACCTATCATCTCAAAACTTTAGTACGAACTATTTATTACGTCATATGTATAATGTTACAAAATTTACTTGATTCGCTCAGTTCTTAACATAACCCGAACGTTGTTAATGGCCGCTTGCCTGTTCTTTATCCTCTTCCTTAAACAAGCGAAAATATTCAACGTTCAAGTCAAGTCCGTCGCAAAATGAGCGATGAAATTATAATTTTAAATCGAGGTAATTCATTCATATTTCCACGAACGAACAAACGCCATCTCTAGGGCAAATGTTGATGCCTAATACTTAACTGTCAATTTTAATAAAGTATGTCAATAAATAAAAACAGCCGCACGGGTTGATCGAAGATTAAGCTACGCTTGCCGAGGTCAGTCTGAGGATGAGACCCCTCCGTGCCTCGGAAAGCACGTTCAGCTGTTGGTCCCGATAGTCATTTGTAGATCTTCGACAGTCATTACGGTCAGAATCCCGAAAGTCTGACAACCAGCCTTACCAAAGCGGTATCGCGTTTCCCAGTAACTGGGTGGTGGAGGTCAGATAGGCAGTCGCTCCATGTAAAACACTGATATTCAGCTGAATCCGGTTAGGCCGGAAGCCGACCCCAACATAGTTGGGAAAAGGGTAGGCAGATGATGATCTCAATCCATATCAAGGGATCGATCTTTTTTTGTAACCAATCAATGACCGAGTTTTCAATATGTAACCTTGAGAGAGCGAATCAGAAGCAGCAGTTTTAGATCCCGGATCGAGATACGTTATTGAATTTGGCCGTAAGAAAATAATATCCATTTTCTAGTATGAGTTCAGCAAGCGATACCCAAATCTAATGTTTCAAATGTTTTGTGAACAACGCGTTATAAAGGTATAATTTACAGTCATTAAAGTCACAGTACATAGGGGAGCGAGTTAACACCTAAGTAAAGGTGTTAACTCGCTCCCGACGGCCGCGCGGCATACCGCCGCCTTATACACGGTTATGAAAATCATGGACCAATCAGTGGACATGTGTTAAAATGGTAATAAATGTTGTATGTTGTAATAAGTACTTAATTACGACCACTCATTTCCCTAATATCATCATCGTCCTGCCCTTATCCCAATTAATTTGGGGTCGGCGCAGCATGTCTTATTCTTCCATACATCTCTAAGTATGGACCGTCATCTCAAACTCACCTCTTTTGTAGCCACAAGACATCTTTCACACAATCCATCCATCGTTTCTTATCTGTCTTCCTCCACTTTTGTAACCCTCCACATTTAAACCCTAACACAGCGGTCGGCAAACCGCGGCCCGTGGCTATCCTTATTGCGGCTCGTGGCTGGATTCTAATATGTACGAGTACAAAGGCGTAATGCATTCCAAATGAATAACAAAAGTTCATAAAACACTTAAACATTCCACACCCACCAACCACATAAACCATTGACATTGATTGATGAATTTGAATTTTGAATTTAAGATGTTAAGGGCCTAACATCTTATATTCAAAATATAAATTTAAATTCAATTATTAGTGTGATTTTTGGTATATTTAATGTTATAATTATTTTTTTATTTAATAAATAAATATAATTAGTTCTTATTATTTATTGCAGATACCAACAAAATTAATGCATAAAGAGCTTCTTTATGTTTAGCACTCAGTTCATAATATAATTAATAAGTTTCCTGAGTTTTTTTTTTAACTTACAATTACATTCGCTGTTACCCACAACTTCGTCGTCCTATATATCCTTCCCTGCATGAATCAGAATTTTTAAATAATTTTATGGTTTTCTTGGCACGGCGCCTTAATTCTTTTTCTGAAATAAAAGTAAACTCCGTATAGGTAAATAACATTAGCTGAATTCCGTCAAAATCGTTCTAGCCGTTTCAGAGATTACCTAAATCAAACGAACAGAAAGACAAAATATTTAAAAATCGTTTTTGGTATAACTACCGTAGGTATATACTTTCTTAATTATGTTATATGTTCTGGCTGGTGTCCCAAAGTACTAACTACGCTAGCCGATTCGAAGTCTCAGATCTCTACTTGAGAATCGATCTGCTCCACCGGCTATCAGTCTATCGACAGACAAGGCCAGCCGTCTGCCACTGCGAGCTAGCAAATCTTCAACAAAACTCTGACCATAGTTCGTTCTGTGGCAGTGCAGCATTTTGAGCTGTTCCAGTGTCTTTGTCGTACTGACGATGTCATTGGCAAAGTGAAGATGTGAGATGTACGCGCCGTTCATGTGGATGCCCCAAATGCGTATAAAAGACGTCCTATAATGCATTGTGAGTCCACCCAGTTGAGGTGGGTTTTCTGCACACTTTAGTTACAACATTTCACTAACATGCTAAGTAAATATTTCTCAAATGGAAGACTAATATATATGTGTTGTGTTTTTATGGTGTAAGGCCTATCACATCTGTGATAACAGTAATAACAAGTCATTTCAAGTGTTCCAAGATATAAATTTACTTCAGAACAAGGCAGCATGCCTCCTTTACCAGTGTTATTTAATAACAGAGATCGACGCCACTAATAATAATCAAAAGTAATTGTATTCTTAAACTATTTATTTATATACACATACTATTTATATACACATAGAAAACGCAAGTAAATCATTGATGATATGAGTTGACATTTTATGAATTAAATTATTAAAACTTTGTACGAGTGGATCCATTTTTTTATTCACATTTTCATACAAAGATTATTCTTGATTTAGTGCCTCTCTTTAGAAATATTTTTTTTTTTCAAATATTGGGTTAGGTTTTAATTTTTCTTTTTAAGTATTTCTTTCTCAAATTTAATGAATCCTTTGTGACGTAGTTCTTTGCGGGTTGCAAAGAACTACGTCACAAAGGATTCCGTTTTTTTTTTTTTTTGCAATCGCAAAACTAAGTTTAATTGTACAAAGTTTTGCTGATTACTAAAAAACTGTGATAGTTAGAAACATAGATTTTATTATTTTTCCTGTAATATCGTCAAAATCATCAACTTAATTAACTATTCCTGATTTTTCGCTTAGAAATATTCAGAGATAAACTGGGGGCATAGTCAAAAACATAAATTAATATTTGATTCATAATGTTAATATTGGAGCCCTTTCTTATGACTGAGTCCACCAACGATATACAACCCATTTCGAAAAATCTGTTCGTTTTTTGTAAGATAGCTAAAATAACTGAATTATAGATCTATGTGATTATAAAATAACAGTTTTTGTGGCGCAAACCCATTCGTGCCATAGAACCTGATAATATTGTCATCACTATTGAAACTACATATGTTTTTTCTTCTTAGATTTAAGTAGGTATTTAAGCAAGATTTTGTATGTCATGAAATAAAAATGAGGTTTTATTTAAAAGATAGCTGAAACATAAAAGTGTTCATATTTTTAAATCATCCCTGGCCGGAATTTTCTCAAAACTTAATTTCAATTGTTTTCCTCCTATTGTTTGTACCGAAGCATAACAAAGTGCTCACGTCACTTACAAGTAAACGATATTACATTGATGTGATGTGTTCTCTATTGTTTAGAATCAATAGCTTACTTACTTACTTACTTATCTACTTGTAAAATGTAAATCAGACATCACTTGATTTTTCGGAAACTTATTGCGAGGAGATACGTTAGACCCGAGATTAGTGATAGACCCTTGAAGTTACGTGGAAAAAGGAGTTTATTTATAATCACAAACAATTATAGTTAATTTCTCTTTCTCTCAAATTGTGAACCAAAATTGCCTAAAATTGCGTCGATATCGTGCGGGGCTTCCTAAACTTACGTCAATTATATTATTCTTCTTAAAGTCGATTTGACGATGTGATGAATACTTTATGAACAAAAGTCAACAACAATATTTTTGGTGTTCAACCCATTATGTCGTGGGGTGCTCCGAGCCCCCAGCCCCTTAGCCCCCGTACGACAATGTAAATAGCACGCGTGACAAATTAGCGATGTCCCGCTGCGCGCTTTAACATCGACACCCCTGGGGCCTTCGATCACAGCTGCACTAGTCTTGATACTTGGCAAGTGATAGAATGAACTTAAACGTGACCATGCTAAATCGAATAAATGCTTCTTATATCGCATACGATTGCACCAAAGCCTCGCGTGGCTTATCAGCAGAGGTCGGAATAAGGTGAAGTTATTTATGTACTTACACTGATTTCATACAGCGAAAGAATAAAGTGGATATGCCTCAAATCCTGGGATTAATTACAAAGACCAGAAAAATCCCGTGATTTATTAAATAAAAAAGTTATTTACTTTTACACAATTTAAACCATCCGACATCGGATGTCCGAATCTCTGAGGTTTTTATTATTATTTATTTGTAATATTGTTGGCCACACGGGATTGTATTATAAATCCCGGGAAGATCCATATTGATATCAACATTTCGATGCAAGTACATAAATAACTCTACCTAATTCCGACCTCTGCTTATCAGAGACGTACTAAGTGATTTCCATAAATATGACGGCCCTGCCTTGAAATAACTCACACATTATATTTTATTTTGTAATACATTACCGATGGGATGGAAAAAATCTGTTTTGTTTAACGACTTTTAAACAGAAATAGATTTATTTTCACCAAAACTGGAATCACATGATTTCTTTTAGCAGCTAAGCTGACCAGCTTGGTTCACGTTTGTATCACGTGGTACCTACAGCATTCACCCATCTTCGGTTGATTTAGGTTCATAATACATATTATTATTGTATCGAAACTTCTAAAATAATATTACAAAAAAAAATAGTTTTTATATTTGTATGTTTGTTTGTAAGGGATAAACTCAAAAATTAGATAGCCGATTTTAAAAATTATTTTACTTATTTAAAGCTACATTATCAGTGAGTAACATATGCTACTAATATTTTAAAAAAATAAGAGCTCCTTACGAAAATTGCAATAACGTACCAAGTTCAAAAATTTGCCTATAAATATCATTAACTGGCGTGCCCAGCGCAAACTACTGATGATACATAAAATGATATACTGCATGTTCGTAATACTCATAATTACCAACAAAAAGTACGCGAGGCTTTACTTAAGTCTAACTTTTATAGTTAATTCATAATAAAGGTTTACACGTATATATATGCGTACGGGGGAATACATACGTTTATACATACGTAAGGGGAAATACAGTTTAAAGAGCATAAATACGATAAGTATTTATGCTGATGTTAATAAAAAATATCCTAATGATTTGATTTTCTAATACTACGTTTTAAAAGTAGATGTTGGTCGAAGGGAAAACTACGAAATCCACGCTCACGTAGCCGCGGTATTAGTCTAAATTACTTTTATTTAGCACCATTTGTTTTGTCAACCCCAACTAAGACCTGGCCTTATCCCACCTTAGAATAATGTCAGCTGACAGTAACTAGTGACCAACTTAGTCTGATAAAACTATCAAGTGGATTCAATCGCGCTACAATCATTAATGTTATTGTAAGGGTTGTCCTGTCAATTGTGTTCCTATAATAACGACAATCACTGCTAACCAGACGAACTTGAGAATCACATCTCAATTATTATCTTCTTCTTTATTTCTGTATTAATTAACTGACAACTTCTCCGAGGTGGGTTTTATCGGTTCTGGGACTGATGTCGAGAAAAAGGACCAAGTTATCCTTGAACAGAAACTTGTAGCACTACCGCCTGTATCTAAAAGTATTGCTTGCAATGAGATGACAATACCAGAACTTCGAAGTGAATTCCATCATCAAGCGATGACCGCATGAGCTTCAGATTTCGCACTGTGACAAACTCTGTCTCTCAATTATTTTAACGGATTTCACAAGATGAAGTGAACTTACTATCTGTTGGATACACGACATTGCGTTTTATACCTAGTATATTAAGTCAATACGAGTATATTAAGTTTTAAAAGTTTAAGGAAAGCTATTCTGTCGAATTTAGAAAAATAAGTATTTTGAGGGTTCCGTACTTCAAAGGAAAAAACGGAGCCCTTTATAACTTCGTTGTTCTTCTGTCTTTCGATTACGACCCTTATTCCTCACGTGTGGAGGTTATAACAAAAAAACTATATAAAAGTCCGACGCGAAAAAATTCAATGTTGAATTATGAACTACGGAACCAGAATCAAGTAAGTACTGAACCATAGCAGCTTAAGCATTGATGTCCCTTCCACGCTGTATTTGAGTAATTAATAGATACATCAAGATTACTTGCAAAACTTTGTAAGCAGTCTAGATAGAGAGTGGTTTCGATTCCCGCACGGAACAATTATTTCTATGGCCTACAGATAGTTGTTCCGGGTCTGGCTGTTCGTGTATGTGACTTTAAATGTTTGTAAACGCACCCACGACACAGGAGTCAATCCTAGTGTGGTACAACGTTTTTAATAATAAGAAAAGAAACAAAGAGAGATCTCTAAAACGTGGTAAATTGATTCCAAAGGGTTCCATATTTTTATCCCCGACCAAGATACAACAATATTGCTACTTTGAATTGAAAACCCAAGTGCTGCAACTACTACAAAGCACGTTAGAGTAACTTAAGAATATTTATCAGTAATATAACATCTGTGTGGGTGTCATGAATAAAGAACGTGTCTTAAATACCTTATGATGCTACATCACGAGTTTTGTTTTTACGTTAAATGAGATACGACAAAATCACTTTCCAGTGGCGATATTTTAGATATTTTCATGAAAAATTCCAAGAAATGATTGGTAATAAACAGATAATTACATTTCATGCTGCGAGGAAAAGTTGACGTTTTACTAGCAATCGGCATAATGACTATTGGGGAAGTAAGAGAGCAATTTAGTATGAATAGCCACTGATTGTCAAGGATTCCCTTCTAGTATGTTACTGTGTGACTCTTAATATTCTTTCTAAAGAAAACAAAGTTATTGGGGTTTTCCATCTGGCATTTGTAAGAACTGGTTGTTATACTTTCGGGATTTTGCCTGCTATTGTAGGCTAACCACTGTCAAGGATCTGATTATTCCGAGGCATATGCTACAAATCTTCAAAGTTATTAAGTTGGTAAATGCAATTAAAATGTTACAATGATGTAAATTAGACATCTCAGTAAGTTAATGATTTCATCTCTCATTTCGTATATAACTTCATGAACAAAACACGAACTTGATGAGATTGGACAAAACAAATTAAAAGTCGTTAATTTGACTAGAGAACGCGGAGTCAATCGGTGCTCGACCGCGGCGCGTGGCAGGCGCGTGCGCCGACGAGTGGCGGCATGCTGCGCTGAAGAGCATATGCAACGGCATTGTACTGGCGTTGTTTTAACGTTGATTGCTATGAACTAATAGATATTATTGAACTCTATTTGACTAAATTACTTTATTCAATAATGATATCTTTACTCGGTACAGCAGATACTCATTATACTCTCAAGTCTTAATCATATTATCACCCGGCCCGCAGCACGTAATCCAGGTTCCAAGGAGTAAATATTCAGGTACACAAAATTCCTCCGCGATTTGAGTTAGTGGCGGTTTGAAAAGAAAAATAGTGGCAAGGCCAATTATTGTCAAATTATAAGAACTAAGACAAAAAAAAGTAATATATGAATAGCGAAAAAAAGTACCTACATACTTATTCCTAGATTTATATATAATATATCTATTTTTATTATAATATATCTGGGATCCTAATGTTGCTGAGGATTTTAGCAGTTGACAAAATTTCCAAACACCCTACATAAATCGAATTGCTGCCGTGTGAATTCTCATTTTTGTGATGGCTCGAAAATAAAGTCTTTTTATTGTAAAGAAAATAAACTTTATCGAGAAAAGTGGTCAAGTCTATAAGTGGTCGTTAGCAGTCGATAAACTTTTTCAATTTCAAAGAATAGTTTTGTCACAAGAGTGCTCAGCAGACAGCAGGGCACCATCACGCGTGACCCGGAGAACTGTAGCAACGGCACGTTCGACACTTGAATTTTAAACACAATTTCATATCGAAGAAAGAAAGGACAGTTAAAACTGGCCATGCCCAAGAGCCTTGATTGAACAGATTCTCCTTTCATTATTTTATTGAAATTATTAGTAGTGCCCCAAACAAAACAACACGCCATAATCAAAATGTAAATAAATTCAACAACATATAGAGACCTCGTTACTAGCATCCCCTTATTGCCCCTCTCCTCACGAGTATGTAGTTAAAATGGCAGGAGACACATGAAACATTCATTCGAGGCAGCTAATTATGCAGTTGAGATTATTTATTAGTTGTTAATGCATGCACCGCAGAGCTAACTCGCGGCTTATCTCCGGCTAATGTATGCTGGTGCAGGGCGCGCGCATACTTGCAAAATGGCGGCTTATTAGCGTCGCGCCGCGCGCACTTAGACACGTAGGCTGGTAATAATGCGATTATGTTGTACTACACCATCTTCACACTAGTGGTTACACACACATATGTGGTAGTCGTAGACCTCCAGGTGGTTTACCGTTTTATTTATATAACTAATTATTTTTACCTACATAGGTAGGTACATTAATAACTTATATTCCTGTAGTTGTAGTGGTATAATACAACGTCAATATGTAACGGAACTATTAACATTGATAAAAACACCTACTTCAAAGATCTAGTAGAAAAAGAACTTGTAAAAAATTAAAAAGGTCTATCAATAAATAGAGTCGGTGCACGCTTCAAGTTTTTGGTGGGAGCCTTTCTATCCTTGACGTGTGAAACGGTACTGTGAAAATATATTGGTAATGACAGATGAAGTATCAAATCAGTTATAACTTGGCCATTATTTTAAGACGTTACACTACTTTTTGGCTATTAGGTACATAGGACTATGTAACTGAATATAAAACTAGCAAAATATGGGTGTACTATAGTTACCTACACCTAACTAACTATAGTACACCGCTTCGGGAAATTTAGGCGTGATGTTATGATGATGTCACACTGGTGGTGTTGACACCATTGTATTTTAGGACTTGGACTTGGACTCGAAGCTGCAATGGGTCCCACATATTAATACATTTTGAAATCGGATACGCTCTTTAGCCTACGCGATCTAAAAAATCCGTAATTTGACTGATGTGGAAACGGCTAGATTTGTACATTTTCATAGTGTAATGTCGTCTGGCATTTTGCTATGAGGAAATGCAGCCGACATTCAGGTTTTCTTAGTGCTGCTGAAGCGAGCCATGCGAGCAATCTATAATCTGGTTTCCAGGCATTCACTGAGAGATACATTTATGGAAGAAACATAATGACAGTCGCATCTCAATATGTGTATGAGAACCTTATTTATGTAAAAAGGTTTATTAACACCATAACTGCCAAACAATGAGACACAATAGATAATGTATTGTTTGTTGGTCACCTGGTAACTTTTATTTGAATTACAGCGACATTCATAGCATATATACTAGAATAAAAATATACTTGTGTCCACGTAGGCTCTAAAAAAAATATTACTCATTTAAGTGCCAAAGTATACTTCGTTCTACAACAAACTCCCAAGCTATGTTAAAAAACTACGTCTCAATAAATTTAAGTCATTTATTAAACAGGAGCTCGTGACTAAATAAAAACCACCGCACGAGTTGGTCGAAGGTTAAGCTACTTTGCTTAGGTCATTCTGTGGATGGGTGACCGTTGGTTATATATTGAGACTCCTCTGTGCCTCAGAAAGTACGTTAAGTAGGTCGAGACTGTTATTTGTAGATCTTTGACTGTTGTTAGGGGTAGTCAGAAGCCCGAAAGTCTGGCTACCAGTCTTACCAACGGTATCAGGTTGCCCAGTAACTGGGTTGTGGTGGTCAGATAGGCAGTTGCTCCATGTAAAATACTGGTATTCAGCTGCATCCGGTTAGAATGGAAGCCGACACCAACAAATTTGGGAAAAAGGCTACGCAGGTGATATTAAACAGAAGCCCTTCCAAAAAGATTTCAATCCAATTAAAGATTACTTGGATGACAAGAAAGATTGGGATAAGCTGCTCCAATTAGATAATGATTAATTTGTATAAGCGAATATGAACAAGAGTTTCAAAGGAATATGAACACTTATGTTCCTTGAATTATGCCCAGATTCGACTGCGTGGGACACTTACTTTACTAAAAGTAAAGCCAATGATGTGACTGAGTCTTGCCTTGAGACTGTGACCATTTTTGACTGAGTAGGTATGAGTTAGCATTAAAAATAATATTGTTATTATGCTCCGTCTACATATTGGGTCAACATGTGCCAATATTGGTTAAAGTATTTTAATATTACAACAACGAGTTTACCTAAATAACGGTTGGTCAATGTTTTGATAAAAGTTAGTTTTAATAGTTTGAGAAGTGCATATATTGGCTTACGTTGGCCCAGTGTGTAAAGTTCGTCCATCTGTCGGTATACCGCATTTGCTTATTTCGGGAACTACTAACGCTCTCGACTTGAAATTTAGAATATTTCTAAGTAACACTTTCTGAACTGTATTACTAGTTCGTAAGTTAAAGATCGTTCTCGAGATACGAAAAGGGTTAGTTACGTAGGCTTGGTGTCTCTTTAAGGATCGAATCCGTAATGAGGTGATATCGCGAAGAAACAAGTCATGATCGATATAGCTTAGGATAAGCTAGCTGAAGTGGATCATATTATAGTTGGTGATATATATGAACTTCTAAAGTTATAACCGCAAGAATATTTTCATTTGACGACCGATGTGGCGCGGCGGGCAAAAGTCTGCCTGCGACGCAGGAGGTTGCGGGTTCGATTCCCACCCTGGGACAAATGTTTGTACGATCTACAAAGATTTATCCCCGGTGTTCTGGGTATTTGTTATGTATAGGTACTTAATAAGAAATATCTATCTATGTAATGTATTGTATTAAGTATATCAGTCAT
This sequence comes from Phlogophora meticulosa, assembly GCA_905147745.2. Taxonomy (NCBI): domain Eukaryota; kingdom Metazoa; phylum Arthropoda; class Insecta; order Lepidoptera; family Noctuidae; genus Phlogophora; species Phlogophora meticulosa. The sequence goes on from LR990519.1 coordinate 18,557,341, forward strand.
CTAGTACCCATAACACAAGCTCTGCTTAGCTTGGGGCTAGATGATGCTGTGTGGATTGTCCAGCATTATTTATTTATTTATCATAGTTTGTAAGAAATACTATTAAAGACAGACTTATGTTTGAATATACGATCTCAGACAGTAATCGGCATGGTCCTCACTTAATCTGAACAAGATAATGTCTGGACTTTAAAAGAGACTGTGACCTCTGAGTTTATTTCGGTGTTTCTTCAACATCGAATGAATCTAAATCCAACTTATTTATTCCATTTTACGACTTGTTAGTGTTTTTTTTTAAACCTATTCACAGAAAGTAATCTAATTTTATTTCATCATCATTTCATTTCTGCCTACCCCCATGTGAAAAAGGCGTTTATGTATGAATGTACACTACTTTTTTACTGATGCCTATATTTCTACTTACTGTGTCGAGTTCTCATATAAAAAAAAGACCGATTAATTTCGAAAATATTAAAAATCGTATAGAATCTAATCTGATTTCTGATGTCCATAGGCGGCAGTGATCACTTAAATAAGATGACCGTCGTCGGTTCGTTTCTCGTCCATAACTAAGTTTTATCTGCCCCGTAGGTCTCGCGGTCGCAAGCACGACTGCAGAGCCTGGGGTCCTGGGTTTAATTGCCAGGTTGGGTATAATGTTATTGGGTTACTCCATTAGCAGTTTCTCAGTAGCAGACCCGTGTTGGTGATGTGACACCCTCACTATGTGGCCTCAGAGAACACTTAAAGCCGTGGATCCTGCGCCTGCTCTCTCGTGCGATTCGGATTGCCGTCCCATCAGACTTTGAGAGTAAAGGACGAGTTGCAATATATCTCCTGCGTAACTACGTAAATGAGGACCGTCTACGTAGATTAGCCAATAGACTAATCTCCGTTGTGTCTGGCCAAAATTTGATCGTTAGGATATTTTTATCAACATGAAATCAAACTTGCAGCATTCATAGAGATCATGTACTGATGGTGTCATGTGCTAAAGTTACCTTCTTTAAACAAATCTTTAAGAAAGTACCAGATCAGTAATAGGGATCCAAACTTCGAACGCTTCGAATTGATACAGTTTCCTATCTGCTTTCCAACTTATAGTCTACTTTTACAACCACGTACCAATTTATTGAACAATGAAACCTTGTAGCATACAGGCTGGATTTTAGAGAGGTTTAAAATATAGTGGTTAAATTCTCGTGTTGGCCCAGTGGTTTAAGCCTCGCCTCTTGTGCACTAGGCTGTGGGCTCAAATCTGGGCAAGTAACAATGTGACTTTTTCAATTCATACATAATTTTTAAGTTTATCTTGGACATCACTGACATCGGTGAAGGAAAACGCCGTAAGGAAACATGGACTTATAATTGATATAAGTCTGAAATCGCCGCCCGTCATAAGCAACCGTGGTGATTAATGCTCGTGCTTTCTCTGTATGAGAGTAGGCCTTTGCCCTGCAGTGGGAGAGTAACAGGCTGGTTTTTTTTTTAAATATAGGTCATGTCATTTGTTAAGAGCAGAGCAGATTGCTTTTTAGAGACATGCTAATTTAAAATGATCGCAAAATAAATATACAAGTTAATTGAACCAGCGGAGCCCTATCATTTGTAGTAGTACCCGGCTAGTGAGGCAGTGCTCCATAATTAATTACCTTATAATACATAACAGGTGTATTCACTGACAAAATAATAATAATTTACAGGTCCATCGTCCGATTGAATAGTCGAAGCAGTGTCGAACGTACACGGTACCTAAGGACAGAAATCGTAGACATTCTCTTACATACAGACATACATACATACATACATACATAAACTCATGTCGTTTTCCCATTGAGGTAGGCAGAAACTACAGAACGTCACCTGCTACGATCCTTACATACTCTTTTTGCTTCGTTTAATTCATACATCTGGTCTCACACTTCATATTTTCTTAATTATTATAGTATTTAACTAATCACCGCCCTAGTTGCTAACCTCCGCTTCGAAAATGGTGACTGGAAGACTGGATGACCTTCTCAAGTGGATTTAATTTGTGTCCGGCCATTTAAATCTACGTGCGACTATTACCTAAGTAAACGGAAAACTATAGTTAGGTAGAATTGGTTTTGTATTTTATACAAGATGATTGATTATGCTTCTGTATGAAGGAACTTCCTTTTGTATTTTTAATAACAAAGTTGAATACGATTTTTTTCAAAATTCTCTTCGATTAACCTCAATCTGTGTCGAATTAGTAGCAATGAATCGGCAGCTTTCGAATTTCAAGTTGATGTTTAATGATGCAATAAAAATTCACCCCAGATTAAGTGTTCAGTATAACTGCTTTCTGTAAAAGTGTGAATATGAGTGGATGAATATCTAAGCTTTTAAGGCTTTTATGAAGTGTTTTGGGGATGACGCCGGTGCTGGATATAATGATAGGGATGGTTTTGACCTTGTTAACTTTCCATTGGGTTTTCAGCTCAATTGTCAAGTCTACGTACTTTGAAAGTTTGTTTGTGTGCGTGGATGTCAGATTGTGTGTGTTTGGGATTGCTATATCTATCAGGTATACGGTTTTATTTTGTTTGTCGTGCAGGGTTATGTCAGGTCGGTTGTGGTGTATAGTCTTGTCAGTTAAAATAGTTCTATCCCAATACATTTTGTAATTAGGTGAGTCAAGTATGGTTTGAGGTGTGTATTTATAGTATGTTGTTTTTTCTGTAATAAGTTTGTGTTTATAAGCTAGTGTCTGGTGAATAATTGCGGCCACTTGATCATGCCTGTGTTTGTAGTCTGTGTGTGTAATGGATGAGCATGCACCTGTGATATGTTGTATTGTTTCGGGTTGTTTATGACAGTGATGGCAGTGGTCACTCCTTAGGCTGCTGTCGCGGATTATGAACTTTCTGTAGTTTTTGGTATCTATAACCTGGTCTTGAATCGCTAACATGAATCCTTCTGTTTCTGGAAACAGTTCACCCCGCTTGAGCCATGCGTTTGACGCTATCTTGTCAACATTTGGGTTGGTCAAGTCAAGGCGGTGACGTCCATGAAGTGATTTTTGAGTCCATGTATCAATATTTTGTTGATTGGTGATTGTTTCCATGCTTTTAGTGTGGTCAGAAAGACAGAGTGGTGTGAATGTGTCTGCTTGAGATATGGCTTTGTGTAATGTTGAATGCTGCGATTGAGTGTGAAAATACGTTCTGAGTGATGTAATTTGTTTATTATGTAGGTTTATTATATCAATGAGTCCTCTACCGCCCTCAGTCTTAGGTAACGTTAATCTTTGTATGCAAGCCCTCGGGTGGTGTTTCCTGTGCGTAGTCATTGTGGTATTTATCATTCTTTGTAATTTTTTTAGGTCTGTTTGTGTCCAGCGTATGATTCCAAACGAGTAAGTAAGTATGGGTATAGCAAAAGTGTTGATTGCTTTGATGGTGTTTCGTGCGTTGAGGTGTGAGTGTAGTATTTTGTGTAGTCTGTTTTTAAACTTTTGTTTCAGTACATTTTTTGTGTTTTTTTGGTGAATTTGTTGTGACTGGTAATATCCTAAGTATTTATATCCTTCTACAGGGTCTACGGCGTCAATAACATCATGATTTGCTAATTCATACGAGGCAGGTTGTACTATCCCTTTGTGCACAGATTGAATTTTGCATTTGTCTATTCCAAATTCCATGCAAATATCTTTTGAGAATATCTGAGTGGTGTCAGCATGTGTGTGAATTTCATTTAGTGTGCTTCCATAGAGTTTGATGTCATCCATATACTTACATGAGATGAGAAAGAGTAGTTTGGTGTGTATCGTGTTTGATCTTGACTCCTAAGTCAGTTGTATTGAGCATATTGGAAAGTGGATTAAGTGCAAGGCAGAACCAAAGGGGACTTAAAGCATCCCCTTGGAAAATACCTTTTTTTATCGGTATAAAATCAGTTTCAGTGCTACTGTCAGAATTACATATTTTGAGTTTAAGTAGTAGTGTTCCAGTTTAACATTGTGTTTTCCAAAAAAGCGGTTATTGTGGGGTGAATTTTGTAATGTTTTAATATATATACTTATTATTATATAATTTACGCGCATTGTAGCCGCTGCTACGGGGGTGCTACGAAGATTCTACGCGCCTCTACGTTTGATTAAAAATTAAATTTAGGTTTTTAATAAAAGCGGGTGCATAATGTGCATTGAAACGTCATACATTTTGTGTTAATATTCTTCAATGAAGGCTATAATTTACATTTGAAGAGTTTTGACCTTTGACCTTTGCTTGCTAGTTAGAGAAATGTTTTCGACTGCTACTAAGTAGTCAAAACTATATTTTTTTATAACTGGCTTTTAAACTCTTTTACTTTTGTGATTTATTTCAAATGAGTTCATAATCTAAGTAGGCTAGCTACTACATTCTCCATGCATGAGATCTAGTCGAGTAGGTATGATTTAATTTTTTGGACTAATCGCGAATGTAAGTATAATTCATGCACACAATGAAACTGGCAATGTATAAAAGAAAGAAAACAACCATGGAATGATTTTTCATCCTTATTGTTCAAGAAGTATTTATGTGTCATGCATTAATGTTTAATTTATAAAACTGTCACGGACGTACCTATGGCAGGAACTGCACCTGGCCGCAACACATCACCGAGCAGGTCTTTAATTAAAAACGACTTGTGACTGTCCTGCATCCGCGAATCCATATTTACAACACTTTGTTACAATGTTTAAAACGAAACTCCGAACACTTTTTATACAGTTCAAAACTCACATAGCAGAGCGCCAAGTAAAAGTTCAAAAGTCTTTAAAACATTCTAGTATCTGTCCATTATATCTGAATAATTTATTCTGAATGTCTGAAGTCAAATGCCCGCACATAAACCAAACTTTTATATTATGGATGCTTCATGTAATTACTAAACTAACTTATGAACAACCTGCACTTTCCCGCGCATTCGACATGACTGTCCGCCATATTCGCAAAATAGTCGTTGAATCGCGAAAATCTTTTCATTTAGCTACGCCCTCCCCCTAACCGATGTTACATACATTTTCTTGTGGTTTTGGACCAAAATACCGCTTAAACGGGGTTTAAAGCGCGTTTAGCATGCGCGGCGGGCGCCGGGCGTGGCTTGCCGGCTCCACCCCCCGGCCGAGCGCCAATCGCGGCGCAGCCACCAAGTTTTACAGCCGAATGATTTCTAAAGTACGCATCGAACAAGGGTTTAGACTTGTAGTTATTGAGTTGGGTTTTTTAAAAGGCCGTTTTGAATGTAAATCGAAAAGTTAAGCGGGGTAAAGAGGCTGCCCGCGGTTCTCCAATTAAATTGATAGTTGTTGTGGAGTGGAGCGCGGGCGGACTCGATGGGATGCGAAGCTTTTTTCTTTGTATTTTAGTAATGTGGTGGTCGTTATCGGTAATGTTTAAACTTGGAGCGTGACGTGGATATAAAAGCGTTCATAATCGGATCTCTAGATTTGACACTCGCTGATTAATGAACAGAATTCTTAGAATTGTATACAAATAAATATTTTAAAAACATTGCCTACCTCGGGCATCTACCTATCGGTGGATAGGAAGGTTAGGTAGGCAATGTTTTTTGTAACCTACTAAGGTAGGTAAGGTTTTAGGTAAGAAGGTGAGGTATCGGTATTAAATTATCAGAGAGTAAGCTTTGGCAATTTAATACCCAAAACCACAGACCACAGAATCGCCGCTCAGTTTTGCGCCATTACTATTTCACTAATAATATTATTGTCCGCGCAAATTTCAGCTGTCAGATGCATGAAGAGCTTAAATTTTCGGAAATTTCTATGGGTAATCGATATCTATAATTTTTGGTTCGTACGGAAAGTGTTAACATCACGGCCTCTAGCAGAAGCTGCCGGGGCACGACCGCCCATGCGGATTCTGGGTAGATTGATCATTTTAGGCAAAAGCCTAAAATGATCAATCTACCCAGAGTCCCGAAGCTATTATAGCTGCTGCGTCGCCGCTTCAGACGTTTCTGTCCGTTTTTGTAATGATGTTATACCTCCCTATGTAATTGTTCCCGTTAAAACTTGAGTGATGTGTTCTTACATAACTAGTCTCTTCGGAAAAAAGGAGGACCTATTCAAGAGTGTATTCAGATGATTCTTGATGTCAGTTATGAATGGTCCGGCGGATAATAAATTGTTGCGAGTTCTAGGGGTAATCAGAAATACTTGCCTAATTTTTATTTATTTTTTCTGGGCTGCTCTTTGCAGCTTTCCTTGCAGGATCACGGTGGACATAAAGAGATTACATAAGTCAATGAGTAGATACCTATGTAGGTATCCTTGGTCAGGTGGTCACTTTCCAGGTATGAGAAAACAAAGAATTTGTAAGATGCACTGAAAATGCGTGGAGGAGCTATTAAGCCATAAATCATTTTATGAAGGATGATCTTTCTCTACCTACCTATCCTTTAAGAAAACAAAAGATCCACTAGAGGGGAATACAAAAACCGCTCGATTAGATGGATATGGCGGGATGAGGTAGACTCCTTCGATAAGGACTGGTCTGTAGTAGCTCTAGCAGAGAGGAGTGGAAAAGAGTAGGGAGGCGTTTGCCCCGCATTAAGGTAAACTGGTTCACACACATAACATCACGCCTGTGTTCCCCTAGTCATTAGGCAGAAGTGTAGTTATAGAAACACCCATATTTCGCTATAAACAACCTGGCGCCTACGGTTTCTTGTAAAAAGTCCACGAAAAATATCAAATCAAAATCAATCAAAATCAAAATTCATTTATTCAAATTAGGCTGAGAATCAGCACTTTTTGAACGTCAAAGACGTTTACATAAGACAGTCCCCCAAAACGCCAACCCTTCAAAGTCAAGCCAGGCCATGTGATATACAAAGACTTTTTGAGGCGATGATGATGAGATATCCTACGGCTCGTAGCTGTCTGGTGGTACTGTAGAGCCTGCCAGCCTGCTCAGATAGGTATGTAATAAGTTAATAGGTAGGAACCATGTTAAGACATATCCATATTAGGTAAGGATAGGAAAATTTTGATAGAATAGATGGCCCACGTTAAATAAAAAACGACGAGTTGCACTCCGGGAGTGCCGGCAGAAGTGAAAATTCGAATATTAGCGTTGTGCAGTTTTGATATTTTGGAATGTTTAGGGAATAATTTTGCACGAATTGCTTTAATTATCAGTATAAAAGTAGTATCATTGTATATGTGGTAGAATACAATATTTATTTATTGCGCTATTGTACACAAACACGACAATTTATATTACATTAAAAAGTTTATCTCTCAGAAAAATATAGAATAAGAAAAAAATAAAGAAGATAGAAAGAGAGGGAGATAATTCCTCTCCTACGCCGCGCCGGCTGTCTACTCTCCATCCGTCTTACGAATTTTCGATTAGGTCACGTGTCCTGACGCGAGTTTAACATTTTTTACCCATTACAAAAAAAGTGTACAACGCCGTGTAAGAAGTTTTCACTTCAATAAAAAAAAGTATTTACGGCTTTCAATTAGCTGTAGTAACTTCACAGGGTCGAATGTCTCACAAAACACAAAAGCATGAAAAAACTGGGTACCTACCAAGTACTTACATTCTATTATGGTTTAGTAGTTTTTTTTTTTTTTTTTTGGAATGGGCATCTCGCAGTTTATCCTTTAGGGATATTTACTGCTCAACCGAACTTTCCTGTGGGGGGCTTAATTAAAATTAAGGCCTCCAGCCAGGCATTTAGTACAGTATAGATGCTTGCATTTATGTAGAAATCTCGGCGGAGTGGTGGGGGTGTGTGCACGTCTTATTGTCACAAGGAGTAAGGTCTAAAATCGCTTAAAGTAATTAAGGGCACATTTGCCGGCATTTTTCTTGACCCTTGCTGATTATTTTATTTATGCACCAACATAATTTAGTGCATTCTTCAGTTTAAAGTGACATTACTTCTGCCAACTTACGGCATGAAATTAAAAGTAGTAGGTACTTTAGTTAATTATTACCTGAATACGCGGCACCTACTTTAGGAACATTATATATTATACAGGTTTCTACCTCCCTATAGTTTAGTATTTTATAGTTTAGTATATATTCTCCCTTTAGTATTTTCCAAAAAAAGGTATGTACCTACCTTTCGACGACCTATGTGGCGCAGCGGGCGAAGGTCCGCGACGCAGGAGGTTGCGGTTTCGATTCCCGCCTTGGGATAAATGTTTGTACGATCTACAAAGATTTGTTCCAGGTGTTCTGGGTATTTGCTATGTATAATACAAAAATATGTATCTATGTTATGTATTGCATTAAGTATATCAGTCATCTAGCACCCATAAGCTCTGCTTAGCTTGGGGCTATTTATTTTATTATTTATTTATTATACCTAGGTACTAAGGCTAAGGTATTATGTTAAACAGGCAAGACGCATTCGTAATGGTATCTGTCAGATGTCGAATTGATCTGACGGCGACGGGCGTCTCAAGTGATCATGTCAAGTTGTATGTGAACCATCATTCGGACATGAGTCGAGTATACTGTCCGACAACGATAGTGACGGCTGGTGAGCCTTCGCCTATCGTACGACGTTTCAGAGACCGACGTATGACGACTATAAGCCGTAGTCGTGTCGTTTTGTCCAAAGAATCAACGCGCACCGAATGGTTATTCTGTCGATCCGTCGGACCGACCGCCGTCGGAGCCGTCGGGTCATTTGGTCCGACCACAACGCACTTAATGGCTCGCCGACATTGACTTGAGACGGTATTTCTTGTGGCGTCACGTATCATAAGTATACGTGGCGGCATGTGTACTAATATTCGTGCGCTGTCAAGTGGCAACACAAAGTGGGATTACGAAGGGACTGGTCCCAAGGCAGAACAGTCTGGTTCGGCGCCCGTTGTGAGTATGCGTTAGGTTAAATAAGTGAAGCTTATATTCTGTTACTTTTAGATTAGTGTGAGACTTTACCTTTTAATGTTATGAAATTAGTTATATAGGTAACTCAAGTTCATATTAATTTATCGTAAATGCCTCACGAGACGCGTACAAAAAGGGGGCAGGCAGAATAGCCGCTTGCCCAATACCTACTATTGTAGTAATATGTTGGGCCAAGTGGAAATTTCAGCTGTCATAGATATATGTAGATACTGTAGGTCTTACGGGCTCTCAGATTCTATGGGTGATCTAATCGGTGTTAGGTATAGTCACCGGCACGTAAGTTGGCAAGGTTTTGGCGTAGTGGCGGTAAGTTCGCGCATCGTGCACTTAGTGGAACAAAAAAGTGGTGACTTTTATTGATCGTCATTATTTTATGGTTATTGCCATCATTTATATTTAATAATATCTGATTAGAAGAAAGTTGAAGAAGGGAGTTGAATTCGTAAAGTTTATTGGGAGTTATAAATAATATGCATACGAGGACAGTATGCTCAAAAAGTATGCGAAAAAAGGCCTTTTTTTGCCTTAATTTTTTAATTTAAAACTTCAACAATAATATCAACTCGTAACAAAAACTAGATTTAATAACAATAACTCTTTAACATAAACACAACAAAAACAAAGGGTACAATTTTCGTGCACGCAAGTGTAATCGGGAGTTCGGGAGGCAACAGTCGACTGTTGCACCAATCGCGCGCTCGGATTGACGCTACCTCATACCCCGCGTCCCGCTTGACTACCAAAGAGACCTAAAAAACGACTTGTGCGCATCTAACGACTCTTGCCAAGTTACGTGCCGGGGACTATACTTTGAGAAAATTAATTTGTAATTACTAGGGATGGAAAAATTCGTTTCGTTTTAACCGAACTTGGGCGTTTTAACGTAAAAAAAAAGCGACAGTATCGGGAACAGGGTCCAAGCTACCAACGGTCAGGGATCTTGAAAGGTGATCAAGCTCTTGATCCAACTGCCCAACGAGATCCTCCTTACTTGCCGGTAGAGGCTCTTGGCTGTTATGCCATTGGCCGTCACGATTATCGGCATAATCTATTGTGCTGTATTCACATCCCACATGTATAGTCACCGGCAAATAAGATGGCAAGATTTTGGCGTAGTGGGGGTAAGTTCGCGCATCGTACACTTAGTGGCACAAAAAAGTGGTAACTTTTATTGATCTTCATTATTCTATTGTTATTGCCATCATTTATATTTAATCATGTCTGTATAGAACAAAGTTAAAGAAGGGAGAGGAATTCAAGTTTATTAGTAGTTATAAATAACGTGCATTTAAAATTCAAAAAAGTTTATATAAAAAAAAAAAAAAAATAACTAGTCGTCGTCACTATCCGTTAATAAAACTACCCTTGGCATCATATTGAAAGTCGCAATCGCAGAACACTATGGTTGTGTTCTGCAAGTGTTTGGTCAATGCTGTATGTTTTAAATTGTTCTTTTTCCAAATTTATTAATTTGTATAACTCTGGTTTGAGCATACTTTCCTCGTATGCTATGCCTTTTCAGGAACTCTATCCTAAATTTAAAAACAATAACAACACTTAAGTTTAACACAACAAAAACAAAGGGTTCAATTTTCGTGCACTGAAATGTAATCGGGAGCGAACGGGACGAAGGCGCGGTGCGGGAGGTAAGGGTCGACTGATGCGCCAATCGCGCGCTCGGATCGACGCTACCTCATACCCCGCGTCCCGCTTGACCACCAAAGAGACCTAAAAAACGACTTGTGCGCATCTAACGACTTTTGCCATCTTATTTGCCGGTGATTATACACAAACTTGCTAGCAGTCAAGATGCCTACTTATTACTCATTACTGACACGCTTGGTTTATCATACAAACCAAGCCGACAAAGAATTCATCAGAACATCAGTGTGTAGCAGCGGCCGCTGAGGCGACTCCATGCCGTGATCATCGTCTGCCTGTCTTTTCCCGACCATGTTGGTGTTGGCTTTTTTTTATTCGGGGTGGAAAATCCTCATGGATGTCCTTCGCTCTGGGGGAGCGAATACATCATCATACTCATACTGACTAAAAACCACCCACACCTACGCCGGGGGTCGCGGGAACGTACGATCCTTCCGCAACCCTCAGCTAGTGCCGGCCCGCCTATGCAGGCCTCCTCAGATGTTGGTGTTGGCTTCGTCTAACCGGATGCAGCTGAATACCGGTATTATACATGAAGCGAATGCATATCTGACCTCCACAACCCAGTAACTGGGCAACACGATACCCCTTGGTAAGGTTGGTTGACAGACTTACGGGCTTCAGACTACCCGACTACGACTGACAAAGATCAACAAATGACAGCCGGGGTCAACGGCTTAGCGGGCATTCCGAGGCACTGTGGAGTCTCTATATTATGTATCGTAACGTATTGTAACGGTCACCCATCCACAGCCAACCTCAGCAATCATAGCTTAACCTTCAATAAATCATTGCGGTGTTTTTTTATAGCCACGAGCTGGTCCAAGTGCTGTACATTCGACGGATAAACTACCGACATATGGTAAAACTAGGATTTTCCATGCTTCAGAAAGACGGACCACCAAGCACTCAACATTTATTCATATTAGTACCAACAGGGGACCTGACATTACTGGCCATTCAATCCATCAAGCATTGTGAACTTGGTGATCATCCAGTTTAACTAATCATTATTATGAGCATTGGAAGGTGTACTGGTCAGAGATGAAATTGAGGAAAAGAGACAAAAATAATTACAAAACTAATTTTATTAGCCAACGTGACAAACTTTGTATATTTAGAGTAAGGTAAAGGTAATCAATAAACATAAATATTAACATAATCAGAGCGGAGAGAACTGGATCATAGTCTTGATGTCCTTCACGAGGATCTCGAGGAAGCCGCGCTGGACCTGAGGATGGTTCTGAGAAGATAGATAGATGTTTTTAGAATACATTGTGTGACGTCACACCAGGGAAATAACACTATGACAAGGACACGGATCGCAACATCACAAAATTTGTATGACGTCACTTATTAATGACTCCTTATAGTAATAATACAATATTTATTTCAAGTAACTATATAGTCATGGGTTAGTAACAATATTTACTTAAGACTATGTTAAAACTAGACTATGTTTAATTATCTTTTTTCGTTGCTCCGAACTAGGAGTTTATCCTGTATCGTGGGTGCGTTTACAAACATAACACAAACAGCCGTACCTGGAACAACTACCTGTAGGCCACACTAATATTTGTTCCGAGCAGGAATCGAACCCAGGACACGCGGCGCAGCAATCAATCGCTCAGCCACTGTGATTACGATTGGATATTCAAAATATCTGTCAAGTTTCGCCAACCAATTGATGTTTGCCGATGTGCTGGTAATCGTTACCTTGGCGGTGTCCAGCAGCTGCTCGGTGAACCTGTCGTTGAACACGGCGATCAGTTCCTTGCGCAGCTCGGGCAGCTCCTCGCCACTGCCGCGCCACGCGCTTGACGCGTTCAATAGTGCTGCAATACATATTTAAGTTTAATTTTGCGTGTTTTTGGTTGACAAGTTTTTATCAGTGATCACGATATAGTAAATAAAAAGATAGACAATAGTAAAAATTAGTAGTGTATTACATTTAAAAATGGCTTAGTTACAAACTAATTGATATCATTTGGTAGACAGAGACAGCGCTACAGACTACTGACGTCATTTTTCATGAAGCGTCATAGGTTCACAGTACAAATGACAGTTCCGCGCGCAAAGGATAGAAAAACCAGAAACTATTTAAGGGTTTAGTATATCTTTTGTAGTTTTAGTTTTTCACGATTCTTGTTTTATTTTTTAATATATCATGGAATAAGATTTTCATAGATTCTTAATAGTAGTCCGGTCCACTTCACAAGGGAGAGGTATCAATTACTTATATAGCTGATGAATCGAATAGTTATTAATGTTATCCGTAATTGTTTATAGATGTTTCATAATAATCAAAACAAAAGACACGTCCACCTAGTTTCTCGATTAAAGTGATTATGTCATACTTACAGTTATCGTTATCATCAGCAGGCAGATGCACTCTCAGCAGCAGCCGCGCGTGCGCCCACAGCAGGTGCAGCGCGGAGTCCAGCGCGTGCGCACACGCAGCCAGCTCCGCGCGCCGCGTGCGCACGCGGCTCGCCAGCGCGGACACGGCGCGCGTGCGGCACTCCACGGGGGACAGGGCTTGCGACTCTTCCGGGAGGAGCTTGCGCATGTCTGGACCAAATATAACGATTACTAACGTTACTACTGAGGAAAGAGGTGTCCTCCGCTTTCAGAAAAGGCTGGTATATGGCATTCTAGCGGTTACGTAACAAGCAGACATGCTTCAAGGCACCCAGAGGGTCAAAATTAGTCACTATGTGTTGCATAAAAAATTGGGTCAACATGGCCCATCGTGTACTTGACACTGGGCCAACATGGTCGACTATTTCCTTGGCACTTACCATCAAGACTCATGGTAGGTAAGTTCTGCAGCTGATGTCTGGTGGTGGCTAACAGTTTGTCGTGGTGGCCATGTGCGCGTACTAAGTGCTGTAGGAGTGCCAGCAGGCGAGCGCAGGCGCCGCCCTCGATGGCGAACCCGCCCACCACGCGCCCGGTGTCGTCGCACATTATGTTGCGTGCGTACGTTAGGAGGTTGCATACGATCTGGAACAGAAAGGCTGGTGAGAAATTGTTTGAGAAAACCTTTATTTACGAGGGAAGACGAGCAATATTTTATTTTTTTCTAAAACCTTATCTTTAAGATTTACCTTGTAGTACAGCAGGCGCGTCTGGGTGTGGTCGGGCAGGTCGCTGGCAGGCCGGTGGAAGCGCGCCAGCAGCGCCAGCATGAGCCAGCGCACGCGCGCGGCGGCGGCGGCGCTGGCCTGCAGCGCGGTGGGCTCGGCCACCTGCGCGCCGCCGAACACCTCGCGGTTGGAGGCGCGCCCTATCACTGACGTAATGGCTTCCACTTCGATCAGGAGTTCAACGGGAGAGTTGGGGTGCGCCGCTCTGTACATCAAAACAATCGATTTTTGAAATGTAACACACGAATATGATTTCTAAACTAGTTGTCAGGGGTGCTGATGGCAGAAATAAGCCCAAACAACACCAAAAAGATTGTCGTCGTCACAACGAGACAAGAGGAATTCAAATATCCCGATTTATGAATAGGGAACTTGAAGTTGAAATGTTGTGAAGGTTTACTTCAGCAGTTCCGTAAGTTATTATTTCAATGTAACCCGCGACATCCAACATTTTTGCATTTTTTAAAACGTAACGTTGTAAAATTCCATGCATGAATATAATATAGTTTTTTTTCATTATTTCAGGGTTATAAATAAATTTTATACAAACTGGCTATCTGCGATACCTAACATTATACTCAAATTGTAATTGCTACATAGCATATACATACATATGTATATTAAAAACATCATCTGTGATGGACGGGCAAAAAGTGATCACATCAAGGTACCGTTCTTCCTTTTAAAGTCGGTATCCTTATAAAATGTTTTGTGTAGCGAATGGTAAGGTAATCACTAAAATAGGAAATATTTAGAAGAAAAAAATTGTGGAGCAACATTGTATTGTATTATATTGTGAGACGGGCCGTGGAGCAACATTAACAAATGTCATCAAACTCAAGTAAACGTAATCGAACTGTGTAGCCATTTCCAATGTATCAGCCCATGCACGTGACATAACGATACTATAGTACAGCACTAGACTACCGTCAACCAACATGACGTATGGTCACGGCACTCGGGCGTGCACTGTAACAACGACACTGACCTGAGTACTGCGTCGATGCACTCGACGTGGCTGAGCAGCGCGTGCGTGACGTGCAGCACGCAGCTGTGGTTCTGCGGGCCCAGCGTCGTCAGCAGCGCGTCGCACAGCGACAGAGCTGGCACGAGGATCTGGCGGAACCTGCCACACACACGGACACATCTATTCAGTTCTAACTGTCTGGCAGAATTGGTTCCTACGGGACGACTATTACGCTTATGGTTATGGTTATCGATAGTTTTTTGATATCGTGTGAAAAAAGAACACTTCTTGCTTCATTTTATGACCGCTCCAAAGTTTTGATGAATAAATAGTAGAGATATCAATTCCCATATTCATCAAAACTTTATGCATTAGTAGCAATACCCGTACAAAGGCTAACTTAATGGCTCATTTTCTTTTGATTTTCGAGCAATCACATAGTTTGACGGGAATTTCACATATAAAAACAAATCCCCGATTCCCTTGGTGACGCTATAACTTGAGAACGGCTTTACCGATTTTAATCATTTTCTTTCTGTTTTGTAATACTTTGTAAAAGGTTCGGACGGAAAGAAACATTAAAATTGTGAAAATAAGGCGAATTTGACGACTATGTTAACTTCAAGCGACAGTTCGCATGTTTTATGAATTAAACCGCGGGTAACACCGCGAGGCGCAGCTAGTCAGGGAGAAATTATGAATATAAGAAAGCAGTTCCTCTATGGTCACCTGTTAGCGACGGAGGGCACGAACTCCGTGTCTTGATGCGTGCCGTAGCCGGTGTGGATGTCGGGGTGCGCGGCCAGCGCCGACAGCGCGGCCAGGCAGGCCAGCGCGCCCTGCGCCAGCAGCGTCTCCGCGCCCGCGCGCGTGCCCGCCAGCTTGATGAGCAGCCCCATCTTGGACTCGTACACGTACAGCACGCGCAGGGACTTCGGGTTTGGTTCTAGAGTCTGCTCGACAAATTGGTATTAGGCTTTTAAAACACTGCACTTATAAAGCCACTAAAATGCTGTTACAGACGGTATAGAAAAATGTGACGGCAATGTCAAGATTAACACCTAAGATAGGGAATAATAATTTAAGTGATAGTAAATAAATGTTATATGTATAAGCACTGCCTCGTATAGAGACATTTCACTCACTGAAAGGGTATTGAAATCTGTGTTCTTACAAAGTTGCAATGATTCTGTATTGTACAGTCAACTACACATCTGTGCCATAACAATCGCACTACGAAAATTATACTAGAAAATACGGACGCTATAAGTGCCAAATTGTTACCAGGAATGTGCGCATAACTTTTAGGTTAATAAAAGATACTCACCTCTTTCAACCCCTCATCGTCTTGCAGTAAACTATCGATCAAACTTCTTAGGTACCCCTGATTGGTTAGTGTATTCATCCAATCAGTCCGCGGATTAATTTCTATGAGCGTGTCCAAGCACGCCAGCGCCACCATGCGGCACACGTCATGGCCGGCGCCTATACAGTCCCCGCACACTATAGAACAGAGGTTCTCACCGAAGTCACTAATCACATCAATCACCATGGACTTTAAGGCAGACTCCTCACGACTAGGCCTGGCCTTAGAACTGTCTAGTCTACTAACATACGTATTTGACACGTTTTCTTCTTCCGGGTCGGCAGCACTGGACTTCAAATTCACAATATTCAAGTAGTTTAACAACGCTCCGTATAAATTCACTCGCATTTTCTGTGTTGAGCCGCCTGACACGAGGATCCAGGATAGAATCTTGTGCAGAATGAATTTTAAAGTCAGAGAATTGGTCTGCATGATCTGGTTTGAAGGTCCAAAGAAGCTCATTTCGAATTCAGAAGACTTTTGGTTTGACTCTCTCTTTTGTAGGATGTAGCAATGTCGGAGATTCACTAGTAGGAGCAGCACGGTGCCTGAGGCGAGGTTCCCAAGCTGCGGTAGCACTTCGGAGGGGGGGATCTTGTTCAGCAGGTCCTGTAGTATGTTGAGGAGTAGGTTCTTCCGTGACTCCAGGCTGAGTATATCTTGTGGCGCCACACAGAACAGAATCTCCGTCAGCTGGCGCCACGAGTCGTAGTAGTGTGTGAGAGTTGCCGCTAGGTTGCGCTGTCTGTTCACTTCTGTTACGTAGTCCAGGACCTGTTGGGTACACGTCAATTATGATATTGGTATTAAAATCAATTCAAGTTATTACAGTCGATTTTTTGTCATAGATTCTCTTAAAAAATTATTTAATTTAAAAAAATATATAATACCTACATCTTGAATGCTAATATTCCCAGCACTTTTGGTCTGCGTGAAAATGCAAATCTAGCGTTGTCTTTCAAGTCAATTAATGTTTTCAACTTACAACACGAATTTCCTAATAATACTGTTAAAATGATTGACCTTTTGTATCTCGGTGGCGACGAGGTTCCTCTGCGGCGCAGTAGCGTGCAGCGCGGCCAGCTCGCGCGTCAGCAGCGCGTGTACCCGCGACACGCTGATACGCTTGCCGCCCAGACCTGGACACAGAGGCAATACTACATTTTGATGCAAGTGTGCGAACTTCGTCATCGCACTCAAGGCGTCAATGAAAAATGCACACCCGTATGAAACAAACTTTTTCAACACACTTGCGAAGGAACCAATATGTACAATTTTAAATAAGTAAATAATATTATAAAATTAAAATAATATTTAACATAGGGTGAACGAAATGGCAGCAGGTAACGGGAACAACTTACCACGCCAATATTCTACTTAAACTTAACAACAAGATTAATAAAAAAATATTAGACCTGCTGTCCTGTATGAATCACAATGTTGGGCCACAAAAGGAATGAATGAAAGTCAGTTACATGCAGCTGATATGAGAATGATTAGGGGAATGTATGGTGTTACGCGAATGGATAGATTAAGAAATGTAAGTCGGAAAGTGGCGCCTGTGACCGAGAATGGATGAATTGTGTGAAAGATGATATGAGGTGACTTTTGAGATGACGGCAAATAGGAAGAAGAAGATATGCTGCGCCGATTCCAAATAAATAAGGATAAGGGCAGAACGATGATGACACTAAAATAAAATGAATCCGTGCCAATCCATTTTAAAGGCGAGTCATTGGACTCGAAACCGCCAAACAGATTATTTATTTACAACAATAGTTAGTAAATATTAATTAATTTATAAATATAAATAGATCTGTGAAATATTTTGTTTGATTATTTCATTGATTGTCACATTACAATTGGCGAAGTCAAAAAATGACTTGATTCATATCTCCGAAAGTTTCCGGCCGACCTGTTTTCAACCTTATACCGAAGAACATAAGACTGAAACACAGTCGACCGGGAACCTTCACGGTATTACGTTTTCGTATACATTTTGCCATACCTGTGGGCAGGTCGCAGGAGGCTATGGCCTGACGTAACTGCTGCGCTTGAAATAGTTCCCAGCGAGGTTCTATCGCTGCTTCGACACTCACTGGTAGCTCTTCTAACGTTCGACGTAGGAGGCACCATTCCCACTCCTGCAAAAGAAAATATTTTTATTTTAAATCCAATCCATCTACAAATCGTCATTAGCATATGTAACTAGTACATAAGCCAGTAGTATCAGCATTTTGAAAACAGTGAGAGAAAGTTTTTGCTCTCCCATTTAGAGGGTGTTCATGGCCGAGTGAGAAACTTGAGCGTACCTATGCCGTGTGAAAAAATGCTTCAAAGTCAAATAATACCGACTTACGTTTATGTTTATTGATGAATTACCAACAGGTATTTTTACGAATGTTATGGATACTTGTTGTCCAATGAAGTTTAATTTTTTTTCATTATTCAAGAAATGTTAAACCGTGTTTCTTTGCTGTGCCAATTATACTATATTCATTTGTTTCCCTTCTCACAAGATTATTATTAATTAAATATATTTTGCAGAGCGTAATTCGTTGTGTTACCTGTGTGGGATGCAGCACCCACGAGCGCGCCGACAGCGCCACCACGGGGAGCTCACGTTATGTGTTACCTGTGTGGGATGGTGCGCGGTGTGCGTGAGCGCGGTGAGTAAGGCGCACAGCGCGGCGTGCTGGCGGCCGGCCGCGCCCGCCTCGCAGGCGCACGCGCGCAGCACCCACGAGCGCGCCGACAGCGCCACCACGGGGAGCTCACGTTATGTGTTACCTGTGTGGGATGGTGCGCGGTGTGCGTGAGCGCGGTGAGTAAGGCGCACAGCGCGGCGTGCTGGCGGCCGGCCGCGCCCGCCTCGCAGGCGCACGCGCGCAGCACCCACGAGCGCGCCGACAGCGCCACCACGGGGAGCTCACGTTATGTGTTACCTGTGTGGGATGGTGCGCGGTGTGCGTGAGCGCGGTGAGTAAGGCGCACAGCGCGGCGTGCTGGCGGCCGGCCGCGCCCGCCTCGCAGGCGCACGCGCGCAGCACCCACGAGCGCGCCGACAGCGCCACCACGGGGAGCTCACGTTATGTGTTACCTGTGTGGGATGGTGCGCGGTGTGCGTGAGCGCGGTGAGTAAGGCGCACAGCGCGGCGTGCTGGCGGCCGGCCGCGCCCGCCTCGCAGGCGCACGCGCGCAGCACCCACGAGCGCGCCGACAGCGTCACCACGGATGCGCACTGCAAATTAAAATCAATAATATCAACTTTCAATCAAGTTGTGCTTAAGGAAGCAGTTACAAAACCATTATTAATACATTACAAATAAATGAAATAATAATGTCACAATAACGGCTTTTTGGTAAATGCTTTATGGAAGTACCACTCACAGACATAGATCTACATAGATAACACAAATGCATGTACTTCGCGTGTCTTAACCCCGACCAAGCGTCGAGGTTGGTTGCCGCTAACTTCAGTCCCCGCGCGTCCGTTGTTGCAGCCGAACGTCCGCAAAAAACTAAAAAAATGCCTCGTTGCGTGATAATTAATTGCAATAGCCCAAAAATTTCGAGCACCCAAAGGCAGGAACATATTTCCTATCACAGGTAAGTTATTTTAAAATTATATTATACGTAAATTCATATTAAAACTATTTTTAAGTATTCCAAGCTGCGTGTCGTTCCAGAATATTCCTAAATATATATTACCGTAAGTAAACTTTATTCACATTACGTTGCCGTGTTTGCTTTGGCCGTTTGATCTGACGTTGTGTGTTAGGAGACGATGAATATCGCACAAGCGATACTGTCGCGCATCGCTTCGACTTCGTGATACAGTCAATTTGTCATTCGTCTGTCAATTCTAGCAACTAGTGCTGTTCGTTCTACAACATAAATCAATAATCGATTTTAATTGATATCGGACTGACGAATGATATTAAAAAAGCCAATTTAGTAGATATAGCTCATATGCATGACCTAATTTTACAGGACAGCTATAAAAAGCAGGATATTTTTTTAGGGTTGATGTATTTAATGTGTTTTTGTTTATCCTTTCAACATTATACGAGTATTTTTATATATTTAATGTGTTTATTTTCTATTGCATTTAAAAATATTTATTTTTAGTTTCCCACATGATCCAATCATAAAATAAAAATGGATTGCGGCCACGGGACGGAAAGACTGGTTCCCGACTAAACACAGTACTATTTGTTCTATACATTTTGAAAATATTAGTTTCATTGAAGGAAAAAAGTTGAGATTGTTGAAAAAAACGGCATGCCCCACTATAGATATACTAAAACTCATTGACAATGAAGACGAGGTTAGTGAATTAATGTTTTACAGTGTTTTTATTTAATCGTGTATAAAAATATCTGACATACACTCATTTGTGCTTTACAGAATAAAGATACACCACAAGAACCTTCATCATTGTCAAGGAAGAGAAAACTAGAACAGGTTTAGTATATATTTTTCATGTAAATATATACTTGGCTAGCTGACCCGGCCACGCGTTGCTATGGCTAACGTTTTTGTAATTTTTTTTTTCTTTACTATCTTTCAAGTTGGATCAAACTGCACACGGTGTTCAAATTTGATTTTGATTAAGTAGTTTAGGAGTCCAGCGCGGACAAACATCGTGACACGTAAGTTATATATATTAAGACCTACATACATAAGATAAGAAAAAAGACTAACGGTATAATGTAAGCTAGTAGTAAAAGTGGAAAACATGATCGAAAGCGTGTAACGGAACTTAGATCGATTAGGCGAAGGGGCATCGGCGGCATCGATAGCTTTGAATCGGTTTGGATGCCCCGTCACTAAATTGCAGCTGTGACGTCACAGTAGGTATTAAAAAGTCGGCACGCTTGGTTTCAATACAAATCGTAATAATTGCGTTATCTATGTAGATCTATGTCTGTGGTACCACTTTTTCATCTTATTACTAAGAAGGTCAAGGTCACACATATGAAAAATACATTTCATTTTTTATTTTGTGTACCTATCTGTTTGTATATAAAAATAAGTTATAAGGCATAAATTAGGCTACTTTTATTCTTGAAAAAGCATTAGGGTTCCACACAAAAAATAAAACCCCTGAAATTTTGTTAAATTCCATGTGTCCCAAAACCAGCTGTTTCTGGACTTGGTCAAGTCGGGTAACAGCTAGTTTTGATAAGAAAATTGAACATAAAAAACCTACCTTGAGATCAACGGTGGCCTTGACATGTCGGGACAGGAAGTAGTCCCTGGTCCTGAGGAAGCGCAGGATGGGCCCTGACGTGTTGGGGCGCGCGCACAGCCAGTACACTAGGCGGTAGCAGCTTTCTACAAGGTTGTTCGCCTCCCTGGGGACATTAACATTGAATATCTCGACGGGGTTAACATTTACAAAACACATAAAAAACGCTGGCTTCACGTGGATGCCATATAACAGGGGATGACCTATTGAAACCCCCTACAGCCAGTAGCTTCAGATCCTTCAGATTTATACCCGCCTTTTAGTGTAGCAGTCTAAAATTAATAGGATACAATTATTAATATATGAAGAAATAAAATTAAATAAATAATCATAGGGCACCAAAAAAATCATCCGCATCGTTGTCAACGGGAAAAGTGCCCAGAAGGCTGGCAGCATTGCCACGTTGAATGGCAATGCTGATTCTTTGGCCAAAAAAAAGGCCAGCCCTCTGGTCACGTGAAGAGTCGACCAAACGTTTCGCGATTTCTCGAAAAACTTTTTTTAAAAACCTCTAAAATTGGATACTATTATTGTAGCTCTTTAGTGTATTTTACTACAGCAATATTCACGAAATAGACTTATTATCATTATTTTATAATAATTATCTATTTTTAGGGGATTAAGGTGGGCAACACTGTCCGCGTTTGTTTGAAAATTTCCTGTCATAACATTTTGTTTTAGGTAAAGGCCGGTCGTTAGTCGTCTCAAGTTTTATCTCGAGTTAATTTTTATATTATTGCTAGTGTGAAAAATTATATTGTTGTTTACGGTTTGACTGGCGTATTTATTTTTCTTACCTGTGTTGTTGATTGTGCGAAGCGATGTGTTGCTCCAGGATGTCGAGTATGGAGTGCAGGCAGGTGCGCGGGTAGCCCGCGGCGCCGGCCTCACTCAGCTGACTGCGACTCACCTGTGTATGGGAAACGGGTGTAAATATTTTTTATCTAATAGTCTCCCTCCATAAGAGTTTATGAGAGATATTAATTTACTCTGCAAGACTTACAACAGTTAAACATTGATATGATTAATGTACCCATCCGCGCTTACGAAGCATTTGAAGCTGCTGATTCAGTTTTGTATCACAATAGTAGATTGTAAAACATAATCGTCAAATAACGTTAATGGTCTGTGGTCTTAACTTTATTTATTCGTTATATTAATCTAGGTTTTTCTGAAGACTAGATTTGAATATGAGTAAAGTAGCATATTTCATGGTAGTTTCCATTAAAAAATAACTTGGTCTAAAGATCGGTATGTGTCAACTAACCCTGTGTAGTATTGACTGAGTTATGATTTATAACTACAATTTCTGCTAGTGTGTACTTACATCATCAGTCAAGCTGTAGCCTAGCAGGAAGTGCGCGAGGTTGGGCGGCGCGGTGGGCAGCACGTGCTGCAGCAGCAGCAGCACGCCCTCCTTGGCCTGCCGCACGTAGTTGCCGGGCTCGGGGGCGCTCGCGGCTGAAGCACTTGCGCCTTCAGCCTGCACCACTGGTTCCGACCACTCTTCGGCCTCCAGGCATTCCACGAACCCGTATCTGGAGAACGAACACAAATAGTAAAAGTTGTTGTCTATCAACCAAAAAGTCAATTTTGCGGAAAGAAACTATCATAGGATACGGATGTTCAGTCCTGCCTTCATTTGTATTAAAATTGATCCTAAACTAAAATTGTTTTAAAACGAGAGATATTTTGTGAGCACCTGGAAGGATATTTAAAAGATTGGATTGCCAGAAGTTCATCTAAAAAAAATTAAGGTCATGTCAATGAGGAAATGAAAAGCTACCGCACATACCTGATCTCGGCGGCCAGCGCGTGCCGGTGCGTGATGGAGGCCAACAGGTGGCGCGCGGCGGCCGGCGTGTGCAGCGCGCGCACCAGCAGCGCCACCGCGCGCGCGGCCGCCGCCGGCAGCGTGCCCACGTGCTGCAGCACCTTGCAGCACGTCACCAGGCGGCAGTTGTTGTCCGGGCCCTCGGGGGCTGGTCACACACAAGCACTCAGGTTAACATGGGCAAGGGAATCTTAGGGACACTTTACAATCTGCGCAATAAGAGCGACAGAATTCTTCCAATGCATGCCTGGTCCAGACCATAACTTCTGAGTTTGTTTCAGTGTTTCTGCTCAGAGTAGTGAGATAGGATACCACTGAGGTAATCTGGCAGTTAAGGTGTTGATGACGTATAAAAGTGTTTTTAAAAATCTAATAATAAATATCATTTTCATCATCACCATTTCATTTTCCATTGTCGCTATTCGCCTAGTTGTAAAACATAATTTTTGAATAGTTTAAGACTGACCCAGTATAAGTTTGGACAGCGGCACGATGAGTACGGAGCGGCCCGCATCGGCCGCCGCAGTCTGCAGCGGCCGCTCCAGCGCCAGGGCACGCTCCATGATCTGCAGGATGCTGATCAAACTCTGTTCCACAAACACCTGGGGAGAACTTCAACGATGAGGAAGAAACAGGAAGATGTTTATTTGGCCAGTGTCCAGCGTAACAAAATATGCGTTGTTTTTTTTTCCTTTATCCGTATATCGCTTTACTTATAAGACCTAGCCATAAGCTGGTCATTTGGTTACGTAAACTCAGTTCATGGAGTTGTACGGTCGAACTCCAGTACCTTAGCCGGCTGCGGCTGCCTGTCCAGCAGGTCGTGCGCCTCGTCCAGCGAGGTCAGCAGCAGGCGCAGTAGCTCGGACTTGGTGTGCAGCTGCAGCAGCAGACGGAAGCCGGGCGGCGGGTTGGTGTCGGGTTCACGGCCTGGCGGCGGGAAGTCGCTCGGGGACGGCTCGTACGACTCCAGCCAGCGCGCGAACAGCCGGAAGCACAGGGACAGCATCTGTGGGGGAGTGGTCCAGTGTGAGGTAAACTTCGGAGTGTTCTATTAATACTAAACTACTTTCAGCATGCCGCACTGTGAAGCCGATGGTGAATTTAACCACTTCTTACATCTTATATTATGATATAAGATGTCCCATGGGACATACCTGCCACTTCTCAGTAGGCTTGGCGTAGGGCCTGTGCGGCGCGGGCAGCGCCAGCCTGGAGAGCGCGTGCTCCACGTAGGGCGCCAGGCCGGGCGCGCGCGCCCCCGCGCCCAGCGCGCGCGGCAGCGGGGCGGCCGCGCACAGCGCCTCCAGCAGCACGAGGAAGGCGCGGGACAGCGGGTACTCCTCGATACGACACTCTACCTGCACACAGAACACGGCTCTAAAGTAAGTCCATAGAATAACTTGACAAAATTCACATCTTGCATCATTTTACTTCAACTTTCCGGGTTGTGACCATAACAGTTTATCAAGCTTGACTAAGATACATAGGGACATTTAATATCGCAAGTTAACCCTCAAACATGTTTAAGCTCCGCCTGTCCCTCAATGTATTATATCATATTCCGAGAGAAAGTAACCAGTCATGGATTCAAAGCTCAAACCTGGTCAATCTATCTACCGAAAGGTCCCCCTACCTCATGCAACTCGGCATTGAGTGCCCTTTTGTCATTGGTCGTGGTCACGAGGTGTGCTGCTTCTAGCCCTGCCCACACCCTGCCCGCGGTGGCAGGCGTGCCGCCCAGCGCCGCGAGCGTAATGCAAAGTTCTGCTTTCAGTTGGAGCGGGATGTGGCAGCAGATCAGACCTAGGTGTGGAAGAGTAACAATAATGAAAAGGTTCATTGAAAATTTTCGATCTCGTACAGTAGCTCACACATCAGTGGTACCAAAACTAGCATTATAACTCTGTGCCACGCTAGATGTAAAACGTACTCAAAGTGAAAGGTATACGCCGTGTGATCTACAGCACCTTAAAAGTCTTATGGGAAGTCATTAAAAAGCATTAATTACTATTTTTTTTTTAATGAAAACTTTGCCCCACACTAGGAATTTCTCCTGTATCGTGGGTGCGTTTACAAACATTTAAACTCACATACACAAACAGCCAGACCCGGAACAACTACCTGTAGGCCATACAAATATTTGTTCCGTGTGGGGATCGAACCCACAACACGCGGCGCAGCAGCCTTTGGCTCAACCACCGCGCCAACCGTGTCGTCATTTGATCTGTGCTCGTAGTGACAAAACAGTCTGCTCACCAAACATGCAGTTGACGGCGTCCCACTGCAAGTTCTCACATATGGCGGCGCACGCAGCGTGGTCTTCGCGCGCCACACTCGCTATCAGCTTCAGAGCGGCTATCAGGGCTTCCACCTGAGGAACATTAAACGTTCATTTAATATCTTGTTTGTCTATTGATAAAACCATGATAAAAACTGCAACAGAAAATGACGGAAAATGTAGTTCTTTTCTATAATTTTATTTATTGTATTTTCATGCGAAGCAACGGAAGTTTCTGACTTCTACTCTCAATAGTGTTGTCTTTGTCTAGTTAAATACTGTAAAACTAAGATATTAATTTCTCTTCAGTATGTCATCGTGGATATATAGGTAAACATCCTGCAAATAGTTAGCAGGAGCACACTTACTTCCTCCTGCCTCACGAGCATCTTGCCGGGCCGCGCGGCGGGCGTGACGATGGCGGACGCGCCCAGCGACGCTGAATGCACGTGGTTGGCGAACGGCGCCGGGTCCGCGCGCAGGTTACTGCTCAACATAGTCCAATAGATTCATTGTTACGATATTCAGTACTAGACATTGAGAACTGTATGTAAAGTTAGTTTCGAGGCTGTACAAAATTGAATTGATTGAAACAGCGTGGGACCGAACGTGCTTCCTTGGGGGACTCCGTACACAACAGAAAGTTCATCACTCAAATGTTCACCAATCAACACTCGCTGTGTGCGATCTTATAAATAGTCGGTTAGCATGTTTAATTTATTACCTTGTATTCCCATGTATTTTACTTTTAAATCGGGGCGAGTATACAAAATGTATCAAAGGCTATGGCGAGATCAAGAAAGATGGTAAGGCATTTTATTATTAGAGGCAATTTTTTACACCAAAAAGTCAGTGAAATAGTGAACAGCATCATCAGCGGATCTTCGTGCTAGAAATCCGTACTGTGCATCTGCAAGTAACTTTTTTGACTCTGAAAATTTCACTGTCTACAATTTATGGTGTGCTCGAAATCTGTTGAAAGTGAAGAAAGGGTTGACGATAGGCCAGTAATTATTGACAAAGTCTGTATCCTCGGCCTTATGTATGGAGTGCACAGTTACCAGTTTAGGTGTCTTACGAATAACGTCCATTTCGAAACAGCGACTTAAAAGATCAGTTGTCACCGGAACCACCCAGTCGACAATAATTTAGATGTGATTGTGTCCCACCCAGGCGAACCTTCACTTTTTAGATTCATGATACTATTTTGAACTTCCAAATCATAAACTTTCAGTAAAACGAAGTAACCGTGTGTGGAATACAGACCTGTGATATCTGGCGAGCGCAGTGAGCAAGTGGTACGCAGACAAGGCATCTCGCTTGGCCAGCAGCGCCCAGGTGTGGCGCGGCACAGCCAGGCTGGCCAGCGCGCGCAGGTAGGCCGCCAGCAGCGCGCCGCACACCACCTCGCCCGACAGGCGCACGAACTTGTACAGCGTGGCCGCGCGCCCGCCCGACCTGGGGGAAGGTTAGGGTTGTCCAATATAGAAAGACACAGCAGACCAAAGAGGACATTTCATATTTAGTTTTGTTTTTTCTATTTTAAATTACTTCAACTCGATTTTTATTGCAACTTGAGTATACTTCAGATTATTTATAAACAACAACACATACAAAAATTACGTCCGTCATGTTCTATGCGCGAACGAAAGTAATTATGCTCTTTAATCATTTTAAATTATCTCCGAAAATGTATAGCCAATTGACATACTGTGAAGGGCATGAGTGTTATAATAATTTATTTTTATAAAGATAGACAGATCGAAGATCGATAGACACTTTCTTGTTTAAATATTCATCCAAAAGTAAGAGTGCCGAAAAAATACTTTTTTAAAAGATAAAAAGCTATGTAAAAGATAAAGTATAAAAGATAGCTACATGGTGTTGCGGTTTTTTTTGTAGAACTATTTAAGACAGACCAGATTGCCATACATTATTTTCCATTTAAAACTACTATTAAGGCAGCACATGCAAATAATTCTGTATTTAGAGGTATTTATTTCCGACTGGCTAGACTTACATTGCGATAGCTTGGCTAATATGCATTATGTAAATATAATTTATAAGCCTATAGCACTCAGGAATAAAGTAGCTTTCAACCAGTGAAAAAATTTTTAGAATTGGATAATTAGTTCCGGAGATTACCCCCTACATACAAACTTACATACAAATTTTACCTCTTTATAATATTAGTATAGACTAGTTCTGAGCACGTTGTATAGAGACGTACCTTTGCGTGTGTGGGTGCTGGTTCGTGTGGCAGGCCTGCCAGTAGTCGTGGCGCAGCCCCCTGGGGTCCCGCGCGTACAGGCGCTCCACGCAGCGCAGCAGCGCGTCCAGCCGCGTGCGCGCCGCGCCCGCGCCGCCCGGCGGCGCCAGCCCCTCGCACGCGTACATCTGCACCGCGCGGGCCGCCTCGTCTGCCCTGCGGACGGCCAGTGTTACTATTTAATCAAGCACCATGACGGAAAGAGGCCCATGAGGCCCAGAGAGGAGAGCAGAACTACACCAACATATCGTCACCTATGTTCTAGTTTAGAAATGTTGTCCTGAGAAATAAAATAGTTCTCTGAGCAATGAAGGAATACTTGGCATAACTGTATTAGTAGTGGAATCCATAATTGTGGAAACCAACAAGCCAGGGGGCCACATCTCTCTAGTTAATAATGGTCAGAATCTTCATACTTACTTGACCCGCATCTCCATGAGCTTGGAGTGCATGAGCACGATGAAGTCCGTGATGAGCGTGTGTATGCGGCGCTGGTAGTACTCCTCTTTACAGACCAGGTCTGTGGATAGTATCGCCTCGTCAAGGTACTCGAACACCTGAAACAAGTGATACATAGCTGTCAAAGTAAGAGGTTTCTGGCAGTACAAGGTAAGCATATTTGGTTATTTATTTATTTTTATTTATTTATTTAAATCGAACACACGTGATTCATATTGTTGTTAGTAATCCTTATAAAACTATGTTAGTAACATTTCTAAAGAAAATAAATATAACAAAACAGAAACAAAAATAAAACTAGTTTAAAAACCTATAATTACGACCGCTTCCCGCTGCACCAGACCTGCAGCTGTGCATACGGGTCCAGTGCCCCAGGAACGGGCAATCAGGCTTATTCACTATCACCCTTAGAATGCTGTTGGTGCTCCCCCGAATCCTTCGCATCAGGGATGCTGTTCTTTTCCGCATAATAGCTTGAAAGCTATCTATGTCTGCTTCAGCAAACATGCCCGATGCGCTACAGAACCGCGGGAGCCCCAACAGCACCCTAAAAGCGTTGTGATACTGTACGCGAAGAACGTTGTAGGCCCTCTGCGTATGTCTAACCCACAGGCTGCACGTGTAGAACGACTGGCAAAACGCCTTGAAAAGAGTGAGTTTCACTTCTCTAGTACATCGTGCAAACCTACGGGCCAGCATATTACATCGGATCGACAACGCTCTTCGCTCCCTTTCTATATCACTATCATCATTTAAGTCCTCATTTAATATGTGACCAAGGTACCTAAAATGCGATACTCTATTTAGTGGTACACCATAGAGAAATACCGGAGGAACTATCCTAGGCTTTTTAGTACCAACCCTAAACACCACAAGCTCACTCTTCCGTACATTGTATAATAAACCATGAGACGTGGCGTATCTCTCACATACCTCGAGCAACCGTCTGAGTCTATCAATCGAGGGACTCAGCAGCACCATATCATCTGCATAACTTATACTATTAATCATTTTCCCATCAATAGAGCATCCGATACCAGTGCTGCTGAGCTCCCCGATCAACTCATTGACGTAAAGATTGAAGAGCGCCGGGGAAGTCAAACCTCCCTGTCTCACCCCACACTCCAACCCATACGCTCCAGACAAAGCACCCGACCATCTGACCCGGTTGATTTGGTGGTCATACCAGTAGCCTAAGAGCTTAATAACTTCATTAGGAAGACCTTGCTCGCGCAATTTCAACCATAAGATATTATAATCAACCAGGTCAAACGCCTTCGAGAGGTTCAAGAAAGCAGCATACACAGGTGTGTTTCTATCAGTATAGTACCTGACCGTGTGCTTGAGCGCCAGAATAGCAGTCTCCGTAGATAACCCAGCTCTAAAACCGAACTGCGCATCATGAAGACTGAGCTGTCCAGTTACTCTCCGCTCAAGCACACCATCAAGAACCTTTGCTGTTATAGTGGCCAGCGATATTGGCCTATAGTTATCTTTGTCTGAGACATCGCCGGTCTTGTTCTTGACTATGGGCACAACTATCGTCTTCATTAGGTCAGTCGGTAGATACGAGTGCCTCACACAAAGATTTAGTTTAAGTTAGATTGAGTGCTAATAATTATTATATTTATAGTAAAATTAATTGGCAGTATAGTAGAATTAAACGCATTTATCTTTCAGTTTACTGATAAATATTTTGTAGCGTTGTGATCAAGCAGACCCCAACTTGGATCCATTTCGAGGATGTCACTCTTAATTTAGTAGTCAGCAGAAATAAATAGACGAACACTTACCTTGCCATCGATAGCAGCATCAACGAGCATCTCGTCCTGGTCCAGCAGCTCGCACTTGAGGTGCGGCGCATTGCTGCGGCGCAGTAGCGACTGCGGCGCTCTCTTCAGTGCAGCCAGCGCCAGCCCGAGCGAAAGCTGGCACAGCGCCCGCACGCCGGACCCGCGGCCTTGCTCCGCAGGCCCTGACAGCTCGTCTAGCAGTACAGAGATCAGTTCCGGGTCTTGAATGAGGGGAAGTTTCTTGGCTAATTCTTCGCCGTCTTCGCGTCTGGAATGAAGAGTGTGAATGAGATTTTTATGTTTTTTCTTTTCTTAAGCCATGATTGATTTTGTATTAAAATTATTACCTGTGCAATACAGATAAATCCAATGCATACAGCAGCGCCATTTGTAAGCCGAGTGATATCTCATCGAGCGCGCCGGTCGGGCCCTGAGTGGGCGACGTCGTTTGCTAAACAAGGCAACATAACAATTAAATAAACATTATTCAATTTAGATAAATAAAATATATTATCTAAGGATTGATACAAACTTCTGCTATCAGCCTCAAAATGATGTCTCTGCTGAGTCCCTTCTGGGCAGACGCGGAGAACACTACACCAGCTAGGAGTTTTCTGAGACAAATAAAGATAGGATAATATAGCAATTTTAGGGTATGTACACACACATTTTTATGCAATATTATTCTACACATACACTCCAAGTAGTAGTTTTTCAATATTTCAACAATATCAATATGTTCCTTCAATTCATGGGAAAATTTTATTAAAAAACCAATTTAACACATTCTTGAACCCTGTAGATCTTAGTCCCACATACCTAGTAGTCTCAATAGTGCTGACAAGGGTTGCGTGGTGCCTGCCAGGCGGCAGCGCGCGGTTGTTCTGCAGCAGCTCCATCTCTATCTCCAGCGTGAAACGGCGGAGCGTGTCCAAAGCGCTGCCTAGCAACCCATCTGTTATCAGCTGCTCCACGTAGCGGGACACATACGATACTATCTCTTCGCGCGCGTTAATGGACCTGGAAAGGAGACAAAGAGTTTTGTTGAAGGGTTTGGTTATGACTCACACCAAAATCGCAAATAACAAAATTAATAACCAATTCATTTTACATAGCCCATTGAGGACATGACAGGATCCCAAAGTGTCATGACGTATGAACTTCTTATGCTGTCTACAGGTGTGCGAGGTTACGCATACAAGGGTATACATCTAACTACCATCTTTCAGCATTGGTAGCCTTGACAATTTATTTACACTAAGTCTGTCCTCCTCCATCCTTCAACATTACACTCACCAGCACACACCATCTCGTGCCATGACTAGCTCTTTCAAAGCCTGCACAAGCGCTCTCCTGCCATCGTAGAACAGTAGCACAGCCACCAATCCACGAGGCAGCCCTGGGTGCCGTGGAGATTGGCGCTGCGCTGTGTGCAGGAGCTCCAGTGATAGGTACTCGCTTACATTGTACATGTCTGGAAAGATGATGTAGGTTAGAACCACAACTTCCACCAGAATGTCCACAGATTTCTAATTTAAAATAAGAAAGTAACTATCAAAACACAGGAGTCAAGACAATATTATTACAGTTTGATCCATAGTAGTTGCAGTGTATAACTGTTA
Source organism: Phlogophora meticulosa (assembly GCA_905147745.2). Classification (NCBI taxonomy): domain Eukaryota; kingdom Metazoa; phylum Arthropoda; class Insecta; order Lepidoptera; family Noctuidae; genus Phlogophora; species Phlogophora meticulosa. Next base: position 18,588,903 of record LR990519.1, read on the forward strand.
TAAAAATAAATAAAACCAACCTGATATGATAACAGCTTCATCCACAAGTTCTTTAGAGAGGAGTGTTCTGCCCACACTGGGGAGGGTGACACCCTCTGTGATGCCACGCTTTATTTCATCTCGGCTTGTCGGGTTTTTTGCCTGAACAAATACAGGGTGGTGAGAATCATATACATACATATTATGTATTTGGAATTTAAAACGTATTTAACAAGTATTTATTGGTGAATTTCTATTGTAAATATAATGATCTACAGACATTTATTTGGGAGGGTTTGATTGATTTTCTTAACACATTAATCAAAGAGACCCAGAATAACAGAAAAGATTCCCTTAAAAGAAAACATGTCATTAAAAAATGAATAGACAGACTTTCTTTATACAAGTAATTTAATTTCACTAACATAAATTGTAGATTTAGTTAATTTGATTTACTTGTTGCAATTTATTATATTTTGTGGTAATGTATTTTTTTTCTTTTTAAATTGATGCAACTGAAGAAATTACAAACTTACAGGGTTCTTGAACAAAGATAGGAATGTTTGCTTGTGCCGCCTCAGTACTGACTCAAATGTATGAACAGCGTATGGGGCTCCCTTGCCTTCGTGTGCTAGGTAGCCCTCCACAACGGAGACCAACTCCTTGTAGGGCGTCCATAGATCATCTGCTGTTGTGCCTGGAAAGAATTATGTGTGCTGATAAAGCAAGAGGAATCTTGATCGCTTTAGACCAATTAAAACTATTAATACTATTAAAATACTCTGTGTGTCAAGTTTATCGTGCTCCTGAGTTGGTTTTATTATAAATAATACATTATTAGTAATATAGACAAGATTTTGGTCTTTTACAACTGTTGTTATAACCTACAAACGTCCAAATTAGGAAGTTACTGAAATTGTTGTTTCAGTAACTGAAGTTTGAGTGGAGACATTTTCAAACTGCTAGTTTATCGACAAATTACAATTCTTGTAATAACCAGGCCGGTTTGACCCAGAAAAAACAATGATTTTCAAAATACCGCTTAACTAGTAAAGCATTAGGTTATGGGGAGCTAATATTTACCCTCGTTTATATCCATTCTGTATATTTACTATATGAACATGAACACTACAATTATAAAACCATCAACTTTCACTGAGCACAATATAACACATAAATAAACATGTATTCATCTAAAACTGTTTCTCTATTTTGAAATTATCTCGATTTGATTTGATAGGAAGACAGACGCGCGCAGTCGCACGCGACATGACTCTTTTCGTTCGGAAATTGAAATTTTCAAGACGTTTTCTATGCGTTGATGAGTGTGCAACCCAGTCTTAATACTATTCTCTATGGTGTAACCTCGGTGCTATGTGCCCCTATATATTTACCATCAGCAAAATTCATAATGGAAATGAATTTCAAAAAGTCCGTCCATTGTGCACACTTTTTTTTTTAAAGGTACATTTTCAAACTCAGCCTAGCTAGACTACCAGTAGTCCAGTACTATTATTGTCTTCTATGACTTAGGTCCAGCAGTTTAGGCTGCGCGATGTCCGTCTGAATATTTTTCGCATGATCTATGGTTCTTCTTCCCCGTGCGAGCTTTGCTTTCTTGCAACTCGATGATTTCCAAAAGCGGCTATCTGTGCCACAGACTCTGTGGGTAGTGGAGGGCATCTAAGACCAGCCACTATACTACTAATATTAAGTACTGAACAAGGTTAATTTTACTTGCCTCATCACCTTCCTTAAATCTAACACTTAATGTTTGAGAAAGGTTTTATGAATAATATTACAACTTCACACAACATTTAAGATTTATTTAAATGTATGTAAAATAGGATTTACAGAACAAGAACATTTATTATAACAATTAAAAACATATTAAAAAATAGTCTTCAACTACATACAGTTAAAAATGCAGAAAACATTATATTACTTTTTCAATCTTAGTAAGGTACTCCAGACACTTATTCCGATAAAATGTGTTGTTGTAGAAAACAATGCTGTTGTAGAAGTCACCAACATTGGTTGTCTGCACCTTCAGGCAGTTCAACACATCTTTGGTACCATCAACCCTCACTTTATCACATTCGCTGGCCAGCAGCTCCAAGTAACTCAGGGATGATTTGTTCATCAGGTTCTTCAACACAATAGTATTGTGAGACGTAAAGCCAATCTTTTCAAAACACTTCTTTGCTATGATGTGTATGACACTGACATTGAAATGTGACAGCATGTTGATATTCTGTACCAGCAGCGTCTGCCCTGCTTCTAACTTCTGCATACTCTGCAATAGCATCTTGAAGCACCTCTTCTCAAACACATGGTAGCTCTCTAAATGCTCGAACTCGGAAAGCAACAGTCTCATATTTATTTCCAGTCCATAGTCTCCATTGTTATCCATACATTTACCATCTTTACAAAATATAATCTCCTTAAACTCTTCTTCAGCTAAAATCTGTTGGTATAACTTAAAAATAGGTACAAATATAAACTTTGAGCTATTTATTTTCTGTAAAGGACAGCCATAAGTGAAGATTAGTTTCAGTTCAGAGTTTTCATCAAAGAACTGCATCCATTTTACTTGTTCATTTATTAGGATTAAAGGATTTGACAGCACTTCTGCTTGAAGGAATGAATTTAAATTATTTAACTTCTCTCTGAGAGACATCTTGCAGTACAGCTGCCTCTCAGTGTAAGATCCTCGGTGGTACCTGGGGTTCATGTTGATTTTGTTTTCTTCATGTAGGATTCCCTTCAAGATCTCTTGTTGATTATCCAAAGGTTTCAAATCATATTGCCAGATGAATTCCGCAGCTACAATAGCTCGAATTTTCTTGATATCTCTGTGGAGTGCAATGTTCTTCTGCATGAGGTAGGCTTGTAGGTTATCGTTGATAACTTGGCACTGTATGGAACAGAAGTAGCATGCACATTCTTCTACTTGTTTCAGGAATGTCTCTGGTATGGCTTCAAGGGGGAACAAAGCAAAATTTCCATACACATCAGATCCATATGCTGACTGTAGTGTAGGAACAAACTTGTCAAAGATCGCCGGGCCCTTGTACTTGAGGCAGACAGCATACACTTCAGAATTACCCTGGCGGGAGGTGACCGGCTTGTAAATGTTCACTTCACTGAACAAATGGTTGATGAGGTATAATAGGCTCACTGTTGAATGTTCAAATAATGTGAACAGCTTGAAGATTAGTGTCCCACCTGAAACATTTATAAAGATCAAGTTGTTATTACTTGAAAACAGCATTTCTTATTAAACTTTAAATTATGGTAGTTATCAATGATATGATTGTGAGTTCCTTATTTTAATCTTGGTAATTTATGTGTTTTATAAATAACAAAATTGATATAGTACCTGTGCTGAGAGCCTGCAATGCAGTGATGATCTCACAGTAATGGAGAGGTGAAGTCACTTCTTCTTGGGCATCAGGCTTCTGCAGGCAGTCAATTGAACCATCTGCTGTCACGAGCAGCACCTAGTGGCAAAGGCAGTCATTTTCAGTATGAAGTTTAATAACAACAAATTAACTTATTTTGTAATCTTAAATTTTAAGAATATTATAGCAAAGACCTACATAAGGGTGCCTACCTTCCCCAAAGATTTGGCTTTCCTGATGATGGCTTGTGAGTTCTCCCAGTCCATGAGGTTGCCAGTGTTGTCTACCCCAAAGTCCCAGTTATTCAGAGTGTGGAACATGAACCGGTCATCACTGATCATGTTGGATGGAGAGTTCCCCTCATAATACGGGTTGAGTGTGTTGGCTACCCATTTCCACTGTAAAAAAGTACAAACATAAGCAAGTTGTATTGTATATTGTGTGTTGTATTGTATAGTGTGGGACAACAGTGTCCACATCTTCATGTGTCAGTGTGTTTTTAGCATAAGGGTGAGAAAGAAAGGCCAGCACCAATTAAGTTGGATATTTAATTAATTTTAATGGAAATTAATTAGTGTAACAGGTACATGCTATTAGGAAGTGTCATGATGTCATAGTTGGTTGTGTAAAATGTAATTAATGTAATTAGTTGACAATGTTTGATATTCATAAAATAAATATGATAAAATGTACACAGGTGGTCATCAGAAAAGCAGACAATACCTAATTATGCTAATACATGCAAGCTAGTCAATACTTGGAGATTATGACAGAAACACCTTTCAGATACCACAAAATGCTCACAATGTGATGTTTTCAATTGTTAGCATTTTGCTGGCTGCCACACCAACTCACCTCAATGCTCTGGTGGTTTGTCTTCAGGTAATGGTTCAAAGATGTAATGAATGCCCCTGGAGCTTCGCACAAGTGTAGTGACACCATTTTCCTCTCGAGGGTGGCCTCCGCCGGGATGATGCTGTACGTGCACGCACACTCGTAGAACTTCGTCCATGCTTGTGTCAGGAACTCAGGGTTTATCAGACACCTGATCTTCCAGCCCACCTCCCCCGCAGGGTTTCTGCGTCGCGTATGACTGCTCCACTCCTCAATATTGAAATCATTCAATTGACTTTTGTGAAAATTTAATCGATTTTTCAATATCTCTAATTGTTTTACTTTCCATGGTGGCGTCGAAAACCACGACTCTTTCTCTGGCAATTTCCAGTCGCTGTGGAAACGAAACTGGAATTTCTTATTGAATAAGTTGTTCAACTCATCTTGGAAATCGTCATTATTAAAAAATCTTTGACGAGACTGCATCATACAGCTATCAGTTTTATGAAACATTTATTAAGAGGACTTCTTGATTCAGCGATGAGATATGTTAAAAATTTCAAAAGACCCCAACCAAAGGTTTAATATGACATTATATACTTCAAAAGTTAAACATGATTCCGCTCATTTTTACTACGCACATACTGCATATTGCATCGCATTTGTATTTTCACATGGAAGCAAAACAAAATACACAACCAATATTTTATTGGTGACGGATAACTGACAGCACAGATCAACAGATAAAAATAGGGTATTCTTTAATTCTGTCATTTGCCAGTTAATTTATAGTGACCCTGTCTAGGGTATTAATTTCTGTGCCACAGAATACTACTATATATATTTATTTAATACATATAAATAAGATAAACTCAGACAGATAGTGACAGACTGTGACATTGTGTTTTCTGTCATTGATTTATTTTGATTCTGTTCAACTTCAGCTCTTCTTTAAATCCTTGTGTGAATAGAACCCACAATTTTGTCAATATCATGTAGGTACTACGATAGACCATCAAACGCTGTTCGATTCTGTTACCGCAAGTAATTTAGGTCTGTATAAAACGTTTAGCGTGAAATCTTTCAAAACCAAAATATTCGTTCGGATAAACCCACAAGTCACACAACACAACAAATTTAGTATTGCTTCGAGTGTTATGCTTATACTCAGAAAGCATACTTAGCGTAAACTTACGCTTCGACTGGTTACAATCAGAAGAAATTCCGAGAATAGCTTAAAATAAGCAAAACCTAAGCAGTGAATTGACTGCAAAGGCTTAAATAACATAATTAAAATGATATATTTTCCAAATAAAATGTGAGGGAATGCTGCCAGTCTTCTGGGCAATTTTCCAGATAGCAGTGATGTGTATGAGTACTTTGTTACCTAAGTGTCCTCTTTTATTTTATTTGGCTTTTGACTATTGTGTATTATTATTTATGTAGTTGTATGTTGTGTATATAGTAATTAGTTTAAGTATTTTTTTAAAATCAATATGTGTGATGTTAATTCGAGAACATCGAGTGAATTGTGAAATTTTTAAGTGTAGGCTAAGCGAAGCCACTTAACCTGATACTGACATAGCTAAGACTTGTCTTAGCATGAATTACTGCTCTGTCTCTAAGTTTCAGCCTTAAACTAGAATGCGCTCAAGATGGCCCAAGTTAAGTTTGCGCATGACTGGTGGCGTACTTAATACCCTTGACACCTTACACCATAATTTATTTGTCTATTTCTATGAGTAACATGTTTCCGTTTTACTAGACTCTGTGGTCAGTGCAAATAAAAATTGCAATGAGTTGAATGAACTTTTTTAGTATTCTTTTCATTCTTTAGTGTTTGGTTGTTGTCGGTAGATGATTAATGTTTTCTCAAAATGATTGGTGCTTTTAAAACTTGGACATGAAGAGACAATACAACGACTAACCTGAGACTATTTATTTCAGACTGTGTTATCGACTTGATTGACAACCACGTACTGATCTAATTTACCGTTAGACTGATCATGAGCAATTGGAACCAAAGTATGCGAAACGACGACCGCAATGACGATAAACCACCTTACTCGAGGATATTCGTAGTATGCAACAAGCAGTTACGGGTGGAAGATTTGAGGCCGGCGTTCGAGGTGTACGGACAGATAGATGACATACACATGCCAAGAGATCGCAGCACTGGGGAGTCGAAAGGCATAGCGTACATAAAATATAGTAAGACTTCTTCCGCCGCAGCTGCTATAAAGGAGATGCACTTGAAAACTATTCAGAACAGTAATAAACCCGTCCGAGTCATGGTAGCCACACACAAGAACGACAATCCTAATGAGGATAAGTACAAGCGTCTCTTTATCAAAGTACATAAAGAAGTAACTGAGAGTGAGTTGAGACAACACTTCTCAACATTTGGACATGTAGATACTATCCATGTGCAGAGAGATAAACTCACTGATGAGTGCCGGGGGTTTGCTTATGTCAATTACACGTCATTTGTTGATGCAGCCACGGCATTTGAAGAATGTGACAAGAAATATAAAGCAATATTTGCAACACCTAAAGAAGAATTGAAAAGAAGTCGCAATAGTATTGAGAATTTTACTGAAAGCTTTCACTCTAGCAACTCTAGTATTATTAAAGATAGTTTCAGTGATAATTATGGGCAATCCAGAGGACAAATGTATAAGAGAGATAGTATGAGTTCACTTATTAAATCCAAACCTAATGACTATGACACAGTATGTGTTACTTGCAGCCCACAAGTGTCACAGAAGTATATAGACAGGCTATTTAACATTATTCCAGGAATGTCTTCTTGTAAATACTCATCTGACTCCTTCAATGGTTATTGCAAGGCAATCATTACATATGCTGATGAAAAATCAGCAACTTATGCTGTTGAAAAATTAAATAACTTTGAGTTTCCCTCAGGAGAAATCATATCTGTGAAACCTGATGATAATCCTCTCAGCAAGGCAGCTAATAACCTTTCAAATATGGTTAACAGCTTTAAATATGCTATTGACACAGCAAATCCGGATTTAGTACAGCTTGCTGAGGCTATAGCTCAAGCATCAACTTTGATACAAGCTGCCACATCAGGCCCTGGCTTGAGGGAGAATAAAGCTGATAGCCATCAACCTGACTTCTGTAGTGTTAGTCTACCCCCTCCACAGCCACTAGCTAACAGTAACAGCAGGGTAGCTCAGAGATGTTTCTTAGTGTTCAAGCCTCATCCTCCCCCTGTCTCAATTTTAAAAGATGCCTTTTGTCGTTTTGGGGATCTCATAGATGTGTCTACATTCCCTAACAAAACATTTGGGTTTGCCAAGTATTCATCAATACGAGCAGCTCAGGAGGCTATTAAAACCCTCCATGGAGCCACTCTGTGTGACATTAAGCTCAAGGTGTTAGAAGCAGATGAGAGACCATCCAAAGACGATAAGATAACTATTGATGATGAGAACAGTGCAGACCACAATACTGATAGAAAGAGAATTAAATTACATGACGAAGACTCCAGCTTGACTTAATGACAAAGCGTGATAATCCACTTCTATGATATTATAAGTACAGATCTGACAGCTGTTGTAAATGTGGTTTTAAAATTAAAAGACAGTATTCTTTATTATTAATCCTTTATTTAACAATAGTTTGTAATTATGACTGACTTTCCAGAAATTAATATTCTTGTATGATTTTACCAAATTATTATTGGAATGTTCGAGACTATTTTAAATATTTTTTTTTACTAAATTTTACATTAACAAATTACCATGATTAATTGAATACTTTTACAGATATATTATTATGATGACCACAAGACTCTGAAAATTCAAAATTTCAATCAAAATCACTTGTCTATTATCTTAATAAACTATCAAACAAAAATACTGATTATTTTATTTGCCATAGAAAAGAGATTACTTATCTATTTCTAAGACTTTAGTAATTAAACATGGTTCCGGCAGTGGCGGGTGCACAGAGATTCCAGACAGGGTATGCACAAAAAAAACTTACCAGTTTCAGCTTGTTGTATCTATAGTAGGTACAACAAGGAAGTACTTAGGAAGGGTTTTTTGGGAGTATTTTTTTACCCAAGCAATTAAATAGCTCTTAAGCATTGATAATACACCTGCTTAAAGTTAAAGCTGTCCTGATTACAGAGTATGCAGAGCTAATTTGCATGTATGGAGTGCACGCCACTGGGCCTTGGCCATATAGCCTAAACTTCCATCTAATTAAAAAACATCTAAAGTAAAAATATTACAATATAACTTCACTGGACCCCAACTCTAAAAAAAATGGATACTCCATATTGATTCTAATTTATTTAGACATTTCAACCTCTTTGGAAATTAAAACAAAAAGAAACACACTCATAGAAATCCAGTTCACTACCTGCTAATCCGTATTTAACCAACCCTAGTTTATTTGCAGTAGAACCGACCACAAGCAATGCACACACTCAATTTGATTGCTGACAGAGTAGACTTATTCTCATGTTTTTTAAGTCAGTTGACAAGGATAACAATAGTCATTGTTTTTTTTTTATTTATTTCAATTGTATTAACTGTAAACTACACTATTGAAATGGGCAAATGTAATCGTAGCTGTATGTAACAAATAAATAAATATTTTTTTTATATTTGGGGTATCACAAATATCTATCAAGAGTTAGGGTTTATTTGATTTACTGATGAATACAATAATAATGTTGTGTATCATAGTATTATAATGTTTGTTTACTACATATCATTAAACCTAATAGTGGATTCCAACATTGGCAACCTCCTTAACAATTATATATAAAAAAAAACATTTATCATCGTTTTATCCCTTAAAATCCCAAAGCTGTGTTTAGAAAACAGTAAAAGAGATCCAATCATAGAAAATCATCCTTAAATTATTTACACTTTGTTCTGCAGCAAATATATCACCTCATTAAGGTCTGAGATCAGCTTTTTGATGATATTGTCGTACTGCATTTCATAGCCATCTGGCCGTGTCTCTGACCAATTCTTGTTACTTTCACTCAGAGTCTTCTTAGATTCAATTAACTGAAAGAAATTCAAGAAAATATGTATTACATCAAATATGAAAGGACTTGAACATATTTTATGATAACCGATGTGGTGCGGCGGGCGAAGGTCTGCCTGCAACGCAGGAGGTTGCTGGTTTGATTCCCACCCTGGGACAAATGTTTGTACGATCTACAAAGATTTGTTCCGGGTGTTCTGGGTATTTGCTATGTATGATATAAAATATCTATCTATTTAATGTATTGTATTAAGTATATCAGTCATCTAGTACCCATAACACAAGCTCTGCTTAGCTTGGGGCTAGATGATGCTGTGTGGATTGTCCAGCAATATTTATTTATTTTATTTATTTACTTATTTATACATCCATTATTTAAAATGGATAGTTTGGCTCACGTCAAGACACAATTTGTCTATTAGATTACATAGCTGTATCCATGTAAAGTAACTAGAGAGTATTGTAATCCTAATTGTCTGAAACCAGCATACATTTTGTAGCATGGAATAAATTACTTATATTGGAGTGAATCATTTTAGAATAAGTATTCAAATGGCCCAGTAATCTAGGAAATCAGGGCAGATGTTTTTCTTTAAGTACAAGTTAAATATTTTGAATACAAACAGAACTTCAAATCAGATTTAGATGTAAATTCAATAGTATTTGGTTGCTGACAAGGTGATGAAATTATTTATTTCAATTTATTACATAATTGGGAGTCCTTGTTGCCAGACACTGATTAACTAAAACCCAACAATGTTTTAGTACTGTAAAGTTAAGTTTTGTTTTGATTGACCCTGTTTTATGTTGGATCTTATTATTACACAACAAAAACTTGTTGTAGCTTTGATTCCCAATAGCAAATGTTAAGAATGTAAGAAAAGAATACCTTTATTATTTTTTGTTGTGTTCTTACCTTGGTGAACATGTCAACGTCTCCACACAGCTGTTGCAGCTTGGCCTCCAGTTCAGCATTCTTTTTGTCATCATTTTTTTTCAACTTGATGTTCGCTAAGCGTTTGCCCAGCTGATCAAGGCTCTGTGCATACTGATCCAGATCAAGGTCAGCCATCCCTGAGGGCTTAGAGGGTCGTTGTTCTAGTACAACTAATGATTGCTTAAGACGGTCAGCGTAGCTGTTCAAGGATGAAATAGCTTCCTCGACATCGATATCCATTTTGTCTTCCGCCATGTCTGGCATTAACAATTTAGGAACACCGGTTTCCAAGAATTTGGAAATGTTTACATGCCGCAACTCATCATTGGCGGGTTCGTCAGTATTCACCGCCACTATAGACACTGCGTCGTACATCGATCTTATTTCCTTCATAATCTTTTGTGAATCTTCAAGCTCTTTATCCAAATCATTGGTCATTTTTTCCAGCGTATCTAATTTTATTACTGAATGTATATATTCGGTGAAATCACCAGGATTCGTTTTGTACCGTTCACCCATTTTTAGCGATACTCTGTAGAATCAAAGAATATTTCACGAAAAACAGTCTGCAACGAAACTGTTTTAATATTTTCTTCTCTCGCTCGGGAACTCGGCCAATCAATCAATCGACAATCTATCGTAGTAGACTATAGACAATAAAACAGTATAGAAGAAATCAGTGTTGCCAGAGAGCTCCAGTTAAAAGTTACCAGCGTATAGTGTAGAACCACGGAACAGAAAAAACACAACAGTTTTTTCTGTTCCGTGTGTAGAACTTACTATGTATGTGTACGTTGTGTTATCCTTTTCAGGGGGCGGGCAGCATAAGCTAAACACCGTTTTTTAAACATCTTATTGTTATACCAATATATATTAACTTAATATAAATTTCGATGCATCGCTGGTCTAGTGGTAGTAGGCGCGACTCACGGAACAGAAAAAACAGTTGTTTCTGTTCCGTGGCGCGACTGCTGAGCGTGGTTTTGATTCCCAGTTTGGGTAAAATGTTATTGGGTTATACATTCTAGATGGAAAATCTTTATAGGCAACCCGGAGTATGTATTTGGGTCCGGTGATTCATATTCATTTACTTCCTCAAGAACAAGATGTTAACAAAGGCTTCGAGCTAAGAGCCGTTGTAGACCCTGACAGGACACAGCAAAAAAGCTAAAAATCTATGTCGTAGAAGGCTAAAAGTAAAATAAAATTGAAGATGAAAACAATACATTTGCATAAAAATCAACGACAATAACATAAATAATTCTATTATTGGTAAGTAGTAAGTTATTTTCCTAAATTACTATTATCACTATTATTAGTTAACGTTATATTTTCTAGGTAATATTATTACAAACACTCATTTAATGAGAGATCATGATAGCAATCGGCTCGCCCACTATAAAAATGTGGATGTCCTATGGGTACACCTCTCCCTAACCTCGGAATACAGGTGTGATGTTAGGTGTTTTATATTGTATCGCAAACAATACATTTAAAAAATTATCTACTGTTTTCATAATATTGTTCGATTCTTGTAGCTACTGGTTGGACTCTGCAACTGTTTCAAGTAAGTGACACTAGTGACATTATTGACGTTGATGACACTAGACAGGTATTTACACGTGCGTGCGTGACAGCGTGTGGCAGCGCACTAGTGTGACCAGATCCAGTATTTTTAATACATTTTCAGTATATTTCATCAATTCTTCGAACATTAAGTTCGGTATTTTGCCGGAAGTCAGTATTTAACACGCTTTTATTAGTTTCACCTGTATGTATGTATGTTTGTAACCGACTCCTTTGGACGCTATTTTGACCCACTTTAAACGGTCAGATTTCATTCAAATTTTGCACACCTGTCAAAGACCGATGACAATGCAATAATTCATAAAAAAATGTATAGTTTAAAAAAAAAACATGCTTTTATAAAAAATTCAACTAAGAGATGAAAAATAAATTATAGTTAAAAAAAACACGCTTTTATAGAAAATCCAACTAAAAAATAGAAAATAAAATTTAATAAATTTGGATTAAGAAAAGTGTAAATAAGAAAAAAAAGTATATTAATGGAAAAAGGCGTGGGGTGCATAGTGTTAATATTGAAGAATACACGCCGATACATGGAGCCCGCTGTGAATGACAGTAACCATGGTAAAATTAAGGTAAGGTAAAATTAATAATTCGTTAAGGTGAAATGAAATTTCTGCTCTGCACTCACACCATAATCCAGAAATTTCCCCAAGTTGTACGTTTTTGTTGACATATAAATAAAGCGAACGATAGAGAACCCTAAAATGTTATTGCGAAGAGGATGAGGATGTTTCAATCCTTGAATTCTGGATCACTTTCCATTGAACAATTTCAGGTGAAAGTTGGAAAAATTTCTAAATCAAAATTAATTAATTTAAATTTGGCTAGGAATTAGAACTTTTTGAACGTCAAAAGCAGTCATGTTTTTAATTATGCTGTATAAGAGCACAATTTTTCATTCATAAGTTTATTGATAACGGAACAAAGACACAGATTCTTCAAAAATTTATCAGCATTTTTCAAAACAAAGCAAGATGAAGAAGGTTGTGGCAATTTTAATCCTTTGAAAATGTATTGATGATGATTATTAACTAGATTTTTTCAAGATAACCTTTATTTTTATTGGTATATTTGCCCTGTGTAAGTGGGTATATTTCAGTATAAATTTATATACTGTATTTAGTATTTTTTTATATACTGTTGAGGTGCCTCGGTGTTTGTTAGTTTTCGTAAAATTTCATCTGGTCACACTGCATGAAGCATGAGAGGAAGTTGTCTCAAGACATTGTATTGTAAATTGTAACCAAAATAACAAGAAAATTGCTTAAAAATGGTGCGAAAACTAAAGTTTCATGAACAGAAACTACTCAAAAAAGTTGACTTTATATCATGGAAAGTTGACAATAATCTAAATGAAGTAAAAGTAATAAAAAAATATCATATACAAAAACGGGAAGACTACACAAAGTAAACCACTATTTTGGTTGTTTAATGTTGTTTCAAATTGAAAGTAAAGTATTAGAATTTCTCATTTTATGTTGTAGGTACAATAAGCTATCTAGACACATCCGTGAATTGGCAAATATGATTAAAGATTTGGATGTCTCCTCCGAATTTCGGGCCGAGTACAGTGCTCAGTTGTTGGAGAAGTTATACCAGGTGGGCTTAATACCGACGCGGTGGGACCTTACTCTGGCCAGCACCGTGTCGGCGAGCTCGTTCTGCAGACGAAGACTGCCTTCTGTTATGGTTAGAAGTGAGTATTAATTGCTATGATTATGAAATTTAAGAAACCAATTGAAAGCTAAAAACCGACCATGTGTGAGGGGGACACGTTTCGTTTAATTTTTGTTATAGCGTCAATAGAAATACACACAGAGAAAATTTCTATTGTCTACATATTACTGTTCATGAGATACAGCAAGCTGACAGACTGATGATTATATATATGTAATTTAGATTAGTGACGGTTGCATTATTTCTAAATATGTGAGCACCATGTATCTATCAAGGCTATATTTTTTCTATCCTCTTGTAATACTTATTTTGGTATACTGGTTTTATTTTAGGTAGGTGCACTGCCTTCACAATATATATTATTTTATTAATGGATACAAATATTGTTAAAAACCTAATTTAAAAGAGTAAGTGTGGAGTTTCTTGCCCATTTTTCTCCATGCGAAACTACATTTTGGAAGGGGCAAATAGAATAACTTTGGTATATTATTTAAATCTTAAATTTAACATTCAAAATTGTCTTTCTAATGGTCTAATTAAAATGGTTGACTATGGCTTTAATGGTTGGACGGAGGAAGAGGCTTAGTAATAGGGTTTTATAGCACTCTTTGGGTATCTAACCCTAAAAATCAGTCATAATTTTAAAGTTCTGGTATGATTAATGTAGCCGGATTAACTGGATCAGTAGCCATTTTACATTATACTGGTACTCCTTCCGAAACAGCATACAAATAAATTGTACCTATTTCTTAAAACTCATAGTTTTTTACAATTAATTCTAGATAAAATGTCAGAGAACATGAAAGAAGCGATAAAGTACATTGAACAAGGCCATGTTCGTGTGGGACCAGAGGTAGTGAAGGATCCAGCATTCATGGTCACCAGGGCGTTGGAGGACTTTGTCACTTGGGTTGATGGGTCTGCTATCAAGCGACATGTAATGGAGTATAATGACTTGGTGAGTTTTAAATTATGGATACATTGCATTCTGTGGTTTAGCTGTGAGGGTTGCATTTTGCTATTGTCAAGAATTTTGCCCCATGGGAATTACATCAAGATGTAAACAATATTGTCTTGATTTATTACATCATCATAAGAATAACTAATATTTACGAAGCTAGTTTAAAAAAATATACAAGAACTAATTGGAGAATTAAATCTTTACATATAAAATCTCAGTTCACAATGTTTATCTATATAAACTCCAAAACTACTTAACCAATTTCAATGAAATTTGGTTTACAGTGTGTGATTTTGTCAAACTTAATAGATAGGATAGCTTTATGTTGCTTGTGAACAGCAACGGGTGGCCATATACTAGATCAGGTACCACAGTTGCCTTCATCTAGGTGCTTGTATCCTGGGGTCAGATTGAGAGTCAGTAAAAGCAGCTATTGGCTATTTTAAATTCCATTGAATCTTCAGAGCAAAGGATATAATTATAATGTCAAGTTTTCTTTTTTCAGAGGGATGATTTTGAGATGCTGTAACATACCACTTAAGATAATAATATGATAATAGTAAAATTTATGTAGATAGACAAAAGAGGACTACACAGTGTGCAAGAATAGTTCAATTTGCATGCATCTCAGGAACATGTGTTTAGCAAGTGGTACTTGTGTGAGATGTAATATACACATTTAGCAAATATTCATGTATATATAAGCAAGCACAAATGTAGAATGGACATTTTTGCAAATTTTTTATTGCTAATATATGTATGTGTGAGCGTGAGCAGAATGTGACATGTGTGTAGTTATTCGAGCTACATAGTGTGCATGGTTCTGGGGTGTATCCACCTTAAGAGTAGAATGATGTGTTTAGTTTTGTACCATATAATAACTATAACTAGCAATTAATTATTTTGATTGATTGTGTCGGGTATGTTAAATAAAAAAAAGAGATATCACATAATTTACTTTTTTTTCTCTCCTGTATTGTAATTTGACCAGCTAGTCTACTTACAGTACCTACAGTAGTGTTAACATTATACACAAAATATTATTTACATTTCTTATTATAATTATTGCTCTATTCCTCATCCTCACTTTAGTATCCCTCCATCATAATTATTATACTACCCCAGTCTGGACCGGTGCTTCTAATGTGACCCATTAAGACAAACTTTTAGGGTTACATTCTTAATTTGTGTGGCTTTTAATATAACATAACTGTTCTAAAATTGTCTATTTTACTAGGAACTTTGTACACAATTTTCTACTTAACTTATGTCATTCATTGTGCATTCAATACTGAGACTTTAAAACCATTTTAAGTAACTTGTGTTGCATTAATCGCATTTTGGTTAATTTGCACACATACATCTTTCAATTCCTTTCATAGCTCTAAGCTACCACCACCTTGATCACAAAGACAGCATGTCTCTCTGTCCCCTCATCTCCATCACAGCGGCTATCCTCATGATAGCCTCGGCTTGCATACTGGAAGCATCCGCCAGCCGTCTCAGAGCTTCAGCCTGTAAAAGCGCTGCTTCAGCGTTTTTAGCGGCGACAGTAACACGTTGCTCTTCTGCCTTGGCTCGTATTAACTCGGCGTCCGCACGTTTTTTCTCTACTTCTATTAGCCATTCTGGGTACAAGTCTGGAAATAGACAAGGAGTTTTGTTTTTTAGAGTCTGAGATTATATCAATGGTGCCTAAAACTATTCTAGATATCAAATAAACTTACTCTGTATAGTAGGTCCATTTGAATCATTGTCGTTTACATGTTCATCACTGGAGGACTCTTCACTGTCATTACTTTGGTCATCTCCACCTGAAAATGGTAAGCAAGTATGCTTTTTTTAGGCGAATTTAAACCCAAAAAACAAATACATGAAGGATGAAGCAAGAAGAACATTTTAAGAATGAAAGTTTGTGGCTGCCTACCCACATGTTGTGATACATTTTAGTAAGCAGCTATAGGAAAATAAAAGAATTATTAGAAAATATCTAAGATACCACTAAAAGCATCCAAAAAGAGTAATTACCAGACAATCTGTCACTTGATTCACTGTTTGTTTTACTACAACTATTTGCATGTATTGTTTCTTGAAAGGATTCCAGCTTCACTTCTGGGTGTAAATTGTTCTGGAATTAAAAATAAATAAACGGTTGATGCCTCTTTGGCTTGCTACAGCAGCATTGACCATAACTTGTTGAATATACATTTTTCCTAATATGCAACAAGAGATGATAGGTGACAAATGATATCAGTCATAGAAAATGTAATTTTAATAGAAAAAGATATTGTATTTTTAGTTATTTTTATCATAAATCATTTGCTTAAAGACACTTCACTGCTAATTGAACTGCACTCTGTTACAAAAACTAAAGGATTCTCCCTTTCCTTAAAAATCCAGATTGTTTACATGAACCAGCCTATAGCAGACTTGGGAGCAGTGGTATTACATATTACATTATTACACATTACATTATTGCATTCAGAAACGTCAGGTGCACGGTTTTCACAACTGGCGTGCATGTATGACAAATGTAAACAAAGCAATAGGAATATGTAAGAATTGTGTTAAATGCCATGCATATGAGTACCTACACATCGACTACTACACAAACGAAATGATCTTGTATCAGTTGAATATATTCTTTCAATTAATGATTAATTATTTCAATATAAATTTTACTTCAAATTATATCTGTATCCACAACATACATTATGTACAAAACTCAAACCGAATTAGACTCAGCATATCCTTGTCTGGTCTTCCTCTTCTCATAATATGGGCCTAATATAACAAGTGCTCTCGTCTCCATCTTCGTCAGTGGTCTCGTGCCCTTGAGAGAAGGGCTTGATGCATTCCTCTTTAGCAGCTCTACTTTATTCTTTAGCTTGTTTTTGAAGTCACTCCAGTACTGCAAGTGTAGAACTAATTTATTATGAAGTAAAATTGATAAATACCTCTATATGTGGAGATTGTAGAACAAACATTCATGGAGGTGCACAAATGCCTAATTCTTTTTGCTTGAGACTTGTCAATAAAGTCAAAAACATATTTTTTGACATCATAGACTTGTATATTTGGATCTTGATTTTTGGAAATCAGTAGTGATGTTTTTGTGAATAATAAATAATTACAAATTCATTTGGGTAATTATTCTTATATTAACCTTACTCCATCCATCAGATGTCTTCCTAGTACCTCCTTGGCAGTTGTTGAGATTCTTAGTGAGTTCGTTCCACAGCCTCTTGGATGTGTGCCTGGCTTCAAGAGACCTTAGGTTGCCGGATGCGAACTCTACATGCTGTGCCATGAAGTCTATGATGGATTTGACTTGCTCGAACGATACGAGGCGAGCCTCGCTGTTATCACTCATATTTTCACCACTGCGAAATTTACATGTTACTAGAACTCATCATAATGTTAGCCTTACAGCGGTCTCACGGCTATAAACTCCAGGCAGTGTGAGACACCACTGTGAGACCATAGGAATTAATATTTCTACAATCATTATTTATTTATTTATCTTTAAGGAGACACATATTTATGCTATGGAAAGAGCTTAAAATTAAAATGAGTGTATAATAGTTTCTGCAAACTTACATATTTTGGATTCAATATTCGTATTCTTGCTTGTTACGAATTGATAACGTTGATTTACGCTAGATTCTATTGATAGAAAAATATCAACAAAAACATGATCTATCTACTCAAATCTACTGTCAAGTTCATCAATAAATATTTACATGATGACAATGTCACTGTCACACTGACACTGCCGCACACGCCGCACAGACCAACATAATAAATAAATAAATAAATATTGCTGGACAATCCACACAGCATCATCTAGCCCCAAGCTAAGCAGAGCTTGTGTTATGGGTACTAGATGACTGATATACTTAATACTATACATTACATAGATAGATATTTTTTATTATACATAGGAAATACCCAGAACACCCGGAACAAATATTTGTAGATCGTACAAACATTTTTCCCAAGGCGGGAATCGAACCCGCGCCACATCGGTCGTCTAATAATATGAATGACGACAACAAAATATGAGAGCAAATAACGTTTTAACTAGCCGTAGACAGAGAATAGAGGTATTCTCTGTCTACGGCTAATAAAAACAGCCGCACAAGTTGATCAAAGCTTAAACTACGCTTGCCGAGGTCAGTCTGTGGATCCTTTGGTCCCGGCTGTCATTTTTAGATCTTTGACAGTCGTTACGAGTAGTCAGAAGCCCGAAAGCCTGACAACCAGTCTTATTAAGGAGTGTCGTTTTGTCCATTTACTGGGTTCTAGAGTTCAGATAGGCAGGGCAGGATAGTTGCACCATGTAAAATACTGGTATTCAGCTGCATCCGGTTAGACTGGAAGCCGATCCCAACATGGTTGGGAAAAGACTATGCAGATGAGGCAGAAGATGATGAACGACAACGAAATATTCATCACTTCAAAAATATTAGTGCCAACTACCAGGTACCGGGCCTGACCACCGTATGGTATTGGGTATTGACATTGCCTGCGCGAGGTTTTTAGCCGCACATGCATGAAGGAATCAACGGGAAGCTCCCACACCGGTGGTTTTCAACGTGACTTAGTCTATCTGGTTAGTGCAGGTATACTTTGGAGGTTTTGCGGTTACCAAACTCATGAAATGGGTTGGGGTGCAAAGTCAATAAACTGCTGGTGTACCACTGTTCCATCTCTCATGAGTTGTGGACTAATTTAATATGAAAATTCCCAGTGGCAGACTGTCGGCTTGTGTGTGACTGCCGTTACACCAAGTGAAATACCAATTAATCAAGTGACCAAAGTAAAAAATAAAGTCCATTAATTTATGGCAACAATATCCTTGTCTTGCGCCGCGAGTGTGCGCAGAAAAATAAAAAAAAATAATAGGAAAAGAAATGGCAGTTACTAGAGAGAAAGAAAATTGTACAAGAAAAATTAATGGAAATATACCTGCATTATCTCTCAATAGTGATAATATGTCGACTTCCACGGATAGTGACGATGTAGCGGACCCGACGTATGAAATTAGGAACATTCAAAGCATCATAAACGTAACCCGTGAAAACATTGACGCTCTGAATGCAAAATTCGCTGGTTTTCAGCATCCACCGTCGCTGTATTTGTCTGAATACCAGGAGTTGACGTCAAAGTTGCATAATTTAGAGTTGAGAGAGCGGACTTTGCGGGAATTGCTGCAGTGTGAGTCGCCGGACAGGAGTGAGGAGTATTCGTTGCATGATGATAGTAAAAAGTTCGATACTCTGACGCGGTTACCGAAAGTGTTCCTTCGGGCACACCTGCCGAACCAGCAGCGGACGAGTGTGCAGGTGAAGGTGGGTGTGACACTGCGGGACGCACTGTCGAAGGCGCTGAAGCTGCGCAACCTGACGTGTGAGATGTGTGAAGTGGTGCGGACAGGCAATAACCTAGTGATACCATGGGACATCGACATAACTGTGATCGAGGCAGAGGAGGTCAGTCCAGTGTTGTTTGTTTTGTTTTGGTTATGGTAAGTCAGTGACACATGGTGCAGATGGCTATACAACAGAAGTTTTGTTGGTATTCCTGTAGTCTATCTCTCCAGGCTTGTACAGAGTAAATATTGTAGCAATGATTTGGTATGTCATGTAGTTATGGTGCAGTTATAAGAATTGTGTTCTAGTAACCTTGGCAATAGGGCTGGCAATAGCGCAATAGAGCTTAGCCTGTATATATAATGATATTAGATAGATTACATTCTAGCCAGTATCCATCAAAGAAGTTTGCATTTTTCATGAAAGGTTAGTTCCTCAAATTGTTATGTGTGGCTGGATGATGTGCAGCATGTTCTTGTAGAATGTGATAAATACCAAAGAGGGACAGGCATCAATGCAGAAATTTAACAAATAAATACAACCTAGTAGCATGTCCATATAAATGAAGTTAAAAAAATAAACTAAATTGTTAAATATGTTAAAATTGCTGAGGTCTAAATACTAATAAAATATCTCAATAGTTAAAATATCTTAACTTATTCTCAGTTCTGACAATATTTAGGCATTCATTTAGGTGTAGTGTGTGTCAGTGTCAGTTAAAGCAGATAGCGATGATCCATAGCAAAGTACCATTGAGCACTAGACCTGATCTGGTGATAGTAAGTATTTGGACACTTGCTTGGCTGAGCAGATATATATAATTATTATAATCAGAAAACATTAATGAGCTTTAATGATTTTCCTTCCTTATTACTTATGTTATAAAATCAGTGCTTATTTCTTAAACCAAGTAAACAATATTCTATTTTGAATATACTTTCCTTGTTCTGTGTTAAACTGCCACTTCTTTTGTGGAATTTAATTACATCTGATTTAATAAATAAAATCGAATTGTCATGCATAGATACCAAAAAAAAAACAATTTCAAAGTACGTCTGAAAACGTCTGAAAACTGAATCCCAATAGATAGATAGGGCTCTGCGTTAAACAATTAAAAGCCATATAATTCCACAGGATGGAGGGTATCAGCTAGTCAATTTCTGTAAACATCAAGAGTTTGCCTTTTCGTTTTGTGGTGCCTTATTGCTGCTTCTTCATAGGCACTATCAGCAACTTGGTAAACAGTCCCAACTAGGCCATTTATAATTACCAAGGAAGAAAAAATGTCTTAAACAGGTCCATAACCTAACCTTTTATGTTGGCAGGTAACAGTTCGCACATTGGACAAGCTCCCCATAATGTCTCACATATCGCACCAGTTTACCCGCAAGACTTTCTTCACGCTCGCCTTCTGCGAGTGCTGCAGGCGACTGCTGTTCAACGGCTTCTACTGCTCGCAGTGCAACTTTAAGTTCCACCAGCGATGCGCCGACAAAGTGCCCAGTATTTGCCATCAGGTATTGATTAGGATTTATGTAGCCAAACCCTTGCTAAGGTCTTCAAAAAATCATAAAATTTGTGTGACGTCATTTGTGGATGGCCCCTAAGTTACAAGCATTTAATGGTGGGCCTTTTTTGGATGTGGACTTGTCATGATCCACGATCAGATTGGTGGCGAATGTTAAACTCATCTCAGCACGTTCATTTGTTTGCTTCCACCACCCCGCTCAGTTCCGCCCAAGGCAGGCATACCCTGAGTATAGCCTACTTCCACAAGACTTGGTAAAACCTCCTGTTCTAATACCAGGTGCGTATGACGGACACGTACTACGCCGCGCTGTTGGCACAGAACCCCGAGACTCAAGCCGGCATCCTGCATTTCCCGCCGCACTTCGGTTACCACCACATGATCGTCAGGGCCGACCAGAACAAGTCAGTATTGTACCAATACTTTTACGATTTATAGCTGAATTCCACATTTCGTATTTAATGGCCTGTTTCCAGAGCTCCTGATAAGTACTGGTTAATTTATCCAATGTATTCATAGAATTTCAAAATGTATCTGGTAGATAGTGCTTATCAAAGCACTTGTAAATGAGGCCCATATGCCCATAGTCTATTAATGATTTCAATACTTTTTGGGATTGAAAGATTTGCCAATAAATAATAAAATCTTTGTAACAAGGGATGGTCCTACTTTTCAATAAGTAGTAAGGAAAAGTAATAGTAAATACGGCAAGTTACTAAGCAGTGTCATGATATACAGGTCTATCTCTCCAGCAAAGAAAATGAAGGAGTTTGATGTCCACTGGTGAATATCAATCACTAGATTGGCACCGCTTGCTTTTGTGAACGCAATGAACGCTAACACTAACACAATCACACTTATACGATACACACATTCAAGGCTGGCGCAAACCTGACGGCAATATGGCCGTCTTCTCGGCTCAACAAAAGCTTTTCAATTTACCTTACTAAGAATATTTAATCCTGGCATCGCGTATTTAGGGTAACTAAGCCTCCGCTGTCCGTCCGTATGTCAGTGGGCTGTATCTCATGAACAATAATAGCTAGCTTTACAGAATTTGTATTTTTATTGCCGCTACAGCAGCAATCAATCAAATTAAACTGTACGGAACTCTCCGTGTGCGAGTCCGAGTCGCACTTGGCCGGTTTTTCTCTCTTTATCAAAGTCGTTGTATAACTTTTGAATGATAGCGTTAGTAGAAAGTGTACCTACATTATGTAGTACAACTTTACGAGATACATTTTGCAATAATAACACAAAATCTATCATGTATAGGTTTCGTCAGATTTGCACCAGACCATTACACATACAAATTGTATTTAGCACTCAGTTGTACCTTTCCTTCTTCCTAAATTATCTCGTGTTTTGTAAAAAACTAATAGGATAATAAGCACCTATTTATATTTGAGTTATGTCTGAGTTTCTATTTAATTAAACTGCTACGTATTTATTTAGTAAAACTTATTGTAATTAGCAACTTATCTTCAGCACAATCAGTAAAGAACTGTTTTATATAATCTTCTGCTGTAGCATTTTATAAAGCGGTGTGACAACGCGATGCTAACTAAACCACTGCTTTTGTTATCCGATTGTGTTTTTGTGTGTTTTAAATAATGCTTCATTTTGATCGAAAACTGCATTGAAATAATTTATAATCAAATATCCCTATGTAATACCTACATCAATCAATAATACCGACCTGTTACTCCACTCCTGTCCCCTGCAGGGCAAAAGCCCCTTCTTATACGGAGAAGGCACGAGCAATAATCACCACGCTAGCTCAAGGCGGGTTGTCGATTTCAGATTTATATTGAAGTCCAGGTTACACGATGTTTTCTTTCACCGATATCAGTCATGTCTAAGATAAACCTAAAGCCTCTTGGTACTCGCCCGGATTTGAATCTACAACCTAGTGCGTGAGAGGCGGGCGCCTTTACCACTGCGCCGAAACACATGAAAGAAATAATGAAATAACGTCGTAAATATTATCCTGTTATAAGTAATGCACTTGGCGAGTTCTGATAAAAGTAATCTATTGAAGCAAAAATTCCCAGTCTGCGCAGACTCCACTCGATGTCCCTTTATTTCCTTTTACTATGGCTTATCAAGTGTCTCTTGCGCAGGCACCAGCATCCCCGCTCGTTAAACCAGCAGGACAGGTCCAACTCTGCGCCAAACGTGTGCATAAACATGGTGCAGCGGCCCATGACCCTCGCGGAACATCAGAGAAAGCACAATCAGGTACGGAATCTCATGTTAAACCAGCAGGACTCTGCTGGACAGGTGCTTGTGACGAACGCCATCATAGTTTTAAGACGTTACATTTTCAAAAGAAGTAAAACAACAAAGTTCAACGAATCCATGTAAGGGGTTATCCATTATTAAGTGAGTTGAAAATAGAGGGCGGGCGTCCCGCCAAATATCATAAAAGGAAGCGGTGGGTTCTTGAAAACCTCTAGTGAACTTATTCATTCAAGATGAAAATTAAATAAATGCTTCCTTTACTTCTTTTGTAGTAACCATTTTGGTCACAATAATATTGTCATTGTTACTAAAAAAATCAAGTTTCATAAAAAAGTGGGAAGGAGGTGTCCCACCTAATCTCACCAAAAGGTATGCAAAAGAATGCAAAAACACCTCACGTAATGAATGGAAGACCACTAACAGCTGTTTTATTTAATTCGCTTGTCGACAGGGTGGAATCCATCGAACCATGAATTCAGTACATGATCCTGGATCCTACATCCCCTCCAACGTAGAAATTTCTCATGGGTTTTCTTAATTTATACGTTTTTGTCTGATGTATTTTTAATAGAAACCGTAAAAATCATGATTTCTACCTAATCCAATGAGATATTTAATTAACATTGAGTAAGATAGAAACGATGATTTTTTGTAACTTTTTACTGTTTTAAACAAAAAATACGTTAGCCGACGAGAAATTTCTAACCAGGGGGCAACAAAGTCAATATCAAATATCATTTATTCAAATTAGGCTGAGAATCAGCACTTTTTGAACGTCAAAACGTCAACATCAAAAACCATGTACTGAACTAATGGTAATCAGTTTTTGCTTTGGTGTCCCTTTCACCCTACATCGCATAAATATGACATTTTTTTGCTGCACATACAATAGTTTGTTGAATATAACTTTCCTCAGCGTCAATAATTGTTCTGACGACATTGAGTAATGATAGAAACCGGCACGCAACTGCGCGTGAAGCCGCGTATACTGTTGAAGTATGTAATTGATATTTGACAATATTGCGTGCGGCGTTCTTCATATCGTGCGTTACTGGCATCTGTATAATAATGGGCGGTCGCACGGTCCTTCCTAATACTTTGGGCAACATATAATACTTCTGCCTCGTTGGTGCTGTACATGAGGTACTGGGTACGATTCCCAGGTCGACAAAGTGTGTGGACTCTGGATGTGTGCCGGATTCATGGCAATAAGCTCGCCCATTATTACACGGGACTTTAACATAACTGGCGAAATGTGATTTACTATAGGTACACTTCTACTTAACCCTTCGGGGACTACAGGCCTGATGTTATGATAAGTACGATGTTGCAAATCGGGAAGTAATATAACCCGCTTGATTAATAACGACATCCAATAAATGTACACTTTACCGGTAAGTAGGGACATGAATTAAATTTCTTGGTATTTGTGGTTACAGAATAACAATTCGCCGCAGTCGTCCAACTACTTGACGTCGGGAAGACACAAACAGGACGACAAAGACAAAGCTGTGGACCAACAGCATAGCCAGAGTACGCAGGTAGGCTACACACGGAAACATTTTTGTTAAAATTTCGGATTCGCGGTATACACCAAAATCCTACAATAAGTAGGTACTCTGTAGCCCCTTTCAGGCACGGCTTTCCGAACCGATTTCCCGAACGCATGTGATAAATTTTCCATCTTACCGAACGGACAATATAAGAAAGTATGTGCTATGTTTTTTTAAGTTTTTTTTTTATAAAATTCGTGCATTCGGGTGCCCCAAAAAGAAAAACAAATTTTAATTAACAATTCAAATCACATAAACTCTGCCTGTTCCTTTTTTTTATTTAAAATTACTTTCCGAAATTTCACATATATGACGAGTAGATACTGTCGAGAAATGACACTGTAATATACTAAGTGCATAATGTGCATCTCGTCAGAATTGTTCCCACAAAATGATAACATCGTAACATTCCGTGCAGGCGTCTCCAACGGGCACGTTACGACCTCGGCGAGCGCGCGCGCGCTCCGCTGACGAATCGTGGAAGAACGCGCTGTCCCCTCGAGAGAGCTACGACGACTGGGTCATACATGCTGATGAAATACTCATCGGGGCCAGGATAGGTGAGTCCACTCATGCTGTCTTTGTCCAGACCCGAAGAAATGCCTCTCCGTACTACCGTAGCAAGAAGCTTGCAGACTGCTGCCCTGCGCAAAAGGTATATTTAAAGACCAAATGTCCGTCTTCACATCCTCATCCGTTTTGTTTTAAACACGTTTCTTTTCCATGGGTTCCATTGTTTCATAAAATTATATTATATAAAGTATATTACACATCATATACCTAACCTTGACTAAAACTTAAGCTGTGGCGACATGTCGCCAAGGTTAGGTATAACGAATGGGATAGGTAGGGAAGCTCTATACATAGAGCTTCCCTACCTATCCCATTCGTTCCACCTATTTATAAGTTGTCTTTGCTAACCCGGAACTAACTTGGAAGTTACTTTACAAACTCTGGACACAGGTAGTAGAGATTTTTATCAAACGTTGCCTCACACTAGGAATTTCTTCTGTGTCGTGGGTTCGTTTACAAAATTCAAACTCGTATACACAATCAGCCTGACCCGGAACAACTACCTGTAGGCTATACAAATATTTTTGTTCCGTGCGGGAATCGAACCCGCGGCACGTAGCGCAGCAGCCACTGCGCCAACCGTAGCGTAGCTATGAAATACGCCAGTATTCTTACACCTACTCAAAACTATGTCTTGTTTCGTTAGGTTCCGGTAGTTTCGGGACAGTGTACAAGGCGCACTGGCACGGCCCGGTGGCGGTCAAGACGCTCAACGTGAAGACTCCCACGCCCGCACAGCTGCAAGCGTTCAAGAATGAGGTAATGACTCAATGGTGATGATTGTAACGATTAATACTTAGTGAGTTTTTGTAGCGTCTTTCTGTAATATGTCAGTTTTCAATCAAGTAAAATATTCTATTGAATAATAATATATGTTCTCTTGATTTTCTGGAAGCTATAGGCCCTATGTCCGTAATACAAAGCTGTTACCCCTCTCTCGCTGGCAGGTGGCCGTGCTCCGCAAGACGCGGCATTGCAACATCCTGCTGTTCATGGGCTGCGTGTCCAAGCCGTCGCTGGCCATCGTGACGCAGTGGTGCGAGGGCTCGTCGTTGTACCAGCACCTGCACGTGCTGGAGACACCCTTCCCGCTGCTCTACCTCATCGACGTGGCGCGCCAGACCGCGCAGGGCATGGACTACTTGCACGCCAAGAACATCATACATAGGTACGTGTAGCTACAGGCCCAGTGCACACTGAACTGGACTGCTATCTCAAGGACTGGCAGGAGAGGGAAGTTTCTGGGATTGGGGGGTTTCCTTTCCCGTTTCTTTAAAGAAATTGCACCTACCACTGTTTGTTTCTGCACCAACCCAATGGTTGACTGGTAGAAAATGCCTATGGCATTAAGTCCGCCTTTGTACATTTGTGTGCTTAAAGTATTAAATAAATAAATAAGGAAAGCCTTTGTTTTGTGGTGGACTGTTGTTGACTAAAATAAAAGGTGAAGGGTGGGCGTTATGTGGACGTTTTGACGATCAAAAAGTGAAATAAATGAATCTTGATTTTGAATAAAACAAATATGTGCAGGGTGACATTGGTACAGTTATACCTCATAATTTGTAGGTACAGATCCATATGAAAATCTAAATAATTGCAGTCGTCCTGTGTTTATTTGATCATGCTTCTTACACCTTATTTACATGTTTCAGGGACCTAAAATCTAACAACATATTTCTGAGAGACGACTGGTCAGTAAAGATCGGAGATTTCGGTCTGGCGACGGCCAAGGTGCGGTGGTCTGGTGAGTACTATGATATCAATAATAGATGATGTCATGTGCAAAATTCTGTTTGGTCCCGTCAGTAAGATAACCGAAAAATATACCAAATATTTTTTTTTTTACATATGTAGTACACACCCCTATTGCCGCTGCTGCAATCAAGTCTGCTGTGAATTTGAATCAGTCGATTTATTTGGACAATTTATTAAATTATAAACAAAAAGTACTTGCATCAATGCTGTGATTGATCTTGGTGCGCATAATTGATTGTATTGTTATATTGCAAACACATTCCGACGCGCCCCTCTCCTACAGACACGTCAACAGCGGGCGGCATCCAGTGGCAGCAGCCGACCGGCTCGATCCTGTGGATGGCGCCGGAAGTCATCCGCATGGACGAGCCGGCGCCCTACACCTTCCGCTCCGACGTGTACGCGTACGGCATCGTGCTGTACGAGCTCATGGCCGGCGAGCTGCCCTACGCGCACCTCAATAACAAGGACCAGGTAACCCAGTAACAGAACTAGTGGATAGTACTTTAAGGGTAATATTCGCTAGATGCAAGTAGTTCAAGTGAGAAAATTCTAACAATTTATAACCATACTTGGACTTTAATCATACTCAATAACTTGACAATTTGAGGAATACAAAGTATAATGAATTCGTTTTTGACAAAAATAAAAGATTAATGTGTAAAAAGGCATTCCTTAAATTGAATGAACTTTGTATTTTTTTCTTTTTTAAAAATATGCATAGGTAAGTAAGACACTTATGCATATTTTTAATTAAGATAAATTTTGAAACATTTGTTTATTTTTTCAATGTTATTGATCAAATATAAATAAATAAGATAAATAAATAAATAATGCTGGACAATCCACACAGCATCATCTAGCCCCAAGCTAAGCAGAGCTTGTGTTATGGATACTAGATGACTGATATACTTAATACAATACATTACATAGATAGATATTTTTTATTATACATAGCAAACACCCAGAACACCTGGAACAAATCTTTGTACATCGTACTCAATACTCAATACTCAAACTTTATTTGCATTCCACAATGTGTACTTAGGTGGTAAATTAAAAAAATTTAGATCATTATGGACCCCGTCGGGCACAGCAAAAGGCAAACATTTGTACAAACATTTGTCCCAAGGCGGGAATCGAACCCGCAACCTCCTGCGTCGCAGGCGGACCTTCGCCCGCTGCGCCACATCGGTCGTCAAATTAATTTCCAACTTGATAACGTAATGTTACAATAAAAGTCATTTGGTCGTATTATGAGGTGACCCTACTAATTCGCCGACTGTGCTTTCAGATCCTCTGGCTGGTAGGACGCGGTAACCTACGACCCGACGTCCGGCGCCTCCGTCAAGATGCTCCACAAGCCCTGAAACGCCTTTTCGAAGACTGCATCAAGTTCGACCGAGAACAACGGCCTCTCTTTCGTCAGATCCTGGCTTCACTAGAATCCATGCTGCGAGCCATGCCTAAGATCACGCGCAGTGCGTCCGAACCCAACCTGAACCGCCAGCTGCACGCGTCCGATGACTACCTGAGCTACAGCTGCGCGTCGCCCAAGACGCCCGTCAACTTCCAGTTCAATACTGACACCAGTTTTCCTGCATTTTACGGGTATGTACAAATCAATAGAGAGTGATCGAATGAAACAAAAGATCATGATTCTTTCACTTCTTCATTCTTTGTCTTCTGATTTCGAAAATCAGTGCCGCTCGGGCTACTTCGTATAGCTCGGTGTTGCGCAACAAGAAAAACACGGTTTTTTTTCCTCTAATGGAATTATCGTGTTCTATTTTCTTTTAACGCCTATAGTTTGTCTTTGTCTCCCTTTTTTTTTTTTTTTTTTTTTTTTTTCCTCCTGCCCTTATCCCAATTTATTTGGGGTCGGCGCAGCATGTTTTCTTCTTCCATACATCTCTATTTGCCGTCATCTCATGGGTCACCTCTTTTCTTGCCATATCCTCTTTCACACAATCCCTCCATCTTTTCTTTGGTCTTCCTCTACTCATGTAACCCTGCACATTCATACTCAAAACTTTCCTCACAACATGGTCCTCATTCCTTCCCATCACATGCCCATACCATGACAACCGATTTCCACTCAACTTCTCGGTCACAGGCGCAACTTTAAGACTTCCTCTTACATACTCATTTCTTATTCTATCCATTCGCGTAACACCACACATCCCCCTCAGCATTCTCATCTCAGCTGCATGTAACTGCCTTTCATTCATGCCTTTTGCGGCCCAACATTCTGATCCATACAAGACAGCAGGTCTAACCATTGTTTTGTAAATCTTCCCCTTAAGTTTAAGGGGAATATGGGGGTCACAGGTTGTTCCCGTTACCTGCCGCCATTTCATCCACCCTATGTTAATTCGGTGCTTGACAGCCCGATCTATTTCTCCGTCACTTTGCACGAGTGAACCGAGATACCGAAAGTCGGAACAGACCGGGAGAAGCACGCTGTTAAGCGACATTGCTTCAGGACTGGAGAGACCGCCGAAATCGCAGAACATATATTCAGTTTTGGTTCTGCTGACTTTCAAGCCCACACTCTCCAGCCTCTGTTGCCATTTCTCCAGTCTGCTCTGGATCTCAGGTCCATCTTCACCGACAAGAACAATGTCGTCGGCAAATAACATGCACCAGGGTGCCTCTTCCTGTATGTCCGACGTCAGAGCGTCCATTATCAACAAGAAGAGGTAAGGGCTTAATGCCGACCCTTGGTGCAGTCCTACAGCCACACTGAACTTGTCGGTGTTGCCAGCAGCCGATCGGACATACGTCCTAGACCGGCTGTACATTGCACGAATTAACTCCACATACTTCCCAGGCACACCTTTCTCTTTCACGGCCCACCACAACACCTCCCGGGGCACCCTATCATACGCTTTCTCCAGATCAATGAACACCATGTGCAAGTTCTTATGTGCACGTCTGTATTTCTCACACAGCTGGCGGAGTGCAAAGGTGGCGTCCATTGTTCCTCGACCTGGCATAAACCCAAATTGACTTGGGGTAATTCACTCTCCTCTCGCAATCTTTTCTCCCATACTTTTATACTATGTGACAGGAGCTTTATCCCTCGATAGTTGTTGCAGTCCTGTACGTCCCCTTTATTTTTGAAGATGGGCACTAGTGAACTATTACACCACTCTTGTGGGATCACTTCCTCATGCAACAACTTATTGAAGAATAAAGTCAGCCACATACATCCATCTTCTTTTAATACCTTCCATACTTCTGCTGGTATATCCTCTGGGCCCATAGCTTTTCCATTTTTCATACTTCTAACTGCATTCCTAACTTCATCGATGCTAATTTCTCTCACCAAACCCATATTTACCTGTGTCTCTTGAAGCATACCATTCCATTCATTCTCCTCGTTCATTAACCTATCATAGTAGACCTTCCATCGCAGTTTTATTTCATCAACTTCACACAGAACCTTACCAGCATCATCTTTAATACATTTAATATGCGTTATATCTTTTGCCCTTTTTTCCCTTGCTTTCGTAATCCGATAGAGTTCCTTCTGGCCCCTAGGGCTATCCAGTGAGTTATACAACTTCTCCTGTGCCTTAGCCCTAGCGACTGCTACCGCCTGTTTTGCTTTCCTCTTCCATTCTTTGTATATTATATTCTTTTCTTCTTTCAAACTATCGTTCCCGTTTTCTACACCCTGCCATTCTTTAAACGCAACTTTTTTCTGTTTAAGTAACTTTTGCACTTCTTCATTCCACCACCATGTATCCTTATCTATTACACCTTTCCCTTTCGATTCTCCGAATACGTCTTTTGCTACTCTTCTTATACAATCTGCCATCTCATTCCAACAATCATTCACAGATTTATCCTCTCATCCTGTGTATGTCATCTGATTTCACAACAAAAAACATTATTGAAATATTAACATAATCAATCAAAAAATGGAGTAGTACTTTTGGTGGGGGCCTTATAATCCTTGTCGCACAAAACGGTATATTTACTGCTATAATATGGTGGTCATGATGACAGATGACATCAGTTGCCTGTGTATGTCTCTCTACGTAGTGATTTTAAACCGGTAATAACAAAGCCCTTTTTAAGATCTTTTTTTACTGTCCGCAAAAATAGTCCTTTATCCAATTATTTAATTGTTTCCTTTTCTTTTAGCATCCCAGTGCCAAACCAGCGGCACCCGTAGGGGTTGCTGAAGGGCTACGACTAGCCAAGCAGCGCGGCCGGCGCACGCGCGGGGCACGCCACACCCGTGGGGCACACCGCACACGTGGGGCACACCGCACATGTGGGGCACACTGCACACGTGGGGCACACTGCACACGTGGGGCACACCGCACACGTGGGGCACGCCTCACCCGTGGGTCACGCCGCATTTTCCGCGCACGCCACATACGCCGCGCGCGCTGCGTAGCTCTTCACTCATCATGGCGATATATGCACCTTGATTACGTCACAGAGTTGGTTAGGAGCTAGCCTTGCTTCGCTATGATACTCTGAAGGTTTAAGTATAAGAGACGCGCGGGGACGCATTATAGGGCTCAATGCGCGTTCGCGGGTGTCGAATACTTAAAAAACCAACTTCAGACAACTCTAGTCAGAACGTTTAAGTAAAATGTGGTAGATTCACATTGAATATTGTTGTCTGATAAAGGTTTCACATTATCATAACGGCCGTGGCTAGACAACCGAATCGAACAGTTTTAAAAACCAATTCGTGCATAGTTAAATATTTCAGTGTAAAAATGTGATAAGGACAAGGACAAAATGTGAGACAGTATTTTAAGTATGGCTTACTATAGTTGGGAGTGTGAGCGTTTCTATCGAGGAATTGTGATGGATACCTGGAGGATGCAAGATATGAGCTTCTATCGCGATGCTGTTCAGCGGCTGGTTTACCTTAGTCAATAATCAGCTGGGACTTGAACAAGCGGATTTATTTGCGACGATCAAACAGGAACTCGACCGAAGTCACTTTTTAGAAGAGAAGCCTTACACACCGAAGTCTGCTATTAGTGTGTAGGTAAGAAGGAACGGATGTAGACGGCCTACATTTCTTTAGATATTTTTCATGTATCTTTATAAGAAAAGCAGGCCCCACAAGATTTTAGAGATGCTATGTGTTGAAACTGAGTCTATATTCGCTCATGTGTAATCTACCCAAGTAAAGGATCAATTCCATAAGTTAGATTTTTCTGTAAACATTCACATCTGCAATATAGTGACTTCCATCGAGTTCATGCTATAATCGTAATTCGGAATAAGGTTCTACTGTCGATATGTTCACGATCTCGGATTGTATTTATCATTATTTATTGTATAATTTATTGAAAATTATTTATTCTACTTCTGCCCAAACTGTTGATACAATACGAACAGTCGCTCAATACAGTCATTACTAGTTTTATTAAGATAAATGTCGGAAATATCAATTGTGTCTCACACAAGGACAGGATAAGGAGGTAATTTTAACAAAATTCTAAAAATATATTTATGAATATAAAAATAGGCCACGCCTTTCTTAATCTAGTAATAACAAATATGGGAATGTCGCAACTGAGCCAAGTACGTGGAACACAGGTACGATAATATACAACTCTGGAGCATTATTATGAAACCTGCAGTGAATTCAGATAATATTTTAGATTTATATTGTATAAAGACCCATATACAGTGACATTTTAGACTGGAGCCGCCTGTCCCCAATTTGTAATCGTAAGTTAGAAACCTACCTTGTTTACATAATTGTTGAATAAAGTGGCGCAAACGAATATTAGTTTTCTGATATAAAGAATATATTTTTGTATTATCCCAATACCGATCATTAAGTGATAGTAATAATGTATGTTTTAAAAAGTATTATTTGTACGATATAGTTGTAACCGAGGCGTGTCGACACATAAATGTAATTTATTCGTAATTATTGTAAATAATTAATTGTAATAAAGACCGTATCGAATCTTGTGCATACAGTTAAATTAATTTTAAAGCATAACTATTAACTCTAAGAACACAATAAATTATTGTTTCAATTTCTTTAACTTGTTTATTTTATCTGCCTGCCCCGTTGGTCTAGTGTTCGTAAGCGTGAGGTCTTAGGTCCAGTTCCCACGTTGGGCAACGTGTTATTTTATTTAGTGTTTCCATTAGAAATTGCTGCAGTTTTATTTTGCGCATTAGATTAATGTTCATATTTTTGCGACTTCGAAGCATTATAGTGTAGTACCTGGATGACCGAGATTTGCTCGGATGAAACGACGTTATTTGAAAATGAAACCTAGCTAGATCGATATATCATCATTGAGTAATTGTTTAGTTATTAAAATTGGTACAACCACAGCGATAATCGCTATGTATAGGTCTCCTTCCGCTAGAAACTTGGATTCATTTCACAATTCCTTAAACCAAAATTTTCAAGGGCTAAGCTCGTTCAAGAATGTAATACTAACAGGTGATTTAAATATAAATATTGGCTCTGAAAACTGCGATGCTGGGACCCAAGATTACCTTAATATCTGTTCGTACCATGGATTTCTCCCCGCTCACACGATGCCTACTCATCAGAGCGGTTCCTGCCTTGATCATATGATGATCAAAACCAGTCTATCATATATTACGCTTGTTACTAACGCAACAATTACTGACCATCACGCTGTCCTACTCACCGTAAATTTAACGCTGCCTAAGCTAAATCGTCCCCAGACCAAAAGCAAATTAAACACAAATAAACTCGAATATGAATTATGCAACCTTGATTTTAGCCTAGTTTACAATACTGCTGACGCTAATTTGGCTTTATCGTACTTAATAAAACATGTCCAACAAGCAATTTTACGTAGCACGATAGTTTCTACAGTGAATAAGAAACTTTATAATATTAAACCTTGGATTACTCCTGGACTAATTCGGTGTATAAGACACAGAGATAAACTTCATCAGAGAACTAAGAGATACCCAGATAATCTAATAATTCAGACTACCTATAAAAGATACAGGAATTTCTGCAACAATCTTCTAAAGAATTTAAAAAATAACTACGATAAAAATGAATTAAAAACAGCAGGTAACAATAGTAAGCAACTTTGGAAACATATTAAAAACGTCACCAATATGTCTAAACAGCGTGAAGCAAATTCGAGTTTACTGCTTACTAATCCTTCACCAGTCTTGTCAGCTAACAACGTTAATAACTTTTTTGTCAATATTGGGAAAACTCTTGCCGAACAGATTCCGAAACATTATTGTGACCAACCTTTTCAAAAATCAATCAATATCTGTAACCTGAAATCTTTTGTTATGCTTGACACTGACGAAGACGAAATTACTCGAATCATTTCTGGGCTAAAAGATGACTGTGCAGTTGGATTGGATAACATAAGCAATAAGATCCTTAAACTTTTTAAGCATATATTGGTACCTCCTTTAACGCATATTTTTCGAATCTGTATCTCCAAAGGTATTTTCCCTACTTGTCTAAAAAAGGCAGTTGTAATCCCTGTCTTTAAATCTGGAACTAAAGACTTAGTTAATAATTATAGGCCAATATCGTTACTCCCCTCAATATCAAAAATATTAGAGAAAATTGTAAACAATAGACTGGTTAACTATCTAGAAAAAAATAACTTTTTGTCCTCTGCGCAATTTGGTTTTAGAGCAAAATTATCTACAGCCGATGCAGTGCATAGCCTAACAAATTACATTTCAGAAGAACTCGGCAAAGGGAACCAGACCCTGGGAGTCTTCCTTGATTTAGCCAAGGCCTTCGACACGGTGTCTGTTTCTGTTCTTCTAAACAAATTACAGGCCATTGGAATAAGGGGAACGCCCCTGAAACTATTCACTGACTACTTAGATGACCGATACCAATGTGTTAGAATAGATAATATCACGAGCGCTGAGCAGAAAAGTACTGGTTTTGGTGTTCCTCAGGGAAGTATTCTGGGCCCCACGCTATTCCTGATTTACATTAACGACTTGTGCAAGCTTAATATTAAAGACGGCAAAATTATATCATATGCCGACGACACTGCATTAATATTTACCGCTAAAACCAGTAGCGAACTGTTCCAAGTCGCTCAATTAGGTTTTAATAATGTGACTAACTGGCTTCAAAGCAATTTACTTACACTAAATGCTGACAAGACAAAATATATTCACTTCTCCATGCGCAAGCCTCAACTTAACATTGCTAACCCTCAGTTATATGCCCATCAATGTGGTATCCGTTCAGTCAACATGTGTAATTGCCCTTTTATCCTCGAAACGAGCAACATAAAATACCTCGGAGTAATAATGGACGACACACTGTCTTTCAGAAAACATATTGATAGTTTAGTTAAAAGAGTACGCAAATTAATGTATGTTTTTAAAAAATTGCGAACATTTGCAGATTCAAAACTAATAACACAAGTTTATTTAGCCCTATGTCAATCTATAATTCAATACTGCATTACTTCATGGGGTGGCGCAGCAAAAACCAATTTACTTCCTCTTGAAAGAGCTCAGAGAGCAATTTTAAAGGTAGCAAACTTCCATCCCTTTTTCTTTCCCACTGATCTGCTTTATAAATCCTGCAACGTGCTGACTGTTCGCCAACTTTTCATTATGCACTTAGTATTAAAACAACACACCATGCTTACCTACACTGCTGACATTACTAACAAGAGACGGAATGATATAGTATGCGCATCAAATTTTACTTCAAAACATGTCTTTGTGGAAAGATTTTTTACATTCTTAGGCCCATTTCTGTACAATAGATTAAATAGAAAACTAAGTTTCTATAAATTGAATTATTTTAGCTGTAAAAAAATTATACTTAAATATTTACTAACCATCGCCTATGCACAGACAGAAGAGCTACTTGTTGTCTGCAAATAGAAACGCTTACATGCAATTTTACTGTTACTAACCTAAATTAGATTTAGTTTTTCACTTTATACTCATTGTTAATTTATTACATTAAGTATTTATGCACTTCCTAGCCTGAAGCACAGGTTCAACCTAGTTCAGGCAAATAAGTAATTGTGTTCTATTTTAATTGTTAAGAAACTTATTGTAAATGTGCCCTTTTTATAAATAAACGATTATTATTATTATTATTATCAATATATATAGCAATCTAAATTTCATGAAATCGTTGGAGCTGTTTCCGAGATTCAGGTTTTTGTATATACAAGAGATGCTCGATTAAAGGTATTAGATTATTGTTTATAGGAAGAAGGGTAGAAATATGGTTGCCCATCTCTTACGAAAATTGAGGCAACTAAAGCTACCCGACGACGATCTGCGTTGATTGGTGGACACGTTCAGCAGCACGTAGACGACACCAACTTCGCTTGGTACTGAGCATGATAAATGACCAGCGCCATTTAGCGCAGTAAAACGTTTTTACTTGTTAGAATTTGTAAATGAAATAAAATTGATTAGCTATCTGAAATATTATGCCTAAGCGCGGGAACGGTTTCACTAATTCAACAGAGTTACCATCGTTTCCGTGGTGTAGCGGTTATCACATCTGCCTAACACGCAGAAGGCCCCCGGTTCGATCCCGGGCGGAAACATAGCTTTTTGTGCTTCCCACCAGTTTTATTGTTGGTAATATAAAAGTAGCATGAGGGATATATATATATATTTTTACAAATGAAACTTTGTTCATTTATTTGTATAATGAAACCAGTTTTAAATTCAACGAGCCAGTTTATTACATTATAATCGCCACGCAAAACATAATCATCTCTTTTATATCTAACATTGCTGGTGTACCTTTTACTATCCCACAATTATTAGCCCTTTACATTTTATCTTAGTTTCATATTAATAATTAACAAAATATTGGCATATGTATATAGGGCCTAATAAAATGGGACGTGTATGAAATTAGGCATAATCTAACGAGGATAATATTATATAGTATAGTAGTACTCGCTGAAAATGAATGCCGTATTTTTAATGCACGCAAGATTTACTTGGAGTTTTAAGTCCCATTTACACGATGCAAGTTTCTTGCTTGGGGTTTACAATAAAATATAAGCAATCAGTTACTTGGCCCGTCTAAACACATGAGCAATTATTTTTTTTTGTAAATGAGGCTTAAATGGTAACATTACATTCATACATTCCGTAAAAGTAGACGTGATAACATGAACTAATTAATATTAAAATATGTATTCTATGTAAAATTCATTACCTAGATAACACTTTCATTCTCATTCGTTAAGGTGAATGCGTAGAGGCAGCACGCGAAGTTCAAATTTTCATAGGTTTATTGCAATTTTAAGTTCAGTATTAGGTTGAATGTTATTAAAAAAAAATCATTCGCGACCATGACAAATGTGTGTTTCAAAAAGTATTAATAATTAAAATCAATAATACTACTTTTCGAGTTCAAATAACGCGATTGAATCACTAAACATTTGAGCAGTTCTAATTTAGAAAATTGTAATGGTAATTGTTACATTTCGAAAATGTATGTTTAGTACGGTCGCGAATAATATTTCAATAACACACAACCTAATACTGTAAAGCTGCAAATTGCAAAAAAAAACCTATGAGAATTTGAATTTCGCGGGCAGTTTCTACCCATTCGCCTTAAATTTAACATGTAACCAGCCAGGTTCATTTAAGATTTCTAAAAGACAAAAATTTACATCGCCCGGCGCATTATTAAAGTATCAAAATCGTGTATATTTAATTTTATTATATGATACAAAAATTTTATCTGTATATTGAATCACTATAATATAAATCACTTTTTGCTACGAAATAAAAAGATAATATAGGCAAAACACGACGATACATTTTCGAGGAATACTATTCATCCATCAACATCATAATTAATGCTTTTCGATTCACCTCAGAAATCTTACATTCGTCCTTTTTACTAGTCATAGTGCCGAGGTGTTTATTTTAATTCATTGTTAAGAATTTTTAAACAGTAAGGACACCAGGCCGTCGTGTTTACCGTCTCGCATATACTCAGATCAAGGCAGTGTAATTTTTTGTAAATGCTGCTGCTATCAATCTGTTTGCAAACATATTCTTTAGATCCCAAGTGTCCACATTTTATTTATCATTTTTGTACTGTATAAAAGCCATAGTACTATAATCTAATCGTTAGAATCTTCGCTGTCAGCGTCTGCAGCGCTGTCACCTTCATTCTTGGGTTTCTTAACCTTTTTGGAGCGTATCTCGAACTTGGACAGATGAATCTTCTTCCCGCCAATTTTAGTGTCACCACCGGTCTTAATTGCCAGTTCTACTGCTTGTGGCCCATCGAACTCGACAAATGCTGTTGCTGTAAATAAACAATTATTAATTCATTAATTATCATCAAATAAGAACAACCGTAAACGTACCAAAAAGAGTATGTAAGTGGGTGGGTGTAGCAGGTCGTGATCTGTAGTTTCTGTCTACCCCTATGGGAAAAGTGAGATAATGTATGTATGTGAAATCAAATAAATCAATCATCTTATCACTCCGTGGAGATCATTCAGCTCTTAAATGACAGTATAATTAAAGGTGATCGAAACGAAAAGATTTTTTTGTATCTTCATCTTCTGGCATTGAGTCTCATGCTCCATCTGTCACCAAGAAATTAAATCAGAATTCATTTATTAAAATTAGGCTGAGAATCAGCATTTTTAAACGTCTAAAATTACATAAGATAGTCCCCGAAAACGCCCACCCTTCACCAAGAAAGACTCAGCATAACAAGATTGATCACCAACAGTAAATGTATGATGCAGAGTCTACACACATCTAATTTCAGCAGTGGCTATGCATGTTGGATGAACCAGCTCATAGTTACATACCCATGGTCTTCTTCCCCTTGACGAGATGTCGTATGCTCCTGATCTTGCCAGCTCCGTGGAATGTGGTGCTGAGCGCCTGGTCGGTGAGCTCCGCGTACGAGCGCACCACCAACGTGGTCTGTGTCGCAGGCAGCGCTGGCTTCACGCGCATGCGGCTGCCTTCCATGTACACTTTGTTTTCTTGTAAAGCCTGATGGTAAAAATTTTGTCTGTAGTGTTTTTATTAAGTGAAAAGTTCTTGAGCCGCGTTGAGAGACGGTAGGGCCGTAGGGGCAAAACTTATGAGTTCTCGTCACTGATATGCTAATGTGAGGTGTTGCGCCAGACTGATTTTTATTCCCAAGTTTATAGATTTCACTTCTGTCGGCAGTCCCAATGACTACATTTTATTTTATTTTGGTAAAACATACTTAGTAAATTTACTGGTCTGTGCATTGTAGAGCTTCTTTATTATATCCATATTCATAAAAAATCAGAATATTAAACCATTCTTATGATTTAAAATAAAAAAGACTCAATATTGCAGTTCTTCTCAAATTAACAACATTAATCACTTTCTAACAAAAAATGAAAAAATTAATGAGTTTTTATCTGACTTGATGTTCTGATTGCTACTAGTGTTTTGTTCTCGCTATTTCAACTTAAACGCCAGGTGACCGACAAACAATACATTTTCTATTGTGTCTCTTTGTCTGGCAATTAAGGTGTACAGTACACACTGCTTTACTATAAACCATACAACAACTTTTTACTTTCAGCCATTTCATTGTATTCGCGCTTTGACAAATCAAACACAAATGACCAGGCGAAAACATCAGTCGCGATTTTAATTTCGGGGAACACCCAAACTGTGTTGATAATCATAGCATTGCACATAGGTGTGCACTGTAGCTTATGTTGGGGAAGTCCCTTGAAACTGTTTAGTTAATTTTGTTGAATTAAAAATGGTGTTGGTCTAAATCAACTTTTTCTTGATTTTAATGAGCGACGAAAATCGGGTATTTAAATCATCTCAACCCTGAATTCAATTTGTGATTAATTAAAAAAAAATAGTATTATTGTCTAAGATACCTGTTCCGCAGCAGTATCACTGTAGAAGCAGAGGGTAGTAGTAAATACCGGCTTAGACTCTGCTGTAGGGTATACCTCAGCAATACTGGAACAAAAAAAAAACAATGGCATAGTGAAATTACGGAAAAAATTATAAGGGGTGGCACTCCCCTTACAAGTAACCAAGGGTGACTTTTTTGTTTACTTCAATAGTTGTTGATATATGGCATATTTTTGGATACAATAGGATAGTGTCCTTAAAAATTCTGATTGTTCTGAAAGTTGGATTACTTAAAAATACTGGACACATATTTTTTCTTTTGTCACATAAACCAAAAATGACGACGATATAGTTCGTTGAAATTGCGCGTGACGTCACGCCGTGC
Organism: Phlogophora meticulosa; assembly: GCA_905147745.2. Classification (NCBI taxonomy): domain Eukaryota; kingdom Metazoa; phylum Arthropoda; class Insecta; order Lepidoptera; family Noctuidae; genus Phlogophora; species Phlogophora meticulosa. The sequence continues at coordinate 18,629,596 of LR990519.1, forward strand.
TACACTTTTAACGTAACAGTGACGACACAAGCCCCTTCTCCTGAACTTTGATGTGCTATATTATTGTCACTCTTTATTGATTTAATATTTTTTGGTAATCTTACTGACTAAATAGACTTAATATATTTTTATCTAGGACACATCCCTATTGCAACAATAATGTGTTTTTCATTTTCTATAAGAAATGCTATAAAATACAAACTTAAATTCGTGGTCTCTAAAATCAATTTTTTTCATTATGATACACTATGGTACCGATCTGTAATGGAGCACCCACAATGCGGGATTTTATTTTAATAGGGAAAATTAGAGATTCCTACCCAATTTTCTTAATCAATCCATGTTTGACAAAGTGATCCGTAAGTAATTTCTTATAGTTCAACATGATCGAGATGGGCAGGTTTTCCACAATCACAGTGTTTGCCAACTCATCCTCGTCTGCATCCCCCTTCTTATCCTTGTTCCACTTCCTCTTCTTCCACTTCACTTTCTCTTTTACCTCTAAACTCTTTTCAGGATCCTCCTTATTAGAAACCAGAGGAGCTCCTTTAGGTTTTTTATTCTTATTGAACTTTTGTTTCAACTTTTTACGCTTGTCTGTGTCAACCACAGCCATTTCATCCAGCAAGTTTGTCAATGTGTGCGCATTGTCACCAATACTGAGGTTCTCCAGATCCTCAGCGATGTCAGGTTTGCCATTAATCTTATGGGATTGAGCAGCCGGCACCTCTTCAGCCTCTGTGGCCACAACAGGTGGGGCCTTAACCTTCTTTTTTTTTAGTTTTCTGACTTTGGTTTCTGACATAACCTCACAATTATTCTCTGCATCGGTAGGTTCAGTGATTTGTTCAGATTTTGATTTCTTCGCTTTTTTAATTTTCTTCTTTTGCTCTTTAGTTTCTAGAATTTGAACACGGGCATCTCCAGATGCTGTAAGCTTTTTTGTTTTATTAAACTTGGCTTTTTTCTCAAGTACACTTTTACTGGTTTCCACTTCCATGTATCGACTGTTTACTTCAGTTGCTTTGTTTTCTTTTTCAGATTGTTGGTGCTTTTTTAACTTTTTAAAGTTCTTGTTTTTGTCTTTAGAAACAGTTTTATCTGTGGTCTCAAGTTTTTTATTAACTTTGGTGTCATCAGACTTGGTCCTCTTCACCAAAACTTCCTCGTTGTCCTCTAGCATGAAGCTGACGGACTTGTTCCTCTTCTTGGGCTTACCACTGGATGTGGTAGACCAGGCACTGTCAAAAGACTGCTCAGTTGGCGATTTCGTCTTCATGATGGATTTGACTGATTGATTTTTGCCGCTTGTGTTAGGAGTGGAAGTAACCTTAGAGTCGTCACCAGGGCTGCTCCGAGGTACACTTGTGTTCAACTGAGAGCTATCGTTGTTGCTTTGCGATATTATGTCTGTTGGCTCTTGTTTGCTCCCTTTTTTGTTTTTGTTTGCGGTAAGTTTACGTTTTGTGGTACCTGTCTTTGCTATTATAGTTTCCTTGTTGGTAATTTCGTCAGATTTTCGTTTCTCAACAACTTTATTTGTTTCAGCAATGGACTTGTACAGACCTACGAAGTCTAAAGTTTTGTCTGAGACAGTTTGCTTTTCAGCGGCACTTAGTTTCAAATCAACTGACTTAGACTTCATTTTTGTCGCATGCGAGCCCTTCTCAACTTCAAATATTGTAAAACAAAATGTAATAACACATGTTAAACAACGTACGGACGTGCACTCGTGCAGTGAATAATTGGAGGTTATGTTTTGCAGCAGCCTTTCTGCCAAAACTGTGTCAGTCAAGGGCTACCACAGACAACGTTTGTCAATTCAAATGTATTTTGATGTCTCGTTATCAAAATAACTATGTCTCGAAAACGAATCAAAAACAAAATTTAATGTAAAAAAGAAACAATCAAAAAACATCATCAATCGTTGACATAGTGTTAACTCACGTATAATATTACACATATACCTATGTACAACAGTGTTCTGAGAGATTTTTCTCATGTGAGATTTTTCTACATTAATTAGAATTTTGTTTTCCTTATTTTGATACTAAAAAGCCTTTAAACTTCTTTGTATGATCATAGTCAATTGTTATAAAATTTATCTGAAGGAATGCCAGAACATGTTAATAAAAAAAAAGCTATTTATATAGGTCAGTGGGTCGTCTTCGGGGCGGAGTTATAGAGTTGCAGTATACGCTTAGGGGCACTATGAGCAACAAAGAAATAATAAAAAAGAAACGTTTTTTTTTAAACAGTCTCATTTGTTTTTTTTAAAATGTGCTTATTTTTTGACAGTATCAGTTTAACCTGGTCCAAAATCATTTAGGATCTGAGAAGAATGATCCTACGACTTACGGTTTCCGAGTTAGAATGTCTAGGAGGTCTAGAAGGTCTAAGAGCACTCGCAAAAAAAGGCATATTTCTGAAAAAACAATAGCTTACTCCTCGCTACATAGCGCCCCTAAGGAAACAAAATCAAAATTCATTCATTCAAAATACGCTGAAAAGCAGCACTTTTGAACGTCAAAAATTACATAGGACAGTCCGCCAAAATGCCCACCCTTAGTGTTTATGCTGGGAAGAAGGGGCGCAATACACAGCAACCAAAACCTTACGTGAAAAGCAGTCAGATAAGAGATAACATTTCGAACTTTTGCATTACTGCCCCTATACTTTGTCGTGAAGACTGTTGCCACTATATAAAAACTTTTAATTGTTTGTTAACTCTGAATTTGAAACTGATGCATAGCCTCCTCCATACCGAACAGTATGGCTTTACGAAAGGTCGTTCAACTACTGATGCGGGTGTCGCTTTGTTGAAACACGTATTTAATGCATGGGAGAACTCGCAAAATGCAATAGGGGTTTTCTGTGATCTCTCAAAAGCTTTTGATTGCGTACTTCATGACACACTTAAGCGTAAACTAGTTCATTACGGTGTCCAAAACGAAGCTCTTAACGTAATAGATTCATATTTACTTAATAGACTTCAATATGTAGATGTAAATGGTGTGAAATCTTCCGGGCTACCAAGTTCTATTAGGTGTACCTCAAGGTTCAATACTGGGTCTATTCTTATTTTTGGTCTATATTAACGACTTGCCATTCTATTTAAACGGTATCTGTGATGTTGTGTTGTTTGCAGATGATACCTCTCTCATATTTAAAGTAGAACGGAATAGACAAGATTTTGATAATGTTAACTGTGCACTTTCAATGGTCACGGATTGGTTTACGACAAATAACCTAGTTCTTAATGCCAAGAAAACGAAATGTATAAAGTTCGCCTTACCTAATGTTAGAAATCTTGGACCGAATATAATCATTGGTGGTGAGGTGCTTGATACGGTGGACTCTGCAGTCTTTTTGGGCATAACAGTGGATGCCAAACTGCAGTGGGGCCCTCATATATCAACCCTAGCAGGGAGACTCAGCTCTGCCGCCTACGCTGTCAGGAAAGTGAGACAATACACTGACGTGGACACAGCTCGGTTAGTCTATTTTAGTTATTTTCACAGCGTAATGTCTTACGGTATGCTGTTATGGGGCAAAGCTGCAGATATTCAAAATATATTTGTGCTACAAAAACGAGCTGTTCGTGCAATATACCAATTAGGGCCCAGAGTCTCCTTAAGAGATCTATTTAAAGAGATTGGTATCCTCACAGTGGCTTCTCAATTTATTTTTGCCAACATAATATACATTAGGCAAAATATACATATGTATACTAAAAACAGTGACATCCACAATTTTAATACCAGAAATGAGCACAAACTGTACGCTCCTTTCCACCGGCTTCATAAGGTCCAGAGCTCATTTGTGGGGCTCGGTATCCGCTTTTATAACATGCTACCTCATTCTTTGCTGGATTTACCTTTTAACGCGTTTAAAGCTAAAGTTAAATCAAACCTTTGTTCTAAAGCATATTAAATATAAATATTGCTGGACAATCCACACAGCATCATCTAGCCCCAAGCTAAGCAGAGCTTGTGTTATGAGTACTAGATGACTGATATATTTAATACAATACATTAAATATATAGATATTTTTATTACATATATAGAAAATACCCAGAACACCCGGAACAAATATTTGTAGATCGTACAAACATTTGTCCCAAGGCGGGAATCGAACCCGCAACCTCTTGCGTCGCAGGCGGACCTTCGCCCGCCGCGCCACATCGGTCGTCGATATATTATTCGATCAACGACTATTTAGAAGACAAGAATAGTTGGTCGCTTTGTTGAACGCAGGACAATGTTACTATGTTCTTTTACTGTTTAATAGTTCTTTATTTTTGTGTATGTTTCTTCTACTATCCTTATTTTTATGTTATTGACATGATCCTCTCATTACATTGTATGAATGAGTTGTATTGATATAATTCAGCATTGCACATGTCAGCGGGCACGCCCTTGGACTGCCTTGGAGGCTTTTTATGTATTCAGTTTAGCAGGCTTTGCTTGAGTTAATTGTCGATTTTGGTATATATAACTTTTTATTTATTTATTTTGGCATATTGGTGTGTGCTAGCTAACATGTAGCAAATTATTTAATTGAATGACGTATAAAGATGATTGACATAATTATTATTTTTGACATAATGTGTTGTATAGCTTCAGGTTCTTCAAACCTATCAGACAGACGTGTTGCTGGGGAGTTTGTTCCTCCACTTCTTCTTCCCAGCAAAAACACTAGGAAGTGGTGAAGGGTGGGCGTTTTGGGGGACTGTCCTATGTAAACGTCTTTGACGTTCAAAAAGTGCTGATTCTCAGCCTAATTTGAATAAATGAATTTTGATTTTGATTTTGATGATTATTAAAGCGATAACAAATTCTAAATGAAGGTGACCGAAGCTGTGGGAAGAAGCTAGTTTATTTAATAAATAAATAAATAATGCTGGACAATCCACACAGCATCATCTAGCCCAAAGCTAAGCAAAGCTTGTGTTATGGGTACTAGATGACTGATTTGGGAGGAATAATTCAATAAAACAGACCAATAGAATGTCTGTTAGTGACAAGTTTGTGCAGTTTGTGTTTGTTTGTAATTTTAGGGCCATCTTGTCATCCTCCTGCTCTTATCCCAATTTATAAGAGGTCGGCGCGGCTATTTGCCATCATCTCAAAACATCACAAAACAAATGTTTGTTGCATGTTAATTTTAATAAAATTTACAGTACATCCTTGACAAGTTCTTAACATTAATATTATCACTTCACTTTTTCACTTTCATTCACTGCGTGGATTGCGCTTGGATTTTGAAAGCTAATGTGATTGATCACTGAAGAAATGGTGAACATGAGTGATCGTCTAAAAAGGACCTTATAGATAATTTTTAATATTGATTTTTCGCTGAGCTTGGATCCGTTCGGATACGCCTAGAATAAGTTTAGAACTCAATTTTTTGTATGGCAACACCACTAACCTCACTTTTTAAAATCTATTTAATGGCGGATGCGCTTGCGTGATGCCGGTTTCGTGTTATTATTGCATATAGTTTGGCGTCTTTTCCCTGTGAAATTGTGATATCATTGATTTTACTTGTTAATTCGCGTTTGGTAAGTAAAACTTTCAATTATATTGTAAAAAAAATAATCAGGATTGTGAAATACCGTTGTAACAAGTTATTACGAGGTAACGCTTCGGGTTCGTGAATTTTCCACTCGAAATAAAGGCATGCTTCATGGCGTGTATGGCTTGTTATGATGTATTTACCGTTATCTGTGATGTTACACATAGTTAAAATTAGCTCATCTGCTAAACAAGAGTAGATTTTCTGCGTTTCTGCGTAATATGATGTTTCGCGCGTTTGTAACTGCGCCCTTGAGATCTGAGAATAGGCGCCAAGTGTTGTAGATAAGTTTAACAAAAAAATAGACATGGCGGGAAACGATGCCACCGTGAGAGCGTGACGGATCGCACGCCTGATTGCTTGAGTTGGATCTTGTGTATATTACAGCTGGAAAGTCAAAATGGTCGCCCAGAAGAAAGGCCGCGGCGCCAAAAACCAGGCTGCGAAAGCAAAAGCCGCCGCCCAAGCTGCCGAGGAACAAGCTCCCGAGATGGAGACCTCCGAGCCCGTGGAGGCGGAAGATAACAACGGCGAGGCTGATCAAGCGGAGCAAGGTGACGAGTCGGTGGCGACCGACGCTGGCACCGCTGAGGGCGGCGGGGATGGCGACCAGAGCCTGGAGAACGCTGAGGGTGACGCGGGCGATGATAAGAAAGAAGACAAAGTAGAGTCTGGTAAAATACTGGTGGAGAACCTCCCGTCGACCTTCCTGTTCGACTACCAGGAGAAACTCAAGGAGTTGTTCTCAAAACATGGAGAAGTTACCAACGTAAAGTGAGTATATCCATTTGACAATATCCCCTACGTAACTGAAACATACTACTTGCCAACATTCAAATATCAGTCCCTGAAATGTCACAAACTGAAATGAATCACTATATTTTTTTAATTCAATTTGATTAGTATATAAAAATGTGTGATGTGTTCTCGAGGAACTAGCAAGCTGCACTCAGAACACAGCAACACTGGCTCTACTGTACGGAGTATTAATGAGACAAATTTTCTTTCTTTTTAGACGTGGTCCAATCATTGTAACTGAACTGACCACAACTCCGACATTATCGGCAATAGTCGAATTCAAAAACAAAGAGTCTCTGGAAAAGGTAAACAAAAGTTTATTAACATTTTATATATTTTATACTGAAAAATGTTTTAGTAGATATATTAGAACTTTATTAGCCTGCTTCTGAAAGAGGCTGTATTTATGGCTAAGACTTTTTTTTTCCAAATTATGTATATCCAGAAATATTGCCACTTACCTCAAGTCATGAGCAGTATGAGTGACTATTTGAATGTTAGAACACGCTGGTCTTCTACACTTGATGCATCTATTTGGCAGCTTTGTGTGTACACAAAGTAAAGCTAAACTTTTATTATTGGCATTGATGTGATGTAGTAGATTAGCTGAGACTATACTCATGTCCATTTGTGACATGACTGTGTGTTATTGCAGTGGCAGAGGGTAAGTTATTTCAGGACTGCTGCAGTGGGCTTCTGGTCTCAGGCATATTATCAAAGTTATGTAAATATGGTGGTGTTGAGCACTTGATGAAACTATAATTTATGTATAATTCAACAACAGACAATTTTTATTTTTAAATGTCTGCAAATAAGAGTTTAATAAAATAACTATATTGTCTTCAACTTAATAAACATGAATGCTCACCACTGATGACACTGTAACCAATGAATCCCACTGCACAGCCTTGCTGGTAAGTAGAGCTCCATATTTATTGCAGAACAGTAACAAGCTAAAAATAATGTGTATGTCCATAACAAGAGGCCGCGGTACACTCGCCTACTGACAGACTAAACATTGTGCCATATCTTACGCGGTTGCCATGCTAACTGCAAACTGTTGGCGCCGGCTAAATGTTTGGTCTCGAAGTTCTTCCACACTTTTATTACGACATGATGTAAATTTTTACCGTATTTGGGGTCATATGTTATTGTTTCGATGGCAGTTCTTTTCGGCATCATTCAATATCAAAAGCTACAAATTAAACACCCACTTTGTTATTTGATAAGTTAACACATTGACTACCGCGCCATATACAGACCAATAAACTATTGTTAACACGAGTTAACTCGTAGTGTGGCACTCAACATGTTAAATAATCTACAACAACAGTTAATACTAACATTCAACACACTCGATTGCTAGCATTTCCTTTTTTGTTTTTGTACCTTATACTTTAATGTACTCCTGTGTCGAAAGATTATCTTCAAGCTTTTGTTAGGCCAATACGTAAGGCTCAACTTGACTAGTACACGAAACAGTTGATAATGTCATACACTGTACACTTTAACATTATAAACTGTACTGACGCCGTTCGCCACATGTACACTCGTCTATATTTATATTATTTTTCAGGCGTGTGTTGAATGCAGAAGTCAGGCATTGTTTCTTAGTTAGGCGTGGGTTCTATCTTAACACTCTAATAGCCGTAATTTAGTGTAGTTTACACTACACAGACTGTGATAGACAATGAAGTATCTGGTGAACTAAATGTATTTCTAAACAAACACTAAGGTTCGTATTTTAGATCGAAACTGTCGCGATCTCGATATAATAAAGATGTAGTTAAGACTGATTGAAGTTGTTATAAGCATGAAAATCAGGCTGCTTAGCCTGTTATTCTTCTTACACCATCCTCTACATGTTCAGTCAGGGAAACGGATTGTTTAGAAAATTGACTCATCTTCACCATCCCTATCTCATAACTCAACTTATTTGGGGTCGGCGCAATATGTCTCTTACTACATATCTATGTGCCGTCATCCCATTAGCCACCTTCTTTCAAGCCATATATATCATCTTCCACACAATGAATCCATCGTTTCTTTAGTATTCCTCTCCTATAACCACCCACATTCATTCTCACAACTTTAGCTTAGCAAATTGACAAACAACTTAAAATGTTTGCTATATTCAAATCACGAATGAGAATGACGTTCTTATTCTATATTTTGTTTTATCGATTTCCTAAATAATACATTTCCCAGACTGAACATTACACTCGACACAGTCAAAATCATCTCTTTTCGAACGCTAACATCCACTATCAAATGCAGGCACTAGCCGAAGAGGGCAAGGTGATCGACGGCAGCAAGATCACCGTGTCCGTGGAGTCGCGCGCCGAGACCGCGGTGCTGGTCGGAGTGCCCTACGAGGCCAGCACGGAGTACGTCAAGCTGCTGTTCTCCCAGTGCGGCGACGTGGCGCACATACACGAGTTCAGCAAGACCAAGTACAAAATACGTAAGTGTTGACTTTTGTTCGTAACACCTTAACTGCCAAACAACGAAACACAATAGAAAATGTATTGTTTGTAGGTCATTTCGCGTTCAACGTGTTAATATATTTCAAGTGACCCACTCTAGCTAGTTCATGAAATTCTACAAAAATGATGGTTACAATCGCGTCAAAATCCATTAAAAAGTTCCAAGCTCATACACAGACGAACGAGAGGAGCCTCCATTTTGTTTTCGCAATTGTGCGCAGCAGCGTAAGACGCCAGTGCTAATTAGCATCCCTCTTTTCACATTACGGCATGGATGAAGCAGAATAATATATAGATCAAGTTATTGTAGTGAAAGTACAAATGAAATATTTGGCATACAAAACAAGAGCATAATAATAAAACTCCTTAATTTATCCCAATTTTTCAACGTTGAGGCTATGATCGGTGCGGGTGCGAGTAACATCCAGTATCCGCTGTCCGCCTAAACAATATGCTCTGGGGTAACGACCCCATTCGGACAATATACGCCAAAGGTATTAGTGGCGACTGAAGGGGAGGGTGATAGAAGGGTGAACGGCGACGCGACGCGGGAGAAAGATATTGATTATATTCCCGCGCGCGCTCGCATTACGCTCAAATGTAGAATGTTGCACAACGCAGCTTGCCACATTCATGGCACCTGTTTATTTTGTTGCGTAATATTCTCTACAATATAAAACCTGCACATTGAATATCTTAAAAAAATATGTCAAGTGTACGCACACTTGAAATCTTTTGTCAAATTCTCATTGTGTGATCCCGTCGCGTCTCAGAAATAAGAAGGGTCCGCCCCTAACCTCTTCTATTCATACCACTCAATATGTAGTACATGGTACCTATATCGAGAATTTATTGACGTTTTCCGTGAACGCGTTGAGAGCAAATCGCGGAGCCACCGCCGGGTTGCCTCATACTTTGATTTATAATATGATTGGCGTCCATGTTGTGTGCACAGTAGAATATGGAAATGAGCGTCGTGTATTAGAGGGACTGCTCCCCAACGCGAGGGGAAACGATATTGATGCAAACTCTTATCGCGTTCTAACGTCCGTCGTCTAGTTGCAACGATAGCTTCATGTGATTTGCACATGATATAACTAAATTAACTTTTTTAATCGAGTCCTATTGTATAGTATGTTTTATTAGGAAAAGCAATGATAGGTTTATTCGTTTGTGCTATACAAATAACACCATCATTTTGTTTACTCTATATGATGAATAAGAGTCGAGTATGAAAGGCAATTTAAGGCGTGTTACGTTTACTAACACTATTACGGGTTTACGATGGTTTCAAGGCCCTCTGGTTCAGTACAAAGTCGTACCTACTTGAATGAGTTACGTAACCCTGTCAAACTAGCTACGCCTCGTAATTTTGTTGTCATGCGAATCCTTAAAAACAATAAAGATTTTATCGGAGTTCAATGTCCGGCTGTGCCTATTGTTTTCTTGGAAATCTGGGAATTACAAAAAAACTAACCGTGCTCTGCATGTGTAGATTTTAATTTTAAGGTAGGAAATATATCTTGATGAATAATTATGACTATCCTCTTTAGTACCTTGCCAAAATTCTAAAAATCAGTAAAACAAACGGAACATGGTAGTAAACACACAGCGTCCGAAATATTTATGTTAAACTGATTTCTGACATCCGCAACACTCGCAGACGTGGGGAGTCTGCGAATTTAGGGGACGACGCGCGGCGTAGCGTTGGGGTGTTTTGGTGGCCATCTTGCTATACAGACACGCGCGTTTGCTGAACTGACATGAAATGAATGTACACGTAGACAAGCGTGATTGTAGTTTTCGTATAATATTACGTATACAACGAAAACGGACGATAATTGATTGATAGGCTGTCAGTCTCATTAGTCATCGGTCATGTGACCTGTCGGACGCCAACGTCTGGTGTATGGTTCAATAAATCACTTGATATCTTCATGGGACCACGTATTCTGTACGATGTCTTATGTTATTATCATTGCAAAAGTTGACTTTCGTCGGCAATTTGCAGAATAAATCTTAGTAGCTGATATTGTACAGAAAACAGAAACGTAACTTTATACAGATGTACGCTAAGGGGGCCGGAGAACTGATGCGCGTCCCCGCCCGCGGCATTTAGGGGTTAGACGGAAGGGCAACGAGGGGTTTATAGAGAGGGCGGGAAGCTGCCTATACTTATGTAGGCTAAGAGTCAATATTATTGTACTCGGGAACACGATTGGTTTGAGCAGCTTTTAACATGGTTGCAATGCAATACATAGGTTTTCAGAGCAATTCTTTTATAGACATTTTGAGACACCAGTACAAAAAAAAACGGGTGGCGCTCCTTACACATGTAACCAAAGAATGAGTAATAACAATGATGAGCGATGTGCGTGTGTACTCCCATAATTAAAAGATATGATACTTCTTAGTGACTTCTTTCTGTATGTATGGGATATTTTTGGTATCAACTAAAGTACAATTCGGTAAAATACAAAATTGTTTTCGCTGTACATAAAATCAATAGTAAACACGCGTAAATGTTCATCCCGTCTACGGAACCGTGCTTCCTTCTTGGTCATTAACGCTGATTGAGTAGTTACTACCTCTAGACGTTTTGGTTGATATGAAATAAAACGCTCAATGTCAAATTTTTCCGTCTTCCACAGTGAGAGTAACATTCCAAGACAAGGACTGCGTGGATAAGGCGCTGAAGCTGGATCGCGAGCTGCGCATCAACGGCTTCCTCGTGACTGTCTCCAAGTACCGCGATGAGGACGAGCAGAAGGCGCACAACGCCGCCAACGTCAACAAGGTATTATTTTATGTAGGTGTTCATTGATAGCCAATATTACTCTGGTTATTATGACAGTCGAGTCCCAGGGGACTCTTCTGTGTGACAGTCTCTCTAAATGCTCGTTGCCGACGGCTACTGAATGGTGTTCAAACACAAACATTTTACTTTACATCCTTGGGTTTCTGAAGACTTTACTTTGATTAAAATAACAAGCGAGAGCGTAACACAAAAACCCTGATTGTGTCTTATCAGTAGCAGTCGTGCAAATAGATCCGAGCGGAAAGTGTCACACAGTTGAGTCTTAACATTAACACGCATTTTTAGAAACCCTCGCATCTTCCACAGAACAAGCGGCAGCACCCGAACCAACAGCAGAACCGGAACAACTCTAACAGCAACAGCAACGCCAGCCCCAACAGCAACCGTTCCAACAACTTCCGCGCGCGCGGAGGGTCCTTCAACTCGAGGGGAGGCAACTTTAGAGGTAACTTCAGAGGTGTCTGCTTTTAACATATTATACTTGTTGTCGTAGTTAGCTGTTGTAGTGAGTAGTCACTTTTAATATGGACACTTGTATAAATACATGTAGGATAAATACGCCCCTTGAGCGACTTCTAAGGACATAACATGATAACCACGAATAGTGTGGTTGCACGCAAATATCTGATCTCAAGGTCATAGCCTAATGATCGTTTGTTAAGAACTTGTTGATATACAAGCATGGAGGGCACACACAGAGGTCCAGTGGTGGGTGTAGATGATGATGTAAGCAAATAAAAGCACATATCGGCTTCCTACTCAGTAGAATGTTGACAGCTTCACAAGCCCGCTCCGTGTCCCCAGGAGCGCGCGGGCGCGGCGGCTTCGGCGGGCGCGGCGGCGCCTTCCCGCGCGGCGGCTTCGCGCCCGGCAACACGTACATGCCGCCGCAGGCCTTCATGGGCCGCCCGGTAAGCGACACCCACACACTCACCACGACGCACTCCTTACCGGGGTACTAAGTTACTGGAGACCATTTAACAAATTAAATTAAAAACAACTATAAATTGTGCTCATTAGCACAGAAAACGTGGATAATGTGGCGCGTTCTTCGCTCTATGGTCGTAAACAGACCATGAAAACTCTTAATATGATTGCCTAGTGCTGTTTTTCTAGCACAAATTGGTGTGCTATGGAGACCCATAGCAGACAGGTACAGAGGCACACACACCTCTCGCAGTCGTCAGTCTTGCTTGACGGCAGCGAGATGTGTGTGCCTCTACATCTGTAAACCTAAACTCGCTCGAAATACGCGTATTTGTATGAAAATGCTTGCTTAGAGCGGCCTCCGTTAGCTTACTACTCTCTGCATTACCCCCACCCATGTTTTATTTTCTGCAACTATATGTGGGTACACACGTTACTGCAAGTTTGTCAAGCTTACGTAAACAACCACGATTGCACAAAATGATCGTCGTTGTGTGTACCCACCCTAAAGCTACGGCATGTTAGCGACACTGCTTCATTCTGACATCATCCTAGTCTATAACTTTGCATGGTTGACTCTGCTTCTAGTGTAAACCAGTTGCACCCGAAATTAGAATATTTTTGCAAATTTTTACAATACAGCATTTTAGAGCTTTAGCTTGAATGTACAGAGCTTCTGTTGAACCTTTGGTGTATTATAGTGTCGATTTCATGTGGTAGATGTCAACATATAAATATGTATTATATTTTTATTTTTCCCCTCGCACTATACAAATTGTTACGTTGACATCTTTCGAACTGTATTTTTTTGCAATAATTTTTAAGAAAGCTTTTCCATTGCATGCTTACAACCATTTCATAGAAACGAGTGCATAGAAAGATGTGCAAAGAAATGCAGTACAATGACGAGACACTGAAAAAAGAACAGAATACACACCAACTCTGCAATTCTCTTTGCATTAACACATTCTGTGCATTCTTTTCAGAGCTACCTGTAGAAACATTACACCAGTTAAGTCCAAGGTAATTCCTCGCCTATACAATGTGCCATGTGTGTACAAACAACCAAGGGGTTCTTTCTGATGACATACAGTGTTCATAGGGAATTAAACAACATTTACACAGGTCGACTTATTTATCCCACCACATTATTTGTTTTTATTTTTGTTATTTCACCCGTTGATGTAAGCTTGTAATAAATTTGTTAGATATGCTATTTTTTTTTACTGTTTTGGTTGCATGTATTCAAATGGTACAATATTAAACTGAATATTTGATTATGAAAATGTGTATCCCCTAAGCATTGGAGGTACTGTACCCGGTTGTAAATTTGGCACATCGACTTTGCAATGTAAGACATTGTCTCTGCTATGTCACTCATTCATGTGTCTTCCTATAGCTCGATGAGTCATATTAAAGCCTGGGTACTGCATTTTAACTTTTGTGTTGCATTAAGTAATTGTTTTGATTTTTTTAATTAATTTCTTGAGCAGTAATTTGTGTTATTGATATTAAAACATTTCCACCTGAATCACAAACAACAATTGAAAGCGTTCTACCATCTAATCGTAATATTAGTTTGATTCCCAGCAGGGTGGGTTCATGAACGACGGCCAGCGGCCAAACAAGAGGCTCCGGCAAATGTAACCGTATTTTATAAGACATAAGATCCAGTGTCGTGCGTCGTCCTCCTATGTTCGTGTGTGTGTGTGAAGAGCGCCCCTATCAGAGACTTCTATTACAGTGACATGATTTTCAGTATCAATAAAGAAATAAATCTAGCTAATTGTATTTACTAAGTACATGAAATAAAATAATTGTAAGCTAATGTCTTTTTGACAGGTAATAAATGTAATTACTAACATTTAAAAATGCTGTTTCATTTGTATTCCGGTTGAAGAAAGTAATAGACGCCAGCAAAAGAAAGTAATTGCGGCGAGCATTTCCCTTTTATTTGCATTAAATTAACACAATATCATCGTTTTGTGAGACCGGAACATGAAGACAGTAAAGTTATTTAGTTGTGAGGTTTCACTCACATGCCATGCAACGTGCGGTGCGCACTCAATTTGATCATCTTGCAAGCTGTCTACAGACAACTTTGGCTAGTTTCTAATACAGGTGCAGCGTAAATGCTGGACATGGCTGTCTATAAGCATAGGCCCTACGAGGAAAGTCCTCTCGTTACTGGTGCACGCAACGCCCATCCAAATTGTAACAGAACCCTATTATACATCTATGACAATCGGACTCGTCCGAACGGGGTGAGCAACGAACAACTGGTGGTGCCAAGGCCCTCCATGCTCCTTAAAACTTTCTTTAGAAAGAATAAAAGGTCTATATCGTAAATGCACAAGCTGTTTGTAAGTAAAAATATTTCATAAACGAAGTACACATTAGACTATCTAATTTTATGGGCGATTAAAATTCATAAAATATTAGTTCCGGAAACTAAATGTTTATCTCAATTAGCGTCTACTTACAAAGTCGGCCTACAGTGTGCTAGCCGAGAACCACCACCAGGCTTGTTTACATTCATCTCGCCACATAATAATTGTTCGAATTGCTTTCAATTCCCCGTTATAATTACTCCATAACATCTTGATTAAGAGAGAAAGTAATAATTGAGTATCTATTCGAAAATCGAATGTTAGACCAACCTATGTGAAGTAAATATCCCGACACATGATTAACCAATATAAAATACTGGCACTTTGTCCCCGTGGATTTCATACTTAGCTTTCGAACATAACAACGCCTCCACCCGATTTATGGCGTAATCTTGTAAATAAAATATATGTTAAGATAAGATAATTTTATTTATCAATAACGTGTAGGTCAGGAATCAGCTGTAACGATTAAAAAAAAGTAAAAAAATAAAAAAAGTTTCAACATTTTTTGCCTAGAAAGTCGTACAAATACATAATCAGATAATATTAAATTTAAACTACATAGGTACATCAAAATAATAATACAATTTTCTAAATTAGGTACATCAGTTAAATATTCGTCAACATTAGTAGCATTTATTTATTAAAAATTTCTTCATGCTTTTATTAAAACTATTAATATTCAAATCTTTGTACCTATGCCTTTGGTAACAATAAGGAAAGAAGTGAAAGAATTTCATGTTTAATACAGTGTGGTTTGAACCGTCTGTATTTTTAAGACCAAACAGCTCTAATGCATCATTTTTTAATTATAAATAAAACGTCTTTATAGTATCCCCAGAAAATAATGCCATATCTTAGGATCGATGCAACGACTCCGTGATAGGCAGTAGGCAATATATCCGTATTTACGATTGGGGATGTTATTCAGGGATAATGTAGCATTCTAATGGTGAAAGAATATTTTAAATCGGACCAGAACTTGAGTTTATACGTTACAAACATAAAGATACAAATCTTTCCTCTTTATAATATTGGTCTAGATTTAGTTGTGACTTCTAAATACTTAGTCGTGTAAATATGTAACAACAGTCGGACTGGTCGTCTGATAGTAATAGTATTTATTTACAATTCGCATTGAATGCTTGTAAACACACCTAAACGTAAGCCGCCGTATTGCAGTTGGTGAACATTAGTTAACGTGTCTCTACAGAACACGCACGCATTTACGCGATAAAGAAATAAGAAATATAATGTTCTAACAAAATGTTGAAGTTAAAAGTGTGTTGTGTCTGTGTGCTATTGTTCATTGTTTTGGCAGAAGGCGGGAAATCGCGCCTAAGCTCAAAAAAGGATTTAAATAGATTTGGAAAACGTCCTGCGAGAGCCGAAGTGTTTGACAACTTGTTTAATATCTATGATCCGACGTTTTTGGCGGTGGTGTGGCCCAAAATAACAAATGGAATACATATTTTGGTCGACCATACTTGTTGGGAGGAACTTGGAGTTTTCTTCAAAGAATTGACGGAAGGCAAAGCTTGGGCGTACAACGGTAAGTACCAATTAACGGCACTTACGATGAGATAATGAAGACAATAAGTATACGGTGGTATAATTAGATGTTATGGAAAAGAAAATACAGAAACATCTAATACATAATGTATGAAGCTATCTAGTGTCTATTTCTAAGCGAGTAATTAAAATCGCGTCGTAAACTTGCGAGTGAAGTAGGATATTTAGATATGTATGTATTCCGTCAAATAGACAATCTCAACGTTCGTAGTGGTACCTTACCTAAAACTTTTACTATGCAGTACGATTTTTAATATCTTCTCAACCAGACTAAACTTTGAAGTATAAAGAATGCGTTGCATTGCAGGAATCGAACCCAGCTTGACATGTATTTTATACGGAAGGCAGGATAGTTAAATGGAATAGTTACTGAGTCGGCCCACCCTTTATAAATATGTATTTGCACGGCACTCTCCTGATTGTTCATCATTTTAGGCATAAGCATAGGCAGACGTGCCCTCCCCCAAAGATTTCCACAACGATCGGTCCTGCGGTGCCCTCAATCGAATTCATTAGCATCTTGCGATCTCACCAGATCTCTTGCGGTCCACCTTGTGTGGGGCCTACCAACGCTGCGTCCTCCAGTACGCGGTCACTATGCGAGTACCCTGCGTCCCGACAGCTGTCGGTTCTGCAAGCAATGTCCGCGTCCCCTATCACTTAAGTTTAGCAATTCTTCGGGCGATGTCAGTTGCTCAGTTTCTCTTCCGAATCTCTTCATTTCTAATTCCATCCCACCGAGAAACTCCAAGCATCACCCTTTTCATCGGCTTTTGAATGAACTTGAGTACCATTTTGCGCGACTAAGTCCCTGATCTATGTCGACACTGACAGCACACTGGTTGAAGATTTTAGATTTTAGACACTACGGTATTTCAGACGACATGTTGCGAAGCTTCCCGAACACAACTCTTAATAACACCAGCCTGTTACTGGCCCACCCGGGCAAAGGCCTCTTCTCATAAAGAAAAGGCACGCGTGTTAATTACCACGCTTACTCAAGACGGGTTGGTGATTTCAGACTTATATTAATGTTAAGTCCAGGTTGCCTTACGATGTTTTCCCTCATGGATGTCAGTGATGCCCACGATAAACTTAAAAAGAAGGTAGGTATGAATTGATGTAGTCACGTACTTGCCCAAGTTTGAACCCACAAGCTCATGCACAAGAGGCGAAGTCATCCAGTAAACCACTGGGCCATCTCGACATTCCACGCAGGCCTTATTAACTATTAATTTACAAAAGATAGCTCGCGTGGGACTTACTATTTTCCTACAGAAAGTGATCGCAATCGCAACTGATATGTTGAATTTCTGAATCCTAATTGCACACCTTCAATCACTATCCGAAGGATTGTGATGGATTTTATTTTCTGTTCTACTACTAAAGCAAGAAATGAATATAATTGAACTTGAAAGTTCAAAATGAAAGGCATTCCATTCAGTAAAGTGTTACGGAATTAGGCTGCTGGTGACAAACCAACACAAGATAATCAGGCAGTCAGAGAGAAAACATGCATTAATGCTTTTTCTGGACGTCGGCGTTTCTAGCTAGCTTGGTGTTTGAAGACGCAGTGGCTGAGCGATCGGCTTCTCCTCTGCTACATGTCGCAGTTTGTGTTTCGGCATTGTTCTGCACAGAATGGAACCATACCAGATAATTCACCATGGGTAAAATGTATGATAAAGCATTGTCTTATGTCACAGGCGTCGTATTTAACCCCGACCGTAACTAAGGATTCAAGAGTTAAGTCACGAGCGAAAATGTAGTATCGTTACGCACGGGAGTCAATATGGCGCCCATATAAGACATTGCTTTACGCTTGATGTATAATCTATGGCTATACTATAGCATGGCCGGTCAGCCGGTGATATTTACAAGTGAAATTATTTACCATGCTGCTAAATAGAAAATAGGAGTTGCAAAAATGAGGCGCGTGCTAATATTTTGTCCATCGAACTACTATCACACGACACTTTTCATTTACAACATACGCTAGGTAATTCGTTTCCTTATTAGGTATCGACGTTGTATGTTTGAGCGGCTTTTGGCGTGACCAGTAATCGATAAAACTTTCGATTGTTCGTGGTAATGTGAACGCTCTACCAAGTTCACTGCTCTTGCAAGTAGGCTGTCTTATTAAAGCATTATTGCTGCATTCGATTATGGTAAGTGAATGTTGCGTAAATGTAGATGACAACATGATATGAGTGATGTGGTGCGTGATTAGTCATTTGTTTTAAAACAACAATAGTAAACAGTTTGTTTCGGGTGCCACAACAATGGTGTTATGTCTAGAAAATATAAAGATTACCTACCTGCCTGCAACTATTGTTTGTGATTGTAGCTTATTGCACACTTATCTGATCAGTAACGGAAACCATACGTAAACATAACATCACGCCTGTATGTCCTATATGCGGGTGTAAACCTATCGCCATCCACCGAACACGAATCCAGGCTCAGAGATGCTATTGAAAAAAATCTCAATCGAAATATAGGTAACAATGCTCAACCATGGAATCAGAACCAAGCTTCACAGCTTCCCGCATCCAACTGACTGTTGCACTCTTCATCAGGCCATCGCTCGTCAACCCATGTCAGGGTCTGGGCCTGCCCTGCCTTCTAATACCTATGTATGTAAAAAAAAATCTAAAATTTTAAATATGGCTTGGACTAAACTTTTGGTGTCTCCTCACACAATGCTTACGAGTAGGTACATAGCTCAATGGCCGAATAATACAGAACTGCTGTATAATACGGATCACCTTTCCAGTTCTGAAAATGGTTTGGTGAATTCCAGTCATGTAGGTATAGTTGCTTGTTTTTCTCGCAATAGAATCATGATGTCATTCAGACGTCATTATACGTCATCAGATGAAAAAAGAAACTAGTTGTCGCCATATTGACAAAACGAAACTTGTCTATCCCAGGTAGGCATTGAACCAAAAATTATGCGCATTATTAGCAAAATACACAAGTAAACTATTCACGCAATAAAGTAGTCTTAGCACGCGCGGTGTCAACATAACACAGGTACATAAAGAAGCCACTTGTAGGTACAAGCACACACTTAACTAACGCACAGACTGGATGTCGTGAGATCACTCAGCATGACTTCAGTGAGAGTTATCTCGGACTGGAAAAACTATATGTGAAACGAGTGTGACTGTTGCTAGGCAGACACTTATTTGATTATCAGTAGGCTACTGACTCCTAAGTCACGGGATCTCCTAGTTTAGAAGTCAGGATTTACCTCAGTTCTGTGGTGTAGGTATATACAATTACACAATTCAAATCAATTAATATACCTCAGTCTTATGGAATGTCAATTGTTTATGTATAATATAAATAAAAATCAACGACATTCACGAATGTGTTGCCGGATGCTCTGGAGGTGATGTTAAAGAGATGTTATTCGATTGTACAGCGGAAGAAAGTGCGATTGTACAGCGAATGAAAAGGCTCCTGTTTAGAATACCTTCCCATCCCAACTAGCCAGCTTCCTGTTTAATTTCTGTCTTGTTATAGTCTAGCGGTTGTTAGCACCAGGTACTGCTGAGCATGAAGTCCTGGGTTCGATTTCCGAGATGGAGAAAGTAATATAAGGTTTTCCCATTAGGAATTTCTCAGTGGTAGCCCGGAGGCTAGATTTGTACCCGGTTGATGGCAATAGGCTCGGCCCCATTAAATGAGGACTTCAACTGTAGATAACTGCCCGGCGAAATGTGGTTGTACTACAGAGGTACCTCTGCCCAACCCTCTGGGAAATAGAGGCGTGATGTTATGTTAAATAATATCACGCCTCTATTTCCCGATGGGTGTTGTACGTGTAACAAACATGTAGGTTTCTACTTCCAGCTCTCGACGCAACCGGGCGCTATGGATCAGGACTTTTCATGGGCAATCGGTATTGGTTGGGATCCAAAGAACAATGTCTCAATTTGGTACGAACACACTTCATTTACAAATATACCTTATTATTTCCTTAAGTTATGTGGCAGGTACCTATTATATATACATTTCCGTTTTATCAGGATGAACAGTCGATCGTTACGAATAAAAGCACAGTAGTGGATGAGCTCGACAATCTCATCAGCCCGGTATCGAGGACGAAGTATTTTGACGATGGTACGTTATTACAATCATATATGTGATTCATAATCATATAGATATGTCATTAAAATCTATAAGTAGGTTAGATACCTACTTATATAAATTAATTATGGATTTCAAATAGAAACACATGAGTGGCGCTGGATGGTGCAGTACGAAGACGTACCACAAAGTGTTGCAGACGGCTGGCCGCCGTACCGCCTCGCGTACACCACCCTGGGGATCACACTGAACATCACTAAGTCCAACATGATAAAGGCAAGGCACTAAACAAACGCTAAATTTATCCCAGCTCTTCATCGGAGATTTAATTTGTTTCGTCTTTTTCAGTCGACCGATATTACTCTAGGCCTGTGCATGCCATATTCGTGCTCACCCCGCGACATAACGTCCATCATCAATTTCTCCATCATGATCAACGACAACTTGAAAACGAATAAGACGTCATCCCGGACCGCGACGATCACCAGCGTCAGGCGCGTGCAGGCACACTATAACATAACGGCAGACGGCGCCGGGGTACTGTTGATATGCGTCACAACAGTCCTGGTAACCTTGGTAATAGTCGCTACTATTATAGATTTAGATCTACTGAAATGTCTACCGTATGGCACGAAATCAATGACATTCGATCTAGAGAAATACAATACAGACCCCAATAGAAAAGGAAGCAGGGAGTTAAAACAAGAGAATGGACCAAAGACTGAGAAGGACACGTTAGGCATTGAGCACGCGAACACACATTACATGGCGGTGGAGAGTCTGGTGAAGTGTAGCGCTCCCACGATTACGCTAGACGTAAATTGTGTGGAAAAGACAATAGGCAGCTGCAAGCGATGCGGCAAGTACAGGAAGCAGTGCAGCAACCCGCGCCAACTCGACAACCTGCCGCCGTGCCCACGACAGAAGTACAACTCATTCGCGAGTTTGAGCACAGAGAGTAAGAAGAAGAACATCTTCTGCCGTCTTCTTCTGTGCTTCTCTCTAGCTTATTGCTGGAAGAGAATCTTCAACACGAACACGGCGAACAAAGATTTGTCGTTGATACATGTTATGAGAGTTTTGGCTACTTTCTGGATTATGTTCGTGCATGTCGCCGTTATAGTCGAGTATATCTCAGGTAACGTGGTCAACTTTTCTTGGTATAACAGGTGTAGAGAAACGCTTAACGAAGATAAAAGTCACTTAAACGACACTTTTTTACGAAAGTGTAAGTCCACGACCCTATTAAGCGTAATATTTTGCATGCGTTGCAACGTTGCACAATACCGAAAATAGAAGTCGTTTCATAGTAATTTCTTTGTACAATTTTACATAGTTTGATGAACAAAATGTTAAGATAACGGCTATGACTGATGTTTTACTTCTTTCGACTTTCTAGAATTCAGGGGATTAATGTTGTGTTTTATTTTACAGATTTCACTGGAGATATTAATGCACAGAACGATGTTTACTTAATAATCGCCACTGGAACAATAGCTTTCGACACATTGTTCTATGTGAGGTAACAAGCTCTATTTCAATTCACTAAAACTTTTTGATTTAACTACTAAATTGCTCAGTTTTGATTGGATGCATTATGAATTCGAACATCCTACCAGCATCCTTATTTTAAACGCCTTTCATTTTTATTACTAGAAATTGCCAGTGATTAAATTCCTTTTGATTTGTTGAACTAATTTGAATGACCCTCGTCTTTTAGCGGCCTCTTCAGCGCACATCATTTCTTCTTCCTGAAGAGTCAGTACAGCGTGATGGAGCTGGTTGGCTTCCAGGGCGTCTGCGGGCAGGTTCTGCAGTTTGTCTGCTTCGTCACCAACAGGGTCATTAGGTACCGTAGCTACTCGCTAAGTTTTTTTTCCGTCTAGATTTAATAACTTGGCTTCGTTTACCAGTCCGTCTTGTTTGTTTAATGGCTGGCAATTATTTTTAAAAACGTTTATATTTTTGATTTTTTAGGCTATTAGATTTAGATTGAAAATAGAAATGTGTGGTTGATTTTAGATTCCTTGACTGTTAATTACTGAGACTGGTTAGACTGCTATAAAAATGTTTGAGATAGTAGTTATATTTTACTCTGCTTTTGATTAACATTTATCGTTTCATTAATTTGACGGCACGGTTGGCGCGGTGGCTGAGCCATTGACTGCTGCGCTGCGTGTCGTGGGTTCAATTCTCACACTTAAAAATACTTGCATGGAGGACAGGTAGATGTCACGGGTCTGGCTTTTTGTGTATGTGAGTTTGAATGATTTTAAACGCACCCACGATACAGGAGAAATTTCTAGTGCGGGGCAACGTTTATTTCAAAAAAGAGATTAAAATTATTTTCATTTTTATTTATTTATCCATTTATTTCAGGCATCAAGGCCCATAAACAATACTATATTAACAATATAAAACTTAAAAATACTATAAATATATATTACATAATAACTAAAAACTAGTGCACAGCGGCGTCGTGTTTCGCTGACTAGTGTCATGTAGGCGGCCACGAAACCGGCGATACACAACACCTTTCAGCCAGAACTCTTCCTTGAGGAACTTGAACTCGAGATGGTGTATCGGAACTCGCACCACGAATGACTTGAAGTTCGTGTTATGACGCGGCTCCAACCTCTCGACCCTAATGACTGCCTTGTTGGTCAAGGAGCTTGAGGTCCTGGGTTTACCTCTTCCTAACCCTTTGGGCAAACAGGCGTGCTGATATGTTTGTAAATAACGGAGTATAGTCTCTATGACTTAGACAGCTTATATGAATGTTGTTCCACCAGGTTACTTCCATCCTACGCATACGCGGTACTCCTATCAGCGGTGCTGGCGCAGTCGGCATACAGGACCAGCACGCTCACGCTGCCTGACGGAGACGAACGCAACTGTCGTGAGAATGGATGGAGGAACCTCCTCTACATTACTACTGTTTATCCTGCTGAGGAACAGGTTTGTCTTACTCTAACTTGTAATTTAAAAAAATTACTAATTTCTGCGGCTAATGAACCCAGTGCTGCTACCTAGGCTACATTCCTAGATTTTGTAAAATCACATATTTTTGGTTGGTTAAATGTCATGATGGCCCAGTGGTTTAGGCCTCGCCTCTTGTGCATGAGGTTGTAGGTTCAAACCTGGGCATGTACCAATGTGAGTTTTTCAATTCATATGTACTTTCTAAGTTTATCTTGGACATCACTGACATCGGTGAAGGAAAACATCGTGAGGAAACCTGGATTTATATAATTAATATTAGTCTGAAATCGCCAACCCGTCTTGAGCAAGCGTGGTGATTAATGCTCATGCCTTCTCTGTATGAGAAGAGGCCTTTGCCCTGCAGTGGGACAGTAATAGGCTGATACTACTACTACTACTACTACATATTTTTGGTTAGGAAAGTTTTGAGTATAAAAGATAGTCAGAAGAATAGAGAAATAATCAAGAACCGATGGATAGATTATGTGAACGATGATATATCTAGAATGGAAGTGACTGAGATGAGTGGAAGAACAAGACAATCTTCGCAAACCCCAAATAAATAAGGATTACGGCAGAGGGATGATGATAATGCTCTTGTTTTAGTAATTATATAAGGTGCTTAGATAGATAGGAATCCAGCAAGGGAGAAAACTCTCGGTATCAGGATCTTCTCTTCTCGGATTTTAGAAGGTCAGGCATTTACAAGTGTTACATCTAATAATTGTGGGTAACATTCAATTAAGTCTTACTTCCCCACTAGTGTATGCAAATCTCGTGGTACCTGACGACGGAGACGCAACTGCACATGCTGGGTGCTCTGCTGTGCGCGTCAAGCGCGTCCTCCAGCTTGCGCGCGCGCTTGGCCGCCGTCTTCACGGTTGTCGCCATGTTGTCGGCTACTATTGCTGATGCTAGTGCTGCTTACTTTGACTACGGAAAGTTGTGAGTACAAATGAAAAAACAAATAGAAGTACATCTTTTGGGTATAGGTTTATTTATATTGAATTAAACGTAAAACATAATATTTGAAACCATCTTACTCGTAATTTCAATAGAATGATGTTAAGTAAGGAATGTTTTTTTTTTGTTTCTTTTCCAAAATTATCCTGGTGTCAATTAAAGTTAGGGTACGGACACTAAGCAAAATCTTTAGTATGAATGTAAGCTGTTTTAATTCATTCATACAATATTTCGTTATATTTTTTTAGATTTTCAAATTCCTTTGGTGCATATGCCGTTATCATCGACCGTCCGTGGGCGCGCGTCTCTCCATACTTTATGGGCGTATTTACAGGCTGGCTAATCCATATGTTGAATGGCAAAATGAAAGTTTCTAAGGTAATTCGAAATATATTATTAACAAAAAGAGGTAGAAGGCCGCGTCTATTGCATGATCAGTAATTATAATATATATGTACATACTAAGACGTAAGTATCTTAGCATAAGTGTCCCTAAGTGATATCCCTGTAATACTCCCGAACTAACAGGGTTGGACTCACTACTAATAAAATGTTGTACATGTGAACATCGTATTTCCAATAAACAGATGAACATATAAATCTGATCACTTAGTATCTCATTAGCTTTTTTGATTTTCACACAACATTTAGAAATGATATACAATATCGAACGCCTTCGTAAAAACCATAATTATTTTTCAGGTCACATCAACTCTTCTTTGGATGGCTTCCGTATCGTTCATGTTCACGTCATCCGCAGTGCCCATGGTGGGGCTGCCGTGGCTAGCCGCGTGGCTACACCTGACCTGGCCCATTGCTTTGCTGTGGCCTGTCTTAATGGGCACCACTAACATGGCTGGTAAGAGATTGAAGGCACTTATACTAGGAACTATAATTAATTATGTCAAACTTAAAAGTAATCTATCTAATTAGCTTGTTATGTCACTCTGATGGTATAGGATTTTATCCAACACCCTTTTCCACGTACATCCATTATCTGCCATTGCGGCTCAGTCTTTTTGTCCCTCCATCTTTGTTTTAGTTTGCTGCGATGTTGCCTATAGGCGACATCGCATTGTATAAAAAAGTGAATGTAAATGAAGAACCTATGAATAAAGACACTTCTTTCTTTTCCTCTTTTAAAAGTGTTCCGGGATATTATGTTTCAACGATTGATGAAATGATGAATCAATTAAATGAATGAATGAATGAGGGTTCAATGAAATGAATGAATGAGGATTCAATTAAATTAATGAATGAACGAGGGTTCAATGATGAATGATTGATGTGGGCAATGATTGTCTTGAATATGTTTTCGTCTCATAACTCCTGTAACGTTCTACCAGGTGTGTTCCGCCGGATACTATCCCGCTCATCAATAGCAGCACTAAGTCGGTTGAGTTACGGCATGTTGCTGCTACATGCTGCAGTAGCACGCACTATGTTGCTGTCTGTAGGCTCAGCATTGTGTTCAACTACTTTGTGCATTGTAAGTATCTTATCATTATCGTTTGTTAGACAGGCTTTTTAATTGATGATTTAACGACAGTCCATTATAAAATCAGTTTTTGTGTAGGTGAAAAACATAAAATATAACAAAAGATAAGTAATTTGTTAAACAATTATCGTATTTTTCGGATTCAGATTGGATGTATGGGATCAGCAATAGCTGTGCCACCTTCTAATAAGAAAGTTACTAACTGCGGCTTCAATCTTTTCTAGTGGCTGTACTTTGCGGGGACCACTTTCGTAACGTTACTGGCAGCCATGGTACTCTCCCTGCTGGTAGAGATGCCGTGTTGCAGCCTCCTCAGAAGACTCTCCGACTGCGCTTCATAACCAAAATAAAACAACTATGTTATTTTGTAATTAAAAAATATTTATTTATAATATTCGGTAAAAAACTTAACACTATTTATATTTACAATCTATTTACATTATTAGGTACAAAGGTACATTTTTTATTGTAATATAACATTAATTACGTTTGTTCAGCAGAGCTATGGGTAGTATGGTTGTCTCTGTCAGGGTGAGTATTTCAAAGGCCAAAAGCCACGTGCGCCCAGGGTAACCATCCGTACAAATTAGCACGGAAGTGTCCCGGTTTTGGGCCCCGTCTGGACTTTGTCCATCATTGTCATTTGTCTGGACTTTCGATTTTAAGGATATCTTTTTAGAAAATAAAAAAGTGAAAAATATGTTAAAAATAACGATTTAAAAGTAAAAACTTTTATGTCAGAGCTTTTCAAATTTCGAAATGGTATGGCTACGTGCGCAAGCGATCCAAGCCGGTGCCAATTTGAAAGGGGAATGGTTTCTTAAAAGTACAGCCTGACTATCTAGTACTTAATCTATGAAAAGGCTAAGCAAAGAAGAGATCAAGACAAGAAACTCAAGATATTTAAAGCTTAGCCGATTCACAAAACGTGAGGTTTCAGAAGCTGAAAGCCTAGCAAATTAATTATTATTTTTTTGTCAAATTCACTATCAAAATAAATTGTTCGTATATTTAAATGGCAACTGTCATCTTTGACAGTAGTCGTATAAAAATACCCACACACAGTAAATTGACGTAGTGTGTCCAAAATAAATTTTCCTGGCTGTAAAAACAACACTACCTTTTTAAACCGGATATTACGGAAATTAAAATGAAAACAGAGTATTTATTTATTTATCTCGTTCTTAGCGTAACATGTTTTTTTGTAAGAATAATAAATAGAACTACATCATGTTTGATTTTATTTCAACGACTATATGTTCACTCAGATGCTCCGCAAACAGCTTTACTTAACTTTTAACATAACATCACGCCTTTATCCGCAAAGGTGTACCTATTAAGTACACTCACATATCGCATTTTATACTTAAGTTTTACTTTACAGAATTAACATGAATATCACCCTACAAATTAGTTTGTGTTACCTCAGTGTTGCCCAGTTTAGGCAACAAAATTTTATCAAACTAACCTAACTCTTGGCGCATTTGTCATGATTTATAAATTCTGAATTACACAAGAACTTAATATTATCTTTCATAACCAATTCTCAGTAAATACAATCAACACATTACATAAAAGTGTTCAGTCAGACTGCCTCCACTCGAGGCGAAATTAATATATTTCAAGACATATCTACGTAAATATACAACGGAATGTTACTTATTTTACAAACTACGCCCGATTCCTTAGGAGTTACCCACCGATAACTAGTTTAAACTGGTTTGAACCAGTTAAACTAGTTAAAACTTAACTTACTTCGTTTTTTCCAATATTGAAGTGTATTTTCTCATAGCATTCGCTGCCTGTTAACTAGTATACATGTAAAATAGCCCACAGAAATATTTTGATAAGTAGACCAGTCATTTAAAAAGAAAAACAAGGTATTGGTAAAAAATACAATCCCATTTTCGCCTTTAGGAACCGGGAAAAAAGATTACTAAAATCACATTCGCGCTTACTATATCAGGTAGCGAAGCGTCATCATACAACGACAATTAGATTGTACAATATTTTTGTAACGACTCTTGCGCAGGTTCGCTATGCATTTAAACCTGTGCAATGTTATTTAGCTTATTAATTTCATCCGCCTTAAGTAGGTCAGTAGTGAACTAGGGCTCTGTTTCACCACCTCCGAATAGTCGATATCCACCAGATAAATTAAAAAAGATTTCTGTTCCAATTAAAATGAAAAAGAATTTATAGAAAATTATCTGCCAGATAATTTAACAGGACCTTATAAAGAGGTGGTGAAACACGCCATAAGGCAGTAAAAGTCTCTATAGCTTATTTTAAGGTTGGTTCACACTCTGTGGGGTTTCCGCTGTGGGGAAACTATCTTCAGCATGGTGACGATGGGTGCCTCGAACGCGACTGATATCACGAACGCGATCGCGTATGATATCACTGTCAGGCCCAGGAACAGGATGAACTGGGGAAGTCATAGGTACATTATTTTAGATAGAGGGAATGGAGGCATAGAAATACTAACATTCTATTTCTAAATGGTTCAAACAAGCAACTGCAGTCTCATGTTACATGCAGAGTAGAGTTCAAGTGGCTTTAAAAAAAGTAATGTTTGATTGTTGAATGCAGCAGGCACCCTTCGTAGGTTTATGTGGGTAGTCCAGTCCTCTGAGTAGGCTTCTTGAGCTTCAGCATCTAACTATTCTTTACCATGGCATCCAAGCATGATACTGTCATTGTATGGAGGACCATATGGAAGCCGAAGAAGTGTGATCAAGTAATAGGAGTTACTTGATTCACACTTCTGGAAGTTACAAGTTGTAACAGATGGTACTCACCACGAACAGCTCGCCCATGTGTATGGGGTGCGTGAGGTGCATGGCCACGTAACGCAACACCACCGGGTGCACCAGGTACGCGCAGTACGTCACGCGGGAGAATGGGTACAGCACTGGAGCCGAGAGCAGGGGACGCACCCAGCCTGAAAGGAGAACACACATTATTATCGCCATGATAGTTATTTGGCACCAAAAATAATCACGTTGTGACTGTACGGTAGTGGATATTGCGAAAAAGAGTTTTACATAATGTATACCCAAAAAGCGTCAAAGAGCTCTTTTGATGAGCATCAAAAGCAAATAAGAAAGAGAAAGGCTTTTTGATAAATGTGTAAGTCAACGAACTTCGCCCTCATCTTTTGTCATCTATCTGGTTAAAGTTAAATCATATCTAAGGAGATAGCCACATGTTTGGAGACAATTGCCTTACCTCCATGTCCCGTAGAACAAGCGATGATGATCCAGCCTATACAGCCGGCCCACAGCGAGTGCGACAGAGCGCTGTACACAGCGGCTGACAGCACGCCCAGCTCCGTTTTGTACAGCCCGAAGATCAGGAACAGCAGCGTGGCCGTGCACACTGCCCAGCCCACTGACGCCCATACCTGAAGATTACAGGCGGAGAATGAAAATGTTACTCTGGAAGGGTTTTGCCAGATTCCAAAAGCTTTGCACGCACATTATCAAAAAAGTCAATTGCGGCAGTAGTCTACTATTCTTAATTGTTAGTCCATTGAATGAACATAGAAAACGAATATATTTACCCACGGGGTTATTATTCATAGTTTGTCCAAACTTATAATTAAATTTGATTTGCGCAATTTGCTTCAGTTCATTTTAGTAGGTAGTGATTTTAGTGGCAAAAGAGGAATTATAATTTAAAGGTTCATTTAATAATACAAAACCTATGAGAACCAAAGTTTATGATTTCACACCAACAGATGCCTCAAATAACTAAATATAAGGAGCGAGGCGTGACGTTCCCAAAAATATTTAAATTGTACACTAACCCTGGTCATCCTAATCTTCAAATTAGTCTTGAACAGTATCCACCCAGTCAGCATGCCCACGAGGTAAGGTCCGAGCCTGGTCCAGGGCTTCTCGTAGATCTTGTCGAACTGGGTGAAGGGGTCCTCGCTGTTGGGAATGTGGTCGTTGCTCCACGAGACGTACCCCGTCGTGAAAAGTGATGAAATGAATAGCACACCAGTTAAGGAGGCTGAGAGCTTGAAGTGGCTGGGAAAAGGGAGAAATAAAAGTGTCACAGCATGCTTGAATTGTCGTGATTATATAAGATTTCGATGTGTCATACTGTGATAGTTGTGCTTACTTCAAGGCTCTATAGTAGTTTGGCTCAAAACGAAATGAACGTCGGATCTTACCTAGTAGCAAGAATCAATAAGATAGCGCTGACCGCGTAGAACTGAGTGTCGTCTGACAGGTACCAACTCCATAGCATGCACTGAAATAATAAAATGTATTTGTTAATCAAGGTTTATCTCAAGGCAAGCCAGACCATGTTTTGACGGAAGGTGTACCATCAAAGGTTAATGACACATTTCTGCTACATGCTCTGTTCTCTTCGTGAAATTTGTTGATATAAACGGATATAAGTCGTTGGTTTAATATTTTCTGGAGCTCGTTGAACTTTCCCGTCTCGGCGCTTTTTCAGTGATTGCAAAATACTTGGTTAGCGGGCTAGTCACAAGAAACCCCGAAAACGCTCACCATCTGTTCTACGGGGAAGAGGGTGTTGATGTAGAGCAGGTTCCTCCACCAGAACTTGGGGCAGGTGTCGTGGTCGTTGGCCGGCGGCTCAAACACTGCGTTGTGTGCGAACCACTTCATCGTGACCTCCACCACACCCAGAATGAACAGGTACGGAGCTGTCAGTCTGAAATCAAATGGTTATTTGATGCTTAATCATGTCTAATTTGCTCCATTTAATTCTGAAATTATGCATACTCATAGTTATTGATTTTATTTATAAATAAAATAGATGCTGCAATAAAAAAAAATCTACCTTGCAAATCTGTATCCAATAAGTCCGAGGAACTGCAGCACTCCGGCGGTGAACTTCCTGCGTCCCTTCACCAGCAGGTCCAGTTTGCCCTTCGTCTTCGTGCGGAAGTACAAGAATGTCACCAACATACCACTGGGGAAATGATTAAAGTATTGGAGATCTATGGTAATCTTATAGCTTTGTTGCATAATACAAGTAAGTTAGTTATAGGATTAGGTTTCACGACGTTATAGCCGCCAAACATGCCCCAGGATATCATCTTCCACGATCTCCTTCCAGTTTTGATAACAAAATTGAAAGGAAATATTTTTCCTATGCGGAAATTCGACACATAGTGCAGAACGCGCCAAGGACGGTTCTCCCTCCCCGTATCTATCTGATCAGGTATAATTATTGTGGTAGTAATCACATCAGAATTGAAAGTCTATATACCCGAGACAGAAGAACGTATCGACACTGTATACGGCGCTGATGATGAGCTGGAACCAGAAGCTCTTCTCCAGGATCGCTCGCAGGGCTGTGTTGTCCGCGTACTGCAATAAACATACATGATATTATGAAAAAGTTATTAAGGGCTCAAGAGTTAAATTCCAGTCCAACGTTCAGTAGAGTCCGATAGTCTAGTTAAGTGTGAGAGTTGAGCCGTGTGCAAGAGTTAAGTCAAGTGCATGACTAGAGTTAAGTCGAGTGTGTGATTTCATAGAATGCTAGAGTAATCAAAGGTTACCTTAAAGACAACGATGCAGGTGTGTCCAAATATAACCCAGACCATGGACAAGGACCTGAGCCCGTGAACAACAGGCACAGTGTCTGCCCCGACGGACTGGTCGAAGATCTGCAGAATGTTCGCCTTCATGGAGAACGACAGCAGCAGGTCGGACCACACACCTGAAAAAGTGTAATGTCAAATTAAAAGACATGCGAACGGTATAAAGCTGTGGGCGTTCGTGTTGTTAAAACGAAACACTTAATTTTTCCATGCACAAGTGTATGCTTTGCGCGCATGCATTAGATCTGATTTTGTTTTTAGGATCATTTTTATTCAATTCAAAATTTGTTTATAAACAAATTTTTAACTATTTTACAAAAAATGAAAATCATATTAGGCATCCTTTGTTTTGCTTTCCATCTCAGGCCTCCCCCAGACTTCTAAAGATTACTATGGGAACTTTCCTTCATCGTGCGTGGCTGCTATCATTTCAGGTGCTATCCTCCCAGACGCATGCTAATCGTGCTCAAATATTGGTGATTCGGGATTGCAGTGGAATTTAAGTTTAACACCCATGTTTATACTTGAAACCGTCATATGTAACGAGAGAGCAATTTCTGAGTAAACATTAGATGGGAAATACATAAAGCCAAATCAAAGAAAACTGTTAATATTAAAATTAAAATAGGTACTACCTACCAGCTGTACTCTTAATTCCATAATGTTCCATTCCTTGGAATGACTAGAGATAGTTATAACTTACTGAGTTTGAGTTCGTCAGTGGAGAGGGTCTCGGCCGTGAGACGCTCTTCCGAAGTGTTGCTGTTCATAGCCAGGTTGTTGTTCACGTTGTACATCGACTTGCCTGCAAATAACAAAAATATAAATGAAAATAGACGCTTTTGGTTTGATACTCTGGTATGCTGGAGTTAGATCACGTGTCAGGCTTTCAGATTGTCTGGATTCCTATTTTTCCTGCCCTTATTCCAATGTACATGGACGCAGCATGTATGCTTCTTCCACTTAAGTTACATTTTTACACCCTGTCTATCCTTATTATCGCCATTCATACATTATATGGTTTCGTTTTTAGTATTTCTGAAACCCAATCGTCGCCGTCGTAGCATGCTTTATAATCAAATAAAGCCCTATAAACTCTCCGCTGTCTCCGATTCACTATTCTCCGTGCAAATTAAGTAACTATGAATAATCTGCTGCTTCCGTCGACAGCCTCTTTGGTACTTACCATTGGCAACAGTGATGTCATCAAGACCGTTAAGGTCGAGCTTCATGTCAGTGCGGGTGCCACCATTGGCGATGTTGGCCGCAATGTTGGCCGAGCGCTGTCTGCGCCGGCGCACGTCACGGGCGATCTTCATGTCGTACACCGTCGCTGTGATCAGCAGGATGGATACCAGGCAGGAAACCGCTCTGAAATTATTGGTTAGTTGTTGTAACAGGCATAAAGATATATGGAAGCAGGCTTCAATCATGGACCGTTCAAATAATTAAGAAGACGTGTTAATTTAATGAAAGTTTACTAACTATATTAAACTTACACGTTAATTATTTCTTCATTGATTGAGAAGTTGCCTAGTTATTTCATTGACTTTCTTTGACAATTTTTGGGATCACTTTTTGTATATTTTTGTACTTTTAATTTTCATTTGTTTGATGCTCACACTGTTTATGCTGATTTCAGTTGTATACATACGTTTATATAAGTAGAAACTTGTTTCTCAAATATACTAGCTGTAAGTTTTATTAAAATATAGACATAATAAAACACAAGATAAACTTGATGACCTGACTGAATCAAAAACCGTAAACATAGCCTCAAATGGGGTAGACAGGGACATCAACACAAATAAAACCTATTACACACATTTTGCTCTAGAAACCTGACACTTAATGTAACCATTATAATATTATCTCAGTGGCCGCTCCACTAAGCACAAGAATTTTGCAACGTAACTAAAGAACATAGAACCAAATAACTACCGCTGTAATAATATTACTATTCTATTCTGATAACGACGCCCGACGGGCACAATTACGAGTAGTTTATACTCATTTCATTTTGGTTTTAAAATTGACAGCTCACCAAGCAGCCGTTAAAAGTAGATAAATGTCAGTAACAGTTACTTTTGGTCTAGAATTTTAGATGATTAAACAGTGATGTACTTAGTCTACAATTATGTTAGTAGTTCTTTTGCATTCGTTCAAAAATGCCTGAACTACATATTAAGAAGGAGCACTCAATAGTCTCTGTCTTTCTAGCTAAATCATTGTTTACGCTATCGGTCCATCGCTTGTTAAGCCTTCCGCTACTCTAATAAACCAACCAAACATTCATACTCCAAACTTTCCTCACATACGATTATGTCGCCGTACGCTCATACATTATGTCTCTCATAACTGTATGAGCACAAGTCGTGAGGAAATTTAATTGAGTAAGTAGTAGGTATAGAATGTACAGACTCTATACACTGACTGTATACTACTCATGTAACTTTGGCAGTTACCTAAGAGTCATCAGAATACAATAAATAAAATGGCATACGATTTGGCAGTATATTTCGTTGCTACCACAATGTCAGAACTGTCCTTCAAAAAAAGAACGGCACAGAGCACGGAATCGTCGCGCCGGTAGCTACTAGTGATGCTATTACTAATAATATTCGTGTCCGCACAAATTTCAGCTGTCACAGCCATGGTTGGAGTTGTCACGGGATGTCAGTTTGTACGCATGGTTTGTATGTAAGTGCTGACAAT
Source organism: Phlogophora meticulosa (assembly GCA_905147745.2). Lineage (NCBI taxonomy): Eukaryota > Metazoa > Arthropoda > Insecta > Lepidoptera > Noctuidae > Phlogophora > Phlogophora meticulosa. The sequence continues at coordinate 18,664,014 of LR990519.1, forward strand.
GCTGACTCTAGCAACGGCCACCGAAGCGCTCTGTTAAACTGCTATCCACTATCCAACTGTCAAGCATGGTGATCATTACAATTCGCCGTTAACGAGGTCCAAAGAAAAAGATCGGTTACAACCATAAAGGGTTTGTTTATTTTTTTATTAAGAAACATTAAACACTGTCAACAACAAGATTAGTCCCCAAATTGCATAAGTTGATTACATAAAGCCAGTTGCACTACATTCAAAAGGTCTGGCCGGGTCTAGAATTGTGTGACGTCATAGCCAGCATGCCTGACACACAAACACGGTAGAAAGTGGAATAAACCGCCATGTTGAGGCAAGCCTTAGGAAATATCTTAATGTCAACCATTTCATAATTTTGTGTTAAATGTATAATGAATGAATCATCAAAGTTTTTGCTCAGAATGTGGAGATGGTAAATATGACAGCATAACATTACGGCAGTATTTCCCAGAGGGTTAACCAGAGGTATAGAACTTATATTTTGAAAAAGTATGTGAGGACGCGCATATGCCCATAGGTACCGGACACAAAACGATAACTCATTCATCTCTTCATTGCGTTTTAACTGACTAACAAATCAAAAAGACTACAGAAGTCTCTGTCCTGTTGGAAAGAAAAAAGGACATGCTTTTTCAAATTTATATTTATGTAGGACTTAATAGTGTGTGGGTGTTACTATAGGTACCACTGCCCAACCCTTCAGGGATTAAAGGCTTGATGTTTTTGTGATTTAGTACTTATTATTTAATTGTGCTTTTATGTAATGTCATTTTTTTCTTTTTGTTGCACTGAAAACATGACAACTACATAACCAAATAAAGTCATAAAAAACTCTTTAGTGGAATATCAGTTAGAAGTTAGTTCTATAACGACTTGCTAAATGTATTGAAAGGTAATATTTATGGCTTTAATACATTATTAACCTGATTGCATTGGTTATATAAGTAAGGTATTTCTTAACATTTCTTACCAATTCACAGACTGTAAGTGGGCATAAACAAATGATAAATAAGAAATATACAAGTGTTTGTTGTTTTCTTGCGAAGAGTGGTTGGCAATTGATATAACTGTTAAGTCAAATATGCTTGAATTTTCGCAAGCATTGTTCTCGCTGGCTAGAGGTAAATAGACTTGGTATCTCTTCCTACTTGACCTCTGTGGTGTAATAGTGTTATGTACTATTACAAAAGCGAGTATTCAATACATAATTAGGTATGTTTTTTTGCTCGCCACAAGTTGCCTGTTCGCATTTGTTTATAATTTAACTTTAAAACGCTTAAATTAGTGCTTCAAACAAAAGTACTGCAATTTGTTAAAGTATTCAATAAAGAGTTATCTGTATAGCTACTTTGATCTCTCTATGAAACAAATCCTTTTCCCTGCAGTCGTCTTATGCCAACTTGACAAAGTAAATTAAGATGTAAACAATATGTTTTTCTAATGATTGGTATACGAACAATCTATCAAGTTATGAGTAGTGGGTCCAATGCAGAGGTAAAATAGTGTAATATTAGGTACTTACAGCAACACCTGGAAGGTGGGGTCTCCGAGATAGGTGTACCCTCCATGCTGTGGGGAGCGCACGGCCACCACCTGGTGCTGCAGCAGCGGGGCGCGCGCTCCGCTCACCAGAGCAGATACGGCGGCGCGGGAGCAGGAGCGCGGGAGGCACATACCCAAGTGCAGGGTGCGGCGCTGGGGAAACAAGAAACATACCTTTATATGTGCTATATAAGACATACACACTAACAGCACACATCACGATCTCGAATAGCGGCAGATAAAGGGGTTTACTGTAGCTTCAAAATTCATCAAAAAGCAAAGCAAGCTGATTTTAGATCACGAATGAAATGGGGAACATCAAATGCTCATTGTATTTGTGTGTACACAAACAACCACTCAGTTACTCATCTACGAGTATCTTCTTTCTATAAACAGAAATCAATTGCCGTGCGTTACTCTCGCAAAAACTATAAAACAACTCGACCGATTTTATTGTAATGTTTTGTGTGTGTGAGTGGGTGGTTGGATGGCCCTGGATGGCTTAGGTACACAATTAGACCCGGTGGGTGGCACTGTTCGGCAGTAAAACATCTGCCGGGTCCGCTAGTGGTAAATATAAATGAGAAAGTCAGTTAGAGTTGTAACGAATACGCCGTCGCCGATCTTTTAAAATATCATCTACTTATTTGACGAACTGTTGTAACTTACATTTTTGACGATCTCGGTGAAGTTGGTGGTGATGATTACTTTGGCGACGTAGAAGGCTGTTTCGAAGGGAGGCCCGAAGCCCACCATCGACAGGTCCTCGCGCCAGTCGTTGAAGATCTGCGAACGTACCGTTTCTGGAAGCACAAAAATAAAAACATTTTAACTGACACTGAAATAGAAAGAAGGAGGTTGGGAATTCTATGTACTTTTTACGTAACGGTCCAAAGATCCAATCGCTGGATTCGAGTTCCTAAATAACCCGAGTACTAATCAATACCTCCTTGAAATAATGTTCGAATAGTTTTCTATTTCTTTAGTTACAGAATTGCTCCATAATAACATAAATAATAAATTAATTACGCAAGAACATTAATTTATTTAATTTCAATGTCAACGTTCTTAAAACCTACAATTCCAAATTTAAATATTTTACGTAACCAATACTGCGCACCCGCAGGGCCATACAAAAGACATCAACGCGCGAACCATTTGTGTGCGTCTATTGCCAAAATGGTCAATGTTTGCAGCTAACTTATTTGCGCCTAAAATGTCGGCACCAATATTGCAATCGTTTAAAGACCATCATAAAAAATGCATAACAAACTCTTTTGGGTATTACTTTTATCGCGAAACAGAACGGTAAAAGTTCAATTGTATAATTCGTAAACGGCATACTTTCAGATTATCAAAATCGATAACATAAAAATATATATGCGATTTCAAGATTTTTTCCTCATTCTTGGTCATATAAGTCATTATTACTCATATTTCCTTCTCCCGCCCCTTCAAGGAGGACGACTGGTTTCAGATTCAGCCGAGAACCGTATGAAGGTTTTGACAAAGAGATTGACCGAGAACTTTATAATAATAACTTGCCTTGAATACGATTACAGAAAATCTCGATTACAGTAACTGACTCATTAACCGAAGCCCTACCTTTAGCTTATTGGTTTCGGAAGGTTTCTAAAGTGCTGCGCGGGCGCAAGAGACAAGGCCGCACTTGTTTGTAGAAAGTGACGTAAGTCAACACCCCTTGACCCAGTGCAATGTGCCGGGTGTTAAGTGCTTGCATTGTTGTAAACGCTTGTTTTTGACAGTTTTGTCAGTTTTGAATATTTACTATTTAGGTTTCATAATTAGTTGTGTCGTCGATGTAACAGTTGGAAGAATTTATTACTCTGGTGAACATAAGTGTTTGTCACCCGAGAATTTTTACGTTTGATTGTTAGGTAAGACAAAGAGCACGCAGAGGTAGATGAGATGGAAGATGATAATTTACGGGCATGTCTTCAAGTTCAGAGCGATGTAGCGAAATGTACTATGTTGTAGCTATGGTTACCGAAACAAAGTTTTGTTTCGGTAACCATAGCTGAAAGTATTTCTGAGTTAAGAATTGATTGTATTAATGTTAATGGAAAAGGTAAAAATCGTAACATAACATCACGCTTGTAATCCCCGGAGGATTAGGCAGAGGTGTACCTACAGAACACTCACATACACCCAGTTATGTGTAATGCCATGTAAAACTGAACGAGTCTGTATATTGCCAACAACCGGGCACAAATTCAGTTTTCATGCTGCTACTGAGAAATTCCAAATTAAAAAGCCGAATATAACTTTTTCCGACCCGGGTATTGAACCCAAAACCTCTTACTTAGCAGTCACGCTTGTGATGACTAGACCAATAATGCAGTCGAGGTAAGGTAAGCCACTTGTGTTAAAAATAAAATTTTATTCACCCGCCCTTGCCTTGTTCATGTTTTGCACTAAAGAGGAAATATACAATCTGACAAGTACAATATGTTGTTGTTTGAGCTTTTTACATGTCGGAAAACTGATCAAAAATCTAAATCAGTCAAGTTAACTTCGAATCTGTAATTAGGTAATGTTCACACGCCTGCCAGGATTGCGAGATGTTCGAAAGAGTTACGTGACCCTGGAACGTAAAGGGCAAGGACGGAACACGGATGGGTTTAGTCAGTAAAAGTTTGACACGCCCTCCCGTTCTACCCAGACCGTGAGAAGTCATTGGATGTTTCATCATTCCTTAAAAAATAAAGAGGTAATGTTCACACATTGCTGAACCGTTTCTCTTCGGTAACTAGACATAAGTTTCTACTTTGTCGTAACAAACCGTAAAAAAATGTCTAATATCCACTTTCCCATAAGGCATAATACTATAACTATCGAATTCACCCAAAAACATTACCATTTGTCTAAAAAGCGAATTGTTTTTGTGGTACACAGCGTCCATTTCTATCAGTACTCGATTACATAAGCTCTGTGGTCTATTATCAATACTGCATATCGATTAGGATCGAGTGACTCGTGTTGCCATATTCCGTGGAGTCATTCGGATAGTATTGCAATCTGTTGCAAACTGACGACATTAATTACTATTCGTTTAACGTGGGCTCGTGTTGTTTGTTGCTAAATCAGCGACATTTTAATATTGGTAACGATAGCCTGTGATCTGCAAAATGTAACGTAATTAGCGCACACCCTCAGACACCCCAATTAGTATATTATGTTATAATCATAATACCTAAACAACATTTTTAGTTGAACATGTTTAAGCATTAATTATTTATTTATTTAGTTATACAAATTCTACTATTTTTTCTTTATTTTGTATTGAATGACGGAATTTGTATTGATACAAATAAAACTGCAGTTTTAGAAGTCGTATAGCTTTGAGTCACGGTCTATTTCAGTTTGTTTTGACTGTACAGGGGTGGTGTGACTGTCATTTACGTAGTTTTAATTATTTTGGATTAAAACATATATATTAAAATTATAGAAATCGATTCAGTAAACGATTCTGATCAAACTACTTTCAGGATGTGCGTTAATTATGTTACATATTGTATACATCGTGGAAGACACATCGACGCACAATCTCATACCAAGATAATCGAATAGATTCTGGATTCCCCAGCGTTGAAATGTTTCGTCGGCTTTTCGTAATGTTTTGCTTATTTTGATGTATTTTTTTAACTATAAACTGTTAATCTAAAACAAGATTTCAAATAAGGATTGAAAATATTTTAATGTAGTGTATTATTTACTTTTTAATTAAAAATCTCTGAAAGTAATTAAGAAAGAAATCATGTGCTTAACTAATGGTATCAGGTTGTCCGTAGATGTCCCTTTTTTATATATTATGTATATTATTTCATCGTCTAACGATATAGTGTTCTTCCTTTGACCAATTTGGACATCACTATATATAATCTGACCACAGTCTATTAGTTTAAATAGCTATTTGGTTAAGGCCAAGAATGGTTCTGCAAACACCTGAAGATTTTCAAAAAACATTTCACTATTAATTTAATTTCATAACGAAAGATTTTCAAATATCTTGCATTATGAAATGAAAGATTTTTTCAAATCCTAGTGGTAGTTCCAGAGATTAGCGAAAACAAACATAAAAAAATCTTCAGGTGTTTGCAGAACCAATCTTGGCTTGAAAGAATGTAGCCCTGCTTGAGTAAGTTTGTGGGCTATTTTATCACTAGGCTACAACCCTTAGAAGTGTTACGTGTATACTTTGTATAGCTTCAAGTTCTTCAAACTATCAGACAGACGTGTTGCTGGGGAGTTTGTTCCACCACTTCTTGTTCCCAGCAAAAACACTAGGAAGTGGTGAAGGGTGGGCGTTTTGGGGGACTGTCTTTTGTAAACGTTTTGACGTTCAAAAAGTGCTGATTCTCAGCCTAATTTGAAAAGTGAATTTTGATTTTGTTTTGTTTAAAACCGGCCCAGCTAGTGTTAAATTCCTGCAAAGCCATATAAAACAAACAAGCAGTATTATAGTAGTCTTGCACATCGCGTGTTAGCACCACAAGTGCTATAAAACACAAACAGTTACCTGCACACTACAGACAGCTGCGCGCCTACTGACACGTATTTTGCCAACAATAGCGGAGTTGCGATATTGTTGGAAGACGTACGGTATCATCTGCCTAGCGTTTTTCCAACTATGTTGGGGTCAGCTTCCAGTTTAACCGTAAACAGCAACATAAAATTGAACACGGAGCGACTGTCTAAAATCTCCTTGGACATATTGTGACATTTTATTTTTCGATTTTACTTTTGACATTTTGTTTTGATGTTTTGTGTAATTTTTCTTTTTTTGACATTTTTGAATAATTTGTATTTGACCTATACCTAATTCTAAATTCAATTTCAATTATCTTTACCTAATATTTAACATTTATGGTGCAAGCATGGCAAATGTAAAAATCTTTTTAATTTTATTTTGTGGGTTAAAGACCGAAGAAGAAGAAGAAGATAAATTAATCTAATTTAAAATCAAAACTCATTTGTCTGACCTCCACAACCCAGTTACTGGGCATCGCGATATCCCTTGGTAAGACTGGTTGTCAGACTAACGGGCTTCTGACTACCCGTAACGACTGTCGAAGATCTACAGATGACAGTCGGGACCAACGGCTTAAAGTGTTTTCTGAGGCACGGAGGAGACTCGATATGTTACGAACGGTCACCTATCCACAGACTGACCTCGGCAAGTGTAGCTTAACTCCTACCCTCCTCCTTCAGATCCTACTTATTATTTAATATTATAAATGCGAATGTAAGTTGGTTACGCTTTCATTCCTTAACTACTTAACCGATCACTATGGTCCTCATCAGGTACAGAAAAGGACATAAGATATGTACCTTTTATCCAGAAAAAAGTTCTGTTCCTGAGGGATACAAAAATCTCAAAACAAAAAACGCATGCGCAGCCGCGAGTAAAGGTAGTTTGATTTACTACTTCAGCGTGTCTTTGTAGCAGTATGTTTTGCATTTGTAACTTATATGACATAATAACAGGTAATATACTTTGAAACTACATATATAAATAAATAAATGTCTCATTGTTCTAGCGGTCGTAAACACGACTGCTAAGCATGAAGTTCTGGGTTCGATTTCGAGTCGAGCAATGTGTTATTGGGATTTTTATTTTCATGTTCCCAGTAGCACACCCTGGATGTGTGCCCAGTTGATGGCAATAGAGATATAAATAGACATTTCAATAAACTGCAAGATTCTTTTAACGAACTCCGTGGTTTTGATGACTCGCGTATGACCAGTCACTTGATTTTCAGTGGTTTTTCACGAAAAAACGTAAATTGTGACAATCTTATTTCTAACTAATTCCCTCAGTCATAACTTTACTGTTGTGTTCTCCTTCTAAATATATACTCGTTTACTATAGGTATACAGTACTTACAGTACGCTATAATCAATTTGGCTTTAACTTTTAAAGTAAACGGTTTATTTTTGTATTGTTTTGTTCAAACCATCTATTGTTTTATTTAATACATTGTGTTACTATCTGCTCATAATTGCATGCTGTGCTTTTCTGTAAGTAATGAGGTGCTTAGACTTAAGTTTGCAACAGACAAATTGTGAAGTAACAGTGTAATCATTGTTGAAAATCCTAACAAATTACATTACAGTACAAGGGATACTAACTGTTGCGCTGTTTGACCGGCGCGTGTTGCTCGTTGAGGATGTCGCACAGCTCTGCTGACCCCGTCCAGTAGTTGTTGCCCCAGTAGAACATGGACGTGTAGCGGCCGCTCGCGTCCTCCACTGGAATAGACAAAACAAATCATTTAATAAATCATACTTACAGGAAAAAGAATAGTCTTGATAACACTAGATAGAGTAAAACAAATCGTATTTCAGGAATCCGTTCAGGTTAATGCCGATTTCAGTGTTACAATGTTATATTATACTAATAACAAAATCTTTATTTTGAGCCTATGACTTATCTTAGGGCTCATTACAAATTTACTTTACTAGTATCCGCGAGCATTTCGTACTTTTCCTTTCGAACTTTAACCCCATAAAATCGTAGTTTTGGAAATAAAATTTAACCTATGTTACTAGCTTTCTGCAGGTAAGATAATTAATAAAATCGGTCAAGTAGTTACAAAGAAACATACACACGGTCAAATCTTGCCTCTTTATTATTAATATTAGTTATATAGGTAGATGCTTATTATCAATCTTATCATCTTCCATAGCAATCAATCCTCACTCAAAAATGTCTGAACCGTCTGTACGAGATCCCTATGAAATCCCAAGAATTAGTCTACCTACTTTGTATTTCAAATCAAATCAAATAATAATGTTTATTTGTCAGAATAAATACTAAATACTTTATCCATTTTTTTTTTCATTTTTATTTTTACTAATGGTAATGTTTCGCCTGTTTTTTTGTTAACATAGTCCGTAATATCCTGTTCCGATAATTCTTTATGCGCGTTCAAAATGAACAAGACTATCTTAGTATCAGCTGCCTTTGATTTTTTGAAAGTAGGCGGTTAAAGTTAATTCTGAAAAATATGTCCATGATTTATTGAGCTATCTTATAAAGTTATTGTAAGGTGACAATGAGGATGAACTCTGCTGTTCCGGCATTTTATGACACGGGCCATTTATTTCATTATTTTAATACCGAACGAACGGGCTTGCCTTGAATACAAGACCCTTTTGGTTTACAGTGACACTTTCCAAAATATTACTTCCTACATTATGTTACTGAGAAATCTATATGTAAAAACATACGTATGAATGCAGGGTATACAAAGGATATTAATCCTTAAAAGTAAGTAGAAACAAAAATAAATGATTTTCCAGAAATGTGAATTAATAACCGCTCGCCTATTGGCCAGGGGGTTGGCAGAAACTACAGAACGCCACTCATAGACAATTTTACACTAACTATAATATACTAACCACCTGATACGATCTTGTATGTATTCTAAGTAATTTAAATTTGCCTTCGAATTATGGGATATTTTACATAAGAAAGTATTTTAAAACTAAAAGAATTTCTTTAACTTCAATTCTCGCCAAGTGGCCGAAGATGTAAAAAGTTCTTAGTTAAAAGTGGTGCGAAAATGTAGAAAAACACCACTTTGTACGCACAATGTTGCGTACGCGCAGGCGTGTAGGCTGCTGTAATGCACTCTGTTATTACAAACAAACAAGATCTAGTTAGCTTCCTATAGTTTCAGACCGGTTGACCTCAGCTGCAGCTGTGCGCTTTCCAATCTATGTGCAGTGTAGAGTGCAGTGCGGGTAACAGGGAACCTTGGGGCTTGGGAGTCAGGTGTGTAAGGACGGGTGTGTGGCCTTGGGTCTTGATGTCATTAATAGTGAATAAGTAATATCCGTGGGAATATTAATAAAACTTCTGTTATCGATCGTTAGGTAAATGGTACGGTGCTGTCAAGCTGTACTGTTTAAAATGGGTACTATTTATTTTAGAACATAATCAAATAAAATAAAACCCAAGAACACTCTGCATCACGGTTATATATAAACTTGAAAAGGATTGTCTCAGGTGTTAACATTGACGTTTTTAACTTCAGCCCATTTGAGTTCTTATAAAGGCGCGGACGTCGCCGACAATCGTTACATTGACCTCAATGTAATTCTCAGAATCGGTCATGTTCATGTCCGTCTTTTGTTTACCCCGGATGTACCAACACATCATATTTTATCCGGCAATAACATATAACTTCCATTTCGTCTACTACAAACATATTTAAGAAGCCTTTTGTTGCATAGATGCACTTTATGTTGCGATAACTTGGGGTCACTAACTCCAAAGTCACAGGAGATGTGTATCTACAGTACAGTTATGTTTAAGTCCCATGCAATTAGGGGGCGAGTCTCTTGCCACCAACTGGACGCTAATCCAAACTCAATGGAAAACCTAATAACGCTTTGCACAACCCGAGAATCAAACCTGGGACCTAATGCTCAGCAGTAGCGCTTCCGATTACAAGACCAAAGAGGCAGTTATGTAGATTTGAATGATTCAAGAAATAAGGTTAAATTGACAAATACCTACAGTAATAATAACATCCTTTTGCAAGCTGTTATCATTGTAACTTAATTTTGAAGGCAGCATCAATAACTGGTTAATTAACCGTCACTTATTCCGATAAACGTAAAACAATAAATGGCAGGGTCACCAGAGCTGTTAGCATAGTGCATTTTTAGTAAATGCACTCCATTCCCTTGATAAAATATTACTGATCTATAGATCGAATTTGAATTTCACTAATACAAATTTGTATTTCAATGAAACAAATTTGTATTTAATTAATGCAAATTTGTTTTTCACTACGAAAAATGTATATTTCACTGATACAAATTTGTATTACACAATTGCAAATGTGTATTTCACTAATACAAATCTGATCTACAGATTAGTAAATGATGCATACAAGAAGACCAAAGATAACGGATATTTTGTTTGTATACGTTGTTATGTATTACTAGATGATAAGACGGTATTTATGATATGGCTGAAAGGAGGTGACTATTGCGATGACGGCAAATAAAGGTGGAAGAAGAAGACATGCAACGCCTAATAAATTAGCATAAGGGCAGGATAATGATAACGATGTTTTACTAGAAGGTAAATGATGGTGATCTATTAGGTACAAACGGTTAGGGAACCTGTTTCTTCAGGGCGGGGAGTGAACTTTCCGGATATTATTGAAAAGCAAGATTACTAAGCAATCTGTTGCGGATTGCTGTTAATATGTTCCTAAAAACTATACTTATAAAATGCTTTGTGTTGTGTTAAATGAGTCCAAACTAAAACTATGGAGAACTGTGATAACATATTGATAAAGTTAATGTATTATATATTTTAGTATTATGTATCTTATCATCTCATCCATGCTAACATTATATGTGTGAGTATGTTTTATGTTTTAGTTTTCTCATCTTTTCTTTTTTTTACTCGTTTCTCACGCACTATTGTCTACATTTCTATTTCTATTCTCCTTTTGTAGATCTGTTGTAAGAAATATTATGTTGTTTGTTGGCCTTTGGTTTTGTACTTCGTGTGAATAAATAAAAAATATTTTAAAAGAGTTCACTTGCAACATTAAGAACAGAACTTCATTTAAACGACACAGACGGACTAATAAAAACGGGGCGGGAATGCCGAGAGAAGTCTCGATAAAAAGCTCGCGTCAGAATCGAATAGTGAATAGTGTCGAGATCTATGTCAAGGTGAGGCGATAGTCGCCACGTGTCGATGACCCCACTACGAAGGTTCATTCCGATTCTACTTCGCGGTTAATTCAACACACTGTATAAATCTGAAACTATAATTGTCTAGGTCCACGTAGTATGTGGGCACTTAGTCAGAATGAAACAAAGAGAATGGTGTGTTTGTTTATGCTTAGTAATAAAATGATAAATTATAAAATTACCAGCCTATTACTGTTCTACTGACAGACAACGCGGCGGTGTTTGTTTGTATTTAGTCGAAAATTAAATAAATTCTTAATCGATCCAGTAGTTTAGCAGTTCTATGAGGAAAAATAATATTGTGAAAAATCTTTCTGTATGGTAGGTAAACATGGTTCATTTACACATCCTCACCAAGAAGATGAGTGAGTTGAGATGAGTGCAATTTTAAGTTCTATGATTAAGAAATTACAATACATTACAATATGTTTCTTTATTTGCTTAATGAATCTAACAAACTTGCGCACTATTTTTCTATTACAGTTTCATAAATTAAGCTATGTCTAATTTAATGTAATACATAATAATTTATTGATTGTTAGCTTATACTGAACTCTGACCCGTTGGGATGACGATCTGCGAAATACAGCAGGCAGATGCTGGATGCGGCAAGCTGTAGACAAGGCGCTATGGCGCTCATTAGGAGAGGTCTATGTCCAGCAGTGGACTAGTATAGGCTGATGATGATGATGATGACGGAACTGATTCACTCTGTGCCCTACTAGTGTAAACTGTATTACGGTGGAACAGCTTTCCTCGATCACGATATAGGTAACTACATTTGACTTGTGGAAATTAAGTACTTTGATGTAATAACAAAGCTAAGCAATTTAAATTTATAATGTAGATGTAACATTTTGACATTTTTTCTTCTAATTAACTTCATGAAGATTCCAAAAACATGAATGCGTTTTTTTAAATTATCAAACTCTTTTATCAATCCCAATGTGCTTACCATGACTTCTTACAAATAAACCATTTGATTTGATTTTGTAAAAGAAACGTTACATTTTTCATGATTAACAAACTTTATCAGCTACAAGAAAATATCTACTTTGTAAGTCTAGTCGTCGTAAGCGCTACTGCTGAGGTCCTGAGTTATTTACCCGGGTCCTTAGTTATTTGATTTTTCCATATGCAATTTCTAAGTAGCAGCCTTGACTCCGGTTTTAATCCGGGTTGATAGCAATAAGCCCCCTATTACACGTGCCTTAAACGTAACTGGCGAAATGTTGGCGTCTGCCTAACCCTTCGGGGATTACAGGCGTGGTGTTATGAAAGCAAGCAAAACATTTAACAGGCGCAGGCGCAGTGAATCCACAGCAAAATTGTTTCTCAAGAAGTGTTCTAACGATCGCTGAACGTCATCATGCTGACACCAATATGTCTCATTTGGGTCACTAAGCGGTGCACTGCGCAAGGTTGCAGGACCATTCGCTTTGATATTAAATCAAAAATATAATAATCATAAATAAGTCTTATAAACAGGCGACCTTATGCTGTAATTTGATCGATTGACCATGGAGCTAATGCAATGTATTGCAGCTTACAAAGTTATCTAAGATGATTCAAAATTATGTGCGTGGATAATTTTAGAACATAACATTTCGCTAGTTATGTTTAGTAAATAGAAATACGAATCAAATTCAGAATGTATACAATTTTGAGATAAATTAGACGCTCACGCAGAGTACAGGAGTTGCTCAGTAGCCTAGAGTAGTTCCCGGATTCTGGATTTGTATATAATATAGGCTCGCTCCCATTACATGGGACTTCAACATAACTGGCGTAATGTGGGAGTACACGTATGCACATCCCTTTGGGAAATATAGACATCTTATACGTGGCTTTTCGAGGGGGGAATTCGTTCGTAGGGGTTCTGAGCCCCATAGATCCGTCACGTTAAATTGAAAACAATTATTTTAAATTATTCTAAAAACAAACAATTATTTTAGAAATTAATTATTAACTTCCCGTTTAAAACGTGCGGCACAAAAAAAAAGTGATTACTGAACACCGCGTCACTGTAAAAATTCTCAAAATCTTTGGCTTCGTTAATGTTCTTGTACTTTTGTCTCGTTCTCCGTAGCACAAAGTTAGCGTAACTAGACTCTCTATCTCTCTCAATCAGACATTTCCCCATTTCCTTTTCCCCGTTGGACCGCATATTTTACGACCACAACTTGCATCTCACGTACTATATCTAAGTGTACCATGTCCCAACTGGTCGGCGACTCGCCTGCAGTTGCAACTGGTTGCTGTTTGCTATGCTATGCGCGGGCGACAGTGCTGACCTCTGTGTTCTGTTGAAATGGGCTCGCATTACGTTTCCTCACAGTTCAGTGCAGTTGGAACTTTGAATGTAGTTGTTGGCTTTTTAGGACATAACTTAATGACACTGTGCTTAATCGATTTGGTTTTACTGAAGTGTAAATGAGTGTGTCTTGAGTTGTATGTACAGATTTATTTATATATTTTTGTCCTGAGTTTTCTTACGCTTCTTTGTTAATTTTTTTAATTTTTTATTTAAAAAACGTTGCCCCACACTAGGAATTTCTCCTGTGTCGTGGGTGCGTTTACAAACATTTATAGCTACATGCACAAACAGCCAGACCCGGAACAACTAACTGTAGGCCATACAAATATTTGTTCCGTGCGGGAATCGAACCCACGACACGCGGCGCAGCAATCGCTCAGCCACTGCGCCAACCATGCCGTCTTTGACGATAACTTCAATTACTTATATTGTTCTCTGAATTGACAGAGTCTTTGAACTTGTAAGGAAGTACATGCATGGTTTCCTTATGATAAAACATGACACCTGTACTCCCCGACGGGTTAGGAAGACGTGTACCATAATAATACACCCCACGTGATAGGGGGCGCACCTATTGCCATCAACCGGTCAGAAAGTCTCCGAGCTGCTATGGAGAAATTCCAGCTAAAACATCCAACAACATATCCCGACCCGGGGATCGCACCCAAAGATCCGATGCTCATGTTTATCATAACACTCATCTAGAAATCAAAGATTCTACAGTCGGACTTTTAACTTAATGACTGCATCTTCAACTTACTTTAGTTACAGAACTAATGTCAAATAAAACACTGAAAAATGCACAATGGTGGTGCATACATAAAATAACCAGCAGGGTACTGTAATCTACTTTGTAGGTTATTTTATTTACAGAACAACAGGTTTTTTATATCATGGTTTAGTGACTTAAATAAAAATTTACTGCTTCTTATTAAAAGATTGAGTTAAGAAAAAAAATGAAAAAATCAAGTAAAATAAAGTTACTTCCTTCCGATGTTCCATTCCGGATATTATCGAAGTTCGCGAGAACGCGAAGATGTGACGTACACCATAATTAAGAGGTTTCTAATCAGCGCAAGTGGAGGTGTGGCAACACCGGTGACAGTAGCAACGGTCAAATTGCGCGCCGCCGGTTAGCTGATGCGCTGACGCAATGTGACGACGTGACGCGTCATCGACGACTCTTGAATTTCGAACACTGGACGGTACAAGTATGTGCTACCTGCTTTTGATCATATCTCTCTCGGGTCTCATATGTTTTTGAAATAGTTTTGATTGGAATTGTCGTTGTCGTCATTGTGCTTTCGCTTGCGCGATGATTTTGTACATGTTCCCTTTAACAGGTATTTCTCATAATAATTAAATGTAACATAAATAACACAAGACATAACATCTTCACCACACTTAGGCAACATGTATTGGAAAAAAATACCATCATTAAAAGTTTCTGAAATCGATTCAGTAGTCAATAATGAAAAAAAAATACTTTCAGGGCTTGCCATTATTCTGTTACACCTTGTAAAACCTGACATCACTTTTGAAATACCTTTTCGAAAATTATTCGACCGCGTTTATTTTCTAGTTGGGTGATAAAAGTGAAATGTCATCTAATATTTTGGAGACCCAAATGTGAAAGCTTCTGTTAACTTTTTCATTTTTTTAAAAGACTGTTTTGTTTCTTGTTCGAACCAGTTTTAGTACCTGGATGAAAGAGCTTTGCTCGGATAAAACGACGTTTTAAAAAAAAATTAACCTAGCTAGATCGATTCATCGCCTCCGAAACCCCCTGCATATAAATTTCATGAAAATTGTTGGAGCCGTTTCTGAGATTCAGATTATATATATATGTACATACATATATACAACAATTTCTCGTTTAAAGGTATATTAGATACAGAGTTAAACACGAGGAAAAGGAACTAGAGTGTAAATGTACTAGGGAGATAGCCTACTGTTATCAACCAAGCACGAATCCAGACTCCAAATCCTGGTGGTTACTCCAAAAATCCAGATGGAAAAACTCAATATTACTTTGCCCAGCCCGTGAATTGAATCTAGGACCTCATGTTTAACAGTAGCATTTATGACCACACACGTAACATTAGGAATCATAAAGCAATGAAGACAAACCAAGTAGCGCACGCGCACAGCCGCCACTGGATTACGCAAGCATTCGAATTAACATTAAAGCAAGCCTCATAGGAGTAAAAGTGAATAATAATAATTATAACAGTACATAACAGGTGCTAATAAGTTTCACTGCGCCTTAAGTTGCGCGTGCGCTTGTTAGCGGGATACACCGGAGACGTGTGCGCGGCGCAAGCGACGAGCGATCAGCGGGTGAGGTCAAGGTGGGTTGGGTCAAAGATCAAAGAGGTGTATGAAGAAGTTAGTTGTAGAATGGAAGAGGACTGGGTAATGTTTGAGATGTGGAATTGATATATGGATTATATAGTTAAAATCTTTTCCTCGAGATTTCCATAGACCGTATTGAAAACAGTACTGACAAAATAAATGACATAATGTAAAATGCCTGCTTGGACGCACGAAGTTGAAGTCGCTACCACTGGGACAACACTGCTCTTACCAACAACACTATTGCCACGCGGTTTCACTCCAATGTGACGTAGCGTGATGCTTAATAGAATATTACCTTCACAAGGATAAAATATAAAACATTTTTTCAAATCTGAATTAAAGTTTCAGTAGATCAGCGCATTAAAACAAAAAAAAGAAGAAAGCTTTTCAATTTTTATCATAGTAGTATATATAAGCTTGCGTGTTTATGTAACTCTTCTAATGTATACGCTAACTTTAGGCGTACATAACTTGGGCTTGAGTTTGTTCTTCACACAGAACACCATATCTCCGTCTTCTTAATATCGTAACCAGTGCTATTTATACAAATCGAGCACAAATTCTTATTCTACGTAATCGGGATTGAACTTGACCGCTCGTGGCTTGCACCGCGACATTGTCATAACTGCGCTTGCGCAACACGTCCACAAGACTACTGGGACGCACTTTCTCCGGCCCCAGCGCGATCATGTTCATGTGTGATCGTACCAGATTATAGACAGGCTGCTTTATTGATTGTGATGCGCTAGTGTTGATGAGTGCGATATGGGGACTTCAGAAAACTAATGCATTATTTTATGTTTTTCCTTAGGACAACGTAAATAATATCATACGTATATGTAGCTCTTAAAGTTATTATTTTAAAGTTTTTATGGTGTACAATAAATCGTAATAATATATGTATAAATGTAGAGTATCTAGTTCAAAATGTATCGTGTTACCCAGTATCTGGGTTGTCGACGTCAGATAGGCAGTCGCTCTATGCAAAATACTCAGATGCATCCACCGCACCACAGCATAGTTGAAAAAAGACAAGGCAGGTGAACAAAAATATTCTATTCTATTCTACGAATGTGTAATCATGTAAGCCGTAAGGAAAAGGAGCTATTGAGGATTTTTGTCAAGTTTTAGTGTTCAAGAATGCGGAAATGTATTTAAAAACACGGTGTTGATATACTGGGTCCTTTCAGTCATGTCTAGGCCAACTCCTAGCATCAGGGTAACCAAGCAAGAATCTGGCTTACCTGAAGGCTGCATTTGCATTGCTGGTTAAATGTGACGTCCATATTTACTTCCATGTTTAATTTTGCACTAAATAAGTTACTGTATGACGTCAGAACATTACCGAATTTATAAGGTAATTGTAATTAACGTTAATAGGCACTTTCACTTAGCAATTATTGTGTAATATTTCGCGTACCATTAAAATATTATGGCGTCACTCTGTTGTTCGTTAATTGACCAAAATAGAAGTAGTTTAAGAAGATACAAACTTGGTAATGTCTAAGAATCGTTCAGTGACTTTAATCTGAGGAGTTAGAAGATACTGAGCCTTGGTGACCTTTGCTGTAGTCAAGGAAATGTTACAATAAATACTGTACTGAGATGTAGCGTGATAACTTTACTTAAGAATTGGGCTATCAATGCAATAATAACTTTCAAATCCGACCGGTGAAAAATGAAAAAATCTCTATATACGAGTATATTACTCGTATATAGAGTTGTGGATAATATTGTAGACTGGGATCTTAACTAATATAACCGAAGAGAAAGAGATAACTTATTAGGTAATGTTTTTTTAATGTTTTTTGTCTAAATCCTGAAGTGCGGCCTACAATATTTTTAATTTAATAAATTAAATTTCTCTTGTCTCTCAATTAGTGAAACATAATATGTTATGAACCTTAATGGGGCTGACACGGTTATATGTGTGAAAAACAAAAGCCACAAAATAAATAAAGATTTTAAAAAACTATTATAAAAAAGCTTCTTTGACTTTATGGCGTTTTTAAAGTAACCACTTCATTACAATCGAGAATCTTTCCTGAGACGTGCGACATATCCCATCTTCGAAAATATTCTAATGATGAACTTGAGTGGTTGTAACCATTGAGACCCCAGGTACTAGTAGCCTATATACTATACGTTCTCTAATAACATTAAACCTCTATAATATCAACAAAAAATACTGAACTCTAAGAAACATTGTATAGTAGGACTAGTTAGCTGTTGATTCCACAAAGGCATATGTGCCACTCATTCAGCAATAGGAAGCTAAGCATAAACTACACAGATTACAATCCACATTTACCACTGTAATAAACTCGATAACAATCATAAAAAACTCGCTGTTGAATTCATTACTAAATTACAAACTACGATAATCGTCCATAACCTTTTGTCGAACAAGGTGAAGAGCGTAGTGTACGCATCAGTGGGTTCAATAATTTTATCGAAATGTACTTGCAATATGGCAGCATGTGAGGTGTGCAACTATTAGAAATACTTATTTGGTATTGGTGAGTTCATGATCGTGAAAAGTGGTATACACTGAAAACACCTTGATCAGGATTTCTTGCCTAGCTTTAGTCTCACATAGAGCTTATAAATAATAATTCATTTATTTCGGACACAAAACAATCCATATGCAAACAATTGTATGTAATTGTTTTTAATTGTTTGTTTGTGTGTGTTGTATTGGTTGTTGTATTGTGTTGTTGTTTTGTATTGTTGTTATTTATAGAGCAAGATTATCGACGCGAAAATTAAACTTTATTCAAACAACGTAATTGGCTGTTGACAATTTTATTCAACCAACCACAGGAAATGCGTTCTCTATTTGTCACATTGATTGTGCGGTAATTTTCCTTTCAAAATCTGAGTGTTGGAGACGAGAAATTCAGAGAGACGTGTCTTCTGCATCAAAGTGATCTAGTGGAGCTGTCTTCTTCTGAATTTCTGTACCAATAGCTATGTGAATGGAAGCTTTCATGAATGGATATACGTGTAGCGTGTATGTATGTAGCTATATACGCTATAGGTAGCATTGCTATATGAATGCAACTTTAAGAACATAATGTGTAATTGTCTTAAACTGAATTAGGTAGGTACCTACTAAGTATGGTAAGTATAGTAACCAACAACATTCCAACATCTTTATCAGTATCAGGACGACCTACTGGAAGTCAAAAGGTATTTTAAAAAGTCACGTGTACCGTACAATCATCTAAATTCTACACCAACTCTGTCCACTTAAAATACCAACAAGAGGACCCCATATTATTAGATCCCGGATACTTCACAATCATCATCTTATCAGGAAATATAACAAGAAACCGACCGATTGCGAGTCGGACTCACGAACGAGAGGTTCCGTCCGAATAAGGCCGAAAACATCGTGTTTGTTTTAGTTTAGTTTTATTTTTACTATTTGTTGTTATAGTGGCAATATAAATACATACTGTAAAATTTCAACGGTCTACCTAATACGGTTCATGAGATGCAGCCTGCTGACAGACAGACGGACGGACGAACGGACGGACGAACAGCAAGCTTATAGTAATAGGATGTCGTTGGCACCCTTAGGTTCATCATCATCATCAAGCTATACTAGTCCACTGCTGGACATAGCCCTCTCCTAATGAGCGCCATAGCACCCTGTCTTCAGCTTGTCTTCCCTTAGGTTACGAAACCCTAAAACCTAACGCAGTAGGAACGGAATGTGAAGTGGGTTAAGGCACAATAAATATTTGTTAGGCTCAATGACCCGATGTAGACACAAAATAAAATGTTTTCGTAGCTTTTGTTACCCTATTAGTTCGGGGTTTTTATGAACTTTTGGATTATGTGGACTGATTATAAGCCGTAGGGTGTCAGGAATTTGGGATAAAAGAGCTTTTCACCTGGAGGAGTAATATGCAAGTGTCAGAAAACAACACGCCTTTGTCCCATAGGGGTAGGCCAAAACTACCGTTTCAATTCGTGGTACCTTCTACACATCCGATCTGTCTAAAGAACATCAATTAAATAGATGACAGATCCACATTTCACGTGGCTGGCACATTCTTTGCCCAAAGAATTAGTATTGCCATCCAACGTGGCAATGCTGCCAGTCTTTTGGGCATGTTTCCAGATGACTGACTGAAAAGTGCTTGTGCAGTTGGAAAAATCCAATAGCAGTTTGCCGGACCCAGGAGCTGATGCTCAGCAGTAAAGCTTGCGACCTAGTGGTCGTAAGCCTCGTGGCCTCTTGCAGCCTACTGGTCGCAGGAGGAGGACTTATTTCATCAGCTACCGTATATTTGGAAATCTATTTACATAAAACAAAGCCAACAACACTATCAGGAAACACATCGAAAAGAAAGCCGAGTACAAATCGTACCACTAAATCAGCGGCAATGAGAAGCATACACATTGGCGTTACGCCATAATGACCTCTAAGTACATGATTACAAGCGTTAATACGGCGTGAAAGGGAACTAGGGGCAAAGACCCCATCCTTGACGCTTTCACTCCATAGAAACATTAAAGAGGTAATAAGGGGAAATGTGTTTTGTTATCGAGAATCAAATACTTTTCGATAAAACGATCAAAAATGTCCTAAATGGTTCAAACTGAACTGTTGGCCAACAAACATTTTTGATGGTCAACAAATATTTTTGATAATATAAGGAGAAAAGGTGCTACTCGTGCTTAGAAGCCCTTAAAGGGTCTTTAAATAAGTGACAGATAAATAAGTTCGTATGATAACCAGCGGTTACGTTTGGCGGAAGTAAAACGAACGGAAGTAAATGCTTGTAGGCGGTAAGCAGAGTAAGGCTTGATTGCCTTCCCCGAGTTCAACCACAGGTTCAAGTTCCTTACACCAATACCTCTGTGTTTGGAAACTTACTTTCATTTTGTGTGAATCTTTAACAGGTGTTATTCTAACAGAACAAAAAACATACTGATCTCTATTCTGATTTTGTGATTTGTAATAAAATAAATAAATAAATATTACTGGACAATCCACACAGCATCATCTAGCCCCAAGCTAAGCAAAGCTTGTGTTATGGGTACTAGATGACTGATATATTAAATACAATATATTACAAAGATAGTTTTTTTTTATGATACATAGTAAACACCCAGAACACCCGGAACAAATCTTTGTAGATCGTACAAACATTTGTCCCAAGGCGGGAATCGAACCCGCCACCTCCTGCGTCGCAGGCAGACCTTCGCCCGCTGTGCCACTTAGGTCGTCAAAATCAATATTATTTAAATTACTTTTCATTATTTGCATACCCATGTGACGGTTAAACATGGAGAACGTTATTACTTATATGAAAAAACATCTATGTATATTTTTACCCATGTTTTCTACTTTGTTTTCTTAGGTATCCGTCCATCGTTTCTTTGGTCTTCCTGCAAGTCTTTTAACCCTCCGCATCACATGCCACATACCTGGACAACCAACCACTTTCAGACTTCCCCTTACATCATCATCATCATCATCAGGCTATATTAGTCCACAGCTGGACATAGCCCTCTCCTAATGAACGCCATAGCGCCCTGTCTTCAGCTTGCCGCATCCAGCATCCCCTTACATACTCATTTCATATTCCATCCGTTTGAGTAACACCACACATCCCTCTTAGCATTCTCCTCTCAGCTGCATGCAACTGCATAACCTCGTTTTCTGAGGCTGTTAAGACACTTACGTCCAAAACGTCAGTTCTATTTAAGTCCTTAACTTTGGCATTAAAAGGGAAGGTCTCATTCGAAGCGAATGACCTTAAACACTTTTACAAGGCAACACCGATCTTTTTGTGCACTGAGCACCCTGATTACCTTAATCAATTCCTTAAAAGTGTAGCAATGAATGTGAATTTCAAGAATTTGTATGTAAAACTAGATGTGGCTCCCGGTTCCACCCGCTCCATAGGGGATAACCTTCCTCGAGAACTAGGCTACAATGCGAATAGTTTTTTTAATCCGAGTTGTAGTTCCAGGGATTAGCCCGCCTAAACAAAACATAAAAAACATATCTACTCTTATATAAAAAAAAACTGCCTATTGAAAAAGTTTTCAATAAATTTCCTCATAACACATAGACTATGATGTACAGAAAATAAAAAAAAGTCAGGTTAATAATGAATCACACACACACAAAAGCACACACACAAATACACACCTTATCCCCACCTCCACTCTTCATATATACAATATAGTACCCACAAAGTATACTTTATATATTTTTCTTTTTTATTTTGGACTATTTTCATTTATTTTTGTCATCCTTTATTAAAATTATACAATTATTAATATATGAAGAAATAAAATAAAATAAATAATCATAGGGCATCAAAAAAATTCATCCGCATCGTTGTCTACGGGAAAAGTGCCCAGAAGGCTGGCAGCATTGCCACGTTGAATGGCAATGCTGATTCTTTGGCCAAAAAAAAGGCCAGCCCTCTGGTCACGTGAAGAGTCGACCAAACGTTTCGCGATTTCTCGCTTTCGATTGAAAAAGTTGAATGAAATGCAGGGGTTTCAACTGGTTTTTTGTATATTTTGCAAATCTGTAGCATTTATACGAGTGGGTACAAGTATTACATATCATTAAAAGATACTCCAAAAAAAGGTCAACCACTGGATGTTAATAAAAAACTAGTCTGAAAAGAAAACTAGTCAAAAATTACTTATGACATTTCTCCAAAAAGCCCGCTTCTCACCACTTCTTAGTATTTTTGCTGGGAAGAAGAAGTGGCGCAACTAACTACCTTGTAACACATCTGTCTGTTAGAAGAGCTTGAATCTTTACATTACAAAACAAATGGTAAGAAATAACCAACTATGGATAACCCATCTGAACAGGCTGTTGTTTGTCATCTAATCTTGAATCATCATGTTGACCTGTAACCTCGACCTATCCACGCCATACAAGTTTCACTTCAGAGCGAAGTCACATGAAACTATAGAGTTGGTACAGAGGTAATATCCATCCGTATAATTAAGGGAGGGAATTCCAGATAGAGATTAAGGTATACGTACGGTACAGACGCCAGCACATGAAGCTACCCCAAACTGTCAGATTTTTTCAATTAAACGTGACTTATTTCTTTTGCGATAAAGTTGAAAAAATATCAAATAAAATTTGACACATTGGGGTGAGTTGATGTGCTGGCGTCTGTACTTTGAAACTATTATTTTCAGTAACTCTTATTGCTATAGATACCGAATATATGTTAATCATCACTATATACAACACAAAGGGCCCTGAATTTATGCACAAACATATATTTAAAAAATAAAAGTGCATAAATCGGTCTTTTGTAGTAATTAAAACGATATTTTTCCTTTGATATAAATCGCTTTAAGCTGTTAATACAATAAAAATGTAAAACAGTACTCAGAGAACCCTGAAGTTATTTTTGCATGTTTTGCCTGTAATATTTGTTTCGTTAGTAAAACCGTAAGAAGCCCTCTGATTTTTGCGGTCAAGATCAATGGTGTTATTCAGGCTCTTAAGTAACAGCTTCGGGTAAAAGTGGGGATTAACCCATCATTAGGATTCATCATCCATCACACCAAATCATTAGGATTTACCCAGCCTGGTAAATTATTAATTAATTAGAACTTCTGAAAATATTTCAATATAAGAAATAAGCTTTATCTTAGAAGATGACATAACTGGCGAATTATACATAGGTGTACCACAGGCGTATATTCCTCGAAGAGTTAGGCAGAGGTGTACCTCTGCCTAACTCTTCGAGGAATATAGGCTTGATGTTATGTTTGTTATAACATTACAGTTATTCAGACCACAAAAAAATAGGTAAATACTACAATTACTAAAAAAAAAACTGCAAATGCGAAAATAAATACTCTTACGTCATAAGACCTATTAATTTTGACGAATAAATCTGCAACCCATCTTTTATGCAGCAGATGTTACTTTTACTGACCTTATATAACTCGGCAAGGTCGTCTTGTGACCGGAGCTCTTCAACCATCGCTGTTGCCACTTACCAGTTACCGTAACGACCGGTAACATGCCACAGTAATCGGCCACAGTAATCTCACGTAATAGCGGTAATTAATATTTCCCAATACTTGTCGGAAAACGACGCTATTTGGCAATGTTACCGTGTTTGTAAAGTTGAGATGTTAAGGTGATTGTACACTACGTCGCATTGGGTGGTTGAACATATACAGGAACCGGTCTGTATATATGGTCAAAAACATATCTATATTAACTCGTCTGCCTAGCCTTTTCCCAACTGTGTTGGGGTCGGCTTCCAGTCTTACCAGATGCCTGTCTATCTGACTTCCACAACCCAGCTGCTTGGCTACACGATACCTCTTGGTAAGACTGGTTGTCAAACTTTCGGGCTTCTGACTACCCGTAACGACTGTCAAAAATATACAAATAACAGCCGGGACCAACAGCTTAGCGTGCTTTCCGAGCACCCATACTCAGACTGACCTCGACAGACGTAGCTTAATATTCGATAAAATCATTTTTATTTATCCACGAGCACCATATCTATATTAACTGTGGATCTTTTCGTCAGTATTTTAAGACTAATTAACCTTTTCTTTCAAAGAAGTACAAAGGTCGTCATAAAAAAGTTAACATAGCTTTGTATGGCCCCCGAACAGTGCCGCGCAACCTCACTCAGTGTGATGTATGGCAGGCCATAAAAGGCGGTTCGGACAGACAGACATATTGTTTTAAAGTAATGATGTAACCGTAACAGCTGCCCGCATCGACCACAACGCTGACGTCCAAGAACTTTCTCATATTCTTATTGTTTTTTGAAGTGTGAACAGAAATAATTGGTTTCTGTGCTGTACATCAGTATCACTATAGAACCAGGTTGAACAAATAAAAGTAGGAAAAGACTCATGCATGCTGTAGATTAATTATAAATTATGATTTGATTTATAAGCGAACGACATTTTTGAAATGAATACTTCTTTAGCCGTGTTCAACGATTTACGGGTTCGCGACACCGACATGCTAATATGACGTGTTGTGCCAGATTGACAGTTATTCCAAACTTTTAAGTTTTCACTTCGGTCAGCAGCCCCCATGAGTGCCTATTTTTTTATATGCAAACTATTTAAGGATGCATGGCCATACTCTAGTGTGTTCGTTACCTAACTTTTTCAAATAACAATAATTGCGTCTAAAATATACAGTGTCTGATCTATTTCGTAACGATACCCGTGGCTGCACGTCATGAATACTATTATTTGAAGGATTTCGCGATGTTATTAATATTCAAACGCATTCATTATTGAAAATATAAACTTTACGGCCGCAGTTCATGTATTTCGTAACTTTGTTTAGAATTATAAGTAGACATTTGAAAATATATATCCATGCTAATAAAGATCATAAGGTCCTGGGTTCGATTTCCAGGTCAAGCAATGAGATGTTTGGATTTATTACTAGGAATTTTTCAGTAGCAGCCCGGAGTCTGGATGTGTGCCAGATTGATGGCAATAGGGTCACCCCCTCTTACATGGGGCTTAAAACATAACTGGTGAAATTTGCATGTACTGTAGTACACCTCTGCCCAGCCCTTTGTGGGATACAGGCGTGATGTTAAGTGTTTGTGTTAATAAAGATCGCAATACCTAAATATCTTTCTGAAAAGTATTAAGACAGCTTACAAACATGCTGATTTATTGTCATAATATCATATCTCATGAAGCTGAAGTTCGTGACTACTTTATTTATTCAGGCACATGTTTCATTACAATTAATATAGTTTGTGACGTATTTAATGGCTTTAAATAAAAGCTCATAAGAGCGGAACCGCAATTTACCTGTATAGTAAATGCTGAAAACAAAAACAATTGTAAGTAGGTAATACATACAATACTGCTGGCGAATCTAATCGCTCGCATTACTTTATTTACACGTTTCCAGTGAATAAGTTATTATTTACGTTACGTTTAATGTTTAGTACACTACTGACGCCCAGCTGCTGGAACGAAAACTTAAGCCAAAGTAATGTGACAAGTTGTCAAGCATCGTTAACTGTTATTAATTGGTTGAATGAATCTTCAAAAGCCAATGGCATCATTGGATTTACGGAAAATTGTAGACATTTCGATAATCGTTACATATTATATAGGTATATATATCTTAATACATATAAATGACGTGTCACGTTGTTTGTCCGCTATGGACTCCTAAACTACTGAACCGATTTAAAGAGCTTACTGTGTGTGTTTTGGTCAAACTTGAAAGATAGGATAGTTTTTGTTTCGATTATTGACCTTGACATGTTTTTTATTACAAATTAAATGTTTTCCATAATAATTTCCATACATTTCTAACAGATGGCAGTGTAACTTAACTTTTCAGGCGGTACGAAGTTCGCCGTGTCAGCTAGTGCAGTATATATTTGAGTTGACAGCTCACTTCACCTTTACCTCACATACATTTTCACGAGGAGATTTTTACAGAATAGTACTTCTGTTCTATTTATTCAAACATCACCGTATGTTCTCATGGCAATCTGTGATTTAGGTTTAATTTGCAGACAAGGTATTCGCCGCCAGTATCTTACAAAACTACACTGGACCTCCCCTAACCAATAAGGAAGAAACAGCAAACAGCCAATCACATCTAAGCGTGGTTCATTAGAATTCCTCGTAAGTGGTCCAATCCAATCTATGCTGCCTGCATGATAGGCACTCGGTTACTGGGTCGGCATTGCTCGTTGTGTAACACCCGATGTTATTATGTCGCTCGGTTTCAAGTTATGGCGCATTAGGTAAAGTTGGTACTTCAGTTACTACAACTAACCACTTATACTGAAACTAACTACATACATATATTATACAAAAATAAATAAAAAGGGAGAAATCTTAGGACTTATTTAGTACTTACTAAATAAAAACCCGACCAATATCACTCAAGCGTCAAAGTACTCCTTCACATAGCTGTCATATGACGTAAATAAATTACTTAGCTAGTATATGTAACTTTTTTACAAAACAAAAGCTATATGCAAATACAAACTAAAGTTTTAAACAAGGGGGTGATCTGGATTGAGCTCTAAGGGTCGTCGATCCATTTATCAAGTGCGTAGATTAGTTAGATAACGGTGACAATGAATCAGCTGGGTGCACAGGTTGACTTAGAGTAGAAGGCCATATGTTTAGCAGAGAATGTTTACTCTCTGACGAAACAGTAACCAAGTAACGAATGACTCAACTTCGAAAACCATATTCCTGTCTCATAATTTCCCCACATTAGGCAATGACATTCTTTCTTCCACCATTAACGCTAGCTTCATCATAAACTAAGCTTCTTAATGACATTATTTTATGTTCAAACTTTCATAACTTAGTCAAACATTTTGCAACGCGCATTATCCTCGCAGAAACGATTTAAATGCGCGAGAATCGAACCTGACACCTTACGTAACGCCATTATGTGTATATGGCCGTCCCTCTCGCACGCATGTGCCAGCACATAAGCTTGTCCTTGTTTAGCGGCTTGACCTACTGTCCTCGGATAATTTCATGGAACTTTCTCATTGAATTATTATTGGCTTAGATTCGGTTTAATTGCATTGAATTAGTTTTAGAGTTGCTTAACTTGTTTTAGGAGTAATCTCTTCTTGTATTTGTAATACACGACTTAAATTTTGTTTTAAACAATCACAATATTATGCGCCATTGCGGACAAGTACCAATGTGACTTTTTGCCTAAAATGTACTTTCTAAGTTTATCCTAGACATCACTGACATTGGTGACGAAAGACATCTTTAGGAAACCTTGAGTTTATGTAGCGGCGATAAATGCTAGTGCCTTCTCTGTATGAGAAGCGACTTTTGCCCTGCAGTGGGACAGTAATAGGCGAGTAATATTATCATCCATTGTTGTGTTGTAATTAAAAACACTTTCAAGTATTGTCAGGTGTCATGGTTCTCTTCTTTAGCCTGGATCCATCTATCATTACCGCTCATATTCGATCTACATAAAATCCCTATTATAAAATAGTTGAGCAGTTTATAATGCCGTGTCCTAACCGACGAAGCGCAGTCGTCGCTTGGTCTATATGAAAAAAACCTGCGCCCCGCAGTTTGACCCGGTCCTAAGGTTCGTAGCGTGATGTTAAATAGTTTAACCTTGATACAAGAATTGGGCTGCCAAATGCTAAAATATTTTTTCAAAACCGACTGGGATCTCCATTCATTAGCGCAGTGAACACTAACTCTTATATTAGTATAGAGAGATGATACACGAACGCGGTACGGTCGCGTCGATCAAACGCATGACATTTGTTTCCGGTTCGAACACGAGGTAAGTTAAAAAGTAGTAGCTAGTAAAACTGTGAACTGTGTAAAGAGCGATATACAGGTATAATTCAAGCCATCTATATATGTAGATCTTCGTTTCTGTTCTCCTTTCTTTTAAGAAATTGCACCTACCACTCTTTGTCTCTGCATCACCCAAAGGTTGACTATGGCATTAAGTCCCGCTCCGTACATTTGTGTGCTTAAAGTATTAAATAAATAAATAAACTGACAGGGCTAATAAACTTCTGTAGAAATGTACCAATTTGTTTGATTTACGCAATTGCTACAAGCTCACATGATGTGGCACAGTGGCACAGATAGTATCGATGTCAAAAGCATGCTCCTCCCACTACTTGGGTAAGGCGGGGTAGGGCCGCTAAATAAGCTTGTAACCTGAATTTCCGCCCACCCATCATTATACTCCGAACAAGATTTCTTAGTATTAGTAACTTTCCTAAACGTCAATCTTATTCTTTTGTGTGTATTTAGTAACATAACATCAGGTCTATATTCCCTGGTGGTGGATATAGGCAGAAGTGTACATATAGTACACCCACTTTTCACTATTTATGTTTTAGTCCTATGTGATAGGGGACGAGCCAATTGCCGGTTACAAATCTAGACTCCGGTCTGGTACTGATGGGAAAACTCAAAAACACTTTTGAATCGAACCCAGGGTCTCAAACTCAGCAGTAGCAAACACAAGACCAACGAGGGAGTTCCTTGTATTTACACCCTGCCAATAAGCATAATTAGAATTGGATCTTGTCTTTGTCTTGGTTCTTCCTTCAGGAGAAATCGTTTAAGTGGCTGAATTCTCATGGTTCATGCTCCTTATAGGCCATTGTGTACAGCTGATAAGAGCCACGTGCATGGCCGTAAGACAATATCGCATCAGCAACACATCCGGTCATCCGCGGTTACGTGAGCGAGTGGCTAACTGGTTACTCACTCTCCTCTCACATACGCAACCGGTTGCGCAACCAACTGCGAGTGGCGCGTGCGCATCGACTGCTAGAGATGCTGTGAGAGATAGCCTGAAGAAAAGTCCAGCATTGAGAATTTATAGTGAAGGGATTAGCTTGATAGGCCTTCGACGCCTACGAGTAATGGAGCATCAAAGAATCTTTTCTAATATCATAGCGTAACTTTTACTAGCGTTTCTTCACATAATCTTCCTTATTATAGTGACTGTTAGATGCTTTGGAAAGGTTTTTGTAGTCAAAATAATCAGTAGTGGTATTACTCTTTTATGACTAGCCTGGCAAGCCTGGCTGGCTGGCCTTGTCGGGCACAGTGTTATTCAGTTTTTCTTTTAGGAATTTTGTCATTGGCAGCCCGGAGTCT
Organism: Phlogophora meticulosa; assembly: GCA_905147745.2. Taxonomy (NCBI): domain Eukaryota; kingdom Metazoa; phylum Arthropoda; class Insecta; order Lepidoptera; family Noctuidae; genus Phlogophora; species Phlogophora meticulosa. Next base: position 18,693,649 of record LR990519.1, read on the forward strand.
GTATATGTGCCAGGTTGACAATATGCTCGCCCCTTTTACATGGGACTTAAGAATAACTGGAGTAATGTGGGTGTTACTATAGGTGCACCTCTGCCCAAATCTTCAGGAAATACATGCGTGATGGTATGTACCAGTCTGGATTATTCCACTGCAGGGCAAAAGCCCTATTCTCCTTCCACTTCTCTTTATCTTAGGCTAGTTAGGGCTAGGTCTTTATCGAAGGACTTCAGCTCATCTCGCCATCTCCGTCTAGGCCTGCCGTGATGTCGCTTGCCATTTAAAGGGACTCATTTTGTCATTTTTTTGGCAATTTGTTTTAAGTAAGAGGATGCCTAATCAAAATGTAATGTACAGAGGCCAGCATCACACGAAGCTACCCCAATGTGTCAAATTACTTTGAAAGGTTTTCAAGTTTATTACGAAAGAATAAGGTTCATGTTCAATTGGGAAAATCTGGCAGTTTGGGGTAGCTTGATGTGCTGGCGTCATCAGATGTTAACGCAATAGAGAACTATTTCACAGTCTCCATCTTTCTTTTCACCTTGTGCCGATTTACGTCTGCTTTTCATTACGTATTTCAATCCCTATCTAGAGATCGATCTTTGTTTGTGAACAATTAATGGTCGAGGTTGCAATCTATAAACTTGAGAGGGTGAAATTGAGATTTGGATTTAGATTAATATATACACGTTACTGTATGTATTTGCCCGTTAGTCAGCTAGTACAGTGGTACTGCGGGCAATGAAGAAGGAACATTGTTGCTAGATATTTGCTAGCACGAAAACCTATCTAGTGAGGGTGTTCCACATGCCAGGTCCTCGACCCATGTCATGTGCACATACAATGGTTCCCACGCGTCTTCGTTAGCAGCCGATGCGCGATGATAATAGTTTGATGGGCAGCGGCGAAGGCTGCGCGCACGCACGCATAGTCTTGTACATTGTTTAAATAGCACGTTTTAAACCTAGTAATTGGTAGGGAGTTATGTTTACTTTGTTTGTAATGGGCCAATTATTCACAAAACTGTATACGTCTGTACATTTTGAGTATACGTTGGTACCCAAGATACAGGATTGCCTAGTTCGGAGCCAATGTTAAAAACTGTGTGTAACTTGTTACTGCAATAAAACAATATGATTGTTATTTTTTACTTTAGAGATATGTCTTTTCTATTCTGATCATGTTTGGTATCTGGAGTTACAACCACGCTACAACAACAGCTAATCCCTGACCTCCTTACTTAGGCGGATATAATCCGGAATTATTAACGCGGAGTAAAGTCATGCCAATCTTAATGCACGAAACATATATGGTCAATCTGAAAGTAATAAGAGAGTGCATATTTATTTATTTTTTAAAAACAACGTTGCCCCTCACTAGGAATTTCTCCTGTTTCGTGGGTGCGTTTACAAACATTTAAAGTCACATACACAAACAGTCAGACCCGGAACAACTATCTGTAGGCCATACAAATATTTGTTCCGTGCGGGAATCGAACCCACGACACGCGACGCGGCAGTCGATAGCTCAGCCACTACGCCAACCGTGCCGTTTAATTCACCCCTGTGCTTAGGTTTTTATGGAGGTGTGGTCATGTCATGATTTCCTGACCTAACTGCAATATGGACTCGTTCTAACAACGTATACTGAAAGTTGTTTGTAATAAATCATAAGGCCTGAAAGCTTACAAGCTCTCAACTAGTTGCTTCCGGTCTACAAGTATCCGTGAAGTTATGAACCAATAAGAATTTGCTGAGAGGTTTATTTATATAATTCGTTTATGATAATACGCCGCCTATAGATAATATTTGTGTATTCTCTAGACTTGAACGTCAATATTATAAAGCTGAATGACGAAGGATATCGGCAAACAAATCATATAATGATGAGGCGATAATTTGGCAACCTGCTCATAGGTAGTAGGCTCATGGGCAAGTAGGACAATATTTCAGTGAGTGTCTTTCACATCAATGAAACAACGATAGTCTTATAACAAAATAAAATAATTTTATAAGAAATTCTTTCAATTTAACAATTTAACTCTCTTCTTTATCTGTGGGTTATTGCCTGAAAATACCATCTCAGAGAGTAATCTACATGGTCCTCTAAAGATCAATATGACTGGACTTCAAAGACCTCTGAGTTTGTTTCGATGTTTCTTCTCAAAGTCAGATTGAAAACATCAATTTTATTAATTCTATTTTATTTATTTCGTTTTAAGACGTGTAAAAGTGTTTATTCAGACACTTTTACAGAAACAACTGTCATCTTTCATTTATCACTTTTCTGGAGTTGCCTCTCAGTTAGTAAGAGATATCGATTGTCTAATTTTATAAAAAAATATTATAGAAAATACAAGCCATAATCCTAATGCGACCTATCCTAACTTATACTATAAATGCGAAATCAGTTTGTTTGTTTGCTACGCTTTCACGCCTTAGCGGCTAAAACAGATGTGGATTTATTTATTTATTTCATGCTTATATAAATTATATAAGTCCAGGTTTCCTTACGATGTTTTCCTATAAACTTAGAAAGTACATATGAATTGAAAAACTCACATTGGTACTTGCCCAGGTTTGAACCCACAACCTCGTGCACAAGGCCATGATGGCCCGTGGTAAACCACGGGCCATCATGGCTTTGATCTAAGTTAGGACTTAGGATACTTTGTTTTCGTGGGATAATTACCTCCACGCGAAGAAAACCGCGGGCAAAAGCTAGTTATTAATGAAATGCGAATTTAAACGGTTCGGATGGCAAAACCTGTGCTTCATTTAAATGATAACGTTTGCTCTACATTAAGCTATGCTAAGCTCCACAAAAATGCGATAAAAATTCTTTCTCAAACCACTTTCGCTAACACGCAGTAGGAACTTAGGAACAGAAGGAAACCATAGACAAGTAATGTTTTAAGTAGAAAGTGTTGCCAGCTATGTCTATTCGATGGTGGTATCTATGTGCTAACGTGTTTACATGGGATTTATAGAGATTTCGTGTCCATGTCGTAGTGGGAATGCAAAATACTTGTCAAGTTTGTTAGCTGTTTATTTTCTGGTTGCAAGTAATAATATTTGCTCACAACTCACACACAAAATGGTAGAAAAGGAATCGAAACGTTTTTGCGAATATTTTCACATGGCTATGTATGCTGTGGATGTTTGAACAGAGAAAACTGTACGCCATGAAAAAGAAATTGGAAAATAAGTTTTCCGAAGTAAACAATGTATATTTCATCTTCAACCTGAAAGCTTACACAATACCTAATTTATTTAAATGTTTTTACACCTAGGCAGAATATGTCTTTGAAAGTGAGTTCCCCAAATAAAAATATTTTTTTTATTTACAATCCAGTTGTAAGAATAAAACTAGAACTTCAGGTTTTATCTGATTTTATTTCAGATATTGTTGTTCCATTGAGGTTCTTAAAGAGTGAAGAAAGTTAAAATAGTCGAATTTCGACCGCTGGCCTATAACCAGATAATTTATTGTTTTATTAATTATATTTTAATTGTATTTTTGTTATTAATTTGTATCACGTAGCCAATTATTTCACATGTTACATAAGCCGTTATTGTCATATGCATCAGTCTAAATGTACAGAATTACAGATCCATTATTCCTTTGTAATGTGGTTCACTAAATAAATAAATAAATATGTAGCTCAACAGCCATGCTTTGTCTCAAATGTATCATTTGCGATGCCCAGCAAAAAATAAAAAATAAAATAAAATTGTGAGAGGAAAACTATCAAGAAAATAAATAAGCACGCACACATACCCACGTTCTTATAAATAGACAGCATACCTATAGAAAGTGAAACTATCGGTCGCAGTGTAGGTACCCCCGTCCTGTCCGGTCTGCGCAGGACATTGCGCATGGCTATAAAGGGGAACTTGCGCCGGCGCAAGGCTGCGACTCGGAACAAGGCCTCACCTCACCGTGTCGAATAGTTGAACTGTTATGGTCAGTTCAGGGTTTTTGTGGCCTTCAAAGTTATTTCGAGTGGCGTAGTGGCCCAGTATGGCTTAATGTCACATTTGTTGCTCGACTTGAGTGGCTTCCGGTTTTGATTGTGCTTTTTTAAATATAATATTACGCCTGTATTCCCCGAAGGGTAAGGCAGAAGTGCATTAGTATAAGCACATTTAATTATGTAATGTAATGTATTTTAAGTCCCATGTAATAGGGGGCGAACCTATTACCACCAACTGCGCACAAACCCAGACTATGTCCGTACATAGTCACCAGCCCGTGCTGGTACTGAAATTACAGATGGAAAAACCCAATAATATTTTGCCCATCCTAGGAATCGAACCGGTGATCTAATAGTTCCGAAGAAATAAAGATGAAGGACAAATATAATAAAGTAATTTGCACTAACACCACAGCTTCACCCATCGAGTTTATTGCTTTAGCTATAACAAATGACGAAATGGTTGCAAACATTTGCGCACGCGCAGGATCGCCAGCGTCGCACGTTCTGCGTCAAATGTCGAATGTGTTGCAACTTGCAAGTATTTTGAGACTGAGTGAATTATAATGACTACCTATGACGTATTTTATTTTGAAATAGTAATATTACTCTAAAGTAACTAATAAATATTCCTGATAGAAGAACCGCTGACGACCACTAGGCCTGTGAGGCAGTTTCTACATAGTTTTATACAGAGTGGAAGAGACATCGATACTTTTAACCTATTTTTCCGATGTGTTTTCAAATTAAAACAAAAAAAAAAAGTCATGAGATAATCGCATTTCTCAACAACCCTATGTGATGTTTAATTAAGAGGTTAATACTTAACGTCTCTAGTTAAATATTACATTGGGAAATAAGTAAAAAAACAACGAAAAATTTCAACGCTGGAGAGTTCAGTATCGTTTACTGAACTCACCGTACCAGTATATACGTATGTATATACGTACGTATATATCGATGTTGACATTTACTGTAACATTCATAATATAATAGGTCTTTACCTATGAAATTGCCGTTTTGTATGAAAAAATTTAAATGAATTTTTTTCATGTATTTTTTATTTGTATTAATCGAAGTAATCACCCATGCAATCAATGCATCTTTGCCAACGCAGTGGCAGTTTATTGATGCCCTTCTTAAAGAAATCAGCTGGACGGGAGGCAACAAATTCTTCAAAGGCATTTTGTACTGCCTCTCGGGTATTGAATTTTTTTCCCGCCAAGAAGTTATCCAAATTCTGGAAAAAGTAGTAGTCTGTAGGCGCAAGGTCTGGTGAGTAGGGCGGATGACGGATAGCTTCCAACCCCAGTTCTTGCAACTTGGAGACCGTCTGCTGTGCAGTATGAGGTCGCGCGTTGTCGTGCAGGAGCAGCGGAGACGAGCAATTGACCAATGCTGGTTGTAGATGTGCCAGCTTCTCCATCATTGTGTTCAATTCTTCACAGTACACATCTGCAGTAATGCTCACCCCGTTTGGTAAGAAGCTGTGTTGAATCACACCGGCGCTAGACCACCAAACAGTGACCATCACTTTTCTTGGGGTAAGTTTTCGTTTAGGGCATTGTTTAGGTGCTGAACCAGGATCCAACCAACTTGCTGAGCGCTTGCGGTTATCAAACAGAATCCATTTTTCATCGCAGGTAACAATGCGGTTCAAAATTCCTTCATTTGTGTGTCTGTTGAGCAGTGCAAGGCCCGTCTCGACGCGTACTTCGCGCTGGCGATCATTGAGTTCGTGGGGCACCCATTTGTCAAGCTTTTTTACCTTGCCAATTTGACGCAAATGGACCAATATTGTTTTGACGCTAACGTCGAAAGCTGCTGCTAATTCAGCCGTAGATTGTGTATCATCAGCTTCCACAATCGCCTTTAATTCGTCATTGTCGACCAAAGTCTTCGGACGACCGCGAGGTTCATTTTTCAGGTCGAAATTTCCAGAACGGAAGCGAGCAAACCAATAACAGGTAGTGCGTTGGTTTGTAGTGTTAGCTCCGTAAACGTCGTTGATGTTGCGTGCCCTAATAGGTAAAGACCTAATATTAGGTCTTTACCTATGAAATTGCCGTTCTGCAGTACTGGCCATTTCAAATCAAAATATTTTTTGTTTGGCTAAGAATTCTAATTTCAAATTAATTTTATTTTAAAAACATGGATTTTTTTTTCCAAAAGTAGTCATTTGTTTATTGATGAGTGTTACATTTTCATCGCATTTAAATCTTTTTCGTCATCATGGATACGTTAAAAATTCGAGTAATTATGGAATATGAGTACCGTCGTGGCAGCAACGCGGCACAAGCGGCACGCAACATCAACGACGTTTACGGAGCTAACACTACAAACCAACGCACTACCTGTTATTGGTTTGCTCGCTTCCGTTCTGGAAATTTCGACCTGAAAAATGAACCTCGCGGTCGTCCGAAGACTTTGGTCGACAATGAAGAATTAAAGGCGATTGTGGAAGCTGATGATACACAATCTACGGCTGAATTAGCAGCAGCTTTCGACGTTAGCGTCAAAACAATATTGGTCCATTTGCGTCAAATTGGCAAGGTAAAAAAGCTTGACAAATGGGTGCCCCACGAACTCAATGATCGCCAGCGCGAAGTACGCGTCGAGACGTGCCTTGCACTGCTCAACAGACACACAAATGAAGGAATTTTGAACCGCATTGTTACCTGCGATGAAAAATGGATTCTGTTTGATAACCGCAAGCGCTCAGCAAGTTGGTTGGATCCTGGTTCAGCAACTAAACAATGCCCTAAACGAAAACTTACTCCAAGAAAAGTGATGGTCACTGTTTGGTGGTCTAGCGCCGGTGTGATTCAACACAGCTTCTTACCAAACGGGGTGAGCATTACTGCAGATGTGTACTGTGAAGAATTGAACACAATGATGGAGAAGCTGGCACATCTCCAACCAGCATTGGTCAATCGCTCGTCTCCGCTGCTCCTGCACGACAACGCGCGACCTCATACTGCACAGCAAACGGTCTCCAAGTTGCAAGAACTGGGGTTGGAAGCTCTCCGTCATCCGCCCTACTCACCAGACCTTGCGCCTACAGACTACTACTTTTTCCAGAATTTGGATAACTTCTTGGCGGGAAAAAAAATCAATACCCGAGAGGCAGTACAAAATGCCTTTGAAGAATTTGTTGCCTCCCGTCCAGCTGATTTCTTTAAGAAGGGCATCAATAAACTGCCACTGCGTTGGCAAAGATGCATTGATTGCATGGGTGATTACTTCGATTAATACAAATAAAAAATACCTGAAAAAAATTCATTTAAATTTTTTCATACAAAACGGCAATTTCATAGGTAAAGACCTATTATTACTGTTTGCTAAATTAATGATATTGACTTGTAATGAATTATCAACAATCATAAATACCTATCCATAATATTTGCACGCCATAGTATGTGGTAAATATAACTGAAACTTTTATTTAATTCTATGTTATCCTGTATGCACGTTTTTACTCTTGTAAGTGTAACAATTTGATCAAATAGGTAAATTTAATATAATAATAGTTATTGTTTTATTGAGGAACAACATGGGAACCATTTTAGTTAGTACACACCTTATATACTACAACTTATACACTAGGGTTAGTATTAATAGGTCATGTACTTACGAGGCATTCCATGCGGACAATGATTTCGCATGAGATGCCTCAGCACGGGAGCTTTCTTTTTTTCTTTTCTTTTTTTTAAAAACGTTGCCCCACACTAGGAATTTCTCCTGTATCGTGGGTGCGTTTACAAACATTTAAACTCACATACACAAACAGCCAGACCCGGAACAACTACCTGTAGGCCATACAAATATTTGTTCCGTGTGGGGATCGAACCCACAACACGCGGCGCAGCAGCCGATGGCTCAACCACCGCGCCAACCGTGTCGTCAAAGCTCCCGGGTACTCTGCCACGATTTTCAGGATGCTATTGCCACTCCCTCGTGTCCTCCTCACAAGTGATGCCACCTTTTTCCTGATGATCGCATGGAAACCATCTGTACGCGATTAGGCAAACATCCCTGAGGCACTACAGAAACGAGGGAGTTTTAACATCATCCTGAAAACATTGTTGTATTGGACGCGCAAGGCATTTAGCCACATGTCATCTTATCAATTTTTATGTGACTTTGTCAAGAGATTTCGCGACGTTAATGTCTCCCACCCCTTCAACACAAACGTTGGGCTCGCTAACGCCTAACTGGGTTAATTTATCATCGTAATATTACATTTCCATGTATAAATGTTAATTAACATATTACGTTATACCGCTAACATTAACATTATTTCTAAAGCTTTGTACCAATTACGTGTAGCAGCTAGCAATGTTACGTTGATGATTGCTACAGTATCTATTGGGTATCGACCACAGTCTCTTGCCACGAATTTCTAAGAGACTTTGTGAAAGGTCCACGAGAAGCTTGTACCCAAATAATAGCAGCCTCGCAGGTCATTAGAAGGTGATACTACACGGATGAATAACAATCCATTACTTGTCTAAACCCCATCCGTGAGTCGGAAAGCACCAAAAGCAGTTGGCCCCCACTGTAATTCTTACATATTTAACAGTCTTTTCAGTAGTCAGAAGCCCGTAAGGCTGAAAACCAGTATTACCGAGGGGTATCGCGTTAACCAGTATCTGGGTTATAGAGGTCAGATAGGCAGTCGCTCCATGTTAAGTACCGGTATTCACCTGCATTCGGCTAGACTGGAAGCTGACCAGAAAAATGATTGCAGAAGATGATTTGTGAAAGGTCCAATAAAGAAAGGTTACTGATGACTCGATAGAGATTCTCAACGTCACTTCCTATTGAGGTAGGTGCATGTGTCATACAGCCCGCGTCACTGTTTCGACAGCTTTCGGTTAATTGCACATCACTACGGCTACTTTATTTTCTAGTCATATGTGTACGCGCAGCATTACGTAATGGGTTTTGCATATGGTGGCCATGAAATAGCCAGTGTAACACAAAATAGTTTCATCATTTGCAGTATTTAAATATTCATGCTAGTTGTACCCCAAGGTTTCACCCTTTTTTAAGGGTTGTAATTCTAAAACCTTCCTCAAGAATTAGGCTATCAAATGCAAAAATAATTTCTTCAATCCCAGTCTTAGTTCCAAACAAAATCTTCAGCTTTATTACCTACTTCTTCCGCGTGGATTTTTACTTTTCACTTTGCTCTTTACCATTCCCTCCTCTTAAAGCCTTGTTTTGAAACTAATAACACTCAGGAATAATTTACATTTCTAACAGTGAATATATTTTTAGAATTGGATCATCAGTTTGAAACATCAGTTACAGACACATATTAAAATATCAGTTAGTTTTTTATATTGTTTAGATAGGTACATAAGTGATGAAGATTGACTGTTTTTTTGTTCTTCTAAAATAAATCTCTTTATGTCGAAAGTCCGGACATATGACAAGGTGTGATGTGGAATGACGTGGTACTCGGAACCGGCGGACGTGTATGATGTAGGAACGTACACGAAGCAAAGGAGTATGTAAGGATCATAGTCCATGGGAAAACGGCTTGAGTTTATGTATGCATATTTATATTTGTGTAACTGTATATCTGTAACCATAACAGAATAAACGGTAAAAATGGGGAAAGACCCAGCCTAAAGCCATCTGTACCGAACTTAGTCGGGAAATCCCTGCTGTCGTAATTTTATTATGTGGTGCTTTTTTTTGTATTAAAAATAAAAAATAAATAAATGACACAATCTGTCAACCGTCAACTGCTAATAAATTTGCTTATGCTTCTTTTAAACTGTCCAATATGTAGTTGCCAGTTCTTTATATGAACCTTTTTGCTTACTTACAATGTTCTATTTTCCCACTTTTAAAATAAGAAACAAAATGACGGCAACGAAACAAAAATGGACGTCGTGTGTAGGTTTTTATATAAAAAATAAAGATACATAAATAATACTGCCAGTGTGTTGATTGTTTCATAAACTATTAGCCCATCCTGTACCTACAAGTGTTGCTGAGATGTGATTTCCTCTCAAATAACATTTAATATGCGTGCATGAATGTTATTGTCAATAAGTGCGATAATTATCTGCGTCAGTAGTGTACCGATATGTTAACATTAGCCTGGAGTTGTTAATATTTGTGGAACGTGTACTTGAAAAACTTTACAAACGAAAAAACAATCGATAGTGTATAACATTTTATCTATTTCTTTGAAATATTGTAGATATTTACTCTTGCTATTTGCGTTTGCGATAAAAAAAAAATACATTTATTCAAATTAGGCTGGGAATCAAACTTTTTAAACTTCAAAAATAACTTAAGGCTGTCCCCCAAATGTAAATTTAGACTCTGTTGTCCCACTGCAGGGCCAAAACTTCCCTTTGTCCCTTGCATTATTTCCTTTTAGAGTTATTGTGGACCAATGGACCGCATGTGGGCGTTCATCTTGACGCGCCATCTCTTTCTGGGTCTGCCACAATGTTGCTGAACGTTTTCTGGGACCCACATTGTGGTTGACTTAGCCTATTAGACGACATGTGGTAACCATGCGTCTGGAGATGTCAATGTAAAAGAATATTGAAAAAAAGGATTTATTAGTAAAAGTTCAGACTTCTTTGCAAGTCGGGCTTTATGCCAGGACTTTTCAAATTTCGAAATGGCATGCGGCAGACGTGTCCAGAAACGAGAGATCGCATGACACTTAAGATAAAAGTACTTCACTCACTACATTTGAGGCAACAGTAATGAACCAGCAATATTACAATGCCAACGAAACAATAGGCAATCACACCGCCACGTACCACAGTAAACTACCGGACTGGGAACCGAACCCGCGACCTTACGTAACGGTAACAATATGATAGAGATGAAAGTTACTGATCTGCGGTTGGTATCTCTCTCACGATGCGAGTGTAACATACAATGCTACTTGTTAGCTGGTTCCTGATAAATGTGATAACAGAAAAGCAAATGTAAAATAAGTTAAAACCGTTGTGAAAGTCTGTTAGGAATGTCTTAACATGTATCTGACAGTGAGCAGTATTTTGAGATTAAAACGGCTGACAGCAAAATCTTTCTGTCAGAGTCTGCTATCTTCATTCTATCTGATATTTTGACGACACGGTTGGCGCAGTGGTTGAGCGATCAACTGCCGCGCCACGTGTCGTGGATTTGATTCCCGCACGGACCAAATATTTGTATGGCTTACAGGTAGTTGTTCCGGGTCTGGCTGTTCGTGCATGTGAATTTAAATGTTTGTAAACGCACCCACGACACAGGAGAAATTCCTAGTGTGGGGCAACGTTTTTTTAAAAAAAAAGAAAAAGAAAGAAATATCTGCCAAGAATTGTGTGTGATTGTGAATTGTATTTATTACCGAGGAGTCAATGTTTAAGAAATAGTCAGAAAATAACAAGCGTGAATATTATGTTACTCACAATATTACGATATAGCACAACTAATCAAATTGTCTTTGTGGGCAAATCTTCAGCTTCATATAAAGAGCAACTGAGAAGATGTTTCAAAGTTACTTCGAAAAGCTACCTATACATTATATCGAGGTAAGTAGTGTGTGTTTGGGATAACCGACCGATGATACGTCGAAAATAACTTCAGAGTAACCATTTATTGAAGAGATTATAAGGTCACCTCTTTTATATTTAAAAGAAAGTTGTGTAAAAGTATAAGTTTGAATGAATAATGTTTTGACACTATATTTTCTTCTGACGGCTCAGAGCATGCAGCAGCAATCCAAAAAAAATACTAATGTTTTCAAAGCATGCAATGTTTCGTTCAACTTCAAATTAATATATGTTTTATTGACTGGATTAGAAATTGTGATTACTTCTTGAACAAAAAGACCAATTGCATCCTCCGGCTGACCTTTTGCTTTGGATATGATCATAAACTTACAGATTATGTCTTTCTCTTATTATGTTTTTATTACATTAGTGGCGCCTGAACGTAGAGGTTTCAAGACGAAGTGTTTCTCAGGGTTCACAAATTAAAGATTGTTAATTATGGAAGTATTTTTCAGGAATAGATGGAGGGACGGTCTTGTCTCCAACATGACTACCTAGTCTAGATTATCAGAGGATAGAAGTCAGCGAACAGCCTAGTCCAGTTACTGAGAAGGTATTCTTAAATCTGATTACACACAAAATGTCACTGAAGAAGGTGCATTAAAATTAAAAAACATCGTTAGAAATAAGTCATTTAAGCAGTTTAACATGCATTTTTTTTGTTTTTTTTTTTAAACTTTGCCCCACACTAGGAATTTCTCCTGTGTCGTGGGTACGTTTACAAACATTTAGAGTCACATACACAAACAGCCAGACCCGGAACAACTACCTGTTCGTACCTACCGAACCCACGACAGTCGGCACAGCAGTCGATCGCTCAGCCACTGTGCCAACCGTGCCGAAATGCATTGTCATTCTAACCAAACGTGAGTGCAAGATTTCAGCTCGATCAGTTCGGAACCACACATTTAAAATTCAGGTGCAAGATTTGACACACACTAACTAACATGGCGAGTTAAATAAAAGTTATTAATAAACCGTATTATCTCTAACAAACGGAGAGAGAAAGACAAGGCCGCCTTGTAATTTAGTAATTGCCACATCTTACATTTCCCAACAGAATGCAGATCCGCTGACATTGACTTCGATTGTTATCGCTAGCGTCCAGTCGTGCTGCTCACTGAAGGCGTTGACCTCGCCGAGATTTGAGAGTGGTCAGCAAAGACAGGGAATATAGGAGAAGAAATGGAAATAACATTGGGAAAGGTAATAAATGGGAGCTAGCTTCAAAACCATAGTAGTAATAAGTAGGTATAGGTACAAATCTATTGAGTATGTAGTTATGAAATTGGAAAGGAATTTATACATTCACTATATTTGATGTTGTATTGTATTGTAAGACGGGCCGATTTCCGCAACTCCACGACGTATCGCGTATATTTGATGTTATTTTTAAACCTTTTGGCACAGCCGTGAGACAGGCCATTTTTTTAAAATTTTATCTTGTTCTGTTTACCGTCCAATTCCCTTCAAATTGTTTTTCTTTGCTTCCTAATCATTTTATTATGTTTTCAGCAGGGTTTGAACCTTTCTCCTTGATTTCCAAACTGCACATTTGAAACAGAGTGCGACGATAACGGGACGTGCAGGACTGATTTTTTAATTTAAAAACTGATCTCAATGATAACTAAATACCTAAGAATGTTTCATTATTCTAAGTTTATTTTAATTTTATTTTAATAGGCACATTTTGCTGTACCCTATATAGTGGAGGATTATGCCTAGCCATTAAGATCTTGTTATCATTATGGAATGCAATAAATTATATGAACATGAATATATCGTTGCCCAAAATGGACGTATCATCAAGCCAAATCAGACATATCAAAAGTGGAAACCAAAACACCGAAACACAAGCATGTCTATACAATTATACATTATTTAATCAAGTGGGCACTCGACTGCGAGGAGACAGCGATCGGCTATCGTTACATAAGCGTGCGCTGTTGCCAAATCAAAGATGGCTGCTTGGGACAGCGTAGGAAAGCTGGTGAAGGTCGGCTGTGGTGTAATGGTGGACATTGCAAATGTATCGGAATTTTTACGTCACATATTATGGTATATGGCGCGAGGTGTGACCGACAGAAATGTTTCTTTGTTTTGCTGGACATTCAATGCTGAGATTGTTTTCTTATTGTTTTTTTTTGGGACTATTCCCAAACCACTGCAACTCCTAAAAACCAGAATTAACACTAGCGACCATCGTCGAAAAGCGAAAAGCGTCGAGACAATGAAGCCCGACGAGTCCCGGAGAAACGATTCAACTGTCTTGGATCCCGCAAAGAAAATAACAGCGGAGGGGAAATAAATACAGAATTTCCACATATCAAGCAGGAGACAGAACAGATTGGTTTCGTCTGGGGTTTCTACACACCCTTAGGAAGCGGTCAAGCCCTTGAAGAGCAGGAAAGTTATCTCATTATGAAATATCACAGTTTATGATGCACGTCCACGCGGCAAGACAAAAGCAACCAGTCAAACAGAAATTGTAAGTTGACAGATACAAACATATTGAAATAAATGACACCATCTATCGAGATAATATTGGCTTTGCTAAAAAAACACCTCCATTATTTACTAAACCGCTTTTTTCCAATAAGGCATTTTAATCTGGTCAACGATCCCATTTTTTATATCTTTTGAAAAATGCCATTACTTATTGTGCATGTTTGCTCAATTATCTGTAATTAATGGTTGATTTTATTGTATTTCTTGCAAATTGGACCTTTGAGTCGATATTAGAATATAACATAACATCACGCCTGTATTCCCCGATGGGTTTGGCAGACATGTGCCTATAGCACACCAACATATCGGCAGTTTTGTTAAGTCCCATGTAATTGTGGGTGAGCCTATAGTCTTCAACCGGGCAAAATTCCCAACTCCGGTCAGCTACTGAGAAATCCCAGACGGAAAAAGGGACTCGAACCCAGGGCCTCGTCCTCAGTAGTAATTCTTGCGACCACTAAATAGTAAAACCATAACCACGGAGTTTTCAATTTACGAAAAGAACAATCTCGGAACATACATCTTAATTGCAACATAATTAAAAGTGCTTCCAATAGTTTTACCGTTACTTATTGCCCGTTTCCAAGCTGCAGAGCAATTTGACGTGCACACCAACTATAAGGAAAAGTAAAGCAAATAGTTTTGTAAAGTTTTATGAACAGCGTGCATGAAATAACGTGTTTTTTATTATTTTGTAAAGTTAGCGTGTGTAATAAGTGAAACCTAAGTTACAGTTATCTGTTGTTAGCATCTAACTTAGTCTTAGTATACCGTTTCCCTTTCGTGATTTATAACTTCCGTAATGCAATTATTATATGCATTTGTTTATTTTTGACACTCATTACTATTAACAATATAAAATATTTATAATCTTTTCTATCGTGCTTGTTAGTGATACTAAGATTTCGAATACTTTTTTTCTGTTTTTACCCGTGGGAACCTGTAATTGCTTTGTGCTTCATATTAAATTATTATACATTTATCATAGCTGTTCGTTCTCCTATTAATAAATAAATAAAGTCAAAACACTGTCTGTTTAGTCTAGTGCTTCTGCTGAGCGTGAGGTCCAGGGTTCGGTTCCCGGGACAGGCAAAGTGAAATTGGGTAATTCCATTAGGAATTTCTCAGTAGCCCGGAATTGCATGGGAGTAACTACTGGTGAAATGTGGGTGTAGATAGTATAGGTTCACTCCTGGCTTACTCTTTAGGGAATATAGGCGTAATGACATGTTATTATTACGAAGTAAAGCAAACACCTGCTTGAGTCTGGGTTTGGCATAACGCACTAAACTAGCGACCTTAAGATTTTGCAGGCAGATAGTATTTATCTAAAAATTAAAAAAACTGACCTCCGTGAGAAGATGAAATATTATTTGTTCTGATTCGTGTAAATACGTTATTTGTTCGTGAGGCGTGGCATAACATAGCTAAGTATTAGCAAGTACGATCGCATATTTGATGAATTGGGCAAACAATTGATAAAGAATGCTGGCTCTTGGTATTATATTTAATTAAGTAAGTTGAGAACCTTGATTTTTTGCAGCAAGTAAATACTTACTATTCGTTCTCGATTGCTTAATCCGTGGTCTCTTAAATTATGGAATTTATTAGTAGAAGCGCAAATACCCGACGACTGCTAAGTAGGACTTATGTACCATTCACTTGGTCAAGTATAGATAATACATTTCACGATGGGCAAAAAGGTTCTAATTCAAAATGATGATAAATGCTAAATGTTTATTTTATTTGCTCATATAAAACATAGTTTACTTACGTCTTAAATTACTTCTTAATTATTCTTAAAATATATCCTCTGATAGTATCTTTAGTGTTTGATGGTCTATCATAGTACGTACGTGATATGGGCGACATTGTGGTGTTTCTTCCACAAAAGCCATTAATGAAGAGTTGAAGTTGAAGTTTGACTTCTTAATTATGATTTACTAACTTTTAACCGTGATTTCGTACGCGTGATTTTTGGCTATCACGAAAGCTCACGAAGTCGCGGATTACAAACTATCCTATGTCCTTACAGGGCCTTAAACGATCTCCATAACCAATTTTATATATATCGATTCAGTGGATTAAGCGGGAAAAGGTGACAGACAGTCAGAGTCATTTTCACATTTATAATATTAGTACAAAACGTTAACCTATTACAGAGATCACATGGTTATGAACAACTCAATAGAATTATTTCTTAAGTACATTCGGCGACATTGTCGAAGTCTTCTCTATCAATATTTTGCATAATTAACATGCCTATTCATGCAAAATTTCGCCATAGCATAATGCTGTTTCCTCCTCATAAATTTATCATTTAATTATAACACTTTTTGTGATTAGCATAGAGTCCATTCTCGCTTACAGAAACGTGGTTATCTCAGCACGAATTTGGCAAAAGCAGTTATTTAAGTAAAAAAAAGAAATCTGTTGTGCAAGTAAACAAACCGTTTTGATCTTATTAACTCCGCTTGGTGGCGCTAGTGACCCAGATACGGAATTTTGGTTTAAAACTCATTACGCAACTCCGTGCAGTCGGTACGGTGTGCTTAGAAAAACTTTGTACCGGTCTACAACGGGTTGTTTTGTTGACTTTTTTGTTACTGTCCATCCGTTATAGTGACCTAGTTTAGATAGATTTGAGAGTCATCCGTACCTAAACATCACACCAGTATTCCTTGGACTCCGGGCTGCCACTGGAGGAATTCGAGAAAGGAAAACGTTATATCATTGCCCATCCCAGGATCAAACCCTCATCAGTAGAAGTAGTAGCGACCAGTAGATCAAACAGATCTAGACCTTTCAAATATAAACTATTGTCTTATAAAAAGGTGTGTATGTGCGCCACACACACGACTCCATGGGTCACTTTACACAGCAAGTGACATTGCGGTAGGCCCAGACAGAGATGGCGAGATGAGCTGGGGTCCTTTGATATAGTCCCAAAATGTGGTAGAAGAGAGGGTCTTATATTTTAATTGCAGTCAAAAACTCCAGGCTACTAATAGTAATTATAACTATAGACATATAGTGGTACTTTACCATATTGAAGTTTACAAAATACTATAAACAAATGTAACATCGCGCCTGTAATCTCCGAAGGGTTAGGCAGAAACCCTATATAGTACACCCACATTTCGCTCTAAATAAGTGTACCTACTTGATAAAAAACATAATTCGTTTTACAGAGAAGCTTTGACTTGAATTTTGACAGTAATGTCTAACACAGGTGATTACATTTACAAATGAACATTAAAATACGTAGTAGGTACGAGATTTTTCATTTACGTAACTTGCTTTGTTGAATTTTAATGCATTAGTTAATTCATAGGTTTCTAAATCACTGTTAACATGCAAAAAAACATGCAACTAAGTAATGTAAATTGAGAATCCATTCAATGTTATAATGATGGAGATTTTATGTTTTAGCTACTTGATATTTTGGGTTAAAATTATTACAAATTAAATGTTCAATAGTGTCACTTTCAATCTCATGAAAACTCATTGCAACAAGATTTTAATGCGAAATTGCGTGTGCGAATTTCGCATAAGTATTATAAAGTTACGTAAATATTTTAGTCTGAACTCTCATTAAGTTTAATATCCCTTTAGAATGACGCATTTCCATTTAACGTGCTCACAGCTGCTGTTAAATCAGAATTTAACATTTTACGTTACGAAACAATGAAATAACAGCTAAAGAACAGTTTGACTAGTAAATTATTATGCTATATTAATGGTATATTGCCATCTTTACAAAATAATCTGAGGAGTGCTTTTTTTAACGCGTTTATCTCTGGTTTGACGAATTTGAAAAGATCATTTTACATTTGATAGCTTGAGAAAAGTTTTAGGCATTCAACATCGCGCTTAACCGCGGGGCATAGCTAGTTTGATTATAAAATAAACAGTGATAATGAAGCGTGGACGGTTAACTAAGGAATTTAAACATTCGATTTTCAATTGTTTATAAGTCACGTCAGATTGAAGTTGTAGCTCTTGTAATAATGTCATTTTCTTAGGGAATTAACCTTTTGTATAATTATGTGTATCTTTTTCGCAAACATCACGATTTTAGCGAAAATCTTGCTGTTAAATAGAAAGCCTGCCGATTGGTGATCCGTCCGAAACCGATATTCAAAATATTTTTGTTGAGATTGGAAAGCGAATCGCATTAGTTTATTCAAAATTAAATACCAAACATAAAAGTAATCGTTTCTAGTTTATATAACGATAAGCACACGTTTTGTTTGCACAATGTTCGGTAAATGTTAGAGACCGACCGAATGTTCGGTTTCGGTTAAGTACGCGGTTTATTTATAATTTAAAGTTTTTTGAATTAAAGTTGATATTTTGTTTGCCAGAAAACTAAATAAAATATGGAATTTTCCGAGTTTTTCTCCAGGTAACACACTCGTAAGTCTTGGTCGCAGTTACGGTTTCTCCCGAAACCCGAAAAAAATCGTGTTTTAGTCGGAAATTAGTAAAAGTATATCTTGTGTTTTACGCAGATCCACACGAGGACATATGTCACCAGTTATGAAGAATATTTAATTATACTTCATTTAAATTCTTTCAACATGCTCTTAGTTTATTCACTTGACCAAAAAACACCGTTTCGAAACAAAAATATAAATCACCTATTGCTTTATTAACCTTGTGTGGTGCTTAAATTATATTTGACATTTTAAGGTTGGTACTTACTCTTGAGCGCCCACAGCTGTCTCTCCAGCAGTCCGTCCACGTACTCCTGCATCTCCACGCGACACTCCCCGCTGATGATCTTCTGCAGCTCAGCCCACTGCTTCACCAGGATATCAGCGTCGAACAGCCGCAACATGTTCTCGATTCCCATCAACTCCCTCATGTCGACGCTGTCTCTCTTCAGCGCATTCCTGGACTCGTTCACAGCGTTCCTGATCGAGTCGTTCAGTTGACTCAACACATCCTTGTTCGGTTTCGAAGTCGTCTCCACGGGCTTGGTGGTCGTCTTCACAATGTGCTGGACATTGTGTGACTTCTCTGTTGTCGATTGTCTTGGTTCAGTCTTGATCTCACTGAAGTCTGCAAACGAAAGCCCGTCATCATCTGCAAATACGTCGAAGGCATCCTCTGTCGTAGATTTATCGTTTCGACTCGAGTTCGGAGGAGCTGGCTTGGCGAGGGAACCGATCAGGTCCGAAGCCAGGTCCTCGTCGACTCCGCCCTTAGCGGATCCTTTCTTGATATTCTGGAAAGCATCGATCAAAGCACTCCGTAACTTCTCCTCGCGCGCACTCTCTCTGCTGTCGGGTACTTCAACAGCATTTACTAAAACTAACGCACTTAACAAAACTATCACTAAAGGAGACATTTTGGAAAAAAAATAATTTAATATTTTTTTTAAAGTTTCACTCGCACATGCTTGTAAGTACGATCACTTATGCCTCAAATATTTAAATATATTTTCGATGGTGTTAAAGGTGCGCGCGCGGCGTCATAGTCGGGGCGCGACTGCGCAGGCGCGAGTCTGTGACATAACGCCGTTACGAAGTTACAGCGGCACTTTCACTGTCGGCGGTGCGACGCGCGCGCAGGTGATCGCCGCATCCTTGTAGGGCGGCCGATGCGTGCCGCTGATCCACTTGTTTATTGGCCAACATATTAGTTAACTTGTTATAATTAAAATATTTTGAACAACAAACATACTTAAACAAAACTGTCCTACTGACCTGATGGATTCAAGGGCGGCTGACGTGTAACCTAGTCTAATTATGGAGGTGGGGTGGGGGGAGAGAATGGTAGATGAACTAAGTCTTAATGGTAAACTAAACAGCAAAGCAGATCTTGTAAGCTTGGACATACTGAACTCTACATAATTTGAGTAGATATCCTGAAACCAGCTTAAAAGTTTCTTTTTAAGTGAGTTTAGTTGTTAGCTTACTTTGTTTGGAATTTATAGTTACAATACGCTTGCAATTTAATGTCTTGAACATTTTAACATTAGAGAACAAAACTACTTAAAAGCTCAGTATGATATAGCTCCTATTTTATAAGAATTGTAAAACTTCTGATCTTAACATTGATTGGCCGTTAGTTAAATGTTTATGTGTATCGTCATGTTGCAGCAGCTAAGTTTATCTGATGTAATACCAGGTAATGTTCGAGGTATCAGATGCCAAAATAATTTGACCTCTATGGAACAATAAATTAAAAATGGAAACATGTTTATCTATGGAGGTACTGAACCTTTGGTGGGCAGGTCCGACGTGCTCATTGCAGATCCTTAGGATAGACAGTAATGAGTCATCTCTTTACCTACCTTTGCGTCATTCAGAAGCTGCAACAAATATGTCACAAAAGTCATCATCATCATCATCCTCCTGCCCTTATCCCAATTTATTTGAGGTCGGCGCAGCATGTTTTCTTTTTCCATGCATCTCTATTTGCCGTCATCTCAAGGGTCACCTCTTTTCTTGCCATATCATCTTTCACACAATCCATCCATCTTTTCTTTGGTCTTCCTCTACTCCTGTAACCCTGCACATTCATACTCAAAACTTTCCTCACAACATGGTCCTCATTCCTTCGCATCACATGCCCATACCATGACAACCGATTTCCACACAACTCGGTCACAGGCGCTACTTTCAGACTTCCTCTTACATACTCATTTCTTATTCTATCCATTCGCGTAACACCACACATCCCCCTCAACATTCTCATCTCAGCTGCAACATATCTTTTGTACTATTCATGCTGCTTGTTGTTTTGGCATAGTTTTTACAGTCGGCCGCCTGCCTGACACCAACCCTACTTGGGAATGCTATCGTTGGTATAACTATGTAAATATGTCACAAAAGTGATGTAAAATATTCATCTCAAAAGTGCACAGTTATCATGACTTTATCTGACACGTTTCATTTATATTACAACACAACAATGCTAATAAATTCTTGACAAAAAAATAACAGAAAATAACAACTTTAACATTATTTGCACACAGCGCAGTAATTTTTCATAAATATTACGAAAGTCATCCAAATCGTACAAGGTGATTATTACCTGCAACAAGAATTAGACTAGAATTTGTAGTCATACACTGCTTATACTTGCTTCTAAATCTAGGCCGTGAAGGCGCTTCGACAAAGACGAATTCACGAAATGACTTTTACAAGTTAATTGCGACATTGCCTTGTTGGTATGGTGGAAACAAGCAGTAATGCTGAGCAGGAAGTCCTGGGTTGGATTACCGGGTAGGGCAATGGTTCTCACTAAAGCTCAGTAGCAGCCCTGTGTCTGGACTTCAGCTCGGTTAGTTGCAATAGGGTCGCCCCCTATTACATGGGACTTAAATATAATGTTGTACTATAGAGGTACACCTCTGTCTCCTCCTGTGAGGAATACAGGCGTGATGTTGTGTTGCAAAACAACTTGACGAACGGAAGTGTTACTGTTAGATGACACGGTTGGCGCAGTGGTTGAGCCATCGGCTGCTGCGCCGCGTGTTGTGGGTTCGATCCCCGCACGGAACAAATATTTGTATGACCTACAGGTAGTTGTTCCGGGTCTGGCTGTTTGTGTATGTGAGTTTAAATGTTTGTAAACGCACCCACGATACAGGAGAAATTCCTAGTGTGGGGCAACGTTTTTATAAATAAAAAAAAAAGGTACCTACAAAATTTATTTTTCACAGCTTCATTGCTCTAGTTTACTCTTAGTAGTCGTATTTCTTCACGTTGGCTTGATTATGCTGGCTGTATACTTACTAACTCATTATGTTCTCAGATGGCATACAAGTCGACAATTTCCCATTCTTCTTAGCGTGTCGCAGGCAATCTTTCTTATATTTTCTTTTTTTAATGTTTTTCCACCTTAGGAATTTCTCCTGAATCTGGGTATCCGTTTACAAACATTCAAACTCTATACGCAAATACCTAGGCCCAGAACAACAATTGGTATTCCATACAAATATTTGTTCCGTGCGGTAATCGACCCACGACACGCAGCCCTGCAGCCAATGGTTAACCACTGCGCCAACCGTGCCGTCAAATCTATATTGGGCCGGCCCCGACTTAGCTGTTAAATTAACGCTATCAATTTCTGTAGTATGCAGACATCACAGCACGCAGGAAATTATATTAGATGTCCCATCATAAGAGGAACCTGTTGAGGCAGAGGTGTTACTATAGTACACCCCCATATTTTAAGTCCTATGTAAGGGGACGAGGCTTTTTTCATCAACCGGGCACAAATCCAGACCCCGGGTTGCTAGTGTTACTACTAAGAAATTGTAGGCGGAAAAACCCAATATAACTATGCCTGGTTCAGGAATCGAATCTAGGACCTCACGCTCAGTAGTAGCACTTGCGGCCACTTCCGTCCAAACAAATGCAGCGGCAAAAGAGCAACTGCTGAGGCAAAAGAGCAACTGCTGCGGCAAGATTTTGTCAGTTGGTGTCGTTGTCTGTAAGTCCTAGTTATGTTCCGTGCCTTCCTTGTTGTGCTCTTCTTCCTAACTGTTCAAGGATTACGATCGTGACTTTAGTGTTAAGTCGAAGAAAGTCAAACATTCTCACACTAACGGTCGCAGGTGGTCATCGCCTGCGCAGGTCACAGTTTTAGGTCACAAATATGTGTTGTATTACAGTTAAACATTTTGTAAGGTTAACGTGTGTGTGCGAATACCATTTTTTTTAAATTGTGATAGCACAAATGATTGAATTGGTGAATGAAATCTTCTAGTGATTCTTCAGTATTTCAAAGATTAGGTTATGTTGAGAATCTGTTTCTAGCACATCACATAGAGTTTTTCGAGGCTTAGAAAATAAAGGATAGATTCACTTTAAACATTGAATAGGCCTTCTGTCAGTGTTAGTATTGAATGAATCTAATAATCCACTAATTAATATCTAATTAAACCACCAATTTCCTAAAATACTAGCTAATATTTTGTTAGCAAGATCAGCATTCAGAATATTGTTACGTAAAGAAGAGTGGATATCATCGATTATATAATTTTCTGCAAATTTTGCGAAATCATGATTCCCCGTACGAGTGTGGGCAAATATTATGAATACAACTAGTTTATGCCGTGGCCTCGCCCGCGGCCTCAGGATTGGGCAACGCCTTTATCGCCATGTTTACTGCTTGCTCGACCCAATCTTGACAAAGATTGTGTGCATACAGATATATCCGTAATGTGCATATAAGGTAAATAGTATGATTACTTTTTCTTAATCTTGAGTTTTATTACGACATGTACGACGTGTAACACTGAGGAAACTTTTGAGAAGTGTTGGTAACTTCTCAAAAGTTTCCTGTTAGCTTTCAGTTAATTGTTATTTTTAGACGCTGGATGTTGCACAGCAGAGCAAAAATCTCTTCTCATAGAAGAGAGGAAAGAGGATTGATCACATCACTTGTTTGACACCAACTAGGTGTATTCATGATGTTTTCTTTACCGCATATCATATAGCCGCACGTCTTTAAGTGAAAAACATGTAAATGTTAATCCACATTTTTTTTAAGATTGCGCCGCGCTGGTATTTTTTCCTGTGTAGTTCATGCGTTTACAAACATTTACCCACCTACAAAAACAGCCAGACCCGGAACAACTACCTGTAGACCGTACAAATATTTGTTTCATGCGGGAATCGAATCGCGACACGCAGCGCAGCAGCTAATCGCTTAACACACTGCGCCATGAGTGCCGTGAAATTGCCATAAATTACGTCACATTGTTGTGAGCCCTCCTTCCTTTGTCACCTTGTTAATATATTTCTATTTTTTTTTTTTTTTTTTTTTTAATAATTATTTATTTATTTCTGAGTGTATGGTACATTAAGGTCTTAACATAAAATAGTTTCACGTACACTACCGTTGCCGGTGAAGAAATATTAAAAAAAAAGTAATTTAAACTAACTTACAGAGTAAAAGGTCTAGCCAAATTTCACTAATAACATAATATCAAATGTTTAAAATAATAATAATAACAATAAATAAAAATTGAAAATAAAAATAAAAAATAAAAAGGTATACCTACACACACAAAGTATTGATATATAGTAATGTCAAAATTTAAAATTAATAAAATCATTAATTGAATAGAAACAATTATCTAACAGCCAGGCAAATATTGTTTTCCTGAATTTATTAGTGGGCAACACTCTGATCGGTGGGGGTAAACTGTTAAAGATTTTGATTGCCATACAATTGGAATTCCTGCTATACAAGTGTAGTCTCTGGTTAGGTGCAAGTAATTTATTGGGGCTTCTGTTTCTTACTCTTGTAGAAATGTGTTCATACAATGGGAAAATGTGCGAATACCTTTTTACAAACATACAAATTTCAAAAATATATAGGCAAGGAAGTGGAAGAATTTTTAGTGCTTTAAATAATGGCTTGCAATGCTCTAGGTATTCTGCTCCATACACAGCTCTGACACATTTCTTTTGTGCAATGAATGCTCTGTTTAGATCTACTGAATTTCCCCATATCACGAGGCCATAACGCAGCACTGATGCAACATAGCCATGGTATGCATTGAGGGCTGTCTCTCTACTGGCTATTCGTCTTAGTTTTCGAAGAGCAAATACAAATTTGTCAAGACGAGTGCAGACTTTATTTATATGGTCTTTCCAATTTAGTTTTTCGTCAATAACTATTCCCAAGAATAAAGTTGAAGGTACGGGTTCCAAAACTGAATTATTGTAGATTAATTGAGGTGGTTTTACCAAAGAATTATGTGTTCGAAATTGTACTAGCTTTGTTTTTCAATGTTTACACGTAGATCATTAGATTCCAGCCATTTCATTGCTTTAAGTATTTCATTGTTAGTGTCAATTTCTAAGTCATTTCTATTTGAAGATTTTATCGTGAGAGTAGTATCAATACAAATACAAATACAAATACAAAATCTTTATTTTTTAAACAAAACGTTTTACATTAGTTGGTGATTGGAGCCTCCCTTTAAGCAAGTAATGCCTGTGTTAGGAGACTCCGCTCTTCCACAACAATATAAATCATACAGAACCTTAGATATAAACAGTATGTTTGTGTGTGTGTATGTGTTTGTGTATGCATGTGTGTGTGTGTGTGTATGTGTGTAGATGTGTGTGTGGATGTGTGTAGATGTGTGTGTGGATGTGTATGTTTCATTTTGGGTGTTGCAATAGTGCCTCAGTGTCTATGTAATTTAGTGACTTTATCCAATTAGTTATAACTTTTTTACACTCGTGTAATTTTTTATTGTGTACATATATATTTTTATTTATCCTATTATAAAGTTGGCATGATAGTTTAGTGTACTGAATGGCAGCAAATTTCGTTTTAGTTTGTGGAACTTGTGCTATGAGATCTTTACGTCTTCTTGTTATTGCAGTTGAATCATATGGTAGATTTTTATGCTTTTTGAGGACAGTGCATATGATGTACAGCTTTCTAACAGAAAGCAGTCCACTATCCTGATAGAGACTTTCAGTAGGGTATGTTATCCTTTTAAAATACATAATTTTTATTAGTGCACGCTGTCCTCGTTCAACATGTATAAACTTCGATTTTCCTGCACCTCCCCATATTGTGATACAGTAGGCTATAACTGATTGTGCTAGAGAGATATATATTTCATTTAATAAGTTTCTATCAGACCCAGATTTCTTTTTTATATTTATGGGCACAATACATCTTAGCGTTTTAAAAATCCACATCAATTTCCTAATCCTTCCAGACACATGTTCAACATGAGAGCACCACGATAATCTCTGGTCAATAATCACACCTAAATATTTTGTTTCAGTAACTTTTTTAATGATGGGGCAAGCGCAATTATTGTTTTCGCATGTATCGCAAGAGTGTACTTTAATGTTGAACACTTCATCTGGTTGTGATTTTTTATAAATAGAAAAGCATATATAATTGGTTTTCAAAGTGTTTAACGTGAGAAGGTTGCTATCAAGCCAAGTCGCAATTTGGAACATGCCTCTCTCTGTCTTAATTTTAACATCGGACCAACTGTGTCCATGGAAGACAACAGCAGTGTCATCGGCATAGGAAAATATACTTGCGTTTTCCACTTTTAAGTTACAAAGAATAATTGTATCATCAGCAAACAGTGTACAATTATGTTTTAGACCCTTGCAAAGGTCATTTATATATATTATAAATAATGCTGGCCCTAATACGCTTCCCTGAGGTACACCACAACTATTTATTTTTAGCTCTGAAGAGCATGCTTTTTTTGTATTTTGGTCAATTTTTGATATTACTGTCCTTTGCTGGCGACTCGACAAATAACTTTGTATCCAGTCATGCGCCTTGCCTCTTATTCCGTATTTCTCCATTTTACAAAGTAGGCGATTATGTGGGACAAAATCAAACGCTTTGCTCATATCTAAAAAAACTGATAATACAGACATTTAAAATATTTATTTCCCAAAAACTAAAATAAATCAAACATTTTACCATTTGAATACGTTACCTCCACGTTGCAACACGATGTCCCACTAGTTAACCCCCTCACTCCCCGTAACGAGTGACGTAATTTATAGATGGCCCATACGCGACAGATAAGCTTATCTGCACTTGTTCTCGTTATTCGTGCAGACAAGGATCCATGCCAACACCAACTAGGAACTAAATCGCTGTGTCATAGTGAATCTGAGGTAATAATAATGACGTGACATACTAGATTGTGTTTCTGTGCTTCTAATCTAAAGATATAACGAAAAACTCGCCAGCTTTTGTCAGAAAGCTTCTAAACTTTTGTTTACATTTTCTCCACATTAAGATAATTTCTCAACAAATCAAGAACCATTTCTGATAAGTATATAAAGTTGCTGTTTCAATATGTGGAAGAAGATTAAAGTTCGTTCGGACTATAGACCAGGGTAGAAGCCTTTAAAAATAATGAAAAGTGAAAAAAAATTATAATAGAATGAAACCCATTAGAAAAGGAGGGAAATATGATAAAAATGAAAGGAAAAATAATTTACGGGCGATCTGAGGTTGGGAAGGGGATGGGGGTGAGTTTTTAAGGGTAAAAAACGGTTTTTCTCGATTTCCGGCAAAACTAAAAGTCCTATCGAAAAAAGTCAAATGGAAAAGTTGTAGATAATAAAAAGATCTAAAACTTTTGTATTTACACTTTTTTCACATAACCTCAAAATTTATGTGAAAAATTCAAAAAACCAAGTTTTTGGTTTTTTATTTTTATCTTTTACAATTTTTTTTTTTTTTTAACGAAATTTTGTGAAAACTTACCTTTTTATGTCCCAAATACGCTGTAATTTATTTAATTAAAAATATTTATTTTTCACCTTATTTTGAATTAATATCGAAAAAACACCCTAATTTTCAATCGAAAATTCACCCGTCAAAATATCAGCTTTTTTCAAAAAGTTGGTGTGGTTTCTGTTCGTTGGAATCTCTACTTTCCGATGGTAAAAAAAATATATATGTTACTATGGTAAATCTTCTCAGAAAATGCAAAAATTCAAAAAAAACTTGAATTCGAAATTTTTTTTTTAATTATTATAAATAATTTTGAGCTATTTATTAAAATTTAGACTTTAATTACTCGAAAAACGTTAGATTACATGTGACGTTGATAACAAAAACATTGCAAATAAAAATATACTACTATAATTAACAAACAAATAAGTTAATGAAATTAATATTTAATAAGACATCTACAATATTTGGAGAAAGTTGTCTAATTTTCTTTAAATTATATGCGTAGATGCTTATTTATAACTATTTTGAGATAAATTATATATATACCTGAGTAGATATACCTGAGTGATCTACGAAAAATTGTAGCCCATCAAAAGGTATTTCGTGGAGAAGTGGGGAAGGGGCTAGGAGGGTCTGGGTCTTACTACATACATACCTACTATTATATACTATATATTTCGTAGCAGCTGTTACAACCGCTAGCCTAACCAGTATTCGAAATACAGTACAGTATACAACATCGTTTATAAAAATACACGTGCAACGAACTAACAGCAACAGATTGGGGCTGGAAGCAATTTCAACGTGGAATTATGCCCAAATTTACACAAAAAGAATTAATTCCGGAAATATTGCTCAAAACAATTTGCTGCAGCTGTGAAACTGGATGTAACAGTTTAAAATGTGGTTGCCGAAAACATGGTTTAAAATGCACAAATTTGTGTTCAAACTGTCATGGTTCTGAGAATTGCTCCAATATTGAAAAAGAAACCTATGAGGAAGTTAATGATTCAGAAGATATTGTGGATGAAGAACCAACGCAGTCTGGAAGTAATGTTGGAGAGGAAGAAGGTGATAATCATAAAGATTTCGAAGATCTACTAGAATCGGAGATGTTTGACGAATCTAACGATGAAGAAATGCCATCAAAAAGACAAAAAACTTATGAATAAGTGATTAGAATTGAAGATAAGGTATTTATGAATGATGACTTGATGAGATTAATGTGTTTAAAAATATTGTAATGAATAACGTAATGAGAATAAAGCATCTACATTTAATAGTACGATTTACATTTATATTTATCTATAATGAGATTTTCTATGACATAAATGTAATTAGAATGAAATAAATCAACTTTTTAATTGAAACAAATTGCAGCAATCACATTTTTTAGATGAAATTATTTATAATAATTAAAAAAAAAAATTCGAATTCAAGTTTTTTTTGAATTTTTGCATTTTCTGAGAAGATTTACCATAGTAACATATATTTTTTTTTTACCATCGGAAAGTAGAGATTCCAACGAACAGAAACCACACCAACTTTTTGAAAAAAGCTGATATTTTGACGGGTGAATTTTCGATTGAAAATTAGGGTGTTTTTTCGATATTAATTCAAAATAAGGTGAAAAATAAATATTTTTAATTAAATAAATTACAGCGTATTTGGGACATAAAAAGGTAAGTTTTCACAAAATTTCGTTAAAAAAAAAAAATTTTGTAAAAGATAAAAATAAAAAACCAAAAACTTGGTTTTTTGAATTTTTCACATAAATTTTGAGGTTATGTGAAAAAAGTGTAAATACAAAAGTTTTAGATCTTTTTATTATCTACAACTTTTCCATTTGACTTTTTTCGATAGGACTTTTAGTTTTGCCGGAAATCGAGAAAAACCGTTTTTTACCCTTAAAAACTCACCCCCATCCCCTTCCCAACCTCAGATCGCCCGTAAATTATTTTTCCTTTCATTTTTATCATATTTCCCTCCTTTTCTAATGGGTTTCATCCTATTATGATTTTTTTTGGTTTTAAAAATTATCGACCCTGGACTACTATGGATCTGTGCCCGATTGTTGGCAATGGGCTCGCCCCGTTGCACGGGACGTAGTATCATCTCATTTAATCAGTTATGTTTATAACTGGCGAAATATGAGTGTACACCTCTGCCTAACCCTTCTGGGAATACAGGCGTGATGTTACGTTTTTATGTTGCTGTATGAAATGTATCTGACGGTAGTAAAATCGGCCCTTGATTGATAAAGTATGGTCGGACGGCAAACAAAGTATCACTGAAGGTTTTCAATGCAACCTTTTTCTCTTATTTTCATAATTTACATTGCTTTTGTCCTTTGGGTGTCTTATAACGTTTCCACATGTGCCTAACTAAGCACGCCGACTCACAGAACAATAACATGTCTCCAACATGCGTAATTAATGTGAAGCGTTAAAAACGGACACACTGTTCGAAACAGTTGTGTTTCTTTTTGTCACTAGCACGTGTGTTGACTACACAGGGCGTTTGAGGGGCTCGTGGTTAATTAATAACATGGATAAGCTACACTGGCCGCTAGGTGGATGGATGGGCATGCTTTATATATTGACCCCTCCGTGCCCCGGAAAACCCGTGAAACCGATGGACCCGGCTGTCCTTCGTAGGTATTTGACAGTCGTTACGGGACTGTATTTGACCGTCGCCGTCGTTTGTGTTATGCAGGAACTAGGATAGGTTGAGGAGGTCAGATAAATATTCGCTCCATCTAAAATACTTGTATTCAACTGCATCCGGTTAGACTAGAAGCCGACCCCAAATTATTTGGGAAAAGTCTAGGCAGATGATGAATAGCTGATTGGGCAATTCTGCTGAAGAGTATTTTGTTTAATGTCACTTAGAAGTTTATTGCGTATGCGCATTTGAACTTTACACTTGCATATACGATAAGTCATATGTAAGTATTCCAGCAAATATACATAATACTTATGATATACCTGTAATGTTACGAATGAAAGTCCATCTGTTACTCAATCATCAATGATCACCGGACGAATGCGCCTGCGCGGAAGTGAACACGAGATAGGAACTGCACTATCATATCATTGTGTGATCGTGAAGATTTACTGCCAGCGTGAACATCGTATTGGGTTACTAGGAAGCCTGGCACCCTGGTATGGTAAGCCATGGCGTAATTAAAATACTACTTGACAGGTCGGAAGATAGAGATATATTTCAGTCCTTAGCAAATTCTGCAAAAGAAGAGTTTATTAGTTGATAACTGTTAAATTCAAGACATAAATGGCTACCAAGACTGACTTTGCCTTTGTTAGTATAATAATATCGATTATGTAAAGTGTCATACGATTTTTTCAAGTAAATGCTAACTATATACACATAATAAAATTAATATAAAACAATTAACTATCCTAACTAAATAAAATGAACAGTAAATTATAAAAAGGTGTCGAAAAATTATCATCATTACTGTCGACTGGTAAAGTAGGTACCCAAATTTCTTTAAAAAGAAGATGAGAACTCTGTCCCGACAGAAATGTCGATGTTAGACTGAATCTTCTACTACCACTGTAAGTTCTCCCAGTATTAATGTTGATAAGTATGATGGGTTTTAGGAAAAGAACAATTGAAAAAGTTACCCAGAAAATTGGAAAATGATTTTTATATCATAAACGACTTTCCAATTGAGTGCTACTGAAAATGGGCACTTTGGCTTTTCTCGCTTAAAAAGGGTTCAATGATCATCAGCAGCCTAGGCAAACTAACATGTGCTTTCAAAACAACATCTTACAATCGCCAACCTTTAAGCAAACTACTGTGATTGTGCTAATGTTTCCTTACACAAACACAAAACTTCGGTCACTATAAAGAGCCTCATGTGACAATGATTTACTACATCTTCAATCGTACTGGAACACACTACGACACAGCGAAAAACTACCATATGTACCACGGAAGGGAAATGAGTAGTAATGGGCATGTCTCAATGGCCCACCACAATGGGACAATGGTCCTTATGAAACAGTGCGTGCGATCAGATCGCGGAGCCGGATCGAATCTTGCGCAGGGCACTTATGTAATGTCGGTTTGGTTGTAGGTGCCTACAATAGGCTCCATCTTTTGCAAAGATAATGGAGATATGACAGATGTGTTTGTGATGATAAGTAAATGTTTCCCAATTTTGAGAAAGTCTATCGCGTTTTATATGAATGTTTGATATCAAAATATGACAACTGTAGAAATCACACGCTATAACCAACTTGGATATCTAACCATATACAAGGAAAACAAGAAAGAAACCACTTATTTATTGTGTTTGCAATTTATCTTCCAAAATCGTAAACATGTTTCTAAAAGATTAACTTTAATTCCTACAAATAAAGTCTAGTTTACGCTGCCTCATCAACATTTTTCATGATTATTTCAATAGTACGTAGTCATTATAAAATCGACTTAGTTTATACTATTGCCAAGTTGATATTTGATAAAGCGAAAATAATGTCATTCGAAATATGAATTTGAATATGGAATAGTTATGTAGTTTAGAATTGAAATTGAGACATGCAACAGGAAAAATGTTTTGTTAAGAAGGAAGACCAAAGAAACGATGGATGGATATTGTGAATGGTTAGAAAGAAGTTGACTATTGGGATGACGACCAATATACATTTATGGAAGGAAAAGGATACGACGACCGCAAATAAATTGAGATGAGGGCAGGAGGATGCTGATGATGATGTTTTGCATATCCCCGCAATGATTATGATGAACTGGTCGGTAAAAGCCAGGGCTGAGATCTGCTACCTTGCCTAAACCATACTATGTACAGCTCTGGTACTAATTTGTACCTAATTGCGAGAATTTGACGTATTTGTGTGTAAATAGGGACATACATATTTACGATATTATACGAGCATTGTTCGCGACATCGATTTCTTAAGACTAGGAAACACAGGCGGTGCAGCGGTGTGGGAATTAGAGACAATTAACCTCTCATCTACTACAAAATAATTAATGAAGCTATCTGTATATAAAGTCTCAGTTTTATCTATGTTTGGTTTTTTCATGGGTAGTTTTAAGTGTACGAGTATTTGGGGAAGCAGGTCGACTATTCTACCTGTCCCCTTTTTGTAAGCGTCTCGTGAGGTATTCGCAGTAAATAATACACCGACTAGGGTTAACTAATTCAATAACACACGATAATGTTACGGTTACACTCTAATCTAAAACAGGTAGAATATAAAGTGAAATTAATGTAAACCGAACGCGCGTCTCGCAACGGGCGACGTACCAGACTGTGTGTGCCTTGGGAAGAGTCCCTTCGTAATCCCTCTTTGTGTTGCCACTTGACAGCGTGTCGATATTTACATGTATGTTAGTTTTGGATTCCTCATGAAAAAGTGCAACTCCCCAAACTGTGAGACATGTGGTAAGGTAGAAGACATGGTGCATTTGTTGTTAGAATGTGTCCGCTTTCAAACTCAGAGGAAAAACATAATAACAGATCTAAAAAAGCAGTCTAGTGCTGCTATTTCTGTGGTGCTGGTGGATTTCTTTTTTGCAGTCAGATTTTTTTCATATTTTCAATTTTGTTTTTTCTATTACACGATTCACAAGGGACCTTACCTATTAACCATGACACAGATAACCGTACATAATATGTTTTAATCTTTCATCAATCATTATGTGGTTATCTTTGTTAATGGATCTTCAGTTATATTTTATCCGTGTCAAAATAACAGTAACCAAATTTTTTGCAAACCTTTCTAAATCTTATATATGGTCTTATATTTTATTATCAATCAATCAATCGATCAAATCCTGTGGTTATTGCGGGACAAGCTTAGATTTAGCATAGTCTTTCTCATTAATTAACCTACAAAGCTACTCTACTTGTTTCAACGGGGCGTGCCTCGGGGTCCATCTGCCATCAATTCTTGTAAAGTGTGTCTTCTGCAAATTATATTATAATACCTAACTAGCTGAAAAGAAAACTAAATTGGATTTTAACAAACAAAATATTTATTTCACTGCTTACAATTTCATGGGATTCTTTTTATTAACTTACTTTTTACTATACATATATTGATTATCCTTATTTATTAACCGACCTCAAAAAAAGAGGTTTAATGTTCGTCCGTATGTACGTTTTTTTTCTATTTTCACCGATTTCTCCGTCAATTGCGAAACGGTTTTGTTTTTTTTCTCGAGGTGGTCTCATTGTTACCAAGTCAGGAGCTTATGAAGGGAATCGTCCAGAAATCTAGGGAACTCTTCAAATTTTATAGGCATACTTACAGGGGTTTGGATTTTTTTTCTAGTAACTCGTGCATCCATAAGTTATTTAAATATTAATGTAATACATAAAATATAAACAATTAAAAGTACTATTTTTTAAGATGTCAGGAGTAGGGTCCAGCTACCGCTGGCCCCGCTGGGGGTGGGTTTCCGTTGGGTCTTGCATGGTTTTTATTCGTATTACCTGAACATGGAATATTAAAAAACATGAACAGAACCACATGGCAAAGCTAGTTCTATATAAAACACAATACTTGACAAAACGCACGCGCAGGTCTGATTACGTAATACAGTTCACGTGAGAAGTCTTCTCGTTCAATGGGTTAAAGCACTTGCTTAAGTGAGGATGTAGGCTAAGCACTAGTAATTAAACTTGTGTTGTTGGCAAGAAGATAAACAATGAGTGATTGGACTTTTTTGTTTGCCAATAATGTGGTGATCGAGTCAGGTCCTCATTCGAGATTATTGTCTGAGTTTCTGCTTAATCGCTTATAGACGCGACCAGATGCATAGGTTTGGCACTATGCATTACATTTTCCTTATATCTTCAATCAATCAAAATATTTGTTTGCTAGAATACGGTACACAAGGTGTTACAGTAAATTAACTTCATAACTTGGCGTGCAAACGTTTTCACAATATGGGATGTTAATTAGTCTAATTCACAAATTACAGATTGACGATTTGACAACACGGTAGGCGCAGTGGTTGAGTCATTGGCTGTTGCGCCGCGTGTTTTGGGTTCGATTCCCGCAAACCGAACAAATATTTTTATGACCTCCGTTGTTCCTAGTTGTTCCGGGTCTGGCTGTTTGTGTATGTGAGTTTAAATGTTTGTAAACGCACCCTGACCATATGCTCTGACCAGGTGGGATGACGATCTGCGAAAGACTGCAGGCAGATGCTGGATGCGGCAAGCTGAAAACAGGGCGCTATGGCGCTCATTAGGAGAGGGCTTTGTCCAGCAGTGGACTAGTATAGCCTGATGATGATGATGATGATGAAACGCACCCACGGGAGATATACAGGAGAAATTCCTAGTGTGGGGTAACGTTTTTGTTTTTTAAAAACTTATATGTTCTATTGACTTGTCGTCTAAATAGTCCTTAACGGTACAATCTCTTCTAATTAATAATAGTTTGTAAAGTTTTTTTTAAATATTGTTAGCGGTAAGTCTTGAAAACTATTTGGTAAATGATTGAAAATAATAATCGACATAAAGTATACATTTTTATTAAATAATTTTAGTTTTATTGGTGGCAGCCGAAGTCTATCTTCATGGCCTTATAGATCTTGAACCGTTTTCTCTTAAAGATTTTTTTTCAAATACCTAGCTAAAACGCATCACCCTTATAATTTCCGTCTGTCCGTCTATATGTTTGTCCGTCCGAACAGCAATTTTAAAAATCAAATATGGAAGGTAGGTACAGAGGCCAACATATCAGGCTACCCCAATATGTCACATAATTATATTTGTTAGTTTTTCAACTTTATTTACAAACGAATAAGGTTAAGGTTCAATCAAACGTGTGGTATAGCTTGATGTGCTGGCGTACATTGTATGTACCGCTAAACAACGGTGCAGTAAAGAGTACATTTAGTATGTGGTTACCACCTACATTTTTGGAATATCAATAAGTTATTGCCGAAGGTTACTGACCTCTCATACAAAGTTGTCTCATTAGTCTTGGATTCAGCGGCTCTTTCTGCACACCCTCGCCTTTAAAACCGCAACACTAAATAAGACTGGCTGGTAAAAAACGGCACCCATAAGTAATTGTGGCATTTCCCAGGGCCCCAAACTAACTGTTTGTCGAGGCAAACGAATTTGGTGTTCTGAGGATAAACTGTAGGTACTTGTATCCTGGGGGCCACCAGCATTATGAAGGCAGCAAAGTTTTTTGGATGGGCGTTTCACAGGTTAACCTACGAAATTGTTAGCTGCTTAACTGGACCAACCTGTAGTGACTTATAAATTAAGGTATCCAGCATAAAATTCTATAAACTAGACAACTACTCGCTTAGGGAATTCGGACATCGGTTTAGGGCGTCGTTGGTGGCAGCAACCGACAGGCCGCATTGTTCGCCTATAGACAATAATCCTAAATGCTGCGAGGGATTCAAGCTAGCCCTGGTCAAAGACACCTATATCCCCAAGTAGAATACTCTACTTTTCACTGCTTCTGTGAGACAGTAAAAAGTAATAGTACTAACAACAAAGAATATATTAAAGCAACGACAGCACCGTTGGTGCAGTGGCTCAATCAAAATCAAAATTCATTTATTCAAATTAGGCTGAGAATCAGCGCTTTTTGAACGTCAAAACGTTTACAAAAGACAGTCCCCCAAAACTTATACCTTCACCACGTCCTAGTGTTTTTGCTTGGAAGAAGAAGTGGCGGAAAAAACTCCTCAGATGAGTACTCCCCCGGTTGAGCGAGTGACTTCTGCGCTGCGTGTCGTGGGTTCGATTCCCACACGGAACAAATATTTGTATGACCTAATACGAAACTGTACTGTACGACCTAAAACGAATATTGGTAGTTGTTCCGGGTCTTGTTTTTTATTTATGTGACTTTATAATGTTTGTAAACGCACCCACGA
Organism: Phlogophora meticulosa; assembly: GCA_905147745.2. NCBI lineage: Eukaryota > Metazoa > Arthropoda > Insecta > Lepidoptera > Noctuidae > Phlogophora > Phlogophora meticulosa. The sequence continues at coordinate 18,729,835 of LR990519.1, forward strand.
AACAGGAAAAACTCCTAGTGTGGGGCAACGTTTTTAAGAAAATCAGGAAAAAAAGAAGAGAAAGATACTATGTAAACGAATACCGAAAACTTAATTAGAATGTTAGGTAACATTTGATACATTAAGCTAGATGTTTCATTAAGAATATATAGTAGCGTCTTTTTTTTCAATTTAGCTCCTGGTGGCCAGCTCGACATTCCAAGGCAGACTTTACAGGTGCTGTACATCGATGTACACGGAGTGTCATTTCGAGAAAGCTTTCATTTTTTATTTAAATGTCCGTGAGAGCAAACGAAAGCAATGGGAACCTCACCAGACTTATGTAAATGTGTATACTGTGCGTTTTGCGTGTGTTAAGGCGCGTGCACATTCACGAACGCGTTATGGCATATATAATCTGTACCACTTAAGTATGTATTGGAGTGTGTTTAATGTCATGTATATTGGACATAAGACAGGCTATAATGAGTAGGAAGAATTTGTTCAGGTGTATCTCTAGTTGCATATTAAATAAAATATGTCACTATGGTGCTATATTTAAATTCACAATCAATATTATACGATTTATAACTCTACTAGCTAGGAAGTGGGGGGTTAGAAAGAGACAAAAAGTAGCCTATGCCACTGTCCATCCCTTCAACTATCTCGACTTAAAAAATCACGTCAATTCGTCGCTCCGTTTTGCCGTGAAAGACGTCAAACAGACACACACACTTTCCCATTTATAATATTAAGTATGGATATCCCAATAAATTGCCTGTCTATCCTTCGACTAACCTTTATGTTACTATTTATATAAGTGCAGAAGTGGCCAAAGGTTCCAAACCACAAAACCTCAATCGCCATTTGCCAATTGTTCCCTTGGGCGTTGGGTTACTGTTTAATATTATGCGTTATTGTGGTGAGTCTATTTAGTAACACTCTTCCACACACCAAGCACATTTACCCAAATAGCATTTACTCACACCTTTTAGATTTTGACGACCTATGTGGCGCAGCGGGCGAAAGTCCGCCTGCGACGCAGGAGGTTGCGGGTTCGATTCCCGCCTTGGGACAAATGTTTGTACGATCTACAAATATTTGTTTCGGGTGTTCTGGGTATTTGCTATGTATAATAAAAAATATCTATCTATGTTATGTATTGTATTAAGTATATCAGTAATCTAGTACCCACAACACAAGCTCTGCTTAGCTTGGGGCTAGATGATGCTGTGTGGATTGTCCAGCATTATTTATTTATTTATTTATTAGATAGATGTATACGCACCTTTATGATGTGACTATTGTTACGAATTAAATATGTATGTGGAAGATTGTTTATTGTTCTTTCTTTTGTATGTTCATGTCCTTATTATTAAATGCTCTGTGGGGAAATGGACAGTCTTATCTATGGGTGATCGAAAAGACGGTACGATCAACGCAGGCGGGTAAACGTAAAACTAAAATGCACCATTTTTATCAATATGTTGCGTTTTTCTTCAACAAGCAATTTCACCCTAAATTAAAAACATAAGCTTGAAAATGGGTAGTTCAACAGGACAGTTCTTTTGACAGGTAAGTTTTAAGAGATGGCTGCGAAATTGATTGAGGTAAAGGTTTTTAATTAGGAATAACAAATATTAGGTCTTTACCTATGAAATTGCCGTTCTGCAGTACTGGCCATTTCAAATCAAAATATTTTTTGTTTGGCTAAGAATTCTAATTTCAAATTAATTTTATTTTAAAAACATGGATTTTTTTTTCCAAAAGTAGTCATTTGTTTATTGATTAGTGTTACATTTTCATCGCATTTAAATCTTTTTCGTCATCATGGATACGTTAAAAATTCGAGTAATTATGGAATATGAGTACCGTCGTGGCAGCAACGCGGCACAAGCGGCACGCAACATCAACGACGTTTACGGAGCTAACACTACAAACCAACGCACTACCTGTTATTGGTTTGTTCGCTTCCGTTCTGGAAATTTCGACCTGAAAAATGAACCTCGCGGTCGTCCGAAGACTTTGGTCGACAATGACGAATTAAAGGCGATTGTGGAAGCTGATGATACACAATCTACGGCTGAATTAGCAGCAGCTTTCGACGTTAGCGTCAAAACAATATTGGTCCATTTGCGTCAAATTGGCAAGGTAAAAATGCTTGACAAATGGGTGCCCCACGAACTCAATGATCGCCAGCGCGAAGTACGCGTCGAGACGTGCCTTGCACTGCTCAACAGACACACAAATGAAGGAATTTTGAACCGCATTGTTACCTGCGATGAAAAATGGATTCTGTTTGATAACCGCAAGCGCTCAGCAAGTTGGTTGGATCCTGGTTCAGCACCTAAACAATGCCCTAAACGAAAACTTACCCCAAGAAAAGTGATGGTCACTGTTTGGTGGTCTAGCGCCGGTGTGATTCAACACAGCTTCTTACCAAACGGGGTGAGCATTACTGCAGATGTGTACTGTGAAGAATTGAACACAATGATGGAGAAGCTGGCACATCTCCAACCAGCATTGGTCAATCGCTCGTCTCCGCTGCTCCTGCACGACAACGCGCGACCTCATACTGCACAGCAGACGGTCTCCAAGTTGCAAGAACTGGGGTTGGAAGCTCTCCGTCATCCGCCCTACTCACCAGACCTTGCGCCTACAGACTACTACTTTTTCCAGAATTTGGATAACTTCTTGGCGGGAAAAAAATTCAATACCCGAGAGGCAGTACAAAATGCCTTTGAAGAATTTGTTGCCTCCCGTCCAGCTGATTTCTTTAAGAAGGGCATCAATAAACTGCCACTGCGTTGGCAAAGATGCATTGATTGCATGGGTGATTACTTCGATTAATACAAATAAAAAATACACGAAAAAAATTCATTTAAATTTTTTCATACAAAACGGCAATTTCATAGGTAAAGACCTATTATTTTACTAGTATTATGTAAGCTCATTTGAAATTCACTAAAGCGATAGGTACATACATAAGGTAGACTATAGGTAAGTCCTGCGGTTGGGGTTCTCCTATGCTTATAATGAAAATAAAGTTCACAACCAGCACAAACTGATGTAACATTTACAACATTAATTATTATGCGCAAATTAACATATGGCTACTGCAGGGTCATTACAGCGACTAATTACATAAGAGTTGCGTTCCCACTGTTTACACTATGGCCACTATGGCCTACCATTGTATGGAGACGAATAGGAAGCCACCACTCAAACCAGCGGTGTTATCCTGTAAAATCTCCAAGTGAATATGTAGGTGAAGGGAAGATGAAGTGAGCTGTCAGCCCATACTAATGGTAGGTAACTTAACGCTCACTTCACTCAAGTTTTCAAAAGGATTTCTTTAACAGAATCGACCAAAATTATTGTCAGTAGAAGCCGATAGAAGATGAAGACTGAAAAATAACCAATAAAAAAATAGATGTTGTTATCATAAATGTTTGAGTTCATGTAGGCTTGGTTTCATTAAACTTACTGCTTTCATTAAACGAACTGCTTTCATAAGGATCGAGAGTTCCCTATTTTACAAAATTTTCTTTAAGCTTACCTAATTATTAAAGAGACCTAATTTGTAGTGGCACACTCATTCAAAATTCTATGTGTGTACATCGGCTGTGAAGTAATTCCCGGATTGGGCGAAGTTACAAGTATTGGGTTTTCCTTCTAGAATTTCTCATTTGCAGCCCTGAGGCTGGATTTGTGCCCAGCTGTTACATGAAACTTATAACATAACTAACGAAATGTGGGAATTGGTACTAGAGGTGCACCTCTACCTTACCTTTTGTCAGACGTGATGTTATATTGTGTGTTAGATGTACGAAGGACTTATAATTCAGCAGGTCCAATAGTGATGTCTCTACGTCTACTTCTGCATCATCAGATCGTAGAATCCGAAATATGAGAGCTCAATGATATCATACTACGATGAACGAATAACGATCGCGAACCGTCGCGCTCCGGTACCATTCCAGTACTAGTAACACCCAATAATTAAAGTAGACAAATAGCATAGGAAGTAGCACCGAGCACTAAACACTGGTGCCTAGCCACCTCCACCACTGTGTCCGTCGCGGCCCACCGGCGCCGGTGCAGCGCACGCCGACTTACATAACACTATCACTGCGTTATCTTGAGCTATGTATTTATCACCTGCCTAGACTTTTTCAATCATTTTGGGTCGGCTTCCAGTCTAACTGGATAAAAACTGGAACAGGCTGAATACCTGTAAAATTCATAAATACATGGAGCGACTGTCTAACTGACCTCCAGATTTAAAATGATAAACATAATTTTTGTTCATTTTTAAAATCGTCTTCTCTTCTAATAATGAAATTAATAAGCCGTGACAACAATTAAGCCATCTAATTAGGAACATAGGAAAGGCCTAGCTTTGCCCAGCTTTATCCCGACGATTGGCAAGACTATTCAGACCGTCGTCGGCTACCCATTTGACTGAAGTTAAACTAGTGAAGTTTAACAGTTTTCTTTCCCCGTCCTTATGCTTACTTTTACTTTTAAGTAGAGCTACACGGATACTGTCAAATGCGTGCACTGACTGTGCAGGTATACTCTAATCTGTGTGGTTCTTTCCTCAAAAGACCACCTCAGACATTAATCTGTATGATCCTCATATGATCGATCTGATCAAGATAATGTATGGACTTTAAAAGACATTTTTTTTAAACGTTGCCCCACACTAGGAATTTATCCTGTGTCGTAGTTGCATTTACAAACATTTAATAACACATGCACGAACAGCCAGCCCCGGAACAACTACCATACAAATATTTGTTCCATGCGGGAATTAAACCCACGACACGCGGGGCAGCAGTCGATCGGTCAGACACTGCGCCTACCGTGCCGTCTGACATTTTGTTGTCTGAGATTGTAACCTCCGAGCTTGTTTCGGTATTTCTTCTCAGGGTGGTCTACTAGGAAACACCGACCTCGTATAGTCTTAATTTATTTATTTATTGCTTGAAGGGTCCACGTGTTTTATAAACCCATATTCATTCATGTCATTAAACAAACTATCGCAACCAATAAATATTTCGTACAACAATCTTTTAAAATAAATTATCTCCCGATAACCGTTGAAATCTCTCGATAATTTCACATACAGAATGTGGGCTACCCCGTACAATATAGCACAGAACATTTTCCTCGTATTACGTTATAGTGAAAGAGCTATGCGCGGGCGCACACTGTACGTAGATGTGTGACGTAACACGCTCCCAATACGCGGTGAAGAAACTCCGTCGCAATGCGCCTTGTCTGAACGCAGCTTTATTAATTACACAGCGCAATTGGGAATTAAGATTGTTTTTAGTTTTTATAGGACCTTGGTTCAAAAGATAATTATTATAAGCCTGCAGTGCTATTCTGAAAAAGTAGGTGAAGTGAAGCTGAGGTGAGCTGTCAGTAGGCAGTATTTGAATTATTTGTAATTAAAATATGTAATTGAAGTACAAATACGTGTTTAGTATTTGTATTTCAATTACTGGCGTAGAATGTAATTTGTAAATCGTATTCCAAATACCTAACGCCGAGGTATTTCGTAGTTAGTATTTCAAATACTGGCTTCAAAATAAGATTTTACATAAATATATTTCACCTTCCGTAGTAGTAGGTTTTATTCATTCTCTAACATGCTGTTTGTCTGACAGTACATTTAAAAATGTAGTGTTCATGAAAGGAAACTCTGGTTTTACGGATAATCCTTCTTTTACTCTGCTTTCTAGCCCATGCTGGGCTGGGTTACTTTTTATTCTTAATAGTATTGCACGTCTCAACGCGAAGCGTTGAGTTGTGCTTTACTCTCACTCTCTCAAGGTCAAGCAATTATCTCGGCTTAAATTGCTTTTATCCGATCCTTTTGGACTTTGAGTATTAAATGAGTTGACAAATATCAACAATAACACTTTTTTATGACAGTAGATACTTTTAAAAAACACTATTTTTGCTAGATAGTAAATAAAAAACCGTTTTGAACAACTATTTCAGTGGACGTCGGGTTGTCTGTATGTTCGGATGATGTATGTGGTCACGATATCGCCCAAAAAACTTCACTTTTTGAGTCATTTTTTTTTTCATCCGCTTCAGTATCATTCTGAGTAATAGCCTATTGAAAATTACCGTCTAATTCAATCAAGTCATTTTTGTCATAAAATGAGCGTTGAGACGTGCACTTTTGGATTTTCCAAATTTTTTGTACTTTGCCTATTTCAAATTAAAATACTTTATTTTGTATTTCAAATACATTACTTAAAGATATTTGGTATTTCGTATTTTGAATACTCGCGAGATAGTGTTTTGTAATTTGAATTTCAATTAGAGCAAATCATGTATTTAGCCCAGCCCTGGCTGTGCTCCCATACAGAAGCTCGGTATGGAAGGGATTGAGAGGTAGTTCTGACTTCACTTTACTTTTCGCGGGGTGATTTTTGAGCTGTTTCCTATATCCGACTATGTAATTGTGTAACGCCGTACAACACTATATAAAAGTGTGGTAAACTATAATGTTGGTGTTTAAGGATCTCTCTATATGAGTAATTTCAAAGAGAAAGGACGATAGCCTACATGCAATATTGCAGTTTTCCTGTTTCGAGAGTGACGCATGATCCTATGCAGCACTTAAAGTAATTATTTGTAAGTTTTTATAGTGTTTAATGAAGAGGTATTATTTTCTATTCTATTCATGACGTATGGCCACCGCAGCCTCTGACATACTCGTACAGCAGGCGGAACGTCGGTGGTATAAGCAGCGGTACGTATCTTGAGCGCTGGATGAAGTAGTACGAGTAAGTTCGTGCATAGGCACCTTATACTAAAGTCGATTAATGCGCAACTCAAGGTCAGCGCTCAATATCCGTGGCGACTTCCATTCCGTTTCTCCTCGAAGCCTTTACGAAATACTGCTAATTGGCAAAATTAAAGAAGTCAAGGCTGATCCATGAGATAACATCTTTAATTAATTGCTTACGTTATCTAGCACGTGGAACGAATGGGACTGTTTCTGTGGTGGTCCAGCATAATGTGTGCCAAGTCCCAAGTATATCGAGTTTTGATACGTTATGCTAGTGCCGGAAGTCAGTACTCAATTACAGATGCAAACACATGTTACCTGTACAATTACGGAATTAGTTTATGACAGGAATTATTTTTTGTAAAGTACTAAATGTATGAGGCTTTGGGTTCGATTCCTGGGTCAGGCAATGTGTTATTGGGATTTTTCATTAGGAATTTTTCAGTAGCAGCCCGGAGTCTGGATGAGTGCCCGGTTGATTGCAATGGGCTCATTCCCTATTACAATCGGACTTAAAACATGCTTAACAAAACCTCTGCCCAGTCTTGCGGGGAAATACAGGCGTGATGTTATGGTATACTATATTTATTATTAGGAGTTCGTTGATCTTGTCCTCGCGGTTTCCGAAGTCTCCTCCGACGACGTAGTGGATAGTCTTCTTGCGCCTCAACCTTAATATGCCATTTCACGAAACTATACTCGTTTACAAGAAACTTCGATAGAAGCTGCTAGTTGGTTGTTGGCATTTGGAAGTAACCGTGTTGGCGACGGCTTCCAGTCTTACCGGATGCAGCTTCTTCAACTTTACATAACTCCACAACCCAGTAAAACCGTAACACGATACCCTTTGGTGAGTCAGGTTTTCAAACTTTCGGGTTTCAGGTGATTCTTAATAAATGTCAAAATAAATTGCATGACGCAAAAACTCGTTTCAAACAGATAATAGGATAAAGCGTTTTCCTTATAATACAATTTCATTTGCGTCCACGAAATTATAACTAAATTATGACATAGGTAGAGGTTTGTAACACAAGAACCGAAGTCCGAGGCTGTCCACATGACGAAAGTGGAGGTGCCCACATTAAACGTCATCTAGAAATAGTTACAACAGAGCAGGTAACTTTTGAATGAGTTTGACAGGAAAACTATGAACTGAAAGCTTCTCAGAACTTCAAACATCACCATTGAATAACCTTTGATATTTTTCTTCATTCACGCTTCTGACCGATCATTTGTAAGACAAGAGAGACCAGCCAGCCTATAGCAAATTGATTATCAAACTATGCTTCGTAAAAGCAACCCCAGAAACCCTATTTTTGTTTATTTATATTCAAAACACAACTATCATATCAGGCTACCCCAAGTGGAGCCCAGCGAGTATGTAAAAACATTATTTACAACTTAATTCATAACTACTGTTTCTCAAGATACAGGTTATCTAGTTTAAGAGGCAAGGTTTTTCCAATTGCATATTTTAGTTCATTAATTGTATTCTATGGTGTTACTTCCAAAGCTCTTTAAATTGTGTCTATATAAAACATATATGTTATCATATATGTATTTTTGTGAAATAAAGTTTTTTTAATTTTTTTTATTATTATAACTAAGCCAATGTAACGTAATTTTTTAGACTTTAGTACGAGTGTGAGAACAGGAAAATAAATCTATGCTTTCCGTGATTTGGTTAAGTGCGCAAGGCGCTTTGAGCAGCAGGTTCTCCAGCAACCGCGGGCTCCGTCACCAATCAAATCAAATCAACCTATGTATCTGGCACGTAGGTACAGACACACATACAAATCCTTTAGCACACCCGGCTTAGTTTTCTAATTTTTGACATCAACTCAGCCTATCGCACTCCACTGCTGTTGATAGGCCTTTTTGAAACTGCATAACAACTTCCAGTTCTCTGTCTTCTGCATCAGGTATATCCTAGTAACCTTTATAGGGTCGTAGGGTCACCTAGTTGGGGGTCGTCCCACGCTTTTTTTGTTTACTCCTAGCCTCCACGCCAAGACTTTCCTTAAAGGTTATATTATGACAAACATGACCGATGCACTACCATTTCAGTGTGTTTACCTACTCTGTTAGTCCTTGGTCAGTCACCGGCATCCGCTGGTTGCGCATGCGCATGGTGCTTGTCAGAAAAGTTTGATGTCCTCCACTTACATACATATCTGTTTTCCTCTTACGTTTCTGCGAAAGTTATAATAACGGTTTGGTGATTACATTATGGCCTAGTGAAGTGTTGGACCCGGCCGTTAAGTAATGTATGAAGTCCAAGGCTGGTTGCACAAGAGAGCCAAATGTTTGTTAAATGTTTATTATGAAAGTTGGGGCCAACGTTCGGAGATCTTTTGATTAGGTATCCTTCTCCCTCCAGGGTACACCGTGCAAGATAATCTGTAGCCAGTAGATATCTTTGCGTCAAATATATAAAAGTGATCGGTACCTACTTAGAAAATAACATTGAATATAACCAAAATTAAGTAAGCAATTATCTTTTTTTGGGAACCGTACCAAATTGTTAAAAAAATACAAAAAAAGACTGACAGAGGAAGTCGCATCATAAGGATTCATATAGTGTGACCTGTGTGTGTGTCTGTCAGCTACTTATTTCATTACTAATGCTACCTACTTGAAATTCGGAATAGATACTAAGTTACTAAGTATGCAAGACATTGTTTAGTGATTAAATTACAAGTAAAAGAATTGAAAAACAAAGCTGTTATTTTTACTGCAATAGAAACCGTCAGCCGAAATGACCCTCCCCCTAGTACCCTGGTAGTAGTGTTACCCTAATTCTCCGAGTATGAGAGCTTGATTTGTACATATCTTTTTTGAAAATTAGTTTTGCTACATAACTTTTAACTTATTATAAACCGAGGTGCTGGAGGTCTAAGAAAACGTTACAGGAAAATATAACAAACCATAACTTTTACGCTTCTAGTGTTCTATTGATAAACTAAATGACTTCCGTAACCACATTCTCTACACCTCTAGGGTAAATGAGAAAATTGATAAGGTACACACAATATGACCTAGTCTGATCTAAACATACTCCTACATTTTAGTCGCAATTGTTATGTAATTATGTCGAAGGTTTCTTGCATAAGTTAAAATGGTGGGTCCGCTGATGCCAAATTCCAAACCCGTATTAAGTATTTGTGCAATCTGTTTGGACTTTGGACTCGTCTAATAGGTACCACCTCTAATACATCTAATAAACTATTACATAAGTAAAGTCAGAAGGTGAAAGACGAGGGTCAGGGACATGCAACACCCCGCTCACTTCGAGTGACAGTACACAGTAATATCTAACACCCAGTTCCTACAACTAAAGTTATCGCAAAACAAAAGTGACAAACTGTCTAGCGAGCGAAGTATGCTTTGACTTACTTACTTCTACTTACGTTTAATTTGTGATGCGTCAATCATTTCTTTTGTTTGTGAAACTGGGTGTAATTCAAATTCAAATGAAATTATTAAGAAAAGTAAAATGTATGTTATAAAAAAATATAGCAGTAGAATTTTCCGTCAGTTGTTTAAGCCAAACACTACTAACTACTCTAGGCTGTAACAATTTTACGTATGTAAATGGGTAAACAAGTATCCGTGTTTAAAGATATAAATGTTAGAAAGTCGTCCAAAAGAATCGTGCCTAGGTATATTAGTATTCATAAATTGTATTCAGTAACACTATACCATTTCTCTAAAATACGTACGTGATGTTTAGATAATGCCTTTAAATGGGGCCATAAAATGACATTAACGATTTTACCGAATGTCGCATGGTTTGGGGCGGGCGACATTGGCAGCGGAGCGACAAGCGGAAAAGTGTTGGTAAGACCGTGATTTCGCTGGCTCTTTTGTACGTTTATATGGGTCGTTTTTTGCGCTGTTTATATCGCAGGATGCAGAGAGTTTTGGTATTTATTCCTTGAAAACAACTAAGAACGTGGCCGACCAGCAGTCGACAGCGGAAACAATACCTCCACAATTCATCATAATGTTTGATATGATCATCATCATCCTCTTGCCCTTATCCCAACTTCATTTGGGGTCGGCGCAGCATGTCTTCTTCTTCTATACATCTCTATTTCCCGTCATCTCAGAAGTCACCTCCTTCTTAGCCATATCAACTTTCACACAATCCATCCATCGTTTCCTGGGTCTCCCTCTACTCTTGTAACCCTCTACATTCATACTCAAAACTTTCCTCACAACATGATCCTCATTCCTTCGCATCACGTGTCCATACCATGATAGCCGATTTCCACACAACTTCTCTGTCACAGGCGCCACTTTCAGACTTCCTCTTATATACTCATTTCTTATTCTATCCATTCGCGTAACACCACACATCCCCCTTAGCATTCTCATCTCAGCTGCATGCAACTGCCTTTCATTCATTCCTTTTGTGGCCCAACACTCTGATCCATACAGGACAGCAGGTCTAATCATTGTCTTATAGATCTTCCCTTTAAGTTTAAGGGGAACGTGGGAATCGCAGGTTGTTCCCGTTACCTGCCGCCACTTCATCCACCCTGTGTTTATTCTGTGCTTGACAGTCCGATCTATTCCTCCGTCACTTTGCACTAATGAACCGAGATACCGAAAGTCGGAGCAGATCGGAAGGAGCACGCCATCAAGCGCAGTGGCTTCAGGGCTGGCGAGACCGCCGAAATCGCAGAACATATACTCTGTCTTGGTTCTGCTGATTTTCAAGCCTACACTCTCCAGCTTCTGTTGCCATTTCTCCAATCTACCCTGGATCTCAGGTCCATCTTCACTAACAAGGACAATGTCGTCGGCAAATACCATGCACCAGGGTGCCTCTTCCTGTATTTCCGACGTCAGTGCATCCATTATTAACAGGAAGAGGTAAGGGCTTAAGGCCGACCCTTGGTGCAATCCTACAGCCACACTGAACTTGTCAGTGTTTCCAGCAGACGACCGGACATAGGTACTAGATCGACTGTACATCGCACGAATCAACTCAACATACTTCCCAGGCACACCTTTCTCCTTCAAGGCCCACCACAACACTTCCCGAGGCACCCTATCATACGCTTTTTCTAGGTCAATGAACACCATATGCAAGTTTTTATGTGCACATCTATACTTCTCGCACAACTGGCGGAGTGCAAAGGTGGCGTCCATTGTTCCTCTACCTGGCATAAACCCGAACTGATTTTGGGAAATCTCACTCTCTTCTCGTAATCTTTTCTCTATCACCTTCTCCCATACTTTCATACTATGCGACAGGAGCTTTATCCCTCGATAGTTGTTGCAGTCCTGTACATCCCCTTTATTTTTGAAGATGGGCACTAGTGAACTATTGCACCACTCTTGTGGGATCACTTCCTCATGCAACAACTTATTGAAGAATAAAGTCAGCCACGTAAATCCATCTTCTTTAAGTTCCTTCCATACTTCTACTGGTATATCATCTGGGCCCATGGCCTTTCCATTTTTCATATTTCTTACTGCTTGCCTCAATTCATCCATGCTAACTTGTCTTACCAAACCCTCATTTACTGGTGCCTCACGTACCATACCATTCCATTCATTCTCCTCATTCATAAGCTTATCAAAATAAACCTTCCATCGCTCTTTTATTTCACCATCATTGCACAGAACCTTACCTACATCATCTTTCATACATTTGATATGAGTAATATCTCTTGTCCTTTTTTCCCTTAATATAATGTTTGATATGATGAATTGTGGTAAAAAATGGAGGATTGTATTGTATATTAATAAAAGCTCTGTCTGGGTATAGTGTTAAAACAGTATTTCTCTTAACATATCCTGTATTACAATTTATTTAACATTTCATTAAAACAACTCCTGTTGCGTTACACAAAAGATAGCAGCAAGCAAAAACGAAACGCGGTCACCAAACAAATACGTTGTCATAAATGTCAAACAAAATGTCAAAATGAGTAAATTCGCGGGTGTTTTCTGATATTTCCACGATTTCCTGATGAAAGTGTTAAGATTTTCTTAAAAATTGTACCAAAACAAGAGTGATCTATATTCTAGTTAGGTACTGTTAATCTGCATTGTAGTGTCATGTTTGAAGCTGTGTAAAAACTCTGCGCAACCTGCACATATATTGATTTTTCGAGTATTGATTTTCTTACAAGAGGTGTGTTTACGATTATTCTAAGTCGGTGTTTATACGCTTTGACCCTTATCCGAGAAAATTGATCAAAGATTATGTGGACAAACGAAGCTACTAGTATAAATTGTGCTTATAAAATTTTCTTAAATATTTTTCAGTACTCAGTTGGGGTCATAGATGGCTAAACGTTGTGTGGCCGCTGTGATCCACGCAGAAGATGATGATACAGCTAATGACCTGGACGACTGCTTCGGCATCAGCGTTGACCTCATTGACGAGAGATTATATTTAGGTTAGCTTCTGAAAGAACTCCATGACTAGAAACACCCTATTTACCTTATAAAATATCACTGCAAAGAAAGAAAGCTAATAAAAGCTCAAAACAATACAAAATTACTGTAGAGTTAGTTACCAACACCTGTGTTATGCCTATTTAAGGACCTACATTAAGATCAATCCCTATCCTAAATCCATACATTAAATATACCATCTAAAAAAGCTAGATAACCTCCAGGATTGAAAAGGTTCCAGTGGCTAACTGTCCATAGATCTTGATTAAGAGAGAGAGAGGTTTGGAAAAGCAATTCCACCGCCATAGAAAAATAGCATATTCAATAGTGTTTGCTATTGCCAAATAATATTACACACAGTTACACCAAAGGTGTATAATACCACCATACCATATCCATAACAATCAAATAATAAAACTGATAATATTACTAATAAGTATCTACTATTTTTTTCAGTGTCCCTCTTACATAAATTGATGCCTTGACACTGATAGGTTTACATAGAATTATACTTCTGTGTGTACCAAAATAATAACTTTAACCTCTTTCCAGGCAATTTGGCTTGTGCTCGAGACCCCAGGACATTGGAGAGGTTGCAGATCACTCACATCCTCACATTAGATGTGGTTCCTCTACCCAGAAGCATACTGGCGAGAGCCAACCTCGTCTTCCATTATATTAAGTGTAAGTTACACATAGTCATGTATGTAGAGTCATACCAGTCAGATAATATGCAAAACTTGCAAGAATCAGTTGTTCTAATAGCAATTAATAAAATTGCTTATAATTAATATAAATAAATTAAATAAATGCAATCATGCTTTTAATATTCCTTCAGTGGCAGATGTTCCAAAAGAGGACCTGATAAGTCACCTGCCTGACACAAATGATTTTATCAAGCAAGCTATAGGAGACGGAGGGACAGTCCTTGTACACTGGTGAGTACTGTTTTGTTATTTAGAGATGTACCAACTAGTGGGGAAAGCCATATTTGTGGTGAACTACTAGTCAGCCAGAAGCACGCAGTCAGCTAGAACAATGATTGGTGTGGCCTTTTTTCTTTTTTTTTTTACCTGATCTTGAATATTCTCAACAAAATTGGAGTCAGCTTACAGTCGAAATGAATGCTGCTGAATCACAGAATTTTAATGGAGCAACTCCTTCTCTGACCTCCTCGACACAGTTAGTAGACTGACTTCGAGTCAGGTCATTACCACTGACAAAGATGTAAGGACCTTTTTGTGTTTTCTGCGACCTAGAGGAGTCTTTGTATGTAATGGATAGTGACCCATCCACACCTGTTGTTTAAATTTACAGTATTTTCTGTTTTAATTCCAGTCACTTCGGAGTATCACGTTCAGCAGCCGTAGTGATTGGTTTCATCATGGAGAAATATGGCCTGTGTTTCGAAGACGCCTTTAATCTGGTAAAGAGTAAACGACGGTTTGTGGGCCCCAACCTGGGTTTTATTGCCCAACTGAAGCTATTTGGCCATATGGGTTACACAACCAACAGAGATGATCCTCGGTACAAACAGTTTCGTTTGAAGTTAGCGGGACAGAAACTAAAGGAAGGTGACTAATGTGATATTGATTTTCTTGTTAACCATGTTATCTATACTTATAAAATTGATTGTCCTGACTGACTATCAATCCACAGCCAAAACTACTAAGTCTAGAAAGGTGAAATTTAGATAGGTTTATTTATAATATAAGCATTGGTCAAGAAAGGATTATTTTCAATTTTATTAGTGGGAAATCGGAAGCCTTTGTTCTTTGAAGGTAAAAATATGATCCTTTTCGATTACAGATATAGACACACAAAATTGTGTGGAGGAAATGGGGGTGAATTTTTCAATAATATTAAAAATTGCCCTGTGCTAACCCAGTGTGAATCGCTAGTCTCTCATTAACCTGTCCTCTGTTGCATAGGAGTCTTTGATTTCCAGCTACAAGCTCCACATCCAAGTTCCATACTGCCTTCACAAATTCATCTACTGTACCATTTCCAGTGAAGATCCTGCCCCAGCTGTTTGCGGATCTCGTGAAGCCAGACCCTGGGCTGGTCCGCGAGCGCCCTGATCCAATTGTGTATCGCTGTAAAAAGTGCCGCCGCATCGTGGCTAACCAGAGCAACATCATACCACACATACCTAAGGATGTGAAGGTAGAACTTGCTAAGAAAGGTAAGGGGATAGTATAAGGACCAGCATGGATCTTGAGCACTTGATGCAGTAGTGGGGGTAAGCTCGCGCAAGGGTACTTTGTACTAAAATAGACTATTGCGCAACTTAAGGTCAGCGCTCAAGATCCGTGCCAGTAACTTAACAATGAAACATGAGCTGTCAATTATAGAATATTTTATAAACTGAGAATAACTTCCGTTGTCTGAGAGAGCCTGTCAAAAGTATGTGAGCAAAGTGTCACATGAGTGCAAAAGTAGTTTGTCGTATTTCTTTCAATAAATGTGTGACCTGCTGTGTCTGCCTGAGGAGTTGTCGGCTGAATTAAAGAATGGCCACTATCAGTCCTACCAAGTTATAGGATACTGTCCCCTTATAAATATTCCTCAGAATTTGTGCCAAATATATACCTTTCAAAATGTATATAAATATGTGCGTCTAAAGACTGGACTTTACTGGTTGTCATTTAACTCCATGTAAAATTTCTAAAAAATTGAAATATCATAAAATGTCAAATGTAATTTAGCACTTCTTCGCGACTTCGTCCGCGTAGGTTTCGAACTTTTTCTTCCGAACTTTAACATCCGCTCTACCCCCTTTAAAGCGTAGTTTTGAAAATAAAATATAGCCAATGTTGATGCTGATAATGTAGCTTTCTATAGGTGAAAGAATTTTTAGTCAGTTTAGTAACGTTTTTTAAAAAAAAAAGAAAAAAAAGAAAAAGTAGTTTTTACCATTACAAACAAACATACAAAAAATAAAATTCATTTTTATTACATTTAATACGTTTTTGTATGTTTTTAAGTCCTATGTAATAGCCATGCTTATTGCCATTACTTTCCTCTTTATTAATAATAGTTTATGTAATAACATTTCCCGGCGTTATAGGTATGCGACCACCGCCAAGCAAGCTGACAGGACTAACATGTGCGGAGAACGGAGAGATCCTGTTGGAGAAGCTGAAGAACCTTGCATCGCAGCTGATGGACATGCGGTGCGACCAGAATGAGGACAGCAGTCCTGGGCAGAGTCAGAGTAACAGCCAGCGCAGCGACAGCGACGACGGACCTAGCCAGGTATAATGGAGACTAATAATGCAATTGAAACTCAACTTATTTTCCATTATTTATAAGGCTGAAATTAGCGCCGTTTTCAGTATCTACGACCGTTTAAAAGGGTTGTCTAAAAGGTAAACAAGATTCAATAAAATTCATGAAAGTCATGAAACTTCACAAACGTGTTTTATCGGCTAGGGTGAACTGCCGCCTTCTAAGTAACTGTTACCTTGTATTGGAGAAGATGTAATTCTACAATTTTTTTTTTTTTTTTTACCCACTAGAAATTTCTCCTGTATCGTGGGTGCGTTTACAAACATTTAAACTCACATACACAAACAGCCAGACCCGGAACAACTACCTGTAGGTCATACAAATATTTGTTCCGTGTGGGGATCGAACCCACAACACGCGGTGCAGCAGCCGATGGCTCAACCACCGCGCCAACCGTGTCGTCAATTCCAGATTAAGCTAACCAATTAAAACCATATATTCGCCAGGTGCTAGACGGCTACAGCGAGACGAACATGGTGGACACGTCCATAGCGGCGCGCGCGGACCTGCCGGAGATCTGCCGCCTCATGTGGTTCGTGGAGCCCATGACGTGGATGCGTGACGTCACGCACAACACGTTCGGCAAGCTGCACTGCCCCAAGTGTCTCAACAAGATCGGCTCCTTCAGCTGGACCATGGGTAACCTATACCTTCTATTTGTGTAACATTTCACTGCAGCAATACACATAACGTATCAAACGCAGACATATTGATTCAAGACGATTTCTGGTAACCCGGACATGTAATGGTAACATCATCATCTGCCTAGCCTTTTCCCAAATATGTTGAGGTGGGTCGGCTTCCAGTCTAACCGGAAGCTTAATAACAGTGTTTTACATGGAGCGACTGCCTATCTGACCTCTACAACCCAGTTACTGAGCAACACGATACCTCTTGGTAAGACTGGTTTCTGACTACCCATACAGACTGTCAAAGACCTACAAATGGCAACGGGGACCATTGGCTTAACATGCTTTCCGAGGCACGGAGGAGTCTCGATATGTTACGAACCGTCACCCATCCACAGACTGACCTCGGCAAGCGTAGCTTAATCTTCGATCAACCTGTGCGGCTGTTTTTATTTAGCCCGCCTCTGCTTCGCACGGTTTTTACTATTTGACAGAACACCGAGATTTCTGTATTATATTTAAGTTTAATATATAAATTGCTGAAATTCTTTGCTGATCATATGAGTAACAGAAAACAGTATGTCAAATATGCCGGGTATAAATCTGAGCCCTATTTTACGAGGTCAGGCGTAAGTCAGGGTAGTAATTTAGGACCGAGGTCCGCCCGAGGTCGTCAGGAATGCCAAGTGCCTGTTGTTTGCTGACGATCTAAAATTGCTACTAGCTATGAAAGAACAAAAGGAGCTTTGAGCGCTTACAGGAAGACATAGACAGGGTTGTTGAATGGGGAAAGAAGAATAAGTTGGTGTTTAATACGTCAAAGTGTTCGGTAATAACTTTTAGTAGGATGAAAATGCCCAAGAAATATGACTATAGAGTGGACAACACGTTATTGAAAAGAACGGAAACGGTGCGTGATTTAGGAGTACGCCTTGACTCAGACCTGACATTTCGTAATCACATTGTAAATGTTTGTAAAAAAGCCTATAGGTGCCTAGGTTTTGTCCTAAGAAGGGCAGAGGGGTTTACAAGCATCGCTGCGCTAACTTCTTTGTACAATGCTTTAGTAAGAAGTCAGCTCGAAAGTAATGCAATCATATGGGCTCCGCATGAAGCTAAATATAGCCTCATGCTAGAGCGTATACAAAATAAATTTACTAGGTTTCTGTACCTAAGGTGGTACGGTCTATATCCATTTTACCCATTGATGTATCCAACTTTGTTTGTTATAGGCATGGTGGGATACAATAAATTGGAAACAAGGAGGGACTTAGCTCTTGCTACCTATATTTTTAAATTATTGCGTGGCAAGACTGCAAACCCAGGTATATTGAAAGAAATAAACCTGTGTGTGCCCGACAATTATGTATTGCGAAGGCGACAGCCACGTCTATTGGCGGTGCCCAGTAGTAGGACCAATCTACTGAGTAAAGCCCCTATAACGCGTACCTTGCGTGTGCTTAATGACGTAGCAGACATCATAGATATTTTTACTTGTTCTCTGAGCGAGTTCACAACAACCACAATGTTTACAATATGTTATAGTGGATAATAAAATTGTAATTATGGCCACACTATTGAATTAGGAAATCCCTGTAATGATAGTGATGATGAGTTAGTAAATAAATAAATAAATAAATATTAATGTATTATACTCATAAAACTTCCAGGATTTATTTTCTAAATGATACTCGTAGTTAGAAGAATAGCGCGGTCACACAGACTGACACGAATAGCGACTATATTTTATATATATATATATATAGTATGGATGCATCATAATAACTATTAATCACCAATTTGTTTGCGGCAGGTTGCAAGTGCCCGTGCGGACAGAAGGTGGCGCCGGCGTTCTACCTGGTGCCTTCCAAGGTGGAGTGGTCCAACATTGTGCAGAACGTCCAGATCACCGTGTGAACCCGTCCTGCGTAGACAGGAATCTTAGAGCCATTGTGCAAGCAAGGGAACGTACGATATGGATGGCCAAGATATAATCAAGCAAGTAGATCAAATAAGTGTCAGGTATATAAACAGATGATGACATATACTTGTTTCTACAAATTGCTGTTGAACCATGTGTCAGGAGAGCATTTAATCAGTCTCTGTAAATAATTAGTTTAAGAAAAGGATAATAAAACTGGAAAAATGTGTGTAAAAGTATGCATCTTAAAAGACCTGGTACCACCAGCCCGGAACAAACACAAGGGGAGTTGATCGCGGAAAACTTAACGCAGAAATCGATGACGCTAGGAAATAGCATTCCTTTACACTCGGAACAAAAATGTACGCTGTGCGCACGAATATACTAAAAAATGCGCAGGCGCACAGATGTCTTTCACGAACTATATATCATCTCTGACAAACCGTGCTTCGAATGGACATATAAAAGGAAATACGTGGATAAAAATCAGTTTAAATATGTAGGGACTGACAGGAATATAATAATTATATAATATAATACAGCTAGGTCATTGCTAGAAATGTTTTACAATAATAAAGAACCAATATAATCCGAACTGTATCGAATGGGAGGTGTAGATGTCGTATTTCTTACTATAATCAATTCACACCATTTTAATTAGACATTTTCGAGTCTTGATATTTATTAAAATAGTCCAAAAAGTATCTAAATATTTTATAAGCAAAACCAAAGGGTTAAGGCCTCGCCTTTCATGCACGAGGTTGTAGGTTCAAATCCGGGCAAGTAACATTGTGAATTTTTCAATAACATCACAGACAGTGTTATTGGGTTTTTCCATCTGGAATTTCTCAGTTGCAGCCTATATTCCGGACTAGTGCCCAGCTTACGGCAATAGGCTCGCACCGAAATGTGGGTGTACTATAGATACACTCTGACTAACCCCTCGGACTAACAGGCGTAACGTTATGTATTTGTCATCAACATCGCAACTAATAATTAAAATAAGTCTGAAATCCCAACCCACGTTGAACAAGCATTCTTTGTATGAGAAGAGGCCTTTGCCCTGGCAGTGGGACGGTAGAATCTATCGTTCTCATTGTATAAGCTACCTAAGAATTAAAACCTCGTAGCAAAATAAAAAGGGTAAAAACTATATGAGTCCTCCAAGGGTATCCATGTGCCACAATGAGTGTTTCGTATGCCTTCCCAACAATAATGTAATGTCTAGAAACTAGTAGTTTTGGTGCTTCGATTAGATGTTTAAATTCTTCCTGTAAACTATTGTACACTTTGATGAACATTACAAATGTATAACTGGGGTCATTCATATGATGTCAGATTTCAAATCTCCCGGTTGTATGTAAATTATTGATTTGAACAAACGCCTCTATTCATCAAAAATACAAATTTATTTATTGTCACACTTATCATAAACTTTATATTCCGACATGTTATGGGCCTCCTTTAAGCAAAACTATGCCTGTATTATGAGACAAGAAAACAAGCATATATACTTTTGTAAATTAAATTATGTCAGTGATACTGTGTCCTATCTGACACAGTATCTTAAAGTCTATACATTATTTAGGATTGGTCAGATCATGTGTTGACTATGCAGATTAACTTTAAACTGCATAGTCAACACATGATCTTACCATCTGAGACACTAGTCAGAAATGGTCTTTTGAGGAAAGAACTACAGATATGACTGTACCTGTGAAGTCAGTGGACGAATTTGTCAGTAATCGTGTAAACTGGGAACGCAAGCTTTGGAAATGCTGGATAGATCGTTATGCGGTTTAAAAGATAAAACATGAGAAGGGGGGATGAATTATGGATGTAGTGAGATATCTTGTTTTCAATTTTTCTTTGAACGCGCGATTCCATCTAAAATAGGCGCGCGACCTTGTCTCGCCGTTGCCTATTTTCCAGAATAAAGATTATACCTGCAACTAAGGATAATATACTGAATTTTTAAAATCCTCGGTACCACAAAATACACTGGGGCGGGGGCGAAGGGGGGGGGGGGGGGGAATAAGAAGTAGCTAAAAACATCACATCATCATTCCTACTTAATGTTTGTTCATTTTGTGAATGTTCTTCAATGTGTACAGCTGTTATTATGATTGTGTTGTAGATAATAATCCAATAATGTACTTCCAGTAGCAATTTATTTCAAGGATGTCCTATATGATTGTTGACTGTTGGCTTGTATAGAATTTAATAAAAAAATCATTATGTTTGAATACAAAACTGTTTATTTTATTAATTTCATGTAAATTTTTTTAGAAACTCTGGCCAGCACCAAGCTACCCCAATCTGTCAAATGTCTTTGATAGTTTTTCAACTTTATTACAAAAGATTAAGGTTCATGTTCAATTGGGAAGATTTGACAGTTTAGGATAGCTTAAAGTACTGCCATCTGGACATGATCTTTGGTATTCTCCATCCTAACTAATTGATATGGGGTAGCTACAAAAGTAATTTCCACTTTTATTTACAGTAAAACATCGCATCTTAATACCACTATCGTAGTTCAATAAGATGACACAAAATACTTTATTAGAACAATAGATAAAAGTAGATAAGAGAAAAAGATTGGTAGCTTGAGGAGATTATCAATAAGAGAGATACATTACAAGCAGTGGCGGACTAACAGGGGGGCGGAAGGGGCGGCCCGGTCTTGGGGGGCCCTCAAATGCCTTCACGTTCCCCTGATCAAATCCTGAACAAGACTTTAAATATTAGTACTTAATCTACATAATTTCATCAAGATCAAAACACTACAGCCATCTAGACTTTTTAGCGGTACTAATATTCTTTTAACTTTGCTGAACGCGTCCAATACGCTGGAGGAATTCCCGTCTTTGTAGCGGATACTGTGCAATTAAATTTCACTTCCCAAATTTTAACGAAATAAACATAAACACTACATACAAATGTGAACTGAATAAAAAGCTTGTAAAACTACATTTATTTTAAAGCTGGGGGGCCTCATTCAGCTTTGCCGCCCCGGGCCTCTGACGGGCTTAGTCCGCCACTGATAACAAGATTTTCTTCTCTAGCATCAGGGTACCAAGGTACTCGTAGGAAAGAAATCTTGCGAACAGAATATTAGCCACTATACTCGTATATTGTGATCCTTTTATCCGACGCGCATTGTTCAAGTCACAGTAAGTCCGTCTCTGCGCATGCGCGGTATGTCCGCTAACGCCAACCGGTGCGCGCGCATGAGGTGCGTCTTGCGCTTCCAGCTGTCGGCGAATGCGCGCGGGCAACCCGGGCACTGGTATGGCAGCTCGCCGGTGTGTGTGCGCACGTGGCGAGCCTGAAGGCAGGAAACAGAATATAAAGATGGGAAGCAACGTGACCATGTATTTTAAGTAGAGGAAAAATTACAAGAGAGATTTTTATTTGAATACATGTACGTTTGGAAGCTGCGGCCTTTAATAGGACTCTGCAGGCCGGCTTGGCGTATCCACCGCTAGCAGAGTCTTGCAATCGCAGTGACCAAAAGCAGTCCCCAAATGCCAAAATAGATAACTCAATACTTTATTGCATACTGTAGTGTGCCGACATAAAATATAGTAGGTATTAATCCCCTAAATTAATACCTACTATATTTTATGTAGGCGCACTAACACATAGTTGGTACAAGGTGGACCGATGAGGAAGTCAATGAATATGAGGATTACTGGACCGATCGTTGTAGAAATCAAGGGGAGCCTGTGTCCAGCTGTGGGCGTTTTTTGAGTGATTGAAATGAACAGCTACTCACCAGCCCACTGGCATCGAAGAACCCCTTATTGCAGTGCTTGCAGACGTGGGTCCTGTTAGACTGGTGCTGGCGCTGGTGGCGCCGCAGGTTCGAGGACACGGCTGCGCGGAAGCCGCATTCCTTGCAGCAGAAGGGCTTCTCACCGGTGTGTTTACGCATGTGGACCTCTAAGTTGCCAGCTGAAAGAAAATATGAGTAAACTTAACGATGTTGGGAGAGTTATGGTGTATCGCATCCTTCGCTTAAGTTCAAGTCAACTTATCTGGCAGATGGTGTAGAATCAAAACATAAAGGAAAATTACATACAGTAAACATAACATCACGTCTGCGTTCCGCGAGGGGTAAGCAGAGGTGTACATATAGTACACCCACATTTATTATTATTTTTTCGAATTTTTGTTTAAGTCCCATGTAAAAGGAGGCGGGCTTGTTGGTACCAACCGGACACAAAACCAGGCTCAAGGCTTAATTCCAGATGGAAAAACCCAACAACACTTCCCTGACCTGGGAATCGAACAAAGCAGGAACTCGAGGTCAGCAGTAGCGCTTGCGCCCACTACACCATTGAGGCAGTCAAGTAGATACATTTACACAGGATGGCGATTTGTTTTCCATGTTGTGCCGTGACTCGGACATTCACACACTCTTCCTTTACAATCATGCTAACAATAGCTTTACGTAAATATCCAACTACCTAATTGAGATTACAATATGTCATGGCTCGGTAGGCGCAGTGGCTGAGCGATCGACTGCCGCGCCGCGTGTCGTGGGTTCGATTCCCGCACGGAACAAATATTTGTATGACCTACAGGTAGTTGTTCCGGGTCTGGCTGTTTGTGTATGTGACCTTAAATGTTTGTAAACGCACCCACGACACAGGAGAAATTCGTCGTGTGGGGCAAAGTTTTATTAAAAAAAATAAAAATAATAACTCAATGTGTAAAAGTGATGTAGGTCAGATTAGCACAGTGACCTTTAGAGGTATTTAACTAATTCGTGTTTTAGTATGATTTTCTAACAGTTTAACCGATATAAGTGTAGCGATCACGTTGACTAGACATCATCTGCCTACCTTTTCCCAACAAGTCGAGGTCGGCTTTCAGCCTTACGTGATGCAGCTGAACACCAGTAATCATGGTGCGACTCCAATATACAGTTACTGGGCAATACTACACTCCCAGCCTAATTGACAGACATTCAGGCATCTGACTGCCCGTAAATAATTTCAAAGATCTACGACTGCCAGCCGGAACCAACGGCTAAACGCGCTTTCTGAGACAAGGAGGTGCACTTTCTTGGTATGAAATGAATGGTCACCTATCTATGCGCAGCCTCGGAAAGCACTAGCCTTATTTTTTAATACGTGGTAATGTATGGTGTCATGCCACTTTTTTAGTGATGGGACACCAGTTTCGCCGAAGTAGCTGAAGATGTAACCCTGAGAGGCAGTGAAATTAGATAGATCAGACCACCATAATAAATGTTGACACAGATGTAACTTGTCCCCCAAGCCCCCAGAATGCGCGGCCATCACGCCTGCTGGGAGTGGCCCTGCTCTTTTTCTACCTTTCTATAAATAGTTCGAAGTCGAAAAAGCATAACAATTAATTTGTCGTAAGGTTTTCCCTAAGTTACGTAACAATAAAAAGTAACTGGCCCTCACCTTGCGCGAAATTCCACCCACAGAAATAGCACAAATGCTGCTTATCCCCGTCGTGCACTTTCATGTGAGACTTCAATATACTTTTTATTTTGAACCTGTATAAGAATAAACAGCAAGTATTAGGTTGGTAATACAATAATAATACGCATTTATAATAATATACCTAATCTATTTCATATAACGACTCTCTATTTCTAAAAAAACTTTAAAAGTTATTTTCAATATCGGCAAAAATAAGTGCCTTTATCGTTAATCCCTTCATGTCTATCGATAGTAGTGATTTTGCTATCGACATAAATAGTCTCAACACTACGACATCAAAAATATTTACCTGTCTTGCAAGAAGAATTTCATAAATAAAATAATCTTTCCTAAACGCTTTGTGGCCATGATTTTGTGATATAATGGCGGCCTCGTTATGTCATGTGGGTCAAGGTTGCCCCAAAATGTAGGTAACTGGGTCAAGGTCACCTAAACTAGTTATTTCGAGGCCAAGGTCCTTTCTAGCTCGGATGTATCAAGGTCATTTTCGTAGTAGAAATAAAAGTGTTACGATGGTTTGGTTCCTAGCTAAGTCGAAAAACGAAGACTACCGATGTATCTTTACATAGGACATTTTTATTGGACAATTTGATTCTATAATTTTAGATTTTAACAACGTCAATATAGGATCGTTTTCGGCATGTCCGATCAGGGTCACTTTACAGGTTATTCGAACCTTGAGTTCAAGGTCCCGCGACCTTTATTGCCCAATTACTTTAAGGCGTATATTGAAAGATAAGAGCTAGTTTAATACTAGCGCCTCTGAAGTGAACTCAAGAGTAAGGCCATATGTATCAAAGAGGCGCGGGCGGCGGCGTTTGCTGGTCTCGTCCATAAAGTGCTGTAATCACTAGTTATTGTTTAGTGTTTAAAGATTTGTTTAAAATTTTGTTTTGGTTTTAGGCTTCTTGTTTCAGCTAAAATGCTCAAACACAAGTCATTTTTTTATTTTAGTGCCTTTTTGAAATTTAGTCCTTCAGTAGTTGATCATGAGACTATTTTATTTGAAGTCCACTTTGTCCCAGATTGGATGCTCCACCCATACAACTAGATAACACTCAGTCTTAAAAGCTGCAATGTTTTATGGGTGCAGTAGCTGATGGTTAAATTCCATTACATTGAACATTTAATTAAAATAACTCCTACCTCATATTACACTTATCACAGGCGTACGGCCTCGCGTCGCCGTGCGCACGCACATGGCACGCAAGCTGCTTGCGTCGCTTGAAGTGCTTGCCGCACGCCACGCAACCGAACTTGCGCTCTTCAGAGTGTGTTGCGGCGTGCTCAGCGAGCAGGGATGCTTTTGAGAAAGCTAGGAAAAAATCATTCATAAAGAGAAGTATATATTGTAGAATTTGTGAAGAAGTAAGGCTGTCAGAGTCTAAGAAAAGTCCAGTACAAAATTAACGAACCAGTACAAACTGGCAGGTGCCCCATAAAACTAGCAACACAGTTAAGCATATCTGCAATAAAATTAACATTAGAACAGCTGGACTATTCTGTAAAACCTCCCATGGGAGGTTAGGCGAAGTGAACTATGAATACTTTGGATTAATATGGGATGACAGCTCACATCACCTTCACTTCACCTATATTTTCACAAGGAGCTTTTTACTGTACAGCACTGCAGGAGCGAGTAGGCTTTCTATTGCCCAGAATAAGGCCTTGTGTTTGAGGAACACTTTGAATGCTGGAACAGATTTATAAGGGGCATTAACTTCTGTAGGAAAGCCAGCAAGATAGTTATTTTTCAGCTCAGTCAAGTATCTAGATCCAACTTACTTTTTGGACAATGTGCACAAGCATATTTATGATCATTATGCGTCTTCATGTGTTTAATAAACCAAGTGTTTGTTGTAAAAGCCTTCTTACACACGGGACAAACATGTTTCTTAGTATTGTCAGTATTCACCTTCTCATTCACACTTTCTTGATTAATATCCTCTCTCTTTTCCTCTTCAGTAATATTTTGAGTAATTTCTATTTCATATGAAGGTTTTTCAGGGATTATTTGGCTTGTATCGCTGGCTGGTAAGTCAATATTATCAAAGAGGATGTGGTCATCATGATTGTTCACAGTCACACTGATCTTGTAATCTGGTAAAGTAAGTTTAAGGTTGTCTATGTGTCTGGATTGTGTCTCTGGTTCCACAATGATGCTTGTATTGGTTCTGGAGATGATGTTCTTTAGAGTAGCATCAACTTTGTGGGCCTCGGTGATGTATGTGAATGCGTTTTCTATTTTGGAGATGCAGTCATAACAGAACTGCTTCGGTAGTTTATCATCTTCTGGAATCTGGAAGATATTATTCAATATGTAAGTAGAAAAAAAGAAAACTAATTTAATTGGATTTATTTACACCACAGGATGATACAAACTACTCGTATTTATCACATGAAAAAATCTGGAGTGTTTTTTCATGTGATAAATATTTTTTTAAGCGTATCTTCAATAACTGATCATCAACGTGCGAGAGTAGAAAATGATTTATTAAATATGATTTAATTTTGAGATTTAGTAATGCAATAAGAGGACTAGGTATGCGTTAAGATGTGTGCACTGGATATTTTTAATCTAAAGAGTAGTAATTTAGGAGAAGAGCCTCAAATACAATGAATGATTAAAACAAAATTCAGGTCGCCGAATCTTGCAAAAACTTACCGAGATATTAGTGCAAAAGCAGAACATCTCCACGGCTCTTTGATCAAAATGCTCTTTCTCCCATGACGCCACTTCTTTCATACAACTTCTACACAAACTAGACGTTTCCATTTTAGTTATTCTTTAAAATTAATTTGATATAAATCATGTTGTCTAAAAATGCGCGAGTCGCCGCAGACGACACAAGTAAATAAATAAATGCATAAATGTCAAAACGCACGTTTCGTGTACGTGCTTATTCATACAACTGTGACATTGGGATCGGACCTAAAAAGAGAAAGCACGATACATTGTAGAACAAGAAACAAGGACACCGTTTGAACGTCCATAATGCAACAAACTGTTACGAAGTAGAATCATTACGCCACGGATACGCAAAGCAGAGTAGGCAGAAAAGTTGCTGATTGCAGAGAGAACTAGCTCTTATTTGCTTTATGCCGACATTGATCCAGTTCGAAAAAAAATTGTTTGTTCAGTTAACAAATGCGTTGCAATTTTGTATTTTATGCCCGCCAGACCGAATACTAAGCAACAGGTTAGGAATTAAAACACTTAAACCTCCTTTTCTTTGCAAACTTTATTGAGAAGTCACCTCACTATACATTATAATCAATTTATGTAATTAATAAGCTAGTATTATTATTCGATTTTGGGGCGTACCTACTTATCTTGCCGGGAAGTTCAAAGAAATCTACCACCCATATCTTTTCCTCACAGATAATTCTGAAATACCCACACATATTATCCCCTATACTAGTAATATGATGCCAGTCCAATTATTATTAAAAAGTGCTCATCATTTTGGTATCACATAGGAAAGCCTTCAGCTGGTCAATTCCCTCGCCGCTGAGGGGCGAAGCCTCGAGCAAGGTCGGTGCATTGGTCAGCTCCATGCTGAGCCGCGTGTGCTGCAGCATCAGCAGCGCCTCGTTACGCATCTGTCTGTATGCGGCGTCCATCTTGCTCAGGACTAGAATGAACTGGAATCAGAAAAAGCTATCAAAATGCTTGATTGACCGACTGCTCGGCACCCCGAACAGGAAAATAAATGTGTCTGATGTTCTTTTCTCGCTAGAATTCCTGATATTCTTGCCGTGAGTAGCAATAATAATGATATAAAAGCACTGTAAAGGTCGTACCTTGGCGCTTTTGAGCCTCGGCTCAGCCAGTAACGTATAAAGTAGCACAGCAGCCGCAGATATCTGACACAAATTCGATGTGTCCACAACGTAAATGACCTGGAATGTAATAAAAAAATGTTTAAGATGTCTTCCCTGCGATCAGGATCAAAACTGATCTGGAGCATTTATGAAATATAGCCAAGGGTCTACAGCCGGTCCACGTTTTGTCCCGTTTACAAATGCTGGTCCATGGGAAGGTTAGAGGGAGGGTCCCTGTAATCAGGCAACTGTATCGCCACACTACAGAGTAACGCTAGGATTTTTTTCAATGAAAAAATCAACAGAATTGTAAATAGATTAACTCAATCACTAACTTTTTCAACACCATCTAAATAATTGTGCCACAACGGCGCCATCTCTCCTCCCACCTCTCTAATTGACATCATTTGTTTCTTCCCGTGTTTATTCAAGTAGTAAATGTCGTAAATATTAGTGCCGATCGTTGGTACAGGGCTGTATGTATTGTCTATTCCTTCAGCGTTTTGCATTTTCTTTAATAACGTTGTTTTCCCGGATCCCTTTGGTCCCAGACACAGCACTGGGATTCTTTTCTCTGGATCATCCATAATTTAACAGGGTTAAGAATAATTTGATGCGAATACTAGTATTTTTTAACGCAAGTCAAAGCTTAACACAGCAAAACACGAAAATTGTTAAGTCAATTCTTTGTAGTTAAGGAAAAGTAAGTAGTTCTACTCGCCGCTAGATGGCGCTGAGAGAAATATAAGGAAATTACCAAAATCATTTTTGTGCAATGCACTATCATTTTATTTGAGTCATCATCAGAACTTGTTTGATACTTCAATAATTTACTTTCACAACCTCGACACCCAAGGATGTATAGCGTAAAATTAATACATCAATAAACCACAAATAGTGATCGTACTAATTTGGACATGGGCAGGTTCGACACAGTGGCACAGCCGCGGGTGATGTGTGCTCATAGCTAGTAGTGATGTGGGTGACTGGCATTCAGGGCATGTGACTGGTCCAAGAGGCATGAGGCTATACCAGACGACCTTAAACTTGGGTTTACGTAAGGAGACGCGGCCACGCGGCCCAGCTCGACCAGCTTAGGTACTAGTGATGTGACCCAGTCCGAATACATATAGTGTGTACTACACATTGGATGCATATTTACAATTACAGTCAACTTATATGAAGGTCGAAAGAGTCGTCAGTAATGAAGACAGCTATTAAATCTGTCTTGACTAGATAGCACTTAGATTGTTATTGATAAAGTTTATGTTATAGGAAGTAATCTGATCGACACATTATTGTGTACTTTACAATTACCTAGACATAATATGTTAATTAAGTATGTAAAAATCATCATTAATCAAATGATGTTCTTCGGTAAGCGCATCGTTTGAGTATGGCCGCTGGACGTATTTGGTTTTATTTAGTACCTATTCGTGATAATATACTAAATAAGATTTTGGGTAAAGAAAAACGCAGGGACAACAGACTGAAAGTGCATTTCTCTATGTGATTTTTTATGAATCGAAATTGAGGAAACAACGTTGGGCATGTCAGCAAGTAAATTATATTTCTGATGACACCAAACGTGAAAATTACTTTTAACCTAGGTGTCTTATAATGTCACTATTTAATCAATTACATCATCATTGAAAAAATCAGTTGAACGTTGTGTTTTACGCTGTTCCGGGTAAGGCCCTGTCAGAATTTTACCTAGGCAGGTACGGTAGCTACATCAACTTCTTTATCTCGACGTGAATAATAAAAAGACATTGCAAACTTCTTACTTGAAGTCCCATAGGTACAAATAAAATGATCAATCAAATTAGAACGCCTTGAATCGCAACTTTTTTCTCATTCAAATACAACTCAGTATGACATCAGTGACTGATTATGAAATACACAAAAAAGTAAGCGAATAGTAAGCGCGTTAGGCATCTAGCCCCTCCCTACTGACTGAGGTTAGCAACTGGTAAGCCCGCGAATTTCGGCGCGCGGCACTGCGTAACTAGGCCAGCGCACCCTTGACCTACTGACTCACTGCCAGCAAGCGCCCGCCATTGTTTTTCAACAATCAATAAATAATACACAGAGCAAAACTCTTTACACTCGCACATTTGCGCAACAGCGCCTGCTCATCGTCGCCATATTGTGCGTTAGTTTGCATTTTCGCGCGCTGTCATCTTTGAAGTTTGCAACTTTTTTTGGGTCGCGAAAACTGCGCGATGGACATATTACGTGCGGACCACGTACCTAGTTACCTAATAACTAAATATTGATGTGTGACGGCCTTCGTTTCTTAATGCTAAATTAGTTAGAGCTTTTATCATTCGTTTCTTTTATATAATGGCAAAGGTTTACCGACAAAGTTCCCTTATTTTTTTTTGTAACAAAACGTGCAAATTATTTGCGGCCAGGCAAATTATAGGCTAATGTATAATTGAATGCACTTGAAATGTTATAGAGTAGTGTGCACGTGTTACCTTCAAACTACGATTGTCTTCAACACTTTTGGAATATGCATTCTAATGATACCTGAGTACTAAATATTATGAAATGTAAAAAATTCAAGGAATTAGTGGTGATTACTGGCTATCATAGTGCATCCGAGCGTTGACCTTGTAGAGGCTGTTTTTCACACCGAACAAACCAATGCTATTCGTTATCTATTTGGTATTTATCTATGTATAGGTTGTATGAAACAATGAAACACATCGTGGCCTTCTTATTGTGCCTCTATAATTAGGTATTTAACGTAAACAATTACAACGCACACAGGGAGCATAGTTGCGTTTTTTTATTTTGTTTCGTTTAGTTTATTTATATATACGAGTAACTACAAGCAATTGATGGTGAAACTAAAAGTGTATGCTCAAGTTCGGGCATGCGCCTTAAAATACAAAAAAAAAACTCTATGGTTAGTTTATTTATTAAAACGGTCATACATTAAAATACATATATGAGTACATACGCACACACGCGCTGGAGAATAAATTAAATAAATACATACATAAAAGCATTACGTTGTGACCGCCAAGGGAGGTCGACACGTAGTGCGCGCGCGCACAGAACGAATCGAACCTTTGCTTGATGCCTTCGGCGGAACGGAACGTATATACTATTTATAAAATTCGGACAATTCATTGAATATATTGCCCGAGTGTCTACCTACTTGTACCGAGACATAACAATCAACTTTATGAAGAAATACATTGCGTCATATATATTAATAGGTACTGTTTAAAACACGATAATATTAGCAGATTAAATAAAGCGTAAACAAAGTTTGCTCTGAAGTTATTTACTGATTTAAATAATAAATTGATGGTCACAATCCGTAAGATTTTATCAAAATTAAAATATAAATTGATTGATATTTTTGACTTATGTTGTTCCTAATGAGAATTTTATAATCCGATGCAAATTAGTTTTATTTAACAGAAAGAGTTTTATTACAATTCTTTCACTTATTGATTAAGTTGTCAGAGAAAGTTAATATTAAGTATGTTCTCATATTTTGCGACATCTGTGTTTCAGCAGCTTCATGGAGTGTTTCACCTTTTACGCTTCGTCTATGGTCAGAACATTTCAGACCTCGATGGTTAGATAAAAACAATTGTTTATGAAACTCAGAAGGTTATTCTAGGATAACTTATACTCATTTCAATGCGATTGTTAAAACTAATACCTACCTGCAGTAATTAACATAGATACAGTGTTGTTTCGCCATTGTCTTACATTTTAGTAGCCATACGGCATTGAAGGAAACAAAAAGAATTAGGTTCTACGAGTGAAATTTTCACCTTGTTCACATCGCAGATTTTAAACCTAAGTAGTATGACCTGAATCGTGCAGTGAAAAAAAATCTAAATCGTTATTAGTAGAACTTTTTTCAAGATGAACTTTTTTCACGTGATTCAATGTAACAAAGATTCTTTTGTTGAAGTTTTTGAGGTTTCAAGGAAACATCGGCGATAAAAAGTAATTGAATGGCATTACTTCTTTGCAATTTCTCATAAAAAATGTCCGATGTCTTTATTTCTGATTTATAAGCTTCGCAACTTTTACCGGGGACTTCCTTTAAATGAAATATGTTGACGTAAAACTCTACCTAATGCTATCCAAGTGTAAAATATACGTTTATTTGGGCTTAAAAATTTGAAATGTAAGCCCTTTTAGAACTATTCAAATAGCTTTGGGAATCAATTAAGTATACTTTTTATTTCAGTTAGAATGTAGCTGGACTTATAAGGGCTTTGAAGGTAGCAAATAACGATATAATACCAAATAGCCAGCGAATCGAGATCCTCTCGTTGATCGCGCTCCTCTTTTCTAAGAGATCCCATATTACTGTAATCCTCCATCTTCCAGGTCCAGTTTACCACAGTTTTCTTTTTCAGGATGTCTTAAATTTTTCTCACCACCTTTTATTACATGGGACGTAAAAACATAACTTGTGAAATGTATGTGTACTATAAAGATCGTACAAACATTTGTCCCAGGGCGGGAATCGAACCCGCAACTTCCTGCGTCGCAGGCGGACCATCGCCCGCCGCGCCACATCTGTCGTCGTAGGTACACCTCTGCATAACCCTTCAGGAAATATAGGCGTGATATTATGTTACAATTTTGTTTAGACTAAGACAAGATGGAATAATCTGTATACACCATGAAAACGTATAAACTTTATTTGAAAATCCTGGTAAATCATTTTGAACCTTATCAAATAGTCGTCTATCTTTCCCCATCTACTAATGAGTCAGTTGTCCTGCGTGAGATGGATTCGTCAACCAGAATACCAGATGGTTTGATCACATTTACACCCGACGCTTTTAGTAAGCGTTTCGCGTGGTCGTGTCGTCAGCGTCGCGTCACCGCTCACTGTCACTTTCTGCAATGGCCGCCGGTGAAAGGCACGGCCGCTCGAATTCTACACATTTTTACAATGTTTGTACGTATAGTGCTTGCAGGGTTAGTAGGGATTGTAATATGGCTTTCAGAGATAAGGGGTTACTTAAACTAATACTTTGTTTAAACTAATGGTCAAAAGCGATGCCTGTATAACCTATTATAACTTGTGAAAGTGCTTAGCATAAGTATTTCTTGATAAAATGATAATACAATGCATTTTCTAAGTTTTAAAATGTTTTAATTAAAGTTTTCGCTGTCGTTGTCGAGGTTTGGGAGAAGATATGAAGATATTATAAGTCCGAACTTACTTACTTACGAGTATATCGAGTCATCATCATTAACTTTTCCCAAATATGTTGGGGTCGGCGTCCAGTATAACCAAATGCAGCTGAATACCAGTATTTTACATGCGACTGCCTATCTGACCTCCACAACCCAGTTACTGGGCAACACGATACCCCTTGGTATGACTGGTTGTCAGACTTTTGGGCTTCCGCACCCGTAATGACTATCAAGGATATACAAATGACAGCCGGAACCAACAGCTTAACGAGCTTTCCCAGGCACGGAGGAGTCTCGAAATGTTACGAATGGTCACCCATCCACAGACTTACCTAGGCAAACGTAGCTTAACCTTCGATCTTCCAGTGCGGCTATTTTTATTGAACCACGAGGTCCTCTTTCCTCAGCTTACGACTATATCGAACACCAAACATGTAATTCTACGTTCGGACCAAATCGTAACAAGCCGATTTTCAAGGTTAAGCAACGCTTGCAGTATCACATATCGAAATTTCTCTGTACCTCGGTACGCACATGAAGCCATGAGTCCCGGCTGCCATTCTTAGATTTTTGACAGTCGTTACGGGAGGTCAGAAGTCCAAAAGCCCACTCAGTCTTACCAAAGGCTACCGTGTCAATCCGAGGTAAATACTGTTGTTCAGCTGCATCTGGTTAGACTGGACGCCGGACCCGCTGTGGTGGCGGAAAAGGATAGGCAGATGATGAATTGCCGATTGGGCAATTCTGTTTAATCTGCGTTATGATTTTTTTCTAATGAGAACCCAACTCTAGGATAACAGGTATTAGTCCATCCAGCCGTTTCTAAGCATTCAAAAGCTAGTTTGAAATTCCGTAAGATTGCACTAAAACTAATATTGTTTACAAATATTTTCAGGTATGTCTGATGGAGGCAAGCTTACGTCCAGTATACTGTATTATATATATGTGGCCACTTAGGCACAATTTCATACGTTTTCGATCGCGTTAACGTTAATATCAATTTAAACTGAAACTGAACAAGCGTCACCTGGTGACAATAATGGGAAACAAAATGAATCCATACAATTTGACATAAGTGACCGTTAACATTACCACGATCAAGTATAGTATAAGTATAAAAACTCGGGTGATTCCTTTTGTCCCCCATTCAATATTGTGATTAAGTACACATCATACATTTAATAAAATTGTAACTGACCGATGTCTGTACATACAAGGAGATATATTTTGAGAAACCTTAATATGAGGGTTTTGCTTTCTAACAACCAATAGAAGCAAAAACATTTTTTTTGTCCGTCATTCTTTCTGTCCGAAAAAACTCATGAAATTGGATGCGGCTTTCATTTGTATTTTGTTGCAGGTCCAACTTACGAGTAATATCAGTGTGTTCTTCGCATTAAGCCCTCTGAAACTGCTTTACACCCAGTGACCACTTCCCATCTTATCATTGTCTGTAGAAAGCTGGTGGTATTGGTGCACTTGCTGTGAGCCGCCTTTCCACAGACGGGCGGTAGGCATTAGATATCTTTGAGATTTGAACATAGGATAGCAGACTACGATGGATGAGAACGGCTGAGGAACGAGTTAGAAATGCTGTGATAGGAGAGGCCATGTCCAGTAGTGT
Organism: Phlogophora meticulosa; assembly: GCA_905147745.2. Taxonomy (NCBI): domain Eukaryota; kingdom Metazoa; phylum Arthropoda; class Insecta; order Lepidoptera; family Noctuidae; genus Phlogophora; species Phlogophora meticulosa. Next base: position 18,765,014 of record LR990519.1, read on the forward strand.
GCTGCTAAAATGTGATGATGAAGATAGATAGGTATATAGATATATGTATAGAAGACTACTTCTACGATTGGACGAGTCCAGTTCTTTAAAAACATAAAAATAAAACTACAAAGTTAAAGATCAAGGGACATAGATAAAGCCAAAGTCAAAGTATTATTAGACAAAGTTAACTAACTTCGTAGCTTAGGATCGCAAAAAAGACTTTTTTTTTTCTGACCACGCCAATTCTCTTGGTCCATATGGGGTAGTTAAACGTTTCTAGTTGTTCCCTCGCTCCATAATGGTCTTTAAATATCTTAATCGTGGCTTTGAAGTAAGTCCTAAACCCTATCCAATGAACAATCCCTACCCTAACCTGTCAGCTTTAAGAACATTCATAAAAAAAGAGCTAAAGAATAGATTAATTGTAAAAAGTTCCACTACCTACCTACCTCATTAGCTTTGCGTTTTTAAAAACGATAATTTATCCTGCTTAGTACACCTAAGTAATAGTTAAAGATAATGTAACCTACAGGCTTGATTGATAACTGCTTTGAAAAGTACTCGTATTAATTAAAATCTAGAAGGAATACACGTGGTTCTAAAAAATGCAACAACAATTAAGTAATTTAAGAATGAATGCGTAGAGATTAATGCGACTCTTGCTCTTTGAACCACGGTTTAATAACTTCAAGGAAAATTTAGGGTGAAAGACACAATTACTGTCCAAGTAAAATGCTTTTGACTTTTTATTTTTAAACAAAGAGTTTCATGACTTAATATGTGTGCTATAGTTTGTGCACAGCTATGTGGTCGCTTTTGTGAATCAGGCGGTGAATGTTCCTTTTTTGGAATTTTCCTGACAAGCGGAACATAAATAAACGGGTTGCGTTATTTTAAGGATGCATTTTTAGTATAAATATGACACGAAACTATATTTTTAAATGTATTTGAAGTTTATTTGTGCAAGATTTTTATTTATTTCTAAACACATGTCAGGAGCCTAAAAAATAACCCTTCAGCATCGGAGTTTTCCACCTTATATGTTTATTATTTTTTGTTCTTATAATTAATATTATGATATGTGATTATCTAATCCAGACTATGATAAAAAGCTGTTACTATTGCCGTCGGTCGCACGCAATGCTTTCGTTAATTAAACACATTTTTCTACTGGACTACGGTCATTTAGCGATCCTGCCATCTCCGTCTAATGCCAAGGAGTTACATATAGCTGTCTCGTTCCAAATCGACAAAGTCCGTCTAGCAATGTTATCGCGACGCGAAAGTGGCGGGTCGCGTGCGCGAGCGCCGGTGAAAGAGTCGATGACCTGCGCGGGAGCAACGAACGTCTTTGCGGCGGCGCATTGTGCTGAACGCAACCCCCTCCCCCCCCCCCCCCTCCGGACCGCCGCACGCACGCAACATATGGAGTGCGCACACCCCCCGGCGCTACTTTGATTTATTGTAGATCCTATAGTCACATTGTTCGTAAATAAATGTTTAGTTCCAGGTCCTAAGTACCCGAACGAGTACAATATGGAAGATGTTATCACAGTTTCTAAGACGACAGTGTCGGTATTATCCCAGGTGACTGTCCTTTGCAACTCCACTGCGAAGATTCTAAGTGTCTAAAATTCCCAAGTTGTGAAAATATTTCTAAATTATAAATTATTATAAATTATCTGCACTTGTCGAATAACTCAGGACAGTCGGCTTCAAATAGTTAGTGACATAAAATAGAATATTTCTACCGTATTAGGTAGAAATATTCTATTTTAGAATAATTCTACTAAAACGTTCGCTAGCAAAACCCTCTCGCCAAAACAAATGACGAAAATAATACCACACCATCGAAAGTGGATTAGTTACTACTCCAAACACTTCAGACGCTTGTAAAGGTACTATAAGTATATATAAAAGCTGAGTGTATAATATTGTGGGCACAGATATAAACCACTCTATATGATATCATCTAAGCGATGCATTAGACGCACACAGGCGAGCAGTGCAATCTTGCGCACGCACACCAACCAAAGTTTCTAATAGTGTAGCAGGCCGTGTGCACATTGGTGTCTTGTCTAGGAGTTTTCATATTTTTTTACTTATTTAAAATACTCAATTCATAAGCGATGACGTTACAGGTTGGTAAGGTTGACTTGGCGGTTATTAGCCCACTCACCCTACTCACCACGTGGTGTAGAGGGTTGGAGAACATATGCCATTAAGGATTATTTGTTTTAACTTTCTTGAAGGTTACTCAAATCAACTGTCCAAAATTATTGGCTTTAGTTATTTTGTCATTTTTGGGCTGGTTGGAATCCCAGAAACCAAAGATAGAATCACATCTATGATACCTTTTATGATTGAGACGGTTACTTTGCTATATTTTCCGCAATTTCCAGCACGCATTTTAAACTTAAGCATTTTCTACGTTTTACTTAAAAGAGTTTGTTCTAATTCAATTGAACCAAGACATATGTGTAAATATTGCAATGTTTGTAGTAAAAAATGTAGTGCTGCGAATTTTTAGACCAAGCCGTCTACGGTCTACCTTTTGTAGTTCCAGACAATGGACTTTAAAAGTGGCACAAGGACGAAGATGTGGCGTCACGCTTTCGTGGGAAGATTAATGCGAAGCAGTGCCATGATGGATGATGATAGACCATTTAATCAAATCAGCCTGTCGTTGTACTACTGCTGGAGAGCACAAGTCTCTTCTAATTCGAATGATGATCGGTACAGAACTTGTTCGCTGTTTCTTTTTGGCCCGACTTCTGGGATTGACGATTGGAAAATAAGTGCGAATTTCTTGTATTTATTCTTCAGAAGAAACCGAATACTTACGTATTAAACATCTATTTCTGTGAAATAAACAAGGCCTGTTACTTCCAGGTGCTCAACAAACTCATATAAATCAGTGAGATAAAGTCTGCTTTACTTAGAGTTCTGATAAAGTTTCAGTCGTTTTTCTCAGAAACGCGACGCTTTGATAACATCTATAGAAAACAGAGAATTTGGTAACTTTCTCTTGTTTTCACGGAATCATTTTAATATTATTGGAATCTCGTTCTTGTAAATTCTTGTACTCGCGATCAATTAAAAGTAATACGTTTTATTAAGGATGTCATTAAGTTACTTTAATGGATGCTTTTTATCGTGAGTTAATTATAAAATATTGTTAGGTATGCTTATAACGTTTTATGCGAGGTTTCTGATCTTTCATATTGACTCCGGTAAATGAAACTTCTCGGATTTAATTTCGGCAAGAATTCAGCTTAACGGAACAGGTCAAAATAGTCTTAACGAAATACTGTACGATGCTGAATGTTTAAACTAAAATTTTGAGCCTGGAAAGATCGAAAATTATGTAAACACTTTTCTTAAGTATATACACTTTCATTACAAAAAGTGCATACACTATAGACAGGTGAGCATAGTGAGCGCGCCCTAGGAATAGTTCGCCAAGTGAAAGTGAGCGTGTGTTGGTGTGTTTAGAGAGTGTGTTGGTGTGCTAAGAGCGTGTGCATCGACGCACGCGCACACGCAAACGATGCGCCTGCGCTTTCCGACCTACAGGGTGCTGCGCTAGCTAGAGCTTAGAGAGCTTTTCTGATTGTTTAGAGATTTCTATTGTGTTCTTCACGATAAGTTGTTGAACTTTTGTTTTGTGTTTCAACGTTTTCATGGAAATGGTTCTTGTTGCTATCTTCCTGAACTTTTCGGAAGCATGTGCTATCTATTAGGAGGTTTGCTGTAAGTATTACATTTTCAGGATATACATAAAAGATTCAAGCAAGTTTTCGGTCAAAAATTATAGTCGCTATTTTAAGTGAATCCGGGTGATTATGTCTTAACTTTTAATATGTTTAGAGTTTAGATTAATTTACTATCAATCCAGATTTTTAAAATAAAGATGTTTCTTTCTACATTTACACAATCTACGAGCACACAATAAAGCACGCTGTATATCGCGGAAGCGTCAAACGCGGCCGGTGGCCGGCCTCGGCGCGGCTTTCTTATGGAAAACTGCGAGCAGGGCTGCTGCCCACTGCACTCAACCTAATCCTCACACATAGCGAGATTAGACCTTACAATGCCTGGCGAACCACTGAAAGTTATGCATGAAAAAAATAATAAGGCAGTCACGGGGACTGCCGAAAGAAATATAGACTTGAAATTTTGGTATAACTGTGTTTTTGACACACGTCACATTAGCATGTCGGTGACGAGAGTCCTACCAAAAATCGCTCAACGCGGTTAAAGAAGTTGTCACATCAAAAATATTTGCAGTCTATAAGTATAAATCTAAAAAAAATCAGTATCAATTTTGAGTCTAAACCTTAGAGATGTTTGGCAATCACAAGTTGATTGGCCTCCGTATTTTCATAGTCCTTCAAAAACAAACTGTAAAGAAGAAGGTTTTTCAATTATTCAACTTCATGAGAAACGGATGGGCGAGCGTCCGGCCATTCAAATATTTTACGAGTATTTGTTTAGATAAAACATCAAAGTATGCTTATTGAAAACAGCAAACTAATTAATAAATGTTTTTAATGCGTAATTTATTAAGTATAATTAGAATATAAATTATAATTATAAGTCACAATCGTGCGTAATTACGGAGCACCACAATAATCCATTGTCTGCTGTTGACTCATTCCTCGCGCGATGCATTACAAGTTGCTATAGAGTACATTATGCCTTTCTTTCGGTCACAAACCGCAACAAATGAAATAGAAAAGATTCAGCCTTATTTTGGTACTTTTCTTTTTAACTTCTTGGGATATTTTTCGTGGACACTTGATTATCATCAATAATCCCATTTTCTTTGGTTAATTTCTCCGCCAGATAGGAAACATTTCGAGTTCCCTTGGAATACACAATCAGCACGCTTCAGTGCGTTCTGATCTGTTTCCAGAATCAGTATTCCCGTTTGAGGAGATAAATGTAGATCCCGGCTTAACGGAGCCGTTGAGGGAATCATAATGGCTGAACTAAGTCTAAAGAAAAACAATTAAATTTATTTCTTGTTTATTTTTTTTATATTTTTTGTTTATTTAATATGTGAATTAGATTTTTTGACTTCTATTAGTAAACGTTCAGACTCTCTATAATTTATTTTTACAAGCTTTATTAGTTTATACTTCATGATTTTCAAAACAAGACTATATTTAGGTTATTTCCTTACAGTGGACGTTAATTTGCCTAATTTATACAGCATTATGCATTATTTCAGGCGCGCTGACACTACTCTGAATTTTGATCAGCGCGTGCGCAAGATGCAATTGATATCCTTGAATAATATCTCACGTTAAGCTCTCAGGGCTATAAATTGGAGGCTACATTTATTAGGGAGTGTTTGGTATCATATATTCACATTAGTTTAGGTATTCACGGTTGCCTCGTTGGTCTAGTGGGTGCTATCGCTACTGCTGAGCATGAGGTCATGGGTTCGATTCCTAGGTCGGGCAAAGTGTTATTGAGATTCCCAGCTATGTTTTCTCAGTAGCAGTCCGGAGTCAGAATTTGTGGCCAGTTGATGGCAATAGACTCACTCCCTTTCACATTTGACGCACTATATCGTCTTCATTTTTTGTTTTCGTAACAAAAGAAACAAATGTAGTCCTGTAGTTTTCAGTAATCCAACTATCGGACCGAACAGATTTTTTAAGGACACGACCCCACGCCCTACCACTAAAATCTCCGTCGATTAGGTAGAAATCAGTTTGAAGAGAAAAAAATCATCAACAACGTAGAAATTAGGAAAACCCGACTAAAATTGCAACGCTGGGGTCCAAACTCATTGTATCAGTTTGTACATCAATGTCCCTTCCACTTTGTATAATATGTATAATCTATATTAGTATTAATAATAAGTATAAGTAATTAGGACAACAAAAGCTGTACAGTTATAGTGCGTCCATGCCTGTCGGTATTTAGAGCCAGTGTCGCAACTCACGTACTAGTAAATGTCTCGATTCCCAGCCACGTTATCAGATCGAGTTCTATCTCCGTAGTCATCTCGATCTGATCTTTCTAATCTGTTGAGATTGGATTTACAACCAAAGATGTTTTGTTGTTGTGAATGTTGTAGTGGTTTTGACATATGCCTATGTATTTTGGCAGCTGTAAATGACATCTATATATATAAAAATTCTCGTGTCGCAATGTTTGTTACCAAACTCTTCCGAAACGATTGGACCGATTTGTATAAAATTTTGTATGCATATCGGGTACTCCCTTAGTCCGATGGGACGGCAACCCAACGCGACCGGTGAGAGATCAGACCCAGGACCGACGGCTTTACGTGCTTTCTCGCGGGTCACCAACTTCCGACTCAGAATTTCCTGATTCTAAATAACACTTAGGAATCGAACCCAGGACAACGGTCAGCAGTCCGCACTGGCAACTGCAATACCAACGGGGCAGTTTGTTCATTTATAGTTTAAATTACCATTTCTGGTATCATCTTACGTTTACGCATACTGGCAAAAATGGATTCAAAGGAACTACACAATGACTTTTAGATAATTCGAGTAAAACCATATTCTGATGCTAGTATTAATTAGCGTGAGACGTGTACCTCTAGTACATCCAAATTTCGCCAGAAGAGTTATGTTTAAGTCCCATGTAATAAGTGGAGAGAGCCTATTGCCATCAACCGGGCACAATTCAAGACTCTGTTTATGAGAAAATCCAGATTTAAAAACCTAATAACTGTATGCCCGACCCGGGAATTGAACCCAGGACCTGACTTTCCACCAATTTCGCAAAACGTGATAGTTACTACCAGAGATATTGCTGTGATTAGATATTCAATTTCTAGTACTAAATCATTTAACAGGTTTCTGTGATATCAACATGAGTTCAATTTGAGTTACTATTAATTAAAACTGGACCGGTCCCGACTGGAAGTGATTTAGGTAATACCTATGGGTACGCTATTACCAGTATTTCATCGACAAGGTTTAAATACAATGTTTACAACAGTGTGAATGAGTCAGAGAGCAAGTGAGAAAAGAGATGATAGGTAAAAGAAGCAAGAAATCATCTCAGAAGAATAAAAAGTATTGCTATGGAGAATTATTAGAAGGTGATGGCATTGCTAATTATGAAGAAGCGTGATCCGGTCACAGATTGGTCGAAGCAAGGATTAACAGAAGACTCCAGCCTGAAGCAGAAGTGTGGTGCTGTTCTACAAACGATGGAACACCTGATATCGTGTCCTGCGTGCGCTGATACTTACACGCTGTAGGACTAGATGGATACTACTGATGGCGGAAAAGTCATACTTAAGTACTGGGTTGACACAATATAGATTGCCGTCGACATGATGAGAAGGAGTAGTTTGATCAAAAGCTTGACTTTTCCTTTCACCAGTTTTTCAACAGCTTGGTAACATGTTCTGCTATTTGCTATGCTAAGCTTACAACCCGCTACAGAAAGCGATGGAAAGTGTTCCCTTTCTCTGTCTACAGGGGATTTCATGAAAGATCTGCGAAGATCCACAAATGCCTATCCTACTATAAAACATCGTAAGTTCAGGAAGAAAGTGGAAGCTATCTTTCGAGGAGCATATGGCCCAAGACTCACTGGGCAATAAGTTTGCGTCATTAGGCATCAACAGCCTGAGCCCGGAAGTGGCCGATTCATTGCATGTTTTTCGTTAAACATAAAATCAAATCCAGCAAACTCTACGATTCATGAAAATGGCCGAATTTAGGACAAAACCTATTTAACGAAAGCATTGCAGTGTTGCGAAATGGCGTGATATTCTCAGAAATTCAGCACATACCGAAGTTAAAACAAACATCTAAATTATAATCAGCTTGTATCATTAGATCTCGCAAATCTCGGACATAATCCGTCACGTATTATATCACGTTGCGCGTGCGCGGTGCACCGATGCATTTCTCTCGCGCCCCTCCTCCCCCTCTCGCCGTAACACCGCCCCCCCCACCCGCGCCGTTCGCAGAGTGAATGCACTCTCGCTGGCTGTTATGTAAGCTTGCTCTTGCGCACCTAACGCACACATGCGCGACCACGCGACACTGCACCGCGAGCGTGTGTGCGTGATTGTTAGTGTTTTTGTGTTCGGATTATGAAAAGTCCATGCAGATTAGATTTTAATGTGATGGCTAGGATTCCCGCGGTGCAGAAAAAGTTGGCTTCCTTACACTTTTCCAAGGATCCTTAGAAATTATAGTGTCAGGACACGTCGGATTTTTGTAATTTTCTTTTTATGTCGAGAAAAGAAGTACACGGACACGTTGCGAGCATGCATCAGTTTATAATGAATGAATCCTTCTTGTGTAGTATGAGAAAGATTTCAAATTCCTTCCTCATCCTTCCGAAGGACTTTGAACCGACTACAACCACCCCCACCTACACTGTTTTAAGTCACAACCTAGAATTACCATGAAAATGTGTAAAAGCCGGGCTTTTGTTTCAAAGTCGGCCGGCGGCCATAGTCACCAGCTGTGCGCCTGTGCAGCAATGCAGCGGTTACGTAACCTAGGACAGACCTGCAGGGGGGGGGGGGGGGCAGAGGGGAGGGGGTGCCGAGTGAAAGTTAGCAGACACTAGGTATTATAAAAGTATGACTAGGTGATGCTTGTGCTTACTTTGCATAGGTATGTCTTTTATTAGAACTTTTGTAGAAGCTGTAAGATGCTCTGGAGATATACGAGTATATGTATGTATATCTTGATCGGATCTCTCCATCTTGACGATATACTCTAGTTACCGGAGATTCATGCTAATTTTATTTATTTATCAAATACTTTAGTTTGCCCCATTGGTGTAGTGGTCGCAAGGTCTAATTCTGAGCCAACTTAATGCGAGCCCAGGACCTCAGTCCTGGGTTCGCATTAAGTTGTGTTATTGGGTTTCTTCCATCTGTAATTTCCCAGTAGTAGCCTGTGAATCTGGCTTTTTGCCCGGTTGATAGCGATAGGTTCACCCCTGTTACATGGGACTTACCTGTAACATAGCTGGCGAAATATGGGTGTAGTATAGATGTCACCAATGCCTAGCCCTGCTGGGAATATAGGCGTGATGTTATGTAATTTTAAATAAATAAATAAAAAATAAAGAAGCGTCTCATTTTCTTTTCTTTTAATGTTAAAAAATATGTTCATTCTCAAGGTACAAGCATCATCCAAAAGCGCCATTTTAGGTCTTCAGCTATTACTTGAGATTTTGGTACAGCTACTTTCTTCCTTAGTATTATTAAACTCAGGCAGGCAGACTAGGCAGATGATGAGTATTATTAAATAATAATACATTATATACATACTTACTTTATTCAACAACAAATAATAACAGAATAAAACAATTATAAACCTAGTGTACAATTGACGGTCGTATTGCACAGGGTAATCTCTTACAGGCAACCTCACTGTGCATTTAATATTCTTATATGAATAATATAAATTTTCTTTTCTCGTAGAAATCGTTCGTGCCGCATCGCACAGCGCACAAGATTCATCATGCTGTTGGGTTTTACCCAGAGCTACTTTCGTATGAACTCTACACTCCTAAGAAAACCACATTTTCTTGCTTGGTTATGATAACTACTTGGACAGGAGTCGGTAAAGGGCCACTTCACGAGTGAAGATACTTTAGTACGTCCGGTAGACCGTGGACGGTCTGGTTAGCCACCAGTCTTGTCGAGGAGCTCATCTTTTTAACACGGCGTTGTTTTTTTGTTTGTGACGCCATATCTCAGATCATGTGTTACCCTTTTTTTAAGGGTGGGTAATCATCCAATGACTTCTCCCCTCCTGGGTGGAACGGGAGGGCGTGTCAGACTTTTACTGACTAAAACCCATCCTTGTTAAGTCCTTACCCTTTGCGTTCCGGGGATCTTATCGTCTTTTACTCTTAATCACCATATCCGCTGTTTAGATATCAGACTTCAGATAAAGTTACTGAAAAAACGTGTAAGTTACTCACATAATACACATATCACCAACATACTTACATAAACTCACAGCTTTTTCCCATGGGGGTAGGCAGGCATTACATAACGCCACCTGCTACGATCCTTATAAACTCCTTTTGTTTCGTTAACATTTAAACATCTGGCCATACACTCACGCCGGTTGCGGGTACTACGCACCTGACTTTTTAAAGAATATTACCAATATATTTCAGTGTATCATGTGTTTTTCCTTCTAGGGCGTTCCTTACCAGCGTTTGGCTCCAATGGAATAACTTTATGATTAACTGTGAAACTTCTTGATGAATCAAAGGTTGGTCGTCCGTCAACAGAAAGTCTTTCCAACCGACCTACCAACTGACCTTCCGACCGTTGTTGATTAAACGATTCGTGCAAATATATTATCATGAAGTCAAATACAAGTGTGGTTCAACACTCTATTACAATTACTTATAGCTCGTCTCAGCTTAGTGTTATTATAAAACATGCTAAGAATAAGCATTGTAACTAAGTCATGTTTTAAAAACCATAGCGTTATGTATGTGAGAAAGAGAAAAGCAGAAACATTGTATTAATGGAAAACTTTAGTCGAATTCATTTTAAACAGAGGGAACTGTTTTTTCAGTACCTACTAAGTACAGTACTCCACATGTCTTTGATAATACTTTATAAAAGTATTATGGAGGAGTACGAGGCCAGTTTATACTGGTTTTCTTGTAATACTGTACTGTACTTGTAATGTCATGATGGCCCAGTGGTTTAGGCCTCGCCTCTTGTGCACGAGGTTGTCCTCGTGTCCTAAACCACCCGTTCAAACCTGGGTTAGTACCATTGTGAGTTTTTCAATTCATATGTAGGTACTTTCTAAGTTTATCTTGGACATCACTGACATCGGTGAAGGAAAACAACGAGAGGAAACCTGGACTTATATAATTAATATAAGTCTGAAATCGCCAACCCGTCTTGAGCAAGCGTGGTGATTAATGCTCGTGCCTTCTCTGTATGAGAAGAAGCCTTTGCCCTGCAGTGGGACAGTAATAGGCTGGTACTTTTATACTGGTTTTCTTACCACTGACGTGCGGCCTACCGTACGTCTTATATTGTTAGGATAATTTGGCCAGAAACTGCAATGCTATTTACGATTCTTAATTTCAAATCGTCTTCACATACTTATGGATAGAAAACATTACAAAAAACTAAACTATTTCAAAGATTAAGCGTGAAGTTTCTTGCCATTTTTTTCCATATGATACTATCATTTGGAAGAGGTGACTACAATCATTTTAGTATTTTATTGTATTTGTAATTTTGATGCTCAAAAGTGCCTTTTAATGGTCTGGTTGAAATAGTTGTTTTCACTTTGGCCTTGACTGACATTAAAAAACATTGTTACTCCCAGTTATACTTACCCCTTTTCATATTATGAGAGTTTTAAACAAGACGACAGAGCGTCGCGTGCTGGTTTACAAAAATTTCAAACATTGATAGTTCAAAATGGCTGCCTTTGTAACACTCCTCGCAATCAGCCGCTCTATTGTGCAGGACCACTTTCTTATCACAGGGACTGGTTACTTTCTACTGGAGTGCGCAGCTGGTCCTTTGAGCCTAGTACGGCGAGTTTCTTAATTTAGAGCTCAAAGGATTATTTGATAACAAGCCGGGCGCCGATGGATTTTCCCATCGACAAAAATAGCGAACTTCTAAGGGGGCTTATTCTCAAAAATCCTTCTTTAGCGTTCACCTTTGTAATGTCTTGTGTAAAATCTTTTTTACCCTACGGTTGCGCATTGTCTGTCAATGTATACAATAATATAATATTTTATTTTTCCTCGTATTATCACGTACCTAGTTAATAATAGTCCTACTAATTACAGATTTGTATATTTGGCGGTGATTTTCATTTAAATTAAATAAATAAATAAATATTGCTGGACAATCCACATAGCATCATCTAGCCCCAAGATAAGCAGAGCTTGTGTTATGGGTACTAGATGACTGATATACTTAATACAATACATTACATAGTTAGATATTTTTTATTATACATAGAAAATACCCAGAACACCCAGAACAAATCTTTGCAGATCGTACATACATTTGTCCCAAGGCGGGAATCGAACCCGCAACCTCTTGCGTTGCAGGCGGACCTTCGCCCGCTGCGCCACATAGGTCACCAAATTACATTATTTTCATTGAACTCATCTCTCTCATTTTTTTGAAAACATGCTGCGCCGACCCCAAATAAATTAGGATAAGGGCAAGAGGATGATGATGATGAGGATTATTATAGGTTTTAACAGTAAAATAAAATAATACATTAAAATACATACATCGTCAAATAAATAAATGCCAAACTAAACACAGATGATTTCTGTTGTTCATACGTATGTGATCGAAATATTCGATCGAATCTTTTGTTTGGTGAGCTCAATAGAATTTATAAAAAAATCGTACATTGTCTATTTTAATCAGGTTTAACAATGAGGTTTGTTAACTAGTGGACGAGACATGCAAACTGTTGCAGTGCACATCACGCAGGTAACATGGCAATACCGAAAATGCCTGGTTCCAGCTAATGTAAGGTGCAATGCTCCTTTCAACAAAACGCATTTCCAGACCCTGCATCGTTAGAGTCGCATAATATCTTAATATCATATAATCCTTACCTAAAATGAGACCATGACATCTGAGTTTTTATTTTGAATTTGCTTCTCTAGAGCCAACGCCGTCGCCATCTTATTAGTAAAGTTCCGCCATCAAATTAGTATTGACGTGTAAAAGTGTCAGGAATTAAAAAAATCTAGCTACAAACGAAATATCATATAAAATAATCATTCCGAAAACAGATTTGTTTGCATCTTCAATTTCATTTTTTTTTTCAGTTTGTCGTCTAGTACCTACGCTGCTGAAATGAGTATAGACAACTAGAGCAATCTAAAATAATGTAACAAATAACCCTATGGCCGATAGGAGCTATTACGTAAGGCATGCGGAGCCGTGAGAAGGAGAAATGCGGCAGATCAGCGCCCGCGCAGCCCTCGCCGGCCTGTGGCGCTCGCTGCGGTTACGGTATGCCTTTACATCAGGTACATGTGTTTTGCAATTTATATCACACTCCATATTACTTTGTTATTAATTTACTGTTAGATTTAGTTTGTTAGGATACAATCATTGTTTTGTTTTGTTTATTGTTTATGATATATGTGATTCTGAACAAAAATCAAGTGTACATTTGTAAATGTCAATGAAAAACAATTCTAGAGCAGCATATTGCTTTTCGCAATTTCTGAATTGGTCTCATATTAAAAGTTGAACGAAATAATAAGCAAAATGACTCGTTTAGAGGTTTGCTGGTTACAGAAAATAAGGTTGTAAACCTAGTTAGCATGTTCTTGAACTAAAAACAGAAACGACTTAAACACAAAAAACATAACGATAATTCTATATTAACAAAAATGGAAAATAAACAAAAGAAGTATCATCTACTTCTTTGATTTTTTCAACGCATATTTGAAAGGTTATGTGATTGTGTCCCTGAGATAAATTAAAAAGGATGCCAAGTCATCCATTTGCCTAGGTTGCCATAAAATCCTTTTAAAGTGCACTAAAAGAAGGATAATGGGGAATGGTAAAGGGGAATGGTAAAGGGCTCGCCTCTCTTACATGAGGTTGTAGGTTCAAATCCGGGCAATTACCCATATGATCTTTTCTATTCAAAACGTATTTTATAAGTTTATGTTAGGACATCAGTTAAGGAAAAGGATATGAGTCTAAAATCACCAACTCTCGAGCATGCTCGTGACTTCTCTGTTGGGGAAGAGGCCTGTTTTGCAGTGAGACAAGAACAGACTGGTATTACGACACACACTTAATAGTTTTAGACTAAGTAGTTACTTACTTCAATTTACAAATGATTAATTAAAGGCGTACCTAAACATACTCGTAATCTTATATGTACCTATATAAAATTCTAGTGTCATACTGTTAGTTACCATACTCCTCCAAAACGGCTGGGCCGATTTTTATGAAATTTTATATGCATATTCAGTAGGTCTGAGAATCGGCTACTATCTATTTTTCATACCCCTAAGTGATAAGGGTTGTCCACCCCTCACATTTTTTTATTACTTTGTCTTATTTTTTTTATTATGATTTAGAATTGAAAAATACATACAACTTCACTATTTCACCCTTTTATGGCATAACAACGTCTGCTGGGTCAGCCAGTATCTCTATAATATATGATGAATTGATAACATAATATAAACAAGACACACCAATTCGGCCAAGTGTTCACTTCCGAGTGCTTCACATAGAATATTTTCAATGACAATAGACCCGGGCCCCCTCGGACTGCCTCATTGTCCCGGGGGCCCTCTTGCCCATGAACAACACACGTGTATACTACTATAGTGATTTCGGGAGTATTTTAGCGTTTTTTGTTTCGGGAAGGTTACCCCATGTGTGTGACGTAACCTTGCGTTGGATTTATCCTTTGACGTGAATGAGTAGAGGCAGCATGCGCAACTCAATGTTTTATTAGTTCTTTGGTATTTACGCTTACTTTAGCTTCGAATTACGTTGTATGTTATTGAAAAAGTCAATCGCGACGATACACAATGTGTTTTTCACAAGTATTAATAATTAAAATCAACTTCTAAGTTCAAATTATGCGAACGAATGATTATTACATGAAATCATGACTTTTCAGAACAATTCTAATGAAGAAAGCTGTAATGGTGACTTAAATGATGAAATTTCGAGATATGTGTTTGTCATGGTTGCGAATAACTTTTTTGAATAACATGAAACCTAATATTGAGCTAAAAATTGCAAAATAACCTAAGAAAAATTTAAATTTCACGAGAGCGAGCGAGCTGCTTGGTTGAAACGGCCCTGCCCATGGCTCTACTGTTAGCTTCATAATGCGCCACAAAGATTATACTTTAGCAACAATTAGGCTGATGCTGCAGCTGTTGGAGGCGTCCCTGCTCTGCGTAAGTTACTCATATTTCGATTTTTTCAACGTTGACCATCGATATAATTTTGTACTTTTACATTTTATCATTTACAAATTTTAGAAGGTGCAATGAAAAATTACACATTTACAGAAGATTTTTTCGGTTGCTTCTAAAATGTGCCTTATAATAAAAGTTTTTATGTCTAGTTTTATTATTTCTCTACAGACCCCATGCTAGTAGTACCGTGTATGTCCTTCGTGCGAGTAACTAAGGGTTAAGCCGTAAACTTAAGCATCGTTAACATCAGCTGTCCACGAACTTCAAGTGGAGTGAAGCAACGGTGACCGATCTGTCGCTCGTGAAGCATCACCGTCCGCCTCGTACGTGGCACGTGTCGCAACTGTTGGGCCGACACGTGCAGAGGCTACGTGTGTAAAGCGTGTGTAACTTATTGTTCAATTTTAAGTACTAATTTATTTTTAGGTTATGTGGAACAATGCAGTTCATGGTAGCAATCACTTAGGAACTGTTTTAGGCGGTGGAATCGACAGGAATGTTTTGTGTATTTTTTTACTCCTCCGCTGTTCTTTTCTGATTAATTTGATTGATCATTCAATTGACGATCCAAGATAGTTGGATCGTTTTCCCAGAATTCGTTGAGTTTCATTGACACGACGCTTTTCTGGTGCTCGGTGCACTGTTGATTCTGACTTTCGATGATGTAGCGAAAAAACTTTGTCCCGAAAAAAGTTTAAAAAATATCTTGGTTACAGAAAACAGGTAGTAGTACAGAATACAAGTCCTAGTGTACCCACACCTGTTTTTCCCGAAGGGTCGGGGAGTGGTGTACCTCTGTGGTACACCCACATTTCGCCAGTTACGTGAAGGTCCCGTACAAGAGGGGGCGAGCCTATTGCTATCAACTAAGCAAAAATGCAGACTCCAGGCTACTACTACAAAATTCCAGATCGAAAAAATTAACACCAATTTATTCCTGCAATGATGTTGAATACAAAATATTTTTTATAAATTGATGTATCACACACCATAAGCCTTATACTCAACAGTGGGTAAGCACAGGCTGAAGAAGAAGACTTCCGCTGGAAAACCACAGGCCTCCCAATCGGCCTCCACCGCAGTACACAGGGCAACTTGTCCCAACTACAACGCATGGTCATTAATCTTAACTAAAATTACATTCGTGAACTCGTGATCAATATATCGTCGAACGAGGTCAGCATGGCTGCTGATGTGTGCACAGGTTGCAGTGGCTTTGTCGTACAAACGAGGGCACTGCCACCTGTGCAGGCTATAACTATAATTTGTAACATAACATCACGCTATAGTACACCCACATTTCGCCAATTATGTTTAAGTCCCATGTAATAGGGGGTGAAAAACATGCCATCTACCGGGAACAAATTCAGACTCCGGGCTGGTCCTGAGAAATTCCTGATAATATAACTGATAACCACTTTGTTATGCTCGGGAATCCAACTCAGGATGTCACGCTCAGCAGTACCGTTTGCGACTACTAGAACAACGTCTCGGAGTTGATATAATATCTATACCATACATACGAGATGAACAATAGTGCGCGCATCGAAGCGTAAAGTAGTAGAAAATATCTGTAAAAAGTCATGAGGACATGATCAATTGATCATTTCTGCTTAACCCATTTTAGTGATTTTTATTAAAAATGTTAATACTTAACGTCTCTCATTAAAAATCTAATTAGGTAAAAATCATGATATTTTACAGTACTAAAAAATCATCAAAAAAATGAAATGTAGAAATAACGCAGAATCATGTACTGAACTGCGGGTATTAATTTTTACCCTTCCACCCTGTATAAGGTGTATCTATTCTTTAACCAAATATTTTAAGAGTTAAATGTAGGTTAAATAAAAACAGCCGAAGGGTTTATCGAGCTATGCTTGCCGAGGTCAGTCTGTGGATGGGTGACCGTTAGTAGCATATTGAGAATTCTCCGTGCCTCGGAAAGAAAGTTAATCCATTGGTCCCGGCTGTCATTTTTAGATCTTTGTCAGTCGTTATGGGTAGTCAGAAGTCCGAAAGTCTGACAACCAGTCTTACCAAGGCATCCGGTAAAACTGGAAGCCAACTCCAACATGGTTGAAAATCACTCGGTGGGAATACGAACAACTTTTGCTATAAGGGACTAACCCCGAAACATGAAATGCAAATCGGCTGTTCACTAGTAAAGTTTAATACGACGATCAAAATGCACTGAACAGCAGATTTTTTTTTCACGCACCAAATAAAGAGATTATTTGGTGTGTGAAAAATAATCTCAGGCTTAAAAAAGTAAAAGTAGGTAACACCTTTTGTACACCTAAGATGGATTATTTGTTGGGAAATAATCATAGTTTTGTTTCTGTGGTAGAAATAATTTACCATGAAATATGTGATCGCAGTTTTACAAAATTGTAGAGACAACAAAGTGAAAATTGTGAATTACTATTGTGAGTTATCGCCTAGCTCTATGAAATCAATATCTCTAAGATAAAGCCAGTCTGATCTAGGCCAATAAAGTGGCTTTCCACTCGTAAAATGTACACAAAAACCTGTAGGAGATAATAGAAAACTGAACTGAACACGAAAATATAATTATATGTATTTACCTAAGACACTTTTGCTTACATAAACATTGCAAGGCTATGTATAATAAAACCGGACAGGTGCCAGTAGGAGGAATGATCTAAGGGTTCCGTCTCAAAGTTGAAGGACCAGCTTAAATTAGAAGTTGAATAAATAACCTTTGATCGAATGTATGAACTTAATAATAATTCAAGATACGGTCACTTTCTAATTATGGATTACAGGACAAATTCGGTCTTACAGTTCAAAAAAATATTTTCCAGTACATCGATCTACTAATATTGTATGTGTATTAAGTGATTTTTTCCTTTATTTCTACTGTTAAATCTAGTTTCGTGCCAAATTTGATGCAATCAACGGCCGTAAAGTACCTATGGGTTTTGAAAACTGAGAAATTAATTCAAATATGTGAATTAATTGAACATACTTCCTACTTGCGTTGGCTTATACTTGAATTTTTCACCCGAGCAAAGGACCGATCAGACCTTGTTGTAATTTCAGCTTGATACCTTTATATGTTCCTGAAAAAAAGGGTCTTGACAGACGAACAGACTGACAACAAAGTGGTCCCATAAAATGTGGCCTTTTTCCTTTTGAGGTACGGAACTGTAGAGAAAAAGACACCACTATAAAAAAATGAACGTACGTATGAACTTGAGCGAAGCAAAAGGGGTATGTATGAAAACTGAGAAATTAATTCAAATATGTGAATTAATTGAACATACTTCCTACTTGCGTTGGCTTATACTTGAATTTTGTCACCCGAGCAAAGGACCGATCAGACCTTGTTGTAATTTCAGCTTGATACCTTTATATGTTCCTGAAAAAAAGGGTCTTGACAGACGAACAGACTGACAACAAAGTGGTCCCATAAAATGTGGCCTTTTTCCTTTTGAGGTACGGAACTGTAGAGAAAAAGACACCACTATAAAAAAATGAACGTACGTATGAACTTGAGCGAAGCAAAAGGGGTATGTATGAAAACTGAGAAATTAATTCAAATATGTGAATTAATTGAACATACTTCCTACTTGCGTTGGCTTATACTTGAATTTTGTCACCCGAGCAAAGGACCGATCAGACCTTGTTGTAATTTCAGCTTGATACCTTTATATGTTCCTGAAAAAAAGGGTCTTGACAGACGAACAGACTGACAACAAAGTGGTCCCATAAAATGTGGCCTTTTTCCTTTTGAGGTACGGAACTGTAGAGAAAAAGACACCACTATAAAAAAATGAACGTACGTATGAACTTGAGCGAAGCAAAAGGGGTATGTATGAAAACTGAGAAATTAATTCAAATATGTGAATTAATTGAACATACTTCCTACTTGCGTTGGCTTATACTTGAATTTTTCACCCGAGCAAAGGACCGATCAGACCTTGTTGTAATTTCAGCTTGATACCTTTATATGTTCCTGAAAAAAAGGGTCTTGACAGACGAACAGACTGACAACAAAGAGGTCCCATAAAATGTTGCCTTTTTCCTTTTGAGGTACGGAACTGTAGAGAAAAAGACACCACTATAAAAAAATGAACGTACGTATGACCTTGAGCGAAGCAAAAGGGGTATGTATGTAAAGATCGTAGTGGGTGGCGCTCTGTGGTTTCTACCTACCCCCATGGGAAAAAGGCGTGATTTTATATATGTATGTATGTATGGCCTGTTTTTTGGCCAAAAAATCAGCATTGCCATTCAACGTGGCAATGCTGCCAGCCTTCTGGGCACATTTCCCGTTGACAGCGATGCGGATGAATTTTTCGATGCCCTGTGATTATTTATTTTATTTCTTCATATAATAGGTCTTTACCTATGAAATTGCCGTTTTGTATGAAAAAATTTAAATGAATTATTTCATGTATTTTTTATTTGTATTAATCGAAGTAATCACCCATGCAATCAATGCATCTTTGCCAACGCAGTGGCAGTATATTGATGCCCTTCTTAAAGAAATCAGCTGGACGGGAGGCAACAAATTCTTCAAAGGCATTTTGTACTGCCTCTCGGGTATTGAATTTTTTTCCGCCAAGAAGTTATCCAAATTCTGGAAAAAGTAGTAGTCTGTAGGCGCAAGGTCTGGTGAGTAGGGCGGATGACGGAGAGCTTCCAACCCCAGTTCTTGCAACTTGGAGACCGTCTGCTGTGCAGTATGAGGTCGCGCGTTGTCGTGCAGGAGCAGCGGAGACGAGCGATTGACCAATGCTGGTTGGAGATGTGCCAGCTTCTCCATCATTGTGTTCAATTCTTCACAGTACACATCTGCAGTAATGCTCACCCCGTTTGGTAAGAAGCTGTGTTGAATCACACCGGCGCTAGACCACCAAACAGTGACCATCACTTTTCTTGGGGTAAGTTTTCGTTTAGGGCATTGTTTAGGTGCTGAACCAGGATCCAACCAACTTGCTGAGCCCTTGCGGTTATCAAACAGAATCCATTTTTCATCGCAGGTAACAATGCGGTTCAAAATTCCTTCATTTGTGTGTCTGTTGAGCAGTGCAAGGCACGTCTCGACGCGTACTTCGCGCTGGCGATCATTGAGTTCGTGGGGCACCCATTTGTCAAGCTTTTTTACCTTGCCAATTTGACGCAAATGGACCAATATTGTTTTGACGCTAACGTCGAAAGCTGCTGCTAATTCAGCCGTAGATTGTGTATCATCAGCTTCCACAATCGCCTTTAATTCGTCATTGTCGACCAAAGTCTTCGGACGACCGCGAGGTTCATTTTTCAGGTCGAAATTTCCAGAACGGAAGCGAGCAAACCAATAACAGGTAGTGCGTTGGTTTGTAGTGTTAGCTCCGTAAACGTCGTTGATGTTGCGTGCCGCTTGTGCCGCGTTGCTGCCACGACGGTACTCATATTCCATAATTACTCGAATTTTTAACGTATCCATGATGACGAAAAAGATTTAAATGCGATGAAAATGTAACACTAATCAATAAACAAATGACTACTTTTGGAAAAAAAAATCCATGTTTTTTAAATAAAATTAATTTGAAATTAGAATTCTTAGCCAAACAAAAAATATTTTGATTTGAAATGGCCAGTACTGCAGAACGGCAATTTCATAGGTAAAGACCTAATATTAATAATTGTATCATTTTAAAGAAATAAAAAGTATATGTATGGATTAAAACAAAAGTAATATATAAGAAAATAAGTGGTGTTGTCTTTCCCCCTGCTTACTTCTACTAGCGCGTATGTCTGATGTTCTGTGAGAGACAGTATGCAAGGGTGTCTACTGTTCCATGTTAGTAAGTAGAGAATAGTTGTTTTTGATTGTATTGTCTGCATTGTATAGTTTTTGTTTTGTTTCTATGTTAATTAATGTAATTGGTGCTATGCCGTGTTAATTAACTATAAATAAATAAATGAATAAATAAAATTACCTTCACGCTGAAACGGTGACAGGATTCAGATGGAATTTGTCAGGACGGTAACTCAAAACCCGGATGAAGACATAGACATCCATTTATGCCGAAAAAATCAAGTATTCTCGTGAAAATTTCCAATCATCTCATGTTAAATTTTTAATCGCGGGTAACACCGCGGGCCGCAGCTAGTGTCCAATATATCAGTTTGTTTTTCATTGTGTAACGAAACGTATGCATCGTCTGCAGTTTTTATAGGCATATTTATTCATAGGCAGATTTTATTGACTGTTATACACCTAAGACAGTGCAATATTGCAATTTTGCACTAGAAACAACACACCATTTTAGATTTTTTTATTGTAGATCACGCATCTTTAATTATTACGCATTGTTTTCATTCACTGAGCAAAAAATGTTTGTAACACCTTTTATAGCCAGCATGCGTGTATGACCAGATATTTGAACGTAAACGAAGCTAAAGGTGTAAAGATCCTAGCAGGCTGCGTTATGTAGTTTCTACCTACCCCCATGGGCATGTAACGGGTGAGTTTAGTGTTTGTGTAGCTGGTTTTAAACAACATTTGAACATAATTTATTAATAATTATGTGTTCTTGCGTTATTGGAGTGGATCTTAGGGAGATGTTTAGTTATAGTAGCTTTTGCCCGCGACTTCAATCGGGTTACTGTCGGGTATGACGGATTTAGACGCAGTTACTAATTAAAAACTATACAATATCGTTTCCCAGGATATAATCTATCTCCTTGGCAAATTTCATTACGATCCGATCAGCCGTTAAGTAGTGAAAAGGTAACAAACAGAACTATTAAAACACTTATAATATTCAGTATGTACATTGGTATAACTAGCCCACTGCAAGGCAAAGCCTCCCTACTCTTCTTCCACTTCTTTCTGTCCAAGATGGTGTGGCTTCGTGGTGGCTAAGTGATTAAGAGTTCGCCTCTCAAGCACGTGGTTTTGGGTTAAAATCTGCGGAAGTACCAATGTAACTTTTTCAATTAATATGTCGTCATGTATTTTCTAGGTTTATCTTAGAGATCACTGACATCGGTGAAGGAAAACATCGTGAGGAAGCCTGGACTTATCATCAATTTATGCTAAACATATATCGCGCCTTCTCTGTACGAGAAGAGGCCTTTGCCCAGCAGTAGGAAAAAATCAGACTGGTATTTTTTTTTTACTGAAAAAAAGGTGTCCAAGTTATCCCGCCATATCCGCTTGGCCCTATCTCGATGTCCCTTGCCGTGTAAAAGGACGCATGGAGTCGTAAGTTTGGCCGATTGATCGTTTTGACATGCAGCAGATGTGCCCAGCTCAGTACCACTTTAGAGTGGCAGCTTTATTTATTTTAAATCCTTTCAATTTTAACCAAATCAAGGTGATGGCGATGTTTTGGTTAGAAAAGGGGCAATGAGGGACTTTTTACAATTATATTCCCACTTTCATTGTAGGTGCGTTTCAGATTTTAGTAATATGTTTTAAAATATTTCAGTTATTTGGGGCTCACTTAGTTGTCTTGAACACCTTTTCAAGGATCAAAAAATCAGGTAATAGTTTGTACTTTGTACCCAAAGGAACCATGAACGGGATTCTATTTCTAAGCCTCCGCAGTCCGTCCACCTGCTTGTCAGCGAGCTGCTTTTCATTTGACAGTGAGTATTTCTATTGCCGCTATAACAACAAATAATAAAAGTAAACTAAAATACAAAATAAAAGCTTCTACGGTAGTACGCAACCCTTCATGTGCGAGTCCGACTCGCTCTTAGCAGCTTGTTATTTGCCCTTTTTACCAGATGGTCAATCTGTCTTGTAATCGACTGCGATATGCACTGCTAAACTGCACTCACCATTCGCAGCACGTTGCTCAACGACCAGCAAAACGGCCAATAGCTGTCAAATTAGTTAATATTTGATCATCGGCGCGTACCACACGTTGGTGACCTCACGCGAGCCTCAGGTGTATGCCGCGACCTTTGCCAAGGCTCCCGGTGCGATAAACTTTCGTAATTAAATTCGCAACTGCACGCACATAACTTGACGTTTGGCAGACACGTACACATGTAAAAATAGCCTTAGAATGTATGGAGTGAATTGAATTGGATATACGTTTGCCTAAAAAATGGCCAGGCCGTCAGAGCTGGCCTTTGGAAACGGCAATGTTCTTGTAATTCGGTTAAGGCATTGTTGGTGGCGGCATGGCCGTCTTGCTGTTAATTTGATCATTATTGTGTTCGTGTATATTATTTTTAGTAATGAGGTAAACTTTTCAGGACCGTACGCTTTAAGTAATCATGTTTGACTGCCATTTTATTCCGAAAAATCTCCACGCGAAAAGTTATGTGAAGTGAAGTGTCAATCGCTAGCATTAGAATGGGATGACAGCTCACTTCGACTTCACTTCACTCACATTTTCAGAACAGCACCGCTGTTCTCGCCTCTCGGTAAGTAGAACAATGCGCTTAAATATTGAATTCAAAGACTGACACAAAGCCACCGGTTCATTTCACGATTACAAAAGTAATCCATTTACTTTGTGTTTCTTCCTTCCTTGTTATTAAGATTAGCATTTCAGCAAAAAGTTGTAATTAAATCTGCAAAAAGTTGTCATTCCCTTCAAGATTTTGAACTTTAACTTTCTTTTAATCAAGGAGTCGTAATGACATGGCAACCAGTTGGAAACGTATCGACCTCCTTGCGACCCTGGGTCTGATGATGATGGCCAGCGATCGAGCAGAGATAAACGCAAGAATTTGATGTTATCTATGGTCACGCATAGACATGCTAATATTGGACAGCTTTGATTTATAATAATGTGCAAGGTTTATATGTGCCCTTTTATTGTTCTTTTGGGTAAGTACCTAAGTACATTTAACTTGAGTATTATCTGGGTTGTCTTTGTTCGGAGCGGGCCAAAAGGTTTCGTTGGTTGATGGAGAATACTGAGTTATTTTGGCCGTGTTTTTAAAGAGGAAACTTCTTTTGCTGCGTTGAGTGATTTTTGGTAGCGCCTACAGTTAGGAGTTGATCTTGAAGTATTCTTGAAGTTTTCACAAACACGTGGAGTTTGCATCTTGAAATTCACAATATTGTACAATCAGTAATTTAGTTAAAGATATACACATACGTTTCGATTTTAGGAAAGAAAATAAGGATTAGCCATCAACAAGTTAAGTCATAGGTTTTCAAAAAATCCATTAAGGATGTAATTAGCTGATCACTAGAAAGGCTATACGTCCGATTTTAGTTAAGCTGAAGACCGTACTAAAAATATCCCCATTGTGATTGAGGGTGAATGAAACTGCGGGATCGATAGACCTTGCTCGGCGGCCTCAATACCACGCCATTTATAATCGAAGGGGTGGGTGCAAAGGTCAGCCCTGAAGTGCCGGCCTGCGGTTCACTGAAGTTGTTTGGTGTAAGACTAGATGAAGGCGAAGGCTCTCTTATCAAAAGAATCAAGTTTAATTGAATCCACAGATTCGTTCTGTGTCTTTTCTCTTGCAAAGTTTGCGAAAAACTTGTTTACGTTGTCTGATGTAAAACTTTTAAGTGCGAAATTTGAGGGTCTGGTAACCACAGGGTACCAACGTGATCCTGTTATTAAGCCTCCGTTGTCCGTCAGTCCGTCCGTATGTCTGTTTGCGGGCTGTACCTCTTGAACCGTAATAAGTAGGCAGTTGAAATTTTCAGTGTGTATTTCTATTGCCAACATTAAAACAGGCCATACAACAAGTGGGACTTTTTCGGCGTATTTTGCTCAATCTTAACAATAGCTGTATCTCTAATCTTGTACGATGCTACGGAACCCTTCGTGTCCGACTCGCATTGCCCGGTTTTGCATTATTTGAGTGAGCTCGTTAATGTAGTCAGGCTCGCTTAAGTACTTTAATATCTTCAAGAACATCACTTAACAAATTGTTTAAAGACGGCATATTGTTATTTTTTTAATTAATAGTATCACTACAATACAAAGTCAGTGTGACGCAGTTTGGCGGGAAAAGAACTCACCTTGAAATGACGCGCTTCCCGCGCTGCGACCTCGCTGGCGGCCGCGAACGATCGGGCCGCTTCGGAAGCGTTCGTGTAAGATCGTTGATTGTCGATGCTCTTCGGCGCCACTCGGATGTCCTCGCTACGAATCGGGTGGTGTTCATTTTAATTGGTTTGAGATTAGTTGGGTGTTTATTTGAATAGTTTGGTTGTTTTAACTAAATATGAGATACATTTTCTATTCAGGGTAAAACAAACTTATTTTTAATATTTTCGTATCAAGTATGGACCTTACGGCACTTTTTGTCGAATTTAATAAAGCTTCAACTCTCATCCATCTCATTGATTAAATTATTAGGTACTTATAAAGTTACAAATGAATGCAGAAATGATTGCCACTTAGGGAATTTCCATTTTCTCGTCAGTTTTTGCGATCGGTTGACCAGTTGTTGACATTAATTGGTGTTATTACGTTTCATAAATCTGCGTAAATATCGCGATTTATGATACACACACCGCGATTCGAAAGTGCGTTCACAAATAACGTGAAGGCTATGAATGAAACGATGCAAGTTGCATTAATCTTTTTAGAGGCTTCAGTTTCAGTTAATTTTATATTGTAGGTACAACTTTGTTTGTACTGTAATAAAAGTTTCCACAGCTTTTACTGTAGATCGCTACAGTAAAAGCTGCGATAACAGTAAATACTGACTTGGAATAAAAAAGTAATTTTGTTTGAATACCATAATTTAATTTCAAACTTGATTAACATTGTGTTAAGTTGTCATACTCTTTTGATTTTCTTCTAGTCCAGAGTTCATAACTGTGAAAGGACGCTTAGGAACATTTTTTTCGACATATAATAATATAATATAAATAAGAAAAAAAAAAAAAACCAACCGTACTTACGAAAACTATAAATAATGAACCTAATACGTAATTGGCCCTTCCTGGGCCTGACAGCCGCGTTTGCGGTGAAAAACAGGAGCCCCTAAATCAACTGATTGAATGAGCTCTCCGCGCTTTCGTTCCGCAGCGCTAACCGCTTGACCCAATTTCTTAAATCCACAACCATTTCAGGGTTTGACAATGATAACACTAGTTGGAGCAGTCATAAAAATATACGCGAGCATCCACCGGTTGACGGGGGCGCGGTTGTGCGGCAGTTCAGTGACTCGTGGGCCGCCGTGCTGAGCGGACGTACGTGTGACGCTCGCTGCTTATCCTCCAACACGTTACGAACGCAACCTTCGGCGTGGAACTGTATTTTGAAATTGTGTGTGTTCTCAATTTGAAAATTATCTGACAGTGACAGGAGTGTTGCCAGTGTTTTTAAGGAAATCCGTTACATTTCCTTTTGGATGAAACTGATTTTATTGTAATATTTTGATTTTTTATTATTGTGTGCATGTGGACGGATCAGTGAACCTTTGGATTGCGATTTGGACCTGGTGAGTAATATTTGGTACTTTTTGTTTTTATCTCTTAAAGCACAAATTACAGACACACTTTAGTTATTTTACCGAAACCTTTAAACAAACAAACACAATTAATACAACAGCAAAGTATGCAAAACATTACTCAGAGGTGGCCAAAAAAACAGCCTTTTAATATCACCCCAAACAATTTTTACAAACTTTTAAGATAAGGCCAAAACGTAATTTATAAAATAATCTTAAAAATAATACACTCATATTTTTCAGAGATAAAACCTCTGCTTTTGTTTAAAAATAAACATTTGAGATTGGCGTGTTTTGCGCACCTTCAATTTAGGAACAAGATCTTGGTAAAACATCTGCAAATTGAAAGTACAAATATTTTTCTAGCTCTGAATTGCGAGCGCGTTTACTTTCATTGCTCCGATTATTTGTCACAAATAGTTTTGCATAGTAAATGTTCTCTTTTTGATATATTTTAGAATGGCAATACTTTATATAATGTAGTGGTAAATGATCACAAAAGAGCATGGCCCTGAATTGAACCGGCACGTAAATCGTGACATAATTTGACCACATTGGATCCAAACAACTCTACTGCAGTAGCATGGCCGGCCAATCAAGACCTAAATGACAGTTCATTACGTGGGGTTGCCATAATTGTATTGTTGTTTTATAACTTTGGTCTATTAAGATGAATTTGTAAAGCAGTAAAGGTCTTCATCTGTTTGCTACGATAAGTGGTCGTGTGAAATCGCCCGAGTGATTTGTTTTCTATCTGAACTTTCGCCGCTCTGCAAGATTATTACCATATTAGGTGTTACTACAGTCAATTTATTCATAGTATTTTATTCATTAGTTTGAATCAAAACAAGACTGGATTCTGCACAACAATTTCATATTGAAACACACACACATTTCAAATTTTGGTCAATGCTGTTACGAACCTCCTGAGTTCTGAAGGATTCTTATCTTAAGTCTAAAATACTTGTTTACGACTTCTTCAGGTCTTTCATTGATACCTAGTATACGCGATATTGAAGTATAGCCTTATTTACAAACAAGATTCAGAGATACAATATTTTAAAAATTTTGGTTACCAAGACCTCAATCGTTCCTTGAAATGAAATGAATACCGGGTATTTCTCGCTAAGCTGAATACGAGATGAGAATATTCAGGAAAGCTTTTGTACTTATTGTCAGAACTAATGAAATAAGAAGATAATATTTGTACAGATCAGTCTTACCCGGTGAATGTAAAACACGTCGGCGTAGTAAAGCACTTATTACGTATTGCCGTTATTACGCAGTTTCTGTACGCTTCTCATTCTTTGTTATTGATATTTTGATGTAATACCAGTTACTACGGTAGATCAAGGCCTTTATAAAAAATGGTATTTCTCTGGTGCCTGTAACTGATAAATCAAACCAGATTTGGATAGAAACGAAAATGAAATTTCAGATTCCATTTCATTCGTAGGTATTAGTTTGAACCGATATTGTATCACGTGCTAAACTAATTGGGCATTACGTGCCAATGTCCTAATTCACCATTATTCACAAGACAATGTGGCAACACCGTTTAGAGAGCAATCTTGACTTTTGGCCACAGGTGCAATTACTCATAATGTTCCTAAAACCTGTGGACAATCGCTAACTATACCTGTGTGCGCGTGGCGACCTTGTGCACTATTATCTAAGTATTGCGCAGTTATAAAAATCATTCTGTCGAAAAACAGCGGCTCTCTGATTTTTTTTCAGCACATCTATTTGTGTGCATTGTGCCTGATAGTGACTGGCCGTTGTACGAATAGTAAAAGTAATGTTTCGGCGGTTGATCACCATGATTTTTTTCCATTTTTTAACATTTGATGTCACAAGTGGGCTGTGCTGAATTTTTAATCAAATTCTGTATTCATTGATGACGTCATTCTTGTATAAGTTTTATCCAGTTCTACTTTCAAAAGATGTCTGACGTTCATACTGCATTTTTCATAAACGGACTTGTAAAATTATTTTGCAGTGTTCACTTGAAAATTTGAAATATTGCACAATAAATAACTCCTTAGTACGCAGCCATTTTCTCAACGATGAGTAATGCTGTAACCTCCAAAACTTACCGTCAAATTGCTACAGGGAAACGTTCAAATTTAAACGTAGTACATGACTGGTCGGCGCGTTTTGGTTCAACGCCTTTAGGCTCTGTATCTTTAAAAGCTTTGAAGAGCTTTGCAAACTTAGGAGAGACTGGTAGTTTATCGGGGGCCTCAGAACCTTTTAGTGGCATTGCACTGGAAAAAAATCTCAGAGCTCTTGCAGACTCTAGAGCTTTCAGTCAGTCAGCTTATTCAACAGACTGAATATAATGAGGAATATGGTAAAAAGCTCCCAAAAAACTACTTGCTAAGCTCACCTTATGCAACCGAAACACCACAAACCGTACACTGCGCACTCTGCGCAGGACAAACAACAACAAACAATTACACGTATTATAAAATCACGGAACATGGCGCTCTATCGATAACGTATCAGTCCCGACCTTGTGTTTATCTGAGCACTGCTCATCTATTCACGTGGGCATTATTGTTTCAAGAGCATTCAGTTAACTGCTAACTCAAATTGAAGGGACTGACATCAAGCTATCCCAACTGACAAATTTTCACAATTGAAAATGAACCTTATTATTTTGGAATAAAGTTGAAAATCTATCAAAGAAATTTGACAGATTGAGGTATCTTGACGTGCTGGCTTCTGTACAATAGTTTGGTAGGTTGAGAATGATGGCATAAATTATGGAAGAAGATTAGTAAGTGTTGGTCCTGTGAAATGCGGGATTGGGGCAGTACCTCGTTCAAAAGTTACACATCTCATCATATTAATTATGATCAGGATCGTCATCCTGGTCATAATTATTATGAACATTACGAGCGTGAAATGGTTCAGGTTTCAACACAACTGGAGGAATGAAAATGATGTATTAATAGTTTTAGCCCGCGACTTCGCTCGCGTTATTGTTGATTTTTATATCCCTCGGGTACTTAGGTCTCTATGTCCTTTTCTATACCCCTGTTAACGCGAAAGCGTAACAAACAAACAAACTCATATTCGCATTTGTAATATTAGGTAGGATTATGTTCTATTTAAGGTTTCAAAGGAAAACTTGTGCGATACCTGTCCATATTGCACTCAATAATATCTTTGGCATCTATAAATAAAGTCACAATCAACGTTGTAAACATTTCTATCAAGTTCTATGTTAACGATATATCTTATGACAGGTTTAGCTTTACCTTTCAAAACTAGGTTTGTGAACAAAACATTGTTATTCTTATATAACTCTTTGGCCTTGCATTAAATGGTAACTGTATTAATTTACTTACAATTGTTATTCCAAGTATCTTTTAAAGAAGTTTCCTATCTTCGCTTGCATCTCTCTTTTCTGAGACCAGTCTTTTCTCTTGCATTAGACTACCATCCAATTTGTACATTCTCCGTTTTCTTTATCAACCTTCACACCAGCCACATTTGCAGGGTCTGACCAAATACTTGTAAATCTCCTAACATATGTATACTACCTGCGCCCCGCGGTGCCCCGCTCCCACGAGAAGGCTTCAGTTTTGTGGGATAGTGTCAATCCTAGGTCCGACCACCGTCTCTACAATTCCTATCATACTTTCGGATTTTTAAAGGTTTTATCCAGATTGACAATTAAATCTAGCCATACACGTAGTAACTCTAGGCTTATTGCCTTGGCAATGTGCACGCAGCGCTGGCCTGCGCTCTGCGGTCTTAGGCCATAAAATATGTTTAGCTATAAGCTATAACGTTGAGCGCTCATACAGCACCGCTTCCTGCTTCTACACCATTAATTGAGGCATTCCAGGAATCTGCTGCGATTTGCTTGAACTTAAACATGATTCAGTTGGCTAATTGATATTTTATGTTACTCAAGTCATGTACATCTGGTGTTTCATTAAACTCTTCGTTAGCAATTTCGGTATGCTTTGTAGTCGATGTGACTTCTCAAAGTGTTTTTTGCTTTAAAATCCCTTAATGGTATGCGTTTAAAAACGCAACAGCCGACTGGTCATTAACTAATCATGAGTTTCTTACTACAAAAGAGTTGAGTTTTACATCAGTTAAAAACTTCGAAATCTTTCGACTTCGCGTGTCATCCTCCGAGCCGTCATTAAGATTCGGTACAATTGCAGCTGAAACCTGATCTCACACGATAACGACTCTTACGTAAAAGACATTAAGATTTGAACTCGACTGCAAAATTTAATTTATACTTTCGAGTAATGGTTGCAAGCAAACGATGGAATCACATGTACATTTATAATGGTGAAATTGCTTTCTCTTGTTAACAATAACTTTTATTTTTTAATTTAGTTAGATCATCTATTGCGAAATGGGGGTCTTTGACACACGAATGTTCGTGTGTAGTGATCTTTTGGAGATGATTTTCGCTTTTCTATTCAGTAGATGGATAAATCATGGACGGGTCCAAAAGATCTTTACTAAAAACTGTGCACAGGACAACGTTCAAATTGTTTGGGTTTAATGGCTTTCTTGTATCTTCATCATCCTTCTACTCTTATCCTAATTTATCAAGGGCAGCATGATGTCTCCTTTAAACATTCTCTGCAAGCTATCGTCTCAGTTATTACCTCTCTTTTAACCTTTTTTGTATTGGAATGTATATAAAGTGAAAAGGCTTTAGTAATGATTGTTCTCGGCTGCATGCGTCCCTCATTCTGCAGTCCAACTGTTACCTTATTCGTAACGTATTTCAAAACGCTTTCTAGCGGAGTGTCTACTCGGTTAATTTTAAATTAATATCGAGCTTCGATCGAAAGGACAAGGGAATGGTGCATTAGCAATAAATAACGAATGCAATTCGAACATTTTCAGTAGCATTCACAAGATAGCGATAAATCATTGCGCTTGCGCCGACTTGCTTCCGCATAGACGTGCGCACGCGACGCGCAGAGAGTGAAAGTATGATTTCAAATGGACGTCACCGCGATTACGTAGACGACGTTACTTTTTAATATTAAGAATTTATAATTATAAACACACGTTGATGGACTTCTAGAATAAAACATCAATAAGGTTCAGCAATCAGTCCTGACATTTATGCAATGGACTCTTATTGGGTAGACAATATGGACTCCATGTCATAAATATAACCACGGTACTGTTCAATAGACTCGTACACTAATAGATTTGATTGTAAATTACTATAATTTAATGCTATCATAACACTTACCTATTGCTATAGATACAATAATTCCTTAATGGATAGCTCTGTCAAGTGGCACTGAACTATTTTAAAGCCACGTGTATCATAGGTTGTTGGTCTATGGCCCAAAATGATTTTAACTATGTTTTATAAATTCCAGGAGCAATGTTCAAACTAAAACGCATTCTTTACTGTATAGTGGTAGTTTCCAATAATACTGTTGATGTTTTCCCAAGCATAGAGGAATCGTGTAGGTTTAATTTTAATGGCATCGGCGGAGTTCAATGGTCTGATGATGGGCATATAACTTTTATTTAGCGAATCCCATGGGCTATGGGCTATAAATATTCGTGTTTCATTTTGTACCGGCCGGAAGCATGTTTTTGTGGGAAACTCATGTTTGGAATCATTTAAACAATATCATTGGGAAAGGAAGTGGCTGTTATTTGGTTATGATTATCTTTTGGAACATACTTTAGAAGTGGTATGACATGAGACAGACATGCTAAATACTGTTTTTAATAAGCTATCTCCATCACACAAAATATAAATCATCAATTCAATATATATTAATAATATTCATTAGGCTTAGAGGCCCTTTTTTAACTGCGATGACTGTCTTATTAATTTCAAAAATTAATAAGACAGTCATCGCCGACGGATCGGGACGCCGACGATCCGGCTTGAAGGTTCAATTGCGCGTTTAGTTCGGAATTTTGACACTATTTAGTAGTTATTAGCATGTTCAGGGGCGTACACAATAAAACTACCCTTTACCACTGCCTTCCTTTGTTGGGCAGAAGAAGTAGCGCAACAAACTGCCCAGCAACACATTTGCCTGATTTCTTGATATTTATACTGCTCTATCTCCGAAGAAAGTTCCTTCATTCACACTTTTTACAATGACCAGAAACCTCATCTCTGCTTCATTGAATTTCTTTCTGTTCTTCCACCATTGTTACATCTGTTCCCATATTTATTTATTTATTTATTTATTTATTTATTTATTATAGGCTTCTCAACAATGAGTACACTATACTATATAATTTATATGAATATTTATCAGCATTTTTGTTACATAGTCTACAAAAACAGAACTTTTGTTCGACTAATCTGGCTAAATATACAATTAAGTAGTTGTTTGTTTTGTCGGACAAGAGGGTAACGAACTATATTTTTATTGGTCGCTATCATGCCGAACTATGACCTTAAGAGAATTGTTAATGCTTCGTCTAATGTTGGGAAGATGAAAGACCTTTTTGGCTCAGAAGTCGGTAATTGGTTTCTGGGTCCACTGGTCCTGATCATTTTGAGACGAGAGCAGGGTATGGGTACAACGACAAGTATACAGTTGGGACCTACAGGAATGCGAATCTTATTTATTAAATCATTCACGTTTTTTCTAAAGGTTGTGTGCCCAGTAGAATATTTTGGTTTTATCTTAGGTTCCCTTTAATTGATAACTTGTGTCTTTAAACTAAATATCAAAATGCAGTAAAATAAAGCACACTTTAAAAGATCGCATCGATGAGGTCAGAATTTATTGTGAATTCCATTCATGTGTGCATTCTAATACCTTTCACTTACGTGCACAGTTCATCCTTTACATTTTTAATGAAAAACAATGTTGTAGTCGCGGTGTTGTACACACTCACGATTTCAAATAGAATTTAGATGCATATGATTCAAAATATCAATCTGATACAATTGACCTTCCTTTGGCATGTTTATTTAGTTCCACCATCGCCCACCGCCCGCAATTTCTTTTTTTAACGAGTGTAATAAAATAAATAGAGTCGGACAGTCCTAATTCTAATCTAACGGCGTCAAGGTTCGCGAATTTTTCTCCAATACATTCGTTTCCTTGACACACATAGCGTTGATGCGCCCGCGCAGCCGCGACGCGCGTAAAAATGGCCGCGGATAAAAACTAGCCTTTGAATCATTGTCTGATAAATTCGTAAGTTTTCAGTAAATGTAAATGATGGATTATGATTGTTTGTTGAAGTAAGATAAGTAAACTAAATTAACAGATACTAGCAACTGTTTAAAATTTTTGATAAACGTGACGCCATCTTTAATTTAGATGTTGATTTCCAGAAGTCCATGAGGCCCACTTATTTTTAGTAAAAGTTTAGTCTAGACACACAAATCAAAACTGACACAATTATCTATAAACAGTGTATACCATTCCTTTCAAATAGTGAACTTTTGTTTACAGCAAGTCTCAGCTAGAAGCCAGGCCGAATCAAACTCGGGAAAAGCGAAAAAAAACACAAACTTAAACACCGTAGGTACTTAAAATTGATTTATTTAATACTTCAAGCACACTCTGTACAGGGGCGGACTTAACATGCCACAATATTTTGTACCAATAAACCTTTGGGTGATGCAGAGACCAACAGTGGTTGTTGTACATACATTATATGATTTGATTTAGGTACATTTCAAGAACAAACTTTGAATTGTTTTTCTTTAATCCAAGTCGGGAAGAAAGTTGTTTGCCATGGAAACAAGCAACCTTGGCGCGGAGTATACCAATACCAACTATTTCGCATGAGATGTACGAGAGTGGGACTTGGCGCCAATTTGTTTTATTGTTTTTTTTAGCGATAAATGTCGGTATGTAGGGCGCAGGGTCGAGGTGTTAATCGAACAGCTTAAGTATATTTTTAATGTGTGCCCCATTTTCGTTGTTGTGTCTTTTGGTCTTTTAGGTCTTCTAGGATTCTAGAAACGAGAATTGATTTTACACGAATGACTGAATATATTTTGCGATTTTCAGGTTGTAAGATTGTTTGATACAGCTGCGTGTTTAATTCTTGTTTCTTTATTTTTTTATGGCACTTGCTTTATACTGATGGGTGTCCCTTTAAAATGGATGGGCAATTTTCAAATTAAAACTATGTTCTCTTACCTTTTTTGCATGTCAACGTTAGTGCTAGATAACTACGTATGCTAAAAACTGCTCTTTTAGGCAAAGGGCCGCTAAAGTTCTACCAATCTTACAGATATAACTTAGGTATTATGTCTAGCAGATATGGGCTGATAGTAGGTACACTATCAACGATATCATTGTATCGCCATAGTATTCCGCTCGTAAATTACCGATTACGATACGATTTGATAATCAGACTGATCACGTGATGAGTCGTGTCTATGGTGGTGATGGGAAACCAATGAGCTTGAGGCAAGGGAATAGTAGATTCAATTTTACGGGATCATAGAGGATGAAATTGACAGGGATATAGGTCAAGAGCTACATGCCAATATATCTATGGAACATTTTTTTAAGTTTCTGTATTTTATCATTAAAGTAACATGTTTCATTTTAAAGTATTATGAAAGGTTCATTAATATCCGTATTACGGTTATAGTCGAAATTGACGTATTAAGGAGAAAAAAGTTAATGCTAGAAATGTTGTCACTTGTACAACGGTACCGTATGAACTGCTACATAACTAAAAAAGTACCGTAACCTTAAAGAAAACGTTTAAAAAACGTGCTTTATTGTTACATTGTTGGCTTTCTAATGTTTCACTTCCAACCCCATGTAAAGGGTTGTCATTACCCAACGTCTATTTTATGGTCTGTTTAATGGCGGCCGTAAAATTTAGCCATAATACTCTTTGGTTACGACATGCAAGTTACAATGTTAAAAAAATGTTTTCTATCAATACTCCGTCGTAAAGGGTTTGTTTTATTATCTGTGGACAGAATAAAATAATAGTAAGTTTTATGTAGTCTGTATTTTATTGTTGTGGTCATAAAAAACAAAGTGAGTAAAGTAGAAAACAATTTAAGGTGGAAGCTTCATTTTGTTGGTCTTAATTAATTTCTAGTCTTTTCTAAAAATAGATTAATAGTAAGTAAGCATTATTTTTTATGGAACTAGTTGCGCCCCGCGGTCAAAAAGTCAACATGAGACGATTCGAAATTCTCAACGGGAATACTTCACTTTCTCGGGATACAAAGTAGCCTATGTAGCCTGTCCAGGGTAAGAGCTACCTTCTTAACAAATTTCGCCTAAATCCGTTCAACCGTTTCAGCGTGAAGAAGTAACAAGTAGTAACAAGTAGTAGTAAGTACACACACATACCGACAAAATTTCGCATCTACAAAAAGTTATCAACCATAGTATGACCCTACTCTTGACCACAATCTCACTTGATGGCAAGCGATAGATAAGGACTGCCATAGAACAAGCGTGAGCAGAAGATTCCTGTTCACTCTTCGTTTGATGGGGTTACATGTCATAGAGAACACAGACGCTGGCAGACAGTTCCACACTCTGGCTGTCGATGGCAGTAACATGGATGAAATATCTATATTACTCCGCACAGCCAAAGTTCTCAGCTCAGCTCTTGTCCTCCAGGACAAGAGCTGAGTGCGACTTCTCGGGA
Organism: Phlogophora meticulosa; assembly: GCA_905147745.2. Lineage (NCBI taxonomy): Eukaryota > Metazoa > Arthropoda > Insecta > Lepidoptera > Noctuidae > Phlogophora > Phlogophora meticulosa. The sequence continues at coordinate 18,800,990 of LR990519.1, forward strand.
TACTAATGTCTTGTAAATTGTGGGGTCAGGTAGTGTAGCTTCCATGCATACTCTCCGAATTACAATCTGTGGAGAACTGGGCAGGCAAGCAAACTGTCGCTCATGTTCTAAGCTGTGAAGCTTGGTCAGCAGCGCCTCGTCGCCTACTAGCCACTTAGTTTAATATTTGGGTCCGAGCACATAGATTCCTACCCAAATATTTTACCTCGGCGAGATCATACTCGTTCCCTAGCTGCATTGTGATAATTGAATGTATTTTATAGAATTTGTAAAGTCGATTTCAACTTTGTAATGCATGTTTAGGTACTTATGAAGTGCTGGATCTTAGGTTTTAAGTAGGTGTATTTTTTTCATTGGTTTATTTCTCAGAACGAAGCACAATTTTGAGTAAATATGTGATAAATGATAAATAAGGAGTATTCCAAATAAATCATTCGAAGCTTGTTTTGATCATAAAGCAAAGCCAAATATTTATACACAACTAAAAATACTTATGACACCAATGCACAAAGTAAACTTGTCCGAATGTATTGTACAATCGTCCTAAACAGAAGAATAAGAACGGGCTCTAGGAAAAGCGTGAACAAATCTATAATATTCTGCAGACCATAAGCGAAAAACAGAGAAAGTGCTCATAGTGTTACGTATCCGCGCCGACAATATAAAAACAAACGTCAGTCGATACGCGCGAAATGTTCGTCAACCTTCGGCGGATTTCGGCTGCCATCGGCTCAAAAATGTCGCGATGCGCAACCACAGTAACTAGATCTGTGCATCTCCCTGCAAGCTCACGTCACGAGCACCCGAGGGGGGGCTGGTAGCACTATCTCGGAGGCCACGATTCGCTGGTCCGCGGACATCCGCGCCTGTCTCACCGACCTTGGCCTAGTTTGATAGTGGGCTCTAGCCCGCTTCGCAGCTGTTACACAGATAGCTCTGATAATTCACTTCCTAATGGACTTTTTGTCTGTTATCAACGAAAATTACAATCAAAGTAGGTAGGTACTACGTATGTGACGTCACTATGGGAGATAGAACTTCTTTAGGTTTAGTAGAAAACGAACAACCATATACGAATATTGTTATACTTATTTCGTCTGTACACCTGACTAGCCTTTTCCCAACTATGTCGGGGGAGGCTTCCAGTCTAACCTGATAAAATGCAATTTAGATTTTAGATTTATGATCCTTTTTAACAGTTGATGTTTATGTATTCATATTTTATTACAGAAAATACAACATCAATCTTTTTGACTTTCTGTTTTATTTGATGGGCTAAAGTCACTTTGGAAATTCTGCGGCTTGTTTATAGACAAGACCACACGTGCTTAACTTTTAAGTGTCTATAGGACTGCACAAACGAAGAGTAGTCTATGGCACATGACTTATTTATGATGCGTAGCGAAATTTGATGTTCTCATAACTAAACAATGTGTCTGAAGAGCTGTTTCTCTTATTTTTTGTAACAGTAATGGTGTTTTACGATTTCAATTCCCAACTTTTTTATTTTTTGTAATTGTAAACTCATTACACTGAACCAATAAGTTACTCTTTTTTAAAACAGGCAAGCTCCGCTCATAAAGTATATAGATACATCTATCTCTTTCCCACATCCTATTCGTTGTTTCATCATTCGTCACTGTTAAAACCATTCATTCATTAATTGAGTGTGCAATGAATTTCGGGGACATCCATGACCTACTTTAGCATATAGAGTAGCTTTGGCTTTATAAGACAACGCCAATGCCATAAAGTACGGTGCAAAAAAAAAGAAGAAAATGATGAATGAGTTTTGAGCGCGGGAAAATGTCCAGTTTCATTTCATTTCAAACAAATAATGGCGGGAAAGGATGACAGTTAGAGTTTATTAAAATGAGTTGTTGGTTTTAATTAAATAAAGTGATTCAGATTATGTTTTGACAAGATAAAGGGCACTTTTTTAAACAAAATAACTGCACGGATAGATTGAAGGTTAAGCTACGCTTGACGAGGTCGGTTTGTGAATTTGTGACTGTCCATTACATATCATGCCTCGGAAAGCATGTCAAGCCATTCCGCAGCCAGTATTTCTGACAACCATTCTTACCAAGAGTTGTGTGAGGCTATCTACGCTTTTTACTCAGTAACTGGGCTGCCATGTAAGTTACTAGTATCCAGCTGCAACCGATAAGACTGGACGCCTACCCCAACACAGTTGGGAAAAAGCTAGGCAGACTTGCCTAGAACTGAGAAAATGAATTATGAATTAAATTCGTTAATTTATCTAATGTTTTGAGCTAGTAAAGATTTTTCCAAGATATAAACTATCGTTCGTATATTTTCCTAAGTTATTTATGACTTAACAATTAAGTGTCTCACCCCAGTATCTACATACAAACCCGAATTCGGCATTGACACACAGACAGTCAATCATCAGTACCTATAGTGATAGTGAAGGCGAGAGAGGGACAGACATATCGTTCTATTTCGTTCCCACTCTTGTATTATGTAGATATTTGTGAATAATTTCCTGGTACCAAAATAAAAGCCTTGATTTCACTATTTAAAAAGACGATATATTTTACTAGCTAATTGTTAGTTATGTTTTATTTAAATTAATTGTGAATGCACCAAATGGTAGGTACGTATCAAGAGTAAATAAAAGTATTTCATGATCAAACCAAAACCTCACAATGTATGACGAAGTCTAAGTAAAGAACTGTGAGAGAAATAAATAAATTTCACTATTATACTTTTACTTTTGTTATTGTGACTAGGATACTCAAATGTGACATGTGTACCAGAAACCAGAGAGAACAAAACCATATTGTTGGCAGTGTTGCCATGGACACTTGAAAAAAAAAACAATAGGATTCTTGTGATTGTTTTATACAGTCAAGAACTCAAGCGCTCTACGTTAAAAAAACTGGCGCGATACCCACTTGCCGCACAGTACTATTGTAAACAGCCATATTATAAAATTACATGAGGCAACATTATATTATTTCTATTAAATAATATCATAGAAACAAGTTGTCATGTCACGCTCAATGGGCACTGCTGTAATATTATTTCACAGACAACCCTAATTTAACCACTCAAGCATGCTGCTTATTTTCTTTTATTAAATACTGACAGTGTGATCAAAACAACTTCGATAATATATAGCTTCAGCCATACACAGGTAAAATCGTCGAATTAGTCATAGCTCGAGCATTTGGCAGCAAAGTAAGTCCATATACACATCGGGAATCCACCAGCCCACTCGGTGGCTCGCCCCCCACTCCCCTGGCTGCGTGTGCGCCAACCTTAGCTACGTACAACACGTCTACATTAAGCAACCTTGATCTCTACCTATTACTGAAAAATGTTGCATTAAAACACCCAACTTATTGTCTTGCACTACACATGTGGACCACGCAATTAACAACTCTATGTTAATACAGATAGAGTCTAAGTTCGTTAATTATTCTTTTTCGTGGACCTTGACGGCTGGCCTTGCCTCTATCTGGCGTCCGCTCTTTCCGCCTTCGCCGAATCAATTTAAACATTATTATTTAGGTATATTGGGATATTTAAAAATACGATTGTATTGTTTTTCTTTAAAATATTAATAGATTTTACCAATTAAATGTTTGACCTGTAAGCATGTACTATTCGTATAATTTGAGCCGAAAAAATTAATAGTACTTCATTTATACCATGTCCCCGAATTCTGCAATAACTTGGCCTTGAGCCAATATATTTAGAGGCACTGAAGGCACCAAAAAAATATAATAAAGCCCTGTATACACCGGTAATATTTTCTGATCTTCGACTTGTCATTGAGCTACTCGATTATCCCATAACTATATGATTAAGGTCGTCTATAAATAACGACCTACTAAAACGACCTATTTAGTAAAAGAAAAAAGGCGGGCGAAAATTCGTGGTCGAAATATGCTCGCGCGCACACACCGACACAGCCGTACGTAATCACTAAAAGTGTGTCATGATCACTGGGTTAAGTTTAAACGTTACAACTGAAGGTTTTTTATACTGTGGCGTGGTGTGGCGCGGCGGGGCTCACACGTCACCACCATGGCTTGGCTTAAGGTCAGTTTTTCGCAACATCGCACCATCATGCGAATTGTCTCCTTGCCTTCGGAGCTGAGAGCTGAGAGTGTCAAAATCAAGGCTCTATTGATTATAAAATAGATGGTAGAGCGGACAGATGAGGCAGCGGGATACATGATGCTCGAATCGAATGTAGGTCGATCTAATTCGCAAGTAGGTTATCGCCTCGGATAAAAATAAAGGTGTATAAATTGTTTAGCGAAACACCTGTCATCATGCCCTGATTTAGTTTTTTTATTAGAAACTTTCATGTTTTATTACCTCAGGCCAGTGTAATATGTTAGTAAGGGACTTCAGAAGTGGACTCGTTCTGCATGTACTATAATCCACGTTCATTGGATTAGATTAATTACCTTGAGGTGCCACGTGATCCGCCCACACACGCACTGGCGCCTCCAATATTTTTATCCGCGTAAACAAATCCGGATTATGAGTTATTTTAGTGAGTGTCTCCAAAACTACTGAACTCGATTTTGATATAGATTCACGGATTACGAACGCTCTGTAGTAAAGAGGTATTTTTATTTATTGGCACAGTTTTTTTAATACACATAGAGTTGTCAGATTTAATTTATAAACAGCCATTATTCTCTACATTATTTAGATTTCTTTATTTCCTATTTTTACGGCTCACGTGTTTGATTCGAATAAAGAGACCTTGTAACTGTATATAAAGATTGCGTTCTTCAGTTCGGTGCATCGAAATCGCGCAAAAGTCGGGCTGGTCTTAAAAAGGTCAAACATTATCTGTAATTAATATTAAAACGGCGGTTTTTGTAAATTCTTTTAAGTTCAAAAGAGCTTCATCTGGAGTTCTGGAGCAGAATTCTACGTTTGATAGAAGCTTACTCTAAACCATAAATGTAGATATTTATCAAAAATAACAAATAAAGAAACCTGACTTAAATAAAATAACATAAAGATGGCATAAATGAGTCATCGTATAACTATGAACCGGTGTACTGCTGCACTTGCACAAAGTATAATAATTTAGGGCACGTTGCGACAGCCGCTGCGTCTGCGCATATGACCGTTTTGATTTTAAACAATAACTGGCCGATTGCACAATGTGGCCTAGATACTCGGTAATGTATTTGTTTGATTAATTATTTAATTATGATGGTCTGTTCGGCTTTACACAGTGCATAATTAAAGAGTTTGTGAAACATAGTGTGGTTTAAATATTGTTGGAAAGAGAGGGAATCTTTCCTGTACACTTTCCTCACCTAAAACAATAATAATTCAAAGGAAAATAAATAGCGGGAAAAGTAGTTGAATTTAAGAAAAAATGCCTACGCATTTTATCGAAATTATCTTACCCACCAAACATCCTTTAGCCCTGCTAATAATCTGATAATGACTGCGCAGAAATGGTGCAATGTGTTGAATGTTTATCTACGAGTGACATGCACGTATAGCGCGGTAAACATGGCCATACATTATTTATCTGCTCAAACCAACGGCCTTGGTCCAATTTGGGCAGTGCCGGAATGAGCCGGCGGCGCGGGTCCTGCTAATTCTACTAAGAGTCCCCATTAATTAAAATGTGGTTAATTGGTTCTAAAGTCGAGATAAAATTAAACAGTTTTCTTTTTGTTTGATAATTCATTCACAATCTTCCATGGGATGTACCGGTGGTGTACGTACCGCGACTTGAGTTTTGTACGTCGAAGCGCGAGGGGCCCCAAAGTGCGGGGCCTGTGGCAATCGGTATAACTGCTATGTAGCTAATCCGGCCCTGGGTTTGACTATGCAAGCAGATAATAATATAATAGGTTGTCCTAATTCCATTGAATGTCAACCGCTGTGTCTTTAAGCGGTGTGGGTTAAGTCGAGTTTAAGTGAGTTAGAAGTGTACAAGTTAAATTTTGTTATTCTAAGTTCTGAGGGGTTCACTTTTACTCAAAATGAATGAAGACTTCCATTCTTAAGAAACTCCTAAAGTGGAAATATTTCTAGAATACTAAATACTTAATATTTTCACTATTCTTTCTGATATTTTCATCCTAAACATTCCTTCTAGGAAAATGAACTTCCACAAAAATCAACCTTAACAATTATTTCGTGGACACTACATCCGTACTTATCTAATATCCACAATTGTAACCAACAAAGTAATTAGCAATATTAAAATAATGAACATTCGCAAAACTTAATCGCGACATCAGTGTACACATTATTGAGGGAAACGGGTCAGTGGAGCACATAGACTAGCAACTTGTCAGTTCTATGTATTGTTACGATATTTTTGTTCAACATAACTGTAGTTTTACATAACAAAAACATTATGGGCCGCCGGGTATTGTAGGACTATTGTAGTACCTGACGAAGGCTTCTCCAACTTCTTGTAAACTTGTAATTTGCAAATATATGATGTTATCCTATTTGATACTAGCTGTACCCTGCGGTTTCACCGAAAAAACGGAATGACTAGAGGGAAATACATGAGTAATCTTGTTGAGACGTTAGATGTTGTTATGGTACCTTGAAATCTATGCAATCATCACACGTGTCGTACTTATCAGGAAAACATACAAAAACAATACTGGATAATACATACACACATGAATGCACGTCTTTTTTCCAATCGGGGTAGGCGGTAACTACAGAACGACACCTGCTACGATCCTTACATATTCCTTTTGCTTCGTTTACGTTCATACATCTGGTAATATATGCACGCCGGTGGCGAATACTACGCACCGGACTTTTCTGAAAAACATCACCAATGACACCAGTGTATGTCTTTTAGAGCGTCCGCTCCCGATTCCACTACTACTACAAGTAGAAGCGCTATAGTTTTATTGTACTGTTTTTCCATATTAAAAAAATGTCAATAAAGATGAACTCCTTTGCTTCCATAGAACAAGTGTTACTTAGTTTGGAAGTCCAGACCTCTCTATCTTAACTTTCTGTGTGTCAATAAACTTCTTTTTAAATTACATTTACTAGATATTATTATAAAATATGAGTGAACGTAATGAAGCAAAAGGAGTTTGTATTTGTAAGAATGTTAGCATGTGGCGTTCTGTATTTTCAGTATGTATGTAGATATTACTCAGGGCAGCTTAAATTGGTCAAAAAACAATAATAATCTCCTATAGAGCGTACCTATTGTACGATGCAAGGATGGCCTTGCAGGTATCTGTAAACAATTTGGCAAAATGTATGTATACAGGTGACGCTTTTATTGATATAAAATACATAGTACAAATCATGACGTAATTTTTTTGTTATTTTATGAAAATGATACATGATGATAAAGTATATTTATTGTGTAAATTGGTTAAAAAAATAATACTTGTTCTCATCAGTATATCTTTTTCGTGTTATTTGAAACTAGGTGAAGTCGGTTTTTTCTGGTCAACTGCTCTGAGACGGAACACCGAAATTAGTGGTCAAAGTGACTGGTATCATCATATGTGAGCCATGTGGGTCTGTGGTGGTGTCTTGAGGAAAGCATTTAAGATTAGAGTAGACCTGTATATGCAGTGTCTAAGAAGAAAGCATAAAAAATCCAGTAATAATTGGTAAAAATATCATTGGTACATTGAGTATTATATATCCTTACCTATGTTAGGGTTTTTTTGTGAACATTGGTGGTATAACAACCTGACTAAAACTTTTAAGATACAGCGGTGAAAACATGAAATAATTCCTCTTATCTTATGCCATTGTTTGCAACCCGCACACGTGCAGTACACACTCAGTACATACTCGTACATAATTATAAATTCAGCGTTATATTCGACTGCCCAAAGTCCTAATTATTAACAGGTGTGCTAGGTTGTTGTTTTGTCTTCAAAAGCTGCGCAAAATTAATCACAAATATCACAAAATCTTCCACTTTCCCACGCCAACACAAACAACCCTTTCATCACTGAAGGAAATATCAAACAAATTCGTTATGATCACGACGCACGCGCACGGAATCCGGTAGTTTGCACTGCAAACATCCAGTTAAACAGAGACGCACAGATGGAGACAGCCGCAAGAGCGAGCGAGAGCGAAGCAAGGTTACCCTCAGGGCCGGGTATCACGAGCGGCAGTTATCGATGCAAGTATGTACCACTACCAGTATCGAGTATCAAATCTACTGTTTATCTGTAACTCGTGTTAATGACATTAAAAATTGGGTTTCAGGGAACGATATCGAGGTTAGGAAGATAACTCAAACTGCAATTAACGATGTTTTGTAGATAATACATAGCCTTGCATTTAGAGATATCAGCCGGGTGATATGGTGGTACAGGCTCTAAAATCATTCCTAATATTCGTTTTTGTTATAGTTTAATGTGCAAAAAATCTATGTCAATTAATATAAAGTCAGCCTTTGAGTTGTGACCTTAGCATTGACTTAATAACTTATTTCACAACATAAGTAAATTGCAATACTTAGTAGTAAGTATGAATCGCTGAGTGCGATTTTCGCAATTTCACAAAAACCATTGCACTAGTTGTGTGTGTTTTGCGAAATTTATTCGATTGTACTAAATTGCTATTTATGTAGAATTGTTTTAAGTCTTACTCAGCGATTTTCCTCGAATCATCATTTGTATTTTTTTCTATTGGTTTGTTCTCGTTTTTTGCATCATTTGTGCTAAAAGAATAATAAAGATTGATTTGTTGAGACTTGCTCGGGACAGTTATAGATTGTTACGTATGATTGCGCGACGCTATTTGGCAGCCTGTCGTAATAAGACATTGCGCTGGCGACTGATCTCACACAAGTGACTTATGTTGAATAATCAGAGACAATGAGTAACTTGCTAACAAAATAAGGGGTGCCTACTTTTTTAATTTAAAAGTAAAGTTATTTGGTACATATTTAAATTATTTTTATGAAAGTAATTTGGTTAACACACGCCGCCTTGGATTAAGCGATCTTTTGATGTAAGCAAGTACATTTTTTTATGATGACAACACTGCTCTTTATACTGCATTTAACGATTAGCCAACTACTAATTTATTATTTTTTAAATACTCAAGTCAAACAAATTGACCATGGGATACTTGTACCTCCGTTTAAAACCAACCTTCGTGTGTGGGTACCCTTTAATCAAATCAAGTTAACTAATAAACAAAATCACTTAATAACATAGTAGATCGTAATATATAATCTTAACTAGCGTGGGTACATTCTTGTTGACATGTAACTTATTTCATTGGTATTTATAGCAACTTGATATAGGGATGTGATTCATGGTACTATGACAAACGCCGCGACGTGGTCTCGTCATTGGCGCCAAAATGTTTGCCTAGATAAATTCTGCTAATAAATAAAATCTTGGAAATGATTGCAAATAACATCCTATAACATATTTTTTCTCCAAGGTCGAAAAACTTAAAAATATTTACCAGTTCCGACAGTGACGTTACCTGCGGCGAGATCGAAGTTTAAAAATGTTGATTTGATGAGTGACTCCTTCCGAGTACACAGGTGTCCCAACACAAGAATACGATCACCGAAAAGCCCAGTGACCCCGCGAAAAGCGCCAAATAAGGCCACAAAACGTGCAGACATATCCCCGCGGCAGTGAGGCCACTCGCTGACATAGACCTAGATATTGTGACATTGGCACTACATTCAAGCGCTGAGGTCGCTCGTTGCCAGTTTAAAAATAAAACGCGCGCGCTCTGACGTTTGTGATTTTTTGACAGATAGAGTGCGGAATTTGAATTTGGAATTGATCAGTTCTGGAAGTGTTTAATCTTGAAGTTTTGGAATGTCAAGGATAATCATTATTTTGAGGTAAAATATAACTGTACACATTATTTTTAGTATTTAAAGGTAACATTGTAGCATGCTAAAATCTAGGTCATTGACTACTTCTTATCTTTATTTGAATAGTTTGATATTGATTTAATGGACAATCTAGACATACTACAATCTTTTTGTATTTTACTTTGCAAAAAACTAAACTAAGCATTAATTGTACAATTAAGGGAGAAAAAACACAACACATAATAGCACGGCAGATACTAACAATAAGTTTTAGATGATATTATTACATAATTTCGTTCCTAAACTCTATTCACAAAATTAAAACCATTTTGACACATGTCAAGGCTACTATAGAACGTAGCCGACGACCCTTGTAAGGTCTTCGTTATGTAAGCAGAGGTCCGTGAGACGTGCCAGTTACGTCATATGTCGAACTGCGAGGCGTTTTCCTACACGGCACACATCGCAATCTAGGTTGTAAACTTTAAACTATGTGTCTAGAAAGGTTTCTTGAAACTTATAGTTAATTTGATTCAGATCAGATATTTTATCTGGTAGTCGGAAACCGGAAAATCAGACAATCAATCTTACCAGAATATTCAGGAACTGGGTTGTGGACGTCAGATAGGCAGTCGCTTCAAGTAATCTAAGTAGGTACTGAAATTCAGCTGCGTTCGTGTAGACTGGAAGCCGATCACAACATTGCATAGTCAGGAAAAGGCTGGGCAGATGATGATGACTTATTTGAGTAGGACAAAAAATTCAATTCTTATAAGAAGGAAAAAGTCGCGACTGTCAATTTGAGAATTAAAAAAAAAAACATAACTTTGAACGTTGATAGCATCAGAGCGCTGCAACACATCAATTTGTTATCGAATCAAAATGTTTAATCACAACTTGATATCATCAGATCATACAAAGTTAAACAACACACTACAAGGTCAAAAGAAGACACCGAATAATAACAAAGTACACATAACATCACGCCTATATTCTCCGAAGGGTTAAGCAGACTTGTTACCTTAAGCACGACCACATTTAGCCAGTCATGTTTGATCCTATGGACTAAGAAGCGAGTTTATTGCTATCAACTGAGCCCGAATGTAGCTAACATTCGGGCTCAGTTGATAGCAATAAACTCGGTTCTGAAAAACCCGGGCTGCTTCTGAGAAATTCCACATGGTCACTTTGTCCGAACTGGGAATCAAACCCGTAACCTTACGCACAGAAGAAGCGCTTGGAACCACTAAACCAACGAGACAGTCGATAAAATAAATACATAATATGTTAAGAATAAACGGTATTAATAAAGAAAACGAAAGTGTTTCTGTAGAAACTGTTGCCATTTCAATTTATAACTTCTTTCACTTTCTATGATGTGTTTGGTTGGAGAAATGGATAACTATTTACATCACTTTAGTAGACTGGCTGGCGTGGGGTCTGTCGTAAGCAACTGCTGTATGTGAGGTCATGTGTTCGATTCCCGGATTGGGAAGACTGATTGCTTTACGCAAATTCTTTGTAGGGACTGGTAGATTAGATTTAAGCCTGGTTAACTGACTAAAAGATAATGGCCAAAATATATTCTTCATGATCTTTGTAATAAAATATTACCAATTCCTATAGAGAGTTGGATTGTAATGTCCACCACTAAATATAATTTACCTTAAATTGGTTTGTAGGACATAGAAGCGATAGTTTACTGGGATAACCCAGTAAGCGTTCGCATTTAGCTAATTCCTCATGACAATGTTTATAAGGTACTGTATTACAAAAATAACTGAGAAAGAAAGAAAAGAAAAGAAAGACTGTATTAATCAAAGTTAGTTAATTGATAAAACACTAGAATTTAAATCATACTTAATTAGGGCCATAGGGCTCTCTATCTTCCAACTGAAACTCAAAGTATTTATTTCAATTATACCATTTATAGGCACTTAAACTTGAACTGTCGATGAGTTGGTTAGTCAGGAATTGAGTGGAGCTATTTGCCCATGCCGAAACGTAAATCTCGAAAGAGAAAGAACGGGAAGGAAACTATATCGATATTATTTTAAAACAATTGATTACCAAATTCTATTATTGAGTCCTTTTGCTTCTATATGTGAAAAAAGTTAACAGTCATGGGACTGCCGATAGAAGTGAATACTTAACTCTTTTGGATATCTGTCAGTTTGGGGCAACATATTACATAAGCATGTCGGTAACGCGAACCCATAATTTTTGCTCCTGTCAAAAATCACTCAATGCGGTTAACGATTTCATTCAAATAAAAAATAATCAAATATAACTATGAAAAATACGCCCTGTCAGTTGAGAGGCCACCAGTGTGGCAGCGCCCGTTCTAAACAAGACGCGTGGATAGGCCCCATTCAGTTTGACCTTTTAGAAGGAAACTAATGATACAATCCACACGCACCGTTATCAGCGACGCATTTTAGCGAACACCACACACTCCCAACCGCCGGAATCCGAATATAATCACACTAATATTGTAAATGTCGGTATTTTTGTGTGTGTGTGCGTTTGTTACTCCTTCACGCTGAAACGGCTGAACGGATTTAGATTAAATTTGTATTGATGGCTCATACCTTGGATTAACACATGGGCAAGTTGACTAGTACAATGAAACAATATAAATGCGAACGTGAGTTGGTTTGTTTGTTACGCTTTCACGAATGAATAGCCGGAATTAGATAAAATTTGGCACCCGCATAGACCATGAGCTGGGCTAACCCAGCTCATGGTCTATGCGGGTGCCATGAGTATTCTATATCCTAAGATATAGAATACTTACTATCCCGGTAGTACGTCTCCGTGGGATAATAACCGACCTAATACCGAAGTATTATATAATACTAACTTTTGCTCAACCTTTTTGACGAAGTCGCGCGTTAAAAAGTAGCCTTTATCCTTTCTTGTGGCTTAGTCTGTGCCAAACTTTATCAAAATCGGTTCATTAGTTTAACCGTGTAAGCGTAACAGACATACAGACAGAGTTACTTTTAAATTTATAATTTTAGTAAGGATTGTCAAAATGGCTTTCAATGTAATCAAGAGATGACATTAAAAAAAAAACATAATTATTAACGTACGTACTCGATCAACAATCCAACAGACACACGGTGGGGAGAAGTCGTAGTAACAAGAAATATACCCCGTGAAGAGAGCTATCCATTGGCATGTAATAATATCTTAACGCTGTCCGGGGGTGGGGCAGATTAGCTCAACCTCCTTGTGGTGCGCCTCTTTCTCCATGAATATAGGTTAATATACTTATTGTTTCGTTGCCTTAGTAACTGGGTTTTTTTTACTGATTGATAGATAATACAACGGAAATCGCGTAAATATAGGTCAAATTCTTTGTAAGGACAACGGGATTAATTCCACCTTGAATAGGTTAGTTTCCCAGTAAATAAGGATGATACTGTCTTGTTAACATTTTAAATGTATATTATAACTCATATTGTCCTTTAAAACTTAATAGAATTAATATTTATTGGCTAAAAGTGGTCTCAGCCACGCTTAGGCGCTGCCGTAGCTAATTCGTAGCACCGTGCTACGCTTTCGTAGGCGGTTGCTACGAACTACGTGTTTGCGTTATCGTATGGAAATAATTGTTTATTTAAAACAATATGAAATATTTAACTTGATTTCATTAATTAATGATCATTACTGCTTAATTGTTTAATTTTATTAGTGTTATTGATGATAAATAAGAGGATTCAGCTTTTTTGTAGGTCAGAATAGAATAGAATATAGAGTTCGGGCAGTTTGTTATGTAAGTATTAGTAGGCTAATATAAAGAATATGCTACCTGGCTAGTAAATTACGATAAACTAGCAACCAGCGCCGGCTTTGTACGGGAGCAAACCATTTCTTCATTGATATTTTCATAAATAATACCATCCAATTTCCCGATTTTTCCAGGAGATCTCCAAATAATATCTACCATAGAAACCTTGTCCTGACAATTACGACACCCAAAAACGAAACATTAGCAAGATCGGTGGAACCGTTCTTAAGTGATCATCTTACATTCTTGCGGCAATTGATTTTTATTATTAAGATAAAGGAAAATAAAGACAAAGGTTACGGTATTATGTTACTGTTAACAGTATTAACTAATAAAAACGCCTACAAATGATCACTTTTGTCAGTGTAATTATTGCTCAAAGTTAAGTGACAGTTTCCATTCCCTTTTATTAAGTAATACTCAATTCTATAAATATTAAAAAGTCACGTTAATTCTTGAGACTAAAATATTCACGAAAACTACTAATAGAACGTTATCTTAGGGAATTTAATAAAATGTCAGCAGCTTCTACAAAAACGAACTAACATTAGATATAATGGATGTACCATGAATAGGGGTTGTGGGGGGGAGGGGTGATGGTACGGTACTACTAACAGGCAATGTCGAGAAGGTCCAATATGAAAACAAGTAAAATAGATATACCAAGAATTAAAAACCGAGCAGGAAGGAAAATAAGACATATAAATAAATCAAGATAACTAATCAAAAACTAAGATTGTCTGCTGTTACATACACTATTTCTGTAAACGAAATGTACGATGAAAAAGGTTTCATTTTGATTCATGCCTATTTTCGTGATTTTAAGACATTATTTAAGCATAACCAAACCGTATTATTTTTTTAGTCATATCAGTGATTTTGTTTTATGCTTTAAGGACCTTTTTGCTGAATTCGCATCTGCAGAGATTTACTAAATCATACCATCTCATGGTACATTAAAAAAACCTGAAAAATTATGTATGCATCTGAAATGGTCGATACCTTATGTTTTAATGTTTAACTCATTTAGAGTCTAGCTCATTATGTCACCAGTTAAGGAATATTGGGGAAAACAATCAATTACCTGGTGCTTATATTCTTCTATTCCTAGGAATTCAGAAGAATTACACTTGATCCCAAAAGAAATAGTTTGTTTGCAGGTTTTCATTACTACTAATTACGTCGTTATTTATTAGTTTTTAGATTAATTTAAATATCTGACATCTTTTTATATGTACCAACTACACCACTATTTTATTTTTTTAATAACGTTGCTCCACTCAAGGAATTTTTCCTATGTCGTGGTATCAAAGAAACTTTTTTGTAGAACGCTGAAATCCCATTGAAATAAAAGATTTTAGTATTTTCACGAATACCGGTAGGTCAATAAATATAAGTTCGGTGAGCGCAAAATATTTTGATTAACATAAATTATCCTAGAAAGCTCCAGCACTTTTCTCTTGTGCCATCAAAAACACTCGATGTGCGTGTTTCGTACACATTGGGCCGTAGTTATTCTGCTGTAGCTACCTGGTTAGAGCACGCTATCGCTAGGCAACGCTACACGTGCCAGCCCCGGGGCCAGGGGGCGAACCCCGACCCTGAACCACTGCATCTAAGCCAGCTCCGTAGTTACGGCGGTGGCTTTGAATTAATGACAGCACAACATTAGGTTATACGGTATTTTGTGAGGTAATCCTGAGGACACGTGTATGTTAACTTACTAAACAACTAAGCACTGTTTTACGAATAATAAAGCATATTTTATCTATCTTTATCTTGTTTGCCACTGTAGAATTTGGAATCATGATTTAAAAAACATCAGGCAGACTATTTATTGCCATATTAAAGTTATTTTCAGAGTATTAATAGGTTTGCACATGGAACTTAAACGTAGCTGGTGAAATTTGGATGTACTATACACATTTCACACACGTTACGCCAAATTTCGTATAGGTCGATTTGTTTGGAGGTTTTCGCACAGGTTTACTATAGGTACACCTCTGTCAAACCCTTCATTTAATACAGGCGTGATGCCATGTTATGTTGTACAGCATTTGATTAAGAATTATATTAGTAATTTTAAAAATTTAAAATTAAAATTACTATCTCGGTAGGCACATAAATCTTCTAATCAAATTATTTCTTTGTCTATCTCCGCTAACGAAACCAAAATATTTATCTACCCTTACAATTGACAATTATTAGAATCAACTAACAGAGCCTTTTTTTACTTACACTATCGGCACCATCGCAGGGGAGGTTAAGGGGAAAGGTAGGTACGCCCACGTGGTGAAGGGGGGTGATCCACGTGTATCAATGAAGAATGAACCCGGCCGAGCGGAGCGGGGAGCGGGGAGCGGGGCGCTGTGAGGACGTAGCCTTACAAAATATGAGTAGGTTTCGAAATAACTGATTTATTTTTACTTAATATTTCGGTCGGTTTTGCGTACTTGTATGTCCGGGGGAGTCGTTTGATTGAGGAAACGAATGGATCTTATTGTCATCAGGTTGAACGATTTTGAATAATATTTTGTGTACAGACGCCAGCACATTAAGCTATCCCAGCCTGTCAAATTTTCCCAATTGAACATGAACCTTATAATTTTGTAATAAAGTTGAAAAACCATCAAAGAAATTTGACAGATTGGGGAAGCTTGATGTGCTGGCCTCTGTTTCATGGGTATATTTCTTGCATGGATCTAGTTTGTTATAATGCACTAAAATATGAGAGGTGTAATCAATATTGTTTTAATTACTAATTCTTTCTTGTTGGCGTTATCGCCTCAGCCCCGTCTCACCCGGGGCTGGGCTAGACCTTTCTTTTGCTGTATGTATAGAAGCAAAACCAGAGATAAAGATTGTCTAATGTATAAGGAAACTTCTCATAAAACATCTCTATAATAAAACGAAGATGTTATGTAAACTTATCATTCCCGAATTAAATAAACATCGAGAAGTGGCAATACCTACGTCTCTGATTACTTTCAACTAATGATATAAAAAGCGGGGGCCGCGGCGTTGTCACCCCCTGGGGGGTAGTTACACGTGTCTTCCACCTCCCATTCTCCCCTACCCCCCTGACATCACCATCAAAAGATTTAATTCCTGTAAAGAAATATGTCTTCCACTAGTGACAATGAAGTAATAGGCTTATTGATGAAAAATATTATACAACTTTTTAGTTGGCCCGTACAGAGGGTCCCTAAATATATTTTCTTAGCTAAATTCATGTTAATATAGGTGTGAATAATATCCTGTCCTTATAGGTATTCCTATAAGATATTTATAGCAGTGATATTGGTTCTTTGGTGTTAGTAATTTCCTGTCGGGGGTTTTACGTTTTTTTTAAAGTGTTGAGTGTTTTATATTAGAAAAATGGGCGTAAAGATGTTTGTTTAAATAACACTAAATCATTACTGTCGCAGGGAAAAGGCCTCTTCTCATACAGAGAAGGAACGAGCATCAATCACCACGCTGGCTCAAGGCCGGCTGGCGATTTTAGACTAACATTGATAATAACTCCTTGTTTATTCAAGAGGTTTTAAAATGCGTCGAAGCTCTTTAATAACCTTGTATTATTTAGTTTACCTTAGGATTTCATGATTTTGTAAACGACGCAAAAGGCGTTGTTTAAATAAAACTAACCCGTTACTATCGCAGGGGAAAGGCCTGTTCTCATACAGAGAAGGAAAAAGCATCAATCACCACGCTTGCTCAAGGCCGGCTGGCAATTTTAGACTAACATTGATTATAACTCCTGGTTTACTCACGAGGTTTTCCAATGTGTCGAAGCTCTTTAATAACTTTGTATTATTTAGTTTACCTTAGGATTTCTGAATTTTGTAAACGAAGCAAAAGGAGTATGTAAAGATTGGTCAAAGAACTAGTGAATAAACTGAACCTCTTACAAACAGTACCCGTAATAGAATATGTATTACTTTACTAAAAACTTCCAGACGTGAAGAAGTAAAGAAATATTGAGGTGTGAAACTATTTTTTCCAGGAAAACATAATTATGTATAAATTGCACAAACGTATACGCTGCGAGAACAATGTAGGACAATTTATTACTTACCTAGACTGATTAGAACAATGATAAGGAACAGATAGGTATTATAGTTACATTACTTTCCTTGTACACATTAGTCAGAAAACAGATAATCTTGCGCATCAAGACTATGTAACAAGCATTTCTCATAAATATTTAGTAAAATCCTCGAATTGTACTTAATCAGTAAATTTCAATGCGTTATCGTGTTATTTTAATTTAGTTAATTAATTTAATTGATCTACACGATCTACAGCTGTATCGGCGGTATCTTAATGAAGACATGGAAATGCTTTTTATCGGACAACTAAATCTTGTTAGAACATGCCTGACATGATATTATTGTTTTCATGAATAACGGAGTTTTTGACATTGTTCTAAATTTATTTGAATAAAAATCAACTGCCGCATATATGACTGATAGTTACTTGAGAACGGATTGATAGATTTGGATATTTTTTTTAAACTGGAACATTCTGAAATTTAGATGGTATTTTGACACGAATTTTTTTAGTAAAAAAGTAATTACACCCGTGCGAATCCGGGGCGGGTAACTAATAAGAAAGAAAAAATGTAATTGGTAGAAAATTAATATAGCACAAAGGAAAATACGACAAAAATCAAGTTGTAGAGCTAATGATAAAAATTCCTTCAGTTAAATTTTACTTTCGAAATTCAGTAAAAAATCATTTGTTTTCAGCTTTTTAGACATTTTTCTTCTACATGTGCGATGTTTTTAACAACATTACAATATAGTTTTCGATAAGCCTAGGGACATCGTCCTTTACGGATATCAAAATACAATTAATCCAGTGAAGGTTCAGAGCGAGAGGTCACTGTTGTAGTCATGAACTTTCAGGCACGGCAAAGAACATTCACACTAACCTAGCCTAACGTAATATTAGGTCCCAAATACTGAAGGACGACAGTATTGGCCAACTGAAATATCAACCTTAAGGCGATGTTCATAGAGCTGAAATTCCAAAATACTGGTATGGAAAGCTGAATTTATTGAAGCTAAACTCAGCATGAATGAAAGTTGAGTTCTAAATTCGCCACCAATAAGTTCATTTTCATTTGTGTACTTGCAAAAAGTATTCCGGGCCTGAAAATATGTCTTTAAACGAACGAAAAAAAACTTGAATGAATACGAAAAGTATAGTAATAAAACGGAGTATTTTATTTTATTTAATCTAATAAATAATAGGTTGAGCCCGTCTTATTCTGTAGATAGTAAAAAGGAATTGAAACGCAATGCGAACGCTGTTCCTGCAATGCGCCATTTTTGTCTTATGGGGCGAAACTTATTTAAGCGAACACGACAGTCTCTGTACATACGAATCTTTTTGCGTCACACGACTCCGGTACATACAGTTGTTACGTGGTACACACATTCACGTTTTGCCGCATGAAATTGGTCTGGAAGCTAATCGCAATGTATTAAAAAGCTGGGTCTAAGCTGACAACCAGCTTGCAGGACAGACTGGTAATTAAACATGTTATTCCTGCAAATAAGCTAAACAACACTATGTTTTATTATATTTAGCTACAGTCTATGTATACAGAGGCCCAGTATAAGCTTTCTGTATGCGGGCTATGTAGTCTTCGAAGTTACATCCCATCTACCGTCCAAAAAGACAATGTTTCAAGGCATCGCCATTTTTCAGCACGAGAAGCCTTTACTTCACGAGAAAGGGTGTATAAACATATTTCAGGTTCACTGGTTCAAAAGATAAACATGTGAAAATTATTTGTGTTACGGGGTAGACAGGAACCAAGCGTGGTACATGAATGGCGTAGTCGTTGCGTCCCTATTACGTAACGCAACAAAGGTTGGCCGCGTAGTACTACGGATCGATACGCAGAGGCAGGGGGGAGGGAGAGGTTCAAGGCCGAGAGTACGCGTACCATTGCGTATCAGGGTAGGAGCTGAACTATGTAGCTAGCTCTATAAACTCCTAGATACTTGTAGTTACATGTTTGTGACAAATTAATGTTTATCTGTTTGTGGTATCTAGTTTTCGGGGACAGTTTTGGGTCAATGTTGTGGTAGAGTGGAAATGTGAATAGGCGGTGTGTTTTTGCCGCTTCTGACATTAATAATCTCATTGGATTTAATAGAAATCATGACTTTTTACGGTTAAATATAAAGAAAACATCAGGAAAAAACGTAAAGGAAAGCCGACGAAAGATTTTCAATGTTCTGGGATCCAGAAACATTTGTGAAAAAACATTTATTTAACACAAGGCTTTTTAATATCGGCAATACATTGGTTTAGTTAGATAAGGTCATCACAGTACCTACTGTAACAGCATGGCGTAGATCTTTATCAGCCTGCAAGTATCCGAATAAGTACCTTTCTCCTAACCTAATCAGTGGTCCGCGGACCAACACTGCTTAAATACTGTCCGGGAACGGTTTAACAATTTTCAACAGAAAATCCTCATTAATGCAGGCCTAATTAACTTATCTATTAGAAATGTTGTGTTATCTATAACAACAGTATTGTATAACATTCTACTTTTTAAATTAACAAATAACATGCTAATAAGTTTAATTTTAGATTGGCACGGTTTATTTTTCTTCATCAAAACTTTCTGGTCCCTGATAACGAAAATACATTAAAGTGGACCCAGATCAAGAAAATCCACCACAACGGAATATGTATAACATATCTTCGGAAAAGAGAAAAGGAAAAAGTACTCCCGAAGGTAATCGTTATAAAACAAATGAGTTTCCAGTACTTTAGCAATCGCTACCATCAGGGTTTCTTCCCATTCTCAAAGATCCCGAAACGAATAAAAGCCTTACAGATATAAAGCTATCAGGGAAGCAGAGCCTTAGTGTCGGAACAATGATCGCCAGGACGTTGACGCCACGGAAAAGTCCTCTTCGTTGCGTCAGCGATTTCCCTAAAAGCTTTCGATCCTACTTTGGAGGTTATTCACCTTATTTGACCTTAGAACGCACCGTGATGGCGATCGTTAGCTGAAAAACGGAAAATTATGACTAAGTAATAGTATTGTGTAAAGACACGCAGCGGTGTTGCCTAGGCTGGTCTAGCAAGCTGTACGACTTGTGTAGATAGAATAAATATATATGTACCTATACAGATGAAATGACTTATGAAACCTATAACCAGTATTAAATCCCTCTTGAAATGCATAGATCGTTGAGGTAGGATGACCAAACACCGCTGTCGTTTTTTCTGGGAACTCCTGGGATGATGTGAAAACCAAAGCTGAGTTGGGTATGGCACAGGTGGCCAATTGGCTTAATAATAACCTCCTCACTTTAAATACATCAAAAACGAATTACATATGTTTTAGTATTAACAAAAGTAGTCAACCAACAAAGGATCTCAATCTAAGAATACACACATGTGGAGATAGTAATAACAGATACTGCAACTGTCCCTGCATAAAGCAAGTAACACAGACTAAATATCTAGGTGTGATAGTCGACCAGAGATTATCCTGGCATCCACATCTTGAACAGGTCTCAAATAGGGTTAGGAGATTAAGCTGGATTTTTAAAACTCTCCGACATATTATACCAAAAAGCATGACCGGTAAGCGAGAGCACCCTAGAAATGTTCTCAATGAAATTTACATGGCGTTGGTACAATCCGTCTTACTATACTGCATCCCTATTTGGGGTGGTGCAGCGAAAACTTATTTTATTGATGTGGAGCGAGCCCAACGAGCCCTGATAAAAATCATGTATTTTAAAAATAAAAGATTTCCTACTGAGACCTTATACAAAATAAGCGATCTACTTTCCGTAAGGAAAATGTGTATTATACAAACAGTTTTAAAAAAACACAAAGCCCTACCATATGATCCAAAATTTGTACGGAAAAGGAGGATTGAGAATGTTGCACAAATTCCACAGACTAAAACTGTGTTTGCCAGTAGGCAAGTGAATAAACGGTCTGCACAACTTTATAACAAGATTAATAAAATTAATTGCATATACACAAAAACAAGTTATGATTGTAAGAAAACAATAACCAATTGGATAAAAACACTTACATATGATGACACGGAGGCACTTTTGGAGCACATATAGTAGTAGATACACACTCACATACACTCTCAAACTCTCTCTCATACTCTCACACAAGCACATATACTCTCACATACACCCTCACACACACCCTCACATACACTCTCTCACTAGGCACACAATACGCACAGTAGTTTACACTCGAAACATACCTCACTAACATCTGTAGTTTTTATTGTAATTTTAGTTTAAATTTTTGTTCATAATCTTAAGTTAACTAATGCTAATCTATGGAAGAGCGGAGTCTCCTAACACAGGCATTGTTTGCTTAAAAGGAGGCTCCAAACACTAAGCCCCTTTGTAAACTGAAGCATCAATAAACTTATTATTATTATCCCCTTTATTTAAAATCTTTCTTATAAATTATATTTTTAAATATTTCAATATTAATACAAAAAAAAAAACATTTAAAAATATAAAAAATAGTGGCCCACCGGTATCGGGAACAGGGTCCAAGCTACCGGCGGTCAGGGCTCCAGAGAGAGGAATCGCCTAACTATACGCGCCGTGTCCAGAAGAACTGCTTTCTGAATCAAGCCCTTGATCCAGCTGCCTAACGCGAGCCTCCTTAGATGTTGGTCAAGGCTCTTAGCTATTAAGCCATTGGCTGACACGACTATCGGTACAACGATTGCTGAGTCCACATCCCACATGTCGACAACCTCGCGAGCCAAGTCAAGATACTTGATTTGTTTATCTTTCTCGGCTTTCACGAGGTTCCCGTCATGCGGGACCGTTACATCAATAATCGTTGCGCGCCTCTCGATTCGATCCATCACCACTATATCAGGCTTATTGGCTACAATAGTCCTGTCAGTGATGATGGATCGGTCCCAATACAAAGTGACACTGCCATTTTCAAGAACTGGGTCGGGCACATACTTGTAGTATGGCACTTCCGATTCTACAAGACTGTATTTCAGAGCAAGTTGCTGATGGATAATCCTGGCTACTAGGTTGTGCCTATGCAAATACTCTTCGTTAGCAAGACGAGAACAACCAGAGATAATGTGGCGGATTGATTCGCCTGGACGGTGGCATGCCCGACAGATGTCAACCGTACCATCCTTTACAATAAATCTCCGATAGTTATTCGTCATGATAACTTCGTCCATAATTGCACAGACAAAACCTTCGGTTTCCCCAAAGAGGTCACCGAAACGCAGCCAAGATACGGACGCTAACTGATCTACATCAGGCCCATGTAGGGCCTGGAAAAAGCGTCCGTGAAGCTCCTTACTCTGCCATACTTCCTTGCGATCGTTAGTGTCAAGTACTACAGGTTTGCGCCAGTTCTCTTTAGCCAACGAGAGCGGGGTGAGGCCCTGGTCCACCGCGACTACATCTCGATGCATCCCCACGTCGGTTTCTAGGAAATAATCCCTGAGACTACATATCTCGCGATTATGGAGGGTCTTAGCATTTAAAAAGCCTCGACCCCCACACTTTCGCGGGATATACAGTCTCATAACCGATGAACGTGGGTGATGCATTCGAGATGCCGTCAGGAATGTACGGACTCTCCTATCCAGGGCGTCAAGTTCTGTTTGAGTCCATTTGAGTATGCCGAAAGAGTACATCAAGACTGGCATGACCCAACCGTTGAAGGCACGCACCTTGTTACCGCCTGACAAAAGACTATTACATACTTTCTTCAGGCGGCCAAAGAAGCGCTCCTTCAACGATTGCTTCATGTCAGCAGCATTAATGCCCAATGCTTCCGACATACCCAAATACTTATAGGTTTCGATTGGAGAGAGGGCTCTAAAGTTTATGAAATCCGGGAGTTGGGTTCCCACGGATTCCACAATCTTCCCTCGCTTTACATGCATGACCGCACATTTGTCCACACCAAATTCCATCCTGATGGCGCTACTAAAGGTTTTTGTTACCGTCAGTAGCTCCATCAGTTGCAAATCACTGGGGGCAAAGAGCTTTAGGTCATCCATGTAAAGAAGGTGAGATACAACCTGACCACCTCTCTTCAACCGATAGCCTAGACCCGAATCCTCCAGTAATGTACTTAGAGGATTCAAGGCTAAGCAGAACCAAAGTGGACTCAAACTGTCACCCTGGAATATGCCTCGCTCAATTCTTATTGGTTCGCTATTCCTCTGAATTTGTCGACATCCTGGATAGCGAAGTACGGTTCTCCATTGCCCCATACACGACGTCAGGAAGGTGCGCAGAGTTGCATCTACTTTATACAACTCCAGCACCCTCTTGAGCCATGTATGTGGTACCGAGTCATACGCCTTCTTGTAATCTATCCAGCATGTCGACAGATCCCTTCTTGAACGACGAACCTGTTGGCTTATGGCAGTATCAATGAGGAGGAGCTCCTTAGTACCGCGAGACCCATTCCTACATCCATTTTGAGAGGCCGACATGATCGAATTGCTGTCGATATGGTTGTTAATTTTAACTCTCAAAATGGATGTAAGAACCTTATAGACCGTTGGTAAGCAAGTGATCGGTCTATAATTTTTGGGTTCCGCAGTACTACCAGATTTGTGGAGCAGGTGGGTAATTCCTGTCGTAAGGAACTGGGGTAGCGATCCAGTCTCTAAGGTCGACTGGAACTGAGATGCCAAACGAGCGTGCGACTTTTGTAGCCATTTTATCCAAAAATTGTGCAGCCCATCCGGCCCTGGCGATTTCCAGTTCGGCAACGGACGGACTGCACGAGCTACATCTTGGGGGCTGATGGTTATTGCCCCCATTTGCGGTATTGGATCGCACGCTCGTTCGACCTCTCGAGTCCAATCACCCTCTGTGTGACTGACAGGCACCGACCAAATGTTACGCCAGAAAGAACACATGACGTCATCATCCGGTAGGTGCGTATCAGTCACACCTTGGACCGGTCGCTCCCAAGCTCTATACACCCACCTTTCATTGCTCTGGAAAGTGCGATTTTGAGTGTATCGCTCCACTCGCCGTTTGTACCTACGAATACGGCTTGCCCATGCATACACCTTCTGCTTCAGGAAGTCGATGCGCTCTGTAACACGGGACATATAGTCTCGAGGGCTGATATCAGTCCCCAAGAACGCCCGTCTTACATAGCGCATCACTCTAGGGCGAGTATTGCCCTCCCTGTAGCAGACAAGCTTACCGATGAGTGCTCTAGCCCCAGCAATGCGACGCTCAATCCTGCACTGCCAAGCCGGTACAGCTGGTTTCGGTCGTGTAGCTATGTCATAAGGAAATTTGACGTGAGCTACACGACATGCCGCTACAGCCGCGTAGTACAAGATTGAGTGAGCATCGGTGAGGTCATCGCAGTTATCAAAATAGTTTGACAACTGCGAATCCAGAGCAGCCACCAGCGCCCTATTTTTATTATGCATGGGCAAACGGGGTAAGCGTGGTCGTAGTGCGGGTAACATGAAACGATATTCCCGAATCGCACCTTCCAAAGCACTCCTCAATTCCTCATTGTATTGGGTACTTACATTTGTAACCTTGTCACTACCCTCTCCGTCAGCAAAACTAGATAATACAATGTTGTACTGTGGTGGCACTACAGTGTGCGACGGCGAGGTAATGACACGGCTACTCTGCATTTCCGTTCGGAGGCGATCAAGTACAACGTCATCCAACATATGATTACGCTGAATGACCCGCACCTGATCCGAAAGTCGTTGTGCCGATACGTTGACAGCTGGCTCAAGCACCTGAAACAGAGAGAGCATCCTAACACGGTACGCGGTCAGGTTACTTCCTCCCTCTGTAGCCCCATAGTATGAGCGCATGACGTTTTCGTTGATGGATTGTGTCCATCGCATGCGCTGCACACTTCCGCCGGGAGCTGGGACCCTATCAGAGGCCGGAGGGCCTCGAGGTCCTAAGCCGTCCGGCGGCCGGCGTCCTCTCCGTCGACGTGCAGGTGGTGGCGACGTGGGCGGGGAAAAATACTCGTCGCTCGAGCTCGACGCGACTGGCACAGCCGGCTTCACAGTACTCACGATGGGGCTGGGTGCCGGCGGTGACGAGGCGGAGCTGAGCGACGAGGCCGGAGGTGGTGGGCGTGCTCGACGTGCTGCTGATCTTGTTAACATTTCATCAAGTATTATAAGATAATTTTCTTTGATTTGACATCTGTCAATTTCTGTTTTGATTTTGTGAACTGCATTGTTGGTGAATTTTTGGACATTATGGATTTATTTAAATTTCGTGGTTATTTCCGTTATTCTTCTGGTGGTGTATAAATAAACTGCGTAGTGGTAAATGAAAATTAGATATAAAATTTGCGGAAGAAAATTTCTGAGTGATGTCAACTGTGGTGTTGCCAGCTTTTTTTTTTTTATTATTATTATTATTATTATTATTATTATGACCAAAATAACAGCATCGATATTGTTTTTAGATTTTTCAAAAGACATAAATTGGCTGGCGAAATGTGGTGTACAATAGATATATCTCTGCCCTACGCTTTGGGGAATACAGGCGTGATGCTACGTTGTTGTCGTCAAAAACACACAACAGATTATAATAAGTTGTCAAAGTAAACGAAGGCACGCAGTGGGAGCAACTCATTCCAGTCTATCAACCCGGTACTAAGTAATCCTGGCTGTCAATACCACATGTACGAGTACATAACATAAAATCCTTAAATTTGCTGACACATACGCCCGCGCCGATGTGAACGAAAACAAAACTAATTCGTGTACACATTAAACTTTCACTCTCCGCGGCAACAATTAACTCAGTGCGAGTGACTCTGCGCCGGCGCAAGTTACAAGCGACAGGACTGTTGACAGAACATTCTAGAGCTCCCGTTGGTAAATACTCGGATGTCTAACTAACATGGTTGTAGTGCTTGTGACTGGCAACCCACAAGCACTACAGCCATGTTTTACGTTTATAAAAGCTCTGAATAAAAGCATATTGATATTTTATAGGAGGTTTGCCATAAAAATAACTGTAAAAGTATACGGATAAAATAGGTTATAATTAATACTGTAAAATATTGTGCTTCTATCTGACCCGCCTTTAAAGTATGTAGGTAGGGGTCGACGCAGCATGTCTTCTTCTTCCATATAATATCTCTATTTGACGCCATTTCAATATTCACGTACTTTTCAGCCATGTCATATAGGTATACGATAGGTGAACATCACTGGAATCAAAAACTCAAAATAGCAAATAATTCTCAAGTTGTAATTCGAATGTTAATATCAGAACTATAAAAACTTATAATTCATCTGTCATCGATCATTAATCGCGACGCATCATCGATCAATTTCAAAATTCATAAATCGATCTAATTAATCACTATAATAAATCGATTGGTTCAAGTGTAATTGTTCGTAAACGACCATCACTTGGACCGTCCCCAGAACATTGTGATAAGATCTGTCCATGTTTAGTGAAAGAAATCACGTTATAAAGTACTGATAATGGTAAAGAGATAGTTGCACACGCCACATGTAATTAAACTACAAAATTCTGTGGTTTATGGACGATGCTGGCTGGTTTAAAAGCGTGAATAGTAAAAGGTGTGTGTATAGATAATGAAGTAGAGCGGAGAGGTTGATGGGTGTAGTGATTACAGAGTGTGCAGGATTAGCGCGCCTCTGGATGGCGGTTCGAATAAGATTGTCGTTAGAACTTATGTCTTGGCAATAGGCCCAATGAAGGGTTTAGTCGCGTGATTTGGCCACAACAAACGTTTCGATGTTATGTTGTCGCTATTGTGAATCCTGACGGTGAATCCATTACCCATGTAAAATAACGTGGGGCTACAAAATTCGCTGGCGTGCGTAACGAGTTTTTATAACAACACAGTAAAAGTTTATGTCCCAAATAGAGGACGGCACGCCGGGAAACACTAGGAAAAACGCGGAAAATTCCTTAAAAATCGAGTTCACCGCCACCGCAGCGAATAATAGTGCACGAACAATAAACCTTTTATTGACATCGTAAAGGTGGACGCATAAAAATCATTTAACTTCAGCATTTACGATCGCGGCGATTTCCTGATGGTGCGCACTTTCGCGTACCCCGCACCCGGCCGCTTTTCACGGCTTTCCTCAGAAAACTATATCTATCCCGCTCCCGCGTATAGCGCTATCTCTCTCTCGCGCCAAGTTCGACGACCGGGGCAACGAGCGCGCGAAAGTACTTTCACTGCGCCGGCGCATGCGAGTCTCTAACGCCCGTCTGTTGTTACGGGCGCGTTTGCGTCTTTATTATACGGAGTTTTGTACTGGCGATCGCAGATAACGTGTTCGGTGCGGTGAAATGGCCTTTGCTGGGTTTGCAGCGAGCCCGCAACAGTTTAGATGTTAACTAGTTGTAATTCATCTAGGAATGCGACTTGTCTATCCGTCTGCGCGCGCGTTGCTCCAGACCGACACTAGCCGCACTTGTTATGAGCCTTTGTTCTGGTATTGTGGTACCATTTGCTTTAACGCGCATACAGTCAGAGCTTTCTCAAAGGTCCTCGTTATTTTAGAAAATATTTTGTACATTTCTTGGTTATTAAATACCTCAATACAAAACAACTTAAATGTCATGTTAACAAACACCCATTTACATGCCAATATTTTTGCATCAATTAAAAAACTATCACCGCTCAGCAATTAAGTACAAAAAACGTTTTTTTTGCACAAAACCACAACAAATGGTACATAATAGCGTTGTCGTGTTGTATATCAATCGCGGGTAGGAAGCGCGAGTGAAAGCAAGCCTTTCTGTCACGCGGCGCACGCGCACAGAACTTAGCCGCAGTGCACAATGCAACTGAATCTAGATTCGGTCTAGATCTACAGATCTGAATTTGATTTTTATCGGGTTAAGTTGTTAGCGATGGTGAATGAAGGGGAAATCTGAATGTGGTTGACTGAATCACGATATTTTATAGTTTTCTTGTCCGTGCTCGATTTTACGACGAAACTTTTATTTATAGAGATGGAAAGTGTAAAATTAAACTTTATAATTATTTAAAAATAGGCTCTCAGAAAATACGAAGATACACACTGCTAAGTTGACAGAAAGTTTATTCCACTTAGATGGTGTGACAGTACTGACAGTTGATGTGCCTATGTGTGTTATTGCTAGATGATCAATATGCATGGGGTTCCAAGACTTGCTTACATAAGTCGGAGATGGTGGCACAATCGCCATGAGAAAAATGGCGCCCACATACAATGGTCGATGGTGGCCAATGCGGCTATATTGTGGTGTCCATTGACGGATTGAAGAATACATTGATGCATTCATACGTCTTTTCGCCAAATGGAGCGATGGTCCATTGAATATACAGTAGGTACAGCTTGTCGTTTGACCTCTGCAGGATCTGTGTGTTTATACATGGTTATATTATCAGAATGACAGATCGTTTTTTTAGAGGAGGGAGATTAATTGAGTCTGTTCTCCTACACCTGACAAGGTAACTACAGTAAATATATTGCCTAAACAACTTAAGTAATCCAATTAAAACTTAGAATATCCGCATCTATGCACACCGCCCTACAATTAACTTTTGTTTTTAAAATTTTCACATAATTGTCAACGGGTGAACGTAATTCAAACTGGCATTATCATAACGCCGACTTTATTTCCGTAAGCGGCGCGCGCGCAGGTAAAAGTTGTAATTATGAGCTCTTTCATAATGACAGCTTTGAGAGATTAAACAGCTAACACTATCGGCTTTACGTAATTGTAGTAATACGTAATGATAATGACTCATGACTATAATATTAGTGTATTTGTTTGTAAATCAATAATCTGGGTTCAGTTGTTTGTTGTGAGGTCAACATCTAAATTTGCCTATGTACCTACATAACACAAAGCTTCTGAAGGAGAAGTTCAAATATCTCTTTTTATCAACAAACAACTATTACTGTTGGAGGAATGAGGATCATGTTGTAAGGAAAGTTTTCAGTATGAATGTGGGCTGTTATGAGAGTAGAGGTAGACTAAAGAAACCCTGGATGGATTGTGCGAACGATAATATTGTAGTAGGTGTCTATTAAGATGACGGCAAAGAGAGATGTATGGAAGAAGAAGAAATGCTGCTCCAAAGCCAAATATATTGAGATAGGGGTAGAAGGATAATGAAACAATTTTTACTGTTCTAAAGTAGAATCGTTCGGAGTTCACCCACCATTCATTCACCATCACGATCTCCAATGTTATATTTAGCACTAGAATTAGTAATCTCCAAGTTGTACGATCGTAAACTCTGGAGAAAAGCTAATTACGTCTCTGGTCAATGAGATAGTCATTTATTAATACGTAACGACTTAATTACCACTTATCTTGTTTGCGGGACGCTGCGGGCGGCCAACCTCGTCACGGAGATGATATTAGCATTCATTTTATTTGTGTTATCTTTACCTAAGACTCAGATCTACTAAGGAGACTAACACATCATTTAGAAGCCTTCTTCGCAAACTGTTTTGGGGTCGGGTTCCAGTCTACTCAGATGCAACAGAATATCAGTATTTAAAATGGAGCGACTGCCCACCTGTGCTTCATAACCCAGTTACTGGGTAATATGAGGTTCAGATTTTTGACTACCAGTAACGACTGTCAAAGACCTAATAATGACAGCCAGTACTAATGGCTTCAAGTGCTTCGAGAAGTATGAAGGGGTGTCGGTATTGCACTGATGAGGCTTCCACATGTATCGTAATCTTTAAGAATCCTGATTTGCCAGGCCTTATTTTTTATGAGCATGAACTATGTGAGCATAGTTCATCCTGTGGCCTGTCAGTAAGCTGGTTGCGTAAGGTGCGCCGGCGCCGGTCGCACATAATTATCGCCAGGAGTGTCTTTTTTATCGTTTATCGTTATCCACGCATTTCTTTAAACTCTGCTCACCCCCTTACGATCAAGGTTTAATTAAAATCGAACAATATAAATAGGTGTCGGCCCTGAGTGGCACTCGCATGCGCACACGTAGTAATTCGCGTGATCGATTTTTTTACTAGGTAGGTACTCGCTAATTGTATCGACTATGATACCTTTTACGTTTCAATAATTACTCGAGTTTAAATCGATTGTTTTATGATCGTTCGGTTTATTACGTTTCTGAGGGTCGTTGATCGTAAAATGTTGTGCGACTGCGATGTTGGTGCTTGATATGTCAAAGGCCTCAGGGAGTCAAAGTTTATTTGTTTTTAACTAACTTTTGCCTGCGACTTCGTCTGCGTGATTGTCGGTTATTGCGGGAGCGCGGACTAAAAAGTATCCTATGTCCTTCCCCAGGATATAATCTATCTCCTTGCCAAATTTTATAACGATCTGATCAGCCATTTAGTCGTGAAAAGGTAACAGACAAACAGTCTCTTTCGCTTTCATAATATTAAGTATGGATAAAAGTGTTATGTATGGCTATAATGAGCTAACTTTCATTTAATTAACATTCAGTCAAAGAAAACTGTGAAAACAAATAAGTATGCTTTAACTTAAGTTTTCAGAACATAAGTAGAAAGACACCTCTTTCCGACATACATACATAAACTCGCGCCTTTTTCCTATGGGGTATAAAGAAACTACCGAACGCCACCTGTTACGATCCTTAGGTACTTACGATCCTTATTGATGTTATATTAAAAACAGGCATTAAATGAAATCATACAAGGTTACGATTGATAGAATCAGTAAGGAAGAAAGGGAAGTCTGAATGAAAACGATTTTAATTTTCCCTAAAAATACCGTCTGAATTTCACAACACAACCTACGCTCCCTACCATGATAAAATGGAGGAGAGAAGTCTTACAACTCGGATAACTTAATTTCCGTGACCCCAATACGCAAAGTTAAGGAAGTCTATCAAACGGTGCCGCGGCTCCAGGAACGGCTTTCTAACCCAAGTTATAAATAACCGCTAATTAAAGGATAGATAGTCCTTCGACGGATTATTTGGCTTTTATAACTGAAATTATATGTTCAAGACTTGCAAATATCATTTTCCGATTAGCAGTTTGAGAGAGATGAATAGAATTTTGGTTAATTTATTCATATCTGTGTCGATACATTGCTTTAACGTACCGGGGTTGATAACCACGACTGTTAGCCACTTAAATGTTACCATAGGATAGGCAAACCTTTATACAGGTCAGGTTTTTATCTATCGCTCGAACAGCGTCGCCCACTTGGTCCAATTGGGAATCTAAACCATCCAGGGACACACTCAACAACACAAAAAAAATTAAATCGGTTCGGCCTTTGAGGAGCAGTTCAGTAGATATACACACAGAATAAAGATGAGAATGGGGTCCCCCAAAAACATATTCAGAATACAGACAAAACTTCCCGAGGAACCATAACATGAGAACAAAATACCCTTTTCATCAATAATAAAGGGATAAGTCCATATAAATCTCTGCAACGGATGCTTAGCTGACTCATCGACAAGGCGTCCAGTATTTTAAAACGCGAATACCATAAGCCGCCCGCCACGTGTCGTTTGGGCGCGCGTTTGAATCCCGGCTGCGTCTATTTGCGGTAAATGGGTCAAGCCAATCCCAAGTTAGCTGCAAGAACGAATACAAAAAGAGTAAAGTGAACACCGGCCGGTGCGCGCGCGCATCGTTAACGAGCGGTTTAACTGGAGGTTTATCTTTGATACTTTTGTTGCTAGTTTTAATGCTAGATGGATTTTTTGTAACTTATATTTGTTATAAAGGTACATTATATGAGCATTCTATAGAATGTTGCAGTCTTTGTTTTTCTCTCTTCTGCCGAAGTGTGTATGTAGTGTATCTTCTGTGATTAGGAAGGTACCAGGATACCAAACAAATGCATGACTTCACAACTGGCTGCAGGTTAGGTTAGGTACTAACACCGGAATCTCCATACATTCCAATTTCTTGAACACTATACGTCGGCGCCGAGTCACCAAGTCACCAAGGTTGGAAAAAAGAATAGTGGACGACATTGGACGCACATATAATACATATACATAGGCAGTACATAAGGCGGAAGTGTCGCCTTGTCGAGACCTGTTCGCCTTACCAGTAATGTCGATACATTTAACGTGTCTATATACGATATTATTACTATACCTGTTTTTGATCTTGTAAAAATATGCTGGGTGTTGTTTACTGGTTAAACAAATAAAAAAATATTCCATGCAGGTGCCTACATCATATCTCTACGTAACAGTAGATATCCTACTAAAACCTTAACAAAAGAAGCCTCATTTCTGTTACTCCTCTTCTCTTAGTTAAACCACATCACACTAATCTGCAGTTAACGTTAATCCCAGTCGGCAGTGTGTCGGTGTCGGCGCGCGCGCAGTGCATCGGCCGCGTTGCGCAACCGCCGCTATTTATACTCACCCTCGCCTAACGCCGGAACTTCTCCGGTGAAAGTTTGCACTATATTTTTTTATTATTATATGTTTTTTATTCGGGAATTCTGAGATGCGTATCATTTTATTATTTTTAGAATTAGAGGGTTTACACGTTGCTTAAAGTTAAGAGATGTTATAATCAATGTTTATTTTAGAGCAACATTTCTGAAGTCATCTCCAGCTGTTGACTGCGAACACCAATGCTTTTCTTCAAAATGTTCTTATTAATGATGATTGAGAAGATTTTCCACGGTTCAACTTGTACAGTAGACTATCAGGGTGGTTTGGCTGAAGACGACAGAGGAGACAAGACTTGCACTTGATAAGTAATCTTGGTTCTCCATGCTAGAAAGCTTGCTCCGGCGGGTTTAGAAAGCACAATGTTGTTGATATCTTACAATTTGCAACCCAGGATCCAGAATTCAATTATATTTCTCTAATTTACGTGTAAAGAAGAAAATGTGTTATTTATAACAGACATTTATCAGCTTAACAATTACCATACGAACATATAGATAATTCCTACTTTTATCAATAAAATACTACACCATTACAACTATGCACTACAACATTACTAACTATAAAACGCAGCTCGATCCCCACCTCACGATAATCATCTTATAATGACCTCTATGATCAGCACTTACGACCTTTAGCACAAAATGTATAATCAACAGGCTTTTGTATACTTAAGTGACCTTTGGACAATTATTTTCGCGGCTTTACTTTCAGTTTTCGTTGTGAGTATACACTTAAACGTTAATACGGAAAACTCTTCAGTAAATTTATTAAATAGTACATGTTTACTGCCGTAGTAAGACCAGTAGTACTGTACAGGCATGTAAAGCTGCTTACTATACAATCTTACCTATTACTTTTGATATATTATGACCCCTTCATTACAGCTTAGATACTTGCCATGTTATCGGCATGTGATGCGGCGGAATGTGGTTATGTTGTGAGGAAAGTTTGAGTGTGAATGTGGAAAGTACAAAAGTATAGGAACACCAAAGACATGAGGGCTGGATTGTGCGGAAAACGATATCGCAAAAAAAAGGTGACATTTGTGATGACGGCAAATAGAGATATTATATGGAAGAAAACATGCAGCGGCGACCCCAAATAAATAGGGATATGGACAAGAGGGCAGTGATGATAATAGCTTAGATACCAGCCGTGATACGAGAGGAGACATTTCATAACAACCTTAATTGTAATCTCAAGTCAAATTATTTGTCTGATACTCTAGTTTGCGATCTAAATACTGATATATTATTGTTCAAAGCCAGAGCTATTAATATTCACTACTACGCCCCCAGTCCATTATCTACATGCTTGGCCAAACACGTTGTTTACTTCAAATATCATGTACAGTCGGTAACCCCAAATAAGTATCCACCTCACCAAGTAAACTGCTAGGTTCGATGGCTACTTTTCTCAGGTAACCTACCTATACAGAGAAAAAATGAAATTCCCACTGGGAAGTATTTAATGATACTTGCAGAACGGAATAAGAAAATACAATTACCTGAATGGAAAAATTGTACTATGATACTAGGGCCGCAGAGATGAGGTAGAGGTTGAATGTCTTGAAACAAAAATGGCGCGGAAACTAGTAATCCCGCGAACGAAATCGCGAGCATCTCAAGTGCAAATCAAGCTACGGATCGTGTAGAAAACGGCTTCCAAGACCCATTGTGCACAGTCTGCGGATAAATCAGATAAAGAACAGTCCATTCTTTAACGAGCAAGGTTACAAACATAACACGCGCATTATTTAATACAACATTATCACTATTATACAACGTCCTCGCTTATTTATAAACAATATTATAAACAAACGGTATTAATTCGTTGTCAAAACGCTCGAGAAGCCGCCACTTCCGGGTACTATTTAAAATTTGTCGTCTAAGGTCACCGCGAAGGTTGACCACGATATTAATGAATATTACAAGCAGAACCGATTGTTCAATCACATTTCTAGCTCATAACATAACGCCTGTATTTCGTGAAGGATTTGGATAGGCAGAGGTGTAGGTACCTTTAGTATACCCACATTTTGCCAGTTATGTTTAAGTCCCATGTAATACATGTATGTATATGACATATATTATATGAAATATCCCGACGAGGGAAGGTACTTGCAACGGTCGTGCTTGCAACCAATAATAGTTAATTAGACAAAATATCAGAATTTTGCTAAATAGTAAATAAAACTGACTGCTGTGTTTGCAAATAGTAAGGAAAATAGTCCACTTGAATTGTCACAAGTGTTTGTTAATCACATTTCTATGTTAGCCTAGGAACAAAATACTACAATTCCTTAAGTGGAATTCAAGTATCTACATAATGAAGAACTGTTTGCATAATAATTCGTAAGACATCAGGCAATTAATATTCCGTACTTACAACAAAGTAGTAAGTCTCACTTAAAAACGTATGCCATTGAGATAAAACCTAACAACCAACAATTGAACCGTATCGTGCATTTCCCAAAACAAAATCACTCGTTTCACAAGTTCACAACAGCTACCATCACTTCCACGCAAAAAACAACTAACGCTCTATTCTTTTTGTCCGCCCATCATAGAAGACACAAAGCTTATATCCTCTCTATTTACCCCTAGTAGAACAGCTTCATCGTTAGTTCTGAAGCTTTTCTTAATTAGTCGACTAAGCTAGTCATATCTATATTAGGTACCCATGGTTAAAAAAAGGAAATCTATCCTGAACCCTCGACAGGGTGTTTCCTAGTTCTAGTTTCTTTTATTTCTGTATGAATGGAGAAAAAAACCGATGATATGTGAAGCGTGAACAAAATATTTCGGTCTGTGGCGTGCAAGTGTGTGAAAGTGCGTCCACTTGAAAATAATCCTACCGTCCGTGTGCTCCTCCCAGATATAAATCTTGGATCCGCCCTGGGCCATCCAATTGGCGGCAAAATTGTGCTATCGGAAAAGCATTTCTTAAACAAGACCGCTTTTTATGTTGCCCCACATCTGGTACCTCCAAAGGCCTTGGTCTACCAGATCTACAAAACTGCAAAACAGACGTGCACATATCAAGCCACATGTTTTCCAAGCTGTCAGATGTTACATGACGATTGTTTTCTACCCTCCTGGCCGTTGGCCGCCGGCCAGGGTGCGTCGCCCCGCCCGGCCATTGTCTCTTGATCGATTTCGAACTAAAATAGATGTGATGCATTGCTGGCCACACGAGATTCTTTTCGTAACGTCACCGTGTGTGGGAAATAGTGAACTCTATTTGACTTGTGGGAGATTTTTTAGTAGGTAGATAAGTTCTTCTGCTTCAAGTAAAAGGGTCATGACTGCAGTCGCGCATTTTATACTGGGATTGTACTAACTTTAATAGCCATTTCACCAGTCAGGCGATTCGTACTTAGCTGTGCAGTTGGCACCCATCGTGGGACCAAGTGTCGTGTAGATCTTAATAAAATTCTACACTTATTTATTTCTTGCTAAACGTAAACATTCTTAACAAGTTATATTCAGTCGACACGTTCAACCTGCGCAGGATTAGCAGCTGATGCATACAAGTTTTCTATTAATTGCCTAATTAGTGTTAATATACTATTTGGAAATTGGTTCCAAAAATAACCAGACTTACATTTGACTTGAGACACGATCCTAAAATATAAGATATTTTTGTGTAGGAATGTTATTAAAATGAAATTTGTATTATTTCTAATTGTTCGAAAATTGTTTTCAGTGTAAGAAACTTTTTTGATACTTTTAATAAACGAGATTATAAAAAGCTCTCGAGCCAAATTATGAT
Organism: Phlogophora meticulosa; assembly: GCA_905147745.2. Classification (NCBI taxonomy): domain Eukaryota; kingdom Metazoa; phylum Arthropoda; class Insecta; order Lepidoptera; family Noctuidae; genus Phlogophora; species Phlogophora meticulosa. The sequence goes on from LR990519.1 coordinate 18,837,835, forward strand.
TGTGTTAACTTTGCCATTAGCTATGAAAGTATCTAGGCAGTTTTACATAATTTTCTTAAAACAATGATGAAGATTATGATCACAGTTAATTCAATTGGATTCTAAAGACGTCTTTAAATACATTAACCACTTATATAATCGCAAAGTATCTTTAGCAATTATACGAACATTTGAAAAACAAAAAACTTGACGTAAATATGAAACAAAACTTTACAGTGATTGGAAAAACAAAGTATAATTCTCCCGAAAGCTTAATAACAGATTTTCCAAAATTACTGTAACCTTCTCTTAACCACATCAAACAAGCCTGGGTTTTCGGTAGCATTGCGCTTGCGCACGCGAAAAGCGTCCCGCGTCCCTTGTCCCGGGGTCGACGGACTTGCCGCGGTCACGCCGGCCGTTCCCCGGCCGCGGGAAAATGGGGAAACTATTGTTGCGCACAATGCGTGCGCGCTTCCGTGTCAACCAACCTGGGATGCCCTGCCCGCAAATTACCGTACGCGAACAGATAGGTCTTAGCACCTGTGGGATCCTGCTAGCTTGTGACTTGAGTAATTTATGTGTGGTAGGTACTTATACTTACCTACTTATTTGCATACATTATCATTTTGTACATGTAACCGTACGTGTACCTGCGGAAGGGTTTTTTACCGGTTTAAACTTTTTTAAACTCTACTAGGGTGACTGCCCGTAAAATTAGTATCTCCCAGACAGAGAAATTGGAAGAAAATATCCATATTATATACTAATATATGCCTGTATCTTCCCACTGCAGGGCAAAGCCTCTCTCCATGACTTCCAGCTCTCATGATCTAGGGCTTATGTCATACCACAGTTAGTAAGTCTTGTTTAGCTCGTCCAGCTATCTTCCACTGGTAAGCCGCGTATCATCAAACACTAGTGCATCCTTTTTCATGTTTGCAATTCCGCACAATTTATACTAAAACAACGGTTTATGCAGATGTCGTCGATAGTGCGTACTGCGTATGAGTTTCCTATAGGTACATAGTAGTGGTATAGTAGGTAGTAGTCGTACGCTTCGATGCTCCCCTTCATTGTCATTGTTGCCCTAATAACCGTGCGGGATCTTACCAAAGGATTGTAACGGTGAAGCCCTGTTATAATGACAGGTCCTGTCTTTCAAATTACGTATGGAAAACGTACAATTTGCGGATACTGTGGTTTGTGTGAAAACATTACAACTTTTTTGTTCGCCGACATTGTTTCCTCGATGTAATAATACAAACACATTTGAATATGTCTATAAAATAAAAGGGAACATTTATTTAAATAGGATGTATTAAAAGAAACTCAAAATAGTTACTATTAATTAAATTTAATGTTCTTAATTTCAATGGCGGCTCGTTCTCATGGAATATCATTAAAAAAATCGAATAACGTTCCTCAAAACAAGCATTGTGTGGATATTATTATATTTTATGCGCTGACAATACTGGGACATTGGAAACGCATGGGAATGCCAGTGTGAACATTTTATTGTTATTAAAAAAAAAGTATACAAACTTTTTTGATGGTAAAAATAACTTTGTTTATGGCTCGTTTTATCACTAAATAAATACTACGTGCAAAAATACTGTATTACTTAGGATTAAAACTTCTTATTAAATGTCTGACATTTAAATACAAATTCAGAAACATGATTGTGATTCAAATAATGCAATATACTCGTATAGACTTATAGGCTATAAAGATACATTATAAAATTTCTTAATTCGTACATTCTCGTTTCTTATCACTATTTTATCATTCGAGATCAATATTTTATATAAAATATATCCGTTTTATAACGAAATATATAAAATATACCTATTGTATAACGACATCAATTCGCCAGAAGTTTAAGACTAAGCCATCAACCGGGCGCAAATCCTGACCTGCTGCTACTCAGAAATGCCAGTTGAAAAAGTCAATAAAACTGCCCGACCCGGGAATCGTGCTCAGGGCCGCCAGCAGCAAGTAGTGCTTGCGAATACAACTAAGACCAGCTAGGCTGTTTGATCTTGATCAAAACCATTTTTTTGTTAGAAATTGATTGTTTGTGAAGGTAATATCTGGAAGTAGGTACTAATCCGATTACTAGAACTGTTTATATAAAAAACTACACTATCACTGAGTGCAAAAACTAGGCCTATTTAATTTCATCATATTTTTTATTATATTTAAGCAACTTATATAATATATAAGTAAATATTATTAAACAAGCGTATACTTTTGGTATCAATTTCATGTTATTTCTGTGGTTTTAACTTTTGTTCTTAGTTTTAAACCGTTATAAATAAAGGCAAATAAATAAATACGCAAAAAGCTACTAAACTCATAAACTGCCATAAAAAACTTGGGATAGTCGTACAAAAAATGGCAACGCAATCCGAGCTACCAGGCTAGCATAAAACACAAGAGCTCAACGCTCTGGTAAATTGATAAGAACAATGTGTTCGCCGCGCACCATCATCTGTGGTATGTGGCGCTGGCACTTGTACATACCGCCGCCAAGTGGGGTTTCAGTCACCACAGGGATGGGGGAAATCTTCGCCGCCGTACCCTTGGGGACCATTACGCCTGTTTAGAGAAATATCGTAATGAGTGCAGGAATTAGTTAATAAACCGACGCTATAATCAATAATAGTTGTCTAAATTTTATTTGTGGTGTTTCCCGAATGGATAGAATAAGGAATGAGTGTGTAAGAGGAAGTCTGAAAGTGGCGGTGGTGGTGGAGAAGTTGTGTGGAAATCGGTTGTTATGGTACGGGCATGTGATGGAATGAGGAGGAATGAGGTGGATGTTAAAGATAGTTTGGTAGTTGTGGGTAAAGTTTTCAATTTAAATGTGGGTTAGGGTTGACCAAAGGAAGGATGGTTGGATTGGTTGATTGAAAGATGATATAGCTAGAAAGGAGGTGACTATTGAGGTGACAGGAAATGGAGACGTATGGAATAGAAGACATGGAGCGCGCCGACCCTTGGGATAAGGGGCTCTTTAAATTATGCCACACTATGAATATATTATTATAAATATATAAATTGTAATTTAATCATAAAATCGTATTTGAAATATATAATTTCACTACGATTTTATGATTACGTTTCAATTTAGCGTTTTAATATTTTAGGTTTAGATATGTGACGTCATAAAGCTCCCCCCCTTCCTTAACGTGTGACGTAATTTATGGATGGCCTCCAGGGGTAGGAGGATGATGGTGATGATGACAGCTTTTTAAATTTACCCAGTGCAGAAGGGGTTTTCAGCTTCCTGATTCGTTTCCTCGTCCATATCTCTAGGACGTCACTGAGCGCCAAGTTCCAGTGTTTGTCGAAGGCTACGACGAACCCGTATAACATACCCCTGATCCCGACGGCATTGCGAGTAGTTATCTGAGAACAAAAAAGCACATTTTGATAACAGGGTGGGAGCTTACGTTTCAGGCTTCTGAATTGACAACACTAATTTGCAAGGTCCTCACATGAACTGACTGAGACAAAGTCTGGACTTTACAAGAGACTGTGCTTTCTGAGTTTGTTGCGATGTTTCTACGCACAGATGGCAAATAGGAAACACACATGATACATTAAGTTTAAAACAAAAAGTAAAAAAATGTAAATTAAGTTATAAAAGTAAACAAAAAAATTAATAGAAATCAATTTAAATCATCATCACTTATTAGTTCCTTTTATGCAGAAATAGCAGAAACCTGTGACTAAAGTTATGGTTGAGCCATCAAAACAGAAACGAGAGTTTCCTAATGAACACCTATTGCAACCAATTTGTTTTTGCTCCAAAACAAACGCTGCAAATTAATCTTCACCCTCACTGTACCTTTTCGTCCTATGGGACGCGAACATGGCATGTCGGTCCACCAGAAATATTAATAAACCGGACTTGTAACGTAAATAGAAATCAACAAATAGCATCACTAGAATTATTCACATTTAAAATACCGTTGGGAATCTTTAAAACTACAAGTGAAGTGGAAGGGCCTCTTGAAGGGCGATGAGTAATGTACGTTTTCTTTGTTTTCAGACGGAACATTGTATGACAGCGCGTGGTGACTCCCTGCCCCATGCGTCCTCACGGAAACTTGCTTTCCAGCATAGCAATGTACCAACAGGCTCTATGGTGAGTTTTTTAAAAGTTTAAATATGATTTCAATGATAATTTTGCAGTCACGTGATAATATTATTTGGCGAAATACACGGCTGTCAAAATAAACTGGAAAGAAACGTCTAAATTACACTGTCGATCGATCGGAATTGGAATCAAGAGTAAGCGCGGTGGTGGGTCCGAAATTACTTTTGGTTGTTTTCAACTGACCTGTTGAAAATCATGACGCCTCTAAGAGTATTTTAAGTGAATCAGTTTGTTATGAAAGGCTGAGCGAGTATTTACCGCCCAAACATTAAGTTGCATTTACGAGTAATTCACATTCAGTCAATTCTGTAGAAGCCTCGGATTACTTGTCTCAACTCTCAACGTAAAGATAAGAATGTTTTCAGGGCCGCATATGAATGCAAATAAAGCCTGCAATGTAGGGTGTTTGTGACGTCATCAGCGTCATTTATACGCAGATCCGGAAAGCGCGTATGTCTCTCTTTATTATAATATCTCTTGGAAGTTTGCCAATTCAATCCAACTTTTCTACGAGCCACGAATTCTAGAACATTCCACTCTCCTTTTGATGGCAATATTTATTCTGTCCAACGGAACATAAACACAATAACATATTTTGTGACATGCAATATGTGTATGCCAACCTCGTGGTGATGGATGGCGCGGTGCACGCCGGGCTTAACAACAGGTGAGGTCAGTAAGGATACTGTAACATTGACACCATTTAAAACCACACATTAGTGCCCACCGAATACCGGGACCTTCAGAGACATTCCACCACGATATTGTTAACACCACAGATCTGCTAAATCAGCCCAACAAGGTGGGATACAGACACATTTAAGTGTTATAATTCAATCAGTAGCGAACAAATACGCGGTGTTGTTGCGGAAGGCGAGGTGGCCTCGTCGGGGGCCGATTTAATTCGTAAGTACCGCGCGCCAAGGTCCGCCGCTTATATCGTATGGAAACTTTTTGATTTTTCCTCCTCTGTGGCTTTTGGTGTTTTTTAAAACCGTTATTGACAAGGTGACAGAAGAATGCGTGTGTGGAATCACGAGTTTTTAAAACAAAGATTAATGCTTCGGAACCAATTCTGTGTTTAACTGACCTTGAGTGCCAAATGCAATGCCAGAACTTAAGGTCAGTAATGGAGTTGACGAACTTTCATAAATATTGTCAGATTTTGACCTATTCGTAGTCGCCTTGCTCCTCCATAAGATTGGAAGCCAGCCAGGTAAAACTGTGCGGCAGAAAGAATGCACTGCAAGAGTTTGTCTTGCAGCGCCATGAAAGAGTTCACGCGAGTCGCATGGTCACATATATATATTTTAGTGAGTAGAAATATGCCCGGCAGCAGCCGACTAACTGAAATAGATCGTTTTAGTTTATTAGAAGCTTTTACACAGCGTAAACAATTGTAAAAAAGGAAGATAAAGGAGATGAAAGAGATACTTTGGAAAGAGCTTTAAAAGCCAGTCTTGCTTATTAATCAGGATGTAAGCCTACAGTTTAAAGCACAACCTGCTTTTGTCAGTATATTTTAATATAAATCCAGATAAGAAAGCTTAACAAAATACGGAGTCGGTTAAAAATGTGTAATATTCTCCTCAGGTCACGAAGGTCAGCGTTTATTAAAGTCCCGCCACAAAGGGCACACAATTTAATATATAAACCTATTAAAATATCCATTACACCGTCTGTAAGCCCCATATATCGAGCTTGCGCCAAATAAGGGCAATGTAAATAAAATTCAGAGGTTTTAACGTGACAGCTAGAATGACGCGGCGGCTTCCGGGTTGAAAGTTGCTTTGGGACCAAGGTCGGCTTCTTGCCGCCAGAGGGCACTGCTCTGCCACTGCTAGTGTGCTTACGTCACTCGGTACTTTTGCGACCTTATGTTCAGTGTTCGTTTTAATGCCTTATGCAGGCTTGTTCAACTGGTGTTAAGTAAAGCCTGCATTATTAAAAGTTTTATTTTAGAAGGCTTTTGATGATTCCAATCACAATAAAGATCAAAACAGATGAATTTAATAAAATGATAAGGAAATCATTCAACTACACTATAATTATGGTCATTGCAGTATTGACTCCTGCCATAACCTCTTATAAATAGACATAAAAATAAATGTGTTTTTGTGTATAAGTGCAAACACTGAGAGTACCGGACAGGTGCGCCAGTGGCGTGCACAATACCTATGGCGGGCACCTGCCAATATTTATACACAGACAACACGTAAGTACACAGATGTACTATTACGTCACAAACCATCTGATATAGGCATTCGAAAACCACTGCTGCACACTTTCCGTCCAACCATTTATTGTCATCTAAGATTTACGCTACTAAAAGCTTGAAAAGATTTTGGTGAAAGGGAAATTGGGGCCTTGTGATTTAATGGTGATCTCATAGTGACCTTTTAGAACACCTTTATCTGACACCACTACCTGTTCAACCGTAAGTCACAGGTACATACACAGTCCAAGGTAAAGAGCTCGATAAAGAGCTTAAAACTTTGGAAGTAAAAGCAATACGTAAACATACAATAGAACTTCTAGTTAAATCCTGAATAATTGAAGTAGGGCTACCTTGAACAGGATCAATGCCAAGCGGATGTATTCCAGGAAGATCATTGGATGCAATTTAGTAATCAGAGTCGAGCCGTCAGGCGACCGACACAATTGTAAGGGATGCCTTGAACATGGCCTAGCTCTTTAAAAACCAACCAGCGTCTTCTAGGATCTTCCGGGAATTTTGTGAAGGCGAGGTCAAAAGGAACAATGTGCAATTTAGCAATCATAGTCGGGAAATTACATCACGTGCAGAATGCAGGTGAAGGGAGGACGTATTCGTCCCACGACACTTGCTAGTTCATTGGGTGAACTATGTTGATTGCTTGATCTGATGGTTCTGGCGATATGAGCACGGAAGCATGCTAAGAGCAGTCAACGTGCAGGACTTGGATTAGACCATTTGGAAGATAACGTTTTCTCGGTCAAGTTTAAATTAATCGGAATTATGAACATATAGAGAAAAAAGAATGATGCTGAATTGTTGCTGAGAAGTTATCGCGCTAGAAAATTGGATGGTTGTATTCTTGAAATAAATATCATCTACACGCACTTCCCGGTTGAAAACACGCTAAACTATCGGACATCCCAGGAAGAGACTGGTTAAATTGATGATACGTAGTTCTCCGTCAGGGCCGAAGACATTTGGCTCGGTGTCGCCAAGGCGAAGGGCGCTGGGCACTGATGCCCACTGCCCAGTCTGTTACGCAACCCGTCTATTTTCAACAAAGTGATATGTTGGCGATTGTGCGGAATCCACTGGCAGATGTGGCCGCCTACCGTTTATAAGGAATGTTCGCGTAGCCGGCTAGATAATTGTACGTAATGGACAATTTATGGAGTTTTAAAGCTGTTAGTAAAGAAGGAACAAATAAAGGAAGCAACATTATCGCATCTGGCTGGGCTGCAAGCTGATCCTCGCAGAGTCACGGAAAGTGTCGTTGGCTTTATTATGGTGTTTATCCCTACGCTTTTTATATCATCCAGATAATGAAACTGCTATTTCGTTAGGTACATCCAAGCCAATTATATTCTCTGCAAGTTCATGATCTTACTATGTCATCGGTCCATCTGGCCGGTGTTCTACCTTACGGTCGTTGTCCTTAGCATATTCATTTACTACTAACCACGCAATATCATCTATATATGGTTTCCAAGTCATTTTTAATGACGTATGTACACTGTACATATGTACAGTATTATAATGTTTACAAGTCACACGTTTCGTTACATGTTGTTATTTTCTTTACTAAAGGAAAATTTTATTTTTCTAATGATTCAAAACTTAACGATACAAATGCGGCAACAAAGTTCATTATTCCGATCGATTTTCCTTCAACATTACGTTCTATTACAATAGAGCGAGCAGCAGGCATAATAATGTGGGAGTAACCACTGTAACTCGAACGGAAGGAAAAAGCTCTGGTTTCGTAAGCCGAAGGTTGCAGCCGCGAAGATGTGAGGCCGATCGCAATCAGGGATGCGCCGAATTTTCGGTAATTTACTACTTAGTAGTGTAATTTAGGTTATTATTTATTACTCATCGTAGTTGCGTAAAGGTTTGTTATGGCTTGGTCTTTTAAGTGTGTAGAGGCTTTTAGCGGCATTTGTAAGGTCAAGTGTATATAAATTGTATATATACAATATAAATATATAAATTGTTCTTGTTTATTAAGAAACAAAGAGCTGAGCTAATAATGCTTGTAGAAGGAAAAAAAAGGTTTCAATCAACATTTCATTAGTTTCGTTGAGAGCTGTCATCATCGTCTATCCATGTTTCGATGTTTAACAAGTATACAGGGTGTCTGGCAACCGACTGTATAGTTATCGGCACGGATCTTGGGCGCTAACTTTGAGTTGAGCAGTAGTCGGTTTAGTATAAACTGCCTATGCACGAACATACACCCCACTACTGCTTCCAGCACTCAAGATCCATGCCGGTGCTTATACAGACTTTAACTGAACATAGCACTAATGACAATGAACAATTTCACGCTAGGAACAACTACAGAATATTAATAAAAATGGCTTTCCGTACGTTAGTTTGATTATCTTTTTATTTAAATCACAATGTTGTTCCTAGGACGAAGATGTTCATATCCATGAGTACTGTGTTCTGTAAAACTTTGTACAGTCGGTAGCCGGACCTGTATGTGTCCGTCATCGTTTTCATAGTGACATCTGCTGTCAGCCCTACATACCTTCAAAGCTTTACTATGAGTTAGAGTAAGCAAACATCTGTCCTATGTTAATGCAGTCTAAATAGACGTAACTGCCAGTGAAAGTGCACGAGATATGCGCTGCAGCACTTCTGCCGAGCCACGTTTCTCCTCTCACATGCACAACACTCATCTTCCATGTTTATAATGATGATGGAATCTAAGATGCACTGGCTATTTGATAGTAGTATTGTCCATTAATAATAATTTAAGCATTCAATAATAATAATTATTATTTTCGACCGCTCTGTCTGCACGCGTAGCATGACCAATTGTATATCTACTCCACAAAGATTACACGACGTTCTTTCTTCTTTGACATATCTTTTTCCCTAGCGCAGGTTGAGAATAGGAAACTGTCATCTCTTCAGTTTCAACATCGCTATGCTTAGGATTCGTTTCTATGGTGGTCATGCTACGCGTGCTGTATTGATTCCTAGTTTCAGCAGTCCTATTCTGTAAAATCTCTCCGTGAAAGTGCAGGTGAAGTGAGCTGTCATCACATAATTAGTATGTGATGACTAATGCTAGAGATTGACAGTTTACTTCAAGCTCACATCACAAAACTTTTCGCGGTAAGGCTTTTACAGTATAGACCGGCAGTGCGTGAAAATCGATTAAAATGATATTCATTTCTATCATTTGGACTCAACAAACACTTTTGCTATTATCTGTGTGGCTGAGGAAGGGTAAGTTATAATATTGACAGATCTGCGTAGACTTTCAAATTTGTCTAGATTAAAATAACAATCACCAGCCTTCAAAAACACAGAGCTTATCATCTAAAAAGTTGGTGATAGTGATAGATTAGACCAAATGAAAATATCTAATTTCGTATTTACGAAACTATCGTAATATTAAGTTGAGATTGCACAAGCTGTTTATCGTGTTTAAATATTAACCCAAGCGATTTATCTAACCTGTCGTCATACTAATATTAGATAGGAAAGTTTTAACAGGGATTTGCATAGAAACCGATTAAAGTTATGAGATCGGTGTGAAACCTGTATGAATAACTTGGAAAATCCATACATCAAATATAATATCAATAATTCATAATGTTTATACTAGCATTTTTGTTTTGAAACATTGCTGGGATTATTCCTGTACAAGCTGCGCCCTGCGGTGTTGCCGGCAGTTAAAAAAGTCCACATGAAAGATTCAAAATTCCCGAGGGAATATTTCACTTTTTCGGGATATTTATTTTTCAGGATAAAAAGCAGCCTGTGTGTTAATTCAGGGTATGAGCTACATTCGTAGCCGTTTCAGCGTAAAGGAGTAACAAACATCGGTAGACATATAAAAACAAACTTCATCATTATTGGTCGTGCAGTCTTGCCTTGTCCAAATGTACAGAAAAGAATACAAAATTACATACTACATGATACAAATATGAACACATGTAAAGTAAAAGCGATAATAGACAATAACTCACGTAAATGAATCGCCAATGAATATAATTATAGACTTGTGATAAGTGAAACACTTACTATGACTTAATATTGATGTAACGGGTGAATGTATGCTCTTGCTTATATTTATCTCTGAGTGAAAGAGACAATATTAAGAAACACACAATTCTATCTCTCTTTGTATTAGCTGAAACGAACTGGCTGGCATAAAATGCAACGATTTCCGAATCTGGCAGATAATCAAAATGTGTTCCTTTTTTAAATTGATTCGGTAGATGGTGCCTGCCTATGCGCACACTGTAAAACGAACACCCGCTTATAAATAAAAGCAGAGCAAAGTTACAACCAGTATCAGACTTCCTTCGGATATAGCATAATATTTTCGAGGGACTGGATTTAAGGTGGAAGAAGGCCGATAAGAACTACAGCTTGATTACCAACAACTCTAACAACTTTATATTGTATGACAACTCTGTACCATGTCTCTGGCGAATAAATGTTCTATTCTATTTATTCTACCATGGATGTGTTTACAGGGTATGCAGGGTAATGAGATGACGCCTATAGAAAAATAAGATTTGGCTGCACCTGTTTTTGTAAAAGATGTCTTATTTGTTGAAGATAAAGAGATAAAAAAGAGCTTTACTAAAAAGAACTTTGCTTAGAGCGTCATTGGTATATTTATGAAAAATTAACGACCATATAACTCAAAATAGATGCAAACAAGCCATACTAGGCAAATATTACCTGACCTTGCTAATAATATGGTCCCGATACATCCTTGGGCCGACGCGTCTAAGGCCAGAACACACACAACAAAGTTCAATGACGTTTACTTTACGCCATTTTATATAGGTCACATAAGTTAAGGTTGCTTTCGTAATAATACTTGAAAAAAGGTCGTATCGTGATCTATATTCGGTATTGGACATTGTAACAGAGTTGGTGAGGGCAAATGTGTTTTTAAATGACACATTTTGGAAGTTTTTACTAAGGACAGCGTTTAAAAGATGATATTTACTGGACGGTATGTTTGTGTGGCAGCTCTGGAAAATAAGTGGGTATTGTATTTTATAATACGTCAATAAAGATAGCATAACATCATGTCTGTATTCCCCGAAGGATTCGGCAGAGGTATACCATTACACCCACATTTCGCCAGTTATGTTTAAAGACCCATGAGGTGACAAGCCTATTGCCGCTGACCGGGCACAAATCCAGGCTCCGGACTAAAAAAACCCAGATGGAACCCAGGACGTCATGCTCTGCAGTAGCGCCTCTTACCTCTAGACAACGAGGCAGTCAATATTTAGAATGATAAAATCAGTAGTAAGATTTTGAACGCCCACAGGAATTTCAAGCCCCACTCGGAATGTCATGTAACATTGCTCGAGGAAGATTGCCCGACCTTGAACAGTCTCCAAAATATTCCGCCATCTCCCAAAGCTGTGACCATTGACCGCTAGAGAAAGTAAACAGACACTTGTGCGACGTACGTGCGGCCTTGGCGAGGCCGTCTCCAGTTGCCAACAACCTAAACAGGACTTTACACTTCAACAAATTGAGTCCAATTTCGTCCATCACCGATTTGGCGATTCGAAAAAAATGTATACGAGCAACCTTGAAAATTGCACCTTACCCGGTGGTTGATAGAGTACATATTAGTGGATTAAGTTGTGTTGCTGTATCTATTGCGGCAGAGGCAGGCAGTAGGTACCCCCACGTCGCCGCAGTGAAAGTGAGCGGTGACGCTGCACGCGGAAGCGTAGCGCGGCAGCTAAGGTGAAGGTATGATAATGTGATTAGTATTTACTCGCATGCTTCGTTCAGGTAATACTGGATAATAAAACTGTTTATTTATAGACGTGTGGACGTTCCAGTTGCACTGGCTTGTGCTCGCGTTTTGACAGCTAAGAAAGTGGTTCTACAACTGTGGGCTCTGATTCTGAATGATGCATTTGACACACGGCTGTGGAATGCTGCTAGTAGGTATTTCTTGGTTATTAACGGCGGGCTTGAAGGCAGCATACACTATTTTGTATCTACATAATATATATAAAATCACGGGTATTCGAAAACTTTCATCTTTTCACATTTTTCTGCAATATAAATTGTAAAGGCTTTATTCCACGATCTTTAATGCAGAAAGCCAGATCGAAGCAGGTTTTATTTTTATAATGTGATTGACTGATACGCGGAACGGATATCCCCTATCCAAGGTCAGTGTCAAAGCCGAAACAAACGTCAAAGAACTGTCGCGTTCCAAACGCAACCGGACGCAGTTATGTCAGAACTTGAAAAGGTAGAACTTTATAAATGAGTTAAAGTTTCTATTAAAGTGTAGCAAGCGACTTGCAAGAATTAATTTAAAAAGCTTTCAAAAGATATATCATGTAGTAAACAGCTGCATAGCTTTCTTATCTAAGTTTTGGAAAAGTCCATAGTTTTTATTAATAATAACACCAGCCTGTTAAGGTCGCACTGCAGGGCAAAGCCATACAGATGATGCACGAGGGTTAATCACCACGATTGCTTAATGCTGGTCGGTGATTTCAGAAGTCCAGCTTTATTATTCTGACCGATGTCAGTTATGTCCAAGATAAACTTAGAAAGTACATATGAATTGAAAAAGTCGCATTGGTACTGCCCGCATTTGAACCGCATTAAGAGGCGAGGCTATAACCACTGGGCCATAGGTGTTTTTTCGCTATTTCTTAGTTTAATTTACTGCTAAATGTTGACTATTAACCGACTTCCATTTACTTCACTGAAATTGTAAGAGTAACTTGTAGTTACATCACAGACTGCTCAATATTCACTTCACGACAATATGTAAGAAAGCATAACATCTGTCATCTGTCAATAGCAACCGAAATGTTGCGACTATGTAACATGTCATAAGCATCGTGATACTTCGCTGGCAACCATTTCTTTCGTAACTTTCTTTTTTATTGACAACATAAGAAATCTTGCTATTAATGCTTGTCATCTTTTTTAAATACTATCTTCATTATGGTCATAGTAAGTGGAAAGAACTCTGGAGCTGGAATTAGGCCTAGGACAAACGTGATAATTTATCATATCTTTATATCGTGCGGACATATTAGTGTTACCCTTCTCATCTAGACCAAAACCCGCGACCTATCACAACGTCACAACTTGTCAAAACCGCGAAAGTCGCAAAGCGGTCGTGTCTCGTTGCGCAAACGCTCCAGATCCGGCACTCTCGTTTTCGGCGCGAGCGCAGTCGCCACGGTCACGGGCACCTGACGCCGTGTTTTTGTTTCGTTCGGCATAATTCGGCGTTATGACGTCATGTGACAGTGGACACCTGCCTTTATTAGTGATAGTGTTGTTGTGTGTGGTGTAGTTTATGTTGTGTTTGTTACGTGCTTGGAATTCACGTTTGCTTTCGCTTTTAAGGTAGGTTAAGTTAACTTCAGCTAAGTTTATCTTCGAATTGATTTAATACGATCGAATTGGACTCTAAGGCAGACGGATTTCTAGCAAGGACATAATTTCAGTTTTACAAAATTTACAAAACTCAAATCAATCAAAAATACCAGTTATTCTCAAAAAACCCGTGCCTGACTCCGTGACTTCCTTGTTTTTTTCTGTGTATTGGGACCTTCGCGTGTAAAATAAAACAAAGTTTGGTACACTCTGTGCAGTGAGGCGCAGTGATCACGTGACGATGATTTCTTCCGACGTCACGCTCCACCAGACTGCGTGAAGACGTAAAAACCTAATCAAGATCACTTAATTTTACTTTGATGGCAATGGACGCCTGACTACAATGTCATCAACATTGCTGATTTTTTTTCAGTTAATCTTAGCATCTGTCAATGTATGCGTAATCCACTAAGTTAATAGAGTTAAGATATGATCTATTCGGAACCCTGACTTTTAATTCAAGACTATGACCATGAAATTAAGAAAATAAGCGTAACAGATTTTAAATTAACTCATTTGATTAATTAACTTGCTGCTGAAACTTCAAAAGTCCCTTTCAACGTTCCTTAATCTATTTAGAATACCAAACTCCGCTCCCAAATCTCGGTAACTTTATACTATAAAACCAAGTACCAAAAAAAGCCATTCAACCACAGACCTTCATCAGAAACTGCATTGTAGGCGAGGTAGGAAGGAAAACGGAGCCGGAAATTCAGCCGTGCATAAAGATCCAGACGAAAAAAATACCGGAATCAAATGAGCGGCCTTCCTCAACATTCGACAAGGCCAGCCCTTTATCGAATGATAAAAAAAAACCACACAAACACGATGATAACAACGTCTCAAGGTCTCGGCCCTATTCGTTGGGTAAAGGTCGAGGTGTATTTGTTTTTTATTATTTGGGTAAGAATAACCTCTGGAGTTATTTTCCGTGAGTTCTCATCTTGTTTACATGGTGAACTGGAAAATTGTGTATCCGCAAGGTATGTTTACTGTAGGGCACAATAACGTTTACCCTAATAAACACATGATTCAGCCAAAAGCTGTTAAAAAGTACAGCCATCTCCAAGATATTCCATTGTTTACCACAACTGCATAAAACTTTTGTAGTACACAACACTTCTGCCGACCCTACGCATTAAAGTGGCGTCGTAAAAAAGAAAACAGTGCTACTGAACACGTGCACTTAAGACCAGTCTGCTAATATTAGAAGGCGCGTGCGCAATGACACTGTTGCGTTATGTTTGACAGATGTAATAGCAGTGTCAAACGTGCTGTTATGTCACATTGTCTTTATTTATATTAACAATTAATTTTGGCGTATATAGACCCTTAAATTGTAACAGCAACGTCACAAGAATACAGAGCCTTAATACAGGGTTGAAGAGACCTGGTACCATGAGTTCAGTATATGATTCTGGAAGGGTTCTCGGCTGTTCCTAATTTCTCCTATTATACTGTAAAAAAAAACACGATTCCTATCGAACCCGAAAAATGTCATTACATTTTTAATGTAAGCTGCTGTTTTAACGATGCGGGTAGGCACAACAAACAATCGTAGGGCTTAAACACCTGTTTGGTATAACGGGTCCACCATAAAACCAGAAAGGTTTAAATAATTTTTAAGACCTCACCAGAAGTGCTCTTCTGTAAAAATTACCCTGTGAAAAACCAAAATCCCAGACTGATGGTGATTTTTACAGAATGGACGGGCTGATTGTCAAAATGCAGGGCCAAGATACGAAAATAAACTACGGTTATTACTAAAAAACAGATTTTGGCCACAAATTACCTGCATCCGCATGTCCTTGCAGAAAGCACGACGAAAAACGAACAGGCACAAAATAATTCTCTCTTAGTTATTTTAATATAGGAAGCATGTACCACGGAGTATAATGGGCTTTTAATTACAAAAGTGATTAATCGAAATACTCTATAGTTTTTGCTAGGTGCTGAACTTTTTGCTAGACTCCAAAGCTTTCTAGCAAGGATCCAAATGTAGGATGATCATATAGAATGTAGATATTAGAACCATGTTATCATGCCTTCGGGGGACACGTGAGCTGTTCTAACATATGATTCATTACATTGATATAGGTATACTTTAATTTTCTAAGAAGCAGTTGGACTAGTTATCGCAAGCGCGATTGCTGAGCTAGCGTGATGGTTCGAGTCCTAGGACGTATAAAGTGTGATAGGTTTTTCCATCTGGAATTTCCCAATAGCATCCCGGAGTAAGGATTTGTGTCCGGTTGATGACAATAGTCTCACCCCTTATTACATAGAAATAACTGGAAAAATATGGGTTTTCTAACAGCTACCACCTTTGCCTAACCTATCGGGGAATATAGACATGATGGTTGTGTGTTACAGTTTTTTGTTTGCGTCACTACTCGTAAATAAAATAGTAATACCTACTAAATGAGTCAAGTCTAAAAAAAACAAGTCGTCAGCAAAATTTTACTTCGCAGTACGCGTTTTTAAATGACGCGTTGGACACTCCCGCGCAGTTCCTACAAAGGAAATACAAAAGGAAAAACGTAAAGATTTACGAATACTGCGGTAAGATTAATGCATCAGATAAATTAATTATTACTTTATCAAAGTTCCGGTTAATAATATATCCAAACACTACAGAACGGAGTACTGTCCTTGTCAAAATGTATATTATTCTTGGATAACTGCACCAAATGACCTTAATAAAAATAAATTGGTCAGTTATATTATTTTGATTGAACGTTAAAATTATGATAGGTGTAAAGTTTCCGCATTTTCAATTAACACTTGGGCCGTGATGAATCTACACATGAGATATTAAATAATTATCATATGCATACCTTATAGCAGGTCTTGCAATCAGGCAGGGTATACTACTCAGAGGTACGGTTTTAAAACCAAATAATTCTTCTTAGAGACGAAATTTGCGAGATATTATTCCATAATAATATTCTTCATGCTTGGCAATTTGTATGGAAGGTTGGAAAATAACAAAAAGGTAACCTCATCTCACCTCACCGATCCAAATACAAAAACGATGACAGCCAAACCTTATACAATATCTGAGGTCAGCCTAACGATATGATATAATTTGGTATTTTAATCCGTTTATGAAATATCTCAAGAACAAACGGTTACCTAATACAGTGACGGTCGATTATGATAATATTTCAAACTAATGTATTTAAGAAATACTAAAGTTTATGCTAGTTGTTTTGCCTTTGTGAGGGCATTTTTAAGAACAATTCCTTTTTAAGCTAACTTTATTCGTGGGGAAGTTTCCGTCAAACTGTATTTCTTTAAACGATTTTACGTAGATAGGCACGATAGTATGAAAACGTTACACATCACAATCACGCTTGTAGTCTCAGGAGGGTTAGGCAGAGGTGTCTTTATTATAGTACACTCACATTTCACTAGTTATGTTTAAGTCCCACGTAATAGGGGGCGAGCCTGTTGCCGCAAATCCAGATTACGGGCCATTACTAAAAAATCTCGGCTCGGGAGTCAAACACAAAGCCTCGTGCTTGGCACTAGCACATGTGACCACTAGACCAACGATGCAATAGAACACACATTAGTTTTTAAACATGGCTTCACATAATGAGTTACATTTTATGTTTCATTTAAGTTATTGAAACACAGTCAAGTGCACTCTACAATCAATTATGCAACAGAGAACCAATAGTTAACCATAATTATCTATCACAAATCACACACACACTACTCCACGAATACGTTTTATCGTAATCAAAACAATATTATCGTAGAAGTGCATAGAGCAGGAAGCTTGCGCGGGCGCCGGCCGTGACAGTTGCTGCGAGGTCGCGCAGGCGCGTTGCAACGTAATTGTGACGCGTTTTGCGTAACAATACTTTTGTTCTAGTATTTCTGATAGTCCGGTTCAAAGTCAACCGATGATTGATTAGGAAAAGTAATATTCGTGAGAATGACAAATTTTTGATTTTTTGTAATTAAAAATAATTATTATTTTATACTAGCTGATACAAGTGTAGAGAAATAGCAAAGAAGCGGTGAATGGATTGTGTGGAAGATGAAAGAGTGGACGAAGATGATATGGCTAGAAATGAGATGACTATTGAGATGAGGGCAAATAGAGATGTATGGTAGAAAACGCCAAGCTGTTCCGACTCCAAATAAATTGGGAGACGAGCAGTAGGAGGATGAGTAGCTGTTATACTGGTTTAATGTTACATCAGAAATAATAGTCATCTTTTTCCTTATTGACTTTACTTTTTTGTCTAAAAAGTGAAAGAGCTGAGACATTCGAAAAAAAATGTGCTCAGCAATACCACTTCCAAGACAAAACTCCCACTGCGTGTAACTTGCACTACCATTAAATAACCACTAGTTATAAGTAACAATACGTCAAAGCAGAATTTAATTTAAAATAACACTCTTCACAGTTATTGCACAATCTGAGAATCTTACATTACAAGCGCAGTTTTCTTATTTTCTGACATTAGTCAGCTTCTAAATCTCACAGTCATACATTGTGATCGTAAACTTTCACATGCGCAGTGAAGATGCAAATTGCGCCAATCAGTGATGATTCAGCGAAATCATGTGCGCATGCGTCCCCTGATATTTCACTAAATAAGCTTAGAACTTTACCTTACCAAGAGCTTTACTTATCAAGTACCATACAGCTAAGAAAGATGTTATTGTTGGGTTTTTCAGCTGACATTTCTCAGGAGTGGTCAGGAGCCTAGATTTGTGCCCGGTAGATGGCAATACGCTCGCCTCTTATTACATGGGGCTTAAACAAAAGTGGAGAAATGTGGGTGGACTTAGGAACACCTCTGCCTATCCCTTCGGGGAATACTGGCGTAATGATTTGTTATGATTATGTAAGTAAGAAGTAGAAACAAAATAATATACGGCATACAATTCTAAGCATGCAGATTAAACTCATCAATGTGCATAAGACGTACATTACTAGAGAGCAAAAGTTATGTAAAAAATAACTAGCTGGAGTCTAAATACGTAACTGCAAACATTCCTACCTTGGGCCTAAACCTTTTGAAAGTTACCTACAAAGATTTAAGTGCTCTTAACACTTCCTGTGATTGAAAATTCAACGATTCATTGCATAATGATGTCCGTCCACACTCGACTGCCAATACAAATAATGTGACGAACTTGGTTCAAGCGATGATGGTGTGACACACAAAAGAGCAAAGACATGCAGACATGAAACCCTGTAATAAATGACAGATGGCTGTCAAAGCAATAGCTATGGGTTAGAGTTGAATGAGATCTCGTTAAATGAACAAGGAAAATTGCCGCAGTCAAAGACATCGAAGTTCTGAAGATAATCTACGCATTATATGGCAAGTTAGCTCAAATGTTTCTGTTGCCAGCATCGGGGAAAGCCACTAAGCAAGCAAAGGTCGAGTTTGCATCTGCGGGTCACTTAAAATTGCTGTAATAGGACCTTTGCACATTCAATCTCGGACTACAGCATTTGCATCAATCCCCCGTAGCTCCCGGCGAAAGTAATGGCTGAGAAAGACAATGGATTTATTAATCATGTTGCCTATTAGACCTCCGATGTTCGCGAATGTTCAGGCGATGCTTTACATGTATTAACTGTAAGCACCATCGGTCTTTGTCGCTGCATGTTGAGGCTGTAACCGCAACGCATGCGCGTGGGAAGACGAAACACACATTATGATTATGTATGAGCCATTTGTAAGCTCGTTTTTCCATCATAATAGCTTTTATTCATAAGGAAGTTGATAATGATATTGCTGTTGTAATACTTTTGTGGGATGGTTAAGTGATTTGAGGATGTTGGGATCAGATATATATTTTTTTGAATAAGTTTATGCCATTATTACTTAAACAAAAATAAAAAATGTGTTAAAAATACAGTACATTTTACAGAATATTTTATCAGTTTATTATCTAGTTGATTTCATTAACGTATGCGGTGCAGACTGTACGTCCGTCACCGTCGGCGGTCGAACGGCGACTGCGCTTTGAGTGCGCTGTGCGCCTCGGCCGTCGACAGGCGGAAGCGTGCGCGCGCGCACCCGCGCAAGGCTACGCTCATGACCTCGCACCGTCTTTGTCTAGCGCTATCTAGCGTCTGTTTACCCGCGAGGCCGAATGCATCATACCTTTGCTAGGCGCGTACTTGAAAACTAAATGATTATTGAAACCATAAATTTATCGTTAGGGTATACGTTTCTTTTTGAAGAGAAACCTTGTAGATAAATTGAGTGATAATGAATCTAGGTACTGAGTTGTGTTTTGACTGAGGCGCTCTGTTCCATGTATTAACATATATATTGTATAGTTTTACGTTCAATTTGTTATTTAGATTTAAAATAATGTACTTTTATTTTATTTTCAGATATGGCGCGATATAAGTGACCGTATCAACTGTATGATCGAGTGGGAGCTGTTAGTGAGATGTAAGTTGAAAAATTAACACTATTACATTATGTTAAGAAGAATATGAAACAAAATCAATTAATTGTAATTTTTTACTACTTCCAATGGCATAAGTACCCATATATAAATTAATGTAACGACATAATTTCGTCATGAAACGAGGCTACACGTAATTAGAGCCTGACATTCTATACATGTCAAAAATAGCGGCAGAATATCGTTAGTTATTGTGCTTTATTGTTGAAACACCTTAATTTTTGCAAATAGTAAATAGATGTGTAGTTATCGTGAAATAACGCAGCTTTATTTAAAAAAGAAATAAAAATAACGATGCCGTTTTAACGTTATTTTGCTATGTTATAATGAATAGGACAAAGTCATTTCTAGGACAATACGATGCTTAGAAACGACAACAAATCAAGTGACAAATGTGTGCATGTAAATGTTATAATCACAGTTGTAAAACAAATCAAAATACCTAAGGTGCGATCTGTCTTGCTTCTTATGTCTTAGTTTTTATGTTCATCGGACCTTTATACTAGGTAGTGCTCA
Organism: Phlogophora meticulosa; assembly: GCA_905147745.2. Lineage (NCBI taxonomy): Eukaryota > Metazoa > Arthropoda > Insecta > Lepidoptera > Noctuidae > Phlogophora > Phlogophora meticulosa. The sequence continues at coordinate 18,858,588 of LR990519.1, forward strand.
TAATAGTGAGGTTTTACGGTGTAGAACGACATGGTACGTATGGTCAACAAGTTAGGTAAAGAAATATTGGAGTTAAGTATACACGCAACGTACTGAAGTTCCCAAATAACAAAAAAATAGGCAAAGAGATATAAAAATCGACGGTCATTTATCGAATTTTACACTATCCAACACTGACGTTCTGTAATTTTTAGATTAGGCAGGTACCCCTATAAGAACAAGCCATTTGTATGTAAATATGTATGGAGTAAAACGTGGTTATATTCACAACCGTGTTAGGTTTCTTGAAGCCAGTTAAATCCGACTGGCACCTACTGGCCTGCAGTGTGCGGAGGTTTTTTTAACCTCACTTTGAATGTAGGCGACCTTGTCATTGCTCACAATTCGGGGTGAACAGCTAACGTGTACTGACGGCAGAACAAGTTGTAATATCTTTTGTGAGTATTAATAATTTTATATTTTGAAAAATATTAAGAAAATTATTGGACGTTTCCGTAAAAATACAACAATTAAGAACGTGTAAAGTTTTTAGGATACTTTAAATCGTACTGCCTCGCTACTGCTGAGCGTAAACTCTTGGGTTCGATTCCCTGGTTAGGCCAAGTGATATTTAGTTTTTATAATAGGAATCTTCTCGTTAGCAGCCCGGAGTCTGGATCTGTGACAAGTTGATGTCAATAATCTCGTCCTCTATTACATGGGATTTAAAACATAGCTGGCGTAATGTGGGCTGTACTATAGGGGGATATAGATACGCCTCTGTCAAACCCTTCGGGGAATATAGGCGTGATGATATGGTATTTAAACGGTATTTATGATTTCGTAATCGTATCTAATGTCAAATCGTAAACTGGAAAAAAAGGCTGCCTGCTAAAATGTATGTAATTACTTTAGACAATATTGTCTGCCTTGATGGTCTAGTAGTTGCAAGCGCTACTCATGAGCATGAGGTTCTGTTCGATTCCCGGGTCAGGTTTTTCCATCTTTTTGACGACCGATGTGGCGCGGCGGGCGAAGGTCCGCCTGCGACGCAAGAGGTTGCGGGTTCGATTCCCGCCTTGGGACAAATGTTTGTACGATTTACAAATATTTGTTCCGGGTGTTCTGGGTATTTGCTATATATAGTAAAAAATATCTATCTATGTAATGTATTGTATTAAGTATATCAGTCATCTAGTACCCATAACACAAACTCTGCTTAACTTGGGGCTAGATGATGCTGTGTGGATTGTCCAGCAATATTATATTATATTATTATTATATCTGGATTATATCTGGATTATATTTAATAGAGTCCCGGTGTCTGGACTTGTGCCCGGTCAATGGCAATAGGAGGGTGTAATATAGGAGGATGTAATAGATGGCAATAGGCTCTCTATTGCCATCTATTACATGGGACTAAAACATAACTGGCGAAATGTGGATCTAATAGACGTACTCCTCTGTCTTACCTTTCGGATAATACAGGCGTGATAGCGACATGTACCTAAAACATTAATTAAATACTTTACACACTTAAATTAATTACTGGAAAAGTCAACACACTTACTTCCTACATATTTTCCTAGGCTCAGCAGGACTGTAGTCACCTGATATTTATTCTAGGCATTTTATAACACATTTGCATGCTCATGCCTACAATAATATCTTCCGCCTCGATAATAAAGCTTGTTTATCAAAACGTTAGCTAAGTCGTTATCCTTCGATCAATTTTAACTTAATGAGTTAGGTAGACTTCTTATATTATGAGCTCGGTTTAATCTTATAATGACAGCGTACCGACATATTTTTTCTTTATCAAAGTTGCTCTTAGCTTCGTTTTTTTTTATTTAAAAAAAAATGTTAAAATTAATAGGTATTTGTTTGGGATATTTTAGGTTCTTTCGGATTTTGAAGGTTTTACCACTTTTACATGATATCAATTCCTAGTAAACTGAAACTTCACTAAGGTTGAATCTATGTAACTTCCACATAGGCAAATAGACGTAATCGTACTACGAGTATGATGTGCAGAAATAATTCCCGTGACTTTAGAATGACCAAAGTAATGTACTTATTTGTACCGAACCAATTATTAACAACAATACACACACGCAATACCTAAACAGTATATCATTGCCTGAAAACTGTACCTAACCGTAGGCCGCACAACAGTGGTAACACTGAGCTGGCCTAGCGAACGAAGTTCCACTGATGTTTAGCCTTATGCACCTATTATTCCCATGTACTAGTCTTAGAAGTAAATGCAAAAACCTTCTTCAGTAAATACAGAAACAAACCACAACCTTCTACAACGCTATTTAATTGAACGAGATTACATCACCATAATCAGTGCGTTTCAGGAAAAAACTTTAATATTATTTCCCGTTCGCTACAACCATGACCGTTGTCCCTGATCAGCCAATTGAACTTATAAATGGACATAATCGTTATCGATTGTTCTATTAATAAATGTCGTGTCAGACCCTAAAGTTTTGGACCTTCAGTCTCTGACTGAGGTCCGACCTCTGGCTCTGAAATTGATTCACGACCTTCTGTCCACATCACAACTTTTCAAGTTTGCTATATTTCAGTCAAACTATTAATAACATCTTACAGATTCGCAAACCGTAAAGGCCAACGCCGCAATAAATGTAGGTAGGCTACCACGAAGTTAATCTCAAGAAAAACTGTAGTTAAAAAAGCAGCACAAAAAAATCGGTTCCGAATATAGGTGCGCATACGCTCCGAGCCTTTCATGGTAACGCCTCTAACTGAGCAATCAATTACATATTGAAGTGTTGCCTTCAAGGCGAGCAGCCCCGAAATCAAATAATGACAGATAAATGTCTTAAATCTACTAGGAAGTATCGTGCCTGATTTGTCCTAGCAGGCCCTTGTTAACAGCACGCACACAGCCGCACGAGCGTGCGCACGCGTGCACACATGCGCACGCGACGCACACACGCTCACAAAAATGGCCATGAGATAACTGACATCCCAGCAAGGTCCCGCCGGTCGGTACGGTCAGCAAAACAGTTTGTTACGTTTCAGTTAAAATATTAACGATTGAGGTTTTCAATGCAACGTTCCTGTACATGACGTCATAGGTCGTTTCTATTCACTATTCAACCCTGAACTTTACATAAAATCACGAAAATTATCCATTTTATAACCGCAAAATAAGGTAAAATATGTTTAATGATTCATCATTTACATATTATGACGTTTTTATTCGAAATACTGAGACCTCTAGTCCGCGATTTATCGATGCATCTTTAATGCTTGAATAAATGTATCTAAACGTGTGTACGATTAGAAATAAATAATTTAGGACTTATTCCGTTTATCAGAATCGTCTTTAAGAATACTCGAGGTCTGAATGCTTCATAGGTTTCCATTACTAAGAAATATTTAATTATTTCCGTCCAAATTGGTTGCTCCAAAACGCTGAGCACAGCGATACACGCAGGTACTATTTCACTATCTTGGGATTTTGCCACTTGACTGATAAGTTCTGAAACTATTTTCCACTGCCTACAATTTCCATGTTTGGCTGTCTGTACCTCCACGTGCATCACGCATGCTGCGTAACATATAGTAATGACAGTGTCGGCGACAGCCGGCCTTCGGACCCCGACTACCGATGAATATTTTTAACTTAGCTTAGGGCCCACGCACTCAGGCGCATGCTTCATAACTCCTGCATACACTTGAACTAAATTTGGTTGTCGTTGACACTGAGCAACTAGATCTATTGAGGTGACCGATAGACCTTTAATGAACAATTAGGAGTTGAAATTCATTTCGTCTGTTCAACCTTTACACATTATTTTCAAGACTTCTCCAACAGTGCAGTCGTCTCGGAGCAGCGGTGGATTAGTGGTAACGGTCGAGCTGTCCTGACTTTTGTCGTAGGTTCGAACCCGTTACAGTCCTTTACTGTGTAAATTATTTCAACATCGCTACTCAAAACGGTGAAGGAAAACATCGTGAGAAACCTGGCATATCCTAGAACCAAAAATTCTAAGACATCCACAAAACTTCAATAAACCTGCCTAATGGATTATGATGCCCTACTCCCCGCCCCAGATAGGCCTAAGGGGCCTATGACCTGTTTCCCAGCAATGAGAACATTATAGACTGATTATCATTATTAACCCTTGTCCTACAAACGGCTTTTGGACCGAATTTGTAATAGGAATATAGGTTTTGAAACTGTGCGTTTCATAATTATGTTTTTCAGTTATATTGAAACACACAACAAAGAGATATTTAAAAGAATCAAGTAATTAGTATTCAAGGTAACAAGGGCTCAAAGCGATGATTACGATATGTTCGCGTGTATTTTGTATAAGGAAACGAATTTGTACAACATTGCGAGTACCTACATACCTATATCTGAATATATTTACCTTGAAGGGCTACGGGCTTATCACTACAATTACCTCATTCACAGACAATAATACTTTATTTTAAAGGAAAAATGTGTTAAAGAGAATTAAAATGAAGTATATTAAATAGTAGGTGTCAGTCAGTTGGAACAAATTAATACAAAACATAAAACTTTGGGTGTTTTGACACAGTCACATTAGCGTGTCGGTGAAACACCAACAATCGTTCAACGCGGCTGTATAAGTTTTCAATTTAAAAAAAAGTTGCTGAAAAAAAAATCAGTCCCGAGCTCCCTATTTGTTTGCTCACAGTACGCCAGACGCCACGCATTGCACCGCACCAATAATAGAAACTTGCAAATCGCGCTGCGCAGACGCCGGCCGGACGGACGGCCCGCAAGGCTCTTCCTAGACGACTGTGACTCAGCACAACATGCTCTTCTAGAACCGTCTACATGCCCTACTGAAACCATATTCGTTCCTACTATTAATTTCTATTAAGAATCTAGATAGCTTGTTTTGCAAGGGATATCCGGACTCCTTTTGGAATATCGTTTGACCATGGTTTCAGTTCTGTCTGTTGCCTTTGCGGGATGTTAGTTAGTTAGTGTTATCATCAGCTGCCTTAAACCGGATCCTGGGAACTGTGACCAGGGTTAGCAAAAACACTTAAGGGCAAAGCTTAATTGGAACACTAACACCAAATATGGACTTTCAAAAAGATTTGTGACTTATCGTAAATAAACATGAACAAATACTCATTTAAAAAAAAAAAACTAGAAAATTGTATTTCTCAAAAAAAAAACAATGGAAAAATGGAAAAGTTACACGGTTTTGGAGTTTTTCTTCCATCCTTGTCACGCAGAACGGTCTTTGTACTGAATGGTGTGAAGTCACTACGGTGTTTCTGTTTAGTGACGTCAGTGCTGTGTTTTTTCAGTTTCGCCATTTTGTAAGATACTTCAACTTTTCTTTCATTACGGTTTCGTGAAATCTTCTAAAAAAGACCCAGTCAAATACCCTATTACCGATTACTGTTTTACTAAACAAGCTCACATGACTTCAAGTGCTAATTGAATCAAATGCAAATTAATTAGACGTACCAAGGTAACTCCGATGTTACTTGCGCCGCAACAATAAGTAGGAGCATTTTGTACTAGAATACCCTTGTGATGTTGAAATTACGAATAATTTATAGTAACCAGCAGTGAGTGTAAGTTACGGCAATGATATGGAAGCGCGGAGTCTCCTAGTTTTAGTTTTGACTAAAAAGAAAGCTTCAAACACGCCTTAATGTAAATATTATGCGTTTGTGAAAAAAAACTGTTTTGTATCTGTGTTTGTAATAAACACGTGGATTAAATGGTTACAAACTTTGTACTTGTAAAATTAAACTTGTAGGTTCGCTTTTTAGATCTTGTTGTAGAAAATACGTTTTAAGTTAAGTTTAAACTTTCTGTTCTTTAGTGAGATTGAATCCATTTTCTATTTAACATATTTTCTCTACAAGAGAGAGGACGCCCGCATTGAAGAATAAATATGACTTTTTGATATAATTTCTATAAAAAAGGCTCTTTATTCATTTGATAAAAGTTATCCGACTCAGTCCTTTAATGATGATATCAAACTATCAATAATCAGCCATAAGAACCAACTCGTATAAGATAATTCTTAAACATGTGAAACTTGGATTTTTTAAGCAAAAAGGAAAAAGCTCATTTTCTCCTCTAAAGTTAGCATGGAGGCCAGTCTGTTTCCAATTATAATTAATTCCAATTAGTGATATATTAATTGTTGGCATTAGTTTATAATCCGACTCAAATCAAGTAAATTACCACCATCTTTCGTTTTGCAATCACATAAATATGTTTTTGTGGGATGCCACATTCAGCTCTATTTAGAGTTCACGAATATTCTAGGCGGTAAAATGATACACATTTTATAAAATGCCTGCGGTATTAACTTAGCTTGCAGCTTTATTTGTTTGGTGAAGAAAGTAGAGCAGACAGTGATGTTTCACTCAAATATTTATCAATGTTTACAACACTTGTTTGCAAACTATGTAAACATATCCAAAAATAAAACAATGACTTATAAAAGCATTCCTACAATGGCGTTGCTTGGTTGTGCCTAAATAATTACAGCCGCACGAGTCTATCGAAACTACGTTGAACAAGGTCGGTCTATGGATGGGTGACCATCTATGACCCCCGACCTCTCCGTCCCTCGGCTAGCTCGGCTAGCTAATTAGTCGGTCCCTACGCAGATCTTTGACAGTCGTTACGGATTGTCAGAAGCCTTTCGGGCTTGTGGCGGGTCTAACAACCGGTCTTACCAAAGGCTTTCAGTAACGCGGTTGTGGTCAGATAGGCAGTAGCTTCATTCCAAATACTGGTATACAGCAGCATCCCGTTGGACTGACGAACCCAACATAGTTGAAAAAGGCTAGGAGATGAGAAAATATGTTTACAAAATCCTTTTTTTTTCAGTATTCAAGGTACTGTCGGTCATTAAAGCTGAAATTGCTCCATCAATGTCTGGTTAATGCTCCGCAATTTCCAGTCTCTAGAAAGGGCTTTGTACTATTTCGGCTTTGGGCAAGCCATCAGTCATCAAAGCGGGCGTGCGCAGCTTCCGTGTTGGAAACCAGCCAGTTATGTACAAAGGATGCATTAAGGACCCAGAATTATGACACATGATCTAAACATGGATTGGCTGTAAAGCATTTTCGTTTAAGAGTTATGTGTTCTTGTTACCAGCCCGTTTCAGAAGCAATTTCACGCGTGGAAAAATGAAAAGAATGGCGGCTTATTGTTGATATTGATTAGATCAGACGCCATGGCCATCTTATCTACAGGATTCTTTCAATTCTTGCCTCATGAGGATCAAAAGACCAAATTAATTAAAGCCTGCAACACTACATTTTTGGATACCAGTTTTTCTAAAGACACACTGTAAAACTCAACTCAAGTCGGATTACAGGTTGTGATACGAAAATGGTCGTCACCTACCTTAACCCTCAGTCTTAAGTCCACACACTCCTTCAATAGTCGGAGGGGTCCTTGGAGCCCTTCCATGCGAGTTAATACATTAGCCTTCTCCTTTTTCTCCGTTGGCACCATTACTGAAAAAAAAACATTGCTATGAATCTAATGGATTACTATACTTACTCATCTCGCTGTAGTTTTAAAAGATTGTGTTTTATATTGCTTATTGACTTCTCACCCAAGAAATACCCAGAAATGTACAGAGGCCAGCACATCAAGCTTCCCCTATCTGTCAATTCAGCTTTATTACAAAAGACGTTCATGTTTAACTGCGAAAATTGTACAATTTGGTATAGCTTGATGTGCCGATGTCTGTAGCCTAACCCAATCTACTTTAGATTATAAAATATGCCAGGTACCCACATGCTAAAATGCAAACAGGGTAGACAGATTTGAGTAGCTTTTATAATTTGATGTGCATTTTATGTCGTGAGGTGATGTCATATGCAACTCGAGGAAGATACCAAAGAATGTCCTGTGAAGGTAAACTTGTGGCGTTCGCAACTTGTAAGCATAAAGACTTGTCAAGTTTATGTTTCTTTCTGATTAGAACAAATAAATATTCCTCCATTCGTTTAACTTGAGCGCAGTCAGACAAAAATGTAAACCAATATGGCAGGCACCGTAATTTGTTTTAAAAAGGAAGTTCTTCGACCATTATGTATGATGATTCGTTTTTAATTTATGATCATGGGGTGTATCAAAATAAAGGGCTAAAGACTATTCCAAAAACATTACATACAAAACGAAAACACATTGTATAATATAACATGCGCGCGTAGTAGGCAAGGCCCAAATTTTAGGCAAAATTAAATATCAAATTTTACGCTTCAGCGCACTTTTGAATAGTCAAATCGAGTGTGTATTGTTTGAAACTGATATTATCTCTTAAATAAATTCAAAAGCAGCGCAAAAAAATTGCAGATACCTTTTTAAAATTCAAACAAGATCCGTGTGTTGTAAAATTAATAAAATCATTTGAAAACACGTTGCGCCTGTTGGCCAAATATTACCTATTATTAATAATTAGATACAAGAGTGTACGTATTAGTGTATTACGATAACAATGTCGAAGAATAAGTCAACGCACTCGTTATCAGTGCGACACAAATATGACACCTGTAAAAATATCGCAAGTCGCTTGCGTCACCTCACGCTCGGTGCACCGACAGCGATGCGTGCACTCACCCATTGGTTTGGTCAATGTCTGCATGCCCTCACATTGTGAGCTCACCAAGATGTTACAATAAACTCTAGAGTTTATTTCGTTTTTTTTTTCATCACTTCATTTGAAAATGCCCGGTGCCATAGAGTTTTTAAAATAAATAGTTTCAGTTCATCGTCGTTTCTTTAATTTCATTACATTACAATATTGATCTTTTACACCGTATTTTGATAGATCTACTGGAGTGGATTGCCTCGTTTGTGTAGTGGTCGCTAGCTTTATGTCGTGGGTTCTATTCCCGAGTCGAGCAAAGTGTGGTTGGGTTTTGCCATCTGGACTTTTTCAGTAGCAGCTCGAAGTCTGGGGTTGTGCCCGGTTGATAGCAATAGGCTAGCCCCGTATTACTACTATGGGACTTAGACATAACTGGCGAAATGTGGATGTATAGCCTCACCGTTTGGGGAATACAGGCGAGTAAATAGGCATTGTCATTTGCAATAAAACTTGGGAAATTTTAATTTTCGGGGCTAGTTTGAAAGAAAACCCTTAAAATAAAAACAGCCAACAGGTTCTAGGCAACCTGTTGGTTGTTTTTATTTTGAGAGTCTTTCCCAACTATTTATGAAACTGAATATGAACATTACGATATATTGATAAACGCTTCTAAATATAGACTCTATCTAAATGAAATCAAGAGCGGCTATGCGAAACGGGTTTCTCATTAGAATCGTGTTAGAAACGAGATGATTACTATCGATACACTGAAATTAGTCGAATCGCGAGTTAATAATCGATATAATAAGCGTGTGACGATTAATGACTATTATGGCATTTTGTGAGCCATTATTTGTAGGCCGACCTTTGATTTTTGACAAGTAGTGCACTGTTATGTACCATGACGTATGGCAACCGTCCCTGCTGGCTATACTAGTTCTATTGCCGACAATCATGCACACAGTCAACAGTCAAAGCTTTTAGTAATGACAGATTAACCACATAAGTACGTTTCAATGATTCAAACAAATAAGAACTAAAAATCAGTACCTATCCATAAACAAAACTCATCATCAATTCATCAGCAACAGATTAAAAAAAACAACTATCAACAAATCTATGCAGCGGCGGCATCGTAGGTACCAGGACGGCATGGCTCGCGAGCGGTCGCCGATCGCGAATTACTTTCACTCCACTATCCCCGGGCGCTGACCGCGCGGCCGGGGTCGTCGCCCGCGAGCCGAGCGCGGGAAACGCCACCCGCCATCGCGCCATTCAGAAAAGAGCGCCATGTTTACACAGATGCGCGCCGAAACGCGTGCCGTTGCATCACTTCCGTTTGCGTTCCGTTCCGCCGCTTATTGGCGTCGTACCGATTTACTTTTATGCGTTTAACACAATTATTTGCTTACGCAATCTGTGCGGTACTACGACTTTACGCATATGCTTTTCATCTTAACCATTTGAAGTTTCATCCATTTTATTTGTTATACGAACCTATTCGTTACTAAAAATACTATTACGTGCCAAATTTTAACACAAATAACACACATAGATTTGTACCGACGATATCAATTAACAGTGAGACTAAGAACGCCGGTGTCGAGTAAGGCGCGCACGCGCAGGCCGCTGGCTTAGCGTGATAGATAACAGAGCACGCAACTATTTGTTATCTCCTTTTATAATTCGTAAACAGTGTAATACACGTAATTGGTTTCTTTAGTTTCAAATATAATTGACATAGACTGAAATTAGAATTTTCTTGGAAATTCAATGTCTGTCTTCGCGCAATCTGGCTTATTTTTCAGTACAATTAATTTTGTGAAACCCATTTACATGAAATTATCTCACTCTAAAGTTTGGTTTCGTCGAATTGGCTTTCATATTGCAGCCAATAACACAGTAACATTAATGTACAGTAATGTTGGCACCGCCCTTATTAGTCCGCAGAATCTAAAGCTCTCATAAATGACTGTCAAGGGATAACTAACAAACAAAAGGATTTTTCAAAGAGGATAAAAGATCAATGAATATTAGCTGTCATCGATGGTTTTGAATATCATGTCAAAAGAATCTGACACTGCTGAACAAGATCTGCCAAATTGAATTTTAGTCATATTCAAATAATATTTCAAAATATAAAATAATTAAGGGGGTTATGCCCTAGTCATAGTCATAACATACAATCTTAATATTTTTATTGTCTGTTATCTTGGATGACACAATTTTATTGTTAATCGGAATTTCTTAGCGCGAATCGTAAAAATAAGAATAATTTCGACTGGTAACACAACTTTTTAAGATAAAATTTCATCAGCATAACAGGGCTGTCTCAAAATTAATTTAGCGATCCTATCACAGGAATATCGTTGTTATACGAGTAGTTAAAAAAAGGCTCATGAAGTTCTTGAAGTTCAGATAAGGTTACAAGTTACACGCGAAGGCGCAGTTCTTTGAAGCCACGTGTTAAAGATCAAAGCAATCATTGATAAAATAATTGGGATTCCTGTTCAGTATTCTTAACTTGTTACCGAGTACACAGTAACTCACTTTTGATGTATGTATATGGAGGGAAAACACGGGTGCCAAAGTTCATTTACTTTTCAGTCAAGCGCGTTGCTCTCAGAACACGCAAGATTCTTAATATTTTTGCTATATGGGTCCAGAACATCAAAACTTTTTAAGAGTCCCGACAGAAATAAAGTTATTTGCAAGCCTTGAGTCAATCTAAAGTTCTGCACAGTACATCAAGTACTACTCGGTTGGTATAAAATCCATCTCGCCTCCGGCTCCATGATTTCGCTTCAATACATGATCAATCATGATGATTTTGGTCGGGTCTCCAGTGTCAACAGCCCTAGGCGCAAAATCTCTGGATGGCATGTCAACGACCGAGTCTCCAGGCCGAGTGAGACGGCGAACGCCACTCATGTGGAAAGCGGTTATGCAACAATCGTACACGCGAAAGTCTAGCGAGCGATGTTACGTTCGCGGCGATGCATCTAGATGAACGCATTGCGATTTATTCAGATATTCCCGACAATCGTAACGATCTGTCGGTCTCTTGATAGAGCGATTGGCTGTGAATGCTCTTTTTTGTTGAAAACATTTATCTCATCTATTAGGTGAAATACAAATGGGTTTGCGTACCGTCGTGGTGTGGTTTTCTTTTTGTGGAATTTTCTTTTAATGGGATGCGTGTGCTGCTTAAATTGTCTTTGAGAAATAAAAATCGTAGGTCTTTCTATTTTTTTATAATTCTCTTAAAAAATATATACATAATATACATTCCCACCGGTGAATGTGGTTTCATAGTCAAAATTGTAGTTAAAAGTGCGTATTGGTCAAAACAAAAGTACTTGTCAGCTACATTTAAGTCCACGTTAGTCTGCTTTCGAACAAGCACTTTCTTAGATAGACTCAATAGATGTAAATGCGCACGATTGTTTAGACCGTGTTTCAGTATTGCAAAACAATATGGCGACCGCAATAATTATACTCTAGAATCTACCATTACGCTTATATTAGGCTTAGCGATTGCACAAAAGTAGCCGATAATAGAAGCGAACAAGGAGTTTACAAGCCAGCTGTGCTTAAGGGTCCGAGCACCAAAGAAAACCGCTTTTGACAATATCTAATGTAATTGTAGGAAGGCCGAAATAATTGAAATAAAAAAATATAGTTTCCATAAAGCAAACCCATTCGTCTCAGTCAAACCATCTCCTTATTAGTTTCATTACTTTTGCGCTCTCAAAACTATTGTTGTTTCGCTTTTAGTTTATAAAATAAAAATTTGTTTTTATTTAGAGCATAACTATAGGTCATTAAAAAAATGTGCTTTTCATTTTTTCTTATCTAACTGCTGTTGTATTCTGTATTGAAGTTGAAAAAAGTGATCAAGCCACCTGCAAGTAGACCGTACCGACCGTATTTTTTATGTTTTTCAAGTTTCTTGTAAAACGTTGATCAAACGTCAATCGCGCGTCATTTTTGGAAATTTGTTGCGCATACTAGTGATTTGCCGTTATTATAAAAATTATGTGAAAGTTGCAAGACTACGAACTCGACTTAGAAAATCACAACTTTTCTTTTTGTTTTTGACTTCAAGTGAGTCAATTTCGTGGACGGCCCCTTAATCTATGGTGCGCTGGGGCTCGTACCTGTCCCTTTCCACCGCCATTTTTGTCGATTTGGCGGGAAAATAATTGGTAATATTATCACGCGATCGCGTGTTCGGGTCCTATGTGGTTTGTTCATTAAAAATAGTTCAAGTTTGTTAATTAACGCACAAGGGTGCTTATGTCGCAAATTTGACACACATACTACCATAGTTTATCTTTATTGTTTAGTTTAAAGTATATGTGTGTACTTATATTTATAATAAAATGAAAATAGAACGATAGCTGATAACTTTAAGAAGAAATATGTAGCTGCCTACAGGCGTAATTCCGTATTTAATTCAACATAAATCACTAAAAAAAATACAAAACATAGAAAACGCTCCCATAATCAAAACTTCAATGTTTTTTTGTTTGAAACCAATAATTTCATAGTATTTTACGTAATCATCATCTATGACAATCAAAACCAATACATACCGCCTTTAAACGGATTCGCAAAATAATAGGTTGCCGCGGAAACCCAGCTGACGTAATTCAAACCACTCGTTCTAAGCCAAAACAAATTGTGGATAAAAAAAAGGTTTATGTAAGCAAGGCCGTCGGGGCAGCGGGTCATGGGCGCTATGCAAATGAGCTGATGCCATTGTTGATAGCAAGTCATTGACTATGCGGAGCTGGATACGTTACGTCCATTCACGGTAATAAAAGGATTTTTATTATGGATTTTATTGGCGCTTGGATGCTACTTCGTTGCGAATGACTAGACGTGGTCCTTAGAGACACGACTGTTAGGACCAGTTTTAGAATATTATACTTAAGTTTGTCTCTTTGAAAAACAGTATCCGTATTAAGAAGACGATCATTTAAAACATATATTTTAACACATTTAATGATTACTTCTTTCTTAACTAAATGAGAGCGGTTTATTAGTTGTAAGACATGGTCTAACATTACGGACTAACTCGGCAGTAATACGAAAAGCTATGTAGGGTCATTCGTTATTTATGACTCTGCAGTATAGATACGTGAGATGTCAAAGTTATACGTGGATTAAAATAACGACTTAATAGTTTGAAATATAGCCTGTAAGATTATTATTATTAGCTCAGGAACCCTCGTTATGTTAACTTTGACTTTTATTATTGTTTCGAAAGAAATACTTAAAGTTCAACTACTTCCGGCTATCTGCTATATAGATATCTTTACCGACAAAAAACTTTTTGGCGAACGACAGAATCCACAAAAAATAATCCTTTTGAGTCGGAAACATGTAAACCACATATTTATCCCCTACTCCGAATCGAACGCCAACGGATCGAACCTTGATCCTCAAACGCTTGAAGTCCCACAACTGCCTGGGTGGGCTGCGTAGCTTATCCAGGGGGTAGGCCCGGGAGGTGAGGAGCGGGGGGCGGGTTCGTCGGCCGCAGTTGACATAGAGCCGCGTGCATTGAACGCGCGGCCTAGACTGACCTCGCACTCGACCTGGGCTCCATGTGACAGAAGATCCTAAGGAATTCGAATGACATTTGTGGCGATCGATGATAGATTTCCGTGTATTGGGAATGGTCAAAGTGGTGTAATTTATGATGCTTTATATCAAGGAGCCATTTGCTGCAATACTTTAAAGGAATATCTGTCTGTATGATAACAATGTATGTACGTGTCTGATGTAAATCATTTGACATAACCTGCCATGTGTCTCAGATACATGCTTAAATGACATGGCTTTGGCTGAGGATAGTTCAATTTGATACAAGCAAGCAAGGTATCTTTTTTGACAATGTTTCTGCATGAAATGACTATGCAATTTATTTTATTTTTAGTAAAACATTTTTAATACAACACTGTACACATTTTCAAAGAAATATAATTAAAACCGTGTACAGATCTAAATAATCTGATCAAATTCAAATCTACATATTGAAAACTTAAATATAACATTGATTAGGTATATGATTGTTGATGTAATCTTTTTTAACCCAAACTTCATGATCATTCACAGATATATCCTTGTTTACCGAACACCTATTTAAAATATAATAATCAGTTGTAAAATCTCATATCAATATAAATGATCTTACGTGTTGTTACTTTGCAGAATTTAGAATCCTAATATGAGATATGACAGTAGAATAACTGGTTGGATTAAATAATAGCTAAATAAGATACAAATGATAGGATTTCACCGTTCAAATAATTTTACATTGTGTAATATTTGAAATATTTTATTTAAAACGTCTTTAAGTTTTATTATAAATCTTTTCAACCCGGTATATTGTCAATAAATTATTTGAGAAATGAAGACACTTCCTTTTCTGCTCGACCAACCTGTACAACTCCAGCAACTATATTGTTTAAATATCAACCCTGACACTGGTTGTGACTAAACAAGACATAACTTCCATGACACCACAATTCTCTCTCTTACAAATAACCGTAGTAAAATTATTTGTAGACTAAACAAGTATTTAACAAATCCATCGAGCATCTCCACAGTTGACTTGAGAGTAAAGCGTACACCAGGCCTATACAAGTATCTTTTGATTCCTTAGAATGAAGATAGTAGGTATATCAACTGTTATATTTACTAACCTTCTAGCTATTAAAATTCATTTAACTAAATTAAATTTTACTTGGTAGCTTTTGAAGGTTAATTAGTTTACTTAAAATAACTGTCACATTAGTTATATCACTTTACACAAAGAAAACCCAATGCATTTATTTTTGTTTAAGAATATTATATACATGTAAAAAAAGGAAAGAATCATAGGGCATCGAAAAATTCATCAAGCATCACTAGCACTGGGAAAAGTGCCCAAAAAGCTGGCAGCATTGCCACATCTAATCATTGTTCACTTATATATTACATAAATAATGGAAATGAATTTGAAGCCCTAATCTAATGCTTAAAAACTATTACCAACAAACAGCAAGATTTATTTCAAAACATAACCTCAAAATCTTACCTTCATACTTCGCGAATCGCTGTTTATTCTTCTCTGCTAACAATTTTTCTTCTTCAGCTATCTTTTTCTGCTTTTCTTTCTCTCTCTTTGCGACCAGTTCTGCCTCACCAACAGGAATTATTTCATCTTTTCTCTCTTGTGCGGCTTCAAATTGAGCAATGTTTTCGTACAATGGTGCCGATTCTACGGGAATCTTTACTTTTTCAGAATAAAGAGCCTTCAGAGGATTATAACCAGAGCCACACGCATTAACTTCTGAATCAGAAGTAGAAGTATCGGATTTATTTGCTTCCGACATTGCGAAAATTTAAAAAATCAATAACATCAACATCAAGTTGTGATGAGACCACAGACTATAAAAATAAATCAATAAAACACCGCTGTCAACGTCACATGGCGGGCGTTACGTTTCATTTCACGCCATTGATTTGAAACTTTAAAATTTATTTTATTTCTGTAATAATTTTTTGTTTAATTATTATTACAGAAATAAAATAAATTTTAATGTAATTACTACACAAATTCGTTTAAAACTCAAATTAAAGTTTCAAATCAATGGCGTTAAATACTATTCCAATTTGGTTTGAGTAAACGTAAAATACTTCTACCATGCGGAAATAGTTTTGGAAACAATAAATAAATTACCTCGATGTAAATTATTTTAATTGAACATTTTTTATTGACATTGCAGTCATATTGATCGCGTGGTAGAATGCTGAAGGTTCTTCCTCAAACTGCAACAGTTTAGTAATTACAGTTCGCATTAGTAAAAGAAACAAACTTACAAAGTACAGCATTCATGTTAAAATGCACTGACAGTAGGTACAGCAGGCCGCACGTCAGTGGTAAGAAAACCACTATAAGCAGGAACATGCATCTTACTGTACGTTAATCCGCACGCCAACTGTACCTATATAGACCTATGTTCTAAGAATATTATGTTTATTTCAATAAATGCCATTTTACTACACTAAAACAAACAACAGGTTGTGTAAACAAGATAAGTATTAGCAAGATGTTAGCTCGTCGCAATTACGCCAACTCAATGCAAGGTCCTCAGAGCAATATGCAATAGGAAGTAAATGATTCAAGGTTGCGCCTCACTGAAGTCTATAAATCTTTCAATAGGGTATTTATACAGGAAAATTTATTAGTAAATTGCCATAAAGAGAAAAAAATAATATGAATGCACTTGTAACGCCTTACATGAAAAGAATAATAAATTGTGATTGATTAGGTAGGCTTGGTTCGATGTTTACATAATTTAAAAAAAATCTGAAGTTTTTATCTCTTCATTAAGAAACACAAGCAAGGTTTTATAGCACTGTCTGAAAAAATATCATTAAACACAGTATAAAAAAGTTTGGCTGTTCCACGCTAGATGGCGGTGTACTTCGCGCCTTGAAGCAAAATAATTTGTTCAAGTCAACAAATCATTGGAATATTAATGATATAAGTAGTAACTAAATAATTATTTAACGAATAAATGACAATTTCGGCGTTCTAACTTTCGCATTTGAAGTATGACGGTAGCTCTAATTTAAATCTATGATTAAATCAAGGCAGTGCGTATTTGCTCGCTGTTGCCTATTAATTGGCTACTTATTTATAGACGAGCAATGCATAATGCAACGTTAGGTAAATGACATGAAGATTCTTACTATTTGTAATCTTCTTTCCGATATACATCTGCGTGCAAAACTTATTTGAATTGATCTGCAGATTGACGGCACCACCATTTCTCATGACTGTCAAAATATGACAGTTACGATTTGAATTAGGTGGAAATTCAATGTTAACAATAATTATGTCTCCTTTTTTACATTTCACTAATTGACGACAATTATAACTAATTTCAACATATAGCAACACCTTAACAATGGCGTTACCCATGAATGAGGTTAAAGATTAGAAAAAAGGGAAGAGTTTTTAGGCAATTACAAAGAATAATTAATTTTCAGATCACTATCGGTAACATAAAAACTAGCCAGATAACATCTATCAAACACTAAAATGTATTCACAGTAACGAATTAATTATTCTGGAAATATAATCGACGCACGAAGAAAGCGGTACAAGGAAGCGTTTAGAAAAGAAAAGTAATTCTTTTTGCTTCACACACGACAATTATAGTGAAAGACTGAGCTAGCATTGTTCACTTTTTTTACAAACGGCGTGCTTTGATTGGCTGCATTTCTTTGTTTCGCGGCGCGCGCGCAGTCTTCCGTGCATTGTGAGCTCAGCATAATATGATTACGAGAACGTCTTATGTTTGTTACGTTAATAACTTTTTTCTTTGTTTTCTTTTAGTAGCTCTATGCATTTTATGGTCAGTATATTCTCAAAATAAAACGCGTTACGTAACGCCTACAGATGTAAAACATAAAAACTACAAGATAATCTTCTACATTGTATGTCATTATACTTTGACATACGAGTGCATTTCTCGATTTTTTACGAAATCTTATCTCAATCGTAATCGGTTAAAAATACGTATAATTAACCGATATTTTTGGAGATTTTTTGACATTGATTGTCGCTGAGATGAGATAGATTTTGAACATTTTTAATTACGGGAATTGCCCTTCTGTTATCCCTTGATTATAAAAATGTTTTTAAGCTTTAAAATCCCGCCAGGTACTTTTTATAAGTTGAGTACCTACCTAGTACAAAACGCAGCATCCATATCTCAGTGGCTGTTTAGTAAAGTTCTATAGTAAAAACGCCAGCGGATTTAAATATGTTTTAATGTAGTAAGTATTTTAGATTTGCACTGGTTTTATTAAAATTTCTCAAAATGGGCTTGCTCTTGACCAGGAGCTCACCTGATGGCATGTGACAGATGAGGTCTACGCTAGAATGAGATTGCCCAAAATATTGCTTTGCCGTCAGCCTTGAATTATAGGTGGTAGGGAACACAGACGCATGCAAAGAATTCCACACTGGCTGTGTGCATAATAAATATGTAGCAGAAGTGATGAGTAGGTACAACTTGTTGACTCAATAGGAAGGTTATAGCGTTTGGTCTGCAGTTCGCCAGATCGGCACGGCTTCTGTTTTTGGACACTGACTGCACATTAGCAATCTTCTAAGATTAAGGTATCAATCTTTTGCAAGAGAAGCGATACCAGCTCATCAAGACGAAAGACAGCTCAGGAGTACATTTTTTTTGCTATCTAACTGCACCCACAATGTATAAAGATACCACTATTTACAATAAAAGTTTATTGTTATCGTGGAAGAACAATTATTTGTTAGGAGACGCCCGAAATAGCCAAGTACTGTAAGTTCGTTGACTGGCACATACGTCACAACACCAGATTAGATTTATTGTACTATTCGCTACACGTGATGCGCAAACGATCCGCGAATGATTTATTAATCTGCTGAACCTACACTTTAAATGGGTCAAACACTGTCTGTTTCGAATATATCGCGATTGTAATTTATTCAATGACTTCTAACTATTATTTATACTCTTTCCTTCAGTATTATTAATGTAATTATTATTTCTCAAAAAGAAAATAAATTAATCTATTTATTATATGTTTTCAGAGCGGCGTGAGCGTGTGCGTAAGAGGGTGAGCGCCGCGCTGCCTCTATGCTGTATCGACGCAGATTTGACATTCACCGGGACGTCGCCAGGTGATCTCGGTGCATCGCCGCCGTCACACTTTCAACACTATAAAATTAAATCCAGCTGAAAAAAGAAAAAAAACATTTACCCTGAAATTTGATGTAACCACAATTTTTTACTTACTCCTGCAGACCAGCGCCATCTTGTGATGAGTAGAAAAACTAGTAAACTAACCCGCTTAGTATTGGCAATATTTTGAATCACTATAAAAAAGCTGTTGACCGTCGGTTAACTTGATTATTTAACCTTTCTATGCAGAATATTTTGATAATTTAAAATACATTCCCTAATAACTCCGCTTTTTAGGAATTCCTTTTGTTTAAACTTACTAACATAAGCACTAATGTTCCCTTCTTATTTAAAAGCTAACTCTAGCAAAGAATTCAATTATTTTATTTGCGAACAGTGTTAAGACGTGAAAGCCTACGCTCGTAATATTAACAGGTTGCTGCTGAAGAGAAGTGAATTACGAGGAGTGAGGTAACCTGGCCGGGAGGAGGACAAGCAAGCCGAACAAGCAGAGTCATCTGTCGTCTAGCGGCAACAACAAACAAACCGATATGTGTTCCCCCGTAACTAAGTACCTAAAATTCGCGTAATACCTACATCGAATAATGTACGTTCCGTCCAAGAAGCTGCCAAACATTTTAAACGAATTTATTAGTGTAAATACATTTTTGGACTATTTATATTTGTGTATAGTTCGCGAGTGCTCGCGTGTGTAAGAGTGGTGTGAAAGCGCCACCTAGTGTTAACCGTGATAAAGGTGGCGGGGACGCATGCGCCATCGGGACAGGCGCTGGCGATGCCATTTATTGAAGACGAATGGTGGTCCGCCGAGAATGAGGGCAGGATGGTTGATCTCTCCAATTGCCTGCAGGTAATACACTCCAAGTTACACTTTGAACTATGACAAACTCATCCAGGTATCTTTGGAGTAGACTTAACGAAACTGAAAATTAACTTTGAACATTATCGTCAGATCGCTAGAAGACAGAAAAAGAGTCCCCTTAACACAGTACTTATTATTATTTATTTAAGTGATTATTTTACAATAACTTCGCAACGCTCCACTAACAATTTTAACTCTTAGAACCTAGTCGTTATAATTTATAATATAATCGAAAATCAATCAGAGAGAGGTACACAAACCCAAAATAACTATTTACTCTATAAACAAGAATATGTACAAAATACATGTGCTAGTTCCAGGACGCGGTAGTCGCAGCCGGCGGCCAAGCGGCCGCTCAACTGCAGCAGATGGCGACATCTCTCGGAGACCTCTCGCAAGCCGAGCTCACTAACATCGTCGGAGGGCTGACGCTAGAGACTGACACTGGCGAGGCGGCCGACCCTGATGACATCCTTAAGCAACTAGGAGAGACGGCTTTCGACAATTTCGAAACATTTTTTACGGATTTAACGAATGCCACTGCGTCTTCTGTTCCGCCTATTGAAATAAAGGTGAGCTTCGTATTTCATTTTAAAGATGTAACACATCTGTGCTTGTCACATATTTTGACTGGAATTTCTGTTTACCCAATCATCTAATCTCCAAATAGAGAGCTAACAGGAATAGGTTCTGCTGTCATCAATAGTGCAATCGGGTTCAAAATTTTAACCTCGTGACTTGTTCTTTGTAAATTCGTTATTCGGTAGCATACCTGATACCAAGAACCGTAGCTCGGAAGGAGCTTTCATCGTTTGGTCCTAGCTTATCATCATCTGCCTAACCTTTTCCTAACTGTGGTTGAGGTCGCCTTCCAGTCTAACCAGATGCAGCTGAATAAACTGTTATTGGGCAGTCGGTCTATATAAAAACTTCAGACTTCCGGGTTTCTGACTACCAGTAACGACTCTCAAAGATCTACAAATCACAGCCAGGGCCAACGGCTTAGTGTTTCTTATAAGGAGTATATAATAAAGTAAAATATTGGTTGTCAGCTACATCTATTTGGACTGAAAGCTGATCCTAACATAGATGGGCAGAGGCTAGGCAGATGATGATGGAAAGTTGATGTTTATACTGAACGACTGCACTATAAATTAAGTACCCGCAACGTTTTTGTAATCCCTAGTAGTTATCTACGATTTGATTGGTTTACACTAGTCGTGTTGTTTTCATTAGTATTTGACTCCGTGAAGATTTGTTTCAATTATGTTTGCAGTTTGGGTCCATAGACTAAGCCCATAAAAAAGAACCGTCGAAAAAATAAAAGACACATAATATAAAAACATAATATAAACTAGGTCTTTATCAAAAAAAATGATAGTAAATGTATTATGTATGTGTATGTACTTAGTTCTCACATAAATGGATCCAGCCAGCGTCATCTAATAAACATCTAAAAAATACTATTCTACCAAAACATTTCTGACGTTTTCGTTAGTACGTAATACTAACTGTATGCTTTTCAATTTCAGCAAGAAGAGAACAACAACATATCATCGCCAGCGTCCAGCAGCCAACTCCAAGGCTACTACCAACAAAACAGTCAATTAGCACTGCCAAACAACGGCCAACAACGGTTACAACAACTGTTGAGATCGGGCACGAGTGCCATCAATAATGCTGTAACAAATAATATTAATAATGGACGATATAACATCGCTTCCGCGAATCCGCTGCTGGCTGAGAAGCTTTCAGCGTCACC
Source organism: Phlogophora meticulosa (assembly GCA_905147745.2). NCBI lineage: Eukaryota > Metazoa > Arthropoda > Insecta > Lepidoptera > Noctuidae > Phlogophora > Phlogophora meticulosa. The sequence continues at coordinate 18,880,548 of LR990519.1, forward strand.
TAGCGGAATCAAGCAAGAACCAATCAGCTCGGATTACAACACGACGAGTATGAACTACGGCAGCTCGTCGCCGATGCAGAGGATGCCGAGCGGGAAGCCGCAGGTGCATGATGCTGGTGGAGGTAAAGGTGAGTTTTATTACTTATTAGAAATAAGTTGTAGGGGTAGAGCAGTGACATTTATTTTGAGTGACATCTAGCGGACCATAGCAGAACTACGATAAAACAGACTTGACTTAGTAGTTTTACTACTTGCTACTAGATGGCAGCACTGGATCGTAACACAATTATTTTACAAATGGATAATAGATGTCGCTGCTCTCCAAAGTGCAGTTGCAACTTCTGATGCATTAGCAACCTCCGTCTATGCAGTTTTCTCCTCGAGATCACAATCCACTTTCGATTTCCGCTCTAGGAAGTACCGACGATTTTCCTTTCACAACTTGCCGCTTTTACCTCGTCAAACGTTTAGGCCGGCGGCCACGAGAAAGTTTTATAAAGCTAGGCACCAGGCAACCAGTATGCCTAGGTATGTACTCGCATTTGAGATGCGTAATCTATTCTATGTTATCGTTTCTGGGACGCAAGATGCTTTTATGCCAACCAACTACGTTCCTACATGCTTATCCTGCAAGTTTTCAATAGGAATGAAATTTCGAACTACTTTCGATAAACAATCACACTTCGATAACGTATTATTACATTTGGGTGATTATTGATTATTGATTCAACGAATAATTTAAGAGTCTGATTGCCTACAATGGAGGCTTTTCAAAAGTTCTGTAATCGATCTATAATAAACTTTTTAGTGTGAAAAATGCGAACAGCGTTAGGCTCGCTCTCAGTTTTTTTGTTTCAAATAAGGTGGTAGCTACTTTTAGTGATAACATTTATGTAATTGATTCCTTTCTGTTTAATTCGCAAAGATATCTTATCCCGCCAAACGTTATTACTTTAGACATAAAATCTAGTCGGTAACGTGGAGATATAGTAATTCTGAGCCACAGTAGGTCAGTGGCGCCCCCGCGCGGCCGGAAGCGAAAGCGACGCGAGCGCTGGACGGCACATCTAACCGCTTTCCCCGCCTAATAATCTATCTGAAACTGCGTACATACTGTACATAGACACAGACGTGTAATGGGAAAGTTAATAAACTTCAAGATACGTTTTGATTTAATATAAATATACACTGATAAAATTGGTGAAAAGTATTGTTTGGGTAGTATTAGCAGATTCTCGTTTTGTGAGCACAGACAAACGAGACTTTAGTTAAATCCAACAGCTAGGCAAAGGCTTCTCAAATGCATTCATCATTATAATGATTAGGTTAAGTTATTAAATACATTTTTCCTTTTCAAATGCAAGGACTGCCCGGCCCGCGGTGGCCATTTGCTGTGCATATGCGAGCATACACCACTCTAGGTATTTATACATTAGAATATTACTATGTCTATTGTATATAACTTTTCGTATTTAGCGCACAGACAGGTTCTTTGATGACTCACTTTCATATTATACTGATGGAAAGCTTATGAGCAGTCGGTAGGTGTTCTAAAGACACAAAACATGTCGTTAGTACCTACTTAGTTAAGCCAATGGGAATCAATATGTGTAGGTACTTAAAATGTTAGTTTTTACTTATATTTTCTTAAGTAGAAATGTATACTCGGCAAGTAGTCTCTAGTAGGTCTAGTGGTCAATCCCTACCTCGAGCTCGCGCTTGCGTACCTACTGTAGTGGTGATCTTGGGCAGTAGTTATTTATTATCATTTACTTTTAAAATATACCCACCTGTGACATTCCCAATTGTATGCACTGTGTATTGCACTGTACCCTTTTATTTTTCATATTTCAGATTTGGTAACATAATAAAAGTTATTTTTTTTTTCATGAGTAGAATACTTCTAGCTTGCGCTGGCAATGTCAAAGTTTGTAATATTTTATAGGTTAATGATAACGTGCTACCAAGACATCTACATTAAGATGCCCCATCTCGACAATGAATAGGGAAAAGGTTTCTTTTTAATTATAACTTTTTATTACATTCTAAACTAAGTACGCTATAACGACATGAATGCTATTAATGAAACGACAAAAAAGTTTGAAAGTTTTTATCACTAAATAAAAAGAAACTTTTTGGTGGAACCGCCTCCGTTCGAGCACTTAGGGCTTCGCCCTCTGGGACCGAAGTTTCAAGTGTAGTGCCGAATTAAGGAAGTTTCGGTTTTTCTGTTGGAGACGGCCGAACTTTGAAGTGGGTTTTTTTTTGCTACAAGATAAACTACGATAGAATTGTTATAACTTATTCATAACTAGTTATGTCAACGTTTTGAATTAAGTTAGGCACGAAAATGTCCCTCCGCTGTGTTCACAGCTACTTACAAGTATTTTAACAGAGGTGAAAGAGGCAACATTACCAAAGACACTTAAAAGATATTTTCGTTTTATTTTTCCGTCGAGGCTATGCGGAGGCGTCCTTCATAATTTTTAACCATTTTCAAAGTCTGACTGCTTGGTTAGTGGTTTTCACTTTCATATTTCAAAAAATAGTTACGAGTATTGCTAAAGGATGGTTGATTTTGAAGCTATGTCCTACACTAACACTTAAAACTAAGTGTCTCCTCAATATCTTACAACGCATACTTTCCCACTCCTCGGGAAAGGTTTCCCACACATTCTTCGCTAGTTCTTGACTCGTCTGCTAGGGCAAGCCAAAATATTTCACTTTTAGCAAATATAACAGCCTTAATTGCCTCTAGATATGATTGTGTACGACAGCAGCGGCTTTCCCATTCTTTATTATTATTAATATTTTATTAATGACAGCCCGAATTGTCCCATTGCCGTACGAAAGCCTCCTCCATTCCTTCCATCGGTCGCGATTCTACGCAATGTCTTTCCGAATCTTGAGGAAGACATTCAAGTCGTTCCACCACCTCCCTCGTGGAGTGCCGCAGTCCCTTGTCGCTGTTTCAGGGCACCAATCCAATTTACGGGCCCACAGCTCTTACGGCATACGGTAAACTTGTCCTTCCCGGTTCCATTGAAGTTGGGCAGCGTTTTGAGCACAGTTGACATATTCACGTTTTGGTTCTGGGCATAATAATAAAATGAACAAAATTTAACCAACATTGAATATCCCAAAACGTATTACTTTCAGAGTGTTTCCATCTTGTTGTGATCCAACGACCGTACCTGTTTACAGTAGCATTCCTTCCTTCCTTCCTATAAAGGTAAAATTCTATCGAAACAACCTCGACACCAAAATATATTCAGAATCGTCGCAGTTTCATATAAAAATCTACACATAATTGTGTATAAACAGTAGGAAAACGTTGTCAGGAGTGAATCACTTTAATTCAATTGTTGGAGTATCTTCCTAGAACGTGATGTGGGCTACTAGGGCTCCATGTCAAGGTGGGTGTCGCGACACCGCTCGTGACGTCATCGCTAGGGGGACGGTGTAATCACCCCCCGGGCGTTAATTAGGGATATTTATTTTAATTACTAAGTACTAGGCTATACCGATGGAAAGTAATTTAGTACCTTAAGTGTTGTAGTTCTTTATGTATCTGTATAGAACACATTTTTTTTCTTATTACAGTCTATTTTTTTTAACGTTGCATACTAGGAATTCCTTCTGTGTCGTGGGTGCGTTTACAAACAAACAAAAAACATTAAAGTCACACACGACGACCAGCCAGACCCGGAACAGCTACCTGTAGGCCATACAAATATTAGTTCCGTCGATCGCTCAGCCACTGCGCCAGCCGTGCCGTCAATTTGTTTTGTTACAAAAATGTTCCTCTAACTATTTTAACTATTTTACGTCGTATAGTTTTAGAAACTTACTTTTGTAGCGGTAGGACAAGACAAACTGATATTTCGCAGTTTTCTTAAATCTGTAATCGATGCATTACGAAAAAGCGATAGTTGCGGTAATACCATTTCGGATAAATTATTTTAATGAATGACGTATGTCGAATAGAACCTTAAATTAAAACAATTTATACATAATTTGTAATGTAACTATTGTAAATATTAAGTTCTACTGATGTACAAATGATCCCACAGGATTTCTCTTGGCTCCATCTCTAGAGCCTCACGAACCACTTTTAATGTTGCAATGAATGTGAGAACAGCACGACAGTCGGAAGACTTACATTCCTTGTATTTCTAGTGATTCTATTGAATTTAGTGTATCTCGGTTATTGATGTCTACCAACGTTTACCGTTTCCTGCTAATTCGCTTCCGAGCTCGTAGTTCATGGTATTTAGTCCTATCCTTGGAAGATAACACGTAACATTCTAGGAAATTAAGAGATTGAATCTTGAAGGCTTTGTTGGTGTTGGTTCATCTCTGAGAAAAATGTATTTGCCTTGTCTGCAAACCTGTTCTGATATAAACAAATTTGCATAATGCAGGATTACTTAAGATCCCAATTATTTTTGTCTGCCCTACCTACGTGAAAGGAGATACCCATCTGTATACGTTCTTTATCTGTGTGAGATTGGTGAATAATCCCAATCAACTTTTTGAATAGCCCTGCATCGAATGAATAACTTTGATTGCAAGAGCAAACTTAGAATAAACCACTCATTTGTAGCTCAAATCGTTTTGTATCTTCAAATGAATGATGATGAACATAGTAAGTCAATCAAATTAAAAATAATTTATTCAGATTGGGCTGCGAATCAGCGCGTTTTCACTTTCAAAAAAGAACCCCCAAATCACCCCTTTACCACCTCCTAGTGATTTTGCTGGGTAGAAGAATTGGCGCAACCAGCTCCCCAGCAATACATCTGTCTGATAAGTTAGAATAACTTTATTTTGGATGCTAACTGGATTTTGCAAGTAACATACAAGTTAGGAGTTAGGACCTGTCTTTCAATATAGTTTAGTGCTAAGAAATAATAACGAGGAATGTTCGAAAATAAACTCTCATGATATTCTTTCCCCATCTAATATTATTTCCTCCAACGTCACAGTATTTCAACGTAAGCAGTCCCGACTCATTCGAACCGTGATAGCCTGAAACAACAACTCGTAATTAGACGTCAAACAAAGCTCTACCTATTTACACTCATTTTTTGAATAACTCTAACTCGTAACAGAACTCACTACCAGGACTGTTGTCATAATACCACGTACTACGTTCGCGGGACACTACACATATTCCATCGAAAACCGTGATATATTTCCTCTAAAATTGATTATCCAGGAAGTACATTTTCTCAGTGGTGCCTAGACGAGACGCCTGAGAATTCCTGATTCATGATTAGTGTGCTCAGGAATTCCCATGCGTCTCGGTTACAAGATACCCACATCTATCGCTCTAAGGTTTTAACTTTGACCATTAAGTTCTGCGAGGTCATCTATCTGCCTAGATAGATGCGCTCGACTGTCTCTGCCCAGACACTTCACTCTTGCCAAATCTCCCACGACTATTTTCCAACTAAAATTGACAGATTTCCATCAAAAAGCGACTATTTTTGACAACCGCATCCGCAATCCTTAGTGCACGGTGCAGCGCGTGCGTCACTAGCGCGCGTGTGTGCGTGTACAACCATGACCCCGTTTTCACTGCGCGCAAACACCGCACATGTGTGCCGTGTGCGTACACGCGCCGCGCTTGTGTGTGTCTCATGTGCTTGTGTTATGTCACACGAGATGGAGCGTGCGTCGTGTGATACGTGCGCCTGCGCGGCTGCGGAGGTTGCTCTGCTTTCCTTATTGTTTTGTGGGTAATACACAGAATTAAATATAGGTTAGAGATAATCCGTCTGAGGTGTAAACATGATTAAGTTTTTCATTGAGTTTTATTTCTTGAATTGATTAACATCACTTGACTTTGTCCTAAAATATGGGTCAGTTATTTCAAAACACCAATTAAATATGAAAAGATAAACGACTTCCCGTCCTTAGATACCGGCCATAATTACCAATAATAAATAATGAAACTACGCCACTCAGTCGAAGCCTTTCTTACCGTTCACTACCAAGGACCCACAATCGTGACCCACACGAAGATCAGGGCAGTTCGGGTGTCTATTAAAACCATTAAAAGCCGGACGTCCGCCTATTAATAACAAATCTATCGAAGTAGAGCATACTTCGGCACGTCTCTATTACGCAATCGCACATCCGCGCTCGTCGCCTTGAGAACTGTTAGCGGCGCGCGGCGCCCGCGCAGTAGATGAGATTTCGGATTTACAGGTCTTATGTGAGATGAAATTGGAATGGAGGAAATTCCAGGGTAAACACCACCATTGAGCAACGAATTCTAGGAAACAGAATTTAAAATATTACTAGTCCAATAGTTTAGAGTATAGAAGTCAGTAATGAAATAAATTGATGTCTCTTGGAAGTGTGGAATTGTTTCATCGTACTGTTGACCGCCGCAGCATCGGGTCAGTGGTAAAACCAGAATAAGCTGACCTCTTATCCAATTAAAACTCCGTACTGCGTTAGCCCAGTTGACCGCTGTGCAGTCGACTGTACTAGCGGTTGGCGGTTGGTCGCAATAACATCATCCATTTCATTGAGTGAGGGTTCAGGGTAGTCATACGTTACCTGTACGTTAGTAATTTTTTTGACAGAAACGACTGATTTATTGTGACACACTTATGCCTAATTCTTAAAGTAGTTTCATTAACTAACATAATTGGTCCTTTGCAAGTCTTTAAGATCCATTTTAGGAGAACCATAGGCTTTGTAGAACCTGGCAGCCTGCGTATGAAACCTACGCGAGTTCTCACGCCATTGTTTGTTTATAGTGCTGCCATAGTCCCACCAATTTCACCTATTAACTTTTATCTGTTCGCAAGCCGTGTGCCTGGTGCTGTGATTCGATGGGATTCCCCGTCGGCAAAAAAAAAAGAAGTTCCATACAAAGTTCATGTCCTATTTAACCCCTTTAGGGAATTAACTTTCAATAATCCTTTCTAAATTCTCACTTTCATCAAATAAGAACATTTTTGCTAAATTTCTTGTTTCTAGATTAGGCCCTAGGCATGCGGTGACGGTCAGTTAACTGACATGAATTAGATTAGGTTTTTCGTAGACTAAAATTTTTCTGGATATTATTAAAGGTACCTTCTTCATGTATAGGAAGATTTTTTTATCGTATCGTCTATTTCTCAGTATGTACTAAATAATTAGTTACATAATATTTTGAGGTGTAGTGATAAATACCTGGATCAGGTTTTCCTGCGCGTTTTACTGACAAACTTAATGGTATATAAGCGGATTTCCTAAAATGTTTCACTACAATCATCCTAATTATTGGCCTATCTATTTAAGGATGTAATAAGTGTTAAACATCTAATTAATAAGTGCTAAATACCATTTAAGTTATGAATCGGCAGCTTAACTTCCACTGAACATTTTTTGCGTTCCGTAGGTACCCATAGACTGCTACCGGGACCATATAACTAAGCCTCCGCTGTCCGTCCGTCTGTCTGTATGTCTGTGAACTTTATCTCATGAACCTTTATAATGCGTATTTCTGTTGCTGCTTTAACAACAAATAGTAAAAATTAAATAAAAAAGAAACATATTGATTTTTTCGGCACTTTTGCTCGGCATTTACAATCACTGACATAGCATCTAATCTTGTACGATGGTACGGAACCCCTCACGCGTCCGACTTGCTGAAAAAACTGGCCAGTTTTTATGGACCGCGTTACTGAAGGAAAATCCGATGAGTTGTTAATAGTTCCGACAACGTTTATGAACTAAGTATTCCCGGAATCCGATAGCTGCCAGGCAGCCAGGCAGGCGACCGTGACCCAGAAAAGTATGTAACACGTAAATAAACAGGCCCGTGGAGCTCTGGACCTATCCGAGCAGCACGTGAGCACGACGTGGCTGGACTGGAATAGTTCAAATAAAGAATAGTCTAGGTGTATCGATCAGTTTGAATATCTGAAGATAGTACCATAAACTGGTGTGTTTTTTCAAAGTTGCTCAAAAGTTTTAGGTGTTTTAAAAATTCGGCTACTAATATTTAGTATATTTATTTCTTATATGGGGCGTCGTTTAACTAACTAAGATCATATTTACACAATTTATCCTTCGCTTGATTATCATAATACATTTTATACTATTCAGAAAATAAAAACAAATCTAAATAGGCTGTCATTTATTCAAATAAGGGTAAGGATCAGTATTTTTTTAACGGAATTTACATTACACTGTCCCCCAAAACGCCCGCCGATCACCCCTTCCTTATGCCCCAGCAACAGATCTGTCATCATCAAATGAAAATCAAGTCACTTTTATTAAACACACAAATTATTCCCGGAAAAGGGCACCCTACTTCTTAATATACATACAAAGCTAAATCTAATTGTCCGTGACTAACTAACAACCAAGCGTTTATACCTTTATTGGCAAATTACCATTTCAAACTCCAACAATCACTTACAAATACTATGCGTACGCGTTCCTTTCTTTGATGCCCTGTCATCAAAGGGGCCTGACGTGCAGATTCCATGGCTCTCCATAGCATTAACCGAGGAGTAATGAGTACCAGAGCGTGGGAGGTACCTGCATGCGGCCGACGGAAACGAATGAAACCATATTACCTTAATTGTATAGAGTGGTACAGTCTTGTGGGCAAATGTTGAAATTTAATTTGAAAATGTGCATTCTTTTGTTGTCTTGGGTTTCTCCTTTTATGGAGTAGGTAAATACGTTTTGAGAAAGTATCTTTCTTTCCTCTTCCTCGCTTCGCTCCTCAATGCCGAGGGTCGTGACCACCTCCTCACAGCAAGAGTTAGTTGCGGATCACTCGACGCCATTTACTCGGATCTGCCGCCGAGTGTAGTATCAAGCGATAATTATAATTATCCTGCCCTAACATTAATCTATTTGGTATTGACTCAGTACATGTTGTAATATGTAAACAGGAACTATCCTATGGGTTTTCTGTTTTCCTAAACATTTATTCTTTTATAATTTATTCTAGCTTTTCCATTTATAACTAGTGGTTGCATGGTTATAAGTGGAAAGGTAACGTACAATGGCGTGAATAGAAACGTAAGGGAAAGAAAATTTTCAATTTTCAACACTATCATGTTAGTTAAACATTCTTTGTAACATAAAAGAGTGACTTTTTGTAAATTAATCGTAATTCATCATTCCGACACCTCTCTCGCTCCCTTTTTTAATATGCGTGAAAATCGCATTTAAAGTATCTATTTACCCCGTTTACCAAACGTACAAAAATAACACAACGACCATTAAAACTGCAGCAATCAAAACCCTACATCACACACTATATCAACACAAATGCCAAGGGCAAACCCTAATAGATAATATTAGTCTCTCAAAAGTAACCTACATACCTATTTGAATGAGATAACTAGCGGTCCAGCTCGACTGTACACTTGAATCTAAGCACCAGCTCCTTGAGGCAGTGCGACAACCTGAATCGTGTCAATGACGAGCGACCACATACGCGCGCACACATGCGCGGCGTGCCTGTGCGCACAGTATCGTCCACGAGTGCACGCGACACCGTTCTCCTGTGCACCGGTTTGTTTATTGCTAACAAGGAGTTGGTTGATATTTAATTTGATGGTTGTGTCTAGAACAAACTGAGGGTATTTTAGGATATGTCAAAATAAGACTTGTCTTGACTAGAGTTAGGTAGATGCTATACCGTTTTGCTACTTTTTTTCAATTCTCTCAGGTTTATGTTATTTTTGTAACCATATTAGTGTTTATGTAATTGGGATCAGCAGTTGTAGATCGGGGATTAAGATTGGTATTGAGATTATTGAAATTTGCAGTAACTGGCAACAACTTCTAAATCTATCCTTAATTATGGCACATTGTGCTCCTTTAATTTTGTCCTGATCTTAACCAATGACCTATGGGTACTCCATTTTCGTATAATTTTCTGGTTTTTACTCTATCTAGATCCAGATAGATAGACATTTCGTGTCCACGTGACTGTTATATTTTTTTATTGTTTTTAAGATCGGACATGCACATGCCGTAAAACTAAAGTTAGTTTGATTCATTTTTATGGGCAATGTTTATTAAAATGTGACGCAAACCATTAGTTTGTGCCTATTGCAATAAAAAGAATTTCAATTAAGAATTTTAATTCTTCTTCGTTTGATGACTGAAAAGGGTATTAAGTGTCTTAAACCGTTTTGTAGTAAATTAGCATTTACTTCTAATGAAATTCAAATGATTTCATTTAAACTTGGACATACCCAAACATTTTCTAGAAAATGATTGAATCATGAAATTCAGTGGTATCTCAACTGAATTTAATTGCATGTTTACGAGTGTCACTGTTTGATAGTTAAGTAGTTAATTTGAAATTGATATCAACTGCGGAAGAGTGGGTGAAGTCAAACTGAATACATAATGCACTGCTGAATATATCAATGTTATCTAAGCTGAATTCAAATATGTGTATATTTAAATACAGCTTAGAAAACTTTTGAAGCAAATTTAATTATATCGGGTTATAATCATTAAGAGTCTTTTAATTATTTACAAGGACATCGATACCATAAGGTTAGTATATGATTCTAGAGCAATCAGCGTTGAATTCTTTCCTAATTATTATTTATTTATTTAATTCGGTTCACCAACAATTGTATACAGTTACATAACACATACTTAAAATTAAATTCCAGCGCAACAATTACTTATAGGTAAACACCACATGCACATTAAAAACATATAGAAAAATAAGCTACTTAACTTAGTATGTAATAAGCGCTAATTTACAATTAAATAAAATTAAAATTGATATTAATAAAAAAAAATAGAAAAAAAAAATACGTTTTTTTCTGATGCATTTTTTTGATAATAAACTGTAAAGCGTCATGATTTCTATCTACTACGAAACTTCAACAAATTAATCATGTTCTGAACTCAAAGTATTAGTATCTGTTGTCCCTTTCACGCTGAGAAGCATAGACAAAATGAGTTTTATATTATGAATCTAATTTAAAAAATGTCGGTGACTGTTTATCGATGACCTACAATACTGTGTATATCAACGATGTCTCTTAATACTTAGTAAATTAGTCTAGCCATTTATTCAGGCGGTCCAAGTAACATAACGGAAGTCGTAAGCCCTAGGAAACGTGGACAGAGATAGGTACCCTGAATGTGTTTCGGAAACCGGACGCCGAACACCTGGGTGGGTCTAGACTGGTATAATGCCTAATCCTGCCTGCTATTCTGCAATGTTGTTGGCTAATGTCTGGCCTGAAATGACGTCATACTAAAGTTTGTCTTTGTTGCGATAATCCCTGGTTTATGCCTTATCAGGCTGTTGATCAGTAAATCTATATGCAAAAATATCTCTTCATATAAATACCATAGTAAATGAAACTACCAACTGCCTCGTTGATTTGGTCGTCGCAACTGATGAGCATGAACTCTCTCTAAGTTTGATTCCCGGATCGGGCAAAGTGTTATCGGGTTTTTCCATCTGGAATTTCTCAGTACCAGCACGAAATCTGAATTTATGTTCAGTTGGGACGATAGGTTCGCCCCCTACTACATGGGACTTAAACATAACTGGCAAAATGTATATGCTAGAAAAAAACAATAATAAATTTAAAAACAAAAAGGACGTTTTATAGGTCTGCCTAAGCCTCATACAGGAATACAGGCGTGATGAGGTCAGTGGGTAAATAGAGTTTTTGAAAAGGACAGAAATAGAGTTGGTTTCTTAGAAAAATAGTGGATATGGATAGAATCGTAGTCTTCTTATATAACATGTTACTATGAAATCTATAAAAAGTAGGTTAAACAACAATACGTGGTATTCAATAGCACAGCATTGGGAAATCCCAGTTAGACAGATAATAAACAGTGAATAATATAATCTATTATTGTGTGACAATTACGTATTTCTAACCGGGTAAACATCAATCATTTCGTAGTATAATTAAAAAAACATTTATATTAAATTGATTTACCGCTACTTATCTAGTAGGTACACACAATCGTGGTGCTATTGTCCTTATACCTCAGTGTAGCGATATTGGTTATCACAGGGTAGGCAGGAATCTTGGCTGAAATTACTCTGCTATGCTTGAAATTTCATCATTTTACTGCAAAGTTCGATTTTAACTCTCTTCGCTGAGATAAACTTTATTTATTGAAAAATACAACAGCGGGCTTTTATTCAGGTACATGTCTTTGCCTGTGACTTCACCCATGCGAAAGTTGGCAAATATCGCACGTGAACGCACCTACTACCACGATAAAAAGTCCTAAAACAGGTCATGCACTATCTGTGAACCAAATTCCATCTTAATCTGTTCAGCCGTTAAGGTGAAAAATGTTACCGAACAAACTCACATAAGGATTAATTTAGGTGTCGAAAACAAGGAATATTATAAAATAGGACTACTTACCTAAACATCAAGTAAAGCAATATTCAGGTCTCTGCATTATTTTGCTACTTACCTAGGTATCGTTCAACGAATCCTATGATTAGCTTTAATGATAATAAATTGCTAACTAAGTACAACACTTAAATATCAGCCTGCTGTTGTCTATACAGAATCCTCTTTTTATACAAGAAATAAATCAGGCATTGATCACCGCAGTGCTGTGTTCTCTGTTACTTGTAGTGGTTGGATCCTGTTAGGTTTTTTTCACGACAAAGATGTATCTCCAGCCCGCATATGAAATGGAAAAAAAAACTATGAATACTTCGCAAAAACTCTTGTTTTGGTGTCAGTGGCGCCAGTGTATAATGTGGTGTCATTAATATAACGCACCTCGTCGACTCTGGGCGTGACATTAAATACCCCGGATGAGCGGTATTTATCGCTAGATCTTAGGGTTCCATAGTTACGCAAAAGGTTCCAGACGAGGCTGTCACGGGCCAGACGTTCTGTTCCAAATATAGACCTAACATCAACAATCAGTAGAAAATACACAGATGAAATATTATTATGTTAGTCAATTCTATGCTATTGTTAACGTTCCGTCATTATTTGAGCACCAGACTTACGTAGATAATAGAATCTTCCATCTATTTAAATCAATTTACCTTGTAATATATTTTGAGCTTACTTTAACAGAGGTTTTGAAAAGCTTTTCAAACTAGTTCCATCAATATTCACAACAATTATGCAAATCTGTATTTTCTAACTTTGGATTTTGAAAGATTCAAACACCAAAACAACTGAAAATTCGAACAATATCTACCAAAATCGTCTCTTTGTAGTAACTAATAATATTGCTCATTATATACCACCACACATTATTAAATAAGTTTAAACTTTTCATTATATTTTTTGTAAGGAAATATAAAGAGACCAAAATAAACATACGGAACTCTATGGATTTCTATGCACCTGACACCTAAACACGTGCAGCGTTAGCGTAGTATCGGTGCGCGGGCGCAACTTTTTACACGTCACGGCCCATCGGCTGCGTTCGGTAACCTTCGGCCCCGAATTCCCAATGTCACGAAGGGTGTCAAATACAAGCCATTTGAATTTAACGCTAATGAATTAGGGGAATTCTGACGCTGTTTCGCAATGCATAGTATTTCAAAATTTGACAGATTCCTGATATATTTGTTTAGCGTCTAATTAGCTAGATATTGGTGTTTATTTTTTTGTTTGCAAAAGGACGATTACAAATGAATATCGATAGTGATGTTCTGTGTCCAATCAGTCTATATAATATACGGTGACAGGCTTCGGTTTTTGGGAAGATAGATACACGTGTCTTCCTCCGATATTTGAAATACTGATCAGTTATCAAGTATTTATTCTCGTAGTAAATCAACCGTGAAATCTCTTATAAGCTGTCGTGATTAGTACAGAAAAATAACAACATCGAATCATTTAAGTTGTTTATTGAAAACATGGTGTGAGTTTCAGGCTGTAGTTTCCCAAGCTATGAGCATATCCTTAGAAATCTCTTCTAGTAATCGTTTACCATCTGTCATTAATATTCCCGTACGAATCAGCCGCGAGATCGCAAAATTTGAACCTTTTAAAATGTAATATTTATTGCTCTTTGGTCCCAACGATGTGGTTGAAATAAATAATTATTTCGGAAGCAACTGCATACGTAGAGGTAATATTTAATTTATTGGTGTTACTTTAGAACTACATACGCATTATTTGAGTATCGCTTTCATTACAGTCTGTTTTGTTTTCGATATTCGATGAATCATAACAGAACATCACGCCTGTATCCTCCGAAGGGCTAGACAGAGCTGTAGTTGTATTAAACGCACTTTTCGCTAGTCATATTTAAGTCCCACGTTATAGAGGGGCGAGCCTGCGTGTCGTGGGTTCGATTCCCTCACAGAACAAATATTTGTATGGCGTACAGGTAGTTGTTCCGGGTCTGGTTGTTTGTGTTTGTGAGTTTAAATATTTGTAAACGCACCCACGATACAGATGAAATTCTTAGTGTGGGGCAACGTGCTTAAAAAAAAAGAAAAAAAAGCCTATTGCCTTTCGATGTTGATGTTTATACAAAAAACCAGAAGTAGGTGCCACTACTAAAATATACCTTTACAAGCTAACAAGTTTAAAAATGATAGTTATACTCGTATGTGCAAGTTTAATTAAGGCACGAATCATAGGGTAGCAAAATCGTCCGCATTATGTGATTGTGAGGTAAGCATCAGTTGCAACTTAATGCACTTCTATAATTTTCTGCTGTCTTAGTTAGATAATGCTTTGCATGTTGCTTTCTTCCTTAGATTTAAGTTAAAAATATGATGTAACATAAGATCACGCTTTTATTTCTCCGAAGGCTTGGGTAGGGGTGCACCTACAGGACACCCATATTTAATCAGTTAAGTCCCATTTAACAGGGGTGAGCCTATAGCCATCAGCCGGGCACACGTCCAGACTCCGGGTAGCTACTTAGGAATTCTTAAAAAAATTAATGTAATTAGTGTTAAAGGCGAAACTTTTTACTGCATCAGCTATTAACCTCTCAATTGCCGTTAAATTAAAAAGTGTAAAATTGATTGGAGCGCGTGGTACTCTTGTGTACCAGCGGTACTTGTAAGGTTAAATCCGATGATCTGTTTGATGAAGTTTCATAAAAAAATTGGAATGAGCCTAAAAGTGTTTACTTTGTTGTTCTAGTGGTCGCTCTTCTGTTGAGAGTGAGGTCTTGGGTTCAATTCCCGGGTCGAGCAAAGTGATATTCTATTAAGAATTTCTCAGTAGCAGCCCGGAGCTTGGATTTCTTTGAGTCTGTATTTGATCTCTTACTGAACATGAATCAATTCTAAAATAGCTTTAACACTTGGTCCTAAGAATATTTTTCCAACACCATCAATCTGGGTATATGGACTGAGGATCACTGTATTTTGTTAACTAAAAGCTAACAGAATCCCTTAGTAACCCAGCGACCTATTTTCGGAGCAATACGACCGTGATATACCTATCCACCATAATCAATACTCTTACCTAATAACCGCTTCCACATATTAATTATAATTTTTCTTTCTTACAGGTAAGTTCACATTTGAGTACTCCGCCATTCCCTACGGTAAGAGGCAATTAAAATAACTCGTACACGATATACTTCACCGTTATTGGGCAAAGATTGAGTGCCGTGTTCGGAAAGCCTGAAAAATTGCGGTGTTTCACGCACCCCGAATGACTAGGGAAATAACTAGCTTATCGGGAAATAGGACCAAGTACGTGAAGGTCATATTTTAAGACCAGCCTCGTGTTCCTTCCCCTAGGTTATTAGCTGCAATTAACAAACGTAATGGCCTTATAGTTGCTTTTATAGAAATAGTTTTCGTTCACAATTTAACTGATGTAATCGCTGATATTTTGGTCACTGAAGCTGAGTCTCCTCACGTCCACGATACTATTTATAAGCGACTAAGTTTGTCGAAATCGATAGGAAAGTCTATTTTTAGGCTGATTCTTTTAATTTAGCTGGTGAAGTTCCATTTTGTTAGGTTGCTTGGAGGCTCTTTTATGTTGTATGTTGATCAAATTAAACCATGCGACAAAATATAGCTAATATAGGTACCTACGAAATTATAACCATCAAACATCAATACCTATAAAATTTTCGCAATTATATTAGCTGCAAACGGCCACATTTTCACGAATAAGGAAAATTCTTAAGCTAATTAGATGTATTTGCTAAGGACTGTTTAAAACCACCTGGTTCTTAATATAGAAAGGTCCCAGTTTTTAGTTCGGTAAGTGTAAACTTTTATGCGATTCTGAAATACGCAACGTTACCTAATATTTACCCTTAGCGTTTTGCTCAAGTTTGGTAAATGGTTACATAACAAGTTACCTTTTTTATGTTAAAACGATTTTAGGAGCGCCTACAAAATCATTTGACAAGGAAACAAATAAAAGAAAGAAATTAAAAATGTTAATTGGCCGCAGAGGGCATGCATATTATGAAACAACAACTTAATAAAACGAAAATTGTTTATTTGTATATATTTTGCTCAAATTCTGTTAGTGAAGGCAAACACAAACATGTCCAAGAAATTATCATCCAGCCGGGAGACTTGTGTTAATTCGTGGTGTAAACAGAAAAACAGAACGGATCAATGTACCTAATCCCTCCGATTATGATTCTTATAAACGTCCAAAACTGATAAATGCTGTTACCGTGTCTTATAATATATATAACTTCTACGAAGAAGAACTGATAAAAAAACCAATTAGTACACCTAATCAGAGGCATGTACTTTGACCCCATCACCACATGACGTCACCATGCCCCAACACCACAGATTTGCGTAATTACGCGAATTTTACAACGACGCGTAAACGAAAGTAATATTATCCGATGTGTTTGTGTCTCATTGCACTTGGTTACGTATCAACCATGTAGGTCAGGGCTGCGCGCGCGCCGCGGAAAGCGAACTAACTACACTAGCCAGTAGTCTTTTCATAGCTCTTTTTTGCGTTTTCACCTTGATGCACTTGATACCTACTGTTGTGATTAATTTTTGAATGCATTTTGATTAAATACAACAAAAAAATATTACTTCATGCTTTGTATTGTTTTTTGTTTAACTCTTTTATTATCTGAAAGATCTAGATATTAATCGGTACCAAGTTGTGCAAAAGGCATTAAACATATTAATTTTATTGCTCTATGTTAGTTTGTGATTGAGTAAAAATCAATACAAAGAAACGAATTCGATATATTTGTATGGATAGTCTTAATAATTATTTATTAGAGTTTAACGTAAGAACTATGTGGAGTTACGTCAATAGCAATTCAATAAAGCCTCTATTGCGTTAGATAATTGAACTGCCGTCACGACAAATAATGATTAAATAACTCTAAACTATAGCAAACCGGATCGCTAAACTAGAACATGTAAATGCGAAACATATGAGTATTTATCATATAAATAAATTTATCGGCCTAATCGTGTCGGTAAATGCACACAAACTACAAATTTGTTACATAACACACTCTGGCGCATGAGTGAGTGTGACACACACACGCACACGTGTGACATGCTCGTACGCAGCCTGCATCCTGTCCCACTTAGTGAGGTGAACCGGTCGATCTATGGATGTTGTCTATGGTGAAAAACTAGTGTGGTGGAATTAGTTTTATAGCTAAATAGGGTTCTGCGTGATATAACATATTTGCATGTTCACCATTTTTGTTGGTCGTCGTGCGCACCTGACTGGGCTTCGTAAGGTGTTTATTTGTACTAGATTTTAATATGTGGCCCTTGAGCGCATTTTGTCGGTGACACGTAAAGCTAGAGGTATAAAGATTCCCACTGTTCATTGAAAATATATTTAGATAACACAGCCCAAAATCACATTTTCCCAAAATAACTCTTATTATCTCTCGGTGATGTACTTACTCAAACCTAACTAACGTCATACACCCCCATACACCATGCTTTCGCTTAAACACCCGTATATTTGTCAATCTCTACAGTCATACTTTTCACAATTTTTGTTCCTCTTATTTTGAATCAGAACCAAAACCTAGAAGTAGTGTGTATCAGATATATTTATACTACAAATCGCATAGTTACTTGCACAAACTTCAAAGGCACCTTGGTCCACTGTTACCACTCTTTCATACCACACAGCAAGCTCCATACATTTAGCTGTCTTAATAATACCAATTCAGTCACTCAACGTATCTAGGCCCAAGAATTCGCAGTGCACTCTAAATATGCCACATATGGGCACAGAAGGCCACTGCTCACTGACATGGCTGCTACAATGCTGGTAGAAGCTGCTCATTAACATTGAATTTATTTTGCAAAACAAGGATTAATCTAAGCATTATACAGTACTTGTTTTGGGAGATGGGTAGGTCCTAGTTAAGATTTATTGGGTCACTTGAATATATGGCTTAAAATGGCGTTACTTTTCCATGGGAATTAGGAAGAAATCCACTACGATTTCGCTTCTTCCATCTTCACATGAAATTGTGTCAGAAAATGTTGCAATGGTAAACGTGTCAACATATTAATAGTGCTAAAATACTGACAAACCAGCCATCACAGACGATTGCCAATTTATTGACATAAAAAGAAATTGGTACTAGTTAGCAGTTATCCACACGATAACCCCGGCCCTTCCTTACCTATAATAATTGGTCCTACCGAGTATTCTACTCTCTACCCACCAGTTTCCCACAAAGACTAGCATTTAAAACAAGCTGTATATTTACCTCAGAACACCGTGCGAATACCGTAGTATATCGATGGCAGTAATAATATACTGAACTAGTGGCGAGCGCACGCATCAAGGTCTGTGTCGGGTGGCGCAACCAGACCACTCTCGAATGTTGCACAAACACTTGCTAATTGAAACCAATGTGATCTTCCGAGTGGTCTGAAGGCCTCCAAACCCATTCTCTTGAGTTTTCGGAAAGAAAAGAATTATGTCAGGATCATGATCTAAATATTATATGGCACGAGAGTAGTTTGTATTTGTTTGCTTAGTTTGAGAGGTCTAGAAACTTCTTGAGAGTATATGATCTTACAGATATGTCTGTTATGAATAGAAATGGTGTTTATTGATGTGCAGCTTCATTTCCTGGCTCAGTAACGCCAAAAGTCTGAACGTCCAGCCCAAAAAAAACGGAAAACCCATTTTTTTTATCGATAATGTTTAAATCTCTACGTGTAACAATGCAACTCATGCGCAGTGTAACACAATAGGAACCAGGAACATGACAAGTGCAAGCTCCCCAACACCTGGCACTCCTCCAAGCCAATGATTCAAACGCATTCAAAACAAGGATTAGACTTGTTTGTCAGTTGGCGTGGATAGGAAATATAGATAATGGTGAGGAAGGAAACTGCGGTGCGCAGCCGGCGTGCAATGCTACAGCAGTAAGGCCAGGAGATCAGCGACCGTGCGAGGTCGTGTCATGTAAATGCGGCTCTCAAGGCGCCCGCCCTAGTTACGCTCAAAACAACAACGCTTTACAATCACCTTCAACCTTATCACAACCAACTAAGGCCTAACTTCTATCCGTGCGACTGCATAAACAACTTTGTTTGACAAACACGTAATTGCGCTTGACGTAACACTTAATGACCTATCAATAAAGGTTGTTTTCGAGCACGGTGACGGCAGGTTTAAGGTTGTGCAGCTAAGAGCGATCGGACGGAGACGGTGACACGAACACGATCCTTTTTAGTAAAATTATTTGCAGAAAAAAAATGATTGGCAAAAGTTAAAATGCAGTTCGTTAGTGATTAATGGCGTCGATTAGCTAGTTGGTATTTGATGTTGCAGTGTTAGTATAAGTACCGACTGAAATGGTCGATGCACGATACCTATCTGTTCCATTCAGATCTCTTTCCTGTCTTCGTGGGTTAACCCACACTACTTTTGACTGACAAAATCTAGCTTACAAAATAATTTTCTGTAAAACGATAAAAATAACCTACTGTCATTGCCTTCTTAATAGAATTATTTCTTTCGTCAATCTAACATTGTTTTGATGAAGGGAAAGGAATTGATGGACGCTAATGATGGCGCCAAGCTTGTAGCTAGTTTTGGGTTGACTCAATTTAGATTACCATAGACACGCTGTGAAGAACAAGACAGAAGAGTTAGAAAACCATTAAATTATTATGAAGACGGAAACTCAACCCATGATATCACAATAGCAGCTTTATAAATTAACAACTTGCGCGTCCAATGGCAAAAATGACGAATTCCCAAACAAACTTTCATCCACAATTCAATCCTTAACCGTAAAGTTCGATTTTGTAGGAATTCTTAATCACTTTCGTAACATAATGTACTCTTGCGCAATACGCTTATATGCTTAGGGTGTGCGTTTTCTGTCAGTAAATGAATGAAAATAAGATTTAAATTATGTAGATGCGGTAACGTGGGGTCAAAATACTCCGTGAATTATTGAGAAGTATTTTCAAGTCACGAGGTGGCCGAGAAGCCTCATGAAGTAAAGTTACACAAGTTAAAACGGCTGAAAATGGAACAATTCATCAGCCCTTGTTATAATTACTGAGCAACAAGAACTTTTTCTTACAAAACACGAGTATAGCTATTTACATAAGTATAGTTAGATACTTTCTTTAGGGACCGGTTATGAAACATTGTGCTTCGGTCCTTTGAAACGGAAATAAAACGAATGTTTCATTTTAATATGCTTTGCAATTTATTTATATGACTGTATATGGTACAGTTATATAAATAAAGTGCAATGCATAGATCACGAAATGGCCTCGACAGTAGAGTGTATAGTTGCAGTAGTAATGTAATTTGTGGCCCCAAAACTGCGTTGAGCGCACATCTTCTGTCCGTACAAGATGATTCAAAGTTTCTATGAGAAGTGTTAATAATGCCGCGGCTGCCAAGGCACCTCTGTTTTCTATGGTATATTACATATTAGTTAAAATAAACCTTCAGAAACTGTTGTAGCCGTGGCGCACATATCTAGAAGCTTTTCTAAACAACATCGGTTTGAATCGCTGATAAGAAAACTGTAATGGAAGATTTTCTTGCAGGAAAGATAGCCTGTCCTAAACACACCGCTTGCCACTAAGTGGTTGGCTAACCCAATCAATGAATGACCTTTGTTTATCCGTATTTAAAATTAATTTACATAAATATGAATGGTCCGCCATACTGTATTGGCGGTCACACCAAAAGCTGTGTGTATTTGGCACCTTACCCGCGGGTCTATAGATGCGCGTGCGCTGAATGTAAAGTATTTATTGTGTCTGTTGTCAAGAAGATTAGAACCCCCTCACCAGTCGTTACCATCAGTGTGTGATCGTTTATGATCGTTTACGTGTTTCGGTATTCCACACAAACTTTCAAGTCTTAATTTTTGGAAATTTATAAACCGAATCTAACGAAACTTGATATACATACGCACAATATATTAAACCTTTTAAAAAGTTAGCTAGGAAGAATTCTCGACTTCAAAGTTTGTAAGGAATACCATGCCGCTAAAACGATCTTGATATCCCTAAGAGACTATTACGCCAGCAACAGATATTAACCGCTACCATAGCACGATGCAACAAGTAAAAAGATCCTCAAAAACAACAACACGAAATTTGATGACAAAAATAGAATTGATTCTATAGTTCACTCTAGAGAGGTTGGGAAAGAAATCCATCACCTAACTATAATTTATACTATAATATATAATTTGACGACCTATGTGGCGCGGTGGGCGAAGGCCCGCCTGCGACTCAATAGGTTGCGGGTTCGATTCCCGCCCTGGGACAAATGTTTGTACGATCTACAAATATTTGTTCTGGGTGTTCTGGGTATTTTCCTATGTATAGTAAAAAAAAAAACTATCTATGTAATGTATTGTATTAAGTATATCTGTCAGCTAGTACCCATAACACAAGCTCTGCTTAGCTTGGGGCTAGATAATGCTGTGTGGTTTGTCCAGCATTATTTATTTATTTATTATTTATAAGGCGTTGAGTTTTAATATTTTTGTGTGGTCTATGTCTAAGGTCCTTTAGTTTAGTTAACAACTACCACCTGATTTGTATGCCTAGCTAGTAGAACCAGTTGACAGCGTGGCGCAATCGCGAAGCGTCCGATTTCTAGGTTGTTGGGTTGATACCCGCATCGGAACTAACTTGAGGCCTAGATTTACCTATCGGGTATCTGTGGTATATCGTCAATTGATGTAGGACAACATACAAGAGATTTTATAAACTAAAATCGTAGGCAATTGTTGGGCCATTTTTATTCCGTGAGAATCTTATCTACGATAATACAGGGTGAAAGGGGCCAATATCTCTCATCTATCATATTTCTGGGCCACACGTTGAAATTTTACAATGCCTACGTTTTTTTTGTGATATTGTTTTACTTCGAACCGTAAAAAAACATGATTTCTATCCAACCCAATGAGATTTTTCATGAAAAACGTGAATTAACTTTTTGACTATTTTTGATGCCAGTGAATCACAAATCGCGAAACAAATGCGAGGCGTATTGTTTATGGTAAAGCCCCTCTCGCGCGACTCAATTTAAATATGTTTAGCTTAGTGCTCATATTATTCTATTATTTTCCTTCCCTTAATATAAAAAGTAAGATTTTAAATCGACGTATAAATGGGGTGAAAATGTCTGTTGAGAGGACAGATTACACCCAGACTGGAGTAATGATAATGGCCGTCTGAGAACTTTTTGTCTACCCTCAGCCCGGGTGGGAAGGGTACAAGTAAATATGTACCTTACCTAACTTACTGTCCAAGATAGGATACGTTTCGGTGAAAGGCTAGAACATGTCCATTTTAAGGTGATCATGAAGAAAATGCATATAAATAGGGAGATGACGGCAAATATAGATCTATGAAAGAATACATGCTGGAATGACCCCTTAATAAATTGAGATAACGTCAAGGGGATGATGATGACTGAACAATATGACAAATAATAAGTTGAAAAATCATCAACATCCCTCAAAAAAGTAATTATTTGAATTCCCATAACCGAACGGGAACACCGTTTAGTAAAGAGAATTTATTTAGGTATCCTAAATCCATCTCTGACCAACATGTGTTTAATAAATCGTTTCCTAGAATGCTTAATTAATCTTATTGGTGATACACAGGGATTACCATTTCGAATGATAAGTCTCGCTTATCATACGCGACATCTACGCCAACCGATTCTAAGAGGTCAATGTGTAATAAATGTCAATCGAATGCCCCCATTTCAATGTAAGTGAAAGCTCTTATCATTAGATATAAGCGAAGTAAATGAAGACGGAAATAGGTTGATCGTCTAGGGGACGATGAACTGATCACCTATTTTTCTTTTATGCAAAACCAGCCATACGTATAATAAATAATAAATAATGCTGGACAATCCACACAGCATCATCTAGCCCCAAGCTAAGCAGAGCTTGTGTTATGGGTACTAGATGACTGATATACTTAATACAATACATTACATAGATAGATATTTTTATTATACATAGGAAATGTCCAGAACACCCGGAACAAATATTTGTAGATCGTACAAACATTTGTCCCAAGGCGGGAATCGAACCCGCAACCTCTTGCGTCGCAGGCGGACCTTCGCCCGCCGCGCCACAACGGTCGTCAAATAATGAAAGAACTTTAACATTTTAACTAGCTGTGTTGCGCGGTTTCAGCTGTTCCTTTGTGTCATAGCGATATGTTATATAGCCTAAATTTTTCTAGAAGAATTCGTACTTTTTCCAAGCTGACTGGTAGTTCCAGGAACTAGCCGTTCAAAGAATAATCATTGAAAATGTTCAGTTTTGTTATATTGAAATAGATTAAATCGATACTCAAATAATATTTCAAACAAAAATCTAATATGATGGTTCTCAAATTTAAAGTAAACTAACTAACAAACAGACTAATGTTGAGTTTTATAATATTGTGTTAGGATGATGTAGGGTACATATCAAAATGCTGAAAAATTCAATAATTACTTTTCTGGCTTCGTGGCTCAGTGGTCGTAATTCGACTGTTTTAGTTTTCTGCACTTTCTCCTTATAAACTTTAACCATGCGAAATATAACACTCGTCCGTGCGAGCAATATTGTTAAAAAATAATCTGAAGTTCATCATATATTAATGAAGAAAACCGATTTTCAAAAAACCGAATTATTCCAAATGTCTGCAGTCATGTCTAATATTGAAGTTTATAATGTCTATAATTAGCATACCTAATGATTCATACATTGAAAGACTAGCGGCGTCCACCAAGTTACCCAGTCAATATAAGACGATTCGAAATTCGCAAGGAATTATTGAAATTATTAAAAAAAAAATGCCCCTGTTAAATACCGAAAGCCAAAACATCAATCTAGGCATTTCAATCGAAGACAGTATAAATCCTAGATATTATAGACTTTAAACTTTAATTCACGACATTCAAACAAATACTCAAGATTTATTATAAGGAAGGAAAAAATAAGTTATTCAATGTCAAAAGACACAACCCAAAAGATTCACATGAAAATAGATTAATTACTCATTTTCTTTCACACGTTTCCAGGAAAGCTTGTATAACAAGTCCTTGTATTATCCTTTAGACTTGTTATAAATAGCCCGTTTACTACAAATTACGAATATAGCCAGTTTACAAGTTACGAAATCATATCAAAGACAAAGTACTGTTTGCAGACATCCTCGGCATGTCCTACGCAGTCCTTCCTCCGCGCGTTTGCACCGATTAATACAAAAATATTCGTGAATGCGGTGAAGGACTGCGTCATATTACCCCATTATCAAATTCTATCATCTAAACTTCCAGTCTGTCTGCTGGCAATATGTATTAACGTTAGATAGAAACGTTTTGTCTGACAGAAGTTTGTGGAATCTCGGGAATTTTCTCATTACTAGTGTTATAGGTATCTATTTGAAATAGGGTCCCTACCACGAGCGAAATGTATGTACTTACGTGTTTGTATTGTCCGATATTATTAATTTTTACTTGTGGAAAAGTACTGAATTTATTGTAACACATCATAGAAATTCCATCAATCGTTCGAAGTATTAATAAATTATGTTTAGTGCTTATTGTGTTCAGTACCGAAGCTTTCGCGTAGGCCAGTCTAGCTTCCATATTCCGTATCGATCGTCACATTACAACCGTCTATTGTTATCGATTGTGTTTAATCGATTATTCGCCGCACACCGTCGTAGTTCCCATCGACACAATGCATTCGATTAATTATTGAGTGATTAGCTGGCAGTCTGGCTTCACACGCGAACACTACCCACTCGCGTTAATATGTAACGCCTAACCTTGATAACACGTTTTGGGACGAAAACTGTCGATAAATAGGCAGCCATTTAGATAGGCAGACACGGGGACTATTGTGTGATTCCTTTGTAACAATTCTACCTATATCGTCATAAAAGTGTTTTGCGTCTTCTCAAATACTTATTGGAACTGACATTTTGTCTGGCTGGATACTGAGAAACATTGTTAATAATATTGTGTGCGATGCCTACACGCGCTATTAAAGAAAGTAACAATTTTCTTCAGAATAACATGACTATATATGTACGTCCTCATTTTCCAAGTTGGCGCTATGAAAATACCTTGAAAGAAGCGAGCTTTTTTAGATAGATACCGACGTACATTATATGCATATAAAAGCATACATATCAGTTCGCCAACCTTGAGCTTCACAATGACATGTGACAAGGCTTCCATTGTTATCCCGGGCGACCCTGCCGAATGCCGGCCCGTCTGCCTGCCCCGTCTGCCTGCCCCGCTTCCGAGAACACCACAACAACTACACACATACACAACTATGTTACAACACCTACATATATCTTGTGCCCGCGGCCCCAGACACGTGTATAAATAATCATTTCCCTGGAAAATAAGTACATGGATAATATTATATAACATAAATCTCCAGGTTCAAGACTACCTCATTGGTCTAGTGGTCGCTAACGTTACTGCTGAGCATGAGGTCTTGGTTTCGTTTTCACAAGTGATACTGGAATCTCTCAGTACATGGGACTATATCTGGCGAAATGTGGGTGAATTTAAGGTACACCTCTGACTTACCCGACGAGGATTACAGGCGTGGTCTTATATTGAAACCTATTAAGATGCCTCTCTACCAGATTTCATGAATATTATCGTTAGGAAGATCTGTCGTGAAAACCAACCAGACAGACATTATCTGTGCTATTTAGAGTGTTAGTAATTATAGTTAGTAGTTATATTATTCAGTCCTGGAGAAGACAAGACGTCCTTTATCTCTCTTCTCACTCTAACGATTCTAAAAGTATGACGCAGCGTTTTATTTATGGTCTTGAAATTTCCCAAATTCTGGATACTTCGAATATACGTTTATATACCATCATAACATATCAACAAGAGGTACATAATGTTCGCTATTCCGCTGTTATTGCTGTAACGCCCACAGGCAATATGTAATTCAGAACGATTATCTAGGCTAGGTAACAAGGAGTCTGGAACTGTTGCCATGACAACCAGACTGTTCTCCAAGGGTAGAAGGCGACTAGTACTGTTTATGTGATTTTTTATACGTTAGTATTATTTTTTGGCGAATAGGAAAGAATAATAGTCTCGAATTGAAGTTTTTAAAAGGGTATTGGAAAATAAATAAGTGGAAATGTTTTTGATAGGTAACGTTGGGTTTCATATTATCTATTGTAGTTTGAGCTAAATCATCGAAATGAGAACAAGTTGTAGTTTATTTTTGTTATGTCAAAGGTCCTAATGTAACAAAAGAGTTCCATGTTTCTGTTAAAAGTATTTAATATTCGGAATATACCACAAAGATAAATAAGTACTTAATTTGCCAAATCTTCACCACGTAGGTAATTACAACTGCAACCGATTTTCGCACTACATCTGTAGTATTTTCGCACATAAAGTGCGGGTAAGTAGAGCATTTTGCCTTGCGCTCTATTTTCGTAACAAAATCCAGTCGCCCACCACCAATCCATTCTGCAAAAACAATTGTGAATCAGATCAAATGTCGTGCTCAGCTGCTTTATCATTTTCATACATTTTCTGACCTTATTTTCTGAGCTACTACGCACTTATGCTGTCCTGGTACTCGCGGATGTATCATTTTCATACATAACATAGCATCACCCCTTTTTTTCGCGGCAGAGTGAATCTATTCGGGGTAAACATAGGACTTAAGATAATAATAATACTCGGATTTTTCACTATAGCAGATCCACCCTGAACTGCAAACTTAAACTAGACTTTACACACCCACATTTCTCCAGTTATGTTTAAGTTCCAAAAACCAAAATCCGCTCTACGACCTGGGAGAAGAACCTAAAACCTCTTGCTGCGACTAGCGCATGCAACCCTAGACCAACGAGGCATTTGCATTATCAAACATTTTCCTTGAAATATATTTTCAAAGCTCCTCTTGACTTATGCTGCCCTAGTACTTGTACGTCATGCGCCCGATCTTGCTCCGCGATTACTTCACAAAAGAACAAACTTCAAGTAAAATACTGTTTGACATCAATGTTGTGTTGTTCATATTTTCAGACCAAACTGCATTTAGGTGAATCCACTTGATTTTAAATTGCATCTTTTCGGAATTTGCAATCATTTTGGTACAAATGTTAGCGGCAACTAAGGCAGCTCATTGGCATACTTTTGATTTCATCTGTACACCATTTTGTTTATGCTAAGGAATTCAGTTTTTTTATCCTTGCTTATATCCCTATAGTATGAAACTAATGGCTATGAAATGAGTTCACACTATGCTAGATATGCATTTAGTTAAGCTTCCACGTCCAACCTGCATTCTAAGCCCACTTTGTAAGTCTGTCTAGTGATCGCGAGTGCTACTGCTGAGCACGCGGTCCTGTGTTCGATTCCGGTCAGGCTAACATTTACTGAGTTCTTCCATTTGGAATTTCTCAGAAACAGCCAAGAGTCTGAATTTGTGCCCGGTTGATGGCAATAGGCTCGTTCATTTACACAGGACTTAAACATAACTGTGCGAAGTGTGGATGTACGGTACACCTCTGTCTATCCCTTCGGGGAATACAGGCATGATGTTGCCTGTGTTGGCAAACTACTGAACTAAACTACAAGTCCAGTACCTACAAAATAACCTAGTAAAATAATCATACAATGGCAGCCGTCACGCGATGCTATACGATACCCCCGATCTCACAAGTCCAGCATCTCATCATAAGCCGATTACATGGACCTGCGTCACGTCGATCCCCAGCCGAGCACTGATTGCAGTCCGTTATCCACTTGTTATGTAAGTAATTGTCGTCATTAACTCCTCTTGGGGCTGTGTTTTCCTCTGCGATATAAAAGGCGAATTACAAAGAGCTATGAATGTTAGGACGAGACAGTTTGTATAATAGATTTTGAGGTACAGGCTGGCTTTCTTTGGCTATGTTTTCAGGGGGAATTTACTCAGGAATATAAGGTACTTTTACTACAGGATTAACTCAGAAATACAAAAAAAAGTTCTGTACAATTCATCGTAACGGAACTAGAAAAAAAAACAAAAAACTGAGTTTTTCCACGCGATTTCTTCCCCCCTAAAAAAATAACCATGGCTGGTCAGTGAGTTCCATCTTCGCACAATGCGACTTTCCTGGTTAAAGCCAAGGACAACTATCCTAGCCTTGCAAATACCCTGACTAGTTCCAGTGAGTTCACAAAAATATTATTAAGAAATGTTGAATTCAATCTACAAGCAGGAGTGCCTTACGTAACTACGTAATCTTGCAAAATTGTTGCCTATATGTGAATTGCATAACAAGGAGTCCATATATAAATAGCTGCTTCAATAGAGTAAATAATATAACAATAAACAATTTCCCTCTACGAACGAACACATCCATAACTGACAGGTAACCTACAAATATTTTCCTTCCTAATTTATCTCTGACCACTCCTAATTATAATTACTGCCGACATATAAGGTGACGTCAACATACACGCGTGTATACTGCGGCTCCTCTCGCAATAATCTGGCGCGCATCACGGAGCCTTGACTCCATTCTCTAATGCCGTGCGCAAGAGTCGCTTCCTGATACATCTTATCTCGATCTACGCGCTTTATTGATCTTTTGCTTTATTAGAATACGTCTGTATTGGTGTATGTGGAACGTGCTAGATAACTTTGTGGGGAGGGATCTAAGAAAATATTATTATACTCTTGTTTTAGGCTCAGCAATTACACCGTTTAGAGATTGAACGAAAGATTAACGTTTTTGAGCAACTTTAGTAACTCAAGGTCCTTACAACCTGTTGAAATCTTACAATTTTGATTTATTGCTATCTATCTATTTCACCAACCTCAAATGTAATAAATATACAAGAAAATTGCTTCAAAACACATTCCATGCTAACTTTACAGTCTCGCCGTGTGTTTCACAATACTACGAGTACAACTAACGAATGCTCTTCAAATATTTACGCTAGCAATCACAAACAAATAATAACACCTAAACTGCGCAACATTCTTCTCACAATAAAAAAAGAAACGACAAAAAATATTTGATTCAACCTTTTTTCTAAAAATACTAGGAAACGTCACCTTGTTTTGTTCATAAATAATCTGTCAAAATTAAAGAAAAAAAACATTTTAAAATTAGAATCGTCGTTCTAAAACATTAGCTCGGAACCGTTGAATCGTTCTACGTTTAATTTATTTATCATCGTCTCGTCACCTTCAGTTCGTAGCTCCGCGTCGCCAAGTCAGCGACAGAGTATGACATCGCGTGCTGCATTGACCTAGTTGCCGCGGGTTCGATACCCGACTGAGGTCGGCCGCATAGATAATAACTTTAAACGCCTCCGCTTGCTTGTGAGTCTTCGCTGATTCTCTTTATCTGATGACGTTTTATTTTTAGTGATGAGTTACTGATGGTGCTTGACGGAATTCACTTGAGTTTGCATGCTTTTGTCTAGGAATGTTTGTATTTGGAAATAAATGTTTGAATCATAAGGCTTGTAATGTAAGCAGTAAATGTCGTGATGGCCGAATGGCTAACGCTTCGCCTCTCATACACGAGGTTGTCGGTTCTAATCCAGGCAAGTAACAATATGACTTTTTCAATTCATATTTACGTTAGCCATCACTGACATCGGTGAATGAAAAAGGAAGCCTGGTGTTACATTATATACACAAGTCTGAAATGTACAATCCGCCTTGAGCAATGGTTTATCAATGCTCATACATCTCTGTTTGCCTCACAGTGGGTCAATAAAAGGCTAGAATTATTATTTCAAGTTTTGTAGTATGAAAGGGTTAGGTAGAAGTTAGCCGCAATATTAACTAACATCATTCTATTACTCATGACTTTCACTTTTGTTTTTTTACTTTAAACGCGCTATCTGTCTATCTGGAACAGTCGAATTAAAAAAAATATGTTTAAACATTACGTAGCCCAATTGTTGAGGAAGGCCATAGACTATTTAACATCACGCTACGACCCTACGGGGCACAGCTAGTTGCATATAAAACAGGGCACTAATAAAATAATTTAATCATCTTGGGAATGATCCCTAGTTAATCTAACCCACACCATACCCCCGTTCACCTACCTCCTACCTCTCACTCACACGGATGCTCGCTCAAAAGCTAGACCGCTACTACTCAAATAAATAGAATCACGTTTCACTAATAGAACCAAGGCTTGCACACAAGTACTCCAAGAATGAAGACATTCTATTAATTGAAAACGATGCGTTGATGAAGTCCGAGGTTACTGCAACGCATGCCTCGTATCACTAATATATAACTGAAAACACATGTATACAATATTCTATCGTGCGCTCCGTATCGCAGCAAAACAAAAAATATTAATGGTGAGCTCATCACGCTGCATCAGACCAGCGCTGTGGCTCTGTCTTGCAAGAGTTACAGCATTATGCTGAGCGAAGTCCGTTTTGCGCGGAGATGACGCATATTTCCCCATTGGTTTTTTTTTATATTTAAGCGGCATATTTGGCGGTAGTAAACTCATTTGCTGTCTTTCTTTTTCTTTCGTTGTTTGGAACTTAGATATCCTTCGGGCGAAAAACGAAAATCTAAGAAAACCACAGCATTGTTCACATTTAATTGAACATGTTCATGTTACTTACTATAGGTGCACCTCTGCCCACCCTTTGGGTAATACAGGCGTGGTGTTGTTTAATTTTCATGTAATTTGAACGCTTATTTAAAATGTGGATGCTTTATCAAAGACAATCATGAATCCAAAACATGAATGGAGGTCACATTGAAAATTGTATTAAGATGGGCAGCATTTGCAATACAAACGAGCCTGGGGTAGTCCGTGGCTAAAGTAAGTAATAACAGTTAACAAAACAATGTCACCGCGGTACATTAGTGTGCTCCGACACGCGACCTGCGGCTGCTGACGTCATCAGCAGACGTGGCGCGATCGGAGCCTGCAGCTTTTTCGCCACCTGACTCGCAAGTCGCAACCTACTTTGGTCCTTGAATTCTAGGCAAAGATATACTATCTGTTGCTCCACGTCGCTCTGTCATACCTATTACTTACGACAGCCATACTTCAGAAGTCTATCTGGTTTTATTTTCATAGAACAGTAGTTTATGCTTGTTTTCACTAACACTAAACCACACCTAAATTAATGTCTTAATCTGTTGGATTTTCAACGCTCCGCTCAGCGCCAAAAGTTGAAAATTCAAAAAACGCGCCCTTATTTAGGTAGTCGTTAGGTATCGCTTAGTATTAGTAAAAACGTTAAGTACTGAGAGCCCAGTAGTATCCTAATCCTTTAGCCAGTTTTTGCACGGAACGCTTAAACATAAGGAGACCAATTGTATCGTTTTCTATGCAAATTAAGTAGGTAGGAAAGGCAAAACACAATAAGTTCAAGGTCAATTGCGACATGTGTGGAGACATGGGGGGGAAACCACAAATGACAACATTTGATTAAAAGTCAAAGTTTATCACTAGTCAAAACAAAATAAAAGTACCTTGTTATCGCACTCAAACTTATTTTCACTACCACTTAGATAATTCTAGTAACGATGATCAAATACATTTCTCTCCAACACACACAGAGACAACTACCAAATTCTTATCGTCACACTGTTGAATACGCATAGAGTGTGCGCCTGTGTGCGGCTCGCGGACGCACACAGACGTGGCTCGACGACGCACACACGCGCAAAGCCTTTCTATAAGGGACAAGTGCATCTAACGCACACACAGGTAGTCGCTGGAGGGCGTCCCCAGGGTAACGGCCTATTCGTCTGAAGGGCGTTTTTACGTGCCCTTAAACCTTTTTGACTTATGTGATGTCTCGTGGTAAACGGGGGAAAACGTGGGAAAAAGGCAACGTGTTTTTCCATGGCGGGTGATATAGCAATCGGGCTTTATGATCATAAACAATGTTGTTATGCAAAAGTTTAAAACTTTTGAAATAATTAATTTAGTTATGAAATTATTTTTATGAGTTATTTAACAAAACATTAACTTATTCATGAGCACATCTAGGTCCTTTAGCAATGTACCTAACAATATGTTATGAATATTTCGCCTTTGGGCTATTACCTGCGTAGTTTTTTCTCATCATAACTTCCTATTACATCACCAGATGGTATTTCCAGCGTCACTAAGCAAGATCACCTAATATTTATAAGAACCATGACTGCTACTCATTTCACTAATTATATTTGCAGAGACAATAAAACATTAAAATGTGGGTACACTGAACTTGCTGAAAGAAAATATATTAATGAATGTGCATATGTAACGAACGACACATACATTATATGAACTGTTTACATTGCAACATTAATAAATACAGACTTGATGGTACATGTAATTAATGTGTAATGTCATTATCTTTTATTATTTGTGCGCGTGATGATATTCGTCTGTTTTCCATTTTATATTGAGTTGGCGGACATTGTCTTTTTATTGTGTTGCGTCATAAGTATTCTATGTAGTATCTTATTAATCATTATTAAAACGAGCCATTGCTATGATTTGTTTACTAGGTTTAATGTCCTTCATATAGCCGCACGTCAGGCAAAAACAATTAGGTCCTGTGTTCAAATCCTGGGCCGGGAAAAGTGTTATTGGGTTTTCGCATCTGGAATTTCTCAGTATCAGCTCGGAGGCTGGATTTGTGCCCAGTTGATAGCAATAGGCTCGCATCCTATTACATGGGACTTAAAATGGCGAAATGTGGGAATACTACTATACGGTATGAAGTTATTTCAAGTTATATTTTTTTTTTTTTAAATAACATTGCAGAACATCCAATATAAATAGCGGGAAATACTAATGACTGCACTTGTTCAAAGTGACTCATGACACAAGTCTTAATATTTTCATAACATCACGCCTGTATTACCCGAAGTGTTAGGCAGAGATAGTCCTATAATGAGCCCACATTTCCCCAGTATTTTTTAAGTCTTATGCAATAGGTGGCGAGCCTATTGCCATCAACATCTACTACTGACACATACCAAACGGTGCAACCCAACAACATTTAGACCAACAGTTTTGTAAATAGTACGAGTATATATTAATAATATAATCTAAACTCATACTATTTTAGTTTCTTAGTACTAAAATCGCGTCTTTTTGCCGCTTCAAAACTAACTTATTTTCATAAATAAATAAAAGAGTTTGCAGTCTCGTATTAAAAATACACGTTCAAAACATTTTTGTGAAGCTGTAAAGGGATGAAAATGTATTTTGCAACATCCCCTTGAAGTCACCTAATTTTTACCGCGTTACCGGCCGGGGCATCGACTCTGCAGTCTAGAGGTCGCGCTACCCTCCCGAGCTGCCGCGCCGCCGCGCCGCCGCGCCCCGGACCCGGCAAGGTTGCACGTCAGCACCGCCACAGGGGATGTTACTTTATATATGTTAATGTTATAGCAATGTTTTACCGTCGTGTTTGTGCCAAACCACGTGATTTGTTTTTCAGTTGTGTGCTTAGAAAGAAATAACTTTCATGTATATACTTTTTCTTTGCTTAACTGTATCTTCATTACAATTTCTGTTAACATTTTAAACCCAGAATAGTTTATTTTACGTCTCCCGGAATATATAAGCATTAACTTCCGGTATTATTTGTTCCTGGTTTCGGATCTCTTACTGTTATAAAATTGCCTTATTAAAAACACTCGAACAAGATTTAAAATATTTTTAAACATCTAATTTTTATTAAAAAATCTTAGCATATAGATAAAAAATACGAATCACAAAACGTACAAAAATATCCTCAAATTCCAAGCGAACCCTGTAACATAACTTGTGCCTGTAGCAAATCGTATTACGAGTCTGCAGATAACCAGACGTGAATGCAGGCATTATGTACTATTACCGTTCGACGAACCTCAGGACGCGCCGCCCGCCCTTGCCTTCCTACAGACGAGGCACGCCCGCCCAGACCTCTGTAAGGCTGCCTTTCCACCAGAAATATGCTAAGCGTAGCGATGGTTGGGTATTATAGCATCTAGGAGCGTTAGTTGTAGTATATAATTAATAATAGTAATTTATTTTTCAACTCGGTTTTATTTTCAATATTTACACATACATACTCGTACACGTAGTTGTTTTTGCATTTTATAAAAGTCACTCTTTTGGAACACGGGTAAACCGAGCTAAGTATTTTACATTCAGAGCCGAAATCTGCAGACTTACCCGTTTTTATGCTCTTTACGTAGAATAGATATCATTACTAACTAGGCTTTTTACCTTTATCCTGAAAGTCAGGAATCCTTCAATAATCTGTCAGTTTGTCTTCCGTTTCTACGTAAGTCCACATAGTTTCGGCGTTTAGTTTCATCGCTTAGCTTGCCCATCCCTGGTGTAAAGCCTAAGGGTTCCGTGCAGGCTGTGCGTCGTAAGTTACGTGAGGGTGCGTCGACCTGGCGGCAGGACGCGACGCCCTTGCCTTCCGACCGGACCCTGAGTGCAAGCCTGTCTGGGTTTGGTTGGTGAATTTTTGATAGCGAATATGTAATGAAAATGTGATGTGGTAACAAGCAATCTTAGAATGTACGTAGCTATATATTGTCCCTCACTTTATTTTAACAGTTTTGTTATTGGATATCAACAACAGTTGTTTTTATCCTGTCAAACTTGAGAGGCACGTTATTGGAAAAACTACGTTTGTATTTAGAAAAACTTTGAAGCAATTTATGTTGTTACCGTACACCTCGAACCAGAAGTTGTCCAAACCAATAAGGCTGTGACCATAACTTTAAATTGTTGACATGAACTAGTTCTAAAAAATGCTTATTAAAACTAGTTCGTTACTGTTATCGATATAACAATCTAACTAATTTTCTGTATTGCTTTATGTACTTCACCATTCTCCCACAGACAACCCCGCCCATGTTTTCTATATCACCCCTCACGTGTAAAACAAAACAACTTGAATCCCATGTCTCCCCTCGAAGCCTTAAAATACGGCTTCAGATAGGCTCGGGTCGCCGTCCGCCCTAGGAAGGACGCGCCGCCCGCCCTAGCTTCCACTTGTCCCGACGACCCACGTTAAGTACGCTGTTTGCTGAAGATATTAATAGCAAAATAAGTATTTTTTATTTTCTATATCAGACTAGTATTTGTTTAAGGATTATGAATATTTTTTGTGTTATTGAAACTGCTAGTTGGGGCATGAGTTTCTCAGCTAGACTAAGTTAAATAAAAAAATCTGCACGGATCGAGCCAAGGTTAAGCTACTCTTTCCGATATCAGTCTGTGGATGGGTGACCACCCATTGAATATCGAGACTATTCCGTGCTACGGATAGCACGTTAACTCCTTAGTACCGGCTGTCATTTGTAGATCTTTGACAGTCGTTACGGGTAGTCGGAAGCCCGAAAGTCTGATAACTAGTCTTACCAAGGTGTGTTACCCAGTAACTGGGTTGTGGAGATCAGACAGGCAGTCGCTTCATGTAAAATACTGGAATTCCTGGTTAGACTGGAAGCCGACCGCATCATACTTATGAAAAGGCAGATAATGACTAAGTAGTCGATTGTGTGGTCTAGTATTTTTACACTTAGTTCATGTTTTACCTACCATAGAGCACAGTTCTAGGTCTGCCTGTCCCTTCTGAGCGTAATAACAGCGTAATGATAATATACACGTTAATACGTGACAAACTAATAACCTTATTCTTGAGATAGCTTGAAGCAGTAGACTAATTATATGTAAGAAAGTATCAGTTCGTAGAACGTGGAACCACTTAGATATCTAGAATATAGTCTTGAAATTCTGAACCTGTTTAATAACCCTACGCCATTATCGTGTGTATTGACTAACTAATTAATTAATACACGTCGCTACCTTGTAATTACAAAATGTGGGTGTAGGCAGTACATCACTGCTGAACCCTTAGGGGAATACAGCCGTGATGTTAGGTTGATACACAGAATTTCTACAAGACTTTACTAGTAATTAATTATTGATAATTTATGTACATACGCTGCCTCTTTGGTCTTAATGTATAAGCGTATAAGCGCGACTGCTGTGCGCGGAATCCCGGTACTCGTAAGTCGGGCAGAGTGAGAGTGTCATTGATGACAACAAGCCTTCAGAATCAAGATTTGTGCCGAGTTGATAACAATAAGCCAACCTCCTATCAGAACGCCATTTTCTGTAATTAAAAACGTTCAAAATCTAGTCGCAATCTCATCTCAGTGGAAATCAATGTACAAAACCTTGTCAAAAATGTAGGAAATTAGATATATTTTTGACAGATTGAGACTGATTGGAATGCTAACATTCTTAAGAATACAGGAATTGCCCGTCTGGTGGAAAACTAACATAACTGGGGAATAATGGATTTTAAATATATAACTGATTTGTTGGTACAGTGGCTGCAAATGAGATGCTACTGCTGAGATGAAGCGGGTTTGATACCCGGGTCGGTTAAATTGTTATAGTTTTTTTTTCCATCTGGAGTTTCTTAATCCTTGCCTGGAGTCTGGATTTGTACTCGCTCCGAAAAGAGGGTGTAATATGGTCATACATCTGCTTAACCTTTCGAGGAATCAGGGAACACTGACATTATGTCATGTTCTTAATACTTCTGTGTACCCCCTTTGGATATAGACACTGAAGTTCTTCGATACCTGTCGATTTATTACTTATTGAAAATTTACATCTTTTATTTTGACCCAATCAACTACCAATGAATAGCTAACTATCAGTACTAAAAGCTTCAGGATCAAAGGGACGTGGGTCCAGTGGCCCCGGGTCGCCGCCCGCCCTGGGAAGGACGCGCCGCCCGCCCTAGCCTTCCACTAACAGACAGACGCTTGTTATGTCGTTTTTAGATGCTGCAACTTTTATTTAAGAAGTTTGGGTGGTACAGTATTACTTAGTGATAATATTTTTTTAAATATTATATCACTGGGATTGTTAGATAGTGAAATAAACTAACAGTATAATGAAGCTGAAAAGTGTGATTGTTAATGTAAAAAATTGGGTATTTTTTTTAGAAACATTTTTGCATTTGATATCCTGCAGCACAGCCCTTGAAGGTAGGTGAAAACGCAGGGCATAACTAGTTTACAGTAAAATCAAAATGAAGATTTTTAGTAGTAGTCTGTTTATTACCTAAGACTTTATGACCGACGCGGCGACGTAGCGAACCATTTTCTATCCATTTTTATAGGCTACGAGACTTAATACAAGATAAAAGATAAGTCCTTTGTATAGAACTAACTTAAGAAGCTACTTAAATGGAGTGATCTCTTAACATACTTATAATCCCAGAAATCTGAAACTTTTTAAATAAACAAAAGGTCTCAACTGTTTTTTTTCTGCTGGTCTTGTGGTTGCAAGTGCTACTATTGAGTTTATGGGTTCGATTCCCGGATTGGGCAGTGTTGTTAGGTTTTCCATATGGAGTTTGACAGTAGCTTAGAGCCTGGATTTATGCCTGGTGATGGTAAGAGGCTTGCATTGTATTACAAATCTCCAAAATCTAGGTGCACTACACCTCTGTCTAAACCTTTGTGGGAAACACGCGTGGTGTTATGTTTCATCAATTATTTTCGCAGACAATAAATACTATTATAAAATATTCCTAATAGATCAAAAGCTCAGGATCAAAGGGACGGCGGCACAGCCTGCGCCGGGTCGCCGCCCGTCCTCGGAAAGACGCGACGCCCGCCCTAGCCTTCCACTTTGTCCTCTCTTTGCACTGTAGTCATAATACCTAAGTTTGGAAGCTACAATTTATGTAGAATCCATTAATATGAGCGAGACGGTTTTTTGTTTTTAAATGTTGACTCGTAGCTGTGATGTATGGTAACTATTCATCATTTAGTTTTAGGTAAACAATTTAGCTATAAACTTCCTCAGAGTTTTTCTATATCTTATACTAGCTATGCCACGCGGTTCCTAAGGGTCGTAACGTGATGTTAAATATAATTTAACCATCCTCTTTTCCTCCCAGAATTAGGCTTTCAAATACAAAAAGGCTTTTTTCAATACCTACTGGGAGTTACCGACGGTAGTGAGGAGATAACGTGTACAAACATAAAAACATACTAACTCGTCAGCTTCAGTATAGATTAATGTCAGAAGTAATGCCAGTAGGTGTCTGCTGAAAAGTTTCAATAGAATATAATAGATCCGGTGACCAATATGTTTACCAAAGGCGGTAATAATGAAAGTAGTACCTAATAAATATTAGCTATATCCACTTAGCTGTGTGAGATGATCAAATAATTCCGTTCAGCCGGTGTATTCTGTAAAAATGTTCCCGTGAAAAGTTATATAAAGTGAAGTGTAAGATTTTTGCATAATAGCACTGCAGTACGCGGCTGCCTGAAATTCAAAAGTTTTTTTAAACCTGAAAACAACATTT
This sequence comes from Phlogophora meticulosa, assembly GCA_905147745.2. Lineage (NCBI taxonomy): Eukaryota > Metazoa > Arthropoda > Insecta > Lepidoptera > Noctuidae > Phlogophora > Phlogophora meticulosa. The sequence continues at coordinate 18,919,361 of LR990519.1, forward strand.
CAGTAACATTACCAAACAGTACATAAAGACTAGTAGTACCAACCAGATTTCCAAGTGCGACCTACGTTCAGACATGAACCCACGCTGAACCGCCTTCACCCTTGTCACCTTCTACCCGGCAAGCGTAGCGCGTAACCGCGTAGAGGACACCTCTACGCGGCTACGCGCTACGAGGGTCTACGGACCGACGACCGGACGAACGTCGCGGCGGCTGTATATAAGTGCTTTTATGTGTTTCAGTAATAAATATTCTTTGGTATTATATGTCTATTATGTTGGTACCGATTTGGTCTTAATGGAAGTGCTGATGTAAGGAATTTGGTGGGCAAAGTTTTCCTTATATGCAGCCATACAAAAATCACACATGCATTCATTAATCAATCTGTCTAACTGAATTCAGAATGAAGAAGTCTTAGATGGTATTTCATAACCATTACAACTTTTACCAACATTCTTTACCTTTGATACGTTCACAGTTTCGTACCAAAGAGTCACATCCGCCACCAATTTGGTTTTTGCTCAATTTACTTCTTATTCTCCCAACATTTGAAACATAATTCCTCCCATTGTCCCCTTACCGTTTCCAACCGCAGACCTATCCGGCTATCAATCACGTGTCTTCCAAATGAGACCGAGGCATAACTTCTGCTTAACCCAGTTACATAACAGCCGGTGATTTTCCAGAGGAAAGTCGCCTATTATTAAAATCGCGGGCGTAATGGGGACAATCAGCGTAACGACATCGGCCGCACAATTATCACGTTTACGCAGGGACGGGGTAGGCAGAACTGGCTAGACTGGTAATTATTTAAATTTGAATTTAGTCTAAAAAATAAGCGACAAGTCTTTTCTTTACTTTTTGGATAATTTCAACGTTTATCCTAGTCTAGATAGTTCTCGTCTAGTTCTATCTGTCGAGTTTCCAAATCGTGATTTGAATATTTTCATTGTTAATTATAAATGACTATACATTCTACTGTAATATAAAACGAATGAAAGGAATACGATCAATTGTCGGTTTTATTTTAAATTAGAATTCAACATGATCAATCGTTAGTCGATTTACTCGATAAAATCTTTACCTTGACGTATCACCATCATACTTTTTTCTCAGTAACCACAAGCTGTTTTCCAGAAACATACAGCAAGATAATACATACGGACGATAAAATAACGTTTATCCATGCACCACCCCTGTAATAAAATCTAAAAACTTTTCCACCCCACACATAAAGCCTTATATGCACAAATATAGCTATAAAACCTCTCTAATTTCGGGTATCCTAGGCGTTGCATCCCCTCCCACTCTCTGTTTCACCTTAGCGAAGGTTGCGGACGTCCCGGACGAAGTTCAACGCACCACCTCCACAAGGGCGAATTGCATAAACCATCCCCAAAAATGTGTGTGTGTGTGAGTGTGGAATACAGATGGGGTGTATCTGTGTTGTTACGTGGGGTGTGTCTGTGTTCTTTAAGTTTTGTGTTCCATGTGTGTGTGCACAATGGTGTGTTGTCCTATTCTCCTACGGGCTTTTGAGTCTCTATTAATTTATGTTCATGTTACTTGTGTTTTACATCAATTAGAATGTTTTTGTGAAGGTCAGGTATGTTAAAGAGACCCCGCCCCTTGAAGCAACAATACGATTTTTCGACTTTATGTTATAATGAGTTTACATTAATTTACTTTCATTAAAATATATCGAATGGAGAATGTTTTCTTTCGTAGCAGCCCCTGTTTGTTTTTCGTTCACATACCAGCTCGGACATCCATTTATGTATATCCATTAGATTTTATGATTGACTGCCTTGTTAGACAAGCGGTACTGCTGGGTGTGGGGTCCTGGGTTCAATTCCCGGAACGGGCAAAATTATATTGGGTTATTCCTCCAGACATTCTTGATATTAACCAGAAATCTGGATCGCCATTTTGATGGCAATTTTCTCGCCCCCTATTACGTGGTAATTAAACAGAACTATCAAAATGTGGGTGTACTGCCAAACTGTAGGTACACCTCTACCTAACCCTGCGGGAAGCACAGGCGTGATGTTATGTTTGAATTAATTATATAATTAATACTTACTGCTGCTTTCTCAGTTCATAATTATTTCTAAGTTTATCTCAACCACTATGGACATCGGTTAAGGAAAATATCGTGAGGAAACCAAGACCTTTAATTGATATATGATTGAGTCTGGAATCGCCACTCCACCTTGAGCAAGCGTGATGATTAATGCTCGTGCCTTCTTTGTAGGAGAAGAGGCCTTTGTTCATTGACAGTCTGGTATTGCCAAAATTAATGTGTGGTATGTACATAAGCACTCCGTTCATGACATGTAATAGAAAAAAAGAAAGAAAAACCATTTACTCAGCACAGGCTCAAGCACACAACTACATACACAATACTAAATAAAAAAAAACAAAAAAATAAAATTGTTTACAAAAAATATCACTTCATTTTTTAATAAATATGTGCCTTTCGGCTGCGCTACGTAGGTGTATAAATTATGGGTTGATTATTGAATAATTAATTAATCTTGATGAAGTAATCGAACTTGCTCCCTGTATGTCTAAGTCAGACGTCCTTGGTAACCTTGGGTTTAATACCTTTTTCCTTATTTGAAATTACGATTTATGAAAAAGTTATTTTGGGGTTATAAACCATTTTGTTATGTATTTGCTTCGTACCGTTGTTAATAATTTCATAACAAATAGGTTTGATTGACAGCAATCTGGCGTAACGAAGATAATATGCAATCATAAGAATAACAACTTTCGAGTCTGAGAGTGCATCAGCTGACAGCATTTCCAAACAAAACGTCAATTTTACTGTCACTTCAAAATCAATTTTAAATTTATACCAATTACGACACAATTTAAGTCATCCCAGTATAGAGCTAGATGTATTACTAGGCTCCCAGACACTTCAACCTCCACAACTAGTAATTTCGCAAGCGATAAAAGTCTTAGAAGACGTCAAATAAACATCCCTTTGCTAAAAACTTCAACGCGCCATCCATAAGGAATCAGACATGCTTAACTCTACACACACATACACAGAAGCGCCCTGTGCGAACGGTACAGCTATTGAAACACACGCGCACTTAAACACAATCTTGTTATCTGACGAGCGCACCCACACACCAAGCGCGTGCACACATACACAGCTGTCTAGACTACTTGTTAAAATGCGATGTTCCGGGGCTCGACATTCGTCAGTAGGATAGGTCACGGACCACCACGGACATCGCCATCCCTTTCTATCCCATACAACCGTCCCTTACGTTTGAAACTGAACGCTCAAACATTTGAAAACAGACCTTACGCGATGGAGTTAACTGTCGTTTTCCTTAAGGGCACTATCAGGTATAAATTTCGCTTTCAAAGCTAAGCCGTCCCAATATCAATAAGGCGATAACTCATAACAATTTTCGTTTGAAATTGAATCCTAACTGTGTACACTGAAGGTTCATAGTCATGACTGATGTGCTTGGTCCTTCCAGGTCTCCCGGGCGTTGCGTCCTTGGTCGGTCAGGACGAATTAGTCTTGGGAATAATAATTTATGTAAATGTTAGTACATATATGTACATAATGTTGGACATAACGGTGCCCGGTCTAGGCTTTGTAGCCTAGGCACTCTAGATGAATCCTAAACTATTTTATGAAAAACTGGCTGGAGGTTACATGGGATAGTGATATGTTTCTGTGTATTCGCAACGACGTGAATACATTAAAATCATAGTAACATCTATTGTTATTACTGTAACCTTCGACTACTGCCATAAACTAACCCCGCAGTGCTCCCTTTGTCGTGTGCCGCTAAACTTTCGAACTGGTGTTATCCGATTAATATACGATACATAGTCTACATCAATAAATATAATAGAGTGTTGTATAGATTATATCCACGCCCTACAGCTGATTCCTAGATCATGACACCAATTTAAATGGAGTCGGCGCAGGATATCTGCCTCTTACATACATTTATTCCTATTTGCCGTCATCTCAATAGTCACCTCTTTCCTAGACATCAATCATCATTTATTTTCTAGAGGAGATTTAATTCCTCCTTAGTATTCTTACACTTACATAGAAAAGATCTTAAACCAACATTATGGGACCGCCATTAAATGTAATGAATTTATTATGTGGATTAAATAGAAAGAGTAAGTGCTATTCTGTAATAAATCTACTATTAATTAATTATAATTTATTTTAATAGGTGCTATTTAAATAAATCAACAGCCACTAAAGACCTAAAGACAATTTCCGCACCCCGGGAATCGGGGCTAGGTCCTCAAGATCAATAGTAGAGCTTAAGATCACTAGACCAACGCGGCAGATACCTTATATCTCCGTATATCACAATACCCAGAAGCAGGGTGTATATATTGCTGTCAGTATCCAAGCGATCGTTGCTACATGGAAACAGCTTCAAGTACTCCACGAAATATCTGTTATTACTAGGTATTCCTGTAATAACATGCCGAAGTATAATGTAGACGAGTTCTTGTTACCATCAGGTTCGATGCTTCAGGGTTAAACTACAATGTGACTTGAAACTGGTTGATTGGTCAAAAGCTTTTTTCTTCAAATATTACTCTGCCATCACGAATCTAAGCTAATAGGTATTGTAGTAAAAAGGGAAAAGACTTGGTTGTTTGTTTGTCATCTAATATAGCAGCACGCTTATAGGGTTAGGCAGATGTACCAGTTATGTTTAAGTACCATGTAATAGGAGACAAGCCTATTGCCACCAAACGGGCACACATCTAGGCTACGGCTTCTAAGAAATAACAGATCGAAAAACCCAATAATACTTTGTCCGTGAACATTTTAATTACAATAAAACGCATCAAAATTTGAAATCCTACGGAGAGCGGGCTGGGAATCAGACATGTACTCTTTTCAACCAATCAGCGCTTGCTCTACCTTCTGTTACTTGCAATCTTACAATCTGATGGCGAGACTTATGACAAGAATTTTGATTTTATTGATTATGATATTTCGACAATTTATAATCTCGCAGGATTGATTATAAACACTCGAATATACTGGTATCATAAGCAAGACTTAAGTCACATGACCATCATAATTTCCAAGATGGCGAATCATCTCGATGGAATATGACAAAAGGGTCTTCAGTAGGCATCCAAAACTTTCTGGAAACCCAATTAAAATAAATACATTGTGAATTTCAATTATATCCAAACCTCTGACTGGAACATCTAGACAGACTAATCCGATTTTAGATTGTTATAAAAGTTGGAATGATCACTGTTCACAGTTACCTGTCCCGTCTAGCAAAGCGACAGGTTCGCGAAAACGCGATCGTCGCGTTCATGTATCATGCATTGTTCGGAGTGTCCTCTATCAGCCGGACCATGATCTCAGGCTCGCCGAACAAAATGAGAACGATCACGTATTTTCACAACGATCAGTTTAGTTAGGCAAATAGATACTCGTAGCACAATTTGATAATATCTTGAGATATATTCATTTGAGACACGATTACGTAAAGCCCAGGCTATTACATAATACGGCGACGAAGCCCTAAGCAGCACAGCCGAATCACTTAGTTGCTAAGGGGTAAAGGGTTCAGCCAACAACTAAGAACTTGGGTAAATATTAAAAGATAAATATACTTGGCACATTGTTTCGGGCCGCGACGTAAATATTTAATGCTTTAGGAAATGAGAACAGGATATTAAAAGGTTTCAGGACGTGATTTCGTGTACGTACGTTGTGGGTAAGCAGAAGAATCTGTTGCTGGTAAAACTTTATGCTGAACTGAGAAAAGGTTATTGCCTGCTTACTCTGATCCTAAGAGTATTTTTTGTTATTTGATACGGTAAGGGAAGCTCACTTCTTCTTTGCATTAGCTGTATTGTACTGTATTGTATAAATTATCTTGGGGTTGGGTGCCAGCAAATGCAACTGCATTACTAAATACCATTATTGAATACCAGTGTGTAACAAGGAGCGACTGCCTATCAGACCTCCACAATCCAGTTACTGGGTAACACGATACCTAGTAAGTCTGGTCGTCAGACTTTCGGGCTCCTGACAACAAATAACTAAATAAGTACCTATTTACTGAAAATATTCTACGTATAATTAAGGCAACATATTCGATACACTATCTCAGACTTTCCAGGACAGTAACTCTGAAAAGTAACGCCCTAATAAGCAAAGGAATACCAATTTGTTTAAGAAAATTAATCAAATCAAAAGTAAAACCAGTTCAAAGGGAAAATAGTTGTAACATTTTTAAACTAAAAATCTTAGTGCCCTAGTTTCACTTTAGTTAAAAGGGAAATACTAATAGGGCCATTAGCAACTACTTCTCTCCTAAGCCTTAGTTTATCTTAGGATTAGATTCTTGGAAACATCGAAAGAATACGAATGATTTCCGATTCCGAAGTTAAGTACCTACGGTAAGTTAGTTTTAGTTGTATAGAATGAGGTTACTTAGATAGGCGAGTTTAGGTCTATATAGGTTCCAAAAAGAGCGAGAAGATTGATCTTTACAGGTGATTCAAACATAAATCGTCTGAACTAAGTTAGTAGCCACAAGTTTCCTCTGACTACTGTTTCGTGTTACCACCCGAATGTCAACCCGGCAAAAGCTTTCTGTTAAAAAGCTTCCAATATTAATATAATAGGATCTAGGACGACATTCCTTCTGGAACACTCTACAAGTACATAAATATATGTATATAGCTAAATTGTTACACGTGTATATTCCAAGCGAACATCTTGTAACATTGTCATCTAATAACAGACCTCATATTACACCGCCTTTATTCGCCGAAAAAATATCGCTAACTCAACAAAACTAGAAGTTAAAAAAAGCCTGATAAACACAGAACTAATTGGAAGCATAGAAAAAGTAAAAGTTGCTATCGACAATATTCTCGGAAAAGTGTTAAAAGAAAATTGCTTTTTTTAAATATTCATTGGACATACTTCGTTGCTTCTAGATAACGATTGTTTGTCTGCAAATATGTGAATAAGGCTAGTTTAATTAAAAATCGGCATCCTCGTTTGCGATAAGGTCTAGACTTAATTGTAAGCTACAGTCGATTAACGAAATAACCTGAAAACGCTTACTGCGCGGCCTTTTCTGCCTTCCTTTTGCGTGGGAGAAGCAGCTGGGTGAAGTGTAACGAGGAGCTTTTATAGTGGACATAATCACACCATCAGCACTGGTCTATTTAAAGGGTTTAGATATCTGGGTGGGTGCCTAAGAATATTTATGGAATACTTTTTGACACTCGGTGTTGTGTGCGGAGATCATGATATCTTTGATCCTCGATCTTATTTTCATTATTTCATCCCAACAAGCTGCCCCCGTATGCCTCCTTTTTAATAAATGATTTCGAATTTGTTAAATAATTTAGAATTATTTGTGATACTATCATAAAACCTCCCCAGAAGTGTGTAGTCAGCAAATCAAAGGCCAACCAATTTCATTATAACGATCGTTAGTCCCCAAATCTCGAGCGTAAACGGTACATTATGTATTAATTACAATGTTGGTCTATTGTGGGGAGCTTCCTAGACGGCAGCCCCCCTGCCCCCCTCTGCCCCCCCATGCCCACACCCCGCGCGTCTGAAGGTCGGCGGGAGGCCGTTCACCCCCAGACGACACCCACTTACACCCACACAGGCGCACAGAGCGTCTACACACACACGTCTTAGCACCCCTGTAAGCCTGTGTGAGTGGGGTAATTTTTCAGGTGTATTATTTGGTGATTGTGTAATGTTCACTGTTTTGTGAAATTAGGCCTTTTTTACACTGTTGATTATTCACAGTTGTTCGTTGAAAATGTAGGTGTTTCCTAGGTGTTTTATCAGGAAGTATTGTGTATGGTAAACTGTGAACTTTGACGAAGAAATGAAGTTATCATAATATCTTATCTCATTATTTATAGTATTTACACAAAAAAAAGTTACTTTAATATTATTAAAACCTATACAATTTGGTTGACAACAAGGCCAGACTTTCCTCATATGAGTCTTTTCTAGTCTGACAACATACGATAGAATCTCTACAAATACAATATTTCTATATAAAGGAAAATGTATAAGAAATATTAGCGGCAAAAGCATGTAGATACAATAAATATGTCAATAGCTGCCTGATATTAATATTTAGACACGTAACGTGTTTGAATTCACGAATACCGTGTTTCAAATAATATTTGTGTCTGACTGCGCGAATATCGTCAGCTTTGTGTTGTGTTGCCACACAAACTGCGGAGTATTTACTTAAATACTTGCAAATACTATGTTATGCAGGCAACCCTCTATTGTGCTAAACTTGATCATCTTTCTTTGATAACGCTGCAAAGGTGCAGCAATTGATTGCTTGCGAAATAAAGATACAGGGAGTGAAAATACCTATCACAAAGCTGTCATATACTAAGTAACATTGTACAAAAATAATTAATTACTTGGAAACGACTTGATTGTTTCTATGTTTATTTATAAATGATAAACTCAAAGCTACAAAAAAATATATATATATAGAAACCTACATTATCAGCTAGTAACAAAGACTCGCAGGCAAAGTGCTAAGAAATGATTCAAATTAGTTTTTAAATACAACTGAATCTCTAACCTCTAACTTTTTTGAAAAGGGTTAAAAAGGTTATTTAAAGCAGTTCGCAACGTGACGCAAAACATTGTGCTTATGCAACACTACAGGGGCAGCGGGGGGGGGGGGGGGGTATTTATAACTTTTTTCATTTTTGCCCTCCAATATCGTCGTAACCAGAAGGTGCACGACATAATTGACGGCTTCGTAGGTCATATGTTACGGTGGAAAGCTTTTGGTCGCAGTACAGTTCACTTCATAACCAAAAGACGTTATGCTGGTTCAAAGCTACATATACACACTTGATATTCCGCCCGTGTATACATCATATACATATGTTTATACAGACGTCAGAGCTCACATATATGTCGGTACATCACATATACCTAGGTATATAGCAGCACCTAGCCACCTAGAAGTAGGACACAAATCAATATAATACCGGCCTTATCTACGCTGAGAACATGGGCTCATTAATTTTAATACAACTTATGACATAGTAGTATATGTTCTATACATTATCTCTGAAAATGACTGTACTTAGGTACTTTGGGCTTTCATGAAATGTCTAACATATCTTGTTAGGAAAATATTGTGCGGTATTCTAGGTATCAAAAATAAACTGTTCTCTTACATTCTATAAAAGTCTGCGATTGTTACTAAGGAAAGCGAACTCATCAGTTTTCTTCAACTCGAACTAATTGCCACCTATAATGATATCTGACAATACTCGTAGTTACTCTCTCAGCTCTTCTAGGGCACTACAACAAAGCATTTGCCGTACACACCTTACATAATATGACTTAGGTGCTTATCCTCGATAAAAAAATACACTAATAACTGTTTTACAAATAAAGTCTAGACCGTAGCGACCATTTCTGTGAACTTTCGGGTTGTCACGAAGGACAATAACCACTTACAATCAGGTTGCGATGCATAAGCAATGGTAGCCACCCCTAGGGACTCATGGTGCGATAAAAACCTTAAATAATGACGTAAAGCCGAAATTGTGTTACGCGAACATTTTGTTACGCAAAGTGTTGCAAAATGAGGAAAATGATGTGAGGCCATGATGCGAGTATCATGCTTCTCTTTGAGGTATGTCAATGTAACTTGGTGTTTAGAATAAGAGTTGTATAATTATTTTTATGTGTAAATAGTTAGCATTTACTTTAAATAAAAAAAAAAACATGGTATCATTATTTTTTAATCACTTCGTCCGCGTGGATTTCGTACTTTTTCCTTCAAACTTTAACATACCCTCTACCCTTTAAAGCGTAGTTTCGTAAATCAACTCAATCTTACCCTCACCACTTCACATCTGCTGGCTATAGAATCAATAGCTATATTATTTTACATCAATTTAAACAATAAAAAAAAATACACTTTTTTAGTCGATGGTTAATTGTACAGGCTAACAACTCAATTTGCTGGTAATATGATCGCGTAAGAGAAGCACCGCCCTTATACCCTAGAAACTGAACGCCAGTGTTTTAAGCATTGTACGAATATCTAATGAATGTTTTAGTGAACAAGGCTCACACGAGACGCCCCCAAACCAGGACTGACATAATAAGGACTAGTCTAGACGAAAATTATTCGATTTTAATTACTAGCCACGGCGTGTCTTAGTAATTTCTAAGTTAATAATTAAGACGAGTAAAATGTTAAATCTTGTAGTTTATTTATTATGAAGCTGTAGTACTGAATGTGTCGGTTCTGGAAAAACAAGATTCTAGGGAAAAAATTAAAAGAAAATGTCAGACAGTTTTTAAGAACCCAAGAGTCTTTACAAAAAACTGGTTTTAATAAAAACAAAACACTTGAATATCGAAAGAAAACTCTACCAATCCACTTTCCCCGCTCAGAGAACAGCGTAAAGATTGTCCAATTATAATTACTACTAATAACCGCATTGAGTGAGCGCGACCAATTAGAACACATTAGATAGAAGAGATTTGTTACCAGCGCACACGACACATCCGAGCATCAGAAAGAGACACACGTAGGTATATGTGACATGGACAAGGCTCTACAACATATCTATCTATTCTACATGTTACATGTTCTGTTAACGAACATGTTACAAGCGGGGACGCAGGTAAATCCGAACTTATTCAATACTTCATAAACGCTAGACAGGCAGTCGTCGGCTTTCAAAAAGAAAACCCTGGAAAAGCAATAAACATTGCCATCACCTCGTGTAACAGTAAACAGTTAGTTTGTCAGTACAGTCACGACCATTTATTCTTTTTTTCTAAAATACTGATAAAAATATTGAAACCATGCTTGTATTAAATAGGTCTTCTCTGTAAATTGTAATCGTCACTGCACGAACAAATCGTTTTTTAATATTGCCTACGTATAAAGTACTTTTGGCCCTGACTGTACACGCTTTATGTTCAAAAGAAATTTAATTAACTGGCAGCGCCACCTGGCGAGGAATGCGCAAACAATACCTGATCAGTTTCCGGTCTAACGAGAACTTTGAGGATGGAAGCGAGCATATATTTGTAGAGCCTTGTTTCATACTTTTTGTTAAATACTAAGCTTTGTTGGAAGTACGTGTAGAGGATGAGAAAGGAATTCCTTATAGTTTACCTGATACTAGATTGTTCAAAACGTTCTGTTACTTTGAAATCCACATAAAGTACGTACCTTTTATATTTACACCTACCTTTACATTTCCGCATTAATAAGATCATCAATTCATCATGAAAACATACTGAAGAAGTGCTTCAAGTTTAATCGCGTCAGAGAAAACCTCAATCAGCAACAGTATATTAAAAATCTTCACAATATTTGATTTTGTTATCTCAAACCAAAACAGATGCAAATACTCTTATGTTAAAATATAATTCTCAAACATGTTAAAATATTTCGACGACAGCGCGTATCCGCGTTTGCTTGTCAGAGACTTGACGGCATCGACAGTGTCCCGATGGGCCAGTTACCGAGCTGTCAAACGTAGCCGTTGACGTTTAAAAGTTTGACAGCTGTCAAACTTGTCAGCGTGTGCGCGACACATGATCTTAAATTTGGATAGAAGAATGAAGAAATCAGGAAGTGGTTTAGTTTTTTTTTGTAAGACTTTACAGCTACGTAATATTATCGAAGCTGTAATAAAAACGAAAAAATCTCTTCTTCCGGGCCTCCATGTTGACAAACATAAGATATATTTGTTCGAAGAAACGAAATTTTCTTAATTGACGATATTGTTTGGTGACGGTATCAAAGACTTACTATTCCCTCGTATGAATTATCTTTTCATCGATGCCGTTGATCCTAAGAAACAATATCCTGCTTCTGGTCTAACTTTTGATACCATTATTCCACGTAATTTCTGATCGTTTGTAAGTTTTCTAGAAATTCTTTTTATATTTGATGCGGAAAGGATTGGGAGTCCATGAATATTAAGATTTTCCGCGAAGACATCTTGATGTTGCGCTTGAATAGGAAAATAAACAGATTTTGTTCGACCCTTGGAAGTTTCTGTATTGATTGTAAAAGCTACGAATCTATTTGATTTCAAACATTTTTCAACGGAGTTTAACTCAATTCATAAACTTGATACAATAAAGTTGAAACGATTAAATCAATTTATTCAATTAGAGCTAAACAGCTTGCAACGGTAACGTATTAATTAACTTTTACGTTTCCTGTCCATTCTAAATTGGTCCAACATTTCTCCCCACCCTCCCCTTTTTTAGGTCAACGTAGACTGGCTGGATAGATCTCGCTCGTATTGTTTACACTGAGAAAAACATTCGCTTTTAGATAGTAAATTGCGCTGGCGTGCATATCTCGCGTCTCTTTTCTGCGACATAACGATGACTCTTGTTGTCTCTGTCTCCGAAGAAATGCAGTTTTCACTGTCGGTCACGCGATACTGCACCTATAAATTGGTTGTTCTTAGGAAATGTGAGGGTTTTTTTAGCAGTAGGTACTTGTACGTGGTCCGAGGGGATTTTTTCCCGGTTCCGTTAGACAATATGGTGGCGTGACTTATTAATTGGTGGTCTAATAATGAGCTAATTAGTCTCTATGGGAAATGCATTTAGGGATCTAGGGTGGTCTTTTAAGAGAACACGAGGTTCTAGTGAGGAAAGAATCTCACACTCGATCCTATCCCCAAGGCGCGGGTACCTTTTAAACCTTTAAAAGGCCCCTCGAAAACGAAAAATAAAATTGATAAAATAATAATTAACCTGGTCGTTTATTTGATTACACCATTGTCACTGCCAATTCAATAGTGCCTTTACAGCCGATTGCCGCAAAATGACGTCTCATTTTCATTATTTTAGAAATATGTAAATGGGTTAGTGGTGGAAGTATTATCTTTAATTTTCATATTTACGCACTACACTAAAGTGAGTTCTGTGTGATAACCGCACGTTGCTAGGCGAGTATAAGCTTAAAGACACGGCGAAATTTTCCGTTCCCAATCTGTAACCTTTCTACAAATAAGACCTTTTTCCTCACTGAACTTCAATCTCAGGGATATGAGAAACCTTGAGAATAGGTATACGAGAAGATATATGTATATTTATAACTGAGCACGGAATTAAAAAAAAACGTATAGACACATACATTTTGACGTAAGATTTCTCTCACTCTAAATACAACACGTGTACGGTGTAAGGTATTATACAGGGTGTTCGGTAAATGCCCTTTAGAACATATTCGGATCAGCTCCCGGTTCTGAAAAAAAAGTTCCTCGTATCAAAATTAAATGCGACTCAAATGATCCGATTGGCGGATAATCATACAGTCAACCAATCACAGCAATTGATGCGCGCTTGATAATGTATTAGCTTAATTTTGTGATAGTTTCTAGTCCAGAAACGGAACGAAACTTGGTGTTTTCATGGTAAGAGAAGCAGTTCCCTTTCAAAATGATTAGCTCACGGCACGCCCTACATTATCGATGTACTGAGTTTTACCTCATTTTTACGAATTTATCCTCAATACTCGTTTACTTATGTGTGTCTCTCTCTTTCCAGGTAAGTTCCAGTGGCTAGCATGCGCGCTGGACGTGAAATCATCGTCACCACTAATAAACAAGGATTACACACTTATGCAGCTTAAAATAGATTCAGGCGATCAGACATTCTCGTATCCCCGTCGAAGGCAAAATAACATTAAAATTAAAAATATATTATTATTTGAAATTAGAACAGGTAAGAGCTAATGGAATCAAAAAGCGGCATTACTTTTTCATCGGTAGCTTCTTCGGATTAAATTCCTTTTTAAGCAATATGTCTCTTTTTAGGTTGCGTAAATTAAATCGTATTAGTAGACATTGACTAGTGACTCAAATACATTTACATTGCCTAATATTGCATTGCAAACCGCACCGGTACCTTTCACGAGTTATCATCTTTGAGATAACTTTACTTTATAGATTTCCGAATCTTAGATTACCAAAATTATCTCAATTGTACTGTTTAGTATCAAATTATTAAGATATTAGGTACAGTATACTTGAATTTATAACTAAATTAATAGACATTTTACTTTATAACACAACACTAGTTTAAAGCAATAATTTCAAAATAGGAATGAGTTTATCAACATAACTAAAGCGGTAATCTAAATTCAAAAATGTATAAAAATGAAATGCTCTAACGATGTCGGTAAGGTGTCGAGAATACCAGCGCGCGTAATAGAACGTCGGCGAAGCGTGGGAATGCAGGCGCAAGGACGCGATGCACCGGCTAAATGGGACACGGAGCGGACACTTTCAAATGTATCCGTGTATATAACGACCATCACTCGATGTTTCTATGCTTTTCATCTATTTTACTGTACGCAAGAGACTATTCCACATTTCTGGGCATGTATTCGGGTTCCGTAACCAATCAGTAAAAACGGAACCATTATAAGTTCGGCCTATAATACACAGCCATTTTACTTTGAGGTTATTGGCACTGTTTCGATGAACATTGGAGGAAAGGTGTATTCTATGTTCCGGTAAACAATAGAGAAGCAAAATTGCAAAAAATACTTTGTGGGTGGCACTCCCAATACAAAAAAAGCGATGCATATATCGTGACTTTTTAAATACGTCAGTAGTTAGGGAAATCCTGAATATTTGCGAAAACTCCATAAATAACTTGGTATTTCATAGTGTGTCTGAGAAATATTGTGTTCTATTAAATACAAACTTAACTTTACGTTCGCTAAAATTCATCCCGGCTACGGAACTGACGACAGTTCCGTAGGTACTTGACCGGGTTTTTTATTTAATATTACCGAATAGTACGTTCACTTAGCGTTATTAGGAAAAATATATGACCTATTACTTACACATTTTCATTAGTGAACCTACGAAAAAGGTTTGATACCTAGACCTATTGAAGACCTACGACGTCGCGAAGGTCTATGACATAAACAAGCGTTGTCCTCATACACGAGTCCAAGTTATAGTTACCTCCGTCATCACTCTAATGGAAATTTCAATTGCCGTATTTCCTTCAGGGAAAACGTTAGTTGAAACGAAAAAGCTTTTAATGCTTACTTACATTTGTATATATTCTTTCACGTCGTAGAAATCGCAAATTAGGTTTAATACAGGAGGAAACTTCCTTAACTTAAAACCACTAATGCCTGGCTCAAAACACCATTTCTCGTTTAATTTAATCCCCTTTCATTGTATAATAAATACACCTCACATTTTACCCTTCAATCCACGGGCGATCCCGTTATAACTTCATCCATAAGTAAGTTTTTATACCCACCTAATTACCAGTGTTGGCCGCGCCACTGGGAAAATTAATTATTTCTGACATTTACGCCAGCAATCATTGAAATGGAGGCACCTGGTCACGGACAAACTAACTGGAGGACTTGATGCGTAACCATACTGCATGAAACCGAAAACGACTAACTGGGGAATTTAGTACTTAGAGCTTCAAATGGGAGGAATTACAATATTACCGAATGTCCATCCTTATCTGAACTCTATTACTTATACAAGATGGACAACCTGATACCATGAGTTAAGTAAATGATTCCGGAACTCAAGCGTTGAAATTATTCATCAGCTTTTTATTAATTTATACGATTTTTCTGATGGATTGACGCTTGGAGCAATAAGAAAATGAACACATGGAATAAAGTTGTGCATCGACGACCCTTCCACCCCACATATCTTTAAAAAGTGAGCCATACAGTCCAAAAAAGTAATACATCTTCTCCTTTCAAAATTCCGTGCACAACTTTTTAATTTTTCCACGATGAATGAACCCGTGACCCTCGCCAGAAGTCAGACATTCCGCATTGCGGTTTAGATCTTCATCTGCATGACACAACCACGCATACAGTAACCAGCCACGTCCCACAGAAAGAGACAACGCGACCAAAACATGCACACTTAAATCTAGCAAGTTTCTACACTTTTCCTAGCAATTTCCCCGCTTCAGTCAGAACGATAAATATTTTAGTAAAGTATAGAGACGGTTATAAAACATATAGTATGAGTCCCATTCAAACTTTCGTTTACCACACCTCACTAGCACAGATGCAAGTGTATCTTGCGCCTGTGTGCAAACGTGCAAACTGTATAGTGTGCAACGGCGGGATGTGTGTGTGTGTGCGCTGTCGGCTGTGTGTGTGTAGGAAGAAAGTGCATTCTGGTTGCACGGACGGCTAGCCGAGGGAAACTTGACATTATAGCACTCGGTACACGCTGGTGTGAGTTAGGTGGCGTCCGTCTTGAGATATGCTGAGATATTTTTAGGTGAATCTCCTTTTCATCTTTTAAGATCAGATGCAGGATAACTTTCTAGGTTTTCCTTCCTTTGTGTAAATCGTGTTAGTAGCAGAACGGTCCTAAGATCAACCTTATGCACGTGGTAATATATAAATAAATCTGAGATCGGTATCCATTTACTTAAAATGAAGCATCATAAAAGTGTAATAATAAACAACACAGACAACAAAACAGCTATAACCTCATCAAGCTAGCATAACTTATCTCCGCACCGGTCCCCGCGCGTTATCACTCGTGCGCTCGGCCGCCTGCGCCCGCGCCGCTGCACTTGCACTAGTAAACTTGAAACAGTTCCAGCCTGTTATTACGTTTCCCTTTCGTATTGCGTCCGAGGGGACTGTCTACTTGTACTTGTGCCTGCGCGTACGCAACAATCATTCTCTAGTTATTGCTAGATTGATAGGCCTAGCGTTTCGTTAATATCCGTTGGATTTATTGTTTGTTTCAGAGATGATTTTAATAACAAAAATCGTATTCGGAAGTTATAATAATCGTTTACATGTCTCCCGGAATTGGGGTAGGCAGAAACTACAAAACTCCACGTGCTATGATGCTAACAAACTTTATTAAACTCCTTTTACTTTGTCCATAGGTATATACTCGCACTTCTTCGTCCTTTTGCTTAAATAATCATCAATTAATTTAACAAACTTGTGTCTAAGATTCATATAACAATGCATAAATATTAAAAATGTTTAATGTTATTAAACATGTGTATTTCACGAAGTATTAATAATTAAAATCATTAATATGACTCTTTAAGTTCACATTATGCGATTCATTAAATCATGACATTTCAATTTGAGCAAAATTCTAATTTAGATCGTTGTAATGGTGGTTTTAATGTAATTATATTTCGAAAAGTGGTTATTTGTTACGTTTTGAAAGTACTCAAAATCATGTAATACATTGCAAATTAAAAAAAAACCTAAGAAAACATGAATTTCGCGGGCTGCTACTACGCATTCGCCTTAATGAGTATGTTCTACCGACTGCCTCATTTGTAAACATCGACTCGTGTTTGTACATTCATTACGAACTTACCAGACGTATTAGACTTTGAAATCATAAGGGAATGCTTGTCAAACATTTCTATTCAGCCCAACTTGGACCTCAGACCCGAATACCCATCCTAGCAAACTGAACAGCAATTATACTTTCTTGTTTCGATCACAAAGCCCTAGGTTACTAACGATCCGGAGGTCTGTACAAAGGGTCTCAGGTTTTAACAGTAATTACGTGTCTAATAGTCCTGGGTCTGCCTTACCAAAGTCTAGACGCCGCGCGCCGGGACCTTGACGAGAGACCTTGTAGCTAAGTCTGACAACATGGCACAATTCTCCAGATAATATTTCCAGTAAAATAAACTTTAGGTCTGCCTTTAGTCGAGTGTGGGCGTCGCTTCACACTGGGAAGTTGGAATAACGTCCTTGTCGTCGTGACGAATACGTTTTGCCAATTTATGAAACCTAATGTAGTTCTATTAGACATCACGTTCTATTGTACACGATTTTTCTCCCTGTACTGTCATATTTTACAAGCTTCTAGCACTCACAGGAAAAAAAGTTCTTTATAATTGGCTTTATTCCGTACATCAACCAATCAGTGAGCCTTTTATCCTGAACTTTTAAAATTGTTGCCTAAATTATTCTACAAAATGTCTCTCAGCGCCGTAGGCCTCTTCTAACATCTTCCATTGTTTTCTATCTCGCTCTACATCTCATTCTCCCGTCTCTCCACTTTCTCTTTTTCTTTTACCATCACAAAGGTATCATTCAGTAATAATCTTGCTCCATTTCTTGGATACTTTGCAGTACAGGGGCCGCCGATCTCCACTCCAGTTGGTCTATCTTTACAAGCACGTCTGTGACTCTAGTTTTTGATCTTATAGAGCTCCATGGTCACGCCCTGTCTTTTGACACCAGTCATGCTCCTCTCCATAGCTCTCTGGCAGTGTACTGGACTGTCCCTGTGAACCCGTACGTACTTAGTAGCAAACTATTATCTGTACACAATGTTTACTAACATAAATATTAAGACATGTTTATAACAGATAGGCGGGGATGACACACATTATATGTTACGATGACACATAACAGTAAAGTCGTCAACTATAAACTTGGCACGTCGTATCTGAGCCGACCCAGCACTTCTTAGTTCCTAAAAATACCGCAAAACTGTCCGAGGGAACTTACACGTGACGAGTACGACACGACTGAAGTACGGACTCAAGCGATACACTTGACCTCTTTTAAAAAAAATCTGGATCGGCTAATCTTGAAGAAGAATCTAAAAATGCAACAGAACTTGTTTGATATTATCTGTCAGATAAGTTGACCGGGACTTATCAGAGGTGAAACTGGCCATGGTGGATTTTCCCTTTAATTTCCAGTTAAATGAAGTTCCACACCGACACTGGTGCCAATTTGATAAATTGATTCTAAATATAATTCTGTTATGGAATTCCAGTATAATTAAATATCCTTACACGTGTAAAGCCAAATATTTAAAATTATTTCGTGATAAAATCCGTTTTATCCTGTTAACCTACTTACTACCTAGTTCAAAAAATAAATCGACGTCTGTCCGACGACAAAATAAAAAAGTAACTGGAAAAGAGCGAGTCGTACTCGCCCATATAGTGTTCCGTACTTTGGAAGGAAGAAGTTTTTTTTGCGACCCATGCGTATAAAAGTCGTTTAGTGTGAAAATTCCTAAGCCCTTTGTAGTCATAGCAGTGACTGAGCCTTTACAGTTATGTTCTGTAGATCCTCTCGAGTATTTCTCTCTAGTATTACGGAGTTCTTCCTATTTACGGATAAGCAGGGACACACAGAGACACATTCCTGATGATATTGGTAGTAAAGTTATACAAACAAGTATCGCTGTTTGTTTTCCGAATAAAGAAAATAAAGAAATAAAATATTGATATCAAAACCGCGACATATAAGTCGGGGAAATTATATAGAAATTACCATTACCTTTTGATAACAGTTAGGTCCAAGTACATTGAAACATCACTAAGGTTGACTGATACATAATACCACAAGATTTCCTGACTGAGTTCGTTTCTTGAAATACAGGGGTGACGCCTGAAATGGCTCAATTCCGGCAGAGATATACAGGGTGGAAGTATATGATTTTGAACCTGTCACTGTTCAAATTATGAATGTTTGAGTTAACATGCTATAAAAGTGTTTCATGAAACGCTTCGCTTCGACTGTGCGATAGTGTGTAATGAGCCTAACTAAAAGCTCTTATAGTAGAGGAACATAATCGATATTATTGTAGCGTGATTTTACAATTGTTGTAACCTAATCATAATTTGTCATGTTTTAATATTAATGTGGATACAATAATGGTGATAACATTAACAATGCGATACTGTTATAGGTAGATATTTTGAAAATCATCCATAATATATTATTATTGAAATAATTTATAGGTTTTTTCATCATGTCATTTTTACATCGTGCTCTCTCTGTCTTACTTAGCCCTCCCTCATGGTTTTGAATGAATTGTTCAATATGTGTTTTTTTATAAATCTGCCAATGAGTACTAGGCGCCCATGACTTCACGAATATATTTTATAACACTCGTGTTTACAAGCCTCTAGGAACAAACAGAAGCTTATTTAGGAACGGATAGGACCTCATTATCCTCATGTTAAAACCTACTCGATTTGTTACATCAACTTTAAATATAGCCAGCTAAACAGGTACCATGTTTTGCGTTACATGCTGCTGTCCTTGTAATGAGTTCTGAGAAAAAAATATACATAGACATATTTGACATCAACTAAATTCTATAAAGAAAATACTTTCAGAGAAACATATACAATGTAAGAACTTATGTAGAATGTTTATTTCGGGAAGAAATTGCTGGTACCAGCATGAAAATAACAGAAGTTTGGAAGCAAAAACTGTAGAAAATATTCAAAAGAAATACAGTTACCGTCAGTCGCGTCTAGTTCTACAATCATGCGCAGCCTGCCGACAGCTCCTACTAACGCCAGCTAACAACACCCGTATCGACAGTGTCGTGACTAGCTCGCTATACTAATTGCCGCGGCTCGGTCCGCTTTTCCCCAGTTTTTCGCACGCTCGCGTTTTTCACCGCAAAACAATGTCGTCATTCAGTTTCCACTTTCGTTTTCACTGATGGACGCTGATCCGATGCGCAGGCGCAAAAACTCCGCCAATGTTACTCGACGAACGCTGTACTGGTGACATATTATGAGAGATTTATTGGTTGGTAGGCTACTGGAGTAGTGGCAAATTGGTTTGAAAGCTAGATAGAGTGATGGACAGAATGAGTTAGCATAAAAACATTATTTTCTGCTTGATGAGGATAATGCTGGATTGGATGCGGTTAACAAAATAAGGAAACCATTTTACGAAGACTGAAAACAAACCAAGTTTACAATTACATAATGTACCAACATATTGAGTATTACGTCAATTTAGTCATTCGATATCCGAAAAATTCAATTCAGCGTTGATATCCTTATGCAGAAAAAGACGACTATATGATTTCATCGCTGTACCAGGAGCCTGTACCTATATGCAAATTGGTTAATTAATAGATTTAGAGCTTCATAGTATCTACATTAATTTGAGTTATTGAAATGATGAACCTCTTCCTCTGTGAGGATTAAAATATATCCTGTAAGTGTCCCACTGCAGGGCGAAAGCTTCTTCTCATAAAGAGAAAATGGGTCCAGGCTACCTCCCTCTCATCTGAACATAAAGTACAATATAATAACCAACCCCACAGAACGGCCACAGTTTATCGTCTCACCGTACAATACCGTACCACGTTTGTTTACCGTTTTCACTCTCTATATTTTTCTCGCAAGTGAAAATTCCTCCGGCACCGGCGCGGCGGCGCGGGCGCAATGCGTGCGAATCTTTTTTATTCCTTCACGTAATGAGATTAGTAGATCGTGATCAGTTTTTTATTGTACAATTACTGGTTGGATTTCCATGATCTTTGGTTAGAGGTAGTAGAATTAAACTATGTTTTTACGTCCCTATATGGTTTGTACAGAGTTGGAGAGTTTTCCGTTTTTCTTTGATAAGGGTACCTATAGTAAATATTTAGTGCGATACGACTACATATTACAAAACCAAGTCCATCATCGCGTCTGTACGGGATCAACTCAAAAACTACTTTATGGATGTTCATGCGGTCTTCAACAATAGAAATAGTGAGAGACTAGAAAGGTTTTTTGTATATAATTTGCCACGGGCGAAGCCGGGGCAGATCGGATACAACAGAAAACGTTATTTTATCATATTTTCAAAGTCCAAACATAACAGTATGAATTCTACTATCTCCAGTCAACTGAAATGGTTTCCATATTACCTACAACATTTATGATACCGACGCCATTCCAGAATGTTATAACAAAACCATTTTCCTATAAATAACACTTCCTTCTAGATTTTTCGAGCTTCATCCGTATCTAAAGAAAATTGTCTGTAGTGGGCGTTCGCGAGCACTCCCTCCCTTCTTATTCAGAGCTGATCTCTGAACCCTATTACTGGCACTTTGAACCGTACTGACTGCATTCACACTTTATTCACCGAAAACTGATCATAGAAAACCCGAACATAAAGGTTCACGGAATAATCGAACACAATACAGTTTTGCAGCCCATTTCAGGGTTACTGCCCCACTAACTTCCAGGTTAAGTGGATTATTTTGTGATAAACAAGGCCTAATTACGGCAAACAACGTTTCCTTACAATTTGGGATGTTTGGTTCGGAATAAGCTTCATGAACATAAATAATTAGGATAATTGTAAACGTACCGAATACTGCGATGTCTCGCCGAGCTCTCTGAAAACATTTTGTTTTAACAAAATTGTTGGATCGTCGAGATAGTGTTGTGTAAAAAGAAATACCCAATATACTCTTAGATCTCTTGTGTCGTGACCTTGTACGAGACATTACTTACACAAATCTTGAGACATCACTCACTACACGGCGCGGACGCTTTTGCTCCGAGCAATTTGTGTCGAAAATGACACGATATTTTCCGATAGTCATCATTTAGGAACAGGTACATTGAAGGCTCTCACGGTAGGTACAATATCGTAAGTGTAGCGCCGAATGGGGGCACGCTCAGCACTACGTCGCGCAAATAATGGCCATATTAATAATGTACTCTTGTATGTCCTAGTTCGGTGCTCTGAATCGGTGTGTATTGTTGGTTTTTTGTTATTTTCCTGGATATTATTTACGTCCAAGTTTACTGACCGATTTCCGGACTTGCTGAATTGACCGCGAGGGTAAACTCAAATCATTTAATGGTAGGTAGTTGATTCTCTTCCTACCTTTCTCATTCAATTTCCCTTCGAAAACTTTTCCATGTATCCTGTCCGCCAGCAACCGTTATCAGCTCCAGCGGGATCTAAGTGCATTGTCTCCGTATCTTGGCGGAGCAGCACAAGGGTGCAGCTATCGACTGATAGCGACGAGTGTTTGCCGTCAAGGCGAACAGACACAAACACTACAAGTGCTTGCACAAGCAGTGTAGTTATTTGTTTTGTTATATCTCTGACATATCCATGATCACTGCTTTATTTTCTTTTCACGGCTGATTAGGTAGCATCTGGAATCACACAGAATAGGCAGCATTATTAAGTCATTACGGGAATAAAGTGTTTGAAACACACAATATTAAAACGACGACTAATGGTAATAATGATAAATTATAATAATTATTAATACAGAGCTAGGCTAAAACACTAAAGTAGGTAACGATCGATTAAATTTAAATAGAGTTTTTCTTTGAACTTTTATGGTGTGGACTGCTATAAAAACCTTGTATCCCGACTAGTACTTAACGTTTTCTATAAAATGGGGTATTAATAGTTCTATTAAATTTACTCTACCATATTTTTCGTGGCATATTTGACATTGACAAAACCAGGTGCAATCCAATATTTATAAATTGCCGCCATAAGCGTGCATGTTTCCCTGTTGAAGATTTCATAGATTGATATCTGGTCAACCATAGTAATGTGTATTTGAATACAAACGCAGGTACAGCCTAGGACAACACTCCCGCGGTTAACCGGACACAGGCTAAAAATACTTGCGTAGAATAAAATAAAAAACCAACCATAGACCAGTCTTCCTGTGCTAATCGATGTCAATTATAAGTATGGTTGCCATGAGCTCTGTGCTACTGGGTTTGTCCTGGCATACATATAAGGCCAAGTTTCATATTTGTATAAATTGATTAACTCTGTATAAATATTATTAATTTTAAGGAAATGTTGATTTATTTAATATTACCTTTACGGTACTGGCTGTTGCGTTACAAGTATCTATAATGAGTGGACAGTATTAGGCAAGTACAAAGCTTTAAAATACAGGTTTTATCGGTTACCTGAATACTGAAACAGGAAAGTGCCGCATAGTTACAGCGTGAAGAAATGTTGGTCAGCTGAAATGGACGTAAGTCCTATTTTAGAAAAATAATAATGTAGTTAGTCTGCAATGCGTTGGTTTTCCAGTATAGACAAATTGCAGACTAGCCTTTTGTAAACAATGTTGGGGTCCGGGTGACCTTGCTTAGGTAAATAACAAACTAAAGACTAGCTAGAAATTAGATACAAGTATTAGATTAGATCTTACGAAATCTTCTAACAAGATTAGGTACAAGTCCTAATTACTTATAGCCATTAATTAAAATTCAGTTAATAGATTTCACTGCTTGGTAAATTCAGCTTAGATCGGTTCCAGGAATCAAGATTAGTTTAATGTACGAGTATATCATACTTTACATTTTCCCAAAAAACAAGATAAAATTCCCATTTATCCCGAATTACACTTTACAAGTAGCTACCCCAAGCAACTAATGTGCGGAACGCAGTAAGGTGATGCTATCTCCTTCACACTTGCGCATAAGCGGTGATAACAGACAAGGTGGGGGCTACTTTACTATTCATAACCCTTGATTGTGCTGCCGTTAGTGGCAGCGCATCCATGACGTGCGAAGCGTGCTCGTGTGTGTGTTCGTGTGGTGCATAGTGCGCGCGTGTGGGGCTGCGCGGGCGCAGTTGGCGCGTAGCCTTGAATTCGTACAACGACTGCACTTGTACAACGATAACCGTTCGGAAATGTAATATTGTGATATATTTTTAATTGATAATTTTTTCCACAGTATTTGTGTCTTGGCAGTCTGTGACAATACTTAGTCATGTTTAAAAGAACTGTAATATTTGCTCATAGAACCAAGCGCTGCTTTATTCATTTAAATGAGCATGTTGACATTACATTTGTACTGGGAAGAGAAAAGAAATATTCATCTGTTATCACGTTATCAGCATATTGTTTTGTAATTATATTTTTGTATCAATAGAGGTTACTTGTAATATTCCTTTTTATAACAAAGCAAAATGGAATCATAATACTATGTAACCTCCATAATATAATATCTATGAAGTTATATTTATTTAACTGTCTACATGTCAATATTTCAACAGAACATTGTGTTCTAAGGGGAATAAAATAAGTTAACGTAACTTTTTTAAATATTTCCATGTAGTTCTAGTTGGAATTGATTAGTATAGTAGTATTGTATTTCTATTGGAATCTAGTAAGCCGATCAGAAAAAAAATCGGGTTTGTTAAACAAAAAGATTTTTAAACATCCAAAGAAAAGTATCTACGAGTATAAGAAACTTAAGCATCTAGAACGTTTCGGAACGCACCAAGATCTGCAACACCTCCGTCCCTTGTCCGGGCATCTCGTTCCTTGATATCTCCTTCTCTTTCCCTCTTGAAACCCTCCCGTATTCTTCTGTCACCGTCGCACGCGCACATAATTGGCGCCGCAGGAAGCGCAGAGAGATTGATGATCTAAGCGCTGGATCGATCGTCGTTTTTTATTATTTTCTCGTTATTGCAAGTTCCGTTGGTTATTTTGATGACCGCGAATCGAATGGACGGGTTTATAGGCCAGCTTGGGATAAACAAGGGGAATGTTACGCCAATAGTTAGCTATGAGAGCTCTGCCCTAATATTACTTGCCTAGAATAGATAAAAGTGACGTAAAGTTAGTCGATGTCGTTAAAGTAAGTGTGTTAATGTTGCAGTTTTATGAATTATGTGTTCTGTACAACTCAAGGGTTTCTGTTTAAGTTTTCCTGTTAGATTCCTCGTTCTTATTGTAGGTTTTGTATTGGCTTACACATTCTTCGGTGTATTAGCCAGTCTTTGGTCTCTGTATGTTCTTGTAAGAATCATTTCTATTTTCGTAAACATAATACCCTCAGACTCCTATTAAAATAATGACCACGAGCAAATTCAATGCCTGAGAGAATTCAAATTTCATTATAGGCAGGCTTCAAAACTATCAGGCAAAATCTAGGCCCTAGTTTGTTCCTAAAACAACAGCTATTAAGCATCAAAAATGTATAACTACTAGTCTAGGGCCCGAAGGCCGTCCCCGGCTGGGAAGCCTCACTACCCCTTATTACTAATATCATCCCAATTTACCTTTTGTCGTCGCGCAGACATTACTAGGTTCGCTAACGGGTTCGTCTGACCTCTGAAATTTAGAGGTCGATGTTACGGACAGGCATTACAATTGTAGATGTTCCTCACGTACTCTGTGTCTGTATCAGCGCCCTACAGATGACCTACTTCCAGTTGTACCTACATGACAACTCGGAAAATGTATTGTGGTGAAGAGCGGACATCTTCTGTTTGGTAGCGATGTAGTTCCTTACCTTGCCGGGGGGCACGCTACTAAAGTATCAGTTTCCTCCTTAACAACAATATTTGTTTCACTTATTATGTTAAAGATAGAATACCCTATTTATACACAGACAGTTATCGAATCTAATGCGGCCGAAAATAGAACGTCTATAACCTAAATATTATGTCTTAAGTAAATGAGTTTCCTTGCGTAACCAAGTAATACATAGATTTGAAATATAGTGACATATTCAAAGGTTCGCGACATTTGGACCAGGCTCAAACAGCGCCGGTGGAGTGGAGCCAATCTTTTAGCGTTATCATCTGTGACGGATTGTAGGCTCACTGAGACATTCTCCTAGATTGATATTACTTTGTAGACGAATCTTTAGACGAGGAATACCTACAGTATTAGATTTGAAGGATAGCAAAGGGAACATGTTAAAAAAAGAACGACAAGAAAACTTTCTTAGGAAACATTTGCTAACTTTTATGTAATATGTGGAAGGGACATCAACGGACACCATGAGTTCTGGCGTTGAAATTCATACTCATTATTTTTTTAATTTCTACGTGTCTTTCGATGTTTTTTTACTATTCATTTTACTTTACAAGGACTGTTTCTTTTACATGGTATCAGGTTGTGCATCGATGTCAATGCTACCCTGTATATCTAAATAAATATTATGAAAAGGAAGGATGGAGGGAAGGAGGGATAATTGTAAGTTCAAATGAGTAAACTCAAAAACTGCGTAACTGATTTTAAAGTTCCTTTCACTTATAGAAAAGCTACACTATCAGTGACTAACATAGACTATATTTTGTATCAAAACTACGCTTTGAAGGGGTGGAGGGGATGCTACAGTTCGAGGGGAAATGTATGAAATCCACAAAGACGCAGTCTACAATAATCATAATTTCACTAAAAAGCCTACTATTGACCCACTGCAGAGTAAAGGCCCCTTCTCTTACGCAGAAGGCGCGAGCATTACTCACTAAGCTCAGCACACTAACGCTTCCGACCTCTGGACTATCGAGCCATGTCACCCAGACAGACATACACGTGTCAGATATATACCAGGAACATGGAATCGTTTTGATATTTTTCTTACACGTGTTTATAATATCGCTGTCAGATATGGAGAAACACACATTTATTACAATATTGTTATCAATTAGATTATTACTTGTGCAGGTATGGGGCATAGTTTTGCACAAACAAGGTAGCATATTTCCTTATCCTAGTTATATATAACACACGGCGATAATCATAATTTTCCTATTTACGTCAATACGGATGAAAAAACTACATGAAATCAATGTTTTTGCTCATTTAATAATAACAGGAAAGAAGTAAATATCATTTTCTGTTATCAAATGTCAAAAACAAATGGTGATGAGTTAGTTACATAAGCCGGGTCGATGGCCGGGATCTGCGATCTGATAGCGAGACCCCCGACCTGCAACTGATAACACCCGCCATCTTAGATTCAACTTACAACTACCTACTAGCTATTTATATTGCAACATACTGTGGGAGATATGTTTTCAATATTAATACGTCCGGAAAACTTGGAGGTACTTATGGCTACATAAAACCAGCCTTAGGCGAAGGCTTCAGCTATGTTGTCCGGGACTGTCCACAACCATTACACACTAAGATCCGCCCGTTGCTCAATAATCACCTGAGTACAATTGGTACCAGTGTTACCAAAGGGTACCGTGATACCCAGTCACTGGGTTATGGAGATCAGATAGGCAGTCACTCCATGTGCAATCAGGAATACGACTGCAAACCGTCTCTAACATAGTTGAAAAAAGATAGCTAGGTTGACGTTGATGATATAACGTCCGCAAACCTTTATTTTTCCTCTAAAACCAGTTATAAAATAGTACCAACAAAGCATGTCGTTGTGAACATTACAAATTCAAAGGAAAATCTCAACATGTTACTAAAACATTTTTACTTTTTATTCTAAATGCCTGGAGGAGACCACTGGTTCTTCATGAATGACCTTTCTATCTTAATAACGCGCAAGCTCGTTGACATATGTGTTCTGCCAATTCTAACTTATCACCGAAGTTCAGAAGAAAATGCTTAAAAAGGTATACAGACTATTTACTGAGATTAAAAAAAAATGCACATATAGTTGTGTCTCTGTGGCACACATTCACGCACTGCAAGCAATGGAAAAACGCACGCGTGTGAGATACTCTGCATCTAAAAGTCACTTCTCAAGCGATTGTGTGAAAACATCATTATAACATTCATATATGATTGATTTCTGTATGGAATAAGAAAAATCATTAATCCAGTCTAGGATTATCTCAATTGCCATGTTTGGAATGGACAGAGAATAATCCTTTGGAACCTCTGTCAAGAACAAAGCCACAGTTGCTGGTGTTTGGGTAAAAACTTAGACTGTTTTAGCGCTGAGAGCTTCAAACCTCAGATTGGAATATTTTGAAGAGGGATTAAGGAACGAAAATCATTCAAGATGTAGAATTGATATAAATATTGTATTGATGTCCAAGACTACGTTATTGATTCCGGAAAGTTTTTGCGCTGCCTTAGCCAGGTATTTTCTATAAAAAAATACACTAATATTATAGATGCGACAGTTTGTCGGTATGTGTGTGTATCGGATGAGGATGAAATTTGTTATGAAGGTAACTCATACCCTGGATTTACATATACGCTACTTTATATCTCGATCAAAAAGTGACTTTAATACCGCGGGTAACACCGCAGGGCGCACCTAGTAAGTATATAAATGTCATGTATATTTAAAGAAGTTTGAAATTAGATTTGGATAAAAATAGGATAATACAAGTGATTCTGTAGACAAAAGAATAAAGAGAATTCCTATTTTCGTCGTCACACCTTTTAAAATGAGGTCTTCAGGCATTGTTCAACGTATTCAAATCTCATTCAATATTTTCTTACGTTATCAATGAAGTGCTGGCAGTAAGTAGGTCGCGTTCGCGTCATGAGCTATGCTTGTGTGTGGCTACTCGCGAACAGTGGGTCGGCTGTGCTCAAGTACTCGCGGTATCCAGGACATGCACACTGCCGACGTTAAGCTTTTGTTCTGTTCCTGTGAGGAAACGTTCCAGGGTTTTATTTGCATACACACATAAATAAATAAATATATAAATACAGTTTTCGCCCCAATCGTAGTCCGTTGTCTTCAATGTTTCAGTATGAGATCCTGGTACTAATCAAGCATTCCTGAAACATGCATAATGCATACAAGGATAAACTGTAAATAAGAGCATGAAGTTATTTCAGAAAAATTATAAATTTTAAATTAGATATTTACATATTTTAATAGATAATTAGATTGCTTTATAAATAATACATTTAAACATTTTGGATTATTCTAATATATAGTTAAATAAAAGCCCTCTTTCTCTCTCCTACTATTGCAGTGCCTGACAGGGTCCACAATGATCATAACTTTGTAAAACCTACCATCTAAGTAAACTTGTGGAAGCAATAAAAGTATTGAGTATTGAAAAATTGCAAAGTGAATGATTTTCGTAGTGTAAAATCAATAAATTAATAGTTATTGTTTTAAATAACATATTTATCTTTGTTTTAATACAAATTAAGTCTAATTTCATTTAAAAATAGTCCGTGGTAGTATTATGTATTACTATGATAAGACAACAACCTAAATAGCCAACCTGGCAGAAACAAGGAAGTGTCACTACCATAAAGAAATCCTTTTCTTTTTTCCCAACAAAGTGACGTTACGTCAACGTTATCACATTGTTTATCATCAGACTCACGGAGAACTGAATCTTTGTTTATAATATCCTTATCAGAGACTATTCAAATGCCATATCATGCAAAGATTTTGCTAGGTTCGCGTACGTTTGATAAGTAACAAAAGTAATGTTTATCACTTTTGCAATTTTTGTGTTATTCAAGCAGTACACGTGTACAAGATGTATGTTTTGGTATGTCTCGTATCTTTTATGACAAATCTAACTCGAGGCTCTTTTGTTTTTGTCTAGATGTTTGAGTTGTTTTCCATAAAGTAATATCGCTGTCGAATAATTTTAAGTTTAGATTAATTTATCAACATTAAGTACGAAATAATATAATGTCGCCTCGTATACTACAATTGAAAAAAAAAATTGGAATTGCAACAACTCTGAATAACAGTTTTATGTGAAAAAAGCGTTTGGAAATATTTCCAAGTGCTTTAAAAACGAAAAACTAAATGTACAGTGTAACGATGTTTAACAATTCATAATCAATATTTGAGGGTATCACAAACCGATATTTCATCATTTAATTTAGTTATATTAACCTATTTATTGAGCAAAAGATAAAATCACTAATTATATATTCTTAATGAGATGAAAAAAGCATGTATATTGACCGGCCGCGTAATCGTGTGCTTGTATTTATCACAACAAACTTTCCGGAGCTATTTCGGTACATAATGTCATTATGCGGAACCGATTCGTGTCGTATGCCGAGTAACTTAGTTATGCGACCGACGACGCCTCGTGGAGGGACGAATCCCTGAAATCACAAATGATATTGTTACTATGGTTTGGTAAACAACAGAAAATACTGCAAAATCCTGAATGTCACTTGGAAATGTGGCTGAAAACTTCTGTTTTTTATCCTCTGAACTTTGTAATGTTTATAAAATCTAGACTTCATTGTTCCATTAAATGTAAACATTAAATACAATGCGACACTAAAATAGCAACGTTCCCAACAGCATTGTGGTTCAGGCGCACCTCTGTAACAAAATTATGCCAAAATGATGCGTCACACTTCCACGTTGGTGATAGCCAACATTTATCTGTTTAGGACGAACGTGTGACATTGGCTCTAAATTCATAGTAGGTACTACCCTATCTATTGACAACAAGTGTATCTTGATACCTCGTAACTACTCACAAACCCCCGCTATGGCCTCTATCTCTGCTCAGGTCGCGCGGCGTGGCGGCTCAGGTAATACTGGCGATGTCAGTGTGTCACGTGGTCGCCGCGCGCGCAACTTTATTTGTAAAGTCGGTCAATGCCCCGAGCGTTAGATAAAAAAACACACAATTTGTTTACGCGGTGTGTTACGCAAAACATCGCTGATTGTCCAAGCGTTCCGGTTCACGATAAATATTATAAATTGTTATTTAACTCATGATCTGTGAAATAATATTATTTTAGTGTTGACTCTACAATTACTCGATCTGTACACAGTTCCGTTTTTAATTAAAATATAAGAACAATTCTTGAACGATAACAAGTAATCAAGAATTCTACAAAAAAATCAGAACCTATATTGGGTCAAACAAAAATTAATTAGTAATATAATTTTCCTCGAAAATTCATTACCTGAACACAATCGCTCGCAAACGAGACCGGCGTCGAACCAGCAATTAATCAAGTCGGCTAAACAGTGAAAACCTGTTGGGTAACTCGGGAAATGAAGGAAAGCTCCGCGACGAAAGTGGAAAAAGCTTTGCGAATACACACTCACCGGCGCACACAGACGCACGCCACACCACCGCCGCGCGCGTCTGTGGGCGCACGCACACCACGACGCGGGTACGAAAACGAAAGTGTCCGAGCGCCGCCGAGCGCGCCCGAAGCGAGCTCACGAAGTCAGTGGAACTCATCGTCGAAACTGGGACATCAGTCCGTAATACGACGCGAACGCCGGCGGACGCGGCGCGCGGTTGCAACACAACACTTACGCTCTATGACATAACTGCAAACTGTGGGCTTGTGATTATGGTGTTTGGTGTTAATAATTAAATATGATGGCTGTGGAAGTTCGTCCGGCGAGTGCCGGCCCGGAGACACGCCGGTCGCCGGCCGCCGACCGTAGGGCGCTCAGCGCCGAGAGCGAGCCTCGCACTTTGGCTGCTAGGAAGGCTTACCCTGAGGAACCACCTTCTCCGAAACCAGAACCAGAGGAAGACGATGCCCCATTAGACTTGACTGTACGCAAAGAGATTTCTGTATGCGAGTTCGCACGTCATTCGTTCGCGGACCCGTCAGATTACGTGAGGACCCAGATGATCCTGAGGCAGTCGCAGGACTACCTGGCGTCTGGCAGGGACTCCGGCACCGAGTCGGATGACTCCGCTGGACGCCTCAGCCCCGGCGACGATGCCATCTCGGGCAAGGCTTACAAGAAGTCACTTATGAAGAGATACAGTAAGTGCACCATTCCTCACTGATACCGCTTCGGAAATATTTGTTGTTATGTGTTGTATACATCAAATTTACGTTAAAGCACAAGATTTTTCGAGCCGGTACGATAATATATTGGAAGTACAATTAATAATACAACAAACAGTATTTAATAAAACAAACAGTATAAATAATAAAAGATAGAAATAGCTTTAGAACCACAAATCAAATATTAATTTAAACTCATAACTAAATTAACAAGAAGACATTTTGACTTGAACAGTTGTTATTGTTGTATTTAAATCACTTACATATTAACGTCAATTTACATAAAAACGTGAAATAAACGGCTACTAAAAAGATTTTCCGCAAATCGCTACGTCACATATGAAAGAAAGTGCTACAAGCTACGGCGTAGCGACGGCTACGGGTTGCTACGCAGCCCTTGCTACGACTCCATTTTGCATACAATTTATATTGAAATTATACACATAGTGTAAATAGTATAGTTGTATGTATGTAAATGTTTGTGCTGTGCCGCCCTGACCTAGCGCAACATGCAGCGCGTAGGGCGGGGGTGGGGTGGGCGCAGTTATACATTTGCGTCGCACTTATACAATAGTCAATAATTATTATTGTAAACTTTCATTGTTTCCACGAATGTTCCACTATTAATGATTTATAACAGCTTATGTTAAACATGTGTCCTTATCCATATAGTACCTTAAAAAACAGACATTCAGTTAACAATTGAACTATTTCGTTTTTTTTTTCAATGTCTTTCCCAAGTATCGATTCCTCGGCAGCCTTAAGATAAACAAAGGATATGGGACATCCAACTTTTCCTCATAAAATAAATAAGGATACGTTGTTAACATTTAGATTAATTCAATTCGGGGATTTCCGCGTACCTCTGTAATAATAGAATTAGTATTTCAGTCCATGTTACGATAACATTTGCGAGGATAAATTAATACTTAGGTCTCTCTTTGGGTTGCATTATCCTTAAAATATCCGTACTGTGTGTTTTAAACTACTAGTCATTGCATAATTTTAGGTTTTGTTAAAGAGCCCATTGCACTCATAAAAACTATAAAACCCAGGTAGACAGATATCACAGCATCTTAACACGTTAAACGCCAAGTGATACACAAACAATACATTTTCTATTGTGTCTCGTTCTCTGGCAGTTAAGGTGTTAAATGTCATCTAAAACTAGAAACAACATAGCACACAACAAAATATGCAAACGAACACATATCAGGCCAACCATTTTGCCGATACATCTTATGCTTACATCAAAGACCATTTCTTCCAGACGGCTCTCATTTGCCAGTCTGGGTCTCATTTGTTACCTACGCGCCTAGGAGTGTCTGGGAGCGCCTGGGAGCGCCTGGGACCTCTGAGCCCAACAACCCACGTATTATTCACTACTCGGAGTTTCGGCAGACGTGTTTTTGTTGGTGTGTTATGTAAGAAAATGTCTGCCGGCTGAAATGTTACGTCTTCTCGGTAAATTTGAGGCTCAATTGTTATTGTAGGCTAGACTTAGGGCCTCGGTCACACCACCGGTGTTCTGTTGTATATAGTGGGCACTTGTTTGATTAATTATGTCTATTGACCAGTATCTCTATCTGCCTGTTGGACTAAGATGTACATTCACTTTATTTTATGCGTCTTCTTTGGAATTAAGAAATTCACCACAGTTTTTACCATTAGGAAGTTTCATACCTTTAAAAGGATATACTTATTCAATTTGCTATATTATTTGTCACACATTCCTTTGTACAGGACATAAAAACAACCACTTGGAGACTAACAGTCTGTATTTATCCGAATCATCTCCCTAGCCTTATTTTCCCTTCCTTTTCCTCGGATCCGCTTGTTCAAAGGAACTGTCGCTCATTAGCAACTAAACTACTCCTTCCTCCGTTCTAGCTATTTTGTTGTTTTTACACCTATTTGTATACTGATAATCCAATGTGATACTATATGTTATATATGTTATATAGTGGTATTTTAGGTCTATTTACCATTGGATTTTTATGAATTGAATTTCACTGTCAAGAAAAATCGTTTTGTAAGTAAATGTATATACGTAAATGCACTGAAACGTCTTTTTACCACGATAGGGGCTTCATTCAACATTTTATATAAAGCTGAAGCAACATGTTGATTTCTTATAACTAAGTAGTTCCTGTTGTACTTACTTCATTTAACGTAACAATATCTAATTAGGGATGTTATATCAACACTTTGTAACAACTAGCTAAATAAGTTAGACACATAACGAGGGTTGGTTGTTATTTTCGTTTTCCCGTCGGCCATTATATCTTGAAGGGCTTTGGGTTTGCACTTAGACAGTTAGCTTCTAAATACGTGTAGCTCTAGTAGCACGTTCTGCCTAACCCATTGTAGTAATTGTCGTGAGAATACGTACATACATACATACATACATAGAGTCCACACATGAATCCGGCAGCATTCTTCTAAACAATAGGTTATTGTGCCGCCGCTGTTTACTATTGCTTACTATGCGATGTTTTCAACCAAATTCTATTAAATATTCACCTGAAAATTGTAAAATGAATTGGAAAATGTCATTCAATAACTTACATGAATGGAAGTAAACTAGATTTCAAATGGAAATGACATAATTCTTGGCGATGAACTGAGTGTGTAAGCAAGATATTTCATAAACAATGTAGGTAGTGTAGCTGATCGAATGATCAAGCGTCAGCTAAAATTGTCTTGACAATAACACGTACATACAATCGTGCACACTGCACTAACATGAATAAAGGTCATTGACACATCACGGAAAACACATATGTGCATGATTGTGCACGCATACCTACTGCTGTTTTATATTAATGCACATTAACTTATGCACTGCGCTAAACTTAGAGTTGCCCCCTTTAACCTGATATGGCGAGTGGCTTAACTTAGGAATCGAGTTATTGATGAGGAACAAAATTCACTATCTCTGGAAATCATTAGGCATAATCCCGTGCATATCCTCATACTAAATTAATGAAATTTAATCGTCATTCAACATCACATTGTTACCACATTTGGTTTCCGGAAAATTATATACTTTAATCAGTTAATTGATAAAAATTAATCAATTAATCATTCAAAATGTACACCCGACGGGAATGGTAACATGTTACTTAATTGGTTTCCATACAGTGGTTATGATATTCCTTTTACTGTAAAGTAAGCTTGTTATAGGATACGTGCACTTAACTGCAGTATTCCTTGGTGATAATCTTAGTAATTAACAATGCGAAAAAGCATCTCTTTTTCCTCTTTCCGCTTAACTCGATCCTGCGCCAACATACCTGCCTGTAGGCGTCAAACACATCCCACCATCTACTCCTAGGTCTTCCGCAATGACGTCAGTCGTTTTCAGTGACCCACGTTGAGGTGGCTCGACATGCTACAAGCTCGACTGCTTTTTAGTGACGTCGGTGATTTGTGTCTTAAAGCCAGTATCATTCTCCGTTCTGTATGCGACCGGTAAGTTGGAGTACAAGCACACCTTCATCGCGAGCTCTGACGAACTGTTAAAAACTAGATCTGGACGCCATACGGAAGAATTGAAATGAGTTTCAAAAAAATACAGGTGGGCACAGAGTCGTCTCCCCCTGCCGACCCTTTTATGGGAAGCACGGCAATATTACAACAACATAGCATTGCATTACATTACATATATTGTCATCAAAACACACGAATCGCTCGCTCATCACTCCGTTTCGCCGTAGTGCGGGTTCGATGCCCGCGCTTCCGACTATGGCGCTGCGTCGCGTTACCTGACTCTTATTACACGCGCTAAATTATAACAATGCATATAAATACGTAATGTGCTCGTCATAGATATTGAAAAATATGGCGGCATATAAAAATATAAATATACTCGTACATGGGAATAAAAAGAAAAGATATCGGTAGTCTATGGCACTCATACACAAAACAACGGACTACTTTCGTTCAGTTTTTTTTAAGTGAGCAGTCCAATGATTAATTACTTCGGTCTACAATTTATTAGTCTAGTATTAGAAAAGACTCGCCCATCAACTTAGAAAAATAATCGTATCAAACACTGAATTTATCGTCGGTACAACACAATCAATTAATGACTGTCATACAACATATCTCCTACGGTCGCCATTTTGTATTTTCCAAGATTAATATACGTTATACGGTCGCGACCCAAATTATTTGACGTTTATAACTAGATTTATATTTTTCATCCCAGAATTTGTACAAACCGTCGCGAATGTAATAAGGAAACAGGCCGAATGCCGACGTTTGCCTACAAACGTCATGTTGGACAGGGTGTCTCTGTTTGAGGACTCGGCTACTCGTAAATATCTGTACCTAACTACTAAAGCCAAATGAATTGACAGTGAGTCATCCATTTTACTGATCAATTACTCCTCAAAACATGACACAGCTTCCATTGTGCGCCAACATTGAAATCACTGCACTGTGAGCAAACTCAATGGGCAATTCTTTACAAAAATAACGATTCTCAAAAAAAAAGATGACCCTGCGTGGGAGCAACTTTCCCATGAATATTCAAAAAGAAAGGATGCACCAGGAAACGTAATCTGTGTACAATTTTATTAAACAGCTGCCAAATAATGTTGGTTATCAGGCCCTTATGGGTGAAATGTGTGATACCTGCCCAGGCGCAGGTCGGAAGTGAAAGGTGCGTAAAAAATCTTATTTATACGCGATCGGCGACGCCGGATGCGCCCGCGCATCCACCAGTAAACAATACGCAAACGTGATCGGGTTGGAAGCTAGTTGCGTTTTATACATTTTTAATGTCACATGCAATGGTTATAGATGACTGCGACATAAAAAAAATATTGACAGGCCACCTCCTGCACACTGTACAATAAATTGATCTTATTCACAATTCTCCAATTCATCTTTATTGATTATTAATATTTTTCATCCAATATCTTGTCAAGAACCAGTATTACTGGTAGCGACACCCGGAGATCACAAAGGTCGTTGTTCTTACAAATATTTGCATAAATTACATCTAAGAGAAACATAATTATTATTGGCATAGACAAACACGTCAACTTGTCCAAATACCTAAAGATTATCATCATTATTATGTCCAATCAAAACACTGGCCAGCTACCTGTTCCGAGAAATTTCGAATGAAGAAAAAAAAACAATATTGAATTATATTAATTCCTTCACCAATACGAATTATGCAAAGCAACTATCTCTGGCAGTACAAAATAAACTTTAAAGTAATAGAGTTTGCGTCCAATATCAAAGACCGCGAAAATAACATATGACGTTTCGGTTTAATGTAAACAATATAATGTCCCAAAAGGGTGAGGAAGGGTTGTTCTTTTTTTGAATAGCTTCCTGCTAACTGTGCATCTCATTCACACTATAGCCAATAATGAAGTAAGAATGAGACGACGAATACCCAACTGATTTGGGCTCGCGACTGGATTTAAAAAAATGCAGTTTTAGTATTCAAATGACGTGAACGCATCCGTTTTTAGAATTTCATAAATAAATAAACGTAACCAAACCAGCGGCTATTGATAAAATAAACTGTTTTATAGCTTCCCAACTAAACAAAGCTGTTAGTTTACAACGCTAACGTATTAGCACTTATACCAACGGCCGTCCCTTCACAGGCTGAATGGGTGCGTGTCGTCGGCAAATTAGTGCAATAAATTAACGGGCGCGTCCTGCCGTCTGTATCGATACTTTTTATCGAACATTTAATCTTATCTGTTATGTATTTATGCGTGCAACGCTTTTTAAATCGGGCACATCTGGGCGTGGGGCCGCGCGCGCACTTTTTGGCCGGCCTTCAACCGCGACGCAAGGCTATTAGGTTTCACAACACATACGGACAAACAGACTGGCGACCTGTGAGACCACTGTTACTTCGGGGCCCCTTACTACACCCGTACGCTAATATTTTCAACCAATCATTACGTTTTTATCACCAAGCCCAAACATTTATTTTTAGAAATTTACATGTGCGCTAAAACATAATATATACCGATTACGGACGGAGTAAAAACTAAGTTAATAGGGTAGTAGGTACGGTAAAAAAGTTGTGGTTTCCGTAACAGTACACCGCTTACCTTGTTCGCTTCATCTGTCACATAAAAAAAGTTAACCCAATTTTTTAAATGCGTAAAAGAACTCTTGTACCTGCCGGTAGCGGGTGTGCACCCCCGCTTATAAAAAAAGACACCTTAACTGTAAACCTTTAAAGGCGAACATTCGCATAATGAAGTGGTACGTTTTCGCGGTTTTTTGCATTCCACAGTTAAAAAAACGTTTTTTATTGGCAAATTTTACGGCTGCGTTCGGTTCTTCCAACGGTACCGCTACGCTCTTTTGTCTATTATTGCATTACAGATGTTTTTTCATTGCAAATAATGGCTTTGGAGTATCGACTTCCTCAAAAACGTTTTAGTAACCTTTGTTCGTCTTTCTCCTCTGTTTAAAAACATCTTAACCCTGTATTTTTAAACAAACACAAATTCGCAAGCATTGCCAAAAGTCGCCAATAATGTCTTTGTGGAGAAAACAGCTTTTTGTTGATGATTTTCGACGGGACTGAAACTCAAGATTTGAGAGATAAACACTTGTTTTTATAAATAAATCTTATCATGAACGTTTCCTGTCCTCATTAGATATTTCCTGCGATATTATGTGTAGCGAATTAATTAAAAAATATTTTGTGTTTTAGTGTAAGTATTGATAAAACTTATTACACAACTTGAAGCCTGCCTACACACTTCAAGAAAACTTAGTAGCATGATATGCATAAATAATATCACTTTAGTTATCGTTATAACGGCGCTTGGACATGGTTATTTGGCCGTTATTTGCCTAAGATTACAATAAATAGAGTACAGATTTAGACACAAATCGTTTACAGCCTTGGAATCGGGGAGGGCCTGAAGAAAGAGTTCAACGCTCATTTACCCAAAACATTATAAAAGTAATATACCTAACGTGATATCTAATTTTTAAACACAACGAACTACGCAGCAAACGGCTCTGGAAAAAAAAAAACTACAATAAATTATTCTGGTAATATGAGCCGTCTTTTATCTTATCTATGTCCACCGGTGCCTACGCCCGCAGTATCCAACATAGTGAGCAATCTAAAAGACAACGAGATATGATATTTTAAGAAATATCATAATTAACGTGCGAAATAACGATAGCTCGGGGTCACATTTCAAGCTTCACATTTCCGTAAAA
This sequence comes from Phlogophora meticulosa, assembly GCA_905147745.2. NCBI lineage: Eukaryota > Metazoa > Arthropoda > Insecta > Lepidoptera > Noctuidae > Phlogophora > Phlogophora meticulosa. The sequence goes on from LR990519.1 coordinate 18,958,893, forward strand.
AAAAAACGTAAAAAAGCAGTAGGTATATGTTAGCATAGTATATATCTATTATAATCAGCTCCTTATCTGCCGAATGAGTTGAAGGATCGCCGAGATCTGTCACAACACATGCAAACAAGTGCCCGAACACGTGCTCGGACACACGTTTCAGCTTATCTTGTGTAAAAATGCAAATATTTTCGATGTGTTCAGTGGGTAGATTTCGGATGGCAGCGTGCAGCGCCCGCGACAGTATGACGCGACCACCAGGTACACACATTGCAATACACAGTGAAGGTGAGCACAATAGCATGCGGGAAACCCGACGGCATTTTTGTATTCAATATTGTAATACGGTCAATGTTACCACAATTTTGCATAGACTGAGACTTACGCTAAAAGACCACACCACACCATGAAGATACAAATCACAGATATATTGTCATATATATGTATATTTCCTTGATCCCGAGTCGGTTGCTATTAGCAAACACATAGGACGGACCAAACATTCCACTTCTGTCTCATTCAGGTCATCACAACAGTACAGTATAGCATCAAGTCAGACGGGAGCTGTATCTGTGATGTCACCGCGGCGCGCTTCCGGCCTGCGCCCACGCAGCAGACACAGCCACACACACATGCGCCCGCGCACGTGTCGACAATTAGCCATCGACACCCAGTCTGGACATATAACCCAAACACTTTTATTACACCTTCTGCCGACTATAATTTGCTTAACGTTATGAAGCCAGTGTTGCTAATAGTTCAGCTTATTGCTCAAACATTCGGTAATATCTGTGTTCAAACTATATCTGCGTCATACAAGGAAGTCGTCGGTGTATGCCAAAATTATTATCAGTATCACATGTAAGCGCTATCTTCTGCTCACGTAATCATTTGAACTTTTAATTTTATGTCTGGCAGAATATTTAGACGGCCGGAGATTATTCTTAAAAAAATAATAAAGAAAAAATATCGACAATAGTAATGCAATAGACGTAAAAGTTAGTAAAAGCTTACATACTCGTACTCTCCCAGCTGGTACAGACGGACTGTTAGTTGGTTTTCTTCTCAGCCTAAAACGAAAACCAAATTTGACCTGATTTTCATTTTTAGCCACAAACAAAATAATTGTTCGAATAATCACACCCGGAATGCCTCCATAAACGACAATTAATTTAAACAATCTGCGCGAACATAAAACCTGCATTTACTCAGCTCCAAGTATGAATGTCTCTGCCAGTATTGATTTACCAGAACGAACTATTTTCTTACAACTATTTTAGACCTCGGCCGAATATGAACGCTTTGGCCGAAAATAACCGAAAATGTAGTTTGGTCGATCTCTACCTGCAGGCAGCAGTTATATCACATGAGTAGATTTCCCATCGACCCGCTATCGCCCGCCCGCCCGCGCCCGCCCCCGCCCCCGCCCGCCGCCGGCGATTCTGCGAAATGTTGCAGAAATAGAACCTTTTAGCTCGATAGCACCTTCCACCTGCACATTCCGGGAACTGTTAGGTTCAGCCTTGTATAAAAGGTGTTCCACAAATTACCACGTTCAAATAAAATTCTCCGATAAATTGAAAGTTAATAAAAATACCTTTCAGTGTTACGTATTGCTTTCATCGACCCACTGTTTCAGATGACTTCATACCAATTAAGGACATGCCAACCTAGATATTGTTCGCGAAACATGTAACCTAAGTGACCTTGCTTCTTTAGTCTGTCTGAGTTTTTGTCCGCCCCCGGCGCGGAGGGTGGGCCTAGCTCGGCTCTCGGGACAGACTGACAGACTAATATAATAATGGAAACTAGACGAAGAGAATAATGTTTGGATCTAGAGGCTTCTAATAGGCCTGTGCTGTAATGAAAGCGAAGTGATTGCTAATTACAGCTATGCCAGAGATACGAACGTTGTTCGATCGCGATGTTAGCTAGGTGTGTCTTCTCAGAGCAGTCCGATAGGACCACCAACGTCATCTTCTTTTGAATATTTTTTGTTTAACGTGTAAATGTGATTCTTATATGTGCTGATTCAAACCAATGTACCTAGATGTTGATTATGCATGCGTGTTAAGGTAAACTGAAGTATTTGCTTTGTTGTCAACATTTCTAAAATAAAGCTGTGTCTGCTAATCTCAGTGCTCACAGCACTGGCGAGACCTGACATCGGTCACTACTCCAATGTTGGCAACTATCCAATACATACAAAAAAAAATCGCTTTATTCTCAAGACATTGCAACGTGTTTGAATTTTCTAGCAGTTTTCTAATTGTAACGTCCCTTTAACTCGCAGCGTCTAATAGTTTGTTTATCGTATCGCTTGAGTTGGTGCGCTACCTTCACGGTGGAACGACAATTGGCGTGTTGGGAGAGAAAACAGTAGATATGTCTGAACACGAACGGGGTAAAGGAGCAACTCATTAACATACACTGTTTGTTTACCGTCTAGGATCGTGTGTGTTTGATTTACAATTAATTTCAATTGAAACATTCATATTAGTTGATGTGGGCTCATAGTGGTAGCTCGCAGATCTAGGTAAGGGTTTTGACCTAGATAATACCTTTGTTTGGTTTGGTTCGTTTTCAATATTAAGCGCCAATGATACGTGCTCTAGAAAGATTGATTAGTTTGATGTCATATTGGTTTTAGGATGGGCGAACTGTATTTAAAACTAGCTGACCCTTTTTCATAGCTATATTTCTATACTTCAAGTCACACGTGGCCTAGTTTAAGTCTGAACATATATTTCACTCGTTAAAGGTCACATGTTTCGTAAATATTAAAAGAAAGTTGTACATTTATAACATTCTCAACAAAACGAGCCCACTTTGGCCAAAGTAGAAGTGCTTATAATAATTTTAACGAGCCCCCAATTAGTCGCACTATTGTTTACATATTAACCGTCGATAAAATAACGCACAATCTAAAAATAATACAAGTACTATCGATCCGTTTTATTTTCGTTCAAAAACATCACGTTGTTTTACGCGTGAAATTGGAATTTTATGCGGAAAGTTTTTTTTAAGCTTTGGAAACAAATTTTGCTACATAACTTATATAATGGTAAATAGGCCTACAGACCATACCATGCAGAGATCGTCAACTCTTTGTTATTGAAAACCAGTTTCCCAAGTTACCGATGACACGGGTAGCAAAATCGTCAAAAACCTAAATGTCTATCCAAGTACAGCGGCCCAGGCAAGATATCGGTATTCCCCCGTGATTGGTTATCAGATAGCAATCGTTCCGTCCGTATATTGATATTCATTCGCGTCTGGTTGGACTGAGTGAGTGAGGTTGACTCACTCAGCTTTACTCTTATAAAAGGTACGATGAGATTGTCAGACCCTGCAAACACATGAAGCTAATTAAGAACATGAGTACTTTTGCAATTTCCCTTAATTTTTATTTTGTAATCAAGATACAATATTCTTGTTCAATTACGGAAATATAAGGTCATTAACCTACTTCAATTTTGGATATGAACGTAAAAGAATTTCAACAGACTCCGAGTATACAGATATAGTTTTAAACTTAATTTGGCAGTAAGCGATAAATATACGTAGTTACCAAATAGTCCTGTCCGATTTTATTGGCATTCGTCGGCGGATGTTACGACACGCAACTGACATTTTATTGTACAGGAAATCGAGTGTTTTGGCTTTTAAAATGTTAATCATATTGATGTTTTTACGCTGGCTCCACGAGTTAGAACCAGAGATGTACTATCCGGCCATAGCCGGGAACTAGTCGGCTTCCAACTTTACTAATATTTAAATTCTGCACACTTTTGAACCGACTAGTTGGCCAGTCGGTTGGTTGGCATCTCTAATTAGAACCTTCTCAAACTAAAAAGATACTTCACAAGATAACATGGGATGTGAACTTAGGTTTCTCAATATTGTAAACGATTAAAAACAATTGGGTGTACCTACTGTTGTTCTCATAATAAAGCATATGGGTACAGAGAATAAATTAAAACTTCATAAACCAACTTTTTATGTGGTAACACTACGTAATTTCTTTGCCTAAACTATTTTGCGTGAATTAAAGCACACTCGGAAAGCGTTTGCTGAGGCCACAGGGGAATACACGGTACAGACAGGGCATGGCGCTCGGCCGCCGGCGTTTTTACCACACCACACATTGCACAACGTGGACAGTGACGCAACGCGCTGAACGCACGCGCACGATGCTAACTGTACACCTTGAACGCCCACAACACAACGCCATTTCAAAATATTTTTTATACTCTGAACCTCTCGATTGTTGTTCCGTACTCGATTTAACTTGCGATTACATTACAGTCACGAACTGTGAGCTACCGATCATAAAATCTTATGTTTGTTTCTTAAGATCATCCGACGCAACTCTTGCGCAGCATCGCAAGATCTTCTCGAGCAGTTCATGTGAAAAATGCGAAATAGTATGTGTGCATAAAATTGAGATCATTTGGAGCAATGAATGAGGGCAAATTATACTTGTTTAGTATATAAGTAGGCATCGAAACCTGAATTATTTTAACTGATACTAACTAATAGTATTAGTGTTAACGATAAAACATCAAAACAGGAAGTTTCTGTACATGTTCTTGTTTTTTTTTTAATTGAAACAATAATATGTATATCCTCAAACAGTTCACATTTATGATAACTAGGAGTGATTCACTCGACCGCCAGACCGCCAGACATGACCGGCTTGATCTTCACCATCTCAAGGACTTTCCGTCTCCCAACAACAACGCCACTCAGCCACCATGAAAGACGATTACCGACAACACAATAAACACGGCATTACTGAACAATACAGTGTTTTCACCAAACTGTCCAGTTTAACCGAAAATAATTGCAACACAAATGGTACATTTTGTTTGTGAGTTTCTTATTGCAAACTTTGCATAGGTCATTGTAGTGCTTAGTCATCGTTGAACCTAGAGATATGTTGCCTCAACTTTCTGTGAGTTCAAAAACGCATAATTTATAGATATTATTAATTATAAACATTTCCTTTGCGTCACTCGAAAAGCAACATTTCTGACTCAAATATTCCACATTTATATAAAATCCGTGGCGACCCAAAAACCGTATATTTCCACGAAATAAAAAAGCCAGTAGACAATCACCGCAAACATCGCGGTTACGACACCGACAAGTGTGTCAATGTCGCGCGAGTTCCCGCGGCGGCGCGCGCGCAGCCGCCCTGCCAACCGCACTGCTTCCTAGCCGGCAAGCCAGCGATAAGAACGTTTGAAAAAATCTGAAGTTGTATATTAGATGTATGATGCTTTTACTTGTTTGGTTTAAAAAAATAGGAAATAAATACAAATCAAAACCATCTATAAACAAACTAAAATACATATTACAAATAAATTAATTTCGGAAGTCTAATGTCCAAACTGTCCAAAATTATAGCTCGATATATTACTAAGCCACCACTTCAGCAGGTCGCTGTCCTTAACCGGAGGAAGTTCTAGAAAAGCCATTTAGTTGGATTAAAAGGCGTTTCAAGGTAACATCTCGCTCACAACAACACAACAAATAGTACGGTGTAGCGGTGTAGTGAGTTATTATATCAAAACAGGCAAAGGAAGCATCCGTGCAGGCAGCGACAACAATGTGCTCGCGTGGATGTTTGCAGTATCTGCTGTTTGTTTGTTTGTCCGCCGGCGCGTGCGCAATGCCGGTATTTTACGGTTTCCGGAGAACCGCACGCTGTATGCCAATATTATAACTTCAAAGAGGCAGGTTCAGTAATATATTTCGACAGTTGACAACTTGTGGCAAAAAACCTGTTGCAACGTATCGTAATACTGAAACAAGAAGAATATAGCTCTGATTGCGCAACTCGGTGCGACCTACAACTCGGCTGCGCGGGCGCAAGTAAACAGGAAAACGGCCGCCGAAAAGCTTCGACTGACACTAATACTTTTTAATTCACTCATGTAGTTATTTGCATCGTAAAAATGGTACTAAAGTTTACATATTAGAGATATTTTTGAACCGGTGGTTCAAACTTCTTAGGAAACAACTCAACTCACTAAATACAAACAACATTGCATTTTAAACCGGAACATATAAACTATATTTTAAGATTGACAAACAAGAAAATCCCTTCACACAGAGAGCCATTCAATGCTGAGCTTACGAGCTCTGAGAAACTGATATTTAGGTAAAGTTAAAATTATCTCGTCACTTACAATAACATGAAACCTTCGCAGCAAGCAAGACAGAGTTGGAGCTAAAATTAAAACACTAACTTACAGCAAAGGATAAAGTTTGCCACCCACCGCGTATGCTCGGGCAAGCCAAATTGAAAATAGAAGAGAGTTTTAACCCGCCTCGCATCCGCAAAGGTCACTACAGAAGAACAATATCCATAATTAAAAACGTTCATAATCTAGTTGCAATATAATTTCAGTGACAATCAGTGTCAAAAATGCAGGTAAATGAGACGTAATTTTGAGAGATTGAAACAGATAAAAATACGGGAATGCCCCTCTGATGTAAAGTGCACCAGTTCACGATAAAATCAAATGTTCTATTTTAAAACTGTGATCTGCGTAAAAAAATAGTTTCGACATCTCAGTGATTGGCTATAGTGACGTATTAGTGTGGCAACAATTTCGTATCTCCTCGGGTTGTATCCGACCGCCCACCTGTAGAGATTGGCAAATGTTTCCGGTATAACTCTTTACCGGTTTTCTTGCGACCGTTTTTGTACCTCTAATTATGTCATCAGATCTTTACAGAACAAGCTAAGCCTCTTTGTAGTCTTTTTGTGTGTACTTAATCTTTGTGTTCTTTAACACAGATTTTTAAGTAGCACAATGTCCTGCTGTGTTTTTGTAGCATTAGACATTATTCAGTGATTATATAGGTATTATTTATCTAGGCATTATTTAAATCTGTTAAATTTTTATTTACAGAATTATGGATATCCGGTGTTCTCGTAGACATTAAAATGTTTTACGTACAGGAAAAAAGGTTTCACTGGTTCTCACTACAAACTGAGTCGCAGTTTATGAATGAAGGGCAAATAATAGCGGTTACAATGGTGATTAACAAAATAATATTGGCATTATGTCATTACAACAGAGCTGCCACTATGTATTTCAATGTAAAGTTCGCAGACTAAAGGCAATATGTTTAACTACAGCTCACCCACACCTTACTACGTTCCCCACTAATAGATCCGGTTCCAAATTATTTCCTTTAGCCTTATCACGAACCGGTGATTACTTCACTACTAGATTTCCTAACCACAAAAGTTAAATCACATATCGTGCCCCAATATTTTCACCAAAAAACATATAATGTCGTAATCTTAAAAAGCTGATAATGAAGTTAATCGCATCCCTGAAAAACATTTCCATTGGCAGCAGAACGTTCTATTAATACGCACACAAGCGTGGTGGAACACGCACACTGCGGCGCGTGTCGTTACTATGCAGTTCTCGCCTAGACGAAGTATCTATGTGTTCGGTTTACTATCGTAGTGCGGGGCGCGGGCGCGGGCGGCGCAACCGGGTCAAGGGAGCTCCGATGCACCGTTCGCGTTAAATCTCACTTTCGCGCGCTGCACCACTAAACATGGCGGACGTAGTGACGTGCGGTTTCGTTCTCGATGACACATTTTACGGTTTTCCGTCTTTCCGGTTTGTTTCCACCCGTTCCGGCTACTTAATCAGGCCACTGAAGTGTGGCGTAACGCTTTACACATGTGTTGTAATTGACGAAACAAACAAACATATATCTATAGCGACCCAATATCCTTGTCCCTATTTCTTATTTCCTACGTCGAGTATCGCGCGTAATCGAGATAGTAAGCTTATCTGCCCGTAGTAGCGTCTTATCAGCGCACTACTATAATGCAATACACCGTCGGGTATGATAAACAACAGACTTTATTATTTGTTTTTAATTTGACATAATTTTCATAAAGGGCGCGCTGTAGTAATCGAGTATACCTGAAATGTTGGAACGTTATGAATTGATATGGTAAATAAAGAAACTTAGTTGAGGAGAATGCATGCAAATCTAATACTAGATCCTTTACAAAGTAGGCAATCAAGATCAAGCGTTAAGTGCTACAGTTTCTACGCATTTCCTTTCCCACTTTCATAGTGGTTGATTTGCATGAAGCGTAGTATTCTCAACCGTAACTCTAACGACGCGTGAAATTTTAAATTATGGAACGGTAGCGACGCAATCGTACAATATTCGTGTGATTGTAGACAAAAAACCAAACAAATTATAAAGGTTTGTTTACACCTAACCGCGACCGTGAATCGAATTAACGTCTGTCCGAGGCTGCACGTATCCAACCTGTTGTTTCCTCAGACAAGGTTGGCCCAAAAAAAATCTATCGCAACGAACCTACAAACTTTTGGGACATGACTAATGGACAATGGCTTGCGAAACGGAATCGCCTGTATTATCTGAATTGTATCAACTGTCGATTGATGTAAATAAGTCCACCGAAGTTGAGCTGAAAATATCTTTTCAACCGTTAAAGTATAAATATACATAGTTTTGATTGTCATATTGAGTTAGGTCTGCAGACCGACAGATATTTTTCACTCCCAGAAAAACCACAATCAATATTGAGAGTTAATAATTTTATCAGATTACCAATATGGCATCATTTGAAGTTTCTAACATAGCAATACAACTTATACTTCCCATAAAAATTAGATACTTAACAAAGTTAAAATCATTACATTTACAATTTTATCATATCAACAATGTTTACGAATGTCCCGGAGATAGGAACAGGTAGTGTCCCAGCACTAGTGAGTAGAGCGGTGAGCGGCGCGTACGGCGCGGTGGCGTAGGAAGCGCGGGCGCATCTCGCCCTTCGCGCCCGTCTGACCCACTTAGCCCCCGCCATACTAATACACTGTTCTGATCGTATATCAACGTGCTTACTCTAACGTGTTGTCTGTGATAAGTAAGGCTTTGTTATTATGCCGCAGATGTCACTTTTGGTGTTGACACAGCATGATGTGAAAATTAAAAATAAATGTGTTTATAATTGAAAATTTAAACTATATATATCTCAGATTGGCGCTGAAAACTACAGTATAAAAACGTTTCTCTGCTGCTCTCAAATCTTAAATAATTCTGTGACCAAATGTGTCAATCGGAAATTACTGATGCTAATCTTTCGTGTCTCATATTTGGGCAGCCGCGAGCCGGTCCGTCCCGCGGTCACTGCTTACTCCGTGACTCACGACTTGGTTGCGTAACCACACGCATGTCATATTCAGCTTGACATAATATGTTTCAAACGACAGGACAATATCTATTGTTTACTAGTTTCATACTAAAATTGAGATGTATCGGTTTTACTGGCTGAATAGAGTTTGAGTCATCGTGCATCGTTCAATTAAAAAACATTATTATTGTTTACACAAATGAATAAAATTGACACTCGCTGAAATGACACAGGTTATCAAAAAATCAGTTCTACATTTTGCACTATTATCGAGCTTCGATCGGATGAAAGGACGTTTTCTAAAAATGAAATCTAGCTAGATCGATTTATCGCCCCCGGAATCCCCTGCACACTAAATTTCATGAAAATCGTTGGAGCTGTTTCCGAGATTCAGATTATTTATATATGTACACACATTAGGTATTAGATTATGCAAATAACGTTAGCTTACTAGATCAATGTATGAAGACATAATAAATATCGTGTATGCTTGTTGCTCACCCCAAAAATAATAATAAAATATCGAGCGATAGTTTCTAAAGGTCTTCTTGCCAGTCTATAGACTAGTCTAAAATTAAAAAAAAAAAAACTGCGATAGATTGCAAGTAATATCGGTATAAATGTGTCCTACGGTAGCAGTCGGTTATTAAAGCCAGCAGATAAACATGTTATCAGCATTAATCGCGACAGTTTCCATTTCGCGGCGCGCGACCGCCACTTTCTTACGTTTCCCGCGCGCGGGGAAAGTGCCAGCGCTTTTCCGACGCCATCTTTGAAACTGCGCTCCCTTCCACGCAACTTGCCGCTGCAACTATCGCCATAAAATGAGCTTTATGATCAATTACATGTTTAGATTTTATGACTATGAATTATAATTAGTTAGTAATTGACATAAAGTGTAATTTAATTAACTACTATGAATCATCAGCATGTAAATTAATGAAGATAAAAAATCAAAGACAAGTTAATTTGACAAAACACCTATGTGCTATCAAAAGATCTATCAATTACGAGTTGTCTCGCGTACGTGCGCACACGCAGCCGTGATCAGAAATTTAACACGTCGATCAAGGATCTATAGCGCGGACGACGATACCGAAATCGATTTTCTGGTAAAACAATCGATTTGAATTCGACATACAAAGGCATAATCGTGTTTCGTTAGGTTCGTATTAGCTTAATGTTACGCACTGGTTATTAAAAATTTTGAAACAAAAGGAAAACACACTCTACCTCGAATTATTCGTTTGTATTGCCTTTCGCAAATGATTTGTGCAATGGATCTAGTCGTTTGCATCTGGTTTCTCAAACAAATGGTGGTAAATAAATAGCTCAACGATGTAGCTACTTCTGTTGTTGTGAGCGGTTATTTGTAAAGCATTTTGTAAGTACGGAAATGTAAAGTATTTAAAATATGCTCAGACCAATTCCAAATGTACTCAGGTTACAAAATCGTGAATAAATTAAAAAACTTTCGAATATAATTCAGCTTCTGTAACGCGGAAACCTACCGCCAGTGACATCTGTCGTCACTTGACAAGAACTAATGAAGAGAAAAGCTAAATGCCGGAAATTAGTTAATTTATCTTATTTTTGTAAACGTTTTAACTGTAGCTCAGTCTTCCGGGTTTAAAAAATACGATTTTATTTCAAGATAATGTGCGAAATAAACACACCTTTGAAAAGCGGGTTTGTTGATATTACCAGTTCAAATCAGATTGATCAGTATTAAACACATTGAGGTTTAGTCATAAAAAAAATACTCATTATTCACACACGCACACACACAATCACGCGCACAGGCCACAATACAGACAAATAGAGTAACATTCATTACATGGACTCACGTTGTCCACCTTAACTTGACCTATCTTAACTATGGCCTTTAATAGCCCCCAGGGGTCACGTTACTGGACACTGTTGCGTTGGAAATAGCATAGCTTCCCGGATGTGGCTCTGACGTCAGACATCTCGCCAGAGATTTGCCGAAACCAATTGTCAATCACAAAGTACCCTTATGTGCCGGTGCGCAGAGTCACATTTCATTTGTATTGCAAATGTAGTTACAGTACATTTTATTGGGCAGATACTAAATAACGATTGCAAAATGCGTCTGAATTGATTCAAGATTTTTACTTTTTATGATTTATGCCCATTTTCTCTAACACTAGGCGTCACCTAAATGCTATGTTTAAATAGAAGCGCATTGTTTTTCAACTGCACAACAGCGAATTGTTAGTGAAAACGATGCGGTATTAAATTAAGACAACACACTTAGTGACGTCCAGCAAAACGTAACAAAATACTGATTATCATGAAAGTGTGTAGAGGTATCCTTTAAGCGCATAATAATTCGAGGGTCGAAATCCAAAATGACTTTATCGAAACCAAAGGAAATCGTGTGCATGCGGAATATTTGAGGCAATTTTCCTCAATGACCGGCACAAGTGATAAGCTTGGCGAGAATAAATCTCCACAATTAAGTATACCACGAGATTGTAACATCGCTTCTTTTAAATCAACCGGAATTAATTATAAAACAAGACTATGTCCTATTATAAGCTCCAAAAAGTGTGTAATCCTGTTACCTACGTGTATCATCTTTAACAACCACAAAGCTAAACAACATCACATCTACAGTACAAGTAATAAAACGATTATCTTTGAAATATCGGAAAACTGCAACATCATCATAAAAATCTTACCACATTCATTATAATAACCTAATCATTTTCCATCCGCCATTTTGCTTCATCCATCATCTAATCGCTAATCTCTCCTGTATTGGTGCTCATGGAATTCATTCCGCTTGACGTCATCCGAACCACGTGTATTTAATTTGATTGTGCTGCCACTTCCCTGCCGGTGACCATAGTAGGATCATCACTTCTGTAGATGTGTGTCTCCACGGAAATTGTTGAGCAGAATTTTATACACCACTCTTTTGGATGGCGAAGACTCCAGTAACGCTTCTAAAATGTATCTAAAGGATAAGAGAAATAATAAAACTAGTACACAGGATTACTGACAGTAGGTACTTGGTAGCATTTTTCAATGAAGTGCTAAGTTAGGTGGACAGTAAGTCTAAAGCTGGCCGGCGACTGGCAACCAGCCATTGCATCGCTCGTTACGGGGGGACAGGCCGCGACATCCGGACCGACTCACCTACCTGCCAGGAGGACTGCACGTTACAAACCACAGAATCCTGGCCTTCTAGAAGTACAATAACCGTACCTACTTATTTACATTCAAAACATATCGCATTGTTCCAAATAAATGGCAATTACTCCATTCAAGAATTTTGTTTACGTATTCGTCGATATTTGGTTAGTGAGTGGCAGTGGACGTCCCTCAGCGAGGTACGCCCGTGTCAAATATTTCCGTTGATACAAGTGACTCGTCCCAGGCACGGAGGACTCGCGTGCAGACTGACACCACCGGAATTGACTTCTACCACGTCACGTCTCTTGGCTCCCAACATCTGCATACAACAATTATAATTTTAGCAATTTTATTTTTAAATCGAAACACAAAGAAATGCCACTTGCACAAACAGCGGGCGCAAGTTTCATATATTTTTATAAAAGCGACAGGAAATAATTAAAACCGACGATTTACGTTCAGTTAACAAATATGCGCTTTGAACTTGCGCGCCCGGGACACATTTTACGAGAGGCGCAAATGATTTTATACGTCTTTCTAATATTAAAATGATTAAAGAATGCTTAAAACAGGTTTTGTATTTCGGACGGCTTAATTATGTACCCGAGATACACGCGCTTCAAACGGCCGAGGAAATCATGTAGAAAAAGTAAAAGAAAAACGTATATCAACCGCCAATCTTTTCGCTTTACCGTGGGGGAAAACCAATTAGGAATAATTCCATGAAGTACACCTGAAAAACTTCGTCCGTCATAGCCAAACCTAAATAATCACGTTCCAAGCTAGAACTGAAGTAATTCCAACAAATTAGCCCGTCTAATTAGCAGAGCCACAGCGGACATTCCCCTGTTCACAAAGAGACAACACACAAGTTCGCTTTAATCCAACGGAGCACAACTTTTACTTTCCTGCTGCGCTGAAATATTAACAAACTTGCATAAGTTATGCAGCGTCCTCCTGCCACCCCTTCAGCCCCCTGCCGCCCGCCGCCGCCCTGCCACCCTGCCTCCCTGCAGGTGAATGCACGGGGCGGATCCTCCCTGCACCTCTATTATTTCGAGCTGGAGCTACACGCGAAATATGCTCGGTATGTTTTGCTCCGGTGCAACGTTCCCTTTAGCTCCGTCTTTTTGTAGGAAGCCCGTGTTTTTGACCCGACTCTTGCTACATGTATAATATTTTGTATTAACATTTTATGATTAAAAGTACAAAGGAAGGTTTGTGGCAGACAGTGGTTAGAGCTATTCTGTGAATTGTTAGGTCTTATAGTCTTTCAGACTTGCTTACTAACGTAATGAAGACATATATCGAAGATATATATATGTATTAAGACATGTCTGCTCAAAATTGTTGTGGTAGGTATATCTCTTTGCCACCGAACCTATACTTTAAATTTATGCAAATACTGAAAATGTAATGAGTGCTTCTCAGAACACATCTATACTTGTTTAAAATTAGCGTATAAGTAACATCTACAAATAGAAACCCCATAGAAAAATGTCTAGCTAAACACACGCTCAGCATATTCTAGTGTTCACAATATATGACGCTGCAAAAACAAGGTTTTATTTTAGGCTATTTCCTATTCTAGACAAGTGCTAGGTGTCCTAGGTGTCCACAGGCACGCGGGTGCGACCCAAACTCTTATTTATTGACAGAACGAACTCTGCCTGCCTACACACGTAGAGGAAGCCTGAACCGGGTGAATTATAAAGTCATTCTGTCGGTTGAAAATTCAATAACATCTGCCGTTGATTAAATATTAATTATTTATGTATTCAATATTGGCTGTACAAATATGTGCTATTCAATTTCGGAAATTGCCGTGGGAAATTGGAGGAAGTGCTTTGGTAATCATAATGGCGGCCGGTGAATGACGTCACTTCATCTATAAATCTGCCTCTATTTATTAGTGACTCAAAAAGATTATGTTGATCCAAAATGTCAGCGGTCTTTGACGGCAGGTACACTGAACATTAATAGCTAGTCACGTTCGAATGAATCAAACTTGTGAAGCTGTAACCGACAAGGGGCCAACTGTAACAAAAACCCTTGCTAAACTTTGTAGGTACGCAGTTTATAAAAAGAAATTCTAAGCGCTCTACGTTTTCATCTGAACTCACCTATAGAAAGTACGGGACTAAGTGATGTGGCTTCACTTTGCCCTATTTCTCTTGCAAAATTCTGATTAAAATAAGTTTATTTTTGTTTTCTTAAGAAACATGTAGCGAGTTCATCGAACCTGAAGATTGAATGGCTGGAGTATGCATCGCCTTCCTAGGTGCTGAATAATGCAGCTTGGCGTCGGCACGTCCGGGCGTTCGTCGCCTCTATCTCGACTCTCAACTACGTAGGTCCCATCCCTCGGCACTCCTCCGCTCTCCTCCGCACTCCTCCACACTACTCGCTCGACGGAATTAATTGAATTCCCACTGAAACTGTCAATGTATATATTACATGATGTTTATGTGCTGCTATCAATGCGGCGCTGTTTTCGAATACTGTTTTTATTGTTATCTCGTTCGATAAGCGGCTGATATGTATTCTGTTTTTATGTGTCTCTCTCCCGACATTGTGTGTTCAGGAACCTTCCATACCTATAGTATGTACAGTATGTATTCACAATGTGTAAATCCGGTATATATTGAGAGCGTATCTCGCTCGGCTGATACCGCGGGATGTTAACCCCACAAAGCCTCGCCGGCGTCTAATCCACTCAGAGCTTTGTCCCCATTCCGCTGCGGACTGCAAGTCATTTGCAACTATTTTCAATGCAAATTTTCAATGCATCTGTTTCGAATTTCACTAGCGATTTGAGCAAACTGTTTCGTGAGGAAAACAGACCGGATCGCGAGTAGCTACACTAAGTGAACATGTGCAATGAAAACAACAACCAGCAATATAACAATAGGTAACAAAGCTAAGGTGTCATGTACAAGAACTTTTGCATTACTAAGCAGATGGTTTTAAATTGAATGAAACGAATAAAACTGCGACACATTGCATCATTCCTTCATTAAGAGTTTATATTACATCATGTCCCGACATTTAGTCATGCAAAATCTTGGAATATTTAAAAACCAAGGGCGTAACCACCGCCGTATCAACGGTACGAGGGCCCGAGCTTCAGGGGACCCGACAAATATTATCCACATCCTCACATTCACAGGGATTAAGATGCCCGTAATAAATGAATTAATTTTCTATATAGCTAAAAATACTAAAAGAGGGATCCAACGAGGCAGCCCGCGAAATTTTAAGTTTCTTACGTTTTCTTGCTCAATTGCAACGATGTTGCATGTTGTATGACCAAGAATCAATACGCGGCGATATATATTTTAGCCTTTTAAAATACCTAATAACTTTCGAAATTATATTTGATACAGACAAGTTCCAACATAAGTCAATCGAAGCAGAAGTTCAAGAAAAATAAAACGCATAACTAAGTTGAGTGAGCGTCGGGCGTGTAAAAATGTTTCCCTTTCAATTCCTAAAGTTCTATGGACAATTTTGACCTAAGAGAACAGATTTTAAAACAGCAGGATGGAGCTACTACTTACTTTGCAACACCCACAAACATAAGTTTAACAGTTTTCCGACAAACTAAATCCCCCTTTGTTAATATTACACTTTGACCACATCTGATCCCCATTGATTTCATTTCCCTTTTTATCCTTTTGGGCTTCGCCCCAATCGGGTAGCCCTAAAGGAACCCTAACGAAACCTTGATACAGGGCCCACTTAGCACTAGCGCCTGTGCTAAAACCCATAAGCGGTCAAACCCCTAAGTACCGTTGAGCGTGGTGAATGGCTGCAGCACGGCAGCACGGTCGCTGTAAACTTGTCATAAATCCCGATTGCATGCGGAGCGTCGCGTGACTACCGAACTGGAACCATTTGCATTCTCCTGATAGCCACTATCACACACCGGCTCACATGTGGCCGGGCTGTAAAGAGTTCAAATTCCGTCTAGACACTTCGACCTGAAAAACGAAAGGGAAAGCCACCATCCGTCCCGCTCTATGCGTCAAACATGCGCAGTGCTCGCTCGGGGGTAGAACGAGACAACAGGTGGGTCCGTGAATAATTTAAGGGGGTTGCGGGGGCCCAAGGTCGGCGCACGGAAGCGTCTGGCTTGGATGTAGCCAGATTATATACAATGTTATATCGATTTTGCGGTAATTTCCCTGGAACATGCGACCTCCGACAAGTTCTCGAGTACTCTTTAATGATCTAAAGTTCGGAAGTAACTCGATATTCAATTATTCTTAAGTTCCGAAGAACTGGGTCGTGTAACTTCTTAACTATCTGATCTCTAAGTTTCACCTATATTATGATTAAAAAGTATCTTTTCTCCCACGAGACAATCGTGAGTGATACACGAAACTATAAACTGTTCAACAAATGAACTAGCTAAAGGTATCACTCCATCAGACTCGTTAAAGTAAAGTAACTGGTGGCTGACTCGGCTAGTTTTATGTGCTGTGAGAGCCACAAATCGTAATCCGACATTTAAAGCCAAGTCCACGGCACCACACATTAGATTTAACTAATTGAATTACTGAGGATCAAGCTGCGTATCTAATCATCGATCTGCACATAAAACGTATTTAATTGCAATCAACAATCGATAACTTATTCTTCCTTCCGTTTCTGTCGCACTTACAATACCAGCAAAGCACTAACATCAGTCAAACTGTGCCATTGCAATAAATTTTTAAAGCAACACGTCTTTTCTCAAAAAATTCGAAGCTCATTTCAACAAATCTTGTAGGCAGTAGGCCCACGCGCTCACTCAACTTTATTCCACATACATAAGTGATGTACAGGCTTGTAACAAAGGGTTAGACACAGACTTTACCTAAGTACGTACCTAAGTAATCCTAGAATGTTCTCCGTTACGCCCGTCCGTCCTCCCCAGGGTAGCGTCCACAACTTTTACCTGGAGAAATTTTGATAAACGATCTTCCAAGTTGTCTTTTCTAGACGTTAAATACTAAAACCCTTTAGCGTCAGACCTGTCCTCGTTTATAAAGCGATCCCTCCGCCCTTTTGAGTTAAAAGTATTTTACTTTTGCGTCATGATTTAAAGTTGAGGGTTGGCTGTCTGTGTCCTGTGTGAATCACAGCTTGGCTGTAATGAAAGTCGGGAATGTTCCCCTGACTGTCGTAATAAGTAGCGATAGGTTGATCAATGCTGAGCCCATCCGCGTGACTCACAATACACCGGGGAATACACCTTCCGCTTTCTAACAAACACTTTTTCAATTCTTCCACACAACTCGAACCTTTTAAAAGTAGATATTATTGACAGTTTTGCCTCTAGATGATCGAATTTAGTGTCACTTGAATTATATTTTGTTAGCATCAACAACATTCTGAAACTTATCAGCCAGTGGCAAAACTCCTCTCGTCTTAGTCGCATGCACATACCATCATCATCATCTCTAGTTAGCCTTAGACTAAATGTGTGTCTCTCTTGTTGCAGTGGACGGTGAGCCGGCCGGTCTACCGCTCAGTGCGCGCAGCTCGCTCAGCAGGGCGCTGCTGCTGCTGGCTCCGGGGCCCACCGCCAGGCACCATCTCTATACAGCACCTAACACAGGTAACGGCCCTACGGACTAGCTTTTGATATACAAGTGGTGGAACCACACACCATCAGACACGTAACACCAACTCTAGCCTAGCTCTAGACTAGTTTTAAGGTTTAAGTAGAGGAATAGTGGGAGGACTTCTCTACGTAACCTTTACATAGTCATAGGTTACGAGCCCCGTAGAGTAGAGACTGTCTCTGTAATTAATCAGGGTTTATGAATAAAGTTTAACAACCAAAAGTATTTAGTTAAGTCATTTCAACGTCACAAATAATTAGTCTTTTTGTGCACAATGAGCAATGTGTAGAAGAAAGAATTAGTCACTAAGCAGGAAAAGAAACAAGAAATCTTATCATTAAAAGCAAAATCATATATCCTGACTAGATAACTATTTTAGGACTGAGATTTCGTAACCAATGCAAATAACACGTCATATCTACAGTAAACTGAAATCATTTTTTCCACGTTTTTATTTACTTTGAAAAAACAAAAGCAAGTCTATAAATAACTGTAATGCGAAGTGACCTGATTTTTTTAACACGAGGGACATTATACAAGCTAGCTTAGGGTGCGTTTCCACGAGGGATGTGCGAGGATGTGTACCGTACTCGCCAGTAAGATTACTTCATTTTCCAAGCCTCGTACAGCTCAGCTTCGGTGGGCGCTAAGTAGAGCCAAAGACTTGATACAAAACAATTGTTTCGAGGAGACGTGCGTGCGAGAGATGAGTACGACCTATCCCGAGTCACATTTCTTCTATGTATAAGCTCACATCCTCGCACAACAGACAAAACTACGCATCCACGGTCAAAAGTCTATGGCCTTACGAGCGGCTTCCTTGTAAAATGATGTGGAAAGAGTCACACCGTGTCACAGCTCCGCTACGCCTCCTCGCACAATTCAGCTTCCTAGCATATCTTAGGTGGATACGTACCCTTATACCAGAAAACGCGGCGCAAAACTAAAAGTTCACAAGTCACAGGTAACTCGGTAATTACTAACATTTGGACTGTTACGTACATATTTCGACATTTCCTTCTGAGTATATCTTATATTGGTTCACAACGGAAATTACAGACTACGACATTAGATATTAAACACGAGTATTCGAAACAAAAGGTCGGAATGCGAACCAAGTTACATGCCGTAGCAGTTTTGCTCAGCGACAGAACATATCGCGCATATCATTACTCGTCATTCCAAAAATGATTGACAGATAATATAGATAAGTACCTACCTGTTATTTAATTGATTGGTATGGATAATTGTTGAAAGTACATACGTAATCTTTATACAATAAAAAGTTCTGTATCGGCCATTACTATCACATTTTACATAATGATAGTTTTACAGTACAGTTTTATCTAAATTAAATTCAACAAAGAATATGTCGCTCGTAACTCATCTAACTTTACTCTCCTACTGAAATTAATGTCGATTTTGTAGTATTTTGTAGCCCGTTACGTAAGTTACATATTAAGTCGTGTTCTATATATTTGCGCAGATATCTAAGGGACAATACTGTCGAGTCGGGAGGTAATTTCCGGAGCGGACCAGCGCCCTATCTGCGCCGGTATTATGTCATATGAAATTAATTTCAATTTCCCTTGGCTCGTGTAATTTAATTACTAACTTATTTTATCGATACAATATCTTGAAAGGGACCAAATACTTTAATGCTGCCTGATTTAAGTCAAAGATGTAGGATATATAACCATAGATCAAATTAACCAAGTATGAAAGTATGCAGCTTATTGTGTCTACAAATGTCTACAAATTAGTTGTACCTTTGTTTATAAATATTATGTCACATTGAGAGACATGGCTCCTTGCACTCAGCTTATCTCGTTATCGGTAACGTATGGGATGATGCGACTGGTCTAGCACTCTAATCTTATCGCTACACTTGTAATCCTCTGATGACGTATACCTAAACTTCCTGCTATTGTCAAGCTATACCTACTTTTTGTGTGATTTAATCTCGAAAACCGCTTGGGGGATTTTGATAAAATCTATTTTATTGAATAATTTTGAACGATGGTGGCATTATATTAACCGGCTAGCATTTATATGACACATACAAGTGTATGTGTCATATAAATGCTAGCCGGTTAATATAATGCCACCATTCAGACAACCTTAACTTAGTATTTTCAGTTGTTCATAAATGCAGGAAATACATTCGTTATTTCCTGTTGACATATAGGGAAGATGTAATTTCAAAATCCAAAACGGGTCTTTTATCACGCACGTCTTATAATAGAATTAATTATAAATTATTTACTATGAATCATGGTGTGTTACCTAATGGGAATTCATCGCGCAACACATTGTGGAGATTTAGCGTGCACATTATTAAATTGATAATAAGTATACGAGTATGTTTAACTTAAAATAACTTTTTCTACAATACTTATGGATTAAAGTGAAAAATAACCAGTTTCCTTTTTCGTATTACAAATGATATGACAATTATTTTATTCAAAATTCCTCCATCAACATCCAAGAGGCATTATTTAAATTAACAACGTCTAGGATGAACTTTAAAAGTTTATGTCAATCAGAGAAAGTAAGGTGAAATAAATAAAGGATGTATAATATCAAAGCGTGTAAGATTGCTAACGACTCGGTAGAAACCTCGTGAAATACATTTCAATTATTTGCTTAACATCACATATGTAGACTGTTCAAGTATTCTGTTTAGGGCGAGTAAGGTAGTCTGCTGAAAGCTGAGTTTGTAAGTCGTACAGATAGCGTATGTACTAGGAGTATATAAAGACTAAAACGTATATGTTAGGCCTCCGTAACGCACGCTCCGCCAGACTTCAGCGAAGCGACCACAGCTGATGTACTGAGCTGATGTACTGAGCTGATGTACTGAGCTGATGTACTGAGCTGATGTACTGAGCTGATGTACTGAGCTGATGTACTGAGCTGATGTACTGAGCTGATGTACTGAGCTGATGTACTGAGCTGATGTACTGAGCTGATGTACTGAGCTGATGTACTGAGCTGATGTACTGAGCTGATGTACTGAGCTGATGTACTGAGCTGATGTACTGAGCTGATGTACTGAGCTGATGTACTGAGCTGATGTACTGAGCTGATGTACTGAGCTGATGTACTGAGCTGATGTACTGAGCTGATGTACTGAGCTGATGTACTGAGCTGATGTACTGAGCTGATGTACTGAGCTGATGTACTGAGCTGATGTACTGAGCTGATGTACTGAGCTGATGTACTGAGCTGATGTACTGAGCTAGCTTAATGCTTATGGTTGCTTGTTTATAGTGTTAGTAATATTGAAATTCACATTACGACTTTGTATATTGTTTGGGGTTTGAATTAAAATACCTAAAACACCAAACGGTTGTTGACGGGACTTTCTTTTAGAGGCTTTATTGAACTGAACATGTCGTTAGAAACATAGACAGAATGTTTCGTCTAACTTATCTGGGGCATAATTTAATACAAACTTGGTTCCAGTTTTTTATTCTTTAGCTGATTGTGCCTATGCGGACTCAGGCACCGACCCTTACAAAACAAATAAGTATGCAAACAGCAAAAGTTTCCAAACAAA
Organism: Phlogophora meticulosa; assembly: GCA_905147745.2. Lineage (NCBI taxonomy): Eukaryota > Metazoa > Arthropoda > Insecta > Lepidoptera > Noctuidae > Phlogophora > Phlogophora meticulosa. Next base: position 18,980,434 of record LR990519.1, read on the forward strand.
CGCAAAATATAAGTATCAAATAGTGTCCTGAGAGGCGTCATAACAAAACTTACGGTCGCCGACAGTCAGGCTGTTCCATGAAAAATTCATAAAGAACAAAGAGGAAGTGGCGGCCTGGCAATCGATAGACGCGTCAGCTGATCCGCCCGCCCAATGTCACGACCGAGCCGGGCGGCGAGACGCCCGCCCTGCGCACACACGCAGCCGCACGCACACTCGGGCTCACGCACACCCGCGCGCCCAGACGCGCCCGGTGCGCCCCGTGCGCCCCGTGCGCCCCGACCGGCCCGAGCCCCGAGTTCCCGACTCGTCACGCGGAAACAGGCGACGTGACTCTCTGGGGACTTTTGCTAACAATTCGGATAATAGTAGCCGCGTAATTGCTAACGTGATAACTTTTTTGGTTATGAACGCTCTTACTTTCTTGATTGTTCGCAAATTATAGCTTCAATCGTTACGTCTAGACGAACTTTTTGTATTTTGTTATTGTAACCCTTTTCGACAGTCAAGTGGAGTAGGCAGGCGCTCCAGGCATAGACGGTATTGTTATTAATTCTCTCGTAAAAAATCTAAGACCTATATTTTTAATAAAACAGTTCCCAGAATTTTGTAGCAACTGTTTAATATTTACCGATGTTGACGTTTGCCCGATAAGTTTTTTAATTAACGTCTGATTGCTTCAGTCTGGGTCAAAAATGTCTGACCCAATTAGAAAACTAACAAAGTTTTTAGGTTTATCCTTCCAATGAAATGTGAAAACCATTTTGAAAAGTCTTTACGACCTAATCGTAACAGCTCTAATAAACTGTATCATTATACTGTATCGTATATTCATGATGTTGATATATCGTCCACACAGTCACTACCTTTTGTGTAAACAACATTCGTTCCCTGTCCACCCCTTTTTGCGTCATTTAGCGCAGATGTCCAATTCTCATGGGCACATTTGACCCAAAACGTGCACTTAACCCCCCAATGCGTGCGGGTGGATTGTGCCGCGAACAATAAATAATATTTATTGAAAGGGTTACTCAAAGGACTGTAATTACGCAACATGCAATGTATTTGATGGATTATGTCATGATTCAGTCACTTTCTGTTGCACAATGTTTATTTTTGGGTACAAACGCGATTTTGTATGCAGCGTGCGGCTCCAACGATTTGGGGAGATATGAATAATCGTTATATTATGTGCTCAGAATTTATTCGGACATAAGTGATATGCAATCTGCTCTGCACATTGACACATGTTCATGAAGTGAATATCAAACTAAATAAATAATAATTTAGGGGTAGTAAACAAAAAATCGCGAAATCCTAAAATCGCTCGGCACCTTTGAAAGGACAACCCTTACAATGCCGCCGGTGGGTCACTGAGACCCGTCTACCCAAACATGCAACATCCTAACCAAACAATTGAACTCGCAGATGGTTACACACGTTGCGCCACTCACCGTCCACATTTCCAAAATGCCGAGATTTTACGCAAAAATGGGTTACGTTGCACCTTGCACTGCGAAATCGCCGCGTCATCCATCACAATAGGCGCTAATCTCGACCGCTGTCTCGTTTTCGCATATAGCTATATCTCTTTCATCTTTTCAATTTGCCCCGCAGCGGCTTTCCGGAGCTATTGACACTTTGAAATTAGAATGTCACGCGTGGGTGCGCGAACGCAACCCATTGTCGGTATTAGTATTGTGTGTGGATGTGGACTCGATTTGCAATCGGCCAATATTGTAAGGGTTAATTATAATGGCTTGCATACGACAAAGGATGTACGCCTATTGTCGTCATCTGCTCGCATGTGCTGGGTTCATAGCACCTCGCGCCCGCGCCATCCGTTTGTGATTTGCGCTGTTTATCAACATATTAAGCTATCATGTCTTAGTTCTTGATTTTACGTAATATTACTGATAAGGAGAATGTATACAATAAAACAAATAAAGTAATCACTCTTTTCCTGAATTAAGATAACAATATCTGATACTGTGAATTTCGAATTACCAATGAGATACAGTATCATGTCCGACCGGTAACTTGTTCATGTGGCTGCTCCTTAGGTACGTGCGTACCTAAGCTTATGTAGCGAGGTGGGTAACTCAGGGTTACTGGTCCAAACGATATAACGTCATTGTGATGTTATTCTAAGCTGAATTACCATCTTAAAGGAGACGTGCGACAATGGCCGCTCACAAAGGGATACTAAGAGTTACTCTGTAGGATCGCAAGCTTATTCTTTTTTTAATAATAAGTTAGGGGACGCGTTTGATAAATTACTTGGACGTCAACTGGAAAATAAACCTGAGATTTTGAGTTTTTATGTTTTTGAAAAAGTTAATGGACAATCAATAAACATAGAAGTTTATGGGTGACGTTTGAACTTTCTCATTACAAGAAGCAGTTAGTGGTCATGAATTCACCCATGAAGTATTCTGAACAATGCTTATTGCAGCATGATGCAACCATTGTAGTTCTAGCTAGTTAGTGTCAACGTCCATAACGCACTAATATGTCAGCGAGCGGGAAGTTACCGCTCTCACACGTGTGTACCGCTATACATCAGTCGTTAGCGATGATCCGGTACATAACATATATTTACCACACAATATTATTCATATGCAAAAAAATGGCGACGTCTAAGACTGGACTCCACGGATTATGGTCTAACGCCATCGAGCACAAAGGAACATGAAGAGCGGTCACTCCATAAAGATGGCCCGATTAAGGAAGGGTCATCATTGTGATATTTTACTAATGGGACCGCATTCCTCGTCGACCGGTAGACCAGATTCGGGACAATCGCGACCCCCGGTCTAAAACGCCACGGTCATTATTTATAGTTAATTTATTATTATTTTGATACGTGAGATGAAAGGGTTGGCACAATGGACTCGTATTCCGTGTTCCATATACGGCCGTTGGTCACTCGTGTGTCCGAGAGACGTGTCAACCGGAATAGGGTGTCACAGGCTTTTTGTTTAAGCTTGGGAACTTCCACATGCCGGAGGTGCCAACGCGCAGCCGACTACATCGATTAAAACTAACATTGGACATTACATACAGTCATGCACTTTATCTGAATACACATTTAGATAAATTAATATGGATGCCGGATAAAATAAGTAAAATATTTTACCTGTTTTCGAGGATCGAAATAGATAAGGTGTTCAATTAAATAAATATTTTGTCGGATAGGTACAGGTAATAAAAATACTGTTGCGTTTTCCTTTTACCATATATGTTTTATAATAGATAACAAATATATATCGATGACCGAACGACCTATATGCGCGTACGCCGCTAACTAACCAACAATTTTGCGTTCTTTCCGTTAATTTTTTTACAAATATAAACAGAATCGAACCCAGAAACTAGTTATAATTGTTTCATCCTATTTCAAGCTATTCTCGATTTAAATGTTCGGGCCCTCGCGATGGCCGCTTCCCGATTCCCATGCATTGTACCATTGAAGGGTTAACAATGGACACAAAGGGGTGTGGACAGCGGCCGCCGAGCACCGGTCAAATGGTCACTTTATACCAGTCATAGTTTCAATGGACGAGGAAATATGAATAAACAGCTTTCTACTATTACTTGTTCGTTGATTATATTATTTAAATACGGGACAACCGTTACACGTCAAGCTTTAGGGACCCGGACATGAGAAAGTTTGTCCCTTCGACTAGTTTGGCTCGATGCACAGATTAAGTTTTTTTATCAGCTTTTTCTATGAGAATTGTAGAAGACTACTACTTGACAAGAAAGGATTCTTATAATCTCTTTCATTCACGAAAGGAAACTTTGCATACTGTTGCATCTTAAAAAAGCTCAACTCAAATTGCAATGTTAAAATATTCACAAAACATGATTCAACTGAAATGCAGGTTGGGTAACGGTCAAACTGACCAGTATTATTTAGCCATTGTTCAGCTAAAGAATACTGAAATTAACTAAACTTTATTCCAATGATAATAATTACAAGAAAACATCCCAGAGGACCAAACTGCATCGCCATAAATTACCCTTTTGTAAACCAAAACAACTTCGCATTAGAAATGCAAAAAATACGACCCTTCACCTATTGCGCCCTTTAAATAGTAAAAAATCTGCATAATTTTGAGTTATCTAAACACGCCGGGTTCGCGACGCTCCCACTGCTGACCATTCCCACAAAAAAAACAGGTGGACGCAAATGCTTCTGAGAAATTCGCCTCTCTAACGGATAATCTCATAAAGTGACCGTTGGGCCTCAAAGACCCCGTGGAATTAATTGCATTTGCAGGGTTGCAGGATGCAAATATATGCAAGGCAGGTGACCGTTAGTTTAATAGGATGATGGTCCTTGAGGAATATAATTTAATAACGGTTATGCATCTCAGGAGGTTAATCATTCGTGATATAATTATGCGACCTGCAGCGAGGGTTGATCAGGCGGTTAACCAGATCTCACAGGTTTATGAGGTAGCCCCCCCCCCCCCCCATTTGAGGGAGAACTTTATAAATAATCGGTGTATTTATTTGATCTACCTAAATAGATTTTGTTTCATACAACTATAAGGAAATCATGCAAAAGATAAACTTCCTGCGCCCTGTTGCCGATAGCTTAAGATGTTCAACTTGACTGACCAGTGTGTTCATTCGCAGGTTCTCTCCCCCCCTCGCCAGCTGACAGCGGTGTGTCCGACGTGGAGTCTTCCTCGTCTGGAGCCGGGTCTGCCGAGGAGCTGAAGGCTCGTCTGCAGCCGCCTCCTCCCGCGCCTTTCCACGCGCCTTTCCTACCATTCTACCAGCACCACCAGATTGCCAACACGCTGCAGCACCACGCCAACGCACACCCCAGACCACCAGGTACGTCCAATGCCTTACCTACGACTTACTATTTTTTTCGTATTCTTTTTTCCAATTATAGAAAGACATGCAATTGCAGGTACCTCTTATGCTTTGAATAAGAATAGCGCAACTACTTTTATAGATATTTGATTCCTCGCGAACATACATGTTTACATGGCACCAGGCAGGGCTGCATACCGATACCAGGTATACTGGACCTTCGATCCAATCCAAATAAAAAAGGACCACGTCATGTCAAAATATTGATAAACGTAGTCATATCCTCGATGACTCTCGCAGCTTGTAAAAAATGTAAAGAAACACTTGTTATTAAAAATAGAGAATAGTGTACAGAATAAGTAGTATTGTTGCGCCCGCGGCGGTGTAACGCGGCTGTAGGTGACCGCTCGGTGAACGCCCCTCCCGGAAGGTCACCTTACGAGCTGCGTACGCGCTGGGAATTCGGGGGAACCGCGACCTAGTAGTTTTGACACTTGATAATATACTCACACAAACCTCTTCATATTTTAACAATATAAATACTCTTCATTTTCTTTACCTACTGCATATAAATTTCGTTCTTATACATGTGTTTATGCAAAAATAAACTCAAAGCGGGAAAATTGCATTTTTTACGTAAACAACGTTTAGGTGACTTATTGAAATGAAGTCAGAAGAAAACAACAAATGTTATCATTTCACAGGAATACTAGTTTTATATTTAGCGCGTGCACACAAATAAACCAGCAACAGCTTCTCGGAATGATGTCGTAGGAAATTCATTGAAAATAACATTACCGCAAGTAAATGACTATGTTTGTTTAGGTACGACACTCTGTTTACCAATTATTGAGCCCTGGCGTGATAGTGTCGCGGTCACCCATCAACCCTTGCGTTAAAACCAAACTTGTTCCTTTGACTTGGAATGTTTCTCGAGAACACCTAATTGATAGAAATAAACGCTAATTCATTAAATGGATGACGAACGCATGCCTTCACTACTTACTGCGCAGACAACATGACGAGATAATTACTGTATGTGACCGTAAAAAATTGCAATAAATAACAAGAATACAAGCAACGGTTGTTTTAAGTGAATCGTTATCACGGAGCTTCTCCAGTCTTGTGCAGTTCTGCAATGTCGCTGTCTGACAAACGATCGCACTGGACGTTATCTGAATGTGTGCAACGCTCAGCTCTATCTGCCCGCTTCCGGGGGCGTGTTTACTGCACCCTGGCCGGTGGCCAACTGGCCTTCTTAACAAACTTTGAAGTGTATCGTTAAATGCACTTATTATTTTTATGAGCGCCAATAATTCACTCTCGCAATTGTTTCAATTCTCAAGAAAAACACACGGAATATGTACATTGTACAATGCTCGTTTTCAGCTTAAAAAAACAAAGCGATCAATTGCAGGCCCTCCCCTGGCCGATTCAGACTGTCGACATCTGATCCCTTAGCTTAACTACACAAATACCCCGCTGTATTTTAAAACGTATAAACAGCTCCTTGATAAAGCGGTATTAAATCACGACACAAAAACACGGGAAGTACAGTTTAGTCATACTTAGCTGTTTTGTTTTCGCGAATAACATTGTGATGCATTAATTTATCGAAGAGTGACCACGAACACTGCAAAATATGCCTTTGAAAAGCGACTTCCTCCTCCCATACGTGGCCGTTCCGAGAAATATGAATATAATCGATAGATGTGTAGAGATGCCGGTTTCCATGACACAAAAACGAAACAAGCGACTGACGGACGGAACCAGTTGGCATGTCGTTGCATCGGGCATTTATCGCGAGTTGGCGCTCCACGACCGTCCTCAGCTATTTGACATTGCGCAAGGTCAGTGCTCCTAATATAAAGATGCAAAAAACTATACTAGCTTCAAACAGTATGCGAGACGCGTCGCGCTTCGCCCGCGCCGACTGCCGGTGCATGCGAAGCGACCACTTTCGATTGTGTCGCATTTTAAAAATGCCTTGTAGGTACACGACGAATTCTCCGACTAGGATCCTTTGTCTCGAGCGGATGTACCGAAACATAGCTAGGGATATTATAATGAGCATTGGAATGACACAGTTAGCCGTCGCAGGAGGCATTTGTGAACGATAAGTCGAAATAACGATGCTCAGGGAAACGAGCAATAAACACTTTTCATTATCACGTTGTTGTAGCGAGCGTGCCGTTTGAAACGGAATTGAAATAAACTGCAAAACTATGCATTTATTTTATTATATATACATACACGTGCTCTTAGTATGTTTAGAGCGATTGTGTTCAATCAAGGAAAACAATTTAGAATTAAGTTTCATGTACTATATCTAGCATTAGCTAATCCTAAGCGTAGAGGAAAACTAAGTTTAACTATTATTTAGAAATACGTCACGTGCTGTTTATTTACGTATTTTATTGTTGTCTAGCTACAAAATGTTGACAAGGATAAATACTATGAAAAACATCATGCAAACCGCATAAGAAAATCCTCGTAAACGTAGGTACGTAACATTGACTAACTTGTTGTTACAATAAGCCGCGATAACCCGCCATGAATGAAGTCTCTAGCCCAAAGAGGACACATGCGTCTAATTTTACCTTATGTAATGCATTATGATTCACTTACCTAGAAATCGTCCTGAAAATAAAAAATAAGCGTTCCTACACAAGTACACACACAGCTGAAAGGAAAATGATATTGCGGTAGTGGTATGTGGTGGTGTGGTGTGTAGTGTCGTGCCAGAGGTAGGTGTGAGCCGTAAATCGGCCATTGCTGTAATGCGGCACACACGAAATTTCGGTGTTGCAAACGCGAATATTGGGCAAGAGCGGCGGTGCCGGCGCCATTGTCAGCCTCTGGCGAAACGAACGCGACCTTCCTACTCGGATTGGGCAGTCCAAACCTGATTGTGTGAGTATGTGGCCGCGTTCGAATTCAATCAACCAGTTTCTACAAATTATAACACACTCAAATTAAGACCTTATTGGAGTGTTGCTGTTCAAAGCTTTTCCTGTACAGAATCTACATCTTATTGTGGTTCTCTTGAATCTAAATAATATCCATGCTTCCCGTGAGCTCAGGCAACAAGACCGAGAGATATCATGGCGGTCTTTGCCCAGCTGCCCAATGATACCAACTAAGAGCAACAGTCGGCGTGTCATCGCAACCTTTCCATAATATCTAGACGGCACTTCTCTGATTAGCACTAACTTCGTTATACAATCCTTCCAAGATACCGAAAGATTCGGGTCTAACTGAAACTTTGAAACAGCTAACTTAATTAAAACAAAAGAAACCTTGAATGGATGTTGCCAATTGCCAAATTGTGCTGATGTAGGTAGCACGAAACGCGATTTTCGTATGCGTGCGAATATCGAGAGTTGATTTTTGAATGCGATTTGTTGACCGAGTTGCGTCACATTATGCGGGCGGCGGGCGTAGCGTACGCGCCGTGCAGCCGTGCAGACGTGCAGCCGTGCTTCACTCCAACTTCGAGCTCAGTATCCTTGCGCGTTCACAAGAATGCATGCTGGAGCAAGTGTTTGGAGCTCTCTCACCAACACCAAATGCAGCTCTAACCATTGATCTAGACTAAACCATTCAATAAAAATTAATAACTTAAATCTAGTGCGCGTCGTGCCTAGCTATCAATTCACGTATCCGTTTACTGGATGCGAGATCACGATCTATGGACAGGATATGATAATATACATTATGTAAATAGCTACTAAATACAAATAATAAAAACCCAGTTTAATAAATAGTTTATTATCTCTCTGTAGACGTTCAGTAAGTAATTAATTAATTCGTACATGGTTTGCAGCGATGCACAATCATCTTGTGGGCAGCGATGGCCGCCGGAACACCGAACTTATCTTAATGAATGTTATGTGGTGGTTAGTAGAGATGCAGTAAGAGCTACTCAAGCATTCAGTACGCGAAGTAAACATAGAGATGTCAATGTGACATTTGCAAACGAAATGGAAATTAAAATGGTGGCGGTGTGTATTGTGCAGCGCGCTGCATCGTGATAAGCGCGCGCGTGTGTGTGTGTCTAACGTCGGCGCGCGGCGGTGTGCGCCCGCGCCGGAGTGTGCGCGAGGTGATCGTCCCGTTTCAAGGGCAGTGCAGCGCTAGCGCTCGCCTCATATTAATAGTTGGCGACTATTTTCGCCTCGCCGACCGCTGGGGGGACCGGAACGTTATTATTGACATTCGCGAACTTCCAAAATGGATTTACTACCTTACATCACGCGACGCGGTGACACACGAGGGAAGCGTCGCCGTTGTGGTTTTAACACCACTTGTATCTGCCTATTGAAATAATATTTTTTTTTACAATTCTTTATGCTTTATATTATTCGTTATACTCGTGTTACGTTGTTTAGTAATATGGGTCAATAGAGAACTGAAATATCGCTGTTGATTCAAAGTATCAAATATATTTCGCCACTGTAAAGCTTCGCTGTGTGTTCTCAGTGATGGACAGAGCCAATCGATCTTTCTTTCTGATTCACTCGCTAACCTGATAAGAATTGTTTACCTTCCTTCAGATAAGAGTTAGTTTATTTTATTTAATCAGTGCACATCAGACGATCCTTTTAATTCTTTCTAATTATCGAGCGAGAATGTTAGTGACTACACTAACATTTTATAACTTGGTAGGCAAGTCTTTCATTATTAATTATTGTGCCTTCAAGTTCCATGGCTTGTCATTATCCTTTCCCCAATCGGATTCCAATTAGTCTCAATTCTCTCAGCGCTAGTTCTTGAGACTGTTGTGACGTCATCGAGTAAATCCTAAGCAGCGGGCGACGGAACCAAATAGCTCGGTTATGCGCTCACTGCCACAATTACAACGCGATTGCGGTTTGGACTTATTCTAAATCCAGAACAAAACATACGTTACTTCTAAAAAGTAGTTTCTTTGTTTTTAATCGCGACGTGTACCGTCGCCGTATAAGGAAGACGCGACGCACGCCATCTGTCGTACGAAAAGCGGTTGCGCAACCGTCGGCGACCCACTTGCGCGCCGCGGCCGCTGCCAAACGCGCCTCGACTCCTCTACAATTACATATTTCGGTGTCGCAACAGCGCGGTCGCATCCGAGTTGAACGGCCCGCGACCTTGAGTGTTGCGCAGCGCACGCCGCACGCGCCGCCGAAAGCGAAAGGAGCCATTTACCATCCCGGAATTTACCATAACAAAACCCCCGTTAGCTCATGGTGCGTACGTGACATGCGACCTGTCGCCCGTTTGAGTTCAGTGTAACCACAAGTAATCGGGAGCCAGGAGCAGTGAATCACAAGCAGCCGGCGGTGCAGCGGTGGTGCGGCAGCCGTGCGTCACCTTCGCGCGTTCCGTTTCACACGCGGCTTCCTGCGCACGTTTCGCAACGCATCTCGCGAGCCGAGTGGCGCAAGCGCCGCCATCTTCCCGCTTCCGAAATACTTGGTACGCGGAATAGCGGCCACACGTCGAATCGTGAACTCGGAACATCAGTCGCGACCCAATTCTGCGCGATGGAATCTCAGCGCTCCACTTGTCCGGAAACCTCGCACGCTTCTTTTACGATAGGTATAAAAACAGAAGGGGCGCCGTGTCCAGGCGGCCTACATACTCGCTCCGATGGTTTCCTGGCTGTTTAAAATTATCCGCTCGTCCCCGGCGGAGCGGCAAAAGGCTCGCCCTTCACGGACCACGGCCGCCCCCGTCAGGCCGCCACTCTAAATAGCATAACTCCATAACCGGGTCGATTATCGCGCGGCGGGTGGGTCCGCCGTCCGCCGCCCGCTCGCCGCTCGCACTCGCTCTCCTTGTGTTTATGCGTCGCGAGCCTAACCGGGTCAGTGTTAGGTCGCATAGCGCTGCATAAATAGATGCGTCGCTCCCCGTTGCAGCGAGCGCGCTCCTCCGACTGGCCGATATCGAGCATTTCGCAATGTGTTTACGCGCGCCCCACATGCCCCGTGCCAAACCGACGGATTCCACGGAATAGTAGCGTTGCAAAACCGTGGCTTTCATATCATAGCGTCGGCGTCGGTGTCAATGCTGGACGCCGCCGCGCGCCGCCACCGTGGGAATATGGGACGGTTAAAATTAGTCGACGGACTCTTTTCGAAACACTCCTCCGTAATATAAGCTTACGTGTTTCTGGTTCGTTATCAAACGCCATCAGGTTTCCACGTAGTCTTTACTTCGTTACATAATGGACTTCCTGATCGATAACCTGCGACAGAACAATCAAAGTTTTATCTATTGCCGAAACGAGACTGAAATGTTAGACACGTGACACAGATAACGGCGTGACATAACGTTCATCCTAATTGTTGGTCCGGAGCCCCAGGTGGCGGTGTCCTCGGCTGGGCAGGCTGACGCCAGTGGACGTCCCTGCCGGTCAATTGCATGTAACAATAGTTTCGGACTTGGACGATAATACAAATCGATAAATTAAGTGAAAAAAGTCGTTCCGGCCTGATTGGTCTCGAGTCAGGGCCGCGTTGGGCAACACAACGTTTGATGGAAATCAGCGGGGCCTTGACCGCCGCGTACGCCCCTCAACCCGCTTTTTATGACCATCGTCTTGACGACAAAATGTTTATACCACATAATTATACCAATTTCATAACAAACAGTTTGTTATGTCAATGAGAAACGTCATTGGATGTAAAGTTTCTTATCAGATTATATTCGCGCCGCGTTGTCCGGCATGGAGCTTTCGATTTTTGAATATTTAGGAAGTCAAGGGTCTTACGGTACTACTAATTGCAATCGTAATGTGTCTCCAACACTTGGAGCCTCAAGTTACGCATATCATACAAAAACGATATAAGATACGTTTCATACAAATCAAATTCGAAGAGTATTCGAGTTATAATTGGCAGAGCCAGTAATCACGCTTATTATTAGGTGTTCTGTAATAAGTACTACTAACAACTCCAGTATCGTCACGCTACCGCAGTGTATGACCCACTGGAACAATACAAGTACACTTCAATATGCATTCAGGCCATAATCGCTGCCGGATATACCTCATAACCGGAAATCGATATTAGAGATGAGCGGAAGGCGAAAATTTGCGCGCGTCACGCAACCGGCGCAGGCGCAACTAGTTCTGTTTACGGATAATAAATTAATAGCTGTATAGACTAATTAATAACTCTACTAATATAGCTTTAGTTGTAAATAATAGATATTTATCGCTATTTATACGTGCGTTTAGTGCATCCTATTTACTGATACAGTGTTCTTTCCTTCCTAGTACTGAACCATTATTACCTAGACTAAAACAAGTATAATTTTTGCAGTAGGCTTAAATAGCTACTTTGAATCCTAAATGCTAAATCTCACTTTTGAGTATACTTTTAGTTTTGTTGGACCGCCAAGTCTTGATACTTTTCTTCTTATGAGTTCTTTTTTACACCAATTCACTATCAGGTTAAATCTTAAACCGCATGACTTTTTCGTCATTTAAGTGTAAAAACAAACAAACAGACACGACTGGGGTCAAAAACCACAAAGTCACACCACGGTAACTTTATAGCGAACATTTTTTACCGGATCCTCAAATTCTTGTAGGTCTTACTGCTAAAGGTCACTAGTGGCACCTTTTCCAGTTTACAAGTTTTGGCAAGTTTGTATTTTATAGAGAAATTATGAAGACAAAGGTATATCTGTGGTTGTGACCAAAAATATCCTTATTATTGAACAACCGGATACTGACCTGCAAATTGCAAAAACTTAAGAAAATGTAATTTTAGTGGTCACGCATTCCGATAGAGAATGGAATAATATAATTATTAGGTTTAAAAACATTGTAATTCAAGAATAGAAAAGTCCCGATCAAATTCTGTTATGTATTAAGGAAAACGCTTAGACAAAAAAAGCCTCGTGGCATAAGTATTGTCTGTCCTGTGCCGACTGCCGTGCATATGCATGCATAGATCATGAGCCACAGATTAAGTTTTAATGTAAACAATAAAGTTTCGGATCACGTTTATGATCCGCGCAGCGCTGACCTGCACTTTATATTATGTATTGTAGTACATTACGTATGTGTGTGTCTTCGTAGGCACCACTGAGCATGTGTGCACACATTAACCATATATTTACCTACTCTTTACACTTATACATAACATCATGTATATGACTCAGGCCCGGGAAGGAAACGGCCATTACTATGAATAATACCTACCTATCTAAATAACCACTTTTAAATAACATAGATTTTACCTTTATTTGCCAAATACCTACCTATGTGTTTGTAGAGAAATTATTAGGGCTTTACACGAAAATGACTTTGGGCTAATGGAAAACATCAAAGCAGCAATTACATACCTATTTGGATAGTTTCCCTTTCTACTAAAACATATTTTGGCAATTACGTAGGTAATTGCTCATTTCCTTTAAAGTATAGAAAATATAGTTTTATCTTCCCGACGGATAATGCAATTCGCACAAAGGTACACAAATACAATCTATCGCACAGCAAACACAAAGAGTTGCTCGCAGTCTTCCAGGACTTGCAACTACAATGATTGATCCAATATGGCGTCCTGTTGCAAGGAAGTGCAGGAATTTGCGAGACGCGTTAGAGGGCGCGGGGGGCGGGGGAGTGCGCGCGCGGGGCGGGGAGGGGTGACCTTCGCGCGTTGATGCAATGTCGCCGTGTCATTGACCACGCTGCGCCGCGCGCAAACAGTTGCAGCTACCCCCCCCCCCCGCGCTCTTCTCCCCTTGCCGCTCCCTTGTACCCCCCCTGGCCACGTCTATCGCCCCCTCCTCACACCCCTCCCCCCCCCCCCAGGCTCCCTCAGTAAGCGTGCACAGCAAACTTTTGCCGGTTTTACGATATTCATTCGTTTGCATTTAGAACTTTAATATAATTTTTAAATGAGGAACAGGAAATTTTGAGTGTATGTTTTATTTTCATTTTCAACCAATGTTATTGGTCGTAAAAAGGTAAAAGGTACAAAAACAACAGAGGAACGGCAATCTCACTTAACAAAAGAAATATCAATAGCATATAATTTTCTAATTTGAACCTTATAGAAATCTTGTTAGCATGTGTAAGTTTCCTGACAATAGGTACGCCTGTATCTAAAACTGTACTAAGCCAATCTTTCAATCAAGCTTTCGCAATCTATTTACTCTTACAATGTCAACTATACTTGCAAACGATATCTTCAGAACCTATGTTTCAATACACACAAAATTATTGTGGCGTGTGTTTAGGAAAAACTCATTTAAAGTCAATGTATACGTCGTTTCCGTAACTTATATCATATGTTTTAATGTTCTATTTTATTGAAAAGTCGTGCAAAATGTATGCGCTGACATTCAAATTCTGAACAAAATATTAATATCACTGGATATTAATATTTTGTTCAGAATTTGAATAAATTAATTTTTTTGTATAAATTATGAAAAATCCCAAAATCGTACCGAGATTTAGAAGTGCCGACGTAAAACATGGTTTGGCCGCGTTCCATCTCACACAAAAACAATGATCACTGAACGCGTCAGCAGTTGACACACGACGCGGAACGCGCCCTTACATTATATCAATATTAAAATAAAATGTTTTCACAGTTGCATGTGTTTACGTAAGCGGGGTGCACGAACTCCACGCCAGATCACCTTCGCCGTGTCCCAAACTATAGGTTGAGGTCGTATCGTCAATAATAGTTGTCGATAGCATCGGGTGACAAACAAGATGAGCGATGACTCTTGCGCACTTTGTGGTGGCTGCTCTACACCAACACGACTACACTACTCACTACGAACTACTCACCTGCTAGCGCTGGAAAGTCGATAAAAGTCAAGAGTACGTTCTCAAATCGTTTCTATTGTTGTACCCTTATTGTATGTCTTTGAAAGGGACGCAGCGGTCGCTAGGGGACATATTAGTTACAGCAGCTACAGAAACAATAACTATTAATAAGCAATATCTACTTTTTCTGCAATTTCAAATCCATGAAAGGAAATACAGTTATTAAAAAGATACATACTAGTCTTTCTTCGTATCAAAATTATAAAATTAAACCGTCGAAGTTCGGCTTGGAAAATGGTACCTACTACGCGTTGATTTTGACAGTTGTAAGTGTCAACGCGTCTCAACTGACCTTACACAATATCGAGTGCATTCGTATTAACGGCCTAAATAAACAGATAGTTGAACCGTCGCATTGTGCACTGATAACGGCATCCGCCCGGCCACCACACAAAAAATAAACTTAAACATGATAACGCTATCACCTCTCAACTTACGATTTTATTACACCTAGTGTTGTTATTCCTGGTAAAATAATGTCACTGCTGAGAAAAATAATGTCACGGCTCACGTTCCGCGTCTGCAGATTGATCAATGTTTAGATTATTGCTTATTATGTAATAGTGCGAATTTCTTATCAGAGCTAGTGAATGATTGATACAGGTTTATCTAATGCACGTAATCTTACAACCTGATCTACCAAATTCGATAATTAAGTAGATAAGTAGTCGTTTTGGAAAGAGATTTAGTCTGCGTAACCACAAACAGATCGCTACCTATAAAATGATTACAGCCAGTAGTATTGGAAATCATCTTCCAATTTTCACTGCTGAAATAAACAGACTTTCAGAATCGACGTATCTACTTGGAACCTTGCTTTTAATTTATCCATAATATTCTAGGTTTCAAAAGTATATCTATAAACATCGAGTGGCGTCCCGCCTTGCGTAGGAGACAAAAATGTCACTTAGATAAGTAGGAACTTCCCATTTAGATAATGAACAACAACTGGCGTGAACAAACGCTAACACGTAATGATCTGCCCAAATACTCTACCAACTCGGAACACAACATTTGGAAGTGCTTTAAAGCAAAAAGTCATAAGTTAATAAATAAATGTGAAGCTGTAAAATAAAACGCCTGAAAATTTTGTTTGACGTTCGAAGTTGTTAGTATACCTACAGTTAATACAATTTTGAGTTTAGAAGTCTATACAGTCAGCCATTTGATGCGTTCAGGAAATGGCTGGAATTAAAGAAAACCTTTTTAGAAATGGAAATTACAAAACTACTTAAACGCATTTGGCGTTTCAATTTCATAGATCCTAGGTTTATCTTAATTATCGTTACTATAGTATTTAATACGCAAGGATTCAGATAACACACACAAACTCTTTCATTCTGTGTAATAACCATACGAAAATTATACAATAAAATTATGTTAAATTATGTTCAAACCACATTTTTAATTTTTTCTAGTTACATAGAATATTATTTGACAATTGTAGCATAAATAATGATAATTTGTTTAGTTCTATTGTGCTATGCATGTTATAGAAACGGTATGTCGTAATATATGGCCGCCATTAATTTGCACAGATGTTATTTCGCAATGAATTCGCGAGAATTCAAGTGCGCATGTTCCGTGTTTATTTTACACTTTAAAATGTTCTGTCTTCCGCCTTTTGGTACTTTTATACTGTTATATTTTTGTACACACAGGAGTTTGATTCAATGCTACTTAATGCTACGTCAATCTAAACGTGGGCACGTGAGTCTTAGGATTATGTACAGAACCATAGACAATTTGTTTTTTAAATAGATAGTGACTTTGAACCTAATAATAACCTATTCGATACACCAATAAGTGCGAATAAACAAGCATTAATATTGAAGAGCGTATGAAATGTCGTCATTACAGTATCCAGTTGGTTAAACAGGCGCGGTGTTTGCGGGGCGCAGACGCAGACGAAGGCTGTTTCACAACTACACATAACCAAATGCCATTGATAATGGGCCGAGTCCACATCAGTATTCTTTAGGCTGTTCTACATTCAATACTTTTTGTAGTAGAAAAATATAAATACAAGAAAGGATGACTGAAAAAAAAGCAAACATTTAACTATCTCATCCCGCCTTATCCGCATACATAAATAAAAGCTGTTTTATAACATTTTAATTGATGATCAGTAAGTACTAGGTATTAATAAGTATAATAATTTAGAATTACTTAATGGTATCCTCATACTCAAATGTCATAAACCCAATAAAAACTTCACATGATTTAGTTATAAAGGATCCCAACGATTGCTTCATTAATCAAGATGAAATAGGCAATGATTTTTAATAAACAAGTGTAGTTAAATTTAATTTGATTGGTGGTATTTGCACTAAATGCAAAAAGAAGTAGTTAGCAGTTTCAGAGCCGTATTTAAAAAAGTATACTCAATGTTGGTTCTACAGATAAAACTGGTAACAGAATGTAAGATTGTAATTAAAAGAGGTTGAACAACTTTTAAAGACTCGTCATCTACATAGTCGATGGTAGGTGATATCACACACAGATTGCAACAATTACATTAGTTATGCAAGGAAAGTGGTCTACTCGCAAACCGGTCGATGTGGGCTAAAATAAAATGTACAAATGACACGCCGACCGTCCCCGGGCGGTGTGAACGACATCCGAATGCAAATTATGAATTCCACGGTATATTACGATATGTGCCGGAAAATTTAGTATTTATTGTATTTAGAGGATGACGTGAATCTCCTTGAAGAGCACCCGAGGAAGTCATTGGGATTGTGGTCGTTGACATCAGTTTACTGAAACATGTAACGCGTGTAAATGGAAGCGCGAAATAGCCGGCTAATGTGGGCATTGCGCAGATTTAGACGTTTGTTTACGCGTATTTCCGGGCTTGTCATGAAATGACTGATTACATCATGAGTTTTAACCGTGTTTCTATTACATACACAGAATCTGGAGCTCGCTATGAGCAATTTTGTACCTAATGTCGTAAAATTGTTCATCTTCATAAATACTAGCCTTCAGAGGCAGCCATAGAAATTTTAGACATAAATCTGTAACATCGCCGCGCCCTACTTTATATTTACAACGTATAATAAAACATAGGTACACAAATATTTTTAGGACATGTATTATAATTATTATTTTTACGGAACCCAGTACATACAAATTTACACAATGTACCAGATCCTTGCAAAATCTGACTGCGCACAACGCTTGGCATACAATGGTTAGGTGTGTTTAAATAAACAAACAGTTATGTACTCATACAGCCTGTTGACTATCTGTTGTAAACATTGTTTGGGCCTAAAATCCGCGCCCCAGGTCCACGTGACCTCGATACAAGTGTCGCCCTCTAGCCGCGTGTTATCGCGCCGTTACGTAAGGTGCAGTGTTGCCGAGCGCCGGCGCAGCGCAGCGCTGACCTTACTTAACGCAGCGCTAGTTTACCACATGCGCTCGCGGGAAAATAGAACGCGCCATCTTTGAAATTGCGCTTTAAATATAACAAGCGCGAAGCTTCAGAATAGCATTTTAGTCATGCACGAGTTTCAAGTCCACTGCAGTTTTTGTGGACCAAAATAAGCCCGTAGATGTACAGCGCGCCATGCTGTAGTCATGATACGGCCCACTCCAAGAGTAGGCATCCTGGATCAGTCCATTTATTGTTCATAAATAAATGACATAACTGCCGCACTATCAACATTCGGATGATACGCAGTACAACGGAATGTCACCTTGGCAATGAATGCACAAAAACTCACTTATCGTTGAACCACCTCTCCACTTTGCCCTCATCAATCGAAACGCGACGGCAGCAACCAATCAGAAAGCTGCGCGCGTACGACTACAGATAATATACACGTGAAATTTATCGATCGGGATGAAAGTAATCCAGCTTTGTTGTTACAAGAACTTGGTTGTACTCTGTGTACAGATGCATGATTGCACGATACATAGCGCGTCAACGCAAAATCCCGTAGTAGACGGATAAGGACTACTAAGCGGGAGGCGGGGGATGCGCGGGCGCAGGGCGCGCGTGTGTGCGTGCATGTGAAGGTCAGCTGGCGGCGTCATTTCCTGGTCATTGCCTGCTGCCGCCGCCGCCGCATCCGACGCAAGTCGGCGCCCGCGCTGCGCCCGCGTCGGCCCGCGCTCCGCTGCACTGTGGCTCGCTCTTGCAATCTTAGGCACACACACGCTTTCCGGTCGCACAGGAAAACTAGATGCATTGTCAGACAGACTATGGGAGAATACGAGTCTGAACATGTCATTGGCCACAACACGCACCACAGCCGGCGCGGCGTGGCAATCCCATCACACGCCTGATTACCTTATCACTTCCGCCTGAAAAATAAAACGATAAAAACATTGTTATTCATAATTTGTGGCCACGTTTGAAGAACAGTTGCTTTGAGGAAATGTTTTCAGCTCACTATCTAATCTTTCTAATTCTTTTTATCGCGAGCAAAAATAGCAAATTTGCAAACTGATAAATTCGTAGGTGTTTATGTACCTACCTCTTGATTGACGTCAGCAGTAGTCACTCTATAACTCCACTGAAAGCTTTGTCGCATACTCAACATTAGAGCACTCTTCTCAACGCACAATGACTTCTATGAAACTCGCATTTATAATAACTTCTTTAAAACTATTCGTAAAAAGAATAGTACAACTACTTGTTTAAATGATAGCTAAGCAGGATTCATGGCAAATAGTTTTATGACCACTCAGACCACAAAGAAAAAAACAACTTTGCATCGAGCTTAGACGCACATTTGCGTTAGTTAGGTACAAGTTTTTGCCACAAATTGCGCAATAATTAAACAACTATCGTTTTCCACTTCCCCTCGCTGCTAATGTGGAACAAAAACTCTGAAAATCATAATAATAAGTGAGAGCAAGCGCAGGCGCAGGCCAGGCGCGGTGAGCGTTGCGTGTTTGTATCGCAAGAGGTTTGTGGGGTAACCCATTTATCGCGACCGCGGGATGCGCGGGCGCAACCGGTTCCCCCCTCCTCCCACCACACCCTACATCAACCTAAACGTTCGCATACTCGCATCCGGGAGCAAAACAATCCGTCTTGGTCAGGCACTTACAGCAAATAGCACCCAGTTCAGTGTGGTGTAAGGTGCACTTTAGAACAAGTGTTCTCTCGATAAATTTTCTTTTCGCTCCGAAGGACTGCTAACTAGCAAAGTGAAGATGACATTCTAAGACTGCAACAAGCGTACCAGCCGACGTAACCTTGATCTTGCAGCGCAACCAGTAGGATGCGTCCAGCAGCGCATGCGCTATAAATAGAGTCGCCGGCGCATAAAATGCGGGTTTTTTACGCGGCGTCTTGTTAGCTTCCCATGCTCGCGAGGGATTTTTATGAGATACGTGTTCGTGGAACGTTAAATTATAAATAACAGGTAACTATGTTACCTACCCGTGTTATTTTTACCGTTGGGAACGTTCGCTCCACTTACACGTCTAACTCTAAATTCTTTATTTCAGAAGAGCAACAAAATTATTTTGATTAATAAACATTTATCCAATTTTGCATCTTATCTTAATTCATTCATACCGCATTAACTAGTTAATTCAACGATTATACCTAACTAAAATGGCCGACCAAAGCTGTTAAACAAAGAAAGACTTAGTGCAACGACATTCGATGACGACCGATGTGGCGCGGCGGGCGAAGGTCCGCCTGCGATGCAGGAGGTTGCGGGTTCGATTCCCGCCTTGGGACAAATGTTTGTACGATCTACAAATATTTGTTTCGGGTGTTCTGGGTATTTGCTATGTATAATAAAAATATCTATCTATGTAATGTATTGTATTAAGTATATCAGTCATCTAGTACCCATAACACAAGCTCTGCTTAGCTTGGGGCTAGATGATGCTGTGTGGATAGTCCAGCAATATTTATTTATTTATTCGGTCTATTTGTCGCTAAGATTTAGGTACAAATAGCAGAAGTAGGTAATCGGTTAACTGAATGTTCTACAATAATAATTATACTTCCGTAGATTTTCCAAGTAGGTACTATGGCCCAAGTATTCCCACGTTATTTTTTTCTTCAAACATTTAGAATTTGAAATACATACGTAGGTACCTAAAATTTCCCGGATTTTTTACGGTTAATTTATATTTCTAACAAAAATGACTTACCTATCTATTGTCTAAAAAAAGCGCACTGTTTTTGGACTGCGCAATAGTGATAGAATTGGCATTTAGATGTCGCGTACCTAGTGTTAGCGAAAACCAGCATTATTGAAACTGACTTGACTGTGAAATTTGTCATTTGATTTTGCCCATTAGGGATCAAGCAATGCGTAGCCGTAGGCGTTACGTTGACCAACCCTAGGCGGTCGCACACACACCTAGTATAGCAACCTCTTCCCAAGCCTATGTGTTTTAATGTAGAGTTATCAAAGATATTGCAATAAGTCCATATTTACATGCGTTTAGCGCTAATATTTTTTAGATACATAAGTTATTATTACTCCCCCTTAGGGTCACATTGCCAGCGCAGCCTTAAAACAAGCATTCCCGGAATTAATGGACAGCCTCAAAAACAATTCGAAACCTTTCGCCTATCTTCTTGATAATGTCAAGAAAAAAAATAGGTATACTATGTGTCCGCCACACGTGTCAGTGCGCAGGGTCAACGACCTCGCAGATAAGCCGCGCGAAAATACATACATATACCAGTTAGATAATATTAGAAAACGGCGAATCGTGCAGACGCACAACACACTGGCGACGTATATAAATATATAAGTACGTAAATGTAACACGTTTTATATGAGTAGCCAGCTATACTAAGTTAGTTCACCTTCGAGACTTGCAAGTTATAAGAGTTACTTACATTAAAATAATTCCGTAACATGGTACAGAAGGAAAACCACTGTCCTGTGACATTCATTAACTTTTTTTCTGAATGTATTACGTCAAAACCGCAAAAAGCTTCCATTTTGCATTTACCTAATGCTACTTCCTCATAAAAATAAATTACCTTTTAAAACGCACTTCCGCCTACTCTCTGGTGTCATTAAAAACGTAATTCGACATTCCCGATGGGAGATCAACAGATTAAATTATGTAAAAAACTCGTCGCGCTGAAGCATTTGTCGCTGCAAGCTAAAGGCCATATTTAGGGTATTTACTCATTATTATTCCTATTTTATTAAATTAAATAGAAAATGATTGAGTGACATCATTGAATCATTAAATTTACTCATTATTATTGACCACAAACTGAAGTTTGTGGTGTATTACACACTGTTATCACTCGCCAGAGTTATCCCCAACTTCACTCGGAACCCAATTGTGTTTGTGGCGCACATGAAAAACCACAGAATGTAAGCTAAAATTTTTTCGTAATCTTGAACACATAATTCGTCATAATTTACGCAACCTTATTATGCGCGCACTGAAATGTTCCTTCCACACAATAAGTAAGACTATAAAATTCATGAAAACTAGGTGGTCGCTCTTCACTTCCTGACGTGCACAACACTAGCGGAAAACCCGCCGCTACTCCCACTCCAAGCTATATTTAACTTCTGAATCTATAACGCAGAATGAACAATGTAAATAATATCAATGTATGTACTTACAAAGTGTCACTCTTCATCTATCATACAAAAATAAATAAAATAATGAGTTCATGAGCAGGTATCTATAATAAAATCCAACCCGAAAGCATCATTCTCAATACCAGTTATAAAATATGTGTACATACGTTACAAAACCCGGCTATTAAACAGAGATAACCATAGATATCAGAATAAAACTATTACCAAGTCGCACAGACAGACGGCCATGCTTTATGTAGTGTTAACTAAATCATTTCCTGCGAATTGGGCTAATCTCAGCCAAACAACTGTTTTATTGAGTTGAAATTTATAGCCTGGTCGGTTTGAAGTTTTTAGATCGAACTCACGCGGTCGGGCGGCGGTGAGGAAAATATCTTTTAGTGTGTTCCGAAGAATTATTGACTTTAATGTTGTGTTAGTGTCTAGGAAAGCGGGCTCATTGCGTACCACACAATGGTAATGCCAGTTAATTTGTCAATTTTATGTAGCCGACGAATTCTTCAAACATGTTATCAGTCAATAGTCAATTATGCGAAAAAGCTTTACGCCAAATATGTTTTCCCTTTTGACAACAGGACGTCAGATATTACGTGAAGGATAACATTCAACCATTGAATGGTTGCTTAAATTCAGTACAAAAGCCTTCACATTGTCCAATATCATTGACGTTGTTTTCCAGAGTTCTACTCTACCAGTAGGTTAGCTATATGAAACTACTTTACGAGTGTCTGCCTAGTTTGTTTGATTCTTTGAACTCTAGACTCTAGAGTTAAAATAAGCTTCTGCTTTATGTTCTAGACTCTAGAACATAAAGCAGAAGATTGTTTTTCCGAGGAGGAAAACATAGAGGCGAGTAGGCCGGTGGGCCGGCAGGTATTCGGGTCAAGGCGGTGGTGCCGGCGCGCGGCGCTTGACGCAACCGCGACATTATCAGTGCTAGCTATCGTCAACTAACGCTCACATTGTCTGACGCGGCAGCAGCTGCCAACACGTGGAAACCAACCAGTTTCGGGAAATTTGTACCGCTGCGTCCTAAGAACTGCCGATGACGCTGATGCTCTCGTCAACATAACAGTCGGAGATAATAGGAACATAACACCAACAATTATAACATGATTTCTCCTTCACTCACTAAGTTCAATAGGACAGAACAAGTACCGTAATATACACTATCTGATATTATAAAAGTGGACCACAACACGTCCATAAATCATCGTAATGTATAAAAATTATTGAATTTGATAACAATAAACGTCATCCGCATCCTTTCGATCACCGTTTCATTATTCTCAACTGTTGCTACTCCCCTATTAATACCATATCGCCATTGTAACTATTGGATTTCATTGCTCATAGGAAAATTATTATTTTATGACTGCTGCTTTATGATACCATTCATAAAATAAATATATAATTCGAGAAAATTGTCATGAAACCTTATGTAATTGTAGTCAATTATTTCTTGCTTTATGAGCACATTTTGTATGTTGGCAGCCCCTTTGTCTGGCTAAGCAACTGGACGCTTCCTAGAGATCAACCCTGAACCCAGTCTATGAAATGAATACACTATAACATATTGTTATCAAAATACTAGAGTTAGTTTAGACAACGGAGTGCCCTAATCGTATGAGAGTGGAGCCGGCTTCTAGTCTCACAATTGTTTAGCCAGTTAAGTTGTAACAAAATGTTGCATAAACATTCAATATTTACTCGTCTAATATAAGTAGATGATTCAGGTGAGGTTTAAGATGCCTACACGTGCTTCATCACAGGAACGTACAGTGGATTTTCCACATTTCCAATCAAAAAGGTTTTTTTGTAGAATTAGGTAGCATCCGAGGTACTTGCAGTCTAATTAAGTTGTAATTTGTATTTCCCAAGGATCCAGTTAGGTAAACTAAGTATTTCTGAACTTGTGGGTGACCGTCTGTTTCTCTTCCTTGCAGTGGGCGGCGTGAACGAGCGCGACGCGTACGGGTACGGCTACGGCGGCGGCGGCGGCGCGCACCACTTCGCCGCCCCCGCGCCGCCGCCCCTCCCGCACGACGAGCTGCCCTACTCGGTGTTCGACTTCGGGGACTACCAGCGGCATCACCACCACAACAAGCTCAAGCCCAAGAAGAGGCCGCGCACCGACGCTCCCCCCACGCCCGGCGTGAAGCGCAAGAGCCGCGAGGGCTCCACCACGTACCTCTGGGAATTCCTGCTCAAGCTGCTGCAGGACCGAGAGTATTGCCCGCGCTTCATCAAGTGGACCAACCGCGAGAAGGGCGTGTTCAAGCTGGTGGACTCGAAGGCGGTGTCGCGGCTCTGGGGGCTGCACAAGAACAAGCCCGACATGAACTACGAGACGATGGGGCGCGCGCTGCGCTACTACTACCAGCGCGGCATCCTGGCCAAGGTGGACGGCCAGCGGCTCGTGTACCAGTTCGTTGACGTGCCCAAGGACATCGTCGAGATCGACTGCTCGCTGGCGTAAGCCGGACGAATCTCGAGTGAACCACGCGTGACGAGTAACGTGGTGACGTGGTGATGACGTGGTGACGTGGTGATGACGTGGTGACGACGTGGTGATGACGTGTGACGACGTGGTGATGACGTGTGACGTGGTGATGACGTGGCGCGACGTGGACGTAGTGCCGGACGGACACTATCTCTCATACGTAACACGGTGTAGAGGACGTTTTCATTTCGCTCTTACATTACTAGTTTTTTCACTAATAGTTACAATTCGTCTATTTTTCAAATCATCATGCATTACGTTTTCAGATCGCTTCTATATAATGTTATTAATATAAATATTATTCTCAAATCGAACTAATATTAACTTATCATTGAATTTAATATTTATACAAAAATAGGAGAGACGAAATTGATTGCTCAAATGTTTATATAGGTACCTATTTTTAGGGGTATTTCAGAAGAGGAACACTAAATTTGCTAGATGTTATATGGGGATGGAGTGATTTTTGTATAATGTTGAAACGAATTTTTAAATGTTTGTAAATGAAATTTCTATGTATTGCATGTTTAATGTCGATTATACACTTCGTCGGTCGACTGTACGAAATCAAACTTCCTACCTCAGAACTACGCAAAAGTAACAAATGCTTCATATGAATATACAATTTACATTGTTCGAAACAGTTTACAATACGCAATAAGAATATATAATTATAGTCTAAATAAGAGTTTATTATAAAGAAATATTTACGTAAAATGTTTAAATAACAAAAATATCTTATAGTAATATCCTCAGATGAAATATATTCACTTCTTGGTGCTTTTTATGGCCATCTCATATTTACACCTTGTTACAAACGAAGCAACCTCACTGCTGTTGATTTATGTATAACTATGTATATTATATGAACATTTAGTAATTGTCTATTATCTAGCTGTAATCTGTTTCTTGAGGGCGCGCTCCGACGGCGGGTGTCCGGCGCTAGTCCGGCGCGTGTCCGGCGGGTGTCCGGCGCGTGTCCGGCGGGTGTCCGGCGCGGGCCCAGAGGGAGGCCGGGCACGCGGGCCGCGCTCGGAGCACGCTCTCGTCTTCGCATAGTCTATCTCAATTGTTTTACATTTCGAAACCGAATTAGGAAATGATATTAAATTGCAAACATTCGTTATATAAAATGTTTTGACGTAATACTACTACGCATGTACTGATAAACCTACTGCCAACTTTCTGATAGAAACCTGACATAATGATTAGTTAAGGGATGATTTGTGTGCGTTCATTGTGTTAATTATAAATATATGTTTACTATAAGTGAGCTGTTTAAGTGGACATGTTCTAGTTTATTTCGTTTATTTAAATAATATATTAAGCATGTTGCAAGGGGTCGCGCGCACGCGCACCTGATCACGACTAGAACTACATATCAGAAAGAGACAATTATTTACTGTGTATGACATATACATCCTGTTTTCTCAGCATATCAGGCCGCTTGTATATAATTTCTTTAGTTGAACAGCGTGCGACCTCTATTTTTTGTTACCTGAATAAATATTATTAATAATTAATTACGATTTGTGGTCCAATGTTAATGAATCATAATACTTTTAACTAGATAGTTGTAAAAGGAAGATCGATTAAGGTGTAGCCTAGTTCACTTCGACATATAGACAGATATAATTGATATTTCATTCAATGCAAAGACAAAATGATCCTTCTATGTATACAATAAAGTTTGTTAATATGTAATAGTAAATGTACGTAAGAGGAGGAATTGTTAGTTGGCGTTGTGTCAAAATAATATTGTTGACCACACGTGCGCTCCGGACACACCTTTGTTTTGAAACCTAATTACGCTATATTTTATATTGATTGAAACTGAACGATATCAGATTAGATGTTAGCGAGAACCGTAGCGTCTCAAGCTAGTAGTGTAATATGTAACGGAGGGCGCGTGTGGTCGTGAACGGTAAGGGTCAGAGGAGCCTTAGGAGGTAGGAGTAGCGAGTGGCGGGTACAATGGGTGCTATGATGAGGGACCGGTAGGCGGCGCGCTCGGGTTACACTCGCACACAATACAATAATATATTAGACCAGTCCAACCGATATACAGGTGTTAAACTAAATATTAATGAACCAGTGCGTTAAGTGACTTTTATATAGGTGAAAGATCTCAGTATCCAAACTTCTTCGAACAAAACCAGTGGCCGTTTCATGTGATTAAAATTAATATATTTTAAAAAACAAAATTGTGGAATTTTAATCGTATTTTTATATAGCTAGATGGAATTCTCAGTACTTTCTGTTCGGCACTACTTCTTATGCTTTTGTACATATAACTTTAGGGTTTAATTTATTTATTTTTGTCTGTCACGCGGGCGACGCCCCCTGGCGTCGACGGAGGCATTAACTCTTTTCCTTTTTAGGGAATTTCGTTCTGTAGGTTACAAATTTTATTGTAAAAATATCTTTATTCATAAATTAGTAGGTAATGAATGGACCATGGGATGGAAGGCGAACGCTCTCAGAATTGATAATTCGGCTAGTGTGTGTCCTGCGCGACAATGTGAGATACTAGTTACCGGTTAGTAGGCAAAATGTTTGAGCAAGCATTTAAAAAAATGCTCGGAGAGTTTAAATAATTTTAGTCGAATAATAATTGATGTTGTTGAATAAAAAATCAAAGTTTCTAATTACTAATGTACTTAAATTTTCAATGTAAATTTTAAAGGCACCTCGAAAAAAAAATATTGTTAATGAAATTATTTTAAATTGAGCCTAGTCTTTAGTATCATAATTTGATTTTAAATTATAATAATAACGACCGCCAGATTGGTACGAGGCGTCGTCGTATAGTGTCTATTTATCGTGGAAAATGGCCGCAAATGTTTTGCACGTCGAAATGATTGTAAATACAAATATATAATAATAATCCAAACGCACACCCTCACGACCCGAACGAATAGTTGTTGGAGTCGCTAGATAGGTGAAATATGAGAATATTTTGCTACGAAGCAATGAGAAGGTTAGTGAATTCGGTGATAGAGGGAGAGGGCGCTGCGCTCGCCCGTCGGCGGCAGACGGCATTCATGTTTTATCGGTAATTACTATTTCAATGTACGTATTCTTGTTCGTCGATAAATTAATGTCCAATATTCGAATACGTAATTCATTCCGGATGAGAGTGGTGTGTTACGTTTGTGTCGACAAAGAGTTGGTACGGTGAATGTAAACTTTAGTTCAGCTACTCGCTCATAGGTGGCGCTGTCGTTTCGCTTTGATCAAAGTTTTAACAAAATTTCGTCATTATTCTGAGAGTTGCGTGAGATAGTGATTTTGCGTTATACTTGCTTTTAGTTGTATGCAGTTAAAGTCCGATATTTTAATTGTAATTTTAGTTGTTTAATTTTACAAAATACTGTATTTTCTGCCCCCTAGTTAAGTTATTTTTCTATGTATAGTTAGTTATAAGTGTAAATGAATTAGCACATAAATTTGATGCATGATGATAATGTTAATAAAATATCCACAATAAAATCCAAACTTGTTTATTATTATATCCTCAGTAGGAGTAGATCCCCGCCGCTGGGCTTCAAACTGCAGCTGTAAGTACTTACTCAATGATATAGCAGAACACTCTTTACCATAATAAGCGAATGGTAAGGAATCTACAATGAAATGCATCTAATTATCCAAAAGAAAATAATTATAGTAAGGACGTTGTTCATAAAAGGAAAAATAGTACAAATTTTACCAACATCATCATCTGCCTAGCCTTTTCCCAACTATGTTAGGGACGGCTTCCAGTATAACCGGATGCAGCTGAATACAAGTGTTTTGCATCGAGCGACTGCCTACCTGACCTCTACAACCCAGTTACTGGGCAACACGATTTCCCTCACTAAGACTGGTCGTCAGACTATCGGGTTACTGACTACCCGTAACGACTGTCAAAGATCTACAAATGACAACCGGGACCACGACCACTAACGGCTTAACGTGCTTCCCGAGGCACGGAGGAGTCTCTATATGTTACGAACGGTCACCCATCCACAGACTGACCTCGGTAAGCGTAGCTTAACCTTCGATCAACCCGTACGGCTGTTTTTATTTAGCCACGAACTCCTCTTTTAACAAATTTTACCAACAGACTATAGTTTTAGTTGAAATCACAGAACTAAAATGGTTTAAGCTGCAGTTCATCATGATAAGGGCGATTGCCATATAAACTTGACTGGTCTGATTTATTACACCATAATTAAAATCTGGTATTAATTTGACTGACTGATTTTGCAAGCAGATTATTTTGATCAATATATCAGAGCCGTATAGAAAATACTTATAACTTCGGGAATTGCAATGCTTAATTAAATAAACAACAAGGTATAGCGATTCTAACAGCTGCGAGCCTGCCGCATCGAATACCTACCAGCCTCGAGTTTCCTCATCATCGAGAATCTGACGAGTTCAAACTTATACCTAACACAAGATCACGGCTGTATTCCCCGAAAAGTTAGGCTGGCGTGTACCTGTAGAACACACACATTTCGCCAGTTATATCTAAGTCGCATGTAATAGAGGGCGACCTTACTGCCGCCAACCGGGCACAAATCCAGAAATCTAGACTCTATGCCCGGCCTGGGAGTTAAACACGGGACCTCAAGCTCAACAGTAACGCTTGCAACCTCTATACCAACAAAGCAGACAAGATCGATCTTATAAGATCCCATTTCCAAATTCTACCCATGTCAGATTAACGCTATGTTAAGTCCCTCTTTATATGTGAAGGCGGAAACTGACTTGCAACGGTTGTTTGTAATGTATCATTCAAGATGAGCTTGGTTACAAAACCCACTGACCACTGTAACGCATTTCAAAGTAATTCACAAAAATCCCACAATAAAAAGGAGGACCCGGCGCTGGCATCGAGCCCCTCGGCTTGATGCACTGACTACTGTAACCCGTTACAAAAACTCGACACATTGCAAACAAACGTTGGAAATCAGTCTCCCCCTTCATGGTTTGCTATCGCGGGTTTTTTAGTTTTGGCATGACAGACCTATTTTAAATTTAAATATTTTTTCCTTTGGTAACATCAAAAGCATGAACAATATTATATTCTATTTAACTTAACTGACTGACGTGTTGTTGTCATGTCAGTTGCTTTGACGTGTATGCACAGCTGTCATTTCACCTCAGATTTTGTTTTCCTATTTCCCGATAATGAGAAGGAAAAAGTAATCAGTGTTATGTGAAACTCTTACTAAAACATACATTTGTTTATATGTTAGCGTGAGAGACAATTATAATATATTAAAATGGTTCTTATGACTATGATCGCGAGGGTCGTAGACGGCCTGCCTCTGGCCGCTACTATGCAAGAAGATGAGCAGGTAACAAGTTATGACTGTATAATTACCATTAAAACTTAATACTTTACACGTGTAACTTGTAACACACCTTTATATTTATATATTAGTTTGATTGGTTCATGTAATGCCATGTTTTTGGTTCACGTATGTTTTCACCATCCAACGAGTTCTATGACATGATGTTTATTTAATTTGTCCTCATTATTATTTTTATTTTATAATTTAATTTGCTGTGGTGGTTCGCAGAGCGGCTGCAATGTTCTGGAGTACCAAAATCAGGCTAAAATGCTGTTTAGAAAACTAGGCCCGCAGTCACCGACCCGTTGCTCCATCGAAACTGGGCCCTATCTCTTTCAGTGAGTCGTACCGCTTGTTTTGTTTCTGTTGGTCCCTAATGTTACCGCTTTTTGTTGTCATCAATTTTTATTGTCATTTCTGATGTAACATTTTATTTCATTTGTGCAATTTTATTTTTAATTTTTGCTTTATACACAAGTGTATCTTGATATAAAAATGTTTTTTTTGGGCATAGGCTTTAGTAGTTAACAGAACTAAATAGACTAGGTAGACATAATCAAGATTTAAAGGTAAACAGAATAAGCCATGTTGAATCCAATTGTATTACAGTTGAATAATTGACATAATTGAATACTTTCCAGTTATCTAATTGAACGCGAGATCTGCTACTTAGTGTTGTGCGAGCGTAACTACAGCAAGAGGCTTGCCTTCAGCTATCTAGAAGAGATTGCTCAGGAGTTCTTCCAGCAGTACGGAAAGCGGGTATGTATAGAAGATGAGTCACTAATATTAATAATAAAACATGATTGTTACCTCAGAAGGATAATATGATAATTATCCAGAGCACTGAGATGATTAGTGGCTGCTTTCCATCCGAAACAAAGGGTGCCAATCATAGATGGAAAATCCACCGTGTTTAAACCCGGTGCTTTGGTAAATACTCAGAAAATCAGGTGATTACCAAAGCACCAGGTTTACCCATCTATCATCTGCCAATAAGTATCACTGATTACCCATAGAACTTGATGAGCTGTGTCAAATCTTACAATGCCTGTGACAGTAAAATCTTGTGTAGACATTAATATTATTAGTACTTGTAATGGTTTTTCTAAGTTCTCCCGAACTATGCTCTGTGATGACATAAGACTTATCTGAGGAAATGCAGTAAACTCTAAATATATTAAACTTTAATAGACAGCACACCAAACTGCAGACATGCTCTGATAACATTGTGTTAAAACATTGGCAGTCAACCATTACAGTGCTGTACTATAACTGTAAACCTATTCCTGTTATTCAATTTGCTTTCGACATTCCATTCTGAAGTTATTAACCTTCATGATAAATACTTAAATATTATTTTATTGCATCTTTGTGATGTTGTGGTGATGCCAATTAAAAATATAAACTATTGTTTCACCTTTTATTTGTTCAAACAAGTATCCACTTACATTCAGCACATATATGATTCTACACAGTTTAGTATCCTAAGCTGTGTGTGTGTGTGATGCCCACAAATTATTCTGCTTAGCCTTATCTCGACTATGTTGGGATTGCCTTCCAGTCCTGGACGCAGCTGAATACCAGTATTTTACATGGAGCGTCTGTCACAAAGTTATCTTATCAATGCTATGATCAACATTATGTTGTTACAGGTGAACACAGTCACCCGACCATACACATTTATCGAATTCGACACGTGGATGCAGCGCACGCGGCGGCAGTACGCAGAGGGCGGCGCACGCGCACGACGTGCCGGCGCCGCCGCTCAACTTGGCGGCCAGCTGGGTGACGTGCAGCGCATTATGATGCAAAACATTGACGACGTGCTGCAGAGAGGAGCTATACTCTCTGGTAAAACTGCTCTCATGTTATCACAGCAAACTTGTTGCTGGGTATAATACTCTAGTCACTACTGCATGGGTTCTGTGTGTTCAGTGTGCACCACTCTTAAGTGGTGTAAAGTGGCTGAATCAAAACTAAACAGTATAAGTATTTATTAAAATGTATCTAAAAAAAAATCATTAAGCCAACAACCCCGACGTAGTCATGAAAAGAGTTATTGCACATTTGTCACTTGTTATCGGCTCATTTTAGTTTCACCCATAAAGGTAAAGAGGGCGGAAGGTTGTATTGATTTTAACTAATATCAGGAGAAGTGCTTATGATACTACAGCTCTAGAGCAATTTGGCAAGAGCTTAAATAACCTGTCTGTCTTTTGCCTACCGGCCTTGCATAGGCTTATTGGCAATTCTGCTATATGCTATCTTACACCATTGCCAATGCAAAAAATATTCCATTTGCAAAAAAATCCTGCTGTTAACATGTACTAAAGTCTTCACTAATTGTGCATCCGCACGGATGTATATTACGTGGCGTGTTTTCAACTGACGATTTATCAGTCGACAGCAGTGGCACGTAATTACGAAAACATTATATCATTCAGGAAAACGAATGCGAATCATGATTAGACTACAATCAGATATCGCTAATATATTCCGTTATTATATTCATAAAAACAAGCACTAACTTTGTGTTCTATTTCAGAACTGGACACAAAAACCCAGAACTTGTCAATGATGTCTTCCAAGTACAAGAAAGACGCCACATACCTGAACACCAAGTCCATGCTCGTCAAGGTGACGGCGGGCGCTGTCATACTTCTCGTGTTTGTGCTGTACTTCTGGGTGCTTTAGTTCCTCTCTTACTCCTTAAACTGTGGTACAGTAGTATCATGTGACTGGACACTGCAATATCATTGGATGCAGAGTTGAAAATGTTTTGTCTTAATGTTCTTATTTTATCTATAGTTGATTTTAATAGATATGTATAAACTCTGAACCATCACTGGCCAAGACTAAAAATCGCCAATTTGAAGTAATTTCTAACAGTTTGCATCGCATTAGTTTGTAACCAGGGTTTCGGATGGCGCGAAGTGTTCAACAACATGCCTAGAAACAATAATGTTTTCAACCAGAGAGTGTTCAGGAATATTGCAGAGTTGAGAAGTTCCTCCAGCAATATGACAGCTATGCTGTTATAGTTAAATTGCCTTCTGAAACTTTAATAGTACACATTTGGGATATCCAATAAATTGTCATGGTAAGATTTAATATTTTCTATGTGATTACTCTGGACAGTTTTGTAACTAGACATAGCTAATGAATGATAGAAATAAGATCTATTAGCTGATTTATTTAACAATATGATTTATTCATCCTGCAATAATATTATAAGTTTTTTGAATTTCTTGAATATGTTTGTTAACCATTTTTCCAAATGTATTAAATTATAAATCCAAGGATGATAATATGCTCAACATATTATATTTAGTTGCTTTTTTAAACTCTTGAAAAGTATACATTATAATTACTAAACACGAAAAAAGCATTCCAAGCATTGTATATTTTGCAATAAAAATGTACCAAAAATATGATATTTTAATTATATAACTGGTTCGTAGTGTTTAGTGATGGTCTAAAAAATATCAAATAATCAGCTTCAAAGCATAATAAATGTAAACTTCAGAAGAGCAAAGATATCTTGTCTATGCCTATCATATTTTTTTATTTAAAATGCACAGTGAGTGCTTGGTGATGGAATGTTGTAAATTTTATCACTTGTTAATTAATGTATTTATTTAAGAATTAATAAATATGCATTCTTTTAAAACTATTTGTGTTTATTAATAAAAAAGACAGAATGTTAAAGTTTTAAACTATAACATTCTGTCCACCCCCTTTAAAGTGGATTTTATAACACTCAGTAATACTAATAAAACTGTTAACCATGATTGTTACTCAGTAATAACACTGAAGCTTACTAACAATGAAAACATTTTTGGAATTGGTTCATTAGTTCTGCCTTTTTATTACATTCAAACTTACAATTTCTTTTACGTTTTTATAATTTAAGTATAGATTTAATTACAAACTAAGGGTTCCTAACAAGTCCACTTCATATTAAAATATGGAACAAACAATTATTTAAAATGTCAGGTTTGATCATGGGGAACATTCTTGAAGATCATGTTCAGGAACATTTCTGGCTAAATGTAAGCTGGTAATACCACTCAGAGCATTCTTAACTCTGATTGCAGTTGACACACTCAACACCTGACAAAGAAAACATTATGGTATCATAAAGAAATATAACATCACACCTTTAAACTTCTGCAGGTGCAGGTTAAGCAGAGGTGTACCTATAGCAGACCCAAAATATGCCAGTGATACTTTTATCATAGATTACCTGTAATATCTTGGCAAATACAACAGGCCTATTCTTCCACTGTAGTGTTCCAAACACTTGCACGGGGTATGGGATCACTGTGGAATATGGTGGAGACTTCAAGTAGACCATGGATACTTGTACCAGTGGCTCTGAGTGCTCCTCAGTCTCGTTAAGCTGCGAACATTCAATTTGGGAACTAAGAAATATAATTTACCAGCATTTACCTATAAAACTTGGAAAAATTAAAGACAAACTTACATCTGACAAATAAAATCGACCGTTCAAACTTTGTAGAATCCCAATGGTCCTACATTTCATAATTTCGTCGTTAAAAATATTACATTTATCAGCTATTTCTTTCAAGTCTGAGTATACGTAAAAGTCATGCTGAAAGAAATGTTTTTTTTTAAGTTTTATTTGTGTAAGTGCATTATTATTACATAATATGTAATAATAATGCACTTACACAACACTTACTTAACAACTTAACAAAGACAACTATAGACTGTTAACATAAAATACTTGTCGAGTAGACTTACATGAGGTGTATCAAGACAAAATGGAATGTCACAGTAGGAATTACTTTTTAAATAGGCCATTAACAAATTTTTATAGGTTTTATTTCAAACAAAACAGTCAGAAAATAATAAATTGTATCAAGTTGTAATAAAGTCTTTTTCCCGCTTTTTTCTGTCAAGCACGTGTCAGTGTCAAAACCCGGTGTTGCCAAAGAGTCCAGAACCAATTTCAAAATCCAGGAAGTAAGAGGACATAAACCAGGAGACTGGAGATCTGGTGAATCAGGAGATCAGAAAATATTATTTATACTTAATTCCTATAAGATTTTGATATATTTGAACATTCATTTTAGTTTTCATTTATAGCTAATTTGAAAATCAAAATAATTAGACAAAACACTCCAGTAATTTAAATGTATAATATTATAGTACATATATATATTATAGTATATATATATATTTATATTATAGTACAGCACGCCAAAGATACCTATTCAGTTTGGTCTCGTAGTGTTGGCGTGTGGCTGGCATGAGTAGGATAGGTTCTTTCCCCACGCATGCGCAATTCTAATCCTAAATTAATAATATAAATGCGCGAAAGTTAGTTTGTTTGTTACCTTTTGACGCATATATACGTTTTCAGGTGTACAGAAACGGACATAAACCGTAAAAAATGTACTGTCCACGAAGTTAACTATATTAACGTTCTTATTATAATAGGCGCCACACTTTCAAGTCATGATAAATTATATTATTACAAGCAGTGTACAACCCAAAATTACTGTCGCAAGTTACTTTTTCCATTACATATTTAACCAAACACAGCTTCAGTTTGACAAAAAAGTAATCAAATTTGAATTTCCCGGGCTGTTGTTACGCTTTCGCTTTATAGATTTTATTTAGTAGGCGGCCATGGTATTCATTAAAATTATAGGTCATCATCATCCTCTTGCCCTTATCCCAATTTTTCATTTGGGGTCGGCGCAGCATGTCTTCTTCTTCCATACATCTCTATTTCCCGTCATCTCAGAAGTCACCTCCTTCTTAGCCATATCAACTTTCACACAATCCATCCATCGTTTCCTGGGTCTCCCTCTACTCTTGTAACCCTCTACATTCATACTCAAAACTTTCCTCACAACATGATCCTCATTCCTTCGCATCACATGCCCATACCATGACAGCCGATTTCCACACAACTTCTCTGTCACAGGCGCCACTTTCAGACTTCCTCTTATATACTCATTTCTTATTCTATCCATTCGCGTAACACCACACATCCCCCTTAGCATTCTCATCTCAGCTGCATGCAACTGCCTTTCATTCAGTCCTTTTGTGGCCCAACATTCTGATCCATACAAGACGGCAGGTCTTATCATTGAATGGTCTTATCATTAAAATTATAGGTAACCCAACTCTAATCACAGGCTAGATACATGGCCTATGGCTTCGATGGCCTGGCCTATGATAACATTTATACATGTTCAATGTTGACATAGACATTGACAACTTGACGTCTTGACATTTTATTGTTGACATGTCAATAATAAATTAAATTTTTCGTGGTTTCGTCAATAATTCGAGAACATCTATTTAAAAAAAAACACGTGAATTGCATAATTAAATGCGATGTCTGCTCTTGTTGAATTGCGTCCGAACCGGCGACTCTTGGACCACGATTTCGAAGGTTATAAACTAAACTTGCAAGCACTACCGCATTACTCGCATGATCTCCTAGCTCCGGTGGACAGAGTATACCCGGATGAGGTGCAATACTCCTTTGTCCACGCTAAACTTTTCGCACTCCATAATCACTTGGTTCTTGACTATTGGGATTACTCACTCAATTACTACTACATCGATAAACAGCAGAAGGTACGTCATGTTTCTTTCGAAAATACTAATCAATCATTCCACAACGACGTAGTGTACGACGTCCCCGCACATGTGGAGCGGAAATCTGGCCACTTCAACCTCTGTTTATCCTTCCCATCTAACAGTTTGGCTTTAGTCAGTGACGGGACAGGATACTTGCATATTGTGGATACCGGTGCAAGAAGTAGACCCTCAGGAAGGAACCAAGTGTGGCAAACTCTCCAGTCAAGTCTCATTCTTGGTGAAGGAAAGTATTTTATAATAGTGGATTCAAGAATACAGGAGAAGGACAATATTGAGACATTGCACTGTCTTCTTCAGTCAGTTGAACAGAATGAATCCCATTTCAACTCAGTACTCACTTGGGTCTCCTTTGACAATGATGGCCAAGGTTGGAAGCAGATGAGTTTCAGGCAAGTGCAAGGCAAAGGTATTGTTCACTATGCTGCAATTGAAACTAGTTGCTCTGCACTGTATATTGCTTCTGACAACACTTTTAAGTTCACTTCAGATTCAGAAAGGGAAATTATCAAACCATCTAAAGAGGAGCCCCGTACATGCATATACACATGGCTGCAGACAACAGAAGATATCACAATAACTTTAAAACTTGAAGCAAACTTCAACAGACAGCTTCTTATTGTTAATGTGACTCCATTGAGCATAAAAGTCAGCTATGCTGGCAAGACTTTTGTTGATGGCAAGTCGCAGCAGAAAGTTGATAGCGAGCTAACAACTTGGAATGTTCAAGATAGTGGCCAGGTGGATATCTTGCTGACTAAATCTGAGAGTATGATGTGGGAGGAGTTGTTAGAAGGCGGGGACCCTAATGGGGAGCAGATCATGGATGCTAGCCTTGTGGAGGAAGCTCACAGACGCTTGGCTCACTTGTGTGCTGAAACTGAGGTAACAGCTGATCCACCCGTGCCAGGGCTATCTACACAAGAATTAGAAGAATGTGATGCTGCTTCTGAAGAAGATACTGTATTAGGTGAGGCATTGTTAAAATTGCTTATTTCAGGAATTGATTCAATAGCTTGATCAGGTTTCGGAGAGCATAAAGTAATATACTGTTTATTTCTGGAACACAACAATAGATATGAATGCTTTTAAATAACAATTAGTACCCTTTATTTTTTAAATAGGAAATATTTTACTGCTTTACCATAGTACAATATTAAATTTAATTGAATATTTTTTCATAATTTCAGTGAGATTGGATGCAACAACTCACAATGTGACGCACAGGGCACCGCTGAGTGTCCATCAATATTTGTTCAGTATAAAAATTGAGACACAAGAGGCACCAGCCCTGGCACTGCGACATGATGTGGATGCTTGCATCTGGCAACCCTATGCACAGTTGATAAATTCCAACATGTGGCCCGTCAAGCATCAAGGTGCTCTTAGTGCATTTGGTTATGTACAGTCATCCAAACAAAACCGGAAGTTCGTAACATGTCCTCCCAACTTCACCTATAGTGTGGTCTGTGAAGCTACCAGACACATCTTCATTTACCAGAGCAACACTAACCAAGACTGTCAGCTGAGGAAGAGGACGGGCGATGCCATAAGGAACATAAAGATAGGCCAACAGCATGTTTTCAACATTGACAAGTATGGAGAAGTGCTGGGGATCAATGCTACAAATGAATACTTGTTTATTTTAACAGAAACCCATTTAGTAGCTATACAAATACAATAAAACTAAATTTTTTAAGTTACACTTTATTTCTATCAAATATTTAATAAATTACAGTAAATCTACTTAGATTATTGTACCACTTAAGTAAATGCAGGAATACAAATGTCAATATAGACAGATCATACAGAATTACAGAACATAGTACACATAACACACATTATACCAATGCAGGAATACAAATGTCAATATAGACAGATCATACAGAATTATAAAACATAGTATGCATAACACACATATTATACCAATGCAGGAATACAAATGTCAATATAGACAGATCATACAGAATTACAAAACATAGTATGCATAACACACAATTATCATACCAATGCAGGAATACAAATGTCAATATAGTCAGATCATACAGAATTACAGAACATAGTATGCATAACACACATATTATACCAGTGCAGGAATACAAATGTCAATATAGACAGATCATACAGAAATACAGAACATAGTATGCATAACACACATATTATACCAATGCAGGAATACAAATGTCAATATCAGATCATACAGAATTACAAAACATAGTATGCATAACACACATATTATACCAGTGCAGGAATACAAATGTCAATATAGACAGATCATACAGAAATACAGAACATAGTATGCATAACACACATATTATACCAATGCAGGAATACAATGTCAATATAGACAGATCATACAGAATTACAGAACATAGTATGCATAACACACATATTATACCAATGCAGGAATACAAATGTCAATATAGACAGATCATACAGAAATACAGAACATAGTATGCATTACACACATATTATATCAATCCTAAGGATTTCATAGGGAACTACCTACCCAATACAGATATCTTAGATATTTTTTTTTAAGCTTATTATGCAATATGTTTGAAAAATTGGTCTGCTTCACAATGTCCACAATGTTTACTGTCAAATTTTGAAAACCAAAGGCTTATGTCGAGCAAATGTGTTATTCAATTAGTCTGCTATTTGATGCCAACCTCTGCTACCAGGGATGTCTAAGTTTTCTCTTCATCATCACTTTCATCAACATCTACACTCTCTTCTGATGAGTACCCGGTGGTAAATAGGAGATTCTTTGGCTTTTTCTTCCTCTCTGCTTTCATTTCCTTCTCAATTTCCATCTTCTTCTCTTGAGCTACCTTCTCTGTCAACAGCTGTCTAGATCTCTTTCTAGTATTTTCTGGGTGTCCATTTGTGGTATTATTGTTAGCTGTTGGAGGATGACTATTTACGACAGGCTTTCCTGTACTGGTAGATGCTTCGTCATTTTGTGTAACAGGTTTTTCTTCTTCAATAATATCATCTGAAAAATAGAGAAGATAATAAATTAAAATAAAGAATCATTGGAGCATCTGAATAAATTTTTCCTCCTTCCTCCCTACCTTCAGATCAGAAGAAAACTTATAGTCCGGTCAATTTAGACCAAAAAATGAGAGTGAAGTTACATAAAGTCCCAACATGCTGAAAATCAGTAAAATTGTTCAAAACATAATTATAAACAATGTTTAAAAGTTCCCCATCATTCCCGTGTATGTGTATGTCTTCTGCTTCTTCTTCATCACAACTGACCCGTGGAGTAGGCTTACTGGGGAAACCACGTTAAGTACACTACCTCATAGGTGGCATGGAAACGTGTGCATATTATGACAATAACAACTTTTATAACTTATTGAATCGTTATATCTCAGAAAAGGTGGCTCGTAAGAAAAAAAGTATTGGTGCATTTTTTATAGATAATTTTATGATCTACAATTTTTGTCTGAGGTACTTTTATGATAAAACTTACCGTTTTGCTGAAAATCGCGAAAAACTCATTTTTTTTACCTTTAACCTTGAATAAAAAGTTTTCCATACACGGGAATGATGGGGAACTTTTGAACATTGTTTATAATTATGTTTTGAACAATTTTACTGATTTTCAGCTTGTTGGGACTTTATGTAACTTCGAATGTCTAAATTGACCGGACTATTAATCAATACAGGCTGGTCAATTAAATCAACCTTGAAAAATTGTAAAAAGGGTTTCATTTTAGCAATTGGATCATTTGCATCTTGATCACTGAAATGATCTGAAACACTGATATGTTTCATTTAGATCAACGGCTCAAGGCATCAAAGCATTCAACATTGCGTTGCAGGCGTTTACTATAGAGTCAGAGAAATGTTATGTGGCAACAATGCTGAATGTTTAAGTGTACAAATTAATTGTAATAAGTTAGGTTAGAAATAAAATCGATCTTCGCAAGTTAAGTAACTCAGTGTCTCGGTCTCCCTTTCTCGCTCCCTCACTGCTCAGTCGCCTCGACGCGTCGCGCGGAATGAGCCAGCACAAAGGAATGTTTCAGATCCAAACAATGCATTGAGACATTGTTACTGAACCATCTTTTGAATCACTTCAATGATCTCGAGAGTCAGTTTTGTAAAGAGTTACACACGCCTAATCGTAATTAATTTCCCAACTGTGTTGGACTCTGCTTCCAGTCTAGCCGGATGCAGCTGAATACCAGTCCTTTACATGGAGTAACTGCCTTTCTGACTTCCAACAAGACTGAAAATATCATCTTGATTAATAGTTATTATTGTAATTACATACCTGGAGTTATAATTTCAAAGTTGTAAGCATGGTCCTTGAGTACAACAAAAATAATTGGGAATTCCACTATGCACTTCCCAGACAGGTTTTCAGCTAAAGATTCAGTTGGATCCAGCTCAAAAAACTTTCTGGCCGAGCTTTTCACTTTCTCAGCTGGAACATGGAAACATCTTTATTAATAAATTTCTAGTTACTTGGTACACCATCCTTGACTAAGATAATTATAATAGCAGACATATTATGTATAAATGATACCTTTCAGTAAAATTTTGACTCCACTAAATCCAGCAGATTTATAGAATGTCAAAGCCTTAGATCCTTCAAATGGCAGAGCATCTGGATTTAAATACTTGTCCAAGAGTTCTGACAGCCGCTTCTGCTCTGCACATTTTTCATCAACAAACTTCATTAGACCTGCTTCTACATTAGGGAACACCCACTCCACTCTCCAATGTATTATGTTCACCTTAGTATTGTATCTTGTGGTGTTGGCTTTGTGCCTTGTGAAATTTTGAGATAAGAACTGTAGGGCAGTGCCCCTTTGCCTTGCTGCCATCTTGAGTTTGTATAGATGCTGTGAAATAAAATTATTCATCATTTAGTTACTTTTGTTAAATAATGAATAGGCACCTATAAAATTCTAAGTGATTAGTGAAAGATAGTCAGATAAAGTGAGCTATTACTTACAATGGGCAATTCCTTGTCGATCCTAGTGAATTTCTTTTTCTCATCTATCTTCACGCCGTATACGAACCGCGCGCACTCTTCAAGGAGTCGGTAGTCGCTCAGTAGGTCTGTGTCGGTAAAATCTTTAATTTTGATGAACTTGGTGCGGTCCC
The DNA here is from genome assembly GCA_905147745.2 of Phlogophora meticulosa. Taxonomy (NCBI): domain Eukaryota; kingdom Metazoa; phylum Arthropoda; class Insecta; order Lepidoptera; family Noctuidae; genus Phlogophora; species Phlogophora meticulosa. The sequence goes on from LR990519.1 coordinate 19,022,281, forward strand.
TCATGCCATCGCATTCCAGCTCTTGCTTATGTATCCTCACACAGTCTAGGCAGCAGGTCTTTACTTCACACTTCGGACACGTGTACTTAGCCTTGTTTTTGGCACACACTTCGCAATCTCCAAGTCTGCGAAATAGGTTAGAATGCGGAATTATTGTAAGTAAGCGACGGTTGACCAGATCTACTGTATTTGATTTACCTGTTTATATCTTTCTCGCTGTCGGAATCACTATCTGATGATGACGACATAGTTATTTCTTTGGATTTTATGTAATTCTCAACTTCAACTTCAACTCTTCTCCACAAACACTAACTCGTTTCCACAAAAGCCGTTGCGGCTTTTGTGTTTCCACAAAAGCCGTTAAGGCATTTGTGGAAAAGACACCACAATTTTGCCAATATAACGTAGATAGACCATCAAACGCTGGAGATACTATCAGAGAATGTTTATATGAGTAAATACAGAGGGAAAATAAATATACCAATAATCCTTAATCAATAACTCTTGACTAAAACATAATCAATAAGACTCCACAGAGTTTCCAGTGTTTCCAGAGGAAAAAAAATACCTAAAAATACACACGACACATTCAACTTGCATGGCACTAATAGGAGAAGACCTCATCGCCCCGAGAATAATACGTAAACATTTTGATTGAATTTCACGAGTCCTTGGCGGCGGGGGGCGCGGAGGGCGCGGGGCCACCCTCCTCCTCCTCCGACTCGGACTCGTCGTCATCGTCCTCGTCGTCCGACTCCGAGTAGGACGAGTAGTCGCCTCCCTCGGCACCCGTGTAGCCTGCGTCTCCGTAGCTGGTGTCGCCGTAGCCGGCGTCGGCGTAGTCGTCGTCGTCGGCGAGCGCGGCGCCCTGGCGGCCGTAGCGGTGCGAGCGCGTGGACATGCTGAGGTCCGCCGTGACGTGCGTGGGGTAGGCGCAGCGCGGACACGGCGGCGCCGCTCGCCGGTCGCAGCGCACGCCGCGGCGCCGCACGTGCTCCTCACAGAAGCACGTCTTGCAGCGCAGGCGCGAGTACTGGCCCAGGCGGTTGCACGACTGGCACTTGTAGGTCTCGGACTCGAGGACCTGGCAGGAGGCTTGATGCTCGAACTGGTCATCCTCACACAGGAAGCCCTGGCAGAAGCAGCAGCGGAACACGCGGCCGCCGTGCTCCCACACGCCTCTCTCGCACTTCAGGCACACGGCGTCCATGAGCGGGCAGGTGCATGCGTGCGCCGTCAGGCACTTGCGGCCGTGGCACACCCACGCCTCGCAGAAGTCACAGATGGCACCCACCATGGCGAGCCCAGTGGTGTAGACGCCAGGGTGACGCACCACGCAGTCCCCGGACTTCAGCATGCACTTCACCTTGCCACAGTGCGCGCACGTCGGCAGCAGCTGCACCGCTTGGCAGAAGTAGCAGAACGCGCGGTTCTTCTGCTTTTTCTGGCACTTGTCGCACTCCATAGGCACGTTGCACGGGTGCGCCGCCAGATCCACATTCTCTCGCGCATTGCGGATCTCTTTCTGCCGCAGCTTCTGTTTCTCGGCTTTCTTGCGCTGACCTGTCTTCTTCTTCGGCATTGTAATTTGATAGTTGATGAGGTTACATAAAAGTTTAATTAAATAAAACTAAAAACATCAACTGATTTGACTACAATTATCATTTCTAATGCTAAGCTCCCCACCAAACCCCAGAAAGAGAGCAAGGAACATTAATATTTCTTTCGCACTTTTGAGCAAGAAAGTCAGTGTGAGCTATACCATATAATTAAGAGTCAAGATTTTGTTTTCTTGAGGTATAATTTCACCGTTTACTGTAATATTAATAGGAGAAATAAATCGTTTTATAGTAAAAACAACTACTGCTCGTTTGCTTGCTTTTAGGGGCAGATAAGCACAAAACCGTGCTAAATGAGCCAATCGGACAGGTACCCAAAGGCAGAATTAAGAGGGCCAATAGCTTGTAAAGATTTTACAGATATATATAAATCCAAATCATCAGCATACTGTAAAATTTGGTAAAATGGGTCAACAGAAAAATGCAAGTTGAATGTATATAGACTGAAAAGAAGAGGGATTAAGACTTAGCCTTGAGGTAAGCCTTTCCAGATAGTCCTAGGGGAAAGAAGGGAATTTAATAGGAATGGACCTTTCCATCAATAAATTACATATGAAACGAACCAGCTTGACAGGAATATTTAACTGATTAACAAGTTTATCTTTGAGGACTGGGAGTAATACGTTATCATATACTGAGACAATGTCTAGAAAAACTCCTACTAAATATTGTTAATTTTAGTAAAGAGATGCGAATGTCAGATGTTAATATGCTAAGACTATCTATGGTGCTCATACCTTTTCTGAATCCAAATTGGGATGCGGGCAATAACTTTCCATGTTCAACCTACTACTTAAGGCGGTGCTTAATAATGAGCTCTGCCACCTCACACAGAACTGACGACAGAGTGATAGTTCTATAAGAATAAGAATCTGACGGATTCTTGCCAGGTTTAATAACCGGAATAATTATTTGATTTTTCCACGGTTGAGGAATTAAACCAAACTCAAAAAAGTTATGAAGTAGATCCAAGTAATATTGTTTGGATATGTTAGAGGCGTTTTTTTGAAAAGAGTACGTGACACCATCCATCCCAGGAGAGGAATCCACAAGACCACCAAGTGCCAGTTGGACTTCAGGGAACGAAAATGGAGAATCAAACAAACTTAGAGAAGGAAGAGGAGCCAGAAGGGAGGGAAAAAAGTCCTGACTTGGAACTGAAGGAGGAGATAATGTATCAGAGAAAGATTCAAGCCATGAAGAGGGATCATTGGATGTCGACAACACTGCAAGAACCTCTGTATAATTTAATTTGTTTCCAAACCTGGGAAGAAGGAGAACGAGGAGACAAGCTCTGACAATAGCGGAGCCAACTCTCTTCTTTCTTTCCGGAGAAAAGTCTTGTGGCGATGGCAGCTTTCTTTTGGTAAGTAAGAAAATTTGGAAGGTTCTTTAACACATTATAATTCAATTCTGCCATTTTCCTTTCCTGTACAGCTAATGTGCATTCAAAGTCCCACCAAGAAGTTGAAACTCTAAAATTGTAAGATTTTAAAGAGGAAAATTATCATCAGAAATGACCGAATTAACTAATTTGGAGCAAAAATCAATAAGATTGTATCTATCGGGAGAAGGAAGTGATTCTAAACTATTTTCGAGAGAGACATAATAAGAAGACCACTTGTCATCCTTCAATCTATATTTAAGGGAAGGGTTAAAGTTTTGGATTGATACTACCCTATCAGGAATAGAGATAACAATAGGGAAATGGTCACTACCGTGAAAATCAGACAAGATATTCCTGAAAATAATAGAAGCCATCTCTGGCTTCTGCGTGTTTCAGCGAGTTCTGCTTCTCAGCAGAACTCGCTGAAAGATCAACAGTTGAGTTAGGATTTTGAGTAGGACGAACTCTTCTTGTAGGAGAACCATCATTAATGACGCAAAGGTTCGTTTCATCAAAAATTCCGAGGAGGGAAAGACCAAAACTATCGTCGTGGCTCGAACCCCACAAATGATGATGAGCATTTAAATCACCCATGAAAATGATTGGGGAAGGAACTGAAGACAGGATGCATAAAAGATCCGGAATTAAACCAGAGTGAGTATGAGGGATATATGCCGAGAGAAAGGTGATATTAATAGCTCTCACTGCCACGATAATAATGTCAGAGGAAATAGTAGGGAGAGGGATATGAGACAATGGAAGACAGCGTCTAACAAGTAACGCACTTCCTGCATACCCATCAGCCCTATCATCTCGGAGGCAGGAGTAACCTGGAACCTGAAAACGAGAACCAGACACAAACCAAGTCTTCGAGATGGCAATGACTGATAGATGAAATTTATAAATTAAGTGAAGAAGATCAGACTTCTTTGGCCGAATGCTATTGGCGTTCCATTGAAGGAAGGAGACTGGATCCATAATTGGAAGATGAAACAATTTGAGTAAGATTTTGGGCAACGTGGGGCGGTAAATGGGAATTATTACGGGAAACAAGACTGATGAGTGATAAAAGACCTCCAGAACGAGAAACTGAGAACTCCAGAAGGCTATCCTCGTAAGGAGACCCTGGAGAAGGATTCTGTGAAAGAAGAGCGAAACCGTTGGGAAGAGATGAGGTAACGTCTGCAATAATGGAATTATGGGCAGCCCTGTCAAATGACTTGCCTAAAGGAGTTCTGGGCTGAGGAGAGCAGAAGTTTCAGTTTTCCTGTAAGAGGCGGTGGGAGAAAGGGAGGAACCAATTGGGTAGAAGCATAGGATGTTTGAGAAGCTGAAATATTTTTGTGACTGTAGAATATAATTTAGAGGCTTTCGGAGTAGAACGAGACGCCACTTCATAAGAGAGGTTCTCCTGAGACATGAGCAATTTGATGGACTTCTGTCTACTCTGCTCAGGGCACCTGCCACTATATGCGTAGTGTTGACCCAGGCAATGATAACAAGAGGCCATTGATTCTACTACATCACAACTATCTCCAGGGTGAGGTTGAGTAAACTTAAAACATCTAGCCTTAGAACGGCACTGAATCATGCCCAAAACGGCAACCATTTTGGCATTGAATTGTAGGGAACTCGTAAATCACCACAGGAAGAGAAGTATGGAAACAATGTTTTTTTTGGGAGAGAACTTGACCCGAAATGTTAAGATGATAGTCTGAGTGGGAACCCAGGTGGTCTTCCTCTGCAACAAATTCGTCCATCGACCTGTCCACTGGCACCTGACGGACTATGCCCATTTTTGTTATATCATAGTATGGTATACTTGCAATATACTTTTGAATTTCTAGAGTCGGGTGATCTAGAAACCTATTGGCCGCATCAACTGAATGTGAATGTGAAAATGAGAATTCGACTGATAATTATTTAACGCCGTCAGTACAAATATTACCTATTTTATTTAAGGACAAAAACTGGCCATACTTAATGGGACGAATGGTCGTCCCAGCAGACGGATCCGGTTTGAATCTGGATACATGAACCAAAAATTGACCTTTATCTAGAGCACTGAATGCCTTAACAACCACTACAAGGGTCGGGTGAACGTACAAGATTTGGATCGCAGGAACGGACATATCAAAATCGGTGACCTTTTTTTTTGGGCCATCTTCTATTGTTTATTTATCTAACATGCGACACTTACCAAGATTCGGGGGTTGGGAAGAACCGTCACCTGGAGGGTCTGGAGGGTAAGGAGGAGGGATGGGGTCCATGGCGGACACCCAACAGGTGAATTCTGTGCAGAAAAAGAAAATTTAACAGAATTTAATTAAAATTAACAAAATTTTAATAGAAAGGAAAGTTTTGAGTATGAATGTGCAAGGTTACAAGAGTAGAGAGAAACCAAAGAAAAGATAGATGGATTGTGTGAAAGATGATATGGCTGCAAAAGAGGTGACTCTTGAGTTGACGGCAAATAGAGATGTATGGGAGAAGAAAACATGCTGCGCCGACCCCAAATAAATTGGGATAAGGGCAGGAGGATGAGATGTAATCAAAAACCAGTTGTATCGGTTTTACGGTGATAGCCGGTAAATTACCAATGAACTAAGAAGCATATTGAAGATAAAGTCTTGATAAATTCAACGTTATTTAGCCAATCACGGGATCATCACGTCCGTCCTCTAAATTGACAGAGTACGGAAATGTGATGATAATCAATAAAAAAGTTGTGAAAATTGATTATCTGTCGCTGACTTTGGCTGTCAAATTGACAGCCAGACACCAAAGTTGCTTTGACAGTGTCAAAACAATCTGAAATCAAAACGTCTAACTAATTTCGAGTCTTCCAAAAAATCGTCAATGCACAAGTTTTAAAACCATAATATTGTCTAAAAAGTTGTCTGTTTAAATAAAAACCAACAATGAGTTCTACGGATCTACAAGGAGATGACTGGGACCTTCCTTGTTCAGATGACGAGCTATCCAAAAGTGGTATATTCATCGGCAAAAACTGGATGCCAGAGCCTGCCGAATTAGAGGAACTTTACAAAGCCCTTGATAAAACTGGTACTGTAACACTGGAGTGGAAATGTCCTGGGAGGAGGCCTCCCTCACCAGTGCCTGTGAGTAAAGAGAACCAGCCGGAAATTGCAGCATCGCCGATAAGAGAAGAAAAATCAGACTTTGATTTTATGGATGAAGTCAGTTCATTGCGATTACGAGTACGTAGTAAAGGGGAGGATACTCTGAGGGGTTCGGCGAAGAAGAAGACGACGTCATTTGATGGCATCCTATCTAACATGATAAGGCACAAGAGGATAGAGCAGATGGAGAAGCAAGCCAACACTTCCCCATCAACTCCATCTTCTAGTGGCAGTTGATTAGAGGATAATAGTGACACAAGTGACTAAAGTGGTGTGTTGTGTTGTAACAAACCATGGCTGTGTGACTATTGTGACATGGTGACATAAAATTACCAAGTGACTTCATGGATTGGTAAAAATTGAATTGTGGTTGATAGTGTTTATAAATTATGTACTGATGTATTTAATGATTAATAATATCATGTACAGGTGCTTATATAATAATGGGGGAAGAGCTGATTGGGTAGCCAAAAATACATCTACATCACTTTCAATGGGAAAAAGTGTCTAAAATGCTGGCAGCATTGATACATTGAATGGCATTGCTAATTCTTTGATCAGCCTTCTGTTGGTGTCAAGAGTTGGCTAGCCGTTTGAAAATGGCTGATAGACTAATGGCATAATTAATGTAGAAATAGCATTTATAGTGTGGTTGTAGACTGCTACGCTAACAATGGTACAATTTTATTATTGTGCATTAGCCTCATAGCATAATAGAATAAATAAGGATGTATGACAGTGAAAAATAGCCTAAAATAAGATATAAACTACATCAATAATTCAATTTAATTAATACTTCTACTTATATTTACAAAAGGCTAGTACAATTTCTAAACGGACAATATAGCAGACTGTGGTTTAAGCAGTTGCTCGTTTTCATCCAATATCTCGTGGCACATGTTCATGTTATCTGCTATGTGCTCCAAGGTCCAGTGCTTCCGGAGTAGAGCCATGTTTAGATCAAACTTCCCTTGCCTGATGCACTGAACAGCTGTGCAGTAGGCTGTAGACTTCAGTTGGACACCCAGGTCATGGATGAGCGTCCAAAGGTACTTGTCATACTCATTCACTGATTGTACTTCTAAAACAAATGATACAATATGTAGATTAGTTAGTTATTTTATAATAACAAAGAATATCATAGTTGACATAATATTTAACATAGTCCTATTAGTTCATTGAGGTCTTTAAGATAATTTCTTGTAAGCTGATCAGTATACTATTAAAGGGTGTTTTCCACTGTGGATGTGCGAGAATGCATAGCAACTGTAGCAAGAGATGTGTATGAAACAAGTTGTTCAATTTTGTAACCTTGCAGTGTAGCTCTGGTGGAAATGGGCTAGTGGAGGCAAGGTCTTGTAAAACAAGTGTCTGTGGTATGTGGAAGGAATGTGCCTGAAAATGTTTGTGAGGGAAGTGTGCAGCCCATCTTAAGTAACATGTTTTGCATGTGTAAGACCACTTCCTTCCTTCCACCAATCAGCTTCTTAACACATCTTTGATGGAAATGCACCTCGATGGAAGCTCAAGATAGTTAAGACATTTGTAGTTGTTTATTAAAGACTCATATATTACTCTTTTAACTGAGTTTTAATTTACAAATTGCCATATTTACCGATTATAAAGTTTGGAGGATTGAAGTACACACACTTCATGCCGTAGATAACAGGCAGTTTATTGTCCGCTGGTCGGATTAGGCCCTTTGACGCCAACTCATATGTGGTCTGTGACTCCATAAGGAGGCCTGATTGCCTGTGAACATACAGATAAAAAATTATAGGGACTTCATTTATTCATAAGACATGCCAGTTATTTATACAAAAAAATAAAAATAACATTTTGCTTTTCACATACTACATATACATATTATATTAACTCAAGTCAACATAAAATATTATGTTGACTTGAGTCAAACAACATCACTATTAAACGTGTGAGTGAACAAAATCATTATTTACTTCATAAAAGTAGCCATCTTTTATATACAGAAAGTTCTTATTCACTTCTAAGGAAACAATCATTTTGAGTAACAAAGTACATACTCAAACATAGTCTTCTGATGTGCAGCCTGCATGTGGGCCACAACCTTATCCATCTTCTCCCGGGTGATGTGGTGGAAGGTGGTCCTCTCCATTGTCCTGCCGTTCCAGAAGTATGTGTCAGTAGCCTTGCCGAGCTGGCCATGCACCTTGAAGGCTCTTGTTGCCCTTCCAGTGTGTATTTTGTAGGTGAGCCTTGTGCCTTCATTAAGGCCCAACACTGAAATATTTAAATTATTTAGTAAAGGGCACATTGAAAAGTATGCAAATTACCTCCTAATCATATTATGAACTTACACAATACACCACTGCTGAATAAGCCCAGGTGTGTCGCCCAGCTGCTCCTGAAGTCCTCGTTGATATACCTTGGGCCGCACACCAAAGGATCATCAGCATAGTTGGGCACCAGTTTCACCATCATTGGCTCATTTGTTGATCCTACTATTTCTACTCGCTTCTCTATTGGTCTGCCAGGTAAGATGTTAAGATCTGTAAAATGGATAACAAATTTTATAGAAAATATGTTATCATATTATATAGCATATTTCGCAGCACCTGCTTTGTGCAGAAGTTTAATAAGTTAAATTTGATTCTAACCTCTACAGAGATTGGTTTTCACTATATGCAGGACTTGTTTCACTGGAACACATGGTGGCTTGTAAACACATATGAGTCCATTCAGTGTTTTATAGGCGGTCACTGCATCTTTAAACTTAACCATTGTGATTATATTAATAACATATTTGATTGTAAACAAACAAGCACTATTACTCAAATGTCAAAAGTTCCAAAAATAATTTGTCCAATCAAATCTGTCTGCTGTCATTGTCAAAACCATCAATCCGTTTACGAATAGAGCTACACTTTTCCTTTTTAACTATAACATACAATGTACCTCCTTTAAAGCGTAGTTTTGAAAAGCCTATGTTACTCGCTCATAATGTAGGTTTCTATAGATGTGTTATGTATAACAAACACTACAGTATTTGAGTTTAGCCATTACAAACAATCAAATCTTTCTTGTCTATAATATTAGTTTAGGCAGGTACGACTACCATCAGTTTTGTTGAAAACTATCAAAGATTGTAATCGTTTGGTGAAATTGTTTACAGTGCTTTCAAGTAGATAATATTTATTTACTGCATGCGCACGATTTTGCAAGTCATGCAAATAAGAGAAGAAAACTTTAAATACAGGCAGTATTGCTAAAAATTATAATAAGTTACAAATTAATTATTACAAGAGAACGTTATTGCAACGACCTTTGTAAGTGTACGAAATCAAAAAACAGGTTTCAATGATTTAACTATTCCCGAAAAGGTCGAGAAATTGATCCTCTCTCATTACACCAAGAAAACTCATTACAGACACGCACCGATCTAAAAATAAATCGTGATGTGCTGCATACCAATGATATTGGTTCGGAAGGAACAGTAACAGAGATCGAGCACAAATGGACCACCGTTATGGTCCGTTTGTGTTTGTCAGATCAGATCCCATCTAAAGTTTTGTGTTAACATAATGTGGTTTGTTATAATTATTCCATTTTACGAGAGTCAAGCGATACTAGCTACACCTGTGGTAAAACTTGTCAGTTTTCGTCATTTTATGTTTACCGTATTGGATAGGATGTTCAAACCGCCTCCTCGTTATCACTCAGAATGAGAATAAAATTATAATCTCTGTATTTTGACAAATGATATGTTCATAGTTGCCTTGCACAGAGGGGTGCATCGGACTAAGTCCAATCCTTAATATGTATTATATTTATAAGCCATTACGCCATACAATTTGAATTATAAAAATAACAAAATGGATATCATGGGTGGGCAGATACTACTATTAAAAAGAAATAGTAAACGTTAAACGGTTTAATAACGATGTTACTATGTACTACTGTTACAATGAAATATTAAAAAAAAGATGTCTAATATGTATTTGTAATAGTAGTATTTGTCCAAATAATGCTAGCAATCTTTGAGGGAAAGAAAACGAGCGACATGATGACGACACGACAGCGACAGATTTGATTTGTTTAGTCTGTGGTGTGGTGTTGCTGTCGTGCAATGGCCGATTGATGGAGAGCAATTCGTTGGCTAATCGCGAAAGCCTGCATACGCACACAGTTAAATGTGTTGCTTCCAATAAATTGTCTTCCGTAAATAATAATATAAGATAGTGCAAGTTTTGTGTTATGTTCTAAAAGCTTCTGGACAGTGGAATAGAACTTTTGTGTAGGTGTTCGCATACCATCTAACTCTGTCGGTGTTATTTCGTGTGAAACTTGTTGTTGGTAAGTAATTCTGATCTGTGACTGTTACATTTGTTTCAATATTGTCAAACTGCGCCCATTGTGGCTGCGACGCGGCCGTTTGTCATGTAATTCGAGCGTGCCGTGGCACTGGCAGGTTTTCGCCCGTGCATGGGAATGTACTAGCATTGTGCCAATTTATTGCTTCCTAATTCATTAGAGCTTTCTGCTTACCAAGCGCCGAGTTGGAAAGTTATACACGTACACCAGGAGTAATGCTCTATTGAGATAAAGTAATGAATTTTAACTGTAAGACGTAAGAATAGTTATCTCAATTTTGAATAGCATTGAAAATCTTTTAACGGTTCCCTTGAATTAAATACAATCTAAACTACTATAGGATTTCTTATTTTGTAACAGTGCTGCTGTTCAGCTTAAACTCTCAAAGAGGTTGGTTGTAAACTTATCCTGTTGCCTTTGCTGTAACTAGTTAGTTAATGCATAAGAAACCTATATCAATCTCTTATTATTAACTAGTACTGAATTCTTTGATACACTGATGATCTCAAACATTGTGTAGGTGTAGTTAAGGCATCAAGGAAGGTAAAACTTTAGTCCCTTTTTCCCCAGTTTTTTGTAGCTGTTGCATTAAGTTGACATCTAAAAGATTTTTTTTTTTATTTGAACCATTCAGATAAAATAATATATTTTGAAAAGTACCAATAAAGCTTATCATCCGGCATAATATTATAAATGTGGTACTAACTCTGTCTTTTTGTCTGTTAAGTTTTCAGATTTAATCCACTGAACCCATTTTTATACATATAATTTTGTATGGAGGTAGTTTAAGACCCAGAGAAGAACATAGGATAGTTTTAAAACAGGAGACAAAGGCATGGGAAAATCTAGTAATGGTTAAGTACTAAGAAATCTCATTAGAATTGTAAGTTTTCTTATGCCATTATTTATCTTTCTGTATATGAAGTTTATTGGCCTTGATACAGGCATATATTTAGTATAAGGAAGGCACAGTGTTAGCCAAAAGTATAAAGGCTTTTTGTCAGAACAGACTCCTTGGACGTGAGCCAAAGAAATGTTGAGAATAGGTACTTTTAAATGTTTTCTTCCTATCTCAGTGCATGCAAAATACATTTATAGTATATACCATCATAAAATATGAAATCTGATTAGATTTTATGTGTTACTGAGATATTATTTCACCAATAAGGAAGCTGTAAAGTACACTAAGTTAAATCAATAATAACAGTGTTAAAGTCCTTGAATAACTATTTCTATTGTTATATATTTCTGTTGAGTTATGTTGTATTGTTAAAATCCTTTTCATTAAGAAGTATTGTCAGGAAATCAATACAAATATTTGTATATTATATCATCTTACTGGGTACTATATGGTTAGTGCTGAATTCCTAGTTTTTTGTTCTATGAATTATATAATAATTAAACAGTAATCCATAAGTGGAAGAGTAAAGTCCTGTTTGATATTAAACCTTAACTGGACCTGAAGAATAATATTCACTCTATAATCAATAATAACGTTTTTCCAGTTTTTTATATATTAAAGTACATAAATATAAAAAAAAACTGGAAAGGTAAGTAAAATTTCTTACCCAATATTTTTTCTGAACTTACTATGGTTTAATGAGTTTAGTATGTTATCATGTGGTATGTTGAAGACTAGGCCTTACACAGTTACAACATAAGGCTCAGCTGATATGTGAAATGTTCACCTTGCGAGACGCGTGCGCCGCCCGCCGGCCGTGACGTCACGCGACGTTCCCGCCCCTTATCGTACACATTACATACCTACTTAGCGAAATTAAAGATAAAATTAACTTATAATTTCAGAATTATTATAACATACGTCATATCATATTGTTTTGTATTGCATAATACGTTCTAATCATTTAATGCCTCACAAAATTCATAAATGGTAATAATTTTCTGTAAACACAACAATTATTATTGCTGTATATTTATCTGGAAGCTGAGCCCAGCAACAGTACACAATGCAATCTAAGCAATATATTACGCAGTAGCTAGGCAGCAGACATTAATATTAAATGTGATCTTGAAAAGGATTCCCCATATCATATTAAGATTTCTTTGAATAGTTCACTATCGGGATACGGATTCGTAATATTTCGCCCGAGCCGGGCCGAAATTAATTTGGACGGAAGGAACAGATATTTTTGCCACACAAGGTATAGGTACTTGCCAAAATCGTGGAATTTGTTATGACGTAAGCAAGCTTTAGAGTACTCAGAGCCTTCAAAGCGTCGTTATGAGAGTTAAGAGGCTCGAAATACCTGTTAAAACGTCTTTTGAAGACAGTAAACACAAGGCGTTCTCTCAACAGTTTATCCAAGTTTAATAATTTGGTGAATAATGAGTAATAAGCACACTTTGTACTAACTACATAATTCGATCAGATAGAGCGCTTCTGCTGTTGAACACGCAATTCTGGTAATCAACCGATTCGATTGCTGCTTAAAATTCTCAAGTCGCGTCAATTGTGCGCGCTTAGGATTGGTATGTAAAAACAACGTACAAGGTTAATCCGCTGTTTAAATTGGTTCTCTTGTCTCGTCGTCACACTCTCGATTCGCATAGTTTTACGACACGTTACCTGTAATTAGCTCTTTTTATCTATTTGCTCAAGCTTACTTAGATATTCATGAAGCAGATATTGCTGTTATCTCTATGAAAATAATCCGTGAAGGTGGTGGTCAATGTCAAATTTTAAGGTTGAGTCTCCCCTCGGCCAGTCTCAGGGGCCCGGTGCTGAATGTCAACTTGGAGATATTAGAGTTAGATTCACTGCACGGGATGTGCGTGCTGTGATAAGAGACATGGTGAGAGGAAAGTCTCCAGGTCATGATGGCCTTAGTATTGAACACCTAAAGTACGCTGGTAGTCACCTGCCAAGAGTCCTCGCCATGTTATGTAATCTGTGTATTGCCCATAATTATCTACCTGATGATCTCATGTATACAGTAGTGGTTCCAATAATTAAGAACAGAACTGGCGATGCGTCAGACGTTTCCAACTATAGACCTATCTCGCTCGCTACGGTCATAGCAAAGGTACTGGACAGACTGCTTGACCAACAGCTGGAAAAACACCTTCAAGTGCGCGACGCTCAATTTGGGTTCACGCCTGGACTGTCAACTGAGAGTGCCATCCTCTGTCTCAAGCAGACTGTGCAGTATTATACCACCAGAAACACACCAGTCTATGCTTGTTTTTTAGATCTTTCGAAAGCTTTCGATCTGGTGCATTATGACAAGCTCTGGTACAAGCTGCAAACTGAGACACAGCTGCCGAGTGAGTTAGTGTCGATATTCGGTTATTGGTATAGTCACCAAAAGAACAGTGTGAGATGGGCAGGAGCGCAGTCAGAAGTGTACGGGTTGGACTGCGGGGTGAGGCAAGGGGGGTTGACCTCGCCACGGCTGTTCAACCTGTATATGAACCAGCTGATTGACGGGCTTAGTAGTGCTAATGTAGGTTGCTCTGTGGATGGAGTGTCTGTAAATAACATCAGTTACGCAGACGACATGGTTCTGCTGAGTCCGTCGATTGGAGGGCTGCGGAGGCTTTTGAGCATATGCGAGTCGTATGCTGTGGCCCATGGACTCAGATACAATCCTAAAAAGAGTGAGTTCATGGTTTTTAAGGCTGGTATCAAATGCTACTCAACGGTACCTACCATTACTCTTTGTGGCACATCTTTGAAGAGGGTTAACCACTTTAAGTATCTGGGTCACTGGGTCACAGATAATCTGTGTGATAATGAGGATATTGAGCGGGAGCGCAGGGCGCTGTCTGTACGAGGTAACATGTTGGCGCATAGGTTTGCTCGTTGCACTAGACCTGTAAAGGTGACCTTATTTAAAGCTTATTGTCAGTCATTTTATACGTGCAGCCTATGGGCCAATTTTACTCAGCGGGCATACGGCGCCTTGCGCGTCCAATACAATAATGTGTTTAGGATACTGTTAGGGTTACCGCGGTTTTGCAGCGCTTCTACCATGTTCGCGCAGGCACACACAGATGACTTTTTTGCCATAATAAGGAAGCGGAGTGCCTCGCTCTTAAATCGCTTTAAGCGCAGCACTAACGGTATCCTGAAAGTATTGTCTGAGCGGTGGGACTCGGCTATTCTAGAGAGGTGGATGGTGCTACATGCCAGTTCGTCACCTTTTATTAAATAATTATTATATAGTAGCTAAGTAGGTATTTAATGGGAATTGTATGTTATTATTGTAGTGTATTGTCTGTATTGATTTGTCAGAAATGGTTTTCATGTGTATTTGTGTATTCTGTGTGTCTATCTGTATTTATTTTTAATTTAATTTGTTTGTGTTTAATTTTTAATTATTTTTAATTTGATTGTTTTATTATTATTATTTTTTTATTGTGCACATTATGGATTTTAATCTGAAATAAATGAATTATTATTATTATTATTAATGTCAGTTTATCCACGGTGAAAAAGATCTATCGTAAAAATACGCCTGAAATGATTTCTGCCGCATATAACATCCCATGTTTTTTGTCCACATAGTAACGTATCAAAACCACAAAGACTCATGGTTCCGTTGGTGTCACAAAATGCATATCTCTCATTCTGTCTTTCTCTCCCTAGAAGTCTATATAAACGTATTCAGTATAACGTTATTTGACAGGCTAGCCCTTCGTTTCATGAACCAGTTCCTCCAAGAGCAAATACTGGCATAAGTTAATTAAGTAAGTAAGAGCATAGCATTGGGAAACACCATGCTGTAACTTAAGTTGTACGGGAATTATGACGCTGTTATGTTAAAATCGCCGTATCGTAGTTAATTTCAAGAAGCGAGCTATCCTGTTGGAGTTCAGTGGGGGATTTCAATAGGCTCTTAATGCTTGAGCGCGGTTCGAGGTTTCGAGCGCTCTTCATTTTGTCAAGTGTTTTCTAATAACCGGTTTATATTGACGCTGTAACGCCGACGCCGAGCTCGCCGATTCGATGCGGATTTATTATATATTTGTAGCAAGCAATATGCATAAAATATTCCACATTTTATCCAGATATCATATGTGGAACGTTAAAGAGGGTTCAAACATACACTACGGGACTAAAATATTCATCTCAACATTCCCAGTGGGTACTTTCCTTATATTTTAACGCTGAATTTCGCTTAATACAGAAACATTTCTCTTGGAAGCTGTCGGACTTGGCTGGCAGCTATGTGCACATCCCAGCTCTATCAGTTACAGTGATCTTCCTGCACGTACCACTGCAAGTGCACACTGTTATATTTTCGCGTATTTTCCTCGGTATCTGCTAAAAGTGCTAAAATTACGAGCTCTATCACGCCTTTAACCGTTCATGAGGATCATCCAAGCCAGCCACCGCGGATCACTAGGTTTATTACAGGAAAATACAGTTCCTGACTTAAGACTATTGTAAGCTTAAAATTACAAAACCATTCAGTCAAAGTAGTGACATACATGACCGTGATTTACGCACATTATGGTGATCACCTGATATTTATGGCCTTACGGAGCAGGTGGTATTTAGTGCTTGATGTAAACTGCTTAGAAAATTACGGTCCTGGCCTTATACTGGCAAGGATAAGCAACGTTCTCGTTTAAAATCTGCAAGGTGAAAATTGACCCAAGATCTGTTTTATTTTTACGCTTGAAGGAAATTAAGCTTTCTTAGCCCTTATGGTTTCCGTAGCCCTACAAATCCTTGTCGCGTCTCAGCTTCTGATAGTACTTAAAGAAGCTTTAAAACAAGTCGAACTTGAATTTAGTCCTCCGAGTTTCTCGCTGTCTGTTACACACCGTTGGTCACGGCACGGGCGCCTTTATTCGCTACGACGCGCCATGTTTCAATTGAATGACTAAAAGCGCTCTCAAATCAACGGTCATCTCGAAGGTCGGCAACGTACGGGGAAAACGCGCCAAGGTCGAGATGTTTCCTCACGAATCCTCACCCAAGGCTTTTGATGGACTCAGCCCTGCGTATCTGTCATACAAATTAATCGAAAAGTTGTGATTCGATTCGGTAATTGCTCATTTTGCAATCTTAACGTCTTTTCTTTTAAAATAGGATGTCTTGTCCGTAGATGACCTTCTTAAATCGAAGACGGATAAAACAAAGGAGACACTGATAAAATACCTCATTCATTGCGTTCAGAGACTCATTAATACTTCCTTGTGAGTCGTAATTTGTATGGAGGCCTTGCGGAATATTCAGGATGGGCATGGCGCGTGTTCGAGGACTTTTCGCGTCTCACCATTGTACATATAACAAGTATGATGGGTATATAGGTGTCATGTCCAGTGCCATTTTGATTGCTCCTCCATCTCCAATATAACGTTAACGAGCCGCGATTGTCTGTTTATTGGAGCTCATCAAACTCTGCCACTCGCTCGTGTGGCCGCTCAATAAATTGAGCATTTCTTCCTGAATTGTTAAGCGTTGCCTTGGCGCGTGAGGTATACTCGTATTATAGCCTAGGTAATAGGCTTCAAACGTTTGACTTGACAGCAATTTTTTTAGTTTTTAAATAACTCAGCCTTGATGCGCGCTTCTTTGTAAGACATTCGCGTCCTAAAAGTATCGAGTTGCTGACTTTTATTACTATTATTTGCCATGATGTCGTGAACTATATAGTTTCAGTTTATGTCCTCATGCTAGTGTGTTAGGAAGGCACGTTTAGAGCCACGTTCTCGGGATCGTGTCGGTTATCACCGGCAAGCGACGAGACGTGTCGCCATGATGCTACGATGTCTATCAACCAGAAGCAAGGACCAAAGTTGATGTGTTCAAAGTTTGTAACTCTGTAACATGGAGAATCTCGGATTTTCGGCAGTCAGCCTAAGTGGTTATTACGTAGTAGGCTTACACTGCTTTGGACAGCTGGTTAATACATTGTTCTAGTCCAAGTGGCAAGCAACAGCTAAATGGCAGTGAAATCTCCCAAGATTTGCAAGCAAAACATAGTTTCTTTAATTAATGCAACTCTTTTGTAACAGTTGTATTTTTTATACGAAACGTTCTCAGTCGGGTGGCGTCTGCGACGGTTGCGCAAACAATACAAACAGTAACGATGCTATTACTTAGTTTCGCGTCGAGCGGTCACGTTGTTATAACGACTTTTTGTATAATTGCTCGGCGGCTGGGAGCGAGACTGACGATTCGTCGCTGTATTGTATGTGCAGATGAAACACACTTATTGTTTGAACTACAGACATTAAACCAATAATAAAAACGTTCACGACTTAACATATGGTTGTAATTGAGAGCAATGTGTTACAAGTAATAATTAAAAATATAATTATGTCATTCATATGGTTTGCCGCACCTCAGTGGTAATAATACCAGAATAAGTCGGTTTCTTATTCTACTGGAATACCTTACAACGCTAGACAATCTCAAGGTCCCAGCGTGCCTGTGTCGTATGTCACTTGCTCATGCTCACGTCACGCAAACGTTTAAGGATTGTCTCAACTCCTACGAAACTGGAGTTACCAATGAAGGCATATCAGCGTTATGACGAACACAGGTAAACAATATTTACCTCCTGCTGACATTTATTGGTGTCTGGCGCGTCACGATGCTTGCGCATCGTGTGAGGTCACAGAACGACCCGCACTTGCATGCGCGCGCGCAGCCCGCTCGTGACTTGACGCTGACCTCATGCTTCGCGCCACGGTAGTGCGATTTCCGTAGCTAATCGATTAGAACATCTTTGTTTAGTAAGTAATTTATGAAACAATGAGTATTACACATTAAAATCGTACATCAGTAACCTTGCTATGTTGACTAGTCCATGGATCGATGAGTTTATTTTTTATTTTAACATCATGAACATTGTACAGTAGTGGTTCTCATGCTGACTCAATGCCAGAAAGCAATCTCTTCTTCAACCTATGAGTTGCTACTATTAATTAACTATTTGCCATAATAATATGTCGCGTAGCATACAGAGCAAAGGATCGAGTAAACTTGTAAGACCAAAGGTAGTTACTAGTGCTTGAGAACTCAGCACGGGTTGCAGTCAGCACTAGACGATGACAACGATAAGATCTGGACTACAAATATCATAGCACTGTCATCATGTTTGCATAGCAGAAGAGGAACTGTCGAACGTGCAGATCGCATACCAACATAACAATATCACGCTTGTATTCCACAAGGGGTTAGGCAGAGGTGTACCCCTAGTACACTTATATTTCGCCAGTTATTTATACGTCCATCTATGTGATAAGGGGAGAGCCTACTGCCATTAACAGACTCCAGGGTGCTACTGAGAAATACCACCGTATACTATGTACAACGTAGGATTTTGGAATACTTTGGCCACACTGCCAGAAAGAATGACAAATACCTGGAGAGGTTAATAATCACTAAGGAAGAAACTGGAGGAAATAGAACACGTGGTAGAAGTGGACACTCGTCGGATTTACCAGATCTGCATGATGCTCTACACTCGGCGGCAGATCGAAAAAAATGGCGTCGAGTGATTCGCAACAAACTTGCTGTGAGGTCACGATATCATGGAGGAAACCGAAGCGAGGAGGACTACTCCAATTACATTGAGCAGACAATATGGCGAGAGGTCATCTTCATGAGCAATCACAACACTGACAAATCAAATAATTCACCCAACAACATATACCATTTTGAAACAAGGTTTTTATGCAAGCGCCTGAAATCATTGTGCCTCTCCGCAATTAGTACTGGTAGTACCCAAGGGGGACAGGGTCGCACAACCTTGCACCTTATCACCACTCGACGAATCAATGCTCGCCATCAAAACGGTGACGGCGACGTGTACGATAACGCGATCTTCGTACATTTTAATGTTTCTTCCACACCGTACCAATTCCTTTTTCATTGCTCTTTTATTGGACACTTGTAATAGTTTCATGCTAACAGGTGCAGCGCTGGATGCAATTCTTTTCATATCAGTCGTCGGATGTGTGACGGAGAGTTTTATTGTTGAGGTAACATTCACAATGGTTGTTTTGTATGGTATCTTGTGAAGGCACTGAAGCGATGCTAAGTATTGTTGTCTGCCCGAAATCATTATGCCCTGAGACAGATTGGTCTAAATACAGTCATTTCGTCGGTATAATGGTGTTGTTTGACAAAAGTACACAGAACAGTCGAATATAAATTAAAATAGCCTTTATTGGTTTCCCAAACTCAACCGAAACTCATTTCCGTTTCAATCTTATCACCTTTGTTGTTGAGTATCTTTTGACGTCGTTCTTTGTAAACCGTCACAAAAGATGTTGATTGTACCTACCGTCGGGAAACAATTACGTTTTAAATGAACATCATCATAGCCTTAAAATTTGGCTATTGTAATGTGACCACAAATTACAGTTGTCAGCGACACTTACCAGATATACCTATAAATTGAATTCAATATTTAAAATGTTTATCTATTTCTAGACGTTACTGTTCTATACTTATACGACCTACTGATACGACCTCGTGTCTAGTTATTACAATACAATGGTGGCATCTGTGATAGCATCGACGTATTTATATTGTAATCATTCGAATTTATCGTCTGGAGCAGGTTTGATTGACACGCCATTATCTCGACCTAGTTCTGCCAACTATACAGGACGAATACGAATGAGAGCTGGTAGTGCGCAGATGGCCGCAGCGCTCGGCAGTAGCAGCCCTGTCGCAGCGCATCACTGTGTTATAGTATAACATTGTGTGGCGCGCCTGTGGTCGCACGGCCGCGGTACACGACGCGATTGTCCACCGGCACTTGTGCAAACTGCAAAACACTCCATTGTGCGTGCGGTAACAAGAGCCGATCAAATACGTCCAATGACGGGTTGTTGTCTGGCCGGCAACGTTTTCGACAACAATTGTTCGAGTTGCGCATTTGCACCCATTCAACCGTAAATGTTATACGAAACTTGCTATTTCACATGAGACGCACTGTAATGAAAACACACGGTTTAATTGTGTGCCTCCATGCAGCTGAAACAAAGAAAGTAAAACAATAGAACCAGTATCATTGTACTTCAAATCGTAAATCATGGCTGCTGTTATGAGTAGGTACGTGAAGTCTTTGGAATACACTATGCTTGAAGGAAAGAAATCCGCGATCACGGGATCGCCTAGCCTTCATTCAAACACAATACAACCATTACTGAAGACATTTGTCCCATTTGTAAAAGCCCCAGTGGTTTCGTCACGAGTCGGCGTTGCGATTCAATTACTGTCACCGAGTGCTTCCTTATTGCTACGTTTTGCTTCGCGAGCCACACTAATGTTCTATACCCCTTCTATATCTAACACGGATTCGGTATTATTTTTGAGTGATGTCATTTTTTTAGTTTTTCATGTGAATCTGGGTTGTCAACCTCTCATGTCATCAACGTTTATTTGAATATGTCACAGCACAGGAACTCACTCATCGCCTGATGCTTTAAAAAGACAGACTTGCTTAAATCAAACAAATGAAACACTTGGCAGTTACGTAACGGTTCCACGTGAGGTTTAGACTATGTATTGAAAAATTGTAGTAGGATGACGTAAGCGAATCCAAATTAGTGCGATCTCTTGCCTGGTCTGTAACCTACAATCCTCCACCACTACAGTGCTCTTGTTTGGAGAACAATGTAGTAGTTGTTTTCTTCACTGCGGAAACACTCATATGTCAGACATTTTAGGCGTCCAAAGCTTAATAATATTGTGCCGACCGAGTAATAGCCATTAAAATATTAAGCATCCTGTGTGTATGCTACCTTCTTTTTTGCACGTAAGTAATCTAACTTACCAGTACACGTCAACAAAAGCCAAGCTCTTAAAAATTCTGCCAAAAGTACAGCCATTGTTCTCCTAACGAACACCGTGGTATTAGAAAAAAAAAAAACACGGAAATCATAATAAAAAGGCAGGGGAAGCGTGTAAAACAAATTAGCATGGCCTTGCCATTGTGTGGCGGGCAGACGCAGCGTCGCGCCCGCGCAGCCCGGTCAAAGTCACTGCCAACTCTGCGTGCACACTGTAAATAATACACCGTGACTATGAACATACACACGTCACTAATATAATGTTCAATTACTGCGTCAACGCGTGCTGGTATTGTTTGACTAAGTTAATTGAAGTTGCCTTTTTAAAAATCAATTTGATTTTGCTCTTGGGAACTGCTCAATAAATTCTTGGATCATAAATTAACAGTTTCACCACAAGGGATTTTGTATTGATTTAACATGCATGGGAAGTCCAAAATAATCTATCAGCAATGTAAATATTCAAATCTGGACAAAATAAACAAACAATAATTCTAAGTGGAAACGAACACGATTTACGAATGTGTATCGGATGAGAATAATCAAGACAGGTAGTTCAGGGTCGATGGAATCGTAATAATTACTTTCAAGATTATCCTTCTAAATAAATTACCATGACCAGTCATGTGCGCAGACTCCTCGAATGAGCTCATTTCTGACGTCGTCGTGGTTACTGGCATGCGCAGGTTTTTCTCTATAATTCTTAAGTACACGTTATTATTGTGACGATTACGCTCGGGAATTTAAATGGACGTACGTCTTCTTTTGCCTGTCCTTTTTTACCCATGTTACTTAAGCAACATCTTCACGAGCGAGAGAATTGTCGCAATAGCATTGCTGTGCCATCTTTTTTACTAGAAAAAATGTAAAAAAGATCCGCCAGTGTCCACATGGCAATATCATCTCGGCTATAATTAGATGGCACAAGTCGGGAGTGCAGCGATTCTTTGACCTCTAGAGGTGGCGGCTTAGAGTGCCTTCTCCTCTAGCAACCAAAGCACGCACACATAAATATCACTTACTCTACTTATCCATGACGTCTTTCACACAATCCATCCGTCTCTGCTTATTACGAATTTGATCATATATTTTACGGCCATTAAATGCCTTTAACATGGTCAAAGCCAACAGCCTACCAGAAGCAACATTGAGCTTGCCTGGAAATTAAATGTGCTTCTGCGTGTCACTGATTGTGAATAAAACGCACTAAATAGCAAACGCATTCATTTTATAATCATGTGGAGCACCAACACGCTATTAAAATATACCTACATAATTCTTCAAAAACAGCGAACATTTGGGACGGCTTTTGCATTCATATGAAACGTCAAACGTTCGACATCCTTTTCGTCTCATCTTTTCTATTTTTGTCATTAAAATATGTGATCATGTGACATGATATTTTTTAATTTTTTTTTAATTTTTATAAAAAACGTTGCCCCACACTAGGAATTTCTCCTGTATCGTGGGTGCGTTTACAAACATTTAAAGTCACATACACAAACAGCCAGACCCGGAACAACTACCTGTAGGCCATACAAATATTTGTTCCGTGCGGGGATCGAACCCGCGACACGCGGCGCAGCAGCCAATCGCTCAGCCACTGCGCCAACCGTGTCGTCATATTCGTCGACTATATGTATGTATGTATGTACAAAGTGTATTCCTAACAAGTATTGTGGGTAATCGACTACCCACGCCCCACACTATTTTAAGCTGTATTGGTATTAGCTTACTTTTTAATTTCATTCAAACAGTATTTTATGGCGGTTGAGACCTTAATACACATTTATCGAAAAGTAATAGTGAGTATTTTTATACCGGAGGATATCCAGAGACGTCTTCCAACTTAAACTGTTCTAGTTGAATAGCTTATTATTCTTAATCTTTATTGCTTCTGCTATAACGACTCTTCATTTCTTTTTGCCCAATTTATGTCTGCAGTGATTGCTTACAGGACGGTCTAATCTGTCCACCGAGCTATTTATTGCTCTTGATACTGCTGCGCCGCGGCTCCGTCCGTTGCCCTTGAGCCTCAAGACGTGACACGGATTCCTCCGTCTGTCCGTCACGATCAACGACCACAATAGCTCTCACTGTACTCATATTACGAACTTTTCCTCATATTTTCCCATTATCATCATGTCTGCCGATCGGTCACTTCTGTATCTTCTGTATTTATACTACATACTCGTATATACTATCAACCATTTTTCTGAACATTATGTGACAACCAAGAATCGACTATCGCATAAGAAGTCTATCATAATTTACAACGGCCATTTTTATGATCAGTAAACATAGTCATAGGAATATTGTTTTAAAGCGTTTGATTGCAACGCGATAATTTAATGATGCTTGAGTTTTCTCGGTAATATGGTAAGGAGAAATGATCACGAATTAAAGAGCTCGCTTCTAATTAAATAATGACACCTGATTTCTTTGATCGATCGTTGAATATAGCCAGATTAGCCACAGCAGCAGACATGCTATCTAACGACATGAGCTCGATTATTTTCGATAAGAAACTTTCATCGTGTCGTGGTTTGGTCACGGGCAGATTCCAATGTAATTTCACGGGTTGCAAATCTGTGCGAGGCATGCACATGATCCGTTATCCGAGGCGCCGGCCGCTGCCGGCCAGCGTGCTGCCGCCGACGCGGGCGCCGCGGTTCGGGTGGCCCACAATACTCGACCTCGATACTACAGCTAGATCATATCACGTATTATGCTTGAACTATTCTACAAGATTCAATCGACGTTGATTTACGTCGTTGGCCGCCTGCGCCGTTCCTTCTGTTCTTGGAACAGGAAACTTTCCAAGACCGACGTGTTGACAGTCGACTTGGTGACAACTTAGTGACCGCTAATAGGAGTTTCCCTGTGCATCGGTGACCTTGTCCCGTTTGAGACAGGTTGACCTTACGTATGTAAATGGAAATGAGCTATTGTTATAGGCTTGTGGAATGCATGATGATGAGTTAAGAATGTGTTGGTATTCTGCTTCCGAGTGATTAAATCTGTCAGCATTAAGTTTTGCTGATGAATATATTCTATCACAACTGTTTTCCTTCATTTAATATTTCCAGTAATCAGCCTGACCAGCATTCCGGCCACAGGTGATTTTATTTAAAACGACACGTAATTAACCTAATTTAAATCATGAATACTGAATACGCAAAATTAGAATGTTACGAAAACCAGTCTAGTTACAATAGATTCAGTAGTTTACATAATTGGCTTCGACGGCTATTTTATTTTCGGTACTTTTTGTGTCGGAGAATAGTTCTTAGATGATGTCATTGTTAAAAAGCTGCCGATGATTATGATCGAAGTGATCACGACTCGTGGTGCACACTGCGACTAACACTGGCCAGGCGGCTCGGGCCGTCCTTGTTTGCAGTCAAATGGCGTTTGCAAAGTCAATGAACTTGGCACTCTGGCTCAACGCCTGTGTATCACACGCTCTGGTCTAGACTAGGAGTCTTCACTGTGTTTTTCAACTTTTTGCAAACTCGATGATAATTTCTTAGTCATTACCATGGATTGCAATTAAATCTTATTGCCTCAAGGCAAAGGTAGCTTTTTCAACAACTTATTGTGAGTGTGCAAGTAAACAAGTTCAACAGAATAATTCCAACAAATTGCTTTAGCAAATGTAGTTGAATAAACGAAATAAAACCTGTAGCATGCAAATAAGACTGCGCTAGTTGAATTTTATTTGTGATTTTAATCTAGCACTGTTCCCAATCGTTTTAGAATTTAAATAGTCCCAAAATACATTAGGAACAGTTTAGTTCAAAGCTTGAGATCGTTTTATATCATTCAATAGATTCGTTTATTTGTATGTTTTATCAAGCGGTACCTGGATTTGGCACTATTGATGTAGTTTTGTACATTTAGTTTCGTTCGAGCGAGCTCAGACATTATTCGAGTTATTTTACATACCGGGTATCAATCAACGTCAGTGCCTATCTATGTTTTTAAGGCTTGTTCTAGTTGTAAAATAAATTTAATATAATTTCTACTGTAGTTGCTCTTCGATTAGCTAAATGTATAATACTGCCAGAAATGTGAAAATCTCATGGTATCTTTCATAATCATTGAAGTAGGCTGAATCGATGCTGCGTCCATGTTTCGCAGAAATCTATATCTTATTCGGTGGGTTTTGTCGCTCTTTTGAAGAAATTTACTCGTTATTTTAGCAATATTGAGTATGTTTATATTCTGATTACATATTGCTGATAATTTAAATTGCTATCCATTGTCCATTCTGGCTGTTGGAAAGGAGCCCTCATTTACCTGTTCGCATCATTTGTCATGTGTAAATATATATGCAATAAATAGATTTAGTAATAGACTATTTTGAGATTTTTGCGGTGAATGAATATCCTCGTCGTAGTAACACGGCATTGTTTGGTCGCTTCACCCCTCCCTGTTAGTAAGCTTGCTCACAACACCTCGCATGATGTGTTAAGACAACACTAACTATAGGTACAGTAGTACCTATACAATATTAGTTGTATAAAGTCGTTACTCTATATTAGTCTCTATTTTGCGTCTAAAGTCACGTAGCCTAGAGACTTAATAACATTTTCTTACAAAGGCTAGGGCCTAAAAAACAGCTGTTACTTGGAGACAAAACGATGTGTGCTATAGTTTCTCCTTAAACTCGAATCAACTAACTGGGGGCTTGTTTTATTCATAGGCTCCGCCATACTCAATCAGTACCACGTGTCCTAATAAATCATCCTTTGATTACTTTACCCATTATTGTTGTTTCATTCCTCCAATCACCTGAACTCACGTTTTTTCAATTATCGTTGAGTGTCCCCTTATCATTATTATTTTGAGAATTAACACTAAGTACTAGCGTATCTTAATGGTTAGTCAATTGATGTCTCTTGCAGTACTTTGTTTTATTACATTAAGTTACTCGGTCACGCTCACAATTCGGTAGGCGTATAATCGCCAGATACTGCTTTAACTGTAACACGTTTGTTGGTCAAAGAATCTTCTAAATTCTTGATCTAATAAGGACTCTAACAGATATAATTTCCGCAGTAAGTTTGATAGGCTCAGGACACAATTTTAGCTCACTAATCCATTGATAGCAAAAAAAAATTCGCAATACAGTAATTAAAAATGTGATCTATTTTATCAAATTCACTTGAATATTAAATCGCCTAATTTATTTCTTTAAACCATAACTTTTACTTTTTAACATATATCATAAAACTATGTTCTAATTGATAAATTTTGGAATATTAATAGGTGCCTTTACTTGTACGTGTCATAAACATCTATTTGAGAGTACGTGTGTAGTCTGGTAGATCACGTGGCGTGATGGCATTGAGCCAGGCGCTCTGGTTTTCACTTTGGAATTGCTACAGTTTTGGACAGAAAACTAGTGATGACAAGTAGTGACCGAATGGCATTGTTATACTCAAACTTTCAGTTTCTTTTAAATCAAAACATTAATATTTTTTTAATTCTGGAATATTTTAAATTATGACTCAAAAACTTCCCTAGAAAAAGTACTCTTCGCATTAACCACTTCATTTTCAAGGGACTGAAATCTTGCCTGAATTATATTTACGGATAGTCCTACATTATCACTATCTTCTCAATATCGACAGCGCTCCATTGTTATAGTATAAAAGGCATAGACACAAGTGTGTGTATACTCAGCTCGAGGGTACGATATACAGTGCTGTTCATGTTGAAGTGTCCGATGACGTCATCGCAACGTGTCGTCTGATAATGCAGGTACTCCTACGCTGTATAAGGTGTGGGACCATTGTGGCTCCGAATAATGAGCTTAGAATAATGGTTGTGGCTTATAGAAGCCTATTAGTTTGAGCATGCACATTCACATTGAAGATTCCTAATTGGGAGATCTTTAAAAGCTACTCGTACAGTTACTACAGTACCGACATGAATTCCAATGGTTTTTTTTTATCCTGAATCGGATATTTGCTAAAGAAACAAATAAACGGAGTTCAAAACTTTTGCTCTTAGCAGAGGTAATTCATTATCAGATACAGAACGTTGACATTTTAATTGGTTTTTAAAACATTTTAGCGCGATCGCATCCTCGAATCAGTTAGTTCATTCATTTATGGCTAAGGAAGCGTGTGAGGATGTGCAGCCATTTTTTTAAATCGAAAATGCGTGAAGTTCCGTTCTCTTTGGTAACTTTACCGTACAGTTGCTGCTAATTGTTAGTTTGGTAATTGTTCACCGTTGCCTTGCTCGGTACTGACATGAATACATTTGAATACCTGGTAGCTTCTGATTTTCGTGTTGTAAAGTAGACTCCGGTATATCTTGTTTAATGTTCGATGAAACGGCTTAAGTTTTACATAATACATGCTTTATTTTATGTGTTTGCTCATTGTTCCTTAGGCGAGCGAATACTATGCATAATGTGCTCTTACGATAAAATTGAGTGCACTTACGAAGCGGCGTCGGTCATTGCGGTCATCCTATCGTTTCCTACATGAAAGTCCTCCGCCGCGCGCCCGCGTCGGTCACAGATCATTTCCCCGCTACTTTCTCCCGACCACACTTACCACTCGCTATCACCTAACGATCGCCATGTTTCTTCTTAAAAGTTTCACACCAATAACAACAGACTTGTCTCTGAGTGCAACACAAGCCTCAAAAATATCATTAATTTGTTAATGTTAATTTTGCATAACATATTGAGTTCTGTCAGTGTCCCACTGTCAAAGTTGCACAATCCTTCTTAGCAGCTGATTTTGATGTAGTAACTGCACAAGCGGTACCAGTGTGAAATCATCATAAAACAATGCTTGGCGTGGGCAGTCTTTGACGCGTCGCAATTGCACCGAGCGCGTACATTACAGCATTGTTTCCTTAACCAATTGCTAATTCAGTTATTCGTGAGCATTGGATATCTAACATTACGTTATAAATAGAGTTGTACAATCCGTACGTGGATGTTCTCGTACAGTTCAAAACCCTCGTTCGTGATGTTAGTCCTCGGCGTTTTGGGATCAATTTCGCGTAATGGATATGAGGAATTATATTGTTGTTACAAATATAGCAGTATGATTTATCTGTTCATGTTGTTGTACCTGGATCAACCTTCCAGTTGCCGTGCTGTATTTAATAGCCTGTTATCAGAGTTGACTACAGCGTCGAACAATATTAAATATACAGCGTTCAGCGTCATTAGAATGATAGCTTCCCTGCAAGCCGTGATACAGTTTAAAGCGGCGTTTCCCCCTGTTTATATGTATATCTGGAAGTCCATAAAAAAGAAAATAGGACGCTATTAGAAGCATTTCCGTTTACGATCGCCTCATTGAGTAATATCAAGCTTTAGTGTTTACTGGAGACTGGCAAATAAAAGGGACGCTCGTTATCCTTGTTTCGTTTACGATTTTCTTTGATTTAGGGCATAAGCCTGGTTTCAGGATGGTTTTTCTGGAACTTTAATACAAAAAACAAAGCAAATGGAATGTGCAAAACCTCGTGGACACTATACATTTTTCTTCTAAACCAGCTGTGGCTTATCTTATAACCTTATAATGCGTCTTTACGATATTAGAAACAAACAGATTTCTAGAGTTCTTTTGTATTTTACCAACGTTAAACAAATAATATTAATTGTAAACGAAAGTGTAAATGCTTCTTTGACGTGGTATACTAATCTAGGAATAATGAATCAAAAGCCGAGATTGGAAAGAAAATTACTCCCTGCTCGGAATTAAATTCTCCAGAAAATTTAACACAGCCCCCTTAATGAACGTAGCCAGAAAACTCCGCGGGACACTTAATTATCCACGAGTCCATTCCACTCTACAGGCTTCGTGAGGTCTTACTTTGAATAGTGACGAGAAGTTCCTGGAATCGAACTTATAGCCTTTTACCTTTAATGTGTAAACTTTATGGAAGCTGTCGGATTTATGTGTTGTATCCATGGGGATTCCTGCAATTAATGTCTTCCGGATTCATCATAATAAACAACTTTTGTACGGCTCTGTGGTGATTGCAAAACCTTGTTGTCAGTTTCCGCCAAGCATCACACTACCTAACTAGCTATTTTGTGTCCATTGTCCGTTCCATGTGGAAAATTTGCCATACGCACACCAGTCCGTCATTTTCATACAAAAAAACAACACTTACGCTCGACTGCTTACAAGATTGATGTAATTTTTTTTGCCAGCCAATGAAACCAATTTGAGACACTGGTGGTTTGCGTGATCGCAGCAATGGTTGCCGACTTGCCAACACGATGTTTTTGCCTTACTTTTTTTATTCTACGTTCATGAAAATGAAGTTGCGATAAGTTTTTGGCGATGACATCGTATCTTGATACAACAGGGGACTTACCAGTCACGACAATTTTATATCTTATGCGCAAAGTTTTCCTTAAATGTCGTGAAATTACTAGCGCGCTGAGGGCTTCAATGCCAAAATGTACTTAGATTATATTACTCGTAATAATACTAGCCTATCATTGTGTCGTTGCAGGGCAGAGGCCTCTTCTCATACAGTTAAGGCATCAGCATTGATTGCTTCTATGACGTTGTTTATATTAGACAATACAAAAACTCACCACTGTTCGAGACTAGTTCAACACAAACCTAAATGAAAAACGAAGTAGAATTTCGTTTCGAAGAACCGGTTGTAATGTGTGGCGTAATATCGGGCACAGGCGCGATGTCGTGATGTAGCAACTGCGACTCAAAACCAACGTGTTTACCAAACACTGGAGCTCCAGGTGTATCACATGTTATTATCCACGCTTGGATTATTTTCCTCCCTTTAAATTGCATGTCATGTGTCCCACAAAGCGCTTAGTAACCGGGGTTATCGCGACCGGTGGTACCAGCGCCTTTGTCCAGTCATCCGTACCCTATGCAATATTACGCTTAGGGTAGTCACCCCTTCTTTCGCCCCTCGGATATGGCAACGCATGTAATCGAGTACATACAGGCAGATATACACACGCACGCAACCTGATATACAGGTACGGCGGGGATGCAAATTAGTATCGATTGTGATCGGGTTTCTAATAGTTGCCGTTCATTGTTGATTGATGGAAATGAAAAGGAACAACAAATGCCTCAATGTTTTGTGTTTCTCTCTTTTTCGTAATTATTGCGTATAAAACAGAGCCAAGGGAGACTTGTCGCTGTGACTTGTACCGAATGGACGGACGGTGGTGCATGAAGACATCAAGATAAATATAAACAACCGGGTGGCGATAAAATGACTCACAATCGTCACTAAAAAACCAATAGATTGACTCCGAATGGGAATCACCAATAATAGAGAACAGAATTTGTTCAATAGTCATATTGACATTTAGTTAATGTCGATATTGTTATTATACGCAACGCTGTTTATATAGCGACCGTTATTCAACGTTGTCAGAGCTCTGTCACTGAGCGCCCAGACCACAAACATACATTTACATTTCTTCGTTTTTAATGGAGCCGAACAGATTTAAGTATCTTATCCATCAAGCGAAGTCTAAAGCCGAAGTTTTTGCTTGATCTCAGTACAGCACGGCGTAACAGATCGATTGGCCTCGGTCCTGCACGCTCCGCCGACTATTGCGTCATGCCGTGATTCTGTCAGGTGGAGCAGACGATGATAATGAGCACGTTGCCCATGTTTATTGCTTTGTTTTTACCATCCTCGATTGAAGTTAGCCCGTCAAAGCGAGGAACACAGCCGCGATGATGTTTCACGTGATCTATTGGCACTTTCGCACGCCGTAACACTATTACCAGATGACAAGGTTGTCCTTCCACGCGATTGTCATCTGAGTTTTGGTTGGGTCTCGGTCAAATAGTTTTATTCTTGTTCAAACTTGGCAAATGAAGGCTGCCTAGAGGTCACTGATGGAGAAAAAGTGACAATGACGAACCACGGCGCATACGAAGGGGTTGCAAAAACGTTCGTCATTCCGTGCAGAATCTGAGCACGTCTGACGGATTGATCGCTCACCCCAAAACCGGTGCAGTCGAGCGTGGCCGTGCGCTCAGAACCACTATTACATCAGTACAATGTTCAAGTAAATTATACTACTTAATCATTATTGATATAATAATCAATTTAACTTGCAAAAAAAACAATTGATATAATATTAAACAACTGCGGAAAGTAATTTGGGACACACTGATAAACTTCCAGTTTTTATATTTATGTTCGTTATGAATAATTCATCATAACGTGTTTATAATTAAATCTGATTTAATCATGGGAAATCCGGATTGTAATGGGAAAACGAAACTTAGGAAGCTGCTGAGTAGCGTAATTTGCATTTAAACGCTTCCCGAGGCTAACACCGCATAGCTTAGTGGATCAGGGCGAAGGAACCCCTGTATCGGCTTATAGTGCTTATACTATCTACTTATACAAGTGTCTGTCGAGTTGAGCGTGACGGGTGTAGTCATTAGCTGGTAATTTGGCGCCGGCTGACATTTGCATGTTATCTGCACGCGTCTGGCGCCGACGACATACCGGACCAGATAGCAACACTACACTACGCATACCCCACATACGAACGCAAATTAACATGGCCACCGAAATGACTAGCACCGATAAACAGACGCCTTTGAAACCATTTTAGAAGTAATTATCCCTTTGTTAAATAGTTTGTTCGCTTCTAGCTTGTTTACCGAAATAGTTTGGGATTTCCTTCATAAATTGTTAACGCTGTCATATTTAGGCATACGTACCAATAAATCATGGTGTAAACAAGTGTTGGAGTTGTAGTGGCATATGGTCGGTCTATATCGTCTATTCCGGTATGTTTATGGGTGTGAGCAGTGAGGCCCTAGGGGCGCTGCACGGGACCGTCGCGGTGACGCGGCACAGGCCCATGTTGGCGCCCAGCCAGGGCCCGTAGCTAACTACGTGCCTATAACATACTGGCTGTTTTATGTCCAATCTTACTCAATACAGTATTATCATGCCCTTACCTTGACATCGGTATGTATCGCAAACAGGTTTTAGATATGGTAGTAAAATATTTCGGGCAAGTATATTTATGGTGTATAGCCACTATATTATTACGTTAACAAGTACCTATGTGTCTGGGCACATTCAGAGGTACCGTATGGCTGGTATGGTGTTATGCATATTCCTATAATCTCTAATTAATAACCTAGTAATATCAACAAAGAACAACACCATTCAATGTGTAGACACAAATGACTAAGTTGTCGTTTAACGTAACATAGTGGTTTACGAATAATATCCAAATAGTTTATAGAATTTTAGTAAAGAGAAAAATCAAAACGTTTTCAGAAATCATCAAATAGCTTCTATCCAAAAAACGGCAATAAGGTACCTTTCCTTGGACCGCCACAGTTGTTTGTACCGTCGCACTGCATACACAGAGATTTAGTCTATAGAGCCCTGGCCTTAATGAATACTACTTAAACAGGAATAAAACATTTGGGACATTTAACAAGTGTGATAAGTAATTCTCGGAATGGAGATTTGATTGAATTAATTAAGGGACGTCTAAAAATAGCACTGATGCTATAGGTGACGAGACTTCTTTAATTGTTGTATGTGTGGGTGCGAATCTGATGAAGCACCTCCAACCTGTGGCCCGGGTCAATTGCGCACACGCATCCCCCGCGCCTCACGAAGGCCGTCTCGATCGCCTGATCAATCAATAGATGCAATTAGATAAGATTTTCGTCTGAATGCTTAGAACACGCATTAACATTATTAGCCACATCCTCGCGGAGGATTTCTGAAAGGCTCGACGGAAGCCATAAACCAGCGGCCGTCAGATCTGATTGAACCAGTTATTTGAACAGATTGAAATTGAGAGGTCTTGCATACCTGAGTCAAGGAGAGCGATTACTCTAAATAACTTGCGCTGGCCGTTCAACTCTCTGAACATTCTGGCACACGATTCTTATTCACAAAACTCCTATATTTTGCTCCTTTCGTCAAAAATCTGTAAGTTCATCGTTAAACTGTTTTTCTTTTCACAACACAACATTCTCTATTTAGAGTTATTCAGGTGAAATCCTACAAACAATCTTAATCTTTTAGTTCGGACTATATTCTGTGAAGTTCTGTGACTTTACAAAAATTATAGAGATCAAGTAGTACTTATCATCATTGAGTTAATGTAGCGTATGTTTGTTCCAGGCAATGTAAGAGTTGTGTGGACACAGTGGCGTGGCTCCTCTGGACAGGCGATGTTTCATCCAGCCATCTTCCCATCCTTTGTCTACCATGTGAGTTGCCCTTTGATTTCAACCAATAAACCAATGGTTCTTCGTCTTTCTTGTTCTTAGTTGCGGCGCATGACCTGTCAGATTGTCTGTTTGTTTAACAACAGCTTTTACGTCATAATCAAAACATTACCATTGATAACGTCACGCCATGTTATCACTCGTATTTAGATAGGTAATCCTACTTATCTGCTCAAGGACACTCACATACTAGATTAGCTTATAATGAAGCGGTACCATTTTTAATTGAGAGTACTGCGCGTTGTCGATTTTGTATGAATTTACATGTTAGGCGTCCTTGCCACTTGGCACCCTTCGGCAGTCACGCGAGAACAGCGCTGCGGCGCGGACGTGCATCGCGCTTATAAATGATTAACTATACGTAAATGTGCACAGCTTGAACAGTTCTACACGTAATGTGAAGCAATTATTGACTCATTAGAACGTTTTTTGTTCGACCTCTGAAGCATCAGCGCACGCAGCACTCACTATAATAACAGTATGTATTTTAAAGTGTTTTTATTGTTTTATATGTTGTCTGTTGTTCGAAAACCACGAGCTGGGTAGCGAAATGAGTGCACTTGTCGGGTTTCTTATAGCGCGCTAATCCTCCTGTTCACGACGATCACACTTGATTTTGTATGGTTTCAATAAACCTTTCATTTGTAAATAAACATGGAACGTTGTTTCGCCGAGAGCTGTGGGCGCATGTGATGATGCACAAATAGGAATGACATGACAACACCTACCACCAATAAGTGTGTGTCAAACGTGTTGTTTTTTCGTTGCCAGAACATGTGATTATCTGTCGGATTGTGTGTTGTTTTGTCTCCTTTCGTAAATGTGATAAGATGCAGTAGAAGTAATAACAGGTGGTTACATAAAGTAATGCCCATGCATGTTATCAAATATTCTTTCTTATCCAATTATAATATGAACTGAATGGCACACTATAACTTGTTACGAAATCACGAAACCACAAGGAAAATTGGCACTATGTTGTGAAACTTCCAGAGTTTATAATGACTAATGAGATAATATATCCCTGACATTTTCTACTCTCATACTCATGAATTCCTAACCTTCGAAACATGTTAAAACGAAATCTTCTTAGTATAGAAATAATGCAGCAATATCGCAACGTTAGTAAATATTAACTTCTTTGGTCGTTCTTCACACATGTGCTGGAGCATCGTTAACGTTACAGTATTGCAGCTATTCAGTACGAGCCACATCACAAGTCATAAAGACAACAGATGGCCCAATATTAATGTATTCGAAACACTGAATATTGATGTAATCGTCTGATATATGTGCGAATGTACTGCACTATTGGGACGGGTAACTATCAGAATGGCGAAAATTAAAATATTTTATGTAAAAATGCCGATATTCAAAATACCGAATGATTTAAAATGTCTCTAATCATTATATCGCAGCTTAATTATGTATGAAAGTTAAAATATCAACAATTATCTAAAACTGTTAGTTAAAAATGTGAAGTTCATTAGATCGAGCTCGGACCCTTCGAACCTTACTAGTTGGAGTTGGGGTGCCCCTGGTTCCCGAGCTCGGAACCCTTCGAGCCCAACCAGTCCGTGTAGTAAAAAACCGTCGCAGAATGGACGAACGAAACGACGCTCTATATTATGTATGTAGGTTTAAGTTCCTTAAGGGAACGACGGGGGCTTCGTTCGCTAGTTCCTGGAATGATAAGTCGTCGCAGATTCTCTTCTTATTTTAGAATTGGATAGTATTTTTAGGTATTCTGAATTTAGACATTTTGAACGCAAGTCGTGTGACCAATCGGCAATAAAAACGTTCGACTGACATTGCGAGCATAAACCAGTATTTTGAACATAATTAATATGTTTTATATTTATTACTTAAGATAGGTATTTAAATTTTCGGCATTCGGATACGTTTCCATTGCAACAGATGTCTCAAAGTAACTGCTCGCATTTGTTTCTAGAAGCTCGTTTGATATGGCGTGGCTGAGAATTTTAACTCAAATAGCAAAGCCCGAACTAATATCTTATGCCCGAGTATAGTTAAAATACTAACGACGTGTGTTTGATTGCGTAGCACGAAAAACCTTCCTATTATAAAACGTCAGATACCGAAAGTTGGTTCCAGTGCCCCTGCCTACTTGACGTTATCTTAATGTGCTCAACCATCAATTCTCTATTCCAGACTAATGACCTCGGCAGCTATGCGCCTGATCGTCGGCCACCGCACGCTATCGAACCACGGAGGACGCGACTCTGATGCCAAAATAATCACTCCGCTTTACCTCTCCACTTAGATAGGCATTTTTAATGTTTTACAATTTACATTTTTAACGTAGATTCATTTACACGTGCGTTGATGCTAACTCACATGTGAAGTGCAAGTGCTAGTGTTGTGACTGAGCTGGTATAATCCGGCTAAATCTGGTTATAAGTGGTGCGTTTCGGCGTGCGTGAGTCCGGGCCGGTTGCGCAGGGCCCGATGTTGGCAGCGTCATGGCCTTCATGACGAAGAAGAAGCGGTACAAGTTTGGGGTGCAGTGCTGTCTGGAGG
This sequence comes from Phlogophora meticulosa, assembly GCA_905147745.2. Taxonomy (NCBI): domain Eukaryota; kingdom Metazoa; phylum Arthropoda; class Insecta; order Lepidoptera; family Noctuidae; genus Phlogophora; species Phlogophora meticulosa. The sequence goes on from LR990519.1 coordinate 19,058,372, forward strand.
AGCTCACTGAGGTGCCTTTCGTGTCTGCGGTGCTGTTCGCCAAGGTCCGTCTGTTGGACGGTGGAAACTTCCAAGAACATTCTAGCAGGTCAGTAAGACATCGTTACATAGCCATTAACTTCGTATGTGTGTCGCACTATCAAAACATACGTCATGGACAATAAATTACACCTCGTTGGGTGTCATCAAACTCTGTTACATTCTATGAAAGTATCGATAAAAATTATCTGTCTAAAACGTAGACCTCTCGTCACCCTGTGATATGAATAATTTCTTCCGTCTGTCTCCCAGGCTTTAGATACACGAGCTCAATGTTCAGATAAACTATGACCTATTTTTTATTTGTTGGATTTCGAACTCGCGAGTCCTGTCTAGAAGCCATGCCAAGCTCCAAGTTATCAATTTGTGTAAGCTATCAAAAATCCACACTATTTGTCCTATACGAATGTTCTGGATGTTAATCTAGATGATGTGTCCGTATGTGTGTCATGTCTGTATTTATGGTTTCAGTTAAACTTTAAAGTACTTTCAACTGACAAGTAGACAAAATTCAAAAACGAATATGTTTTTCCTTAATTTACATCTACTGTTTGCAGCAATCAAAGCAAAACTTTCATCAATATCACCATGTTCTTGACACAAAAACTAGTGTCCTCTCACACAACAGGTCCAATTACTCGCCTGATTTAATCTACGGGTTATTTTTCTCTTGCTTGTCTGTTAGATAACTCTCAGACGGTCGTTCTTACTTCATAATTACGATATATTACAAAATCGTGTACAATAGTAATGGTCTGCGTTTGTTCGCTTTGCTCCAATCGCTGTCGCAAGTTAACGACAGGAGACCAGCTCATAAATCAAGTTTGGTTAATCCAGTCGGATGGAGCACGGGGGCGGGGGGAGGGGAAAGATTCGTATTAAGCGCACTGGACCACGCCTCACTCGCTTGCACAACACTCTTCTTCCTTTTATATAATTCCTAACGAGCATCAAATGTAGATTTCCGTATTTACATATTTTTATTTTAATAACTATTTTACTAGCCTTTACGCATAATAAATCGTTCGTCAGTTTACATAGAAGCATTAACAAAGTCCAATGCAAAATATAAATGAAAACCTAGTCCGCATTTCCTTATTTGAACGTCAGCTCTTCGGCGTGCAATCCCGGTGGTAATTTTGCTAGAAACTATTCATGATAAGTTTTTCGTTCGACGTCACTTGAAAATGTCTGCGGGTACCTAACAACGTTACTGGCGAGCACCACTCTACGCTTCAATATTACTATTATGCTGGAAACTAAAACGGCAACATTATCTACTTCGTTATTGCCCCCAGCGGTTTTGGAATTAATTTCTGTAAGCTTGAGGCCCCTTTTGGAATCTACACAAACAGTACTAAGCTACATGAAAATCATCAACTTAAATAACTTGATACTTCACCGGCCTTCTTTATAGAAGTCAAGTTCAAAGGTATTATTATATTATGTGGACCGTAAATGCAAATGCGTATGATATAATTAATTATCTTGTAAAAGGCCATAACGATTGCTCATGGTTATGGTCTGACATTTTTATTTCACAGTTTTTTTATTCACTTTGTCTTTTACTTGAAAGTATACATGTGCAGAAAGTGTCAGCATTTTGGCACTGTTTGGTGCATTACTAACTTTTAAGTACAAGATACTCGCTCTGAAAAACTTTTTGATTTCTTAAATTCTATTTACTTTCAAATTACATAACTGTCAAAAGTTTGTCTCTCTTCTGGAGCCGGTCGAATTCCTCCGAAGTTATTATTAATTAAATAACGGTACGTCTTACGAAAGCAATGATATTTGAAGGAACAAACTTCTTCTTCTTTTGGGATGAAGGCAGGAGGATGATGAGACTGTTTTATGCAAGATGCCTCGTCATCGCGAACGTCAATCTTATTGTCCGTACAACACCCACTTTCCGCGGGGTCTGTCTTATCCAAGTTTTGTGTCGTGATGATATAATCCACCCACGCTTGCCGAATAGTGTACGTTCGCGTGTACATGGTACCTACTTATAATTATGTGGTGTCTCACCAAATTGAAATTGATGATAGTCAGAAAACAATTGTAAAGTCATAATTTGTATTATCATTAACATCCATTTGGATTTTTTACAAATACCTATGTAATGTTTGTTTTTGATAATGGATATCTTCCACTCCAATGGACTGAATTAAGTATTTGAAATACGCGAATCAAATCACTGTGATATTCACTGGTGTTTACGATCTAGCTGTAATCTCGGAGATTATTGCGGCATGCCCGGTCAGGTTTCGTGCTGACCGTGAGGCGGCCGGACGCTCGTTATCCAATCCCCGCCAGCACCGGACAGGCATCATATTTAGCACCACTCCCATCGTGCACATTACCCATCGGTCACCACTTGCACTCCGATTGGCACATCCTACTTGCTAAGCATCGGTCCTTGTGTCCGGAGATGACCGTGAACGGAAGCGTTTGGTTATCTGGATGCGTCGAATTTGTCTTTATTTACCACAGTACCGTAAGTTAACCAAATGCTGTCCAATCACACTAAAATTCAATGATACATTTGTGTGGTAATTCAGCAAAACCGGCCTCGTGATTGGAGCGACATATGTATAATGAGCCACACGAGACTTCCTTGTGTAGTGTATGGTATCAATGAATTTCTGAGTCGCGACAGATAAAAGCGGCCCTGTCCACTTCCGATATGTGTTAGTGCTGTTATCGATAACAGCTGAGCTGCTACTATCCATTTTTGTCCCAGTTCGTAATGGTGCTAATATTAGAATATTAGCAAATGTATGGTTTGTCTCGTGCGGTTGCATTTCATAAAGTGACACCGAAGTGAAATGTTTTATACACTCGCTTGTCGTTAATAAATGATTCCAACTTAAGTATTTTTTCCAACAGTCTGCAACTTTACTTTTAATAGATTATTTTATAATTATAGAAATTATTGCATAGACACGTACTACTGACTTAATAGGAATCTTATCACCATCTCACCAGCCCCCGAATTATGATATAAATGTCGTCAATTCATTCTGGTTTATTACCAACCGTCACGTTGGTACAGTCTGTTAGTCCCCTTAATCGGGAAATGCTCTCGAATCTATCAGAGCCAATTATAATGGCGGCCGTCCTCAATCATATGTAAGCACGTAATTACGAAGGTTCGCATGTAGGTCGCAGTCAGACTGGAACTGTAGCAACAGTAGAGCAGCCAGCTTGAGGAATATCATCATAGTATTATGACAGTTTTTAATAATATCGACAAAATTCTGATCATATGCCTCTTCTCGTGCAAATATGGATAATTCTGGCGTTATGTCTAAATCTAGTATTCGCTGCATCCCGGCAGCCTTGTGTGGGAAGTGAGCAGTTATCGGGAGTAGGGGAGAGGTGGAATGCGGAGGCGTCCGGCGAGCAGGCGCGGGCGGCGGCGATGCTCGCGTCCTCTCGCCGAACAATTGACTGCGCTCTACCTGCCAATCACTCCCGGTGCAGACCAATGCAACTATGATTGCGCTGATACACAGAATGAAAACCGTCAACTTTTGAGTAGAAAAGGCGATGGATTGTTAAACAGAGTTTAATGGTTGAACTAACCCAGAAGGACGCGTAAGACAGCGATTACATTGACTTTGACATTTGACTTTACAAAAAACTTTATTATCAAATTGTTAATGCAATTCGCAATGTCAAAGAGCTGATAACGATAATACGTCAGAGACAACTCAGCGTGTTTTGTCAGAGCAAATTTAAAACTAAGCCGTGCTAATTATAGATTGTAAATAATTAATAAAGTTTAACGCCGCGGCTTGGCGTTTAGCACGCGGGTGTTGAATTCCTCACCCAGATAAGCACCGCCACCTGACTGACACGGGTTGAATGACTTTCTGTTTTCACAACCTGTGCTCACATTCAACATATAATAGGTCTTTACCTATGAAATTGCCGTTTTGTATGAAAAAATTTAAATGATTTTTTTTCATGTATTTTTTATTTGTATTAATCGAAGTAATCACCCATGCAATCAATGCATCTTTGCCAACGCAGTGGCAGTTTATTGATGCCCTTCTTAAAGAAATCAGCTGGACGGGAGGCAACAAATTCTTCAAAGGCATTTTGTACTGCCTCTCGGGTATTGAATTTTTTTCCCGCCAAGAAGTTATCCAAATTCTGGAAAAAGTAGTAGTCTGTAGGCGCAAGGTCTGGTGAGTAGGGCGGATGACGGAGAGCTTCCAACCCCAGTTCTTGCAACTTGGAGACCGTCTGCTGTGCAGTATGAGGTCGCGCGTTGTCGTGCAGGAGCAGCGGAGACGAGCGATTGACCAATGCTGGTTGGAGATGTGCCAGCTTCTCCATCATTGTGTTCAATTCTTCACAGTACACATCTGCAGTAATGCTCACCCCGTTTGGTAAGAAGCTGTGTTGAATCACACCGGCGCTAGACCACCAAACAGTGACCATCACTTTTCTTGGGGTAAGTTTTCGTTTAGGGCATTGTTTAGGTGCTGAACCAGGATCCAACCAACTTGCTGAGCGCTTGCGGTTATCAAACAGAATCCATTTTTCATCGCAGGTAACAATGCGGTTCAAAATTCCTTCATTTGTGTGTCTGTTGAGCAGTGCAAGGCACGTCTCGACGCGTACTTCGCGCTGGCGATCATTGAGTTCGTGGGGCACCCATTTGTCAAGCTTTTTTACCTTGCCAATTTGACGCAAATGGACCAATATTGTTTTGACGCTAACGTCGAAAGCTGCTGCTAATTCAGCCGTAGATTGTGTATCATCAGCTTCCACAATCGCCTTTAATTCGTCATTGTCGACCAAAGTCTTCGGACGACCGCGAGGTTCATTTTTCAGGTCGAAATTTCCAGAACGGAAGCGAGCAAACCAATAACAGGTAGTGCGTTGGTTTGTAGTGTTAGCTCCGTAAACGTCGTTGATGTTGCGTGCCGCTTGTGCCGCGTTGCTGCCACGACGGTACTCATATTCCATAATTACTCGAATTTTTAACGTATCCATGATGACGAAAAAGATTTAAATGCGATGAAAATGTAACACTAATCAATAAACAAATGACTACTTTTGGAAAAAAAAATCCATGTTTTTAAAATAAAATTAATTTGAAATTAGAATTCTTAGCCAAACAGAAAATATTTTGATTTGAAATGGCCAGTACTGCAGAACGGCAATTTCATAGGTAAAGACCTAATATTTACAGATTACAGCTTAATGTTGGCGAAATGTTTGGAAGTTCATAAATTTACTCAAGTGATGTGGTTGTTTGGATATTGGTCCTGTGAGCTGACTATGATATTATCATACAAACTGTATTCGATTAATACGCCCATCAATAACTGCGTCGTAAACCTCGAAGTAAATGGAACTTAAATTACAAATATGTAACTATTTATTGTGTGGTTAAAACACAACTGGACTTATCTCGACTGCTGCAGTTAGTTACTTATAAATTACTAATTGAAATTATCGGTTTCAGTTTAAAACAAAGCGATTACGATTACCATTGATTGAATTAGGAACAGGACACTAGGTAGGGATACAATTAATACAAATTAACATAGTCATTGTTTTGAATACATTGATGAAAGTTGATCTATGTCCGATATAATTATTGCACTTCTTACAGCGTAAGTAACGCTCGCCAATCGCATCTGGCCATCATCTACGAATCTATCTATTATTAGAGCAAGTTTATTTATAGACCGGCTCGCTCCATTGTTTACGATAACACGTCACCGTCGACATTTTGTTTTCATTGACCATCTTTTGTTCTTAACACAAATTAATCGTTTGTTGTTCTTTCGGTGTTGTAATGCGGCCTGTTTGCTTGTTTTTGTCGCTTGCTCTGGTAATCTTAAGCAGCTGTTGGGAACACTCAGCGTTGGTTAGTAAACAATGTCAATGGAAGATGAATCTGAGCCCATTCGACGACTGAAGCATCCATCCAGTCAATGATTGCACGTCCATCTGATGATAATAATTTATTTATTTATTTATTATTTATTTTGTAAACAATTCGTTAAGCTGTATCTAAGTCTTAACCATGTCTGATCACAAGTTGTTATACAAAACAAGAACTTGCCCCAGTTGTCCGAGATGTGTATGCTGGTATTATAAGTTCGCTCTTAGCGACAAGTGCACCACTTTCTACAAAAAACAAACAGCTGTCTGGCCGTGGGCGGGCAGACAGCTACGCGCTACAGCTGTAATAGCGGTTCAAATTATAGTCATTATGAAAAAAACAGCAAAATACAGAGAATTAATTAAGTCGATGTGTTTGTTTTGCACTTGCATGTTGCTAAGTAATCTTATGTCATTATTTCTGGTTTTCTTACTATTAATCTGGCTGTAAAGTTTCGTTAAATCATAATCGTAATCAATCTGGGTATTTAAGTGTTCTGTTAAAATACACATACAGGTAGTTGCCTTGCAATAATTAACCGGTGTTGGTCTTTTCAAAAAACTATGATCTCAATAAAACATGTAGAAACGATCAACTTTAATACTGTTTGCCTTGAGTTATTACATTACAATGAAATATGATTATTTATAAACTGTTCTAGAAACCTTTATTACAAGTCGCGCCCTAGTTCCTTTGGGAATTTATGTGCGGTCCAGATTTGAGATCAGAATAAGACAATGTGAAAAGATCAGCGATTGTCCAATAGGTCTTATTTTTGTCCGAGATCTCGCGTGCCACCTATAAATAGACTAGCGATTTATCCACCCACCGTGGCTGTGGTGTAATTAACAATATCAGCCAACTTGGCCAAGGCAATGGCGCCCGCATTGCACCAGGGAGCAAGGACGCCATCGTGGACAACCGCCAACCACCATGACAACACTTAGATCGTACCGATACACGAACCTTGCCGCCCGACAAACGCATTGAAAGTCAAAACAACAGTAGAGATAGTTCCCATATATGTACGAGTATAAAAGATAGTCACCAAAGACCGTATCGATAAAATCATAATTACAATGAGTAGGTAAGCAGACACGCGAGCGTGTAAACACTAACAGATATGACGATAATTAGAGTATAGCGGCTGCGATAAAATAAATATAATTTGCGGTTGGAGCTACACAAGCCTTTGTTGGAAGTGAGTGGAGGGGTCTCATTATCTGAGATTTATCGTTGTTAGATACAACATTGTGCCACCACCACCTGGTAACTTTGTCAGCGAGAAATTAGTGCAGCTTCAAATCTGTCACCATGAATCTTAGAACATGCACAAAATCTTTAATAAACTTACCTCTTTGTGCAGTTACGAAAGAGTATCCTTCTCACATCCGCGCAGGTCCGAGAGAAAACTTGTAAAAAGGCGGTTCTTGTATGTTTGTAGTCCCAATTTTTCCTGCTAGCAGTGCAATGTACACATTTTTTACGTGCTTAATTGCTCAAGAGCTCGTTATCTTCCTACAATGCCAGCTGAATAAGCTCCTAGCCGAAAAGGTTAACTTATCTGGTGTTGCGCACTCCTTACATAACATCTGGGTCTTCCTCTGCGGACGTATGTATGACCTTTATACTTCTTGCAATATGTCATCTTCAATAGCATTGTGCTTTAATGTGCGGTTGGTGAGACATTCGTTTTAATAGTAGAGTCAATAATACTTTACGTAAAAAGGAAAAGTCTTATTTTTACATTGCTTGCATAAATAATTACTTGAACTCATAGGTGAACTCACTGTTGTTCTACATGTATGTTATTCTGGAAACCATCCGAGTGCTTTTTTTCAAAGTTTCTTCAAAAAAAATATTGCCCTGAACCAAATGTGTCTCAGTTTGTCATTGTTAAACATTATATTACAAAAAAAAGTAATGTTTTAAAGAAAAATTGGAAAATTGTTTAAGTCGTCCAAGCTCGAATTTATTCCATGCCGCCTCTTCGCTTGACGTTATTTTAAAAATCCAATACTCGGTGTCTGAACGAATTACTTCCAAAGATCGAGCAGTCTCGAATGACCGTGTTCAAGCGACGCGACGCTCCCTGTAATTCCCTCCTTGATAGGCAATTTTCATTACAGATAAATGTATTACCCACTGGTTTTCTATTAAGCTTCATTACTTTACGTGGCATTTAATAGGTTCGTGAAAAAATCCATTAAGCGGTGTTGGAGCTACTAATGTAATTATTTAAGTGATTTTCTCCGTCCAGCGTATGAAAGTCGCTGTTTCTCGTGCAGCCTTCGTAGCTTCGTGCTTTCCCTGCTCTTGCTAATCACAAGTCTCTTTTAAAGCGATTTTATTACTTTACCGAACCAATTAAATTTTGGTTTTCAAATTGTAGTTGATCAAACCAGCTTTAGACTGCGTTCTTTGAATAATAGGAATTCATATGAAAATAATGTTAGCCAGGATAAACTGATTTGTGAAATTGTTTTTAGTACATGTTGGCCATAGTGATCCATAAATAGGTTTGGTGAATCAGAACTTTTCAACTTATCTGCATGTAGGCAAGTTGTTACATAAAGTAGACCATATAAGATTTTTTCGTATGCTTGGTAAAGCTAAATCTGTATCTTTGGTTGTACAGTCATAGTTATGTTGCAATAACACGAAAGTATAACGGCCTTCATGATATTTCAAAATAATTATTAATTCTGTATGATGCTTTATGTGCTTTATTTTACAACCAATTATGCATGGTATCCGATGTTTTGCAACAATTTTATTTCGCACCAGAACAGCACGGCTTCACGAAGTTATTTCTATTCCTTAACTCATATAGTGTTAACTTTAAACAATTTGTGATGTTAAAGCATTTAGTGTCAATCAAGTTACTATGCTATTTACAAATTATGCAGCTGATGCAAATATACAACCTAAGTACTTCATTGATATTCCAGATACCATTCATAAATTATGATTAAATATTTAGATAGGTGCATATAAGTGCTTGAGTGGTTTCAAGAATCTTGACTACTGGGAACACCCGAGTGGCATAAGGTAAATATTGTAAGACGTCGCTTGTTACTTTATATGCGGTTATATATTTTAACGACACGTTGATAACTCCAATCAGAGTACTAACGTGTCTATATCATTACGAGTGATACAGTCGCAAGTGGAGGTAATTGGCGTAACTGTTGGGCCACATTCGATGAAACGTGCGCAGAAAATGAAAACATGTGCAGTGTTGTAAATCTGTACTAGTACTGCAGGCCTAAGCAAGAAACTTTTCTTTAGCATAAAAAGCAAGACGCCAACGTGAAAATGCATGGCAATTACGAATGTGGAAAGGAGTCACATATCCTAAGCAGTTAATGTCAACTACATACAATTTGATCTTTTGTCAATTGTTTGTTTACAGAAAATGGATTTTGTCTAGGCCCCCTGGATATTTATTTCAAAAATGACACAAAATGCATAATGTTTAAAGTTAATTAAACCTACATTTGTCAAGCTTCGACTTTTGTATTGAATGATGTGATTTTGTGTCCTATGTGGGATTCGTATTTAGAAAATATCATTGTGTACTCAAGGCAGCTGAATTAAATAAATTTAGCATTTACCAATAACTTCAGAATTCCTCCTTGTCTGAGTAAGAAGATCGTGAGAATTAAATAAGTACATATTGGCAAAGCGACCTCCTACACGATAGATTGGTTCTTTAAAAGAGAGCTGTACGGAGACGGTCCCGGTATAATGCCCTGGGGCATATCGCATCTACGAGTTCACTATTTAAAACCAATACTAGTCATAGGCCTAGTAATGTGCTTGATTTAAAACTGAATCAGTAAGCGTGGGAGTATAACAGTACATCTGCCTTCACTCTCTCACGCTGATGAGAATATCTTCAGAATTGCTGTGCTCCCGTTTATCGAACGTCTCGATTGTATTATACGCCGTACAACTTGATTGGCACATGTTATGCGTGTCCTGTACAAGAAATGTTTTACTCATTTTGTTCGGCTTCAGAACATGCGGGCGGAATAAAGGAAAACATGAGATTATTGAATTTATTCTTAGCGGAAACACATTGACTACCTTAGAATACTGATAGGTTCCTACATATTTGCGTGTCTTCGCTCTTACCACGGTCATATTATTTACCGTGCTCTTACTATGTGTTTCTTAATTTTGCCTAATCCGAGTTGAGTGACAATACGAATTTAATAAACTGATATGAATATGGAAAACTCGCTTATAATAGGTCTTTACCTATGAAATTGCCGTTTTGTATGAAAAAATTTAAATGAATTTTTTTCATGTATTTTTTATTTGTATTAATCGAAGTAATCACCCATGCAATCAATGCATCTTTGCCAACGCAGTGGCAGTTTATTGATGCCCTTCTTAAAGAAATCAGCTGGACGGGAGGCAACAAATTCTTCAAAGGCATTTTGTACTGCCTCTCGGGTATTGAATTTTTTTCCCGCCAAGACGTTATCCAAATTCTGGAAAAAGTAGTAGTCTGTAGGCGCAAGGTCTGGTGAGTAGGGCGGATGACGGAGAGCTTCCAACCCCAGTTCTTGCAACTTGGAGACCGTCTGCTGTGCAGTATGAGGTCGCGCGTTGTCGTGCAGGAGCAGCGGAGACGAGCGATTGACCAATGCTGGTTGGAGATGTGCCAGCTTCTCCATCATTGTGTTCAATTCTTCACAGTACACATCTGCAGTAATGCTCACCCCGTTTGGTAAGAAGCTGTGTTGAATCACACCGGCGCTAGACCACCAAACAGTGACCATCACTTTTCTTGGGGTAAGTTTTCGTTTAGGGCATTGTTTAGGTGCTGAACCAGGATCCAACCAACTTGCTGAGCGCTTGCGGTTATCAAACAGAATCCATTTTTCATCGCAGGTAACAATGCGGTTCAAAATTCCTTCATTTGTGTGTCTGTTGAGCAGTGCAAGGCACGTCTCGACGCGTACTTCGCGCTGGCGATCATTGAGTTCCTGGGGCACCCATTTGTCAAGCTTTTTTACCTTGCCAATTTGACGCAAATGGACCAATATTGTTTTGACGCTAACGTCGAAAGCTGCTGCTAATTCAGCCGTAGATTGTGTATCATCAGCTTCCACAATCGCCTTTAATTCGTCATTGTCGACCAAAGTCTTCGGACGACCGCAAGGTTCATTTTTCAGGTCGAAATTTCCAGAACGGAAGCGAGCAAACCAATAACAGGTAGTGCGTTGGTTTGTAGTGTTAGCTCCGTAAACGTCGTTGATGTTACGTGCCGCTTGTGCCGCGTTGCTGCCACGACGGTACTCATATTCCATAATTACTCGAATTTTTAACGTATCCATGATGACGAAAAAGATTTAAATGCGATGAAAATGTAACACTAATCAATAAACAAATGACTACTTTTGGAAAAAAAAATCCATGTTTTTAAAATAAAATTAATTTGAAATTAGAATTCTTAGCCAAACAAAAAATATTTTGATTTGAAATGGCCAGTACTGCAGAACGGCAATTTCATAGGTAAAGACCTAATATTTACTAATTACACCTTTATCAATAATCAACTACATAATGCTCCTTTGATAATAATTATAATCCGTGAACTATGCACAAACATTGTCTACGAGAATCATTAATTGTCGCCACATGTGTACGTAGAAGCGGCGTGCGCTCGCGCACTCATTAGTGCTTATTAATTAATCATTAGCACGGTTAAGTAACAGGCGACCGCTCGCCGCTCTCGTGAAAAGTGAAATTTTTCCCTCCCTCCCCTGTCCGTGTACCCTCCGAAGCATTTCATTACCGCTTTTTACTAGAGTTCATTGAATCTTGGTTTTAGGTTGTTGTAATGTTGTAGTCCGTGACTCGTGGTATATTGTCATAACTTCGAAAGGGTAATAAAGCTAGTGCCTATAAAACTCAGCGGTGGGTGAATGTGAGCTGAGATCTTCCATAAACACTTTTCCTTTTGTTACTACGGTGTATAAGTTATTCACTTGCGGTGGTTAGGTAACTTGTTCAGTACAATGTACGATGTTAATCAAACAAACTAGTTAGTAGTAATAGAGCGTGAAGATAATTTGCTAGTTCATCGCCATTCGCCACCGAGGACCATTAATTAATAAAAGGGGAACAAACAACTGCGTAGTTCATAATAGTAGTGCCGGCAAGTCCTTTCTATGGTTCAGACAAAAGTTCTAATTTGTGATCTTTTGCTGTTGTAAGCAATGAAGTTTTAATCAAATATCAGTTTAAGTGCTTCCTTGTGCCATTAATCTTACATAGGAAGCTCTTCATTCGCTGTTGCAGCAATTTCCAGTACTTCTACATTAAACAACTGGCTTTACACGAAGTTGGTGCCTACGTGTGGTTTGTAGAAGTGTAGCTAATCCATCACCACGACTGGATCGAAACTTCCCACTTCCGTGCCACCAGATCAAACACGGTACACACTACACACTGACGTGAAGACTCGCGTGCCAAATCAACTGCTTTTAGGTGTTAATTGATTAATACGGCCAGTGTAAACTTCATTAATAAATTGAGCAGCCAGTAAAGTAAGTACATTGTTACATTGTTGCAGTGCTTGTTACATTGGTTCGCATGAACTACCAAATTAGTTGAAAAATCATTAATTAAAAAGTAATGCTGCGGATTCGATTGAACAACGCGGAACAATAATTCAGTACTAAACATTGATAATTGAAGTTTTTTTTTCCTGTTCATTTAATTAGTATTGAGGCGTAACGAATAGTAACGTATGTGCTTGGAATTTAGTTATTATTGCAATGTACGTAACTTGCAAACGCTGAATCTTTTGTTACTGAGTACGAACAATATATCTTGCGTTCGCAATTTAGTTTAAAAATCCTAAACAGAATCATTATGTGTTTTGGTAAAATAATTTTAACATCAATACGTAATCCTGACAGTCTGAAACTAGTCCTGCACCCTGGACCTTGGGCCCGAAACAATCTGGATGTATGCTAAATTTCATGAACGTACCTAAAATACGTTAAGTCCCAGGATTGCAAGTAGGTATATTTATTTGGTAGTCGGTTTCTAACCAAATTATAAATGCGTACCTGAGGCCCAATTGAAAAGCTACATTCTAGTGTGCTAATGTAGTTGGCAGTATGTCTCGGCTTCGGATTAGCTTCGCTCTCACTGCTGCAGTGCGCGTGCTTGCAAATTCTCAGTAAAAAGCTCGCGCGTTCCGCATGCCGCCGGCCGGCAATGTTATGCTGACTTAGCCAAACGATTCGATACAATCTCACCAGATAGCGCAGCTGTTTTCACTATCAGGAGTGCAAGAAATATATATAATGCAGCGGGTCTTCTACAGGCCTTTGTCTCGCAAAGATAGTGACAGAAGACATGTTTAGGGAAATTTAGCTGAGCGTGTCATCTATTCTTAACAGACAGCACCGACAGACGTTTTTATCTCAAGTTGATATTTACTGTACAATCCTCATTTAATCCTACGCTCATTAAATTAATTTAATTATAACACGACACGGATTTCTTGCTCAAATATTAAATATAGCGGTGCAAAAGTGAAACAATGACGATTACACACAATCCTAAAACAACAAGGTAAGCTGCTTACGTCGCGCGTCGCGAGAGGCCAAATATGACTCGTACCAGAAACGATATAATGTGGAAACGTTCACATCGTGTGTGCTCGCCCAACGCTCGCGTTGAAACGACAGAAACAAGCCATAAAGTAGCCTTTTGGAACAGATCGCAAATGTGCTCTATGACGTAAAGCGTGTTTAGTTCTACTCGGCAAAACCGCAAAGGGAATGAGTGCTTCGCCGATTTTATTGAGTGTACGGCTGTACAGTGTACGCATGTAGTTAGTTAACGAAGTACGTTTGCTCCTAGCCGTGTAAACGCTTCACCGTCCTGCACAATTACAGGAGCTCGGTATATCTAACCACTTCTCGTATTGGGCCATTAATCACGTGTTGACTAGTTTACTGCATACGAGCTGAAGCTGTTTTAAGAACTTGTTTTTTAATTTATGTTATTCTCAACGTTTAATTGCTAGTTCTGGGGTACATATATTATTATGTTAAGAACAGTTTAATAACATTGCGGCAATTGCCAATGCATTAGGGGTATAATGTTACTTCGCCGAGCTCGTATCTGGTATCACTAAAGACGCATATAAATCAGTGCGAGCAGTGTATTCGCGGTTGATGGGCGCCCGGTCTGACGGCATTCCGCTGCCGACCCATTGTTGACCATGCGTGAACATATCCACGCTCGCCCTAAATATCCACGTCTGTTTCTACATCATAATGATGTATTTGTTTACCCACTTTTGCACGTAAAATGTTCAAGACAATTTACATTTTATAATAAACAATGTCACTGCCAAAATTGTAATGAACAAATTAAGAGCACTGACCTCCAGCAACGTCAAGTCATCAGCCTAGATAACTACTTGTAAACTAAATTAACTCAATTCCGGCTAGAGCCGGCCTTATCAGCTATCAAGTTAACATCATTACTGTGTAACCCGTTGAACTTATCGAAATAGATGTGCTTAGGGCACTAAATAATTACAAGCGGAAGGTTCACTGCCCGTAGACTGATGCTCAAGATATATGCCCCATACACATTTCTAGAGCTCCAAATAAGCAGGTTGCGTCTATCTCAATTCGTCTAATCGGTAAACAGTTGTACCAACACTGTACAGTGAACGATCTCGAAACAGCGCCTGCGCATCACCCGTCAACACTGTGCTTTGAAGTTCGCAAAAAGCGCAGTGTTTGGGCGAGAACAGTTTTTGTGTGGGATGGATACTGTTAGTATACGAACAAAAAATTTGTAAAGTTGAAACACACCATAACTTGGCATTCGTTTTTCCAGAACCGGATGCAGAAGCTTCTGACACATCTTTGCTCCGAAATTTTTTTATCATAGTTCTGATTTTAGATTTATATTATTATTCTTTTAAGATGAACTTGATGACTAAGCGCTTTGCTACGTCTAATTATTGCTGTTAAAGCGGACCTCGAAACTCATCAAACTATTACAGCTCTAACACTCAGATGTTATTCTCAAATCTTGTCCTGGTGAATCCTTTACCAATTACAAATCATTTCCATTAGTTAGATGGATAGGATCGTCTCGAGATAATCGCTAGTGCTCTCGCATCGTGCACTAATTCTCATGTCGCAACTGATGCCACCATTTGGCAACTCCATCATTGCCACCGCTTGCCCAATCGTCGGCAAACATTCTCTCTGATACACTTACAATAACTTCCCGTTCACTGTTTACTTTAGTTCGTCTGATCTCTTTGATATGAATATTTATTGCGTTTATTTTTCATATCGCGCAAGGTTAAATAAAGAGGATCTTTATGATTTGTCGTTAGCGGAACTGTGTCAGATTTTATTTGACTCAAAGGAAATGGATCACGGCTGAGAATAGTGTTGGTTTCTCATCTTTGATCAATCATTTCTCAATACAGTAGATATTTTCCTATGGTTGTACAGCATTGCTTGGTAGTTCTTTTCATTTTTTGATCACATGAAATAACATTAAAACATTTCTTATTCGCTAACTAAGTTTAACACCGGGCCGGCGAGTTATTGGCAATAACTCCGCTAACTACCTTACAAAGCTGTTACAAAATGTAAAAAATATATATCGTCCGATGCGATCACACGATAACAGAATTACGTTCGCTTCATAGAACCGGCCAGTGAGGCAGGTGAAAAATGAAGTGCTTAGATCGATGGTGGGTGGGCTGTGCAAGTTCAAACAGGGTGACATTTCAACCAAAAGCTTTGCTGTTTGTTGGACTGAACCTATTACGTAGTATATCTACACCCTACAGTACAGATGTCATCATGGATGCATGGCGGCACCGGTTCGACCGGACCTTTTCGTTGTTTTTTTTCTCCCGAACACGACGCCAGTTTTATACGAATATTATGGACCTGTGTCGATATTACGTATTTATGCGTAGTCTGGCCGCAGAGAACAGACGGTCTACTGCATATGGATGTAGGTGCCGTTTGTCAAGTCTGTGAGAGTCGGATCCAGACAATCTTGTAATCTGATATTCGTTAGACTTTACTCGTGGGATGGCGTGTAGTTTACTACAATTTTATAGTACTCTACAACTTATAAGTGACAGTTTCTTTGTGACTAGTTTAATGTGAAAACTAACTTACCGGGCTGGTTCACGTTTATAGCTTTATGTTTCCGCTGCACAGCTTTTTACAATGAATATTGAACAGTCATCAACGAAGCGATCTAACGTTGGAAACCAAATGTAAAGTCTATTGCTATGCATTGCTTGCATATTCACGACTACCATCTGAAGCAGGAGGAAGCGTCGTTTTAGTGAAAAAACAGTTTGGAAGAAATTTGAATTCATGACGGGTAACAGAGTTGAATTGGAAAGTATTCATTTCTAATTACCATAAGTAAATAAAAAGGAAAACTTTCAAAAATACCTTTTGCGGACTGTTGCTGAAGCAAGCGCCTTAACCATAAACAACCCGGTCGATCGGTACATCCCCGTCTAATTAACGAGTGGAAGAGCAACGTTCATATAAACGTAGTCATACTGAATTAATTAGGATAAACTGGACCTGTCCCACACGGCGACAATAAGCCGCTGATAATGAACATGTGACGACATCTATTTGCAGCCTCTCTCCACGCCGTGCCATGCTAGTTGATCTCTTATTTGTATGCTCTGATTTGGATGTGTCATTAACGGATTACAGATTCACTTTGATCGTAAGGTTAATCTCTATGGAACGGGAACCATTCAGCTTAAAACTGCACCTATTACATGTCGATAATTAAATGTATCAACGCAACCAGGATAAATTCGCACGCGTGCTAACGCTACTGTTAGCCTGCACTAGTTAGCAAACTTTTTGTAATCCAGTTGACCTCATAATAGAAATGACTTGTGATAACTAGTTTTCCTATGCGCACGTATTACCTAATAGCACAACTAAATAAACAAGACAAACAGGAAACACGAAAGGTCGTCGACTCCGAGACCTGCGACCATTCGAACACGTACAAACGGTTCTTACTGACAACTGCAAGACACGACGCAGCTCACTGCATTCATAGACGCTCCATTAATTCTTAATATCTTCGTTCAGCAAATTGCTCAACTGTTTGTCTCAAACTAATTGTAAACAATACAATTTATTGTCCTCGCTTCACAAAGGTTGGCTTAATCTTATACACTAGCTGCGCCCCGCGGTGTTACCCGCGGTTAAAAAGTCAATATGACGATTCCAAATTCTCGTGGGATATAATGACACTTAATTTTTTCGGAAAAAAAGAAGCCTATGTGTTAATCTAGTTTTATACAAATCCGTCTAGCCGTTTCAGCGTGATGGAGTAACAAACACACACGCAAACATACCGACAAACTTTCGCATTTATAATATTAGTGTGATGTTACAAACCTTCAGGCCCTCACCCTAGAGTTTCTGTCTAGATTATTTTCAGTAAACTTGGGAAACAAAGTCGTAACCAAAAACCTAATGGCAGCCAAATTGAATAAGCGGTAGAGGGGAGCACAATACAAGTGTTTACGTGTCTACTAGTGGATAGCTTTTAATTGCTGATTTACAGTTGATTCATAATCATAATTGTCATAGAATGTTAGTGCCGATAGGATACTTGTGATAAGTATATTAGATACTCAAGTGTGTTCAATTCACAGAATTAGTACTTTAACAATCTACACGGTAAACTTGCTAAAATAGGTGGTTTTACTTTACGTGGTTCTGTATGCTATAGAAACCGAAATTGATATTAACAAGATTTTGACCCAAAATAGGTGTTAAAGACATTAAATGAAATAAACTTTTAAAATAAGCTAATAGCTAAGTTGTTGACTATCAATCAGGTACTAGAAGCTAAGGAGATCAAAGGAGTCCTCTAACTCGTTCACCGGTCCGCATTCGTTAGCCGGCTATTTCGGACAACATCCGCTGCATCGTGCACCTATGAGTTTTTTCAACACACGCCCATCGGACCATGATAGAGAGATAAATCTGTCGCATTCAGGATGTGTCACTTATTAAATGAGAGCTGTTTGTTACTGATTTTATAACATGCCTAAGCATACGCCCACTTAGACCCCATTATTTTTATTTATATTATGTTACTATTCCTATTGAATTAGGTACTTGTATTTGACCCTGCTGTTTCCTGTTTTTAAAATCAAATCTAATTAATACTTACAAGGAAAATATAGCTACTTACATCAAAAATTTTGATCTGTTTTCCATGGCATCATTGTATTTGTGGTTAATTATAAAAGTACACAATGAACTTGACGGATGTTGTTATCGGGGACACAGAAACTGATAAGTATCTCGATATGACGGCGGCACCTATTATATTAAAAATGTAAGTAAATACGTGACCGATAGCGAATAATGTATGTAAGCAGTGTCCAAGAACACCCATACATAGTACAATAAGAATGGTATTAGGCCCTCGAGACAGCACACGTGAGTGCTACGGGGCGTGGCGTAGCGTAGCGTGCGCGCATAACGCACTATAGTAATGTTGCTTAGTTATGATGAATGGCCACCGGTGCGTCTTAAGCAGATTAACGTGCTGTATGATCTTATTATACACGATGTTTTAATCATACCAAACTATTAGTTACTATACCTATTGAGTAACATGTTATTGAGAACTGAATATTGGAATTTAATGTTACCGACTTGATTTTCAATTCGTCAATCAAAGACTCATTTTGCATCAATCGGATGTTTTACATAAAACAGTGTTTCATTATTTTGATACACAGGTATACAGTTACACATATAAAGCGCCGATGTGTGTCATCATGGATGCTGACGTCGATTCGATTTTCAACGTCCATCAGACCAGTGCGATATTAAGTCATATCGATATAGGTATGTTGAATGTTTTGTCCCTGGATGTTGTGTCCGGAAGGAAGCGAGTCTGGCGGCGCCGGAACCCCACGTTTGAATGCTCCACGGAAATGGAACGGTCGCCGGCAGACAGGTGCGACGCCCGGCAACCTAAGTTATGTGAAAATTAAACGGCACAGCTCGCGGCGGCCGCTCGCGCTGTCTGCGCAATTAATATTATGAGCACAAGGGTTTCACTTCAGTTCCGAGGAATTATTGTTTGTAAACATCCTACAGTATTTGTAAAATGTTAGTAGTTTCAAATATGATGCAGATGTAAAGGTTGCGTAGGTGGGTAAGTAATGTCGGTTCTGTATGTTTTGTTATTGAACTATTTTTCTGATATTTTCACACATGTAGCACGACGAGTTCGACATGCCACGTCTGTTTATGTGTCCCATTTATTATGTGGGCTTTCCGCACGCTGTGGCGCCATCACTGCCGCGGGCGCCACGACACTTACACAAACACATCAATACTAGTAATGTTTTTCAAGCCTAATCGCTTTTCTTGTTCTCAGAACGGAGATTGTTTGGTTTACTCGCACCAGTACAAACAACTTTGATCAACGTTTGATTGCACCAATTAACCCTAATTCGTTCCAAACAACGGTTGTAGTAGAAAGAAACAAGAATCCGTGCAAATTGAGATTTATCACTTCCTGCTGTAATTTTGAGACAAAGGCAAGGCTGAGGTTCTCTGGCCGCAATAGTTGATAAGCCCAATTTGCGTGTAGTGGCGGGGTCGACGCTCGCATCAAATTCGTACAGGCCGCCAGTGAACGGCCAGCCAGCCGCCCAGCCACTCACGGTGCCTGCCACCGTCTGACTGTTGAACTTGAGACGCGGTACTCATCTGTCTGCACTTCTGCACATGTCCTCCTTCACAGATGCTCGTTATTTACATTCATGTTTGTTTGAGTATGACGTTGTAAACAAAAAATAAGCTATCTGTTGATTACTTTGCTAAATTACTTCTCACCTCAAATTAATATTAAGGTGATTATCAAAGCAAGTTTTATTGAATTTAATAAAACAAAGAGCACCAATAAGAAAATAGTGTGTCGTTTACTAGTCCTGTCAGTTCTAGAAAGTACTGGACGGTCGAGGCGATTGATCTTCGGCGCCATAAAGTAAGCAATCAATGGTTCTGCTCGTTCCCTTAATTAATGGCTGGTTTCGTGATCTAGTTCGGTCGCTACGATGTGTGTCGCCAAGGCATACTTATAGCTTAGCTTTGCGATCACACACAAATGGGAATTGACCATTGTGTTCGCCCAGCTGGTTTCTATTGACAATGAAATAATAGTTGATGGGTGGTTTTGTGTGTGAAATTGTTTCACTTCGTTCATATTAAGTATATAATACTCACGTATTTTCCTCAGCTCAACTAATTTTCCGCGTGAAATGATAAAACGAAAATACGCGCTGAAACCGCCAGCGCGGTGGATGGCTGATGGCTTAAATAATTAAAATGAATCGTTCACCACCGCGCCGGACAAGTTTTGTAAATATTTCGCATAAACATGGGCTGTAATGTAATGATCAGTCCGGGTGAGAGAAGCGCCGCCATAGCCGGAGGCTGGGGTAGGTTGATTACATTAAAGACGCCGAC
The DNA here is from genome assembly GCA_905147745.2 of Phlogophora meticulosa. Taxonomy (NCBI): domain Eukaryota; kingdom Metazoa; phylum Arthropoda; class Insecta; order Lepidoptera; family Noctuidae; genus Phlogophora; species Phlogophora meticulosa. Next base: position 19,078,895 of record LR990519.1, read on the forward strand.
CTCCGGCCATTCACCCGCGTCTGGGTTCCGTGCGACCTACGCCAAGTGCCTAACAGAATACTAGCTTCTAGTCGAATGTATTAGTAGTCTGTGAACTTGCAATACCTACTCGTGTACACATTTTTACTTCGTACTGGAACAAAAGAGATAATTTCATTATAATACTAACATTGTTTTTAGTACATCGCCTTGAGAAATCCCACGGTGTTTACCACAATCGATGATCGATTCATCGTCATCACTACACTCTTTTTGTTCATAGTTCTATCTTGCTTTTTTTCGACGTACGGCTGCACGACCATATAGATAACTCGTTATAAAGGACTTGATTCAATCCAAGCCAGAGACGCAAACAAGTTTGTCGTTGATGACATCACAAATAATCACAATCGTAGACCTCTTTAAATATATTTTACATAGACAATAAATGTACTCAGTAGTACACACTGGCTTTCATGTTTCCCCGCCAGTTCCAGCTAAATGGCCATAGGTGGTCATAGGTTTTAGTAATACTCAGGTCTATTGCAGATTTCTAAGATACAGATTAGTCAGTCCTAGTCTTAGTACGCTGGCATCGGTGATAATTATTCGCATCGATGGTTGTCATTAATGATATCTTATATAATATGCATAGATCACTTCGGACTTCCATACCTACTTGGTGTTCCTGCCCCACTTTCCACCGCACCGCTCAATTAACCGAACGGCGACGATCAATGGACGACGCAGCCCTCATAATAAGCAGTAATATCCACTCTGTATTAATAGCACATCCACTTTATTGAATGAACATTATTAATAATAATGCCATTCATAAAATTAAACTATAGATACATACATGTGCGTAGTGCATGTGGTGAAAATGTAAGTGTGGTGTAACGTAATAAACTGTCAACCACGAATAACGAATTGCCTTGTTATTTAAATCGGTGCGAATGTATAGAAAAGCATAACAACATTTGACACCATAACAGGAAATATATTTGTACCCACGGCATATATACTGTTCTGTACTATGGTAAGCACCACAGTTTGACAAGCTGCTTGCAATTACGCCAAAATAAAACGAAACTCAAGTAGAAAATGAATTGAGGGCGCATTCATACTTGAATACTTATAGGATAGCAATAAGACCGTGATAACTGACAGAATGAAGTTAAGGCCAAGGTAATAATATGAAGACAAGAAAAAAATAAGAACAAATTATAAGCAGAGACGAGTAACAAGAACCTTTTAATTTACATTGTTGGTCTTGTACCTAAGCTGTAATTACACAGACATAATAGAGATCATAAAGTTTGCCTACAAGCAGTAGAACTCGTATTAGTATAATTCCCTAGGGATCTTACCTAATCCCTCCCACACACACACTTCCACAGGCTTAACTCAGAGAAAGTAATCAGTGGAACTGAAGCAAGGCTTTTCTGAGTAGTCGCAACTCGCTATGAAACTAGAAACGTAACAAGTTTTTCAGATGAAATAACGTGACGAGGTAGGTAATGGAATAAAAAACTTAACGTTGCGAGTATTGTGAATCTTTCTGTGCTAAGGAAAATAAAATAAAATGCCAAGGAGGTCGAGTGTCTGTGGTTCAATCCAGACACAATCCGCAGGGGCAGCAGCGCGGAAAAACGTTTAGAGCGAGCGCCATTACTGTTTGCTCGCCACTAATTGTGTTTACGCTATCCTGGACCAGGGAGCGAACTGTTATGCCAGTGCTTAGTGTTCTATCACCACGTCTTGTATGTGCAGATAAACCACACATCTCACCCACAGCCATCTGTTCACGGCTGGCTATAGCTATATTTGTCACGAACTACTTGTAAATCATAATTTTACAATTCCTATTTATGTTATTGTGTTAAGAGAGAAACAGTTTGAAATGGTGATACAATATTATTAGTATTTAATGAACCAACAATGTCCTCATTTAACGAAATGATACTTGGGTCGATATTAATATCGTGTAATATTCCAATATTTCCATTTGCACATTGTAGTCGATGGCCATAATATATTACAAATGCTAGTCTATTCTCAATTTCCTTGAAAGTGCACTTGTTTGTCTTAGAATCTAGATTTTGTGCGGGTTGAGTAAACCTTTTCTAACAAAATCCCCGATTTGGTTCACCTATGTTATTGTCTGGGAGTTAATCTAAATATTTGGCGAAGAAGGATAGCTGTTCTGTTTTCATCAATATACGGTTGCGCTGTTTTATTATACCTGCCAATACTGAAACAGCGAAACATAGCATACAGCTAGAATATGAAGATATATTTCTGATATTGAAACAAAAAAAAAACATATTTATCTCTTGAAGTGCAAGTCAAATGTTAATAGTTAACGTCAAAAACGGATTACGTGCGTATACGCTTCGCCAATGCTGTTTACTCGAGTGAATTCTAAGAATCGTTTAAAATTTTCTCAATACATTGTGTTTCGTAGAACAACGTTATCTGCTTGATCTTGCAAAAACTTTGCAGATTTTCCTGTTCGATGTGTGAAAAAAACTTGTTGCAGTACCTTACCGAGACTACGATCTTATCCATATATTGGTTTTATTTCTTAATTTAATAAATCGCATCCCATGTAGTTCTTGATTCTTATCTGATCCGCCAATCAGAAAACAATCAAGAACTACTCCAGATCAATATATTAACTTCAAATACTCGTATTCGTGTTATTGGTGTCATTAGTATTGTTGTCAACGACCGCTAGGTCAAGCGCTGACCTTGCGCGCGGCTGGACACTAACGTTGTGGAGCCGCCCAGCAACACGCTGCCACTCCGAGACTCTCCACACCTTTGATGTTCCAACTTCCTCGTTTCTGGCACTCGCAGCCGAATTAGGTCTTTTTACTTTTACTACGAAATTGATTTGCAAATGATATCGGATTTGGTTTTTCTTTTCAAAATTATTTCGAACTATACAAACTCAATGAAGTTCAAAGAAGCTTTTCCTAAATATAATTAATTGGTTTCGACGAAACCATGAATTTGATTGAATTTATTATCAAGTAAAATAATTCCATTAATAGATATTATTAAATTAGTAGCCTTGAACAATAATGAACATAATATTACGGTACACTACGCATTATATAGTAAGGCGGAAGTAGATAATTGGATTTGAGGGCCTGGCATTGGCGCTGGGCGTTACGTTTCTCTGACGCGTTGCTCAACTGAACGAAGATTCGTTCAAGTAGACCAGATGGCCCACTAGTCAATGGAACCGCGAGGACTAAGATTATGGTTTGGCAACTGTCACTCGTAGTCATCATGTAGAATGTAGTTGCTCCGTTAAATATTAACTCAGTAGTGTATGTGGAAAAAAGCAGAACCCTAGAAGCCGACCTCAAAACATTTATGAACAAGTTTAAAACTAACACTACACTAGTTTGTTCGCGGCTTTGCGCTACTTACTATTTAGGTACTGGTGGCATGTATTGTCTGATCTTGGCATGTCATGTAGGCAGCACGTGGGCATGTCGGGATAATTAATACTCTGCCTCGCTGATGAATAGGATGAGCGAAGGACGAATTTTTGTTTACGTAGGGTCATGTCTCGTCGTTGCCAAATATATGCAAGATACTTTTTCAGGGCTTCTTTGCTTGTGGAATAACCATAATCCCTTGTATGTAATACTTGTATAGGTACAAGGTTTTATTTAAATAACAGAACATTTCTCACGAGGTTATTGTACTTAGTCATCGTTATGAACTACTTTTACAGTGAAACCAAACTTGAAAATGCGTAAGGAATCCGCTGTTCCCTACATTTTGTCGAAAACACAAATGTATGGAGCAGCAGATTTTTATTTCGCAATTTCAGTGCAGGTGCTGGTTGTACATAACGACGAATACAACTGTACCACGAGGTTTTCAGTTATTTCCATTACATCTTGAATATACATTTAAGAACTGTCATCGCCTTTTGAGTAACTCACTTCTTCAATTATATTGGGTTTCTTATCAAGTGGCCATGGGTTTATTTCATGGGGATGGGCCACAGCTTGTTGACATATAACTAAGGACGGAATAGTGGTGTTTAAAAAAATAAACACACATTTGAGGCCAGTCCATGTCAAATTAGTTTAGGTTAAATCGTGGTGGTGTAAAAAATATGATATGGATGTCAAGCTCATTAGATCATCGATGTGTATAAAGTAATTGGAATTTATTTTCCTCATCTCACCGATATAGGGAGTTTGGAAATACCCTTACCGATAAAAAAACATGTTGCTTCAGCCTGCTACTATGGATTATAAATATTTTAATAGAAGAACATTGCACTCTACTGGCCGACAGCCTATAGTTTTATACAAAATGAAATCTCATAAATCAAGAACTCACATTTGTCATGTCTAATAATAAAAAACCAAGAATAAACGTGTGATATTTACGAGTAGCATTTTCCTGTAGGAAATATAATCTAAAACCGCACCAAAAATATATAAACATATTTTGACTCATTTTATGCCATCTTCCTGTAAGAAATGACATCTTAAGATGTGGAATGAAAGTGACAGGTGGGAACCCTGCCCGGCCCGATCCTACTCACTATAAATAGACAATGACAAACTGAGCGCCAACAGATATTTTAGCCAAGCGTGGGATCCTCTGATTCATTTATGTCTATCATTTGTGCTGCAATCTAAAGTCTGGTTCGATTACAGGCTACTCGTGAGTTCACAACATTGCATTAGGTTGATTGATAAGTTCGTTTCAAAATGAAAATATAGTAAAAATCTTTTTAAGTTTCTCTGTAAGTAAATCATCGAAGATTTGTAGTAAAAAAAGGTGAAATGAGAATTAGAGTTCCCTACATCCGAATTAATAAACGAAACAACGAATCAGATTTTTTTAATGGCTACGGCTAACAGTTGCAGCGCGCCAATGCATCTCGCCGTAGCACTTGATTCGCCAGCGCGGCAGCGGCGCAAGGTCAAGCAAGGCCGGCAGCGCGCACGCCGGTTCTTACCAACCGCAACCAGGTGAAAGGACCCACACGAAGTGCCTCTTTCCACGAATTCATTATTTCGCGGTTACGTTAGCAAATATTGTAACAACTTCTATAATAACAACCTCTGTTCTATTTTCTTGTTTTACCTCAACACATTACAGAGGAATGGTCTGTTGGGTGGTCCGTTTCTGTTGGATATTTTTTACGTAACCTGCTCCATTTGTACTAAGTAAGTAAGTAGGACTACCTTAACAAACGCCTTTTAATCAGTTCGGTTCAAGAGTTACAGCTTCAAGTTCAAAGGTGAATGCAGAAGTTTGTAAACATGCCTATAAATAATCATAGATCAATTATACTATCGCGAATTCTATTAGGAACTTTGTTTACGGTAGTTACTTAATGTCATACTAGAGACATTCATGCGACGATAAATTATCGGGAGGTTATATGGCTCGCATTCGTGAACAAGTAGAACATTGGAGAACTTTAAGACCAATTTTCCCAGCAACTGTTATTGTAATAAATCCCGAAATAGTGAGGATCCTAAATTTTAAAACAAGAAAGTCGTAAAATATCTATGAGATAACAGTGCAAAATACGATATTTTTATGGACCTTTTATCTCCTTTCCGAGTTAGACTCGTGGGAAAACAAAAACAATCAGAATATTAAACAAAATTAATTTCTCAGGGTTCGTTAATTCATCCAACAGCTACAATCAAATGCACACTCCATGAACAAAGATTTGTTAAAACAATAAATGATGAAGAGAATTTGGAAATCATCTTACTGATGTGATCATTTGGCATGTTGCGTCACTGTGCTGCGTTGCCGGGACAAAACATTCGAGTAGAAGAGATGGTGATATCAGAGCACAGTCATCTGTTTACTTGGACGACGTCACCGTGGCTAATAAACGTGTAATTGTTGTGGTTCTGTTTGATCTGATTACGAATTCTATGCTGTTAGCGAGTGTTCAGTCGATCGTGAATGTTCTGGCTATTAATACCAGTTCTGTATGCGTATTAAAACTGTGAATTGGAGTATGTTTCACTAAATCAAATCTTGAAATCAAACGATGAAAGGAAAGGCTCATTATTTCGGTTTCATTTGTAAAGTTAGTTTGTTACGATTACTACGTTAACTGCTTTATGTTATTGTTTTATTTTTACATCTGTTCGGTACTTACTTGTTATTAATCTTTGCTCCTTATAAAATAAGGCAATCTTTTTGTTAGCCCTGGATTGTTAGTTCAATGAATCATAAAGACCTTTGTCTCTATTGCGGTCACAGTTCTCAATACGTTCGGACTTTCATTGACATGTCATTGCAGCACGTGATCGGAAGCGCGAGGAGTGTTGGCTCGATGCCACATCCTCGCTGACACTGACATCACAGCAACACACGTCACACATAATCTGCGCTCGCGCTGTGACACGGTGCATGCGAAACATAGTTGTATATGCTTGACCAATGTAATTACCACCCTGTTACGACAACAACCCGCGGTGGTGAACGCAAACTGTGTTACACAAACTCGTGTACATTAACTGTGTTTTAGTTTTTGACGCCATGTCAATTAATTGTCGATGTGTTCATTATTCATCTTCTGTTTCTTTCGAACTGCAGATTAAATGTTGTGGTTTGAGTTCCACTATCACACTAACATTTCTATAGTTTACATACACGATTTCTTGATATGATATTGCATCATTTGTTTCTAAAATATTTCAAGTGGTCCCAAATCACATTCTCGCACTTTGTCGTTTCCACGAAGCAAAACATATATTTTAAACAGAGCGAGAGGAATGCCCGTTAAGATTAACCAGCAACGGGCTCGTCTGGAAAATATTGGCTCAGCCATAAACCGGGCCGTTCCCGAGCCGGCAGTTAATCATGATTTATGTACTTCACCATTACTCTAGCACGGAATACAATATAATTTGGAGCGGTAATAAGGAAAGCCGAGCTCCGTTGCATCCGACGTTAAACTAGACGCCAAGTTGAACTAAATTATGTAGTCAAAAAAATAACCTTGTCTTTTGATCCGCCCCTGCAATCTTCATATAAAGTATCCGGAAATGAAATTCTCAGAACTGCATAATGTATGCCCCGACACGATTCAGCAGTATTGGAAGTTCGAGACAAGTTGGCGCCCGAACTACAGGCCGTTTAAAACGAACTGCAGTTTGAAAGTAGGGACTTTGAGATTGTACATACAGTGGCACATGCTACTTTTTAGTGTGGTGCAGTATGTAAAGAGAGCGGTTGTATATTTTTGCCGGGTTAACATTGCGTATCCGCATATGTGCGCATCATCCGATGGCTAATAAAGCAACACAGCACATCCTGTGCTGCGCAGCGCTTCCTCGCGGGCTGCGACCCCATTCCTGCCCAACACTGGCTCCTACTGTTTGCTGATAGTCAGTCAACTGCTAGCTATCCTAGTAGCCGCGAACTCGCTTGTTTGTTGATCCTACACGGTTCATTGTTGTTGCTGATTCTGGACGGAACGGGTGTTGTTTAGTGTTGATTTGAGAGCCAATTGCTTCGTTTTACAATTCCGTTTTGTTTTCAGTACGTGATGTTTCTGAAATTCAAAGTGTAGAAAACAAAACAACCGGAAAATATTTTGAATAGTATTCTAAACTCGTCTGAACGTAACGTAAATACGAGCTGACGAACCAATGATTTAATAGTTCTGTCTAGTTTAAGCCTCAGTCACACGACGCGACTTTCCTTGCAGCGAATAAAATTCACCTAGTCGCCGCGAGTAGCGTGTGAGTAATCGTTTCGTGTAACCGAAGCTTTACAATTCACCTTATCTAATATAATGTAGCGTGTCACACCAAGCGAATTAGTTCGCGGCGATGGAATTTGCAGCAAATATTCGCTTGGTTTAATTGAAGCTTTACGTCTCGTACCATGTACCGCAGTGGTTGCCGCATCAAGTGTCAAACATTCTCCGCATTGATTGACATTCAATTAAGCAGCTTGCGTGAACATCATGCGAACACAGGTTAGATATTCCTGGATGTGATGCTCATGTTGAGGGAAATAGGAACCGAAATGCAAACGTTAATGAACTTATTCCCTCCTATCATTCTATTCTATTATTTTATTCTATTTTGCTTCTAATCTACCACGCATTGTGATTTCTGAAACTGTTCAGAAAACATCCTGATCAATATTGCCCTATATTCCAGATAGGATCTGCATATAGAGTTGGAAATTTGAACATTTATTTATATTAAAGTAGCAATATAATCTTAACGATCTGCAGATATTGCTCTCAGTCTCAATGGCCGATATAGACGATTACTGGTACGCTCTGAGAAGCGTGTCTAAATGCAAGCATGTCGTAATTTTATGACAGTGCTGGGCGCTGCGGCGACGTCATTGTAACTAGCCAAGTGGAAATACTGAGAGGTTCGTTGTGAGACGCGCTGCGGTTGCGCATGGGGGTGCGACGCGGACATACGCATGACATTATGGTATTGAACCAATCCGTTTTACTGTTAACGTAATCAAGTTACCAATGAGTTTTCGTAAAATGAACCTTACATTTGACAGAGAGATGTATTTCTCAATATAATATATAAGTAATATATTCGTTTGCAGATAAAGAGAACCTGCGTGAACCGTATCTTGGAAGCAAATAAACTAACCGCAAATGTAACCGCAAAAATAATTTTACAATAAGTAACACTATGTTTTGCTGTCGCCATAAAAGGAGAAAATTGTGGAAAGGGTATAATACTGTTCCGTATATTATACCCTTTTTCGAAGCTATAAAATGTCCCAGTATAATTGGAAATAATATTAGCTCGCATAAAAAAAAATATACTCGTATATGCGTCCTGTTACGTGCAAATCGGTGGTTTGGGTGTAGTTCGTAAATTTTAAGGACTACTTAGAAATATATAATAGATACATTGGCTCAAAAATATTGCGTCTGTTATATTATATTTAGAACATAATTAGAACAAATAATATAATTGACTCTGGTTTACGCCCTCAGCTTCAATGAGTCACATACGTCTGTAGTAACTACTTACTTTCAACAAACTCTTGCCCTAGTCTTAGACTCCATTAACTATTTACGGGTCCGAATGAGAGTCCTCTTTATTAGTTAAGCTTCAACTAGTCACTAGGTCCCTCACTCATTTCCAATTCTGTTAAGAAGGATATACTTTATAGATATAAGTATGTAAGACACGCGAGCACAGTATGTACTGTGTATTTACGTTGTCTATAGCTTTACGAGTCGTAATGTCTATGTCTATGGTATACAAACCACATTCACAGCACGGTTCACCGGGTTACGCTCATAAAAGAGGATAACAGTGGCAGAGCTATGTTACCCTCGTATACAGCTTGGTCCGTTACACTCTGAGCCGCACGAAGCTTTTAGTTTGTACCTTTCACTGAACCCTGTATCTATAAGTAAACTGTAAACGAAAAACTGCTACCATGCGGAATGCTGCCTCTTACGTTATCGTTTTGGACCTGCGGATATAATCAACTATAATCAAGTTAGTTCCATAATTAGTTGTTTCCTGAACTTCTGATGGCTCATATATTTCCACTTAGCCTGTTTAATCTTCTCAAAACATTAGCAGTTAGAAATGTAATTGAGGATGTCGTAATGAATTTAATATGCCTTCAACCCACATAGTTACCCATGTTTATACGAGAAATTAGTTGTCGACCCTCGTCCTTCACCGAGCATCAGTGGAGGATTATGATGATCCTTTTAACGGACGTGGCGACTGACGTCAGAGTTACGTTAAAATGGCTTTAACATAAGTTGTCTGTCATAATAATGATGTAATACCATAATGTTCTATAGGGGCGCTTCTACAGTAGCGTGAGAATTACATTAGGAACATCTTCGTATAGTATTAATGAACCAAACAGTAAAATACCTTTACAATTAGAACACAGAAATGGGAATGCTACTGCACCACAAGGAATTCCCCTTCTTTCTGCATAATTGCCACCACAAAGGCTAGAAAAAGAGGTCGAAATCTTTTAGTTGATGTCATGCAACAATCCAGGCCACGACTTAATGCTACAAATGTTTTACTTATTACTCACTGAAATGAAATTGTTTGTTTATGCAGTCTATGTAGGATATTAGAATCACTTTTATACGTCAATATTTTTTACAAGCCAACTGGAGTTGGTATTTTCTAACTTACTATCTCTAAGAAGAAATGTCAAAACAAACCCGGGGTGTCGATGTCTTTTTCAAAGTTTCAGACATTACAAATGCAATCCAAAATTTCGTAGAAAAACCATGCACAGTAACGATCTTTTAAAGAAAGTACCAGAAACAATTTAGGTAGCCATGACTGCTTACCACAAAAAAGTGTTGATCATTATAACAGTTGTTTACCTCTCTTGAATTGTAAACATGTGCTTGAATGAATGACTGCAGTTCCATGGCCATAATAGTTTCACTTGAAGAAACGCTCACGTGCCGTACCGTTGGCAGTTCCAATAACCCCTTGCACTACTTGGACAGTGTTAATATCTTAGGCTCACAACTGCAATACGTCTTAGGATACGCTAATCATTTGGATTTTAAATTAAAACTTCTTACACAGGAATATCCCCGAAACAAGTTTACCTAACGTGTAACAATGTGATTGGCCGAGCTGTCTGGTTGCAAGCAGGGTCCGGTGTCGCGGTGCGGCGAGCCATCTGCCCGACACCAGACACTGGACACCGCGACATCTGCCGACCTTGCTCTCGTTACACACACACACACTGCCGCTTGCGATACACGCGAATCATTCGTGTTACATACTGGGTGAACCGGGGTCAAAATATTTTTGTGCACGTGGTATTAAAGCGTACCTAATCATATTCAGTTGACGATTGACGAAGCATCCAAGTGATCTGAATTGTTACAGCTGTACGCTGTAACCACACGCTTTTAGATTGTTGAATCTAAATTATCGTTAGGGCCGAAAAAGGAAGGTTGAGTAAAAAAAGCCCACGATGGCAACTTATTTCGGATAACTAACATGTTTGTTGTGTGCAGATACGGAAGTCGACATTACAATCCTGTTGCAAAACAATTTACCTCAGTCCACGCTTGTTTCCTTCAAGAATTCCTAGCTAGTTTATGATAGCTTTAAATCTTCGTCTCGCATCACCTCATAAAGCATGGCAGCGTGCGAGCAGTCCGCGGCGCGCCTCGTAAACTGAAGGAATGAGGCCGGCTGTTGCAACGTGTACATCTTCAATACGCGGGCCTTTGTGTAGACTACACATTATACTTGTTATTTCGATCATACCAGTATTTCTTTCAAGATTATTTTAAACCTGTTTTCATCAGGAGCATGGATGAGTCTATTGATGGATGTGTGTGTATTCTCCAAATGTTCTAAGTGCCTTTATGATAAGTGATGCAAGACATCAATAGCTACAGCTAACAATTGTTGCAGGAAACTATTGTCTATACTCAGTTTTCACAGGGAGATGTCAACTGCTCAATCTTAGATATTTAAAGACACACACCATCATTACCTAGGATCAAAACCAGACTGCAACAGAACTAACGCGCACTATATTCTAGCTGCCAGTTCGCACACCCACTTCTATTTTGGACAATCTTCCACTTAAAGTGATTCCTTCAAGGCAGGCGGCAATTATGATAAAATAATATAGCTCTTGATCTTATGTTTGCTTGAAGTAATACTATTTCGTGAAACAAGACTATTTCATACAACTTAAGAAATTTTGAATTTCACTGGCTACATCGATGGATCATCCATTCATCCTCCTTAAACCGAAAAGGCGCAGTAATTGTGCGCGTAACATTCCTTCCTGAAACCACTTAATGCAGACTATTAACCTGGTAAAGTATTAATATATGCACAGTAACATTGAGCGTACATCGTCCATCACGCAGTACTGTAACGCATAAACTCTCACGCATGACGCCATTACAATGTCACCGCGCTCTTACTGTCAGTTTTATTTACACTAATGCTCATGCGACGCCGCATAACACTCGCCTAGTGGGTTATTATAAACTATTTGTATGATTAATACTACCACTAATATAGTCTTCGCCGACATTAGGTCCTGAAGCGTGAAGTTTCACTAATGAACATTGTGTAAATACAGGCTCGCGGTATTAATAACTTTCGCAAAATGATGAATTCCTTATTGCTCTAATAGTGTGTTGAACAACAATTATTTAGTTAATAGACCGCCGCTTTTTAGTTTAGAATAGTGTTATAGTTTGAATGTGGGATTCTACTCATTAAATAACTATATAACTGGTCAGTCTTTCATGCCAACAAGATAAGTAAATCGCGAGATATTTTGCCAGATCAGGTAAGGTTAGGATTCACACCGGCGTAAAATGTGGAATATCTATTTATCAACCTGTAAACTAAAATCAATCAGCTGTTTCACTCGTCAGCGCAATTATTATTAATTTATAAGCACCTCTGTATGGTAAACTGGGCTTACTACAAGCAGCAAACCCCAGCTTTAATTAATACGTAGTCCTGTCATCGTATAATCTTTTAATATTGTATTTGATTACATTATAGTTTTGTTGGATACACGTGCATTTCAACATCTGGCCGCCGCAGTGAGTGAAGAAAGAAGAAATGTGTCACCAGCATGCTCGGCGAGACATTTGTTAATATGTATCACTATAAGCACCAAACACACTCTTACTTACGAAACGCATAATAATCATATTATTTATTTATTAACTTGTGAAACTGTAAGCTAATCGCCACACCATTTCTTAAGAACGCGGCGATCGGCGCAAACAGAGGACAAACATTAGCATCTTGATTCATAATCATGATTGTATGTATTGATAGTCTCATGATAATCAATAATTACTAATATTGTAAATGGGAAAGTGGGAAAGAGTGTGCGTCTGTTTGTCCGTCTTTCGTGGCAAAACCACTGAACGGATTTCGATCAAATTTGGCAGAGAGATAGATAGCATCGCGATGAAGGACATAGGCTTTTTATCAGCAAACCACGCGGGCAAAGCCGCGGGCGGAAGCTAGTGTGTTATATATATGTGCTCATCTCCCCTGAACCTTGTTACAATAATTAACTTAATCGAAAGTGCTGTTCTCGTAATCCGCTAAGTATACCTACTCTCTTGCATAGCAATCGAGGTTGTTCGCAATACCTCATCCAATCTTTCTTTAGGAGTTGTGGAATCAATTCATATTTTCATAATATCAGCGACTAGTCAAGTGAAATTAAGTATCTTCATAATATCATTAAATACTCTATATATAATTATGTAGACAAAAACAAATTTCCGCTCGCATCGCCAGTAATCCAATTTCCTCTCTGGAAAGGCAAGCCAATCATCGGAATGTTTGATTATTAAATCATTGATTACGAATTTCATTTATTGTAGGCCTTGCACAAAATAATCTACTTACTTAATTCTAGTTGCATAATTCGTTAACAGCAGTTTCACTTTACTTATCTACATATTTTACCTCAAGGAAATGTTAAGGCCTCTGTTAATACAATTTTTATAAAGCAATTACTCAGGCTCATGTTTCAAAGGAGGTCATTGCTCTTTCCAAGGGCCTGATATACTGTATCAGCTACTGTATGTAGGCTCGCCTTACCGTACTTATATATTATATCTAACATCATATCATACGTAAAAGACGGAAAAATAACCGGCGCGTGGTTAACTAAAAGAAGTAATGTTAATTAGTAATGATTAATTAGCGGTCAGGTGCGGTGTCCGGCGCACCGGCCGTGACGCCTGGCATTCATATGAATTCGCTAGGGCTAGCGCGAACGACCATAAAGATGTATCAGGCACCTTGCCCCAAGATCATTATGGCACGGTCAACCAACACGGCTCCAAAGCCTCCAAACTTTATAAAAAAACAGAACACATGCGAACAAAGAAACGATTCTGATTACTTTTTTATTGGAATTGTTCCATGAACTTGCTCGTTGTAGACTGATGTCCATGTTCGTAATGATATGGAATAGATAACTTCAAGGGCCACGTGAGATACTCTTAGCCATGACCCTAAGTACATTGCCTACTTAGATAACACGTTTACTGCACTTGTCTACCTTTCTTCAAGTGGTCCTTCGATCCTCCAGGAGGTAACCTAAACACTATGACTATGTATATGCAACAACGTTTCGTATGTAAGCTTAGATAACCATAAACGCGTCTTCTCAAAAATCCTCAACCTTGAGTCAAGTCTCGAGAACGTTAATGAAACTCACGAAAATATAAACAATGGTGTAACCACATCAATTACTTCGGTTGGTTACATCAGTGTCGATCGTGCATAGGATCTATCGAGATAGATGTTCATTGTCCACTAAGCAGAAGCGGATCGCGATAAGAGTGGAGGGAGCGCCTTCGGTGCGGTGCTTCGGTTCGGGGAACTGCCTCGTAAACACGGGCCAACTAGCCACGACGTCGTCGTTCAGGCGAGGCCACCGCTGCGTTGCCGGGGAGATTCACGTGGACGCCGGAAACATACCAGTCTCTTTAGATTAGAAATCTAAATGTTAAAATGAAGATTACAATGAAATGGATCCAGAGATAAAAATATTATTATCTCAAAAACTGATTTAACAACAAAGAAATGTTATGTAAAAAGGGTCCCTTCATATTCTGCTTTGTGTTAAGGACTTAGGCGAAAGCGGTAGCACGCAATATTGAAATTGTCTATGGTAAAAACAAGTTATAGGTAAAATGCTTCCTACAACCTGATACTGACACAAAACGTAAGACAGTTAGTTTAGCTATTTTATCACTCATCCCCTCTAACAAAAAATCAACCTGCCTGAAGGGCAAAGCTCCCAAAATGTCTGAAAAGTTAAAGAAATAAAATCCCCATTATCTGAAGTTCGGGCTGTACCTATTATCACAAGGGCCATTAGCGGGCGGAAGTGGCCCCGTCCGGCACGCGAACATTCTCATTACCATTTAGGTACATCGGCCACCGAATTGGGACGCCTCCACCACTATGTGGGACAATGGTACCATGCGTAGGTCAGCTCACCCAAAGGTTGTAGTAATGATAGTGTATTGGAATATCTTAAAGAGGCACCGTTTCCGTTACTTGATGTGTGTAATAAGAATGACTAGAGCTCCGACCGGTTTTCAAACTAGTTACTTTTGTTAGGGTGTGACGATTATTTTGTGTCGCTTTTTTAACGCGATTAGACTCGATTGCTTTAGCAAAGTTGCTGTAGCGGCCGCGTAGCGGTTCCAGCAGACCCAAGTGTCCACTGCATTCGATTATGCTGAAAGACTGTATTTCTCATTCTAGCTACGTCACCGGCACTGTCCTCGTAAACCAAAAACTGTGCGACTCGATCATCTCGAGGTCTTATCCCGAAAAATGTGTATGTACTATGGATTGTATACAGCTTCGTTTTCCGCTTATGCGATTGTACTATCCATTTACTGTCAGAATTCGTTCGCAGACCGATGTGTTTGTTTTATTACACTTTACTTCACTGCTACCTCCACTAGATCGATATTTATTTAGGCTAAACTTCAGAAGCGTGCGTGTTCGGGTTATTATACACACAATTATCTTTATGGACTCATGATAACTAACACGTATACATGATGTTAATGATAACTGGCAAGTAAACAATTAGTTGAATGTGGTTGAACTGTATTTTTTTGTTGTAAGTAATACCATTTTAACCGATTCAATTGGCCCTAATAGTTTTCCCACATGCAATGTTCCCAAGTGTAGCAGTTGTCATTAACAGCAGGTCACGAGGCGGGCAACACCGTTAGTTTCATACCAAGCTGTTAGCTGTAAGTGCATCCACTCAGTTGACTGTGCACTAATGCTCGTCGCCTGCTGCTGACTGCGGCTGTTCCAACGGTCTGCTCCACAACATTTTCCGCCTGGCAACTACTGCGACAAAGACTTCAAGTCACATTGCGTTAGGAGATTTATCTGCTTAGATTGCTGAGGTTTTATTTCACTATACAAAAACATGGTTTTAGAAATAGTATATGTCGGTAGTACCGTACTGGGTATCGGGCTGTCCGTCGCTTAGTTAGCCTACAGATATTTCACTTCCTCAATTGACAACGTTTTGTCGTGAGATAAGCTACGAGTCGGTCGTTAACTTTTGGTTAATCTAGTAGTAAGAGGATAACAAGAACTACTTTCTTGATATTTCCAAGTTTTATATGTTCTTCATGCAGCATTGCAGAATGCATCTGTTACAGCAGAACATTTCCTAATCAGTGATGCTGCTATTGCTCAACCGTGGTGCGCGCGGCACGTGCGGCGGTATCTGGGTATAGCAAACGCGCTGTTTTAAAAGCGCGTTGTTGGGTGTTTATAGTAAACGGTATTATAAGAGTATACGGTATAGTGATACACTGGAGTTTGACCGAATTAATATTTGAATTTTTGAATATTACACCTGAAAGGGACAGACCGTTTTACACCGTATTGGTCGCCAGAGCGCACTGTACGACTCCGGTAATTGTAACAAAGTGCAACTGAATGTTGATGCTGTCAGGATTGTGTGCGGAGTGCGCAGTACATACATAGGATATACTTCCTGGAAATTACATACTATCAAAAAACATATGAACTGATGAAGCCTTGTAAATTACAGCTAGACGAAGCCACCAGATATTTTTTTAATTTTCCGGTGTAGTCGACGAATTCCATTATTGATTGTCATATATTGTATTGTCTACAGAGAGGAGGTGCGAAACCACGCTGTGCGGTGGAACGCGGAGTTTTCGTTCGTGTGCAAGATGTGCGCAAACGCAAGCACCGGCGTGCTGGAGCCGGCGCTCATGAGGGTGTCCGTGCGCAAGGAGTGCAAAGGTAAGAATACTAGCATTAACAGAACCTTCAGAATGTCCCTACTTGAAGAATTCATTTCTACTACTTAACCATACTGATTATTACAATCGTAATCAAAATTACAAAAATAAAGACAGTCCTTTGCTGACCTCACATTGACCGCTGGTTTCAATTACATTAATAATAGCCGCACACGACAGAATAAACCTTTATTAATTTTAATGAGCGGCGGCTATCTGTGCGCTCAGCCCCAAATTAATAATCCGCAACCCCAGCCCTCGCCCACACCACACCGAACCGCTGACAAAAGTATGAGCAAATATTTACGTAAATCATTCCAACGACTTGGAAGCTCCCTTTGACCCGTTAAAAAATGTTTTCGTGACAACTTTATCTCCTGTTGGAATATTGAACATTCAAAACGAAGCGCGATTCAGTTACGTCCATATAAGTATTTGCAAGTCCGATGGAGCGGTGGAACTGGCGCCCGGACGAGGATTCCAACTCGCCCGGTTTGAAACGAAGCGAAAAGTGAATTCGCAAAGTATTCCATGTAGCCGAGCTTCGCGCGTTTATTATGCAGCCGCATCGCACCAACTTTTAACTTAAATAAATGAGGAATGTTATAACTTGTTATCCGTTGGGATGCCTCTTTCAGTTTATAATGTATTTCAGGAATTACTTAACCCGATTTGACGTTTACGATTTATTCAACATTTATGCTGAAGTGTTGAAATGCATCTTGCCTGCGCTTTAACTGTAATATCAATTCCTAATTTTTTTTTACTTTACATACATTATTTGGCTCTTACGCATTTTGTAAATTATAGCACTTTGAGATGAGAGTTGACAGAGAGTTGTTCAAATCAAACAAGCTTTACTTATTCGAAACCATAGTTTTATGAGTTACAGTACATTGAAGGTTAAATTAAAAATATCAGGTTGTATGGTAATAACAAATTATACGCGCCCGAGATAAATATTATGTGAGACGGTATTCACTAAAGCATGATCATTAGAATCATCAAAACAACACTTAAGTTCACATTTCCCGATTGAACGACTATATGAAATGATGACGTTAGAGTCTCATCTGTTTTTAAGTTGTAGGTATTGATAATTCTTGTGATTCTAAATTGCAGGCGGCAGGTCATACCAGAAGCTGGGCTTCTGCGACGTGAACCTTGCGGAGCTGGCGGGCGCGGGCGAGACCACGCGGCGCTGCCTGCTGGAGGGCTACGACCCGCGCCGGCGGCAGGATAACTCCGTTCTGCGCGTGCGCATCAAGATGAACATGATCTCCGGGGACCCGCTGTTCAAAGTGTACGTAGCACACGCGAAATGTGCCCTGTACGCTGACTAACCTATGTTGGTGTTTGTCATGCGATAGGTGGCCTTCGGCACCGCGACATATTAAGCTTGCTTCTCAAACGTGTGGCTTGTTCCAGGCCGGAGCGCAAGCAGGAGGCGACGGACGGCATGGCGGGCGGCGACAGCGGCTCGGAGAGCGTCCCCGGCGGCACGCAGCCTGACGACGACTGCGCGTCTTCCACCGCCTCTTCGGGCTTCGGCTCGCTCACCAAGAAGAAGAACTACGGTATGACATCAGAGCTGTTTCTGGGCATTTTGTAGTGTAAATCTCCCATAAACAAAATATATTATGTATACCACGCAACGAGAACAGTGGTGGCCGAATAGTAGTCTCGACTTCAAATTGTAGGTAGGTAATTGTAGGTTCGAACTGAAGCAAGCTTAAAATAGAGCTTCACAAAAAGAGTGTGAGTGTCTTCGTATAACTCTATTTTTTATATTAGGTCTTTACCTATGAAATTGCCGTTCTGCAGTACTGGCCATTTCAAATCAAAATATTTTTTGTTTGGCTAAGAATACTAATTTCAAATTAATTTTATTTAAAAAACATGGATTTTTTTTTCCAAAAGTAGTCATTTGTTTATTGATTAGTGTTACATTTTCATCGCATTTAAATCTTTTTCGTCATCATGGATACGTCAAAAATTCGAGTAATTATGGAATATGAGTACCGTCGTGGCAGCAACGCGGCACAAGCGGCACGCAACATCAACGACGTTTACGGAGCTAACACTACAAACCAACGCACTACCTGTTATTGGTTTGCTCGCTTCCGTTCTGGAAATTTCGACCTGAAAAATGAACCTCGCGGTCGTCCGAAGACTTTGGTCGACAATGACGAATTAAAGGCGATTGTGGAAGCTGATGATACACAATCTACGGCTGAATTAGCAGCAGCTTTCGACGTTAGCGTCAAAACAGTATTGGTCCATTTGCGTCAAATTGGCAAGGTAAAAAAGCTTGACAAATGGGTGCCCCACGAACTCAATGATCGCCAGCGCGAAGTACGCGTCGAGACGTGCCTTGCACTGCTCAACAGACACACAAATGAAGGAATTTTGAACCGCATTGTTACCTGCGATGAAAAATGGATTCTGTTTGATAACCGCAAGCGCTCAGCAAGTTGGTTGGATCCTGGTTCAGCACCTAAATAATGCCCTAAACGAAAACTTACCCCAAGAAAAGTGATGGTCACTGTTTGGTGGTCTAGCGCCGGTGTGATTCAACACAGCTTCTTACCAAACGGGGTGAGCATTACTGCAGATGTGTACTGTGAAGAATTGAACACAATGATGGAGAAGCTGGCACATCTCCCACCAGCATTGGTCAATCGCTCGTCTCCGCTGCTCCTGCACGACAACGCGCGACCTCATACTGCACAGCAGACGGTCTCCAAGTTGCAAGAACTGGGGTTGGAAGCTCTCCGTCATCCGCCCTACTCACCAGACCTTGCGCCTACAGACTACTACTTTTTCCAGAATTTGGATAACTTCTTGGCGGGAAAAAAATTCAATACCCGAGAGGCAGTACAAAATGCCTTTGAAGAATTTGTTGCCTCCCGTCCAGCTGATTTCTTTAAGAAGGGCATCAATAAACTGCCACTGCGTTGGCAAAGATGCATTGATTGCATGGGTGATTACTTCGATTAATACAAATAAAAAATACATGAAAAAAAATCATTTAAATTTTTTCATACAAAACGGCAATTTCATAGGTAAAGACCTATTATATTACTGCTCAATACTAACAGCTGTATGTATGTGTTCCCAGAGGGAAGCGTCTCGCAGTCTCTCACGTTGGTGCCGTCTTCTGAGCTGCCTTCTCCTGACGGCGAAGACTCGCCTCTCGGCACCTCCGCGCCCGATCACCCCGGTAAGTGACTTCTCGAATGCCATAGCATGAAACAGATTACGAATCATTACGTCAAGGGTTAGGCAGAAGCCCTTTGGCAATGCTGACGTGATGATTGATGTGTTTGGTACAGTTTTTGTTTTGGTAAGTCCTATGTAAGTGGGCTCCAGCTTTTTTCTCCTGAGAGTTAAAAATCCAACTCTCAGGAGAAAAAAGCTGGAGCTTTTCGGAAAATCACAATGGCCCAAAACATATTTTTACAGGAGCTGTCGTAAAAGTGTTTACATGTAATGTCCTTCGTTCCAGGTCTGACAATGTCAGCGGCGGTGGGCGGCGGCGGCGGCGGCGGCACCAGCGTGCCCGCGGCCTGCGCCTCGTGCCTGCAGCAGCAGCAGCACACGCACTCGCGGAACTCCTCCAACACCTCCGGCGACATGAGCAGCAAGGTACGCCCGGGAGACAACACTCCTACAGCCAGCTCTGATATACCTGGAAAACTGTTCAGTATTTCGGAATCATTTAGATGGCAAGCATAGAGCTTCATCTATCTATAATTTGACCAGCATTGCTACTTCAAGTTTAACGCTCAGTGCACATTGAACATCAAAATACGATTAGCAAAAGACAAATACAATTAATATTAAAAAAGTGAAAATTGATCATGAACTTAATCAAAAATAAATTGGAGAAGAAAATAGCGTGTAAGACATCATTGTCTGTGGCGTGCGCTCGCGTTATTTATTGTCGGTGACGGCAATATATGGCCGGCGACTCAGTGGCCGCAAACAGAAAAAACATAATTTTGAAAATGATTGTTAATGTCGTCCAGCATGTAACGTGTACTGTGTGGCAGGCGTCCGGCTACGGCAGCTCGTCGGCTGCGTCTGCGCACTCGCGGCAGAGCTCGGAGGGCGACTCGGCCGGCGACTCGGGCCGGCCGCATCACAACAGGTGAACAGCGCCCTTACCCTGACCATCAACTGTGGCTAGGCAACTCTCCGGTGATGGTAGCCGTCCCATAGCCTTCCCGCTTCCCATTGTTATAAGGTGTTTATCATAACCGTTGTGTATGTGGATATTGTGGTGCCGGGCTCAATTGTGATCATTGAAGATTTGGATGGCAACTGGACCATAGAGCGGCAAGTGTGTGCGTTTGTGACGTCACCACGGGATGCGGGTCGCATGGCATGCGCGTGCGCTCGATTCCTCGTGCTCAGTCTGTACAGTGTCCATTGTTTATGCTTTATGTTCATTAACATTGTGTTACGCACGGTAACTAACTTTATTTATTTCGTTTCGCCACTTTTATTTGTTAGCAATTATTAATTGATTTTTTATGTTTTCGTCCTCCCCTCCCCCGCGGCCCCCCGCAGCGCCCGCACAGAGCGCTCGTGCGCCACCTGCACCACCTGCACCACCTGCACCATCGTCACCAGCACCACCCTGTTCGTCCCCCCCCACCGCCGCGCGCTCAGCAAGCTGCTGATGGAGCGGAGCACGGCCAGCGACGGCTCGGACATGTACCTGACGCCCAACAGCACGCTGAGCGGCCCGCCCGACGTCATCCCGCGGCACGCGCTGGCGCTGTGCTCGCCGGCCAGCGACGAGTACCGCACGCCCGACGCCACGCTCAGCAACGGACACGACAGCTCCTTCACCATGCCCACCTACTTCGACAAGAAGAAGAAAGTGGCCGCCACCATCATCAGCGCCGCCGTGGAGCCGCTCACCAACTTCCAGATCTTCAAGCAGAAGTCGCTCAACACTATACCGGCGCTGCTCGAGAAGAACAAAAAGAACGAGGAGCTGTTCAACAACTTCCCGTTCCTGACGCCGCTGGCGCACCGGAAGAACTCGCTCGTGTCCAACGCGAACAGACTGTCCGGGTGCATAGAGGACGAGTTCTATTGCGTGCCGTCCGATCCCGAAGTGGATCTCGGCTCGTCGGAGTGTATCGACATCCGGCACCGGTTCAGGAGCCTGTCCAACCAGGCGCTCAACGACGGCACGGTGCTGACGTCCACGCCCAAGAACGACACGGATACCGTGGTGTACAAGCACGCGCGCCGCCTGGACGCGCCCACGCTGCGCCACAGCTACACCGAGCACGTGAGGTGAGTGCCGCCCGCGCCCCGGCCCGTCCCGCCCCGTCCCGCCCCGTCCCGTCCCGTCCCGTCCTGTGCTCATGTGTGCCGCGTACTAACGGTTGCGGGTGGTTTCGGCGGGTTCTTTAGTTTGTTTTAGTTTTCTCCTCTGTTCTGTCTTCTAACTGTGAATGTTCTTCCGTGTGCCGCGGCCTTCCTCTGTTATAAGTATTTAGTTGGTAAGATAACGTGCTGTTAGTATCGGGCTAGTGTCGGTACCATGTGTGCGAGCCGGCGGCTGACGTAGTGTGTGGGCTGTGCAGACGAGCCGCCGCGGCCGAGTGCGGCGCGTGCGGCGCGCTGCGGGAGGCGGGGGGCGCGGGGGCGCAGGGCGCGGGGGCGCAGGGCGGGGGCGCGGGCTCGCTGCCGCGCCGCCCCAGCTCCGCGCTGCTGGTGCTGCAGCACCTGCACACGTACACACTGCGGACGATGCGCGCGTCACGTGCGCGTGCACACACCCGCTGTGCCGCGCGGATCTACGTATCCTTAGATGTTGTCTCGTGTCGATGTGATTATAATCACGAATCTATGTATCCAGGCTTCTTTGTGATGTTGTTATAGTTGTTAGATTTAAGGTTTTTTAAATTTCAAAATAAAACGTTATTTGGTATTATTGAAGCATATTTCATTCTAGCTTTATTAGAACAGATTGTTTTGATATATCTGATTGAGGCATTATTTAAACTATATATTTAAATGTAGTACTATATTATAAGGTCATAGTTGGTATCTAATGGCAGATATTTTATACATTCGCGGTGCATGCCTATTTTCAGTCTATTGTTACTGTGTGTACATACTTACCATATATAATAATATGCTTAATATAAACAAAACGCTGTATATGCATGCTGAGGGTGGCGATAACTTGAATGATGCATGGGTTTGCATTGCATACTATGTCTATAATGCGCTTCATATCAATGGCATATTACCATTTTGGGGCAGTAAGTGTGGTCCACATTTTTTTTAAACAAAATTAAATTACTACCTAGAATATCTAAGTATAAATGGAAATACTGTAGTACAATTAACACCTAGTAGTAATTTGCCTGAATAGTTGTACAGTTTTTGTAGTTATTAAATCTAATTCTAAGTAAAGGCTCTACACACCGAGGGTCTTCTCTGGCTGCAGGCCTTAATTTCTAATTAAGTCTCCACGGAAAGTTCGGTTAAGCAGTAGATATCCTGAAGGGTAAACTGCGTGCGCCATTCCAAAAAAAAGACAAACACCGAGCGTCTTATTGCCTCACGTGTTACCCGACACACCAGTAATTGCTCCACAAGTTATCGACTTACATGACAGATTTGGTCCGAGTTCCTGTACAATTTGGACTTCCATTATCTTTTCAATTGATTCAGCAGCTGTAGATAAATGTACCATTAATTAGTCATAAATTCAGTTTTACAATTGAACGTAAGGTAACGTGTTACCCTGTGCTGACGTGCTTCTGTCGCCAGGAACCCGTCGTCGGGCTCGCTGACGGCGTCAGCGTCGGAAGGTGGCTCCCTGGAGCGCGCGCGCGCAGCGCTGGAGCGGCGCAAGCGGCCTGCGCCCGCGCTGCAGGACGGGGACGACGCGCAGGTCGGTGTGCTTGTGTTACTGTAGTGCCACACGCTGTCGGAGGGCGGCTCGCTGGAGCGGCGCAAGCGGCCTGCGCCCGCGCTGCAGGACGGGGACGACGCGCAGGTCGGTGTGCTTGTGTTACTGTAGTGCCACACGCTGTCGGAGGGCGGCTCGCTGGAGCGGCGCAAGCGGCCTGCGCCCGCGCTGCAGGACGGGGACGACGCGCAGGTCGGTGTGCTTGTGTTACTGTAGTGCCACACGCTGTCGGAGGGCGGCTCGCTGGAGCGGCGCAAGCGGCCTGCGCCCGCGCTGCAGGACGGGGACGACGCGCAGGTCGGTGTGCTTGTGTTACTGTAGTGCCACACGCTGTCGGAGGGCGGCTCGCTGGAGCGGCGCAAGCGGCCTGCGCCCGCGCTGCAGGACGGGGACGACGCGCAGGTCGGTGTGCTTGTGTTACTGTAGTGCCACACGCTGTCGGAGGGCGGCTCGCTGGAGCGGCGCAAGCGGCCTGCGCCCGCGCTGCAGGACGGGGACGACGCGCAGGTCGGTGTGCTTGTGTTACTGTAGTGCCACACGCTGTCGGAGGGCGGCTCGCTGGAGCGGCGCAAGCGGCCTGCGCCCGCGCTGCAGGACGGGGACGACGCGCAGGTCGGTGTGCTTGTGTTACTGTAGTGCCACACGCTGTCGGAGGGCGGCTCGCTGGAGCGGCGCAAGCGGCCTGCGCCCGCGCTGCAGGACGGGGACGACGCGCAGGTCGGTGTGCTTGTGTTACTGTAGTGCCACACGCTGTCGGAGGGCGGCTCGCTGGAGCGGCGCAAGCGGCCTGCGCCCGCGCTGCAGGACGGGGACGACGCGCAGGTCGGTGTGCTTGTGTTACTGTAGTGCCACACGCTGTCGGAGGGCGGCTCGCTGGAGCGGCGCAAGCGGCCTGCGCCCGCGCTGCAGGACGGGGACGACGCGCAGGTCGGTGTGCTTGTGTTACTGTAGTGCCACACGCTGTCGGAGGGCGGCTCGCTGGAGCGGCGCAAGCGGCCTGCGCCCGCGCTGCAGGACGGGGACGACGCGCAGGTCGGTGTGCTTGTGTTACTGTAGTGCCACACGCTGTCGGAGGGCGGCTCGCTGGAGCGGCGCAAGCGGCCTGCGCCCGCGCTGCAGGACGGGGACGACGCGCAGGTCGGTGTGCTTGTGTTACTGTAGTGCCACACGCTGTCGGAGGGCGGCTCGCTGGAGCGGCGCAAGCGGCCTGCGCCCGCGCTGCAGGACGGGGACGACGCGCAGGTCGGTGTGCTTGTGTTACTGTAGTGCCACACGCTGTCGGAGGGCGGCTCGCTGGAGCGGCGCAAGCGGCCTGCGCCCGCGCTGCAGGACGGGGACGACGCGCAGGTCGGTGTGCTTGTGTTACTGTAGTGCCACACGCTGTCGGAGGGCGGCTCGCTGGAGCGGCGCAAGCGGCCTGCGCCCGCGCTGCAGGACGGGGACGACGCGCAGGTCGGTGTGCTTGTGTTACTGTAGTGCCACACGCTGTCGGAGGGCGGCTCGCTGGAGCGGATACAACCTACTTCGCGTTGTCTTTCCTGTAGCGACCGGAAAGGCGAGACAATTACTTGATTGACGCTGAGATATTAAAAAAAAACTTGAGAGGTGTCAAGACACATGGCTTGCTTTCTATGAGAGAGAGAGAGACAGACAGACAGAGAAACACGCGCACGCCGCACAGCTTACAACGTGTCGTTACAACTTTTCGTCTTAATTTTTTCCGTCTAGCCCCCTTTCGCAACGCGCGATAGGGTACTTCGTTCCAAAAAACAGTAACCACACCATCATTCTGCATTGTCTTGAAAAAAAAGTATACGAAATGTTTTGAAATATGCCATATAGTTATAATGAATTGTTTCCATTGCAGCACGTGGCGTCAGGTCGCGTGGAGAACACGCGTGTGAACCCTGACTCGCTCATCGACGAGCTGCTCGCCGCCACCGACCTCAAGCAGGCTGTCGAAGATTCCGCTGAGAGTTAGTATCATGTAACTGCATAAATAGCCTTTTCTCTTTCTCTCACCAAGAGGGCAGACTGCCAGTGCCCAGGGTGTAGCAGCTGGCACTGACATACTTTTATTGGACCCCAATTTAGACTTACGAATTAATTCTAATCAGTCTCTTACAGTGTAGGAATGGTCTTGTTATGCTGTCACGGGTTGATGATGGCTAGCTTTGGATCAGCCATCCATTTCGTCAATCACTAATACTTGAGCTTGGTTCATTATCGGTCGCTGAAAGAGGTGTTCCCCCAAATTTGAGTAAACATGTTATTTGATGTAATGTGCTCGATGTTGCAGCATCAGGTCTGCAGCTGTTCATCACGCGCGACGGCACGGCGGAGCTGGGCACGCGCCAGCGCCAGCAGCTGGCGCGCCGCGACTACCAGCGCGTGGTGCTGCACCCGCACGACAACAGGTACCGGCCACCGGCCACCAGCCACCAGCCACCAGCCACCAGCCACCAGCCACCCGCCACCCGCGCCACGTGCACAGGCCTTGCCGCACTCACAGCGAGCTGACTGGTATCGTCATGTCCACAGGTAGCCAACGGCGTGAGATAACGACGCCGCGCGGCCGGAGGAAACCTGAACCTACGTTGTGCCGCGCCGCCCCGTGCCGCACCGTGCCGCACCGTGCTGCGCCGTGCCGCGCTGTGCCGCACCGTGCCGCGCTGTGCCGTGCCGCGCCGCGCCGTCGTGTCGTGCCGCCTGTGATGTTGTTGTGGACAGTATTACAAGAGATTCACACCGACCTGCTCTAATCGTGTATTAGCTTTTATATAAGTCCCGCCGGGACCACGAGCAATGCATATACATATATTTATTGTTTTTTATGTAATATAAATTATGCCATAATTGTTTTACGACTCGTAATTTAATGTTAATTATTATTATTCGGTAGCAGTTCTACAGAGAATGGTTGTGTTCGTGCAATCCGACAAGTTTTGTATGATTTACATTATTTTTATTCCTTTTTAATGTAAGTAGGAATCTTTTCAATTAATGACGACCTACTCGACGACTGATTGTTCCTATATTTGCGTAGCGTCAGTGCTTCCTCCACTCTCTGTTGGTCTGTGAGCGCGAACCTCGTGTGCGGCGTTCGTACGATCAGACATTGCCTCATAGTCCGAACTTCCAAGTTAGTCTTGCCTCTCCCGGCCAGTGACAGTGTCACTAGCCGGCACTGCGGTGCGGGCGGCACGTGTCGCACGTGGTAGCGATGTTAGCGTAACACTCGAGTGCTCACAAGTGGTGCTACGTCAGCGCGCGTGTAGACGCACGAGACTGCGATACGCGCGTACTTTTATTATTGATATACTGATATCATTATTATTATTATTGATGAAAAAATTGTCACCCATTCAGTGAACCATGTAATCGATACAGTACTTCCAACTCCCTCCATATATAATATATTTTCACTGGGAATTTTATATAAATGATTGAGTGTGGTGGTGCCAAACGAAGCTGCGCCCGCTCTAGAGGGAAGTAAACTGATATAAATTGTTCAATAGTGCGAGGAGGTAAATCTAAGTCATTCCTTTGCGTAGCTTGAGCACGTGGCTGGCCGTCGATCTTAGATCAGAGGCCGCGCTCGGCGTGAGGCCGCAGCCGCCTCAACTAATTATTAAATAATGTCACGTTGGGGATAGTGATTTTACATTTAGCCAGATTATAATCATGACAATACTTTTCTTTCGTCAAGTGTTCATTTGTTAATGGGCTCAGCGGCGTCACAGTGAGCGCGGCAACATTACCCTACTGCGCGTCACGTAATGCGTGAGCGGCGCAGGCGCACAGTGTCGCAGTGCTGCCGCCACGCGGTGTGCGAGCGAAACAAGTTACGCGTTGTTATTGTATCATATTCTATAAAGCCTGTACAGTATTTGAATAAAGGACGTGTCTAGAGCTATCTTTTGTTTATTTTTCTGTACCTATCCAAGCACAAAATAAATCAAATGTAAAACTAGTAAGTTATAATATCGACAATATCACAAAATCGATGTTTTTGCTTTCCGTGGCTTGCTTCTCTATGCCAGCTATTTGCTTTATTTTATTATACTGAAAAGCCGCCAACGTATTCTGACTTCTGTACAATATTTTCTATCGGTCTGTTCAGCTGTCAAACTGTTTATAAAGTACGTTTTGGAAAAAATAAAAACTAATACTTACACGTACTTCTTTGCTTTATTCAATCAAATTAATCTTTTGAGATTTTGTTATTCGAGCAAACAGCATTTGATTTCGAGTAGGGAACCCCTACTCAAGATATATGCACGTTTCCCCAACCCTACGCGACACCTAAATATTTTTGCACTTTTATTTCGACGTGTTGGTGAAAACGTGCATAAGGATGAACAAGTCGCGGGCTCTAACCCACTGATGGGCGTGGCTAAAGAGTACCTTGTTTCACCAAATTTAGATTTACCGTTGTCAGCGATCCCGAAAACCATAAAAATGACACCCATGACAAATCGGTCGATCGGCCGGTTGGTCGGTTGGTCGGTTAATTGGGTAAGGCGTTTTATAAATAAGCCAACAGCATAAATCAATTCCAAATAAAATGTATTGATCTCTTCCATTTAGACTCTTATTATTTTAGTGGCTTTTTATTTTACGATTGTTTCCGTTCCGACACAATTAATGATGAGACAAAACGATATTATGTTTAACTTTGAATGTGGTAATGTCAAACTGTGGAGTTAAAACCCTCCCGAAATTTGAATGGAAAAATTATTGACTAGTTTCACTTTAGGGGGCGTCCATTAATTACGTGAAGCGTTTAGGGGGGTTAACCCAAACTCGACTGGGGGAGAGGGTGATCTCGACAAATCTCACGTATTTTTTTTTTCTGCAAGAAACATTGTGAAATTGCATGATGCATACCTTGCTGCGATGTGAAGATCATTCATAAACAAATAATTTCATGACTATTTATAACAAAGATACGACGCACACATAGTTTTCGTTAAAAATAAAACGACGGAAAGTCATGCACCTTCTTGGTTCGCCACTGGCTACCGAATCAACCTTTGCACGCCTTCATCAGTATGCCCTGTGACCTCTACTGCCCAAGTGTTCGTGATGATCTAGAAAGGAGATGCTACAGTACATGCGGTATCTACATTTTATCTATCACAAGAGCTGCAGACCACCGGCTTGCGGTCCATAGTGCACCAGCTGCACCGTCGGATTGTCACACGTCGAGCTACTGAGCTTCTGTGTGCAAGCAATAACGGGTTGCAATGGCTGAATGTGAGCGAGGATCAAGATGCTTGATTTACTGAAAATTACATGGACATGTTGGTTCCAGTAGTCACTGGAGATCATACATGGGTCAGTGGGTCTCCATAGATTGAATTAGAATGAATATTCTTGTACGAATTTTAGTAGTTCCTCTTCAAGTCATTTATTGTTCAATTTTCTTATGTGATTCTATACCACGTTCTTAATAATCTATATGTCGTGGATTGATGGCGCCACCGTACAACATACAGCGCCATCTATTGGCTCAGTTCGTGAACATCACGTGATCGGAAACGCAAGCGCGCCCTACCGCTTGGACACGATCGTCGGTAGAGGGGATGCAGCGAGACTGGCTCGGAGACAGTGTTAACTCAGTCTAGTGCGGACAGTCTTGGCAGACGCTCAGTACCAACGCACGTGTTTGTTTCTTGTGAACCGTTACTTTAAATAAAATCAGTTTACATTGAATTATCTTTCATTCGAGTGCCCACGTGTATTTAAAGCTATGTCGGATCGTGAAGCAGACCCGTTGCTTCGCACCTCGGCCGCCCAGGACGCCACATCAGAACTGGGATTTAGTCGAGCTGAAGGAAACGTGGAAAATGGAGCGATGACGTCACACTGTGACATAATTATTATTTTTGACATAATATGTTGTATAGCTTCAAGTTCTTCAAACCTATCAGACAGACGTGTTGCTTGGGGAGTTTGTTCCTCCACTTCTTCCCAGCAAAAACACTAGGAAGTGGTGAAGGGTGGGCGTTTTGGGGGACTGTCTTATGTAAACGTTTTTCACGTTCAAAAAGTGCTGATTCTCAGCCTAATATGAATAAATGAATTTTGATTTTGACTGTTAGTGGCTTAAAATTAGAATATGATGGCTTTCATAGAAGCCGTCAGGGGTCCAGCAGCCGCTACTCTTGTCAAATTGATGAGCAGCAAGCCTAAGGAAGGTGAATACTGTGAATGGAATTTAGGTGTGCTGATGAAATCTGGTGAGTCGTTATCCATTTTACTATAATTCTGGTGCCGTATGCTCTCTGATCAAAGATATCGTTAAAATTTAATGGCAAACGTGTAAACAAGATCCGTTAATTTAACGGGAACCGGTCATAGTTGTGTGCAAAGTACCCTACAAGTTTTGAGGCTATGATAAACAATCTGCGATTAGAGATATTATTTCATGTTGTACCGGATAGTTGTTTTAAAAATGAAATTTTAATTGGTCGCGAGATTTTAGATCAGGGATTTAAAGTCAGTGTGACATCTGATAGTGTTGTTTTGCGTCGTGAAAAGATTGTTAGGGTATGTGACGTTTCAAATAATGTTAGTAATTCTTCTTGTGAAGTTGATTTTGTCAAAGTTAATTCCGACGTTTCGTCGGAGTTTCGTAGCCAATTAATTGATCTTTTGACAGAATATTCATCTTCGTTTTCTAGTGGTGTTTCTAGATCCCGTGTTACAACAGGGCATTTGCAAATTCAACTTATCCCTAATGACCCTAGTCGTACGGTTAATCGTCGCCTTTATAGGCTTAGTGCTAGTGAACGCGAAGTTGTTATTGCAAAGGTTCGTGATCTAGAGGAAGCAGGTATAATTAGGGCAAGTTGTTCGCCTTTCTCCAGTCCAGTGTTGGTCGTCAAGGATGGGTCGGATCGCATGTGCGTCGACTACAGGGAACTGAATGATAACACTGTGTCTGATGGGTTTCCATTGCCATTGATAGACGATCTGGTATCTAGGTTAGGTGGTGCTAAATGGTTCACGTGTCTTGATATGTTGTCAGGATATCATCAGATTCCAGTTCATCCTGGACCAATAGAGCGTACTGCATTCGTCACACCTGACGGTCAGAGGGAATATTTGACCATGCCGTTCGGTTCGAAAAATGCAAGCTCAGTATATCAGCGGGCAGTGATGAAAGCATTAGGTGAAATTGCTCATAGCTATGCTGTCACATACGTTGATGACATTTTAGTGATAGGGTCTTCTCAGGAGGAGAGTCTAGTTAGTCTCCGCATTGTACTCGATAAATTGACCAAGGCTGGGTTTTCTCTTAATTTTGCTAAATGTTCATTTCTTAAGCGACAAGTTGAATACTTTGGCTTTTTTGTAGAAAATGGCCAAATTAGACCCAACCCAAATAAAATCGTAGCTTTGCCTTAACTTCCCCCACCTAAAACCATCACTCAGCTGACACAGTTCATAGGGCTGGCCACTTATTTCAGACAATTTGTGCGACTGTTTTCAAAAATAATGGCTCCTCTGTTTTGTTTAACAAGTGGCAAGAATAGGTCCATTGGTTGAGAACTCAGCCATGACACCATTCGTCAGAAAATAATTTCTTATTTAACCAGTGATCCAATTCTAACGATATTTGACCCTGCGCATGCTATCGAGTTACATACGGATGCCAGTGCTGAAGGATATGGTGCCATTTTTATCCAAAAGATTAATGGGAAACGACATGTTGTGGCTTATTACAGTCGTCGTACGTCCCCAGCCGAATCGAAGTTTCATTCATTCAAACTGGCAACTTTAGCTGTCTTTAATGCCATAAAGCATTTCGGGCATTATTTGCTAGGTCGGAAGTTTACTGTTGTGACAGACTGCAGTTCTGTTAAAGCCTCTAAAAACAAAACTTAATTGTCTCCACGAGTTCATCGTTGGTGGGCTTACATGCAGTCATTTGAGTTTGATATTATTTATCGTGAAGGCAGTAGGATAGGCCACGTAGATTTCCTTTCTAGAAATCCTCTCCCAACAACCAAGGTAATCACTCGTGTGGAACAAAAGCGTGTCGATCTAGCTGAGCTTTTAAGTAACTGGTTGCAAGCTGAACTGGAAAAGGACGAAGAGATCTGCAAGTTTGTCTGATCTTCGTAATGAAGTTTTTCCTGAGGAAACTCGCAGAGCTTACGAGATTAGCAAAAACATTGTTTCGGAAAATTCAGCGTAACAGTCGTACTCGATGCCTGCCTATAATTGTACCTAGGGCGATTAGGTGGTCTGTAATTAATAACGTTCATGAGTCTGTTATGCATTTGGGATGAGAGAAAACTCTCGAAAAAATCTACGAGCTCTACTAGTTCGAAGGCCTGTCGAAATATGTTAGGAAGTTTGTAGATTATTGTCACTTGTAAGGTAGCCAAGCCCCACTCAGGCAAAGTTCAGGCAGAACTTCACCCAATTCCCAAACTCAGTATCCCGTGGCATACCATCCTCGTGGATGCATCTGGTAAATTATCGGGTAAGAACGACATCAAAGAGTATGTGTTTGTCATCATAGATGCGTTCACCAAATTTGGGTTGCTTCGTCACTCTCTTAATATTAACACTAACAGCAGTATTCGTGCTATCCAGTCTTGTATAGCTTTGTTTGGTGCACCGAAGCGTATAGTGGCAGATCAGGGTCGTTGTTTCGCAAGCAAATATATTTCTAGTTTCTGCGCTACCAACAATATAGATTTCGAGATAGTCGAGAGAGTAATGAGTACCCTCAAGAGTATGTTGACAGCTGTAGAGACTAGTCGTGATCGCTCTTGGCAGGATGCATTAGGAGAGGTCCAGTTGGCTATGAACTCCTCTCAATAGGGTGACTAAATCCAGCCCTCTCGAGTTGATGATAGGAAGGGTAGCACGGCCGCTTAGTTAAGTAACTGCTGATGATGAGATTGCCGTTAACTTGGATGACGTTAGAGAGCACGCGACACAGAATATTGAGAAAAATTGAAAATATGACCATAATCGATTTGATCAAAGTAAGGCTCAAGTGTCTAAGTTGGTTATTAATGATTATGTTTTGATTGAAAATGAGGAAAGGAATCGGACTAAATTGGACCCTAAATTCAAAGGGCGATTTAAGATTATTGATGTACTGGACGGGGATAGATACCTACTAAAAGCGCTTGACTCTAAGCGGACGTACAAATACCCCCATAATCGTGTAAGAAAGATCCCCGATCACCAAGTGCCTAGAGAGTTGATGTTGTAACGACATCTATCTCGCCACATACGAACTAAATCGACGTTTCCTACATTGCGATATTAAAGTTATCCACGCGACTGAGTATATATAAACGAGCCCGACAACAACCGTCGGGCAGTTGCCCACCAGACACGACGCCCGTCTGGTCGGAGGATCCTCCCTTTTCTATGGTGGATGAGGAACTTTACACCCTGTTCCTCATACCTCCAAATTGGTGACCCCTAACATGAACGTCAGCGCAGCCTTCGAGCAGAGCTACCTCAGCGTGACGTCATCATCACTTCCTCAAGCTTTCAAGCAGAGAGTCATACAGCCAGTCAGCAACTACGACTTCTACGGGTATCCTGACCACTAGCATGCAGCGCACGCGCATGCCTGGTCATCACCCACAACCTTCTCAGCAACCTTGGCACGCACGCTGCACTTCGGCCGGTCAGCAAGCAGAGACGCACTTCCTCTCCTGGTCGACGCGAGCAGCCAGCCAATACGCAGCACTGCACCACGACTCAGTGGAACCTATATATACGCCCGTCTGGTCGGAGGATCCTCCCTTTTCTATGGTGGATGAGGAACTTTACACCCTGTTCCTCATACCTCCAAAATGTCATAGTTGATGACAGTGGTAATGAGACCAAATCCGATTAAGAATGGCGTGTGTACTCATACTCGAAACTCTTGACCGCACCTCATGGGTAACATGTGGCGATGGGTCTATAAACTTTTGACCGCCCCTCATGGGTGGGTAACATGTGGCGATGGGTCTATAAACTTTTGACCGCACCTCATGGGTAACATGTGGCGATGGGTCTATAAACTTTTGACCGCACCTCATGGGTAACATGTGGCGATGGGTCTATGAATTTTTGACCGCACCTCATGGGTAACATGTGGCGATGGGTCTATGAATTTTTGCCCCCCCCCCTGAGTAACATGTGGCGATGGGTCTATGAACTTTTGACCGCACCTCATGGGTAACATGTGGCGATGGCTCTAAACTTTTGACCGCCCCTCATGGGTGGGTAACATGTGGCGATGGGTCTATAAACTTTTGACCGCACCTCATGAGTAATATGTGGCGATGGGTCTATGAATTTTTGACCGCACCTCATGGGTAACATGTGGCGATGGGTCTATGAATTTTTGACCGCACCTCATGGGTAACATGTGGCGATGGGTCTATGAATTTTTGACCGCACCTCATGGGTAACATGTGGCGATGGGTCTATGAATTTTTGACCGCACCTCATGGGTAACATGTGGCGATGGGTCTATGAATTCTTGACCGCACCTCATGGGTAACATGTGGCGATGGGTCTATGAATTTTTGACCGCACCTCATGGGTAACATGTGGCGATGGGTCTATGAATTTTTGACTGCACCTCATGGGTAACATGTGGCGATGGGTCTATGAATTTTTGACCGCCCCTCATGAGTAACATGTGGCGATGGGTCTATGAACTTTTGACCGCCCCTCATGAGTAACATGTGGCGATGGGTCTATAAACTTTTGACCGCCCCTCATGGGTGGGTAACATGTGGCGATGGGTCTATAAACTTTTGACCGCACCTCATGAGTAATATGTGGCGATGGGTCTATGAATTTTTGACCGCACCTCATGGGTAACATGTGGCGATGGGTCTATGAATTTTTGACCGCACCTCATGGGTAACATGTGGCGATGGGTCTATGAATTTTTGACCGCACCTCATGGGTAACATGTGGCGATGGGTCTATGAATTCTTGACCGCACCTCATGGGTAACATGTGGCGATGGGTCTATGAATTCTTGACCGCACCTCATGGGTAACATGTGGCGATGGGTCTATGAATTTTTGACCGCACCTCATGGGTAACATGTGGCGATGGGTCTATGAATTTTTGACCGCACCTCATGGGTAACATGTGGCGATGGGTCTATGAATTCTTGACCGCACCTCATGGGTAACATGTGGCGATGGGTCTATGAATTCTTGACCGCACCTCATGGGTAATATGTGGCGATGGGTCTATGAATTTTTGACCGCACCTCATGATTAACATGTGGCGATGGGTCTATAAACTTTTGACCGCCCCTCATGGGTGGGTAACATGTGGCGATGGGTCTATAAACTTTTGACCGCACCTCATGGGTAACATGTGGCGATGGGTCTATAAACTTTTGACCGCCCCTCATGGGTGGGTAACATGTGGCGATGGGTCTATAAACTTTTGACCGCACCTCATGGGTAACATGTGGCGATGGGTCTATAAACTTTTGACCGCCCCTCATGGGTGGGTAACATGTGGCGATGGGTCTATAAACTTTTGACCGCCCCTCATGGGTGGGTAACATGTGGCGATGGGTCTATAAACTTTTGACCGCCCCTCATGAGTAACATGTGGCGATGGGTCTATGAGAAATCGTTGGTGCGATTTCTGTCTGTGTTGGTGCACAGATTAAGACAAAAGTATCATGAGTTGAGTATGCATTGCCTGTGAAATTAATTTCAAGTTTGTGGGAATAGTTTTTCCTTTTTTTAACTTGTTGATGGGATTTCTTCCAACGAATAATGTTGTGCAGGAAGCACTGTGTGGAAATCCCTAATGACAGGGCATAGTAAATAATGACAGTTGATTATTTTATGTACGTAGATTTACCAGGAATAAAGTATGGTGTGAATTACCGACCTACGTTTTGATTGGCAGGATAGCCGAGCGAATTTACTCTCAGAGTATATTTTGTCCACAGGTTCTACACCCGAGGACGGGTGCTAGTCAGAGATGGCCGTGTCGTGGATTGATGGCGCCACCGTACAACATACAACGCCATCTATTGGCTCAGTTCGTGAACATCACGTGATCGGAAACGCAAGCGCGCCCTACCGCTTGGACACGATCGTCGGTAGAGGGGATGCAGCGAGACTAGCTGGGAGACAGTGTTAACTCAGTCTAGTGCGGACAGTCTTGGCAGGCGCTCAGTACCAACGCATGTGTTTGTTTCTTGTGAACCGTTACTTTAAATAAAATCAGTTTACATTGAATTCTTTCATTCGAGTGCCCACGTGTATTTAAAACTATGTCGGATCGTGAAGCAGACCCGTTGCTTCGCACCTCGGCCGCC
Organism: Phlogophora meticulosa; assembly: GCA_905147745.2. NCBI lineage: Eukaryota > Metazoa > Arthropoda > Insecta > Lepidoptera > Noctuidae > Phlogophora > Phlogophora meticulosa. Next base: position 19,115,009 of record LR990519.1, read on the forward strand.
CAGGACGCCACATATATAACTAGTTTTAAATAAACAAAATAACGAGTGAATTGGGGTTTCTTTTGTTGCAGAAAATTTCAAAAGTGACATTACATAACATCACTCCTGCATTTACCGAAAGGTTAATCGCAGGAGTTCTAACACATCCACATTCCGCCATGTGGGTGCACTATTGGTACACCTCTGCCTAACACTTCGGCCAATACAAGCGACATGTTATGTGACCAAAAGAAAAAGAAAAATCGCCAAATTACCTCACCTAATGAATGGATGCCCCCTTAAGCTCCGTGACCAAACAAGCAAAATCGTTCAATTATAAGATTCAGTGCTATCGTTACGCCTACCCGATGCCAGTTATTTGTACCACCACCACATGTTATATTGCTGTTGGTGTCCATTGAATAGATTTTATTTGCCGTAGATATATTTTTCATGACCATTTACTTGGTCCAGAATTTATATAGGGGGTAATCTTACACAAATAAAAAACGACTGTTTCATATAGTATATTCGTTTATTGAGTAAGGCCAAAAGGCTCGAGTGCTGTACACTAGGGGTGCGTGTGCCGGCGCAGTACGCCGCAGTACGCCGCTAGGGAGGAACACTGCGGTTACATACAACAGTGAATACGATCATCAAGTGAAGACTAGTCCTTTACATTATTGATTCGGAATTTACGATTAACTGTTTTAATAAGGGAAACATGGATTGGTAGAATTGTAAACTTCCTACCTACTTATATATTTATTTATGTTAAGTTTACATTCACTCTGCAGTCACTAAATAGATAAACTCGTGAGTGTACTTTGAATAATACAAAATGTACAATAGTTCGATAAAAGGGTAGAACACTATGCTATACAATACAATTGAATACATTTAACGGACGGCCGACATCTATAAATACTGATTTGGAATACTTCTCTACGTTTACGAAAAAACAAACGCAAACATAAGAATACCATACATAAACCGGACGCAACAGTAACACAAAGTTATCACAAAATGGAATATTTAAGTCACATAAAACAATAATTTGCTAAATATCTAAACAACGCAACGAAATCAAAATATAAAGATTTAAGTTGAGCACGGTATAAGTACAGGAGTGCAGGTCGCGAGGCCGCCGCTACACCAGGTGACCACACCACTAACTAATATGATACACCTACATTACATGTACATACCTACTTATCGCCTACAAGTATATGAATATGTTTTGTTTAGCATTCAATACCGTCGTTACAGTAGTGTATAGAATTCATAAATATACAGACTTGTGTCGTAAGGCACGGACGGCTCGCCGCAGCCCGCAGCCGGCCGCTCCGCTGCTGCTGCACGATACACTGCCGCGGAACACGGTACACATTACCCTAGGTGCCTGCCACTACTGTCCAACTGAAGAGCTGCCTACTCTACGTGTTGCTCAAATATGAACTAAGAAGTAGAATGTGGGCAGTGTAACGTGGCACAGGTCGGTGGCGGCCAGGCGCTCGGCTCGTGTGGCGGACGAGTGGCGTCTTCACTATATTGTAATTTAGAATCTTTCACGCTTTCCACTTAATTTACGTGTAATACTAGCACTATATAATATAATACAAAACGCTGATCAAGCCGGGCGGTTTGTGCGCGCTACCGAACAGGGACCAGTAAAGATGGCGTCATTCGTGACTCACCGATACACTTCGTATTTCCCCACGTATTAATGGTACACTCAGTAATCAATTCCCTGAACTGTATGTTATTATCACAGCTTAATGCGACTACGATACTAACTCCGTCCCTGCACGCGCCGCTTTCGGCCGACCAGCACTGACAGTTACATTATGCTGTTGAGACATTCGTTATTCTATCGATATATTAAAGCTTGATACACATTTAATTTCGCAATCCTTCGCTCGGGTGTGCCACCTCATGCAAGGGTATATCATAGTCATCATGTAGACCCTGTAGCATGCTGTTAGTGCCTACATTAATCTGCTTCAGTGTGTTAATATCACATCTATATGGATACATTGGAATTGCTCATCCGAGCGACGGTTGCTCACATTCAGGTGTGTATGGAATGTAATGTCTGGAATGGTTCCCGCAACAACTCGGGTCTCAGCAGCGAAGTGTTACTCTTACAAACTACTTAGGCTACGGACTTACACAATAAATATTCCTTGTGTACATCGTGTGAGTGCAGCACAAGGATCGTCGCTTATATCTCCTATGTATTCATCTTCCACCGATAATGTATTGCATTATTATAGAAATGCATTACATACGTTTCATGAAACACAATCGTTAACAAATTCATCAGATACTTATGATAAATTCGAAATTACTTAAAGTCAGGCACTGTTTATCAAGTAGATTGCAATACTTTGTTTAAATTACACATTATATTATTTCATCATAAATCGCTCCTAAAAAGAGTCGAAATTGCATTAAATAACTTCATATCAAAATTATCTTCTCTTATTCTACATTATTATATTATTTAAGTCTGTATTTATTTATAAATTTGTCATTTTTATAAAAAATGTACACCCGCTGAACGAAGAGTAAGTCGACCGCGAGGGCGCCACTGTCGCTGGAGATGGAACTGTACTGTATATCATCTATATCAAAACACTATCATATTTATATAAAACACGTACACATGGAGTCAACACCTAATATCGTGTTCGTATTGATCTCCAGCGACATTGGACGGTGTCGCGTCTTGTCCTCATTCATAAACACTAATATAATTCGTATAGTGTGGTAAAGTTAAGTACATTCTCACGGGAGGTATCACCGTACATCTTACAGCTAGTATTAAGTTAGTCACGCACACACTCGCACACACATAAAATATATCAAAACGTACAGGTACATACCAGAACACTCGTGACACACACTCACATACCTCATCACATACACGCACACACACATGGTTGATATGCGTGTTTACTTTTCTCTTGTATTTTCTAAATTTTTGTTCGATTCCAATTTTCAATTTCGCACCTGTAAGAAGGAAAATCTTTGTATGGTTATGATAGTTTTTTAGGAAGATCCTACAATGTAGCTCGCCAAACTAAACATGTCAACGTAGAATAACGACGGTGATCAAAGTTGTGCTCGACTAATCATATTTAAATAATGGTTGTGATGTAATACAAAACATCAACATGGTGGCCGGAAATAAGACAGTTTAGTGATAGTATGCTGTTAAGCAATAAATATAGTTTAGCTACATTGAAGGAATGAGTGTTATCGGTGCGGCAGTAGGGTCACGCGGGGCATGGGCACACGTACGTGACGTAGCGCTATATGAGGCGCTCCTCGGGCGGCGGCTTGAGCGCGTGCTGCATCATCTCGGCGCGCGGGTTGCAGTACTCCTGGCCCGAGGGCGAGTAGGTGCCGCGCGTGGCCCGCTTGCGCCGCGCCTGCGCCCCCAGCGCGCCCAGCGCCGCGCCCGCCAGCGCCAGCCCCAGCAGCGCCGCGCCCACGCCGATGAGCACGGCCGACGACGTGTCCGTGCCCGCCGCGCTGGCCGGCGCCGGCTGCGAGCAGTTGGTGCCGGCCCAGCCCGGCGCGCAGTGGCACACGTAGGCCGTGTGCGCGGCGCAGCGCTGCGAGCACGAGCCGTGCACGCAGGGGCCCGTGCTGTTGCCCGCGCCCCCCGCGCCCCCCGCGTAGCACGGGTCCAGCAGCGCGCAGCCGTTGCCGCAGAAGCCGGCCGCGCACAGGCATCTGAAACAGTCATTATCAATATTGTAAACACATGTTACTGTTTAACATATCAAAATGTAATGTAATGTCCTACACCCGTGCAAAGTGCCCTATGCATTACAATTATCATATGGAAGCGGAAGTTATTTCTCGGGTGTCTTCTGTGCGTGATCTTGGCGTCTTGTTTACAACGGAACTGTCTTTTCGTAACCACATAAGACAAATTTGTGCCAAGTCGTTTAAAAATTTAGGCTTCATTATGCGTGAGGCGAGGGATTTCAAAAACTCGGCAGCAGTCAAATCCCTCTATAATGCACTGGTTAGGTCTAGATTGGAAACGAGTGGTATCATCTGGAGCCCCCATAAAGCTAAGTATTGCATCATGATGGAGAAGCTCCAAAATAAGTTTACCCGGTACTTGTACCTAAAAAAATATGGAGTATACCCTTTTTACCCGCTTATGTATCCAACACTATTTGTTATAGGTATGGTTGGATACTATAAGTTGGAAGTGAGACGGAACCTGGCTCTTGCCAAATACGTATTTAGTGTTTTTAGAAGGAAACTTTACAACCCAGAGGTACTGGAGTCAATAAAATTGCTCATCCCCAATACCAGGCTACGTCAGGCTCCTAGAAATAGGCTGTTTGAAGTTCCTGTAGCCCGTACTGACATATTAAAACATGCACCGGTGGTTAAGGCAATCAAATGGATCAATATTATCTCGCAAGATTTAGATGTTTTTAGTTGTACATTGGCGGAATTCGAAAGGACGACACTTTCCTATTTGTCAAGATAGAAGTGTGACGTTAAGAATATTTGTTGTTTGATTGTCGAATTAGGTTAGCCTGTAAGGACAATTGTAACATGTATTTTAATAAATAAATAAATAAATAAAAATGTTACTGAGAATACTGGGCCTACTAGCCGATATCATCATGCTGCTGGACAGAGACCCCGTGACTTCCAGCTATTTCGGTCCATGGCAAATTAGCCGCTACGCTTTCTAGCTAAATGTAGTGTCCATATACATGCAGCCACTTTGGATGGGTGTGCACTTACGTGTAGGACCCGTTAAGGTTGAGGCAGTCGCCAGGCCGGCAGCTCACGAGCCCCTCGGCGCACTCGTCCACGTCCAGCTCGCAGCGCGCGCCCGTCCAGCCTGAGGGACACCACACTCAATATATTTCAAAACTTCCAAGAAAAAATAACAATTGACCAGATAGTCCTGCGGGTTAACTGCTTATTAATACTACCTACAATGCCTTCGATGCACTAGAACTGTGCAACTTTGTACCAATGTATGTAGTGATGAATTTGTTTTCAACCTCTTTCTTAGTATTACGACTCTTGAAGACCGTGTTTAAAAGTCTACCTGTCTATAATAAACCTTATAAATATCGGACAGCATGAGCGGCAAGTTTTACATTGTCGGTTATTTGGCCGCAAATCGCATAAAATCTGTTGACCTCAGTTCCTAATTATAAAATATACCTGCATAGTTCAGGTTACCGTTATCATGAGTTCTAATTGTATCGCAGTGATAACGTTATCAGTTAACAATGTTAAGGTTCTCTTGCTCTGACAAGCCTATCCTTCGAAGGCATAGTCACGAGGTTATTTAGTTGGACAGAAACTATTGTGAGAGTAATGTCAGTGAGTGAGGTAGTGAGCTCACCACACCGCACTGTGGTTACAATCCCTGTATTTATTTTGACAGGGTGACGAGGAAAACGTAAAACAATAGTACGAAGCAAACCTGGACTTTCTATAAAATACGTTTGAAAGCTAGGTAATACTATTATTTTGATATTTGATCTTCCCTAACCTGGAATATAATAAAACTAGTTCAAGGTTATCAGCGAGACTAACGGATCTCTGGCCGGCCACACGGCGATAACTGCAACTTAATCAGTGATGCAGAAAGATCATTTTTTGTTTATCAGAAATAAACCTACCATTACTAGTGACAATGAGAAGAGCAGGAAACTATCTGCAGGGTCACGCCTTGCACACACACAGCATTGAGATGTCGATCTGTGGCTGTAGTAGTGATTGGCTGTATTTTATCTATTTACTTAATGTCTTAAAATACATTAAGTAAATAGATAAAATACAACAGTATGTTAAAACATACTATTATATCACCTGGCAAGACACACGAACATTTCAATACTACGATGTACCTTCGTTTAGTTCGTTCTGACATGCACTTGACATCATTCCTCAATTATTCGTGCTACTCTGAGTTAAATTCAAATTAAATACATACCCACTTAAAGTTTAATTTATTATTTTAATGAATAAAAGGTTGTTGTCCTTCCTTGTAATATCCTTGTAATTCCGAACATTTGTAACAGCTTTGCGTGACGTGTGAGGAAAATCATAAGCAATGCGTTACATAGAGCATCGACAGATACACACAGTCTAGCAACTGTTTTGTTGCTGACATTCAAACCGACGTATACATGCTGAAATCATATTTTAGTCTTTCACACACTGCCGGATAGACAAATCTCTACGGAAGGGTGTATGGTGCGCTGCGCGGGAATCGAGCTGGTGACACATTCTGTTTATCTTGTGTGCGCCGCTATCACGGCAAGAAACAATGCAATGATATCAGCACTCGACGTGTTGTCATCAACCATCTAACGAGAACAATCACTTCAATCACTTTAAGGTATGGGCCGCTCAGATATTTGTGTCTTTAAATTACGTTTCGAGTGAAAAGTAAACACACTTGTCATCTGTTGTAGTGCTTTATAACATAACATTAGTACAAGTGTTATACAATACCTAACGAGGCGATAATTAGCAGTCTGATCATCATCTCGTGACCGTTATCATCATCGTCATCACAACACTTTCAGATCGCATCACCCATCACTCGCGAGATGTGAGCACTAAGTTCACTAGTTGTCGTCCCGCTGGCGGGCCGGCGGCGGCGCGCTCGCCACTGTCGCCACTGTGGGATAGCCTCGCTTGTGCGCTCGCGGAGGACACTGATTCACAAAGTGTGACGCGCGCTTCTTCTGCCGATACCGACCAATTAATAATGTGAGGACGATCTATTGTAATGGTATTAATTGGTGAGCGCGACTCGTTCCCGCCTACGGAACATTCAGACTGTCGTGACGGAGACGGCACTGACACTGTGCACACTGTACACAGTGAGTAATCTACATGAAGTCAAATGTATGCTGTTCCTACGGTTTGTCTTACACATTGTGGTGGGCTATCTTTGGGCTATTCTGTTTACCTTTCGGATTTATGCGATCATGATCTAGCTAGGACTTACATTAACAGAAGATTGAGCTAATACGTTTCAAGTTCTTTAGGTTAAGTAAATGCGGAAATATTAATACGATGCACAAAGGACATTAATAACTCAGTTCCCAGCTAGTTCGCTGTAGAAATAAGGACAAATATGAATCATGACGATGTCATAAAAAACACAATTTTGTACTCTGTGTTGCCGTATTTATTAGAATGTTAATAATTGAATAGGCGTGTTTTTGTCATAAAATGAAAGTTTGCGAACCGCGGGCCGTGTTATCAGTGTCAGCGCTTATCGGGGCGGTGGATTGTCTGAGATCGCGCGCGCGCAACGATAAGATACACAAGCACAGGTGTGGGTGACCCACACACACACACACACACACACACACATGAGTGTGACCATACTGGGAACTGTGACAGTAGAACAACACTGATACCAGTATTTGGAGCATGTCCTACATTAAATAACAAGCACTCCCTGCTGAAGCTTATTTTCATTTTCTGAAGCTCTCAACAACACAAATACTGTTTGCACGTCGTTTCAAACATACAATTTAATCGTTTTAACAAGAAACGGTAAATGTTGCTAATTAATAAGTGTCGCGCGTATGTAAAATGCTGTAAGAGAACAAATGTGTGAATAGTAGGCGACTCGCGCCAAACGTCACGGCCCCCTGTGACGCTGTGACGCCGTGTGACACGTGTGGGGCGCCCGGCGCGTGCGCACCGCCTTATACATACGTGCGACTTTGGGCATTGACTGTTTGTGTACCTCGGGGTTACCTTTATTGCACCAATTGTTTGAAGTCATAAACATGGTCTTATAATTTCCTTGTCTCTTCGAAGCTGTGGCAATAAAGGCTCCCAGCCGGAACGGACTAATTTCCCTCCAATATTTAACCTTGACTGCAGAGTCTGAGGTATACTATATGCTATCTGTATGGTTTGCTGTAAGTACACTATAATGGCAAAAGTGTAGTACTAAACTAAATCTACAAATAATTCCGTGTGACAACACAGGCAGGCCAGGTGGCGCTAGTGCAGTAGGTACCTGTGCCCTCGCAGTCGCACAGGTAGGCCCCCGTGGCGTCGCGGCAGCGGCCGCCGTGCAGGCACGCGGCGGCGCCCCCGGCCTCCGCGCACTCGTCGCGCTCCACCTCGCAGTAGCGCCCGCTGAACCCGTCTGCGCACACGCACATCGCCGTCTGCGGAACAACCCCCACATGACAGCTACATACCATCACAATTGACTACCAAACTAGACTAAAACAACGTTTCTGGAACATCCTTAGGGATTTGGGGTTTGGGAATTTCCGACAATTTAAAATTCACAGGACACGAGACAGCCTACAATCAAAGTAACGGGAATTCCCGAGACTTCGAGACTTTAAAAAAAAATGTTTTTTCAAGATGGGTATGGCTTGTCTTGAGATAGCTAAAATTACGAAAAATTCCCGGGACTTCGAGACACGAGACGTCCCGGGACCCAAACCCTAATCTCAAATTACTTTTGCTGTCTTGAGAATCAAAGCATTTAATCAACGAGAAGTTCATACAAAGTGCACATTTGGTCGGTGCGCGCGACATACCTTGGAGTCGTTGACGCAGGTGCCGTGCACGCAGGGCTGCACCTCGCAGAAGGCGTACTCGCAGTAGGTACCCTCGAAGCCCTCGTTGCAGTCGCACGTGAAGTTGTTGCCCGTCGGGGGGTCTGGTGGGATGACACGTGCATATCATTACACCGCGTCTAATGATCACATGGCCACTACACACCGCATTTGTTTCAAACCCCCGACGTAAATGAAAGATGTTATGAGTTTAACGGGTGCATCTGTGTGTGTGTCTGAGATAGACTGATATACTGTTTTATTTGTTTGAAAGGTTCGAGATAGTTCTTCGCTATAATTTATGTTCAGGCGTTTGAAGATCATCAGTTCATTTCCTACTGAACAAACGTCCAATTGATTTGAAATTTCGTGTACTGTTACATCGGCGGTATTTGTAAGAAATGGGAACCTTGAGAGGGTTGCCCAACCCCTCAGCAAATTAAATTGTGTTTGGCATCATGATCAATGAGTAGGTGATAGATAGATGATGATCGAGGCCCCATGGTGGAGAAAAACATATAAGTTTAAAAAAAAACATGGAACAAAATAAACAAAAATTTCTTAGTAAGACTTTTGATGCAAAAAATTAACTTATTAAGAGTAAATAAATACTGTGTAGGTATAAATTCAAAATAAATTACTATATCCGAATCCAAGTGTCGTCAGGTCGGGTCTCACTAACCACTATTTAGCAATAATGAGAGTATTACTTATTTTACTTGAATAACTTGGCGGTCCTTCGACGCGGCGACGCGACGCTTGGATCAATTTATTACAATTTATTTTAAACTTAAAAGGCCTCACTATTTATAAATTATTGCCTGAAACACAGGATTACTCAAGCACACATCATGACTGAAGTTAATAGATTGTACTAGATTGATACTAAATTTAGTAGTGAATTTATCTTCGATAAATCACAAAATAAACCATTAAAAATATGTATAGAAATAAAAAGACTAAAAAAAACTATAAGGTGTAAAATAACTTTGGTGTAACGTTATAGCGTCATGATAGGTCTTGTTTTTGATGAATAATGTCGCGATTAGGTGAGGCGGTGAGGCGGTGAGGCGGTGAGGCGGTGAGGCGGTGAGGCGGTGCGGCGGTGAGGCGGTGAGGCGGTGAGGCGGTGCGGCGGTGCGGCAGTTACCGGGCGGCTCGTCCCGGCAGGCGGCGGGCGGCGCGCAGGGCGCGTGCGCGCAGGCGCGGCGGCGCGGCGCGGCGCACGTGGGCCCGCGCCAGGCGGCGGCGCAGGCGCAGCGGAAGCCGCCCGGCGCGTCGGCGCACTGGCCGCCGTGCTGGCAGGGGCCCGACTCGCACTCGTCGATGTCGCGCTCGCAGCTGCGGGGCAGCGGCACATCTCACTTCGCGACATTGTCAACCGTTGCACAGTTACAGTCTTCGGCACGTAAGTTGCCAAGGTTTTGGCGTAGTGGGGGTAAGTTCGCGCATCGTGCACTTAGTAGAATAAAAAAGTGATGACTTTTATTGATCGTCATTATTTTATGGTTATTGCCATCATTTATATTTAATCATGTCTGATAAGAAGCAAGTTAAAGAGGAGTGGAATTCGTAAAGTTTATTGAGAGTTATAAATAATATGCATACGAGGAAAATATGCTCAAAAAGGCATACTTTTTTTCGCCTTATTTTTTAAATTTAAAACAACAATAGTAACATCAACTCGTAACAAAAACTAAATTTAAAAACAAAACCAATAACTCTTTAACATTAACACAACAAAAACAAAGGGTACAACTTTCGTGCACGCAAGTGTAATCGGGAGTTCGGGAGGCAACAGTCGACTGTTGCACCAATCGCGCGCTCGGATGGACGCTACCTCATACCCCGCGTCCCGCTTGACCACCAAAAAGACCTAAATAACGACTTGTGCGCATCTAACGACTCTTGACAAGTTACTTGCCGGGGACTGTACGATGACAAATCATTGCCCACTTTCGGTCGAGTCATTTAACACATTATTTTTTCGTAGTAATAAAATGAAGCTCACAAGTCTCCGTCGAAACCGACGGGACAGATGCAGGTGTAGGCGGCGATGCCGTCCTTGCAGGTGGCGCCATTCTTACACTGGTGCGTTGCGCACTCGTCTACATCGATCTGCAATATATCATCATGTTATCTGGCAATTAGTGGCGGCTAGTGTCGCTCGCTGCGCCCGCTGCGCTCGCGGCGCTCGCGTACCTGGCAGTAGTCCCCGGCGTACCCGGCGGGGCAGGCGCAGGCGTAGGAGGAGCGCACGTCGGCGCAGTGGCCGCCGGCCGCACAGTCGTGCTCCAGGCACAGCACGCAGCCCACGCCCGCCGCCGCGCCGTACGGCCGCCCCGACCTGCGGACACACGGCACTGTCACCCGCAGCTCCCGCAGCTCGAAGGCGCCGGCAGCGCCCGCAGCACCCGCATGTATACTCACAGCAGTGCGTAGTGCGGCTGCGCGGCCAGCAGCGCGGCCGTGGCGCCCACGAACAGCTCCTCCTCCGTGAAGAACGGCAGCAGCAGCCCGCCCACGTGCACCGCGCCCATGCAGCCCTGCACGCCGGCAACAGATGCACTTCGCATTCACTCATGAACCTTATTATCAGGGTCTTCAAATGTTAAGGAGCCCGCACTGACTACGGTCATATTCACACAACCGAGCACTTTGCGACACGAATACTAGAGTGTATTATTCAATGTCATCAAAATGCCACTATTTGAATACGAGTACGTGTCGAATTTCAAAGCAATCTCCACAGGACGCACACTGCAGCGCAGCAAGGTTACCTTGAAGTACTCCCCGGCCAGGTTGTCGCCAGTCACCAGCTCGCCCTCCGAGTACTCCCACACGTTGGGGTCGGTCGAGCTTTCACCCTGAACAACAACAAATAACAACATCTTACTCCGATGTTTGGAGGCCCAAGAACTCCTTTCCGTGCCACGAATGTTCAATCAAACCTGAAGTAAATTTTGAAAAGAAAGAACAATGGCCGCTTTGGACTATAAAAAAAAACACATTTTGTTCCCGAGTTGAGACTATACATTGTTATTGTAATCATTCATTTTTTTTTTAAACATGGACAAACAATAGATAATCGTTTTCAAAACTATAACTGTTGCTTACTAGAACACGGTAAGATTATATTTTGAATGCATTCTTTATTTTAACGGTCCTAGATATTTCTATACTTTAGACTCCTACTTCGTTATGTAAAACCAGTTGATGGACAGCGGCCATTGTTTGAAAACGAAACAGTATTGAAGGTGTCCCCTGCACGTTACCATGGTGGTCAGCATGGCGGGCGTGGTGGCGGGCGTGGCGGCGTGGCCCACGCCGGCCAGGTGGATGCGGCCCTCCATCACCAGCTGCTGCCACGCGCGCGTGTCCAGGCTGGCCGTCAGGACCGTCTCCTCGTGTCCGTTGGGCTCGATGAACGCGCCTGTGTAGTAACAACAACCATTATATTATTTTACACTTTAGCCTCACATTTTCCAATACTTTAGAAGGTCTCGAAAATGCATGAACATATAAACACGCGTCTCCATACAATGAGTGCGGGTGTACCCGCGACTCGCATGCGTTCTATATCGTTTGTCTGTGTGTGTGGTGTGTGTGTGGTGTGAGTGTGGGTGCAGTCACCGCGCAGCTGGTTGTTGGTGAAGGTGAAGCGCAGCGTGGTCCAGTGCAGGTGCGAGTGCGCGCGCATGCGGCGCAGCGCGGGCAGCGCGGCCGCTCCCAGGCGCCACTGCACCGCCACCTGCTCCTTGAACACGCCCACTGTGAACCACGAGCTGCCCTCCGCGCCCTCTTCGCCCTCCGCGCCCTCCGTGCCCTCCGTGCCCTCCGCCCGCTCCGCGTGGAACAGTGTGCCGCCCGTCTTGCTCCTGCCAACCAATGAACAAGGTATGTATATACTGTGCGGATGGCGCTATGTGCCATGTGCCGAGAGGTACAAATAATTATGTATGACTATACAACAACGTCGTGAACTGTTGTCAAACACGTCAATTATTGAGTGCCGCCGACTACAAAATCCATTAATTCCTGTACCTGTACGTGATGGTGAGCGTCTCGGGCAGGTCCACGTCATCGTCGGTAGCGATGCTGACCGTCCTGGGCACGCGCAGCTTGTACGTCAGCGTGGTGTTCACGCCGTCGAACGTAGCGTTCGACACGCACTCGTACCTACCACAAATTGATAAATATAATCGTTTTAACAAGTTAAGGGTTACGCTCGTCGCCGGGTGGCAGGTGGCATATTACAGCCGGTATTTTAATCACTACATCACATTGCAGCATATGTCACTCATTTTAAGGAAATCTAATGTTGTATTAATGTGGCACGCTTAATGCTCATAGTGCCTTTAGCTTTCAGTTTCATAGTCTGTCGTATTTAAGCCTTTTTCTAATATTTCCAGCAATATGATAGTTGGTTAGGCGTCAAGTCCCGCACACGAACCAGGAGCGCTAGACTAGAGGAGCACTCACCCTGCATCCAGGTTCCGGCAGTGCGAGTTGAGCGGACAGCCCTGCAGCTGGCAGAACTCCACTTCGGAGCACGTCTTGCCCTTGTAGCCGCGGGGACACTGACACCTGCGCACAGTACAACAACGTCAACGTCCGGCTACTTGCGGCGCTGCTCTCTGCCGGCCGGCTACTCGCAGCACGCCAGCAGTTACTAGCAGGTGTGTGCGCTCACGTGTAGTCGTTCCAGGTGTTGGTGCAGGTGGCGTTGTGCAGGCACGGGCGCTCGGCGCACAGGTCGTCCGACACCACGCCGCGCAGCACGCCGGGGTCCAGCCACAGCTCACCGAAGGCCGGCGGCAGCTGCAGGCCCGGCACCTGCAGCGGGAAGAACTCCACGATCGTCACGTTCACGCCGTTGGAGATCTGGAGACAACGCACGCCATTCAATCAAAAACAAACTCTCGTCTAAATGTGCAGCTATTATATATTGAGGTGATATCAACACAATGCAGTGAGGCCCGCCTGCACCACAAATCACTAATAGTTTAGCGCTGAAAGAATTTATAATAAGTATAGTTCTATTTCTTGTAATTTTTGTTCAATGTTGAACACAGTACCAATGTTTTCATAATATTTGGCGCTAAATGTTTCGATGTTAAGCGACTCCAACGTGCTTGAGTATCCTTAACTCAGCATCAAATATTACCTGCACATCCTGTATAACTCCCTTGAAGTAAGCGCTATCGTCAGGCTCGGGCGCGGTGACGGGCGCGGGCGTGGTGGGGGGCGCGGGGGGCGCGGGCGCGGCCTGCGCGGCGGCCGCGGGGCCCGGGGGCGCGGGGCCCGGGGGCGCGGGGGCCGCGGGGGCCTCCGGGCTGCCCAGCAGCGGCGGCGGCGGCCCGCCCAGGTACAGCACCTACACCCGACGCATATCACTTATTTACAAGGTGAAATATTTAACTGACAAATTATTTAACTTATTTACAATAGTGTCTTTTCATTAAAACTTTTACTGAAGAGCAAGAGAGTTTAGAGTTAATTCCGTTCAGAAAAGAGGGAGCAGTGCGAGGGAGTCAAACTCGTCCAAAACGAATGCTCCTTAACCCGAGGGTAAAACTCTACCTTCGCAGCTCCTGCGAGATCATTGGATTTTCAAATGAGATTTTTCTACCTTCCATTTTTCTATTTTCGATCTTTTTTAGTTTTTAGCAAATTCAAATCAAATTATTTTCCAACAGGTTATAACGAACTACAGTAAAATATTATTGCCCGACCGGACCCTATACACTAAATAGGGTGACTGGTATTAAGTGACCGATACTTAAACACGTGATAGTACCCATGATAATAAACAACTTTCCCAAAGATTTTTTTTTATACTCATTCACTTTTATCACAATAACACAACAGCCGTATTTGTGATCCAGAGTACAATCACGTGTTTAAGTATCGATCACTAATTACCAGTCACCCTGTATATATATTAGTATATTGTATATTGTCCCACACTAGATATTTCTCCTGTATATTGGATGCGCTTACAAACACTCAAACTCAACAACTCAACTCACAAGCCGACCCGAAACAACTATCCTATATTTGTTCCGTGAGGGAATCTAACCCGCGACACGCGGCGCAGCAGCCAATCGCTCAGCCACTGCACCAACAGTGCCGTGAGTAATATGAGAATTTCTAAATGCAATAACTTTATACCAGTAAAAAAAAAAAAAGGAAAAATGATGAAACCGAAAACTGTGCGACACTCAGGACGAACAGTCGCATGGACGATAGCTAACGGCATTATAACACATGAGTCACCTGAGCGTCGATCATCTTGGCCGCAGATATGGACTTGCGGAAGTACTCGGTGCCGTTGAGCTTCACCTGCACCAGCGTGGAGTTGCGCACCACCTGCACTCGGAAATGAAACTATTCACATATACCCCCCAGTGTACACACGTACAGTCGCATGTTAGTTGCAGTCACCCCCGGGTTCTTAACATCTGAAACCATTACTGATCTAAACAAGCAACCCATCGCCATCCCACAGACAACTTACATGTGCTAAGATGAACATGTCGCTATAGCAACACTACTACACGGCAGCATTACGTATGGTGACATTACTTCTACTGTTAGTCCTTCGTACCCAGGGTGGCACATCGACGCACCGACTGATACCCTGAGTTCAGTACATGATCCTTACTTCCTCCTTACTCCTTCTACCGAATTTTGTCATAATCATAATTACTATCTAACCCAGTGAGATTTTTAGGTAAAAAGTAAATAATTCACAAGTTAATTAAAAATATAAATGGGTCAAATGGGCATTTTTTTTTTACAGTTTCCCGTAAAAGAACATCACAGAAAACGTATAAATTAGCAAAATTATCAACAATGGGGGGGTCCAAAATCATGTACTACTTCTGATATCAGTTGGTGCGTCGATGTCCCTTCTGTACTGTTGAGTTTTAATTTGAGCAATAAATTAAACGCCAACAGTGGACCGTCCGTAGAATGGTGATGATGATGAAGTAACGAATGGTGATTAGTGGATACATCAGCAGTGTCCCAGAAGCCAGGGGTGAGTGGTGTGTGGGCAGAGCAGTACCTCGATGAGGTGCAGGTAGCCGTTGTCCAGGCGCGTGCCGCCCACCGTGTAGTTCTCCGGCGTCTGGTTGAAGCGCAGGTGCACCAGCAGCTCGCCGCCCTCCAGCGACGCGCCCACCTGCGTCTCCTCGGTCTGCCCCACCCTGCTGGCGACACGGCTCACATGTATTCTGTTTGTTACATCACGGCTGTTCTCGAAAAGCATTGGTTTTCAACCAGCGGAGCGCGGTAGTCCGCGAAACTTTTCAAGTTGTTAAACAAATAACACTTTATATCAGAAATGTCGGAAATGTTTTCTATCAGAGTTGAGTTCGAAATGCGTGGTAGGCACACGCCGCAAAGCAACAACAGCAGCCGTACCTGGGCAGCGAGCCGAGGTAGAAGATCTGGCCGGTGGGCTTGCGCGTGCGGATGAACATGGAGATGTCGAGCGCCGCGCGCAGGCCGCGCCGCGCCGCGTCGTGCGCCGCCACGCGCACCACGGAGCGCGGCGCCGCCGCCTCCTGGCCGAACGTGGCGGCCGTGTAGTTGTGCTGGCAGGTGGCGCCCAGGTGCGGGCGCGGGCACGTGCACACGAAGCTGGACCACGCGTCCTCGCACGCGCCGCCCGAGCGGCACGGGTTGGGCACGCACTGCTCCGTGCGCGCGCACGTGGCCAGCACGCCGTGCAGCTCGGCGCGCGCGCCCGGCTCGTCCTCCTCCCCGCCCTCCGCCTGCCCCGCCTCCCCCGCCTCCCCGCCGCCCTCCGTGCTGCTCTCGCCCGCGTCCTCCGGCAGCACCTGCCCGACACACAACATGTTCATTGCCGCGACGTGACTCGGTCAATACGTATAGCTGCACCGGTACTGACCCACTGTCCGTTGACGACGACGTCCTGGAAGCAGCCCACGAAGAAGTTGGGTCCGTGCGTGAGCGTGGCGTAGGACGAGCCGTACGTGCCGAGCCGCGTGGACGGGAACGACGTCACGGACGAGTTGTACGCCTCGTTCTGGCTGATGGGGTAGATGGTCTGCTCCTCGTTGGCCGCCAGCACCAGGTGCGACGAGTTTATTGTTACGAATACCTACACACCATAGCGATATACTTATACACTAATCATATGAGGGACACTATTTACCCTACGGTGGCCTTTTACATTTTGAAAAGATTACAATGAAATCTTTACTTTACAGTAAAGGTACAGGTAAAGTATTAGATTTTTACCTATGAAATTGGAGATAAGTATAGTAACATTTTCAAATGTAAAATTTTTGGTGATTTACCTTCTGCCAATTGCTGTCGTTCAAATTGGATCCAATGAACACTCCCTCCCACTTGTTGAGCAGGCTGGAGTGCAGGTTGAGCCGGCCGTTGGACAGCTCCAAGAAGAAGTAGGTGAGCCCGCGGCCCATGGCTAGCAGGCAGTAGCCCAGCGAGGTCTTGAAGCGGAACGAGATGTCGTAGCCCTCCTCGCGCGACGTGTTCACCTCTGCGTAGCTGCTCTTCTCCAGGGACATCGTGGTGATCTGCGGGAGGGCGGGCGTCGTGGGTATCAAGTACGGACTCGTGCTTACAAAATGTACTGTGTCTAATATCGAGGACAGTTTTGTTCCATTCAAGACTCGAGTCATTAATGGGTTCCATAATATTTTTTGTCCAGAAGTGGAAGTCTTTCAGCTGAAATAATGTGGATGGTGATAATGATGACTCAGATTTAAATTGGTTCGGAGCCCCCCGTTAACAGTGTAAAAGTCAAAGTATATTTAATTGTAATTGTAAAGATAGTACGTGGGTAGATTCCGTCAGCGTACCTTCTCGCACGTGGTGCCGTAGTGGCCCGGCGTGCAGGAGCAGTTGAACCGGTGCTCGGTCTCTGCGCGCACCCAGGGGTAGCAGGTGCCGTTGTGCCGGCAGGGCAGGTCGCGGCAGCCGGTGAGCACCACGGAGCAGTTCTGGCCGCCCCAGCCGCGCGCGCACTCGCAGTCGTAGGCGGCGCGCCGGTCCACGCAGCGGCCGTGCGCGCACGGCGCGTAGCGCGCGCACTCGTCGATCTCCACGTCGCAGTGCGCGCCCTCGTAGCCCGCGGCGCAGTCGCAGGCGTAGCCGCCCACGCCGTCCACGCACTTGCCGTTCTGGCACGGCGACGACGCGCACTCGTCGATGTTGACCTCGCAGCGCGACCCGGTGGTGCCCTGCACGCACACGCACTCGAAACTGGAACATACAGACACATGTTTACGATCATGTTTCAAGTCCACGGTTCTCTCATACATTTTTGCTTTACGGGTTATTTCATGCTGGCACTTCACAGCGCTATTCGTGTTCGCATATTTGTCTTATTCGCAAAAATACGACGATGTAGACTGGCTTTATTCGTCTATATTTGCCTATTCTCACGAATAAGACGAATACGCGAACACCCGTATCCGCCTGCTTATATGTTTGTTTGTTGTCCAAACATCGCTTGCTCAGTAGTGCTGATTATTGTGAATTGTTAACCTTCACCAACGTCGTCTTCTCCATGGTCTTTTAACGACTTTGTTTTTATGTTCGCATTACATGTACTGGTGATTAGCACAGTGGAAATAATAAGCCGATGCTGCAGTCAGCACGTATATCTTTGCGTTCGATACTTTAGCAAAAGTATTCGTAAATGTTCGGCATACTCGCTGTTCCTAAACGATGTGTAGACGGTGTATTCCTGTCAATCGGTCAAACAAATCAAGGTGAAATGTAGTAACTGCTGACCCGCTAGCGGTCTCCAGGGAGAAGGGCTGGTAGAAGGCGCTGGGCAGCAACATCTGCGGCTGCGGGCCCACCTGCAGGCGCGGCGCCGAGCTGGCCACGTACAGGCTGGCGTTGGAGCGCTCCAGGCACACGCCGCCGTACTTGCACGGCTCGCTCTCGCACTCGTTTATGTCCAGCTCGCAATTCTTGCCTGCAACACAAAAAAAACCCGCTACTGTCTAACAAATGGGGCGATTCCAGTGAAACATATTAATGTGCGCAATGACGACAAGCAAACTACGGCTAGTAGGGGATGGATGAGTCACCAGTGTAGGCCGCGTAGCACTTGCAGTGGTAGTCGTTGACGTCGTCCTGGCAGGTGCCGCCGTGGCGGCAGGGCTGCGGCGCGCACTCGTCGATGTTGAGGCCGCAGTCGTCGCCGGCGTAGCCCGTGCCGCCGCACTCGCACACGTAGCTGTGCAGCCCGTCCACGCAGCGCCCGCCGTGCTGGCACGGCGCCGACTGTCGGTCACCACACGACATCGTTACAACGATATGAACAATCAACACTTACATTCCTGAATCCTCCAACAGTAATGATGTCAGCCAGTAAGGATACGGGTGCTTGCCCGATAGCTTTACCTCGCAGTCGTCGATGTCTATCTCACAGTGGAGGCCGGTGAGTCCGTCCTGGCACACGCACGAGTAGTTCGCGATGCCGTCCACGCACGTGGAGCCGGCCGCGCACGGGTTCGCCTCGCACTCGTTTATATTTATCGAGCAATCCTTGCCTGCAAGCAACATTTACGTAACATTCGGCATACATTACAAATATAATTTTATAATAAAATGATCATAGTTATCTGGCAACCTTCGAAGCCTTCCATGCAGGTGCACTCGTAGTTGTTCTCCAGGTTCTGGCAGCTGCCGCTGTTCTTGCACGGCGACGACAGACACTCGTCGATATCCTGCTCGCAGCTGTCGCCCGTATAGCCTACATATCAAATCGATTTATTAGCATAATCATTAGGTTACCATGAGGGCAACTCGACAAATCTGTGACACATACCGGGTTTGCAATAACAGTTGTAGGATCCGGGATTGTTGAAGCATACTCCATGGTTACATATTTTCGGCATTAATGCACATTCGTCTATGTCCATTTCGCAAAAACGACCTAAAAACAAAATATGAAGTAAATCTATAATTACAATTAATTGTAATACCGGCTTTCCTTCTTTCTAATCTCACCATTAATAAATATAAACAAAAATAAAAGCTGAATTAAC
The DNA here is from genome assembly GCA_905147745.2 of Phlogophora meticulosa. Taxonomy (NCBI): domain Eukaryota; kingdom Metazoa; phylum Arthropoda; class Insecta; order Lepidoptera; family Noctuidae; genus Phlogophora; species Phlogophora meticulosa. The sequence continues at coordinate 19,134,663 of LR990519.1, forward strand.
ATACTCAAAACCAATAAAGAAATAATAAAAAAATAATTGAAAATCAATTGCAATGAGTACACATTATATCTCAGGAATTAAATTAGTGACATAATACAATCATATTTCACGGTGAGTTTATACAGGCGTATTGACCAACAGCGGCAATGAAACTGAGACCGAGGTACGAACACTAATGAATAGACTGCATGACGATATTTAAAAAGAAAACATTTGACATGATTCTAAAACTCACGTAACTATTTGATAAAAGTAAATTCTATTAAAATTTAAATTATAATGTAAATAAATAAAACTTAATTCAAACACCGGTATAAAACGTTGCGCGTAATTTTTTTTTTGTAGAGACGGCAACACTACCGAATGACATTGACAACTATGTTCTGTCAAATTAGTTACCTTTTGTTGTGACTTAATTCATGTTTATAATGAAAAGTTGTGATTATATGGTGAAAAGACGATCACATTGCTTATAATAAGTATTTGAATGAATTCGAATACAAAAGTAAAGTGTATCAACCATTGCCATGCTGTTTTCATTGCGCAATGTTTTGAGGTTATATCGGAATCAAAAGTTTTTAATAAACAAACGTTTCACCCAAGTGCGTGCGTTAACTGGCGTTGAAACTAAAGTCAATGAAAAGAAACATGACAAAAGTAAAGATTTTCCACAATTGCTGCAGAAATATAAGGATAAAATCATATTTAATTCCTACTTAGAAAACGACAAGTTGAAATTAGGTTATATTAAGTATCATTCGAAAACTGTGAAAGAAGCGAAGGCAACACTGCGTAATGAGTTTAAGAAGAAGAATTTGCCGCCTCTCCCCGTATTCTTACAGTATTACGTCGACAAAGATCGATTGCTTCAAGAAGAGGTGGCCTCGACTTCAGAACCCGACAAAGAATTTCAACAGCCTTTCGGTTCTTCTTCGAAAATCAACTATGAAGATAGTAAAACAGTTCCATCTAAACCTGCTGCCAATGCCAAAGTAAGCCAGGAATTTGATCGCTCAAATATTAACAAATGGATGACAAACTATGAGTACTTTGATGACACTAAAATTACAACTGAGGAGTTGGATGATGGAGTGGAGACAGATAACGAATGGTTAAGCCAGTATGGTACTCCTGACCCTAAAGTTGGTGTGAGCAGAGTGCCGTGTGGAGGCTGTGGTGCCCTCCTCCACTGCAGCGAGCCTTCCATTCCAGGGTACCTGCCCAGTGAGATCTTCAAGCACAGAGGGGTAGAGGAACTGAAGACTATGGAGTGCCAGAGATGTCACTTCCTCAAAGAGTACAACATTGCCTTGGATGTCAGTGTGCATCCAGAAGAGTATGAGAAACTGCTACAGTCAATAAGGTATTTGATCTGGTATACCAACTGACATAGGATCTTTACACAACATTATTCAAATTTACTTTGGAAATACCTTAATATCAAACTGACATGAAATTTTGTCATGTTGTTTGTATTAAATTAATCAAGTTTTCTTAACTATGCTATTGGAACTGAGATGTGACAAAAATATTTTTCCATTTATTTTGGGTTTTAATAAACATTTACCTATATTAATAATTTCCAGAAATGTTAAATCACTGGTGCTACTGATGGTGGACCTGTTGGACTTTCCATGCTCCATATGGCCTGGGATTGTGGACATCATAGGCAAAGACAGACCCATCATAATTGTTGGCAATAAGGTTAGAGCAGCTTAATGTATTTGGATTTGATAACAATATCAATATCTAGTTGTTAACGTTGTTTATCTGGCTTATACATTCACATTCGCATCTTTTGAGTGATTATGAATTTTTTTTCATGATGTAAAGACATAATTAAAAATGAATCTGACAAAATGATTGTTTCTTCAGGTGGACTTATTACCTGGTGATAGTATTGGGTACTTGAAACGCATCAAGCAATCCCTAATGACAGAAATAAACAAGTCAACGCTGGGTAAAGCCAACATCAAGCATATTGCTCTGATATCAGCTAAAACAGGATATGGAGTGGAGGACTTGATCTCTGCCATGTTTAAGCTGTGGATGTACAAAGGCGACGTGTTCCTCGTCGGCTGCACCAATGTTGGCAAAAGCTCCTTGTTCAATGCTCTTCTGCAGTCAGACTACTGCAAAGTACACGCCATAGACATAATCAAGCGCGCCACAGTCAGCCGGTGGCCAGGGACAACGCTCAATCTACTCAAATTCCCTATAAACAGACCTTCAGGATGGAAAATATTTCAACGAACACGAAGGTTGCAATCTGAAGCCAAACTTTACAGGGTCGAGAAGCAAATTAGAAACGCTCAGTTGCAAGGCAAGACGCCGAGCGAAGCGCCCGCCTTGATAGGACATATCGGCCGCTCGTTTTCTGAGCATCACGACGTCGACAACCGCGATCCGGACAAGCAGAAGATGGTGGTTCTGAATGAAAAACATAAAATTTTTGCTAACAGCAAATGGCTGTATGACACACCTGGCATCATCCACCCTGACCAAGTGCTATCTCTCCTGAGCACTGAAGAACTGCTTGTGACCATTCCAAAACAGCTGATCAGACCACAGACCTACTTTCTATATGAGGGCTCCACGATATTTATCGGCGGTTTGGCTCGGATCGACCTTGTAGATTGTGCAGAACCTTGTCGCTTTACGATATTTTGTTCGGAAAATTTGCCCATAACTGTCACAAAGACTGAGCATGCTGACCATCTTTACGACAATTTTGTGGGCACGGAGTTGTTCGCTGCACCGACCGGAGGAGCAGAGAGACTGATGAAGTGGCCAGGGTTGCAGCAAAGTGCTGAGTTACTGGAGTTCCCTGGCGAGGGGCCCAAGGCGGTCTGTGGGGACGTAGTGCTTTCCTCAGTTGCCTGGGTCGGAGTGACGGCTAAAGAGAGCACAGTTTGCAAAGTGCGCGCGTGGACACCTGAAGGCAGAGGTATCCACAGACGGCAACCCTCAGTTTTGCCATACTCTGTAAACTTGAAGGGTAAAAGGCTGCGGGATTCGCCGGCGTATTTAGCAGGGAAGCTGTTCTCTGCAGAGTAATAGATCTTTTAATTATGTGTATATAAATAACAATAAAAAGACTAGGCTTGTTGATGGCTTGGCTTCAACCTGAAGATAGATTCTGTACTGAGCCAACTTAATTTAAAGTATCTTAATTTTTCCGAAATATGGATGATCGCCGATCGGTGTCGCAGCGCATACTGACCGGTGGTGCCCGGGCGGCAGAGGCAGCGCACCAGGCCGTTGAGCGCCTGGCAGGTGCCGTTGTGGCACGGCGAGGAGGCGCAGGCCGAGTCCGCGGCGGCGGGCGCGCAGCGCCACGCGCCCGCCGAGTCCACGCACTCGTGGCCGGGCGCGCAGGGCGCGGCGCGGCAGTCGGCCGCCAGCTCGCAGGCGGCGCCGGCCCAGCCCGCGCGGCAGTCGCAGTCGCCGGCGGCGCGGCACAGGCCGCCGTTGGCGCAGCCGCGCGCGCCGCAGCCGTCGGCCGCGCCGGCGCCGGCGGCCGGCGAGTCGCAGCGCGCGCCGGCCCAGCCCGCCTCACACTCGCAGCGGAAGCCTGTCGGCTGAACGTGCGATGTGGCCGTGAGCTGTATTCTTACATTGACGTTCCGACTGTGAGCGGTGTAGTGCTAGATGATGTCGATTAGCTTCCATAGTGTTACGTCCAAATAAACCGTGAACCGACAGCTTTCTCTACTTAATGTGTTTGCCTTTATGTGAATTATTGAAATGTGATAAATACACTCACCGTCAAAAACTCATCTACGCGTTCAGTAAATTTCATTAAACTAATATTGCAAAAACAAATTAGCTGGGAAACTACTTTATTTTTGGTGCGAAAAATCATTGTTTATGGTGGTGCACCACAGCACGCACGCAAACAATTGTGCTCAAGGGTGCATCCAACGTTACAAACGTTGTGGGTGTATTTAATGGTAAATTATTTGAAACCTTGTCTTTTTAAAAAACGCAGGGATCTAGGCTTCGTTAAGCAGAAAAAAAAGTTATCATGAAAATACCATTAAAACATTAATTTACACGATTCTGTTAACACTGTTTGAAGCATATTTCATATGAATTTCGATGCACTACTCAATTAATAATAGACTAGTTGTTCAAAGATAGTGAAAAAGAGTCAAACAGACATGCAACAAGGAGTAGCACACATAAAGCGGAAGGTTGGTATACTCACGAGCTCCTGGCAGCTCTTGGCGTGCAGGCACGGCCCGCTGGCGCAGCGCTCGGCGGCCTTCAGGTCGGACAGGGCCTTGCCGGCGGCCTGCTCGCAGTACGCGCCTAGCACATGCACACACGTAAGCCACACACATACGGGACGACCACTAACATCCATTTTATGGGGTTTCTTCATAACTCTACTCACGAAGCAAAGTCGACGGTACGGATGATGTGGGGCGTCGCGGCGACGCGGCGACGTAGGGTCTTAACACTCATCGACGCAGAACCAGATCGAGTCGGTCGTAAAACGCTTCACTCGACTGAACGTTTATTGTTTCTTTCCACGTACCAAGATATCGACGCTCGTTAGTTACATAGTATATTTAAATACTCTTAATGCGCGGGATTGGCAGATTTTGCGCTGATAAGTGTGAGTAGACCCTAAGCGGATGAGCTACAGCCGATGTCATAATTAAAATCCATGCAAACATCGACAAAATGATAAATAATACTGATAATTCTATGAATGCCAAGACAATCGCATGATTTAGAAGTTTACACAAACAAAAAAAGCTAATCTCGGGTAGGGGACGTCAAATGCAAGAGATCACTCATGGACATGATACAATTAATAAAGACAACTAGAGACAGGCAAAGTCATGTATAATAAAGATTACAGAATCTGTGACAGGAGAAGTAAAGCGTTGTGAGCACGTAGGCATACCTTTGTACCCCGGCGCGCACGTGCAGTTGAAGTGCTCGGCGGCCAGCGCGCACGTGCCGCCGTTGAGGCACACGCCGGCCTCGCACGCCGCCTCCAGGCTGCTGCAGTCGGGCGCCACGCCCGGCGCGCCTGCGGCAAGCACCACGTCGTACACACGGGACAAACAGGGCTTACAACACATCAGCGCACTCTTCAAATAATAGCTTACCGTAGTATCCGACGTCACAGACGCACATGACTTGCTTAGCGATCACACCCGCTATCATTATGTTTGGTATACCTGCCAATATATAACTTTAATTATCACTTGCTCAACACAACTTCCGATTATCTTGACGTTATAATTTCATGAAATATGACAATTTATGCAAGAAATTGATGTTAAGCCGAATGCGTATGCTGCTGTTTTTGGCTTCTGCAGCTCAGTATTAGGTTGAATGTTATTAAAAAAGTCATTTGCGACCGTAACTAATGAATGAAATATTAATAATTAAAATCTAAATTTGTTTAAATCAAACTGTACGATCGTACGTTCTATTTCATGAAATCATGACATTTGAGCACAATCCTTAAGATAGTCGTTAAGTTGTAATGGCGATTTCGAGAAATGTATGATTGTTACGGTACCGAGTAAGTTTTTCAATAACATACTACCTAATACTGAGCTTTCAAAAAACTTAAGACAATTGAAGCTTTAAACTAAGCATGAGCCTAAAGGTTTTATTCGTTGAACTTGATGTTTTTATTGTCTATGATAGTGACATAGTAGAGTTTAATGGGGGGATTACTGAAACAATGAAAAAAAAACTGTGGTCTGATGACATCCAGCAGTGAGTACATACAGTGAGACTTGGGCGGGCAGACAATATCCTGGCAGGAGGCAGGATGCGTAGTAGGTGCAGGCGCGCAGTAAGGCGGCACGAAGCCGCGCGCGCACACGCAGCGGAACCCTGCGCCGCCGCTCTCCTCCACGCACGCCCCGCCCGCGCCGCACGGGCCCGACGCGCACGCAGACACCTGCGCACACACACACACACGTCTACATGTGGTCACACACGCAGCGGAACCCTGCGCCGCCGCTCTCCTCCACGCACGCCCCGCCCGCGCCGCACGGGCCCGACGCGCACGCAGACACCTGCGCACACACACACACACGTCTACATGTGGTCACACACGCAGCGGAACCCTGCGCCGCCGCTCTCCTCCACGCACGCCCCGCCCGCGCCGCACGGGCCCGCCGCGCACGCACGCACGCACGCACGCACGCACACCACTCACATTGTTGCACCGCTCCCCCTTGTACCCCAGCTGGCAGGCGCACACGTAGCTGCCGTACGTGTCGTAGCACACGCCGTGGCCGCAGATGTTGCGCTCCTCCTCGCACTCGTTCACGTTCAGCTCGCAGCGCGCGCCCGTGTAGCCTGCCAACACGACATTCACTTCAAACATAGTCATACGAGAAGACAACATAACACATATAGCCAGGTTCCGCCGGGCCAGCTGGCCCCGTGTGCCCCGGTGGTCGCTCGGGCTGTGTGCCCAGGGGCAAGCGGACCCGGCCGTTACTAGATCAGCACCAGCCTGAACCTGGTGTTGGTTGTACGGAGCTAGCTTACCGGTGCCGGCGCAGTCGCAGGTGAAGTTGTTGACGGCGTCCAGGCAGCGTCCGCCGTTGAGGCAGGGCGTCGCCGCCGCCGCGCACTCGTCTATGTTCGTCTCGCAGTTGCGGCCCGTGTAGCCTAGCATAGCGTACATGTTACATGATGGTCTTACCACCTACTCTACTAATGCAGGGGCTAAATTATGTAGATAACGTTTAGCTCATTTTACAACACAAAACATCGTGTCTGAAGGGGTATGCAGAGGCCATGTTTTGCTAGATTTGTTTATGTTCAATATATTATGTATAACGCTGATTTTAATTTGATTTTAATTGAGTGAATCTAACATGGGCTGTGCTGTGATAATAGAACAGAAATGCCAAAATGCAAAGGTCATCTGGTCAAAGGATTCCACGACATATGAGCATACAAGACACAAACGCCCGGCTAATGCTACTCGTGCGCGCGGTGGGGGCGGTGGGGGCGGTGGGGGCGGTGCGGGCGGTACGTTACCAGGCGGACAGGCGCACACGTAGCCGTCGGCGCCGGGCGGCACGCTGCAGCTGCCGTTGTTGCGGCACGGGCCCGCCACGCACTGCGGGTCCAGCGAGACTTCCAGCTCGCAGTACACGCCTGCGGAATACTAATACTTAGTGCACCATAATATCACGCTTATACATTTCCCCGAACGGGTCGGCAGAAACTAGTATTTTGTAAGTTATGATTAAGTGCCATTTAGAAAGGAATTAAATATTGGCTGTCATTTCTTTTGTCATTAACCAGACATAAAACCAATCAGCTGGCTGAACGAACCGTGGTAGTTAGGCAGACAGTAGCACTCGTAGTCCCCGCGGCTGTCCTCGACGCATTGGCCCGCGTTCTGGCAGGGGCCCGAGGCGCATGGGTCCCCGGCGTCCACCTCGCAGTTGTTGCCCGTGTAGCGGGCCGAGCAGTGGCACTCGTACCTGACACACACTCTTATACATCAACGGGAATTCATCGTGACCATGATGAACAATTTCACGTCAATCAATTACTGTAGTATTGGCTTTGTTATTGGTATTAAACTTCAATTCAAAAAATTTACAACTATCGTTACAAATCATTTTTACTAACTAATATCTGACAGCATGACCATAAAATAAAAGCGTAGGTGTTACGAGTCATAAGCAGCAGTTGTCAAAGTAAAACACGCCACGAAAACAATGAATGAAGCATTGAACTCATTAGCATAACATAACGTTAGCTTTACTTGTGACTCATGTTTACGTAAACTGCGCAATGTGCCCCGGCCTTGCAGCATCTCGTCCCCTGACTACTTCTGAGAGGACTCATGAGGTGCTGAAGATCACATAGACGGCTCCTAAACAGACTTAAGTGCTTTGCAAAAATCCTGGATTTCGTAAACTATTCCTAGTTTCCAAGAATACGGTTTCCAAAAACTTTTTTTCCAACTATCCTACAACATGTACATTGCGCAGTATTCATTGATTTTAGAGATAGTCGGTGTACTGCATACCGGTCATGTCGTGATATGCAGGTGCCGTGTCGCATGCAGGGCTCATTGTAGCAGTGATCCTTAGGCTGGATGCGCAGCACATCCTTTCTGTCAATACCTGCAAATTACATATTTAATTAAAAAATATCAGTTGATTGGCCCAGATAACCGGAAGTTAAGGATGCCTGATCTATTGTAGTGATTTTTACAACGAGGAAAAATATTTATTCATAAATTATAAAAATATAATATATAACTAACATCCTGTATGAAGTTCCATTGTTAATTGCTCGAAAAGGAAAACATTTAACTAAACGTAGGCGTGTAATCTCGACTTCCGTAGTTTACAGATTAAGCTTTAATGCAATAAAAATGTTAATTACACATTAATGTATAAACATGCTGAATGTTTATTTTTCTTGCTCCATAGCAGATCAGTCACTCAGACGTTAAAAGTGTCGGGAAGGTTTAACCCGTAACGCAAATACTGTGACTAACCCACGGTCCGCGTCTTCACTTGGAGAGTGTGGTACTCACAGTCGTCAGTAGTGAGCGGGCAGTGTCCGAACACGACGTTCCGTATCTGCGCGTTGGCGGCGTGGAACTCGAGCTGCGGACCCTCGAGGATGCAGCCGCTGAACACGTTGCCGACCAGCAGCACGGCGCCGCCCGTCTCCAGTCCGCCCGGAGACAGCAACTCCGGGTTCCACGTCACGTTGGATATTATCTACGCGAACAACGCGACAATTCAATATCTTCCAATATTAGTTTTCAAAAAGCGTAGGGAAGGGGAAGCCTCACCCTTCCAAGGTAGACCAATGATTTGGTCAAGATCGCGGCTAACCGCTGGATGTGAGAAGCAAATGACTGGTCGATCTGTCTGGATGTAACGATGCTTGACTGAATGATGATAATAGGGTCTAGTCCTTAAAGTTCTGTTTAGTCCGATAGTTGGATACTCAAAAATATTGGACACGTCTTTCTTTCTTTGTCACGTAGCCCAAATATGACGACGATATAGTGCGTTGAAATTTCGCGTGACGTCATGTCATGTTGCATTTTTTACGTAAAAGTGACTTCACAAGCCCATTCTCCTGAACTTTGATGTGCTATATCTTTGTCACTTTTTATTGATTTGAGTAAGCAAAAAATACGTGTCCAATATGTTTTGGTAATCTAACTGACGGACCAAATAGAGTTATAGTATTTTTACCTAGGACACCTATTGTTGTTGAAGTCTCAGGACTTAAGAAAATCACGAGGTACGTAGTTTATGTAGTTAAAAGACAAAAGTTTCCTATAAAACATTTCAAAAATTACAAATTTAAAATTTCAGGTAATCGAAGAACTTAAGGATAAAAGTTATGCTGCACTACTGTGGCTAGTTTTGTCTCCATCATAGGACAAGGGCTTGTGGAGTTGCTTTTAACGTCAATTATGTTTACCAGCCGCTATGTTGGTGGAATAACGATCGATTGTGGTGCTAGTACGGTACGGGTTATTAGAGAAACAGTTACATATAAATAACTACCTATAATTAGTGCCATACATAATATACATTGTATCGATTGGCTAACGTTCTCGCGACTTGGGATTTACATATGTCTGGATGATGGGTAGCAACCATCTTGTCCGGATCATTCCGGTGTGAAACTTTACCAGATTGCCTCACATCGAGCAGCCCATGTTAAACGATCAGGCTAGTGTGACGAATTACAGGCAGTGGACTATAGTTACATAGACAGTGGGCGTTGACTAGCTGATACTGCCCCGTTGTAGGAAACCCAAGCCTATGTTTGATCTACAGGCGCATGGCGGCGGCTATCACAACAGTTTCCCACAACTCTCAGTAACATGAATCTTTTGTGATATACTATTTGTAGAATTATATTCTATAGGCAAAGAATGTAAACGAATTCTTTTATGCGGTGTTAGTCCTAATAATCCGTTAAAAAGAAAAGATTAATTACATCTGTGATATAAATACATATATATATATGTGATATGGCGATATATATATGTGATAGACGACCGATGTGGCGCGGCGGGCGAAGGTCCGCCTGCGACGCAAGAGGTTGCGGGTTCGATTCCCGCCTTGGGACAAATGTTTGTACGATCTACAAATATTTGTTCCGGGTGTTCTGGGTATTTTCTATATATATAATAAAAATATCTATCTATGTAATGTACTGTATTAAGTATATCAGTCATCTAGTACCCATAACACAAGCTCTGCTTAGCTTGGGGCTAGATGATGCTGTGTGGATTGTCCAGCAATATTTATTTATTATTATTTATTTATATCCGTACATATTATTATTTCAAAGGCTAGTAGAGAAGGGCGAGTTATCCAGTTGTTGCCTTCAAGAAAGCAAATAGATGCAAGACCTTTCTAGATAACTTAATTTTTGTCAATGTTTTTTACTTGTCTAGATAAATAATTACGATTCCTATCATCTGTATCAATACATTTTGTGCGTAAAGATTCGTTTACACAATCCCACCGCACGCAACTCGATCGAGCACGTGTCTTGGTAGTGCAGAACAAAGGCCTGATGGCTGATGGGTACGTGACGTCTATCCATAATAATTGTACGACATGTTTGTGTCGCTGTATCCGCTGACTATCTTCTCCAAAAAGTTTCAATCAAAATAGCATCCGTAAAAGGCTTCAATATATATTTATTTTGCCATGTTTGTTTATAAACTGGGCACCAAATTTTGAGCACATACCTGTGTGTCCTTATCGACCTCGAGCAGCAGTGAGGGGGGATCAGAGTTATAGCGCAGTCCGACCCAGTGCCAGCGGTTGTCGAGCGTCTCCTTGGCCAGCCCGACCTCACGGTGCGGCTGCGAGGGCCGCGCCCAGGAGACCACCACCTGCTCGAACAGCGCCGTCACGTGCAGAGTGTACCCCTCGTACCGCTGTGAGAATAACTCGCCACCTGCAATCCAAGGTGATTGTTCAAATGGCTTCTACAGTTTTCATTGAAGCGGATAACTCTGTATAGAGCAGACATATACCTAAGAGTATTTAAAAAAGTTCTAATGTCTTGATAAACAGTCTTTTGTTTTTGTTTTCCAACTAATAGCATCCGAAAAGTAAGCTATACCAAGCGTCACTATTAGACTAGCCAGTTAGTGTGAGAACATCCCATAATGATTTCAGTAAAAGAAAACACCGACATAGAGTAACGCACGGAGTGAGGCTAGATGTCCCGCGAACGTCGTCGTGTGCGGTGACCTTTCAACTCAAACCGCACATAACGGTTCAAGGCTACGCTTAAAAATTCCCATGATGACATTTGGTCAATAGGAAACGAGACCATAATAACGGTAAGTGTTAATGTATTTTATGTACAGTGCCATTACCTACCTATTAAGGTTGTGAGACTATGGAGGCAGGTGCGGGGCAGATGCTCTTGGAATAAGAAATATTTCTCATTGAATTCATTAGCTATTACTTGCAAGTACCGTATCGAAGGACCAAATTCAAGCCAATCAACGCGTCCTTTTCCTAAAACATCTGCCCCGTCCTAACTTATAATATGGTCTAGCTCTAGCGACTAATATGATGTAATGAGCAAATACCTAATGTGGAACACGACGAATTCCATGAGTCTGCCGAATGAATGAAACAGAACATGAATGAAAATGAAAACATACGGAGTGTAGGCTTAGGGGACACATTGGTTGCGCGGCGGCAGTCGGCACATAGTTGGTGCACTGACGGAGCGAATCGCGTGTTTAACCACACCACCACAGCCTTGTAATCATTATTACAACTATACAAACACCGCAGTTTGGACACACCTCTAAATTCCAACTCCGTTGGGGTATTTCAATAGGCTTAGTTCTCATCATTTATACGGCCGTCTATTGTTTCTGCGAAGTCATCTATATGCAGCTCCGGCTCCCAGTAAAAGTCACATTGTTACCAAGTTTATTTAATAGTTGAGAATAGTTGTTTACGCAATTCGCCAAGCGATGTGCAATTTATGCAAAAATGCTAGGTGTGAAGTTGGTAGTTTTATCAATAGATATTGCCAGACACTACGATATGACACTACGGCACACAAAACAGATGGTTCGTTTGTAAAATAGAAAGGATCGCATAAACAACACAACCTTACTGCATAAAGCAGGTCTGTATTGTAAATCAAATCCGTAAAAGGCTATGATTCAACGTAATCTAATCATGTCTACACGAGACGTGCAGTGTATTAACTATCGAGTGGGTGATTGAACCACCTTTCTCTCAACAAATCATGATTACAACAACGCCGTGAATCGCGACCGGTCCGGGCGAGCGCGTGTGTGATGCTGTGACGTAAGTGTCGAGCTAATGGCCGCACGATCACTGCCTCACTGGACATCGATATCGATCACAGCCCTGCCACAGTCCGATCAAACACACCACATGCTCATTTGTACAATACATATAATCGCACGTTGTGTTTGTACGCATTACTTGCGTACGCGCCGATGACAATTTGTATATTGACGTGTACCCAACGATGCGGCCTTGGATTTTTTGATACGCACATGCGACGAATGGTTTTATTTTAATAAATAAGCGTGAATTTAATATGAGGAAACTGATTCACTGGGTGAGATCACAATGTTGAAAAAGTTACTTCACACTACTACAAACTTAAGTTTTGATTTTTGAGTGTGATGCACAGATGACAGGTCTGTTTTACTAGAACTGCCCATAAAATGAGGAAATCAATTTGGTTTGGATATTAGAAATCGTGAATTAAAAATCCAATAAAGAACCGCATCTGTCAACGTCACCAATCTGCGATTCTCAGAATGACGAAGCGTGTTCTGCAATGCAGTAACGCGTGCACTTCACGTAATAATCAGCAAAAACGCGGCGATGTAATGACGCGCGGCTCGGCGCGGCTCGGGAGCGATTTGATTGATGCACGTTCCGCGCGCTCCGCTCCGCAGGGAGGTGGGCGTCGCGCGTCGCGCGTCGGGACAGGCGCGTAGGCGGACCGCGTACGAGGTTCTTGTCCTCAGAGCTACTTGCTCTTTGGAACCATTGCCTTCCGTAACCAATGCGTTCCTTGATAACAAAAACCATGCTATCATTATTGGGAGAGACGGTTAAAACTCGAGCTCAATTTGGTACTTAATGTTATTTTGTTCTTCTCATTTCCCTTATATACTTTGATGATATTATTATATCTGGATAACAATTTAACTCTATTGTTAGATCTTCAGCAGCCTTGATGGATAGTATCAAAACGCACCATCATGTCTAGAGGAACACCAAGGTGCTTACTTACCAACACATGTCCGGAAACTGAGTCCAACGAGTTGTTTGAGTGATATAGGCTTGGATAGCTTTATGTAGGAACTGCCGTTGAAGTAGGCCTCGGGCCGGTCGGAGGGGCCGAGCGGGCCGGCGGCGCGGGCGCTCGGTGATGCTACCGCGTACACCGCCAGCACCACCCAGCAGGCTGGAATAAGGAAAAATAAAACTGTTAGCCGAATTGATCACGGATCCCTAAATATGACAGGAACACATTAACTAATTCTGTCTACAGACATGATGAAAACGTAAAGTAGGTAATCTACTTGTTTGGTATCTACACTTCACCCGGAACTGGCCAGAACATCGGAAAATGGCGAATCAATCACAAGAGTACTTCCCGCCACTGACGTCAGTCGCACAAAAGGTTTGTGCTGGCCGGCAAAATGTGTGCGTTGTGCAAACAGTTCGATACGAGGGAGTAAACGCTATATTGCATACAGCCATACAGGCGCATAGGTAGTGCCTCAATGAAACCGGGTCACTGCAGGTGGCACAACACTGGTGAGACAGCGATTACAAAAATTAATAACAACTAGGTGATATTTACAAAATATGCTTTGAATACCAAATCTGTCCGCACGAAACTGTCAAAACATTGAAACCCTAATATTTTACGGTAAATAATGCAAGCAACAACTAATAATATCAAACTGTATCATCTGCGATGATTACGCAAGTAGTTAGACTCTATTGAGCAAATGTGTTACAGTGAAGAAGCTTGTGGCGGTGTCCTACCGTCCTTTCACATTTTTTTATTATCAGCTTAGATCTTTGAAGCACCATCTTTGCAAAAATAATAATTTCTAACTTTTCTACAGCATCTTTCGTCGCGTTTCGATGTCATTAAAATACGGCAAGTGGTGGATATTTGGACCTCTTATCCTTAAGTCGTAATAAAGTATTGACGCATTCTTGTGATATTCTTTCTGCCATATTACATTTCATAACGTTAGAGTTCAAGCCCGATTCTTGTTACAGCAACTTATGAATGCTCCTTCTTATGCTGCCTACAGGGACATGTACATGCACCTATCATATCACTGTACCTATCATATCCATGTAGTTTCTATATCAGTAACAATTTAAACGATTCCTTTACCGCTAATGCCTTGCACCCGGCATGGTGAGAGCGCCAGGCATTCTCCCAGGGCTCCGAGAGACCGCTGGCCGCGGCTTCAATTTATTACCTACCGACGTAGGTACCTAGGTCGTAGCTAAAGTTATTTACTGTTACCGGGCTGTTTCTGCACGCGCATTGAAACTAACCGAAACGTGGTGACCACGACTGAACGAAAGCCGCAGTATTCTCCGATTGCATTGGCCTCAATATACAAGAATTTAGTGCAACGTACCAAATAACACACGTTGATGCTTATCGGCATTCGGCATTTTTTTCATTTTTGCCTTGTGGGTTGGATACTCAGCATTAACAAACAACATTTCCAATATCATGTTGATGTCTCGATACGTAGTTCGTTTAGACTTTCCCTTCTATTTGTATATTGTTATGTAATGAATAGATTGCATTGCTCAGTATCAGAAATCAGAAAAGGTTTTTGATAGGTTTGTTAGAGAAAATTACTAAACTATTAAAGTGGAAACTAGTTCGGCTTTTAGACAGTGTCTTTCCGCAGGCGACGAAGATACAAGACAGTCAAAGTCAAACATTAGGTATAGTTTCTATCGATCATAAGTGGCACAACTGCACAAGAGAAACCTTATGAATAGTGGAGTAAAAGTTGTAGATAGTCCAATGTCAGTGCAGACAAGAGTTCTTTGACCGTTATTATAGACATGAATACATCAATCCAATTAGTGGCAGCGGCGCGGGCAGAGCACGCGCTCTTCACATAATCGAGTTAGAATCGATTCGTCACGAGATCGAGTATTAGCCGCTCGGCCAGCAATCATGGCGGTTTCATTAGCAACAATCGAGCCACAAATACTGTATGGGAAACTAACTGCGCACATTCTCTTGAAAGTAGAATTGAGAGTTCCACCCAGAGAAGCTTTCTCACACTTGAAATGTTTGTGCACCTGAGCTGAGGCGAGCATGTTGGGCTTACAAATGGTTTCGCGTAATCCCGGAAACATAGTAATTTGTTTTTAAATAAGATCTTCACCTTGACAGACGCGCAAATTACTTTAGCAATTTAGGTATAACGTCATCAAACAACGCGGCTGCTTACAAAATTGAAGACGGTGTTCTTTATTACAGTCACAGCGAATCTGCATAGACGAGTGTAATCAACTGCTTATCGTCTCGGTTGAGCTGTACGAGCCGATTCAGTAAAACCAGGTACTTTATATACTCACTGATACCATTTACAACCACATTTTGTACTCGTTTTCGGCTCTTGATCTCAATTCGTGCGAACGTTATTACGATTCGTGATCTTCTTTTGGAGCAAATGTAAATGAGGAAAATGTGCAAAAAGTGCATTCTGTTAGTTGCAATCGGCCAAATTAAAATCTCGATTCTCCAAGCAAATATTTTGTGTCCGCAATTAGGTAGCAGGTGTACCTACCGCCATCGTTCACCACGAATACATCTATCCACGTCGTAAACGTGACTATCGATTAATGCGTGAAATCATGGAACTCCGCTCACTTACACAAAAACAACAACAAACCATGTTACCACCATTCACTCAAGACAATTATTTTCCTCGTTAAATATTTAGCGACACTCTACTTTCGGGATTGGGATTCATCAAGCGTACGAAACGGTATATCTTAGGAAAGGTGGGCAACGAGAGTCTTAATGAATAGACGTAATTGAACATTATGAATAGTAAATGAATATTTCACTTATCATGATCGCCTCAATAAATCACGCGCTGCACTAACGCATCGAAAGTATTGCAGTAAACACTCTACGCAACTGATCCAGTAATGCACATTACACAATGCGCGCGATCGCAGCGCACGCGCAACGGATATGCACGTCTGCCGCGCAGCTATCGTAACCAATGTAAAATTCGGAAATTGGCACAACCTTGTACTAGAATTTTTCTATTCAATAATAATTTGGAAAATCAATTTCAAAGAGTTTCGGCTAATTTAATTATTTAAACCAAAAATTGTTTTTAGTCATTGAACATTTAATTGCCTGGAGGTTGGCAAGTTGTCCACTGCTCATATTTTCATTTATTAGAAGACTCCATGCTAGTTATTCCACACTGGATGCTGTTACACCCTACACCTTTATAGTCAGGGTTCGAAATGATCAAGATAAAATATCTCAAATAATTTACATTGATTTTTTTTTTATCCTTGTGTTCGTTGTATTTGACTATCTACATCATCATTTAACGATTAAGTGCTGTAAATGTTACATGTTTTTATTTTTGAAGAATATAATAAACACATTTAACAATCAAAGTAATCGTCTAATGATTGATTGACGATTACCTTGATTGTTAAATATATTTATTTTAGGAAAGTACTGTTCTTAAAATACCCCATGCAAAAAAAAAAAAGTTTTTTCTAAGTTAACTTATAGTTAGTGTTAGATTTAATAATCAAGGTAATCGTTACAAGATTGACTGACGATTACCTTGATTGTTAAATATGCTTATTTTAGAAGAATAAAATTACATTAAGTATTTTCTAGGTATAATAATCTAAGATAATTACAATTACCACTTCAAATCCTGATTTTAGTCAAACAAGAATCTTGTCCACCTGTCAACGGTTTGGTAGGTCTCTGTTGAGTAGGTCGCGCTACTAACTACTCAAACTCAAAAACTTTTCTGTGAAACCTGGGACAATGTTTTCTTCATAATCTCCATAATGAGCACCAGTAAGCAGGCAGTGTATTGTTGTAGGCGTGTAGGACATTGCTGGCCGTTTACAATAGGAACTGAGGACCGTGACGTAATGACACGCTTTACGCTATGTCTAAGCGAGCAAGTGTCACTGAACTTAACTCACTTATGATTGTTGCAGATTAGAAGTTTCGAAACTGTCCCAGATCATAATTATAGCTTACCGGAGCACTGAAGTTCCTACCTCAACAAAGAATAACATGGGGTTGAAAAATCAACACTGACGAATACACAGTAGATAGAAGCAATTGATATGAAGAACAGAATGCCTGCGATAACCGGATGCAAAAGAATATACATTTGAAATGAGAAGTTTATTATTCCATCTCTTTATTGTGAATCTCAGTATTGTACTCGGAGTAACAACGGTACAAAATGTTAATATTATACTTTTATAGCAAACCACGTAACAGCCGCATAGACAATGCGTGGGCGTCGAGGTTAATCTTGCGCCACTATCCCACTGCCTGAGATTCACATCGCATCCACCACACAAATGTGGAACCTGTCACGATGCATAAGAGTGCAAATTCAAGAAGCAGCATACGAAACAATAGGCCGTTACACGTGTGATTTCAACGGCCATCCGTAACTGCAAAGCATATTGGAGGGTCTTTACTTTGCATTTTAAATGCTACGCGATATCATATTATTTTTGGAGCTGGCAGGTAGGTCAGGAAGTTCAGATTCAATGCCATCGCAGCGGAACTTAAGGATAGGGGATGACCAGAAATAATCCCAGTTTTCACCGTTCGCCACTTTGTACAGAAATGGTCTGAAACTTTTCGTGGAAGAAAGTTGTTGCGGTACATTTTACATTAAGATAACGTTACTATAGCAATAACAAGTAGTGAGTCAGGTCTATGCACCTGGTAAAATAGTAAGTACTGCAGCCAGTACAAAACGAATCTAAATTCTTGCCACTTTACGAGTAATACAGCTGAGTTTGATCAGAAATTCATAACACACCATAAACAATGTGGCCACAGCGAGCGCGCCGGTGTGCTCGGTAGATCAATGCGCGTGCGCATAGCGGCGCAGTGACGTCACTGGCAATCAGGTAACGACCAATGAGTCATAAGTTATAGTCCTTTGCTTTCCAGGAAACAACGTTCGCGGAAGCGCTGGCCCAAAGCACCAGGTGACTCAAAACGTGTTAAGGTACTTTCATTCATACAAAATTACTATTTCGGGAAAGTTTGTTTGAACATAACACATTTTAGCAGAACGGGATCCTAAGTGCGGACAATTTTCGTTAGCACAATTCTATGCTTTATGGACCAATAAGTTTTTAGTCTTTTAAGTCCTCTGAGATAAGCTTTGCCATACCGCTTCACGCCAGGAATGAATTTCAAATGTATCGAACTTATTTGCTTTGACCACGCATATCCTCAGAATATCTTTAACATGCACGTGACAAATGTGGCAAACTATTATACATTCGTAACAGTTTCACAGACATTGTGCACCAGATACAAAACAAAGAACTTTCTACTGGAACTGGTACCTTAGCGAGTTATCCATTGGTTTTCGTAACGAATTACAGTAAGCAATTGACATAACGGCCTTCAGCTCGGAACCAAAATGGCGGCGAATCGCACAGCCAGATGATATCTGACACACTGTGACTAATTTCGACGAACGATTGGTGTTGGAAAGCCGGCGGATGGCGGAAATACAACAATAAAAACATGCTCTCTACTTTTACAGAAAATCATAACTGTGGAGAAATAACGTTAGTGATTGGTATAAGACGTGTAAGTTAAAAGTAATAGTCCACTAAGCAATTCGAATGCTGTAGGATTTGTTAGCAAATGATAAAAGCTCACTTCTCCATAATCACATTTTATTTAGAAATGTTTTGTAACTCGATCTGCGCATACGGCAGCATAAAAAAATATAAGAGAAAGTTGCCGTGAACATTTAAAAAATCTGAATATACTTAGGTACCAACAATACGTTGGCACGTATTGTTTATTGATGTATTTGTACTTCTAAGTAACATAGCCAAATACGTTTATATGCATGAATATGAGACAGCAGAAGAACGACACATCAGAGAATTCACACGGAGACAAGACATTATACGTACATGACATTATACGTACGTGTGCATGTGCCTCACAATATTCAAGATAGGCTGCTATCTTGAATATTGTGAGGCACATGCACAGTCCTAGATATCAATCGGTTATATTATTTAATAAGTTGCCTCTACCTATAAAAAGCGCTATCTACTCAAGCTCCTTTAAAACGCAACTAAAAAGTTTCCTCCTGAATAAGGGTCTTTATGCTGTTGAGGATCTGATATAGAGTTAAGAGCAGTTCCTATTTTTGTTGTTGTTTTGATGCATTGCTTTAATATTTTAGCGTGTTTTTGTTTTTTGTTTTCGTTTTTTTTCCTCCTTATGTAATGTTAATTTAAATTTTCCATGTAATTTTAGATACCACTCGTACTCGTATATTGTTCATGAATTAAATGATTTGATAATATTTTATAAAATATGCTTGAGCATGTCTTTGGATATTTATGAAGAAAGAAAGAAAAAAATGAAGTATTAAGTATTCCTAAAAGCTCATGCTTTTAGGATTACATTGTAGCCCAGGTTGTTCAGAGTTCAGATAGGAAAGAAAATAATAGTTCTTTACTTGCACTGAGAGTAGGATGATACAGATGGTGTTTGGTTGATGATGATCCTAAATACAATCTACCTCAGGTTAGGCGTGCAAATTGTAACTGATATCCAAAAGTTAGGCAAAATAAAATGACTTGCATTTATCTATAAGATCTTTATTTTACAAATAATAAATGATTGATTGAATGTTTGTTTGTTTGTTACCTTTTCACTACTAAACAGCTGATTGGATCGTAATGAAATTAGGCAAAGACATAGATATTATCGTGGGAAAGGACATTGGATAGTTTTTAATCCGGACTTCGTCTTCATACAGTTGCGGGCACAAGCTAGTTTATAATAAATGCAGATGTCAAGCTCATTTTAACTGATTGTCATTAAAGTTATTAATTCTGTGTCAATTGTTTTGCAGATCTTACTGTGTTGGTGCAGGTGTCCTCGACAAACCGAGCGGCTTCAGATAACGGTGGTGCGCGATGCGGCACCAGCGGTGGCGCCGGCGCAGACAGCGCGTCACACGCTGCCGCCCAACTGTTACGCGGGATTCTTAGAAAAGCTGGAACTACGGAGTATGATTGAACTCGCGCATGTCATTTCTAGCCTAACATCAGGCCAAAGCGTACATGAATGAAATACAATCCAGTTAATGTAACGAACATAAAATATGTTTGAATAGCAGGTTATTTTGGACGATTACATGAATAATACATACGGGCAAAACAAAAAAGCAACGAAATAATCCAACCGTAGTCTACACTCTCATGTGCTTGTTACCTCTATAGTTTATGGTTTGGGATGAGAACCTGATAGTGATGTATGTACCCTCGCCGTTAACGCAGTGCTGTGAGCAATTAACCCAGTGCGCAGTCAGATCAATATCTGCGGCCGATGAGCGTGCGCACGCTCTCGTTGAAGACGGAGAGTGCGTTGCGTGACGGCACGGTATAAGTAACAGGTTGTTGTTGACACCAGGCGATGAACTCTGATACCGCACCGATTCACATCTTAGTAGCGAGTATATACTTCGTAGAAATAGCTTAGTCACACTTGTTGACAAAGATCCAGGAGAGTTTGACTGCTTTAGTCTGAACACAGAGCAAATAGTATGCGGTCTGGAAAGACATCCTGCAAACTGGTTCCGTTACACATAATATCACAGGAGAAATCCGTGTCTTGCCGTATTGACAACAGAATTAGAATAAGGCCATACATCCTTACATGAAAGTGATGATGGTGTTACTGATATTTTTTTACATAAATTAGAAGAATGTGTCACAGTCCACAGTCAGGGGCACTTTCTGAATAACAATATGGAATCATTTTAATTGCCGTGTAATGCACCGAATTAAGTTATCAGTTTGTTTGATCATATTTGACATGGGAATTGACTACGTGTGGTTTTACTGATATTGTACTGTGATTTCTGCCTTGTGGCAATCCTTCACCGTAATAAAATGATTCATCGCACCAATACCAAGCAAGCTTTTGTGCGATACATTACTTTAAACTCGTATAATTGTTAATTTAATATTATTAACAGAGCACGAACGCTCACTTTACTAAAACATAACAATGGTTAATGTAGCGTTCACAGAAACAATACTAATAAGCGTTTAATTGTCAGATAGCATGTTTTTAATGCTACATTTTGGTCAGCTGCGCGTGAGCCTGTACAGTGTACAGCTTGTTATATGATAATGAATAGTTCAGCTACAGGAATACCATTCAATATCGAATTAATTCATACAAGATGTTAACGTAGCAATCGCTTACTATACTTCTGCGAGTTACAAGTATAACTACGGTAAGTTTGACTGCCGTTTTAAGAGTTACCTTTTAATCATTATTTTTTGTTGGGTTTCAGTGTCCAGAACACTGTGCAAGCCAACGTTGGAGGGTTTAAATATGACAGGATTGCAAGATACTATCACTGTGAAGACGGGCGAACCATTGTGGAAGTACTCTTTAACAAACATAAAATACTGTGAGTAGAGTACCGAATATATATATTTAGCACCTTTACCAGTCGGGACTCGTAATGATAAGTTCTCATTCATCCGTTACCTACACTCGCCAAAAGGTCAGAAAACCACTTAAGACTGCTCATATTTCAAATAGTATTACTTATTCCGTGTTGCTTTTAAACATCTAAACATCAAGCAGACGATCGTTGGAGCCAGTGTCAGGTACTCGAAACCAAGTGGCTAGCAAGTGTTCGGGGATATAACAGCACTTGTATGGTATCATCTCGTATTGACAAAAAATACGTGTGTACGCTGTGGGAACAGTTTTTTCGTCCCACCATGGTTTGCGTGTGACACACGTTGAATGATCTTGACGCCTGGCGCTAGGGTCATGAGCAGAGGTCGGAATTGGGTAGAGTTATTTATGCACTTCCACTGATTTCATACAGCGAAAGAATAAAGTGGATATGCCTCAAATACCGGAATTCATTATAAAGACCAGAAAAATTCCGTGATTTATTATATTAAAAAGTTTTTTTACTTTTACACAATTTAAACCATCCGACATCGGATGTCCGAATGTCTTATCTATCTCTGAGGTTTTTATTATTATTTATTTGTAATATTGTTGGCCACACGGGATTGTATTATAATCCCGGGAAATCCCGGGAAGATCCATATTAATATCAACATTTCGATGCAAGTACATAAATAACTCTACCTAATTCCGACCTCTGGTCATGAGTCTTGACCCTCGACCCTACAGTCCTGCACACACCTCACAACGCTTGTCGTGACATCTGACGGCAGCAAACAACCTTTGTTACACGAAAATACTTTGGGAAAACTGTTTCGCTACATTGTTAATTAAATGGCGTAGAAAAACTTGTGAGAAACAAAGCGTTCGGACGTATCGAATGTAAGTTACGCCGCAGATCCGGCTGAATAATATTACAAAGCAGTAAAATATCCAGTTAATAACATTTTAATATATCCAACTAAATTAAAAAAGTTATCCGTATGTATTGACATCATCGGAGAATCGAAAGGTTAAATATCAAAGTGTAATATCATACCTTGTTAGTTTTGTCCTTGCATGACTTTTTACAATATTGTGACTGTTTGTATAGTGTAATCTACCGACTGCAGAAACAAAAACGAAGTTAGGAAAGTATTATAAAACTAGAGCGCATTGTAAGAACTTCAAAGTGCGGAACGGTAAAAACATACTAGCTGACTTGAGAAGAAAATGAAACAAACAAAATGGTAAAATATATGGTAAAACAATAGAGAAAGAGAAAAAAAAAAAGTCTCTTACTTGCTGTGTCATTAAAATCTTCGGTCAGTACTCTAGGCTGTTCGCTTAAGTAGGCTAAATCCTGTGCGATACTAATGCCAGTTTTAACCAACGAGCATGTTTCCCTAAAATTCTCTGGGCCACGGCCACCTAAACCGAGGTAGGTGGCTTCTTTTGAAAATTTCGTTCTCACCAACCGTTAGGCGACGAGTAGGTTTGTACAGCCCATAGCTAACCCAGAAGTAAGAGTAGTTAAATAAAGGGTTTGAAATTAACACGACATTATATGCCTCAGTGCCTTTGATACTTATTAAGATAAATTATCAGATAGTGATCAAACACAACAAAGTTTTCAATCCTTATGTTAGTGTTAGTTGGCTATTATTTATCTTTCTAGGTATATAATCTCACACACAAAAAATAATAAGGATGAGTGGTTAATTATCCTCATCCTGCTCAACTGCATTAACAGGTCCAGATTGTCAGAGATGAGAACAGGAAAAAAATCATGATACATTTCCGAAGGAGCAAATCCAGCTAGGTTTTCCTCTTTTGGACCAGTTAAGAGTGAATATTTTCTAATAACAATATTGAACCAAGATTGTGTAGAAAATTAAAAGAACTAAAAACATGTAAACATCGATGAATTCGTAGTAGCATTTCTGCAGTTTTCGGTTGTTCAGATTTTATTTGTTACTGCCACCTATTTCGTATACCACGACCGCCATTAAGAATTTTCTAAAAACAAAACCTTAAACCTATAACCATTGTACAACCTACACTAGTTGATAGACTCATCATCATCTCATTAAAATCGGGTCGGGTTAAAATATACCACTTTAGATTCTAGGGGTAAAATAAACCACTAAGTTGGCTTTCTTTCAATGACAAGCTTATGTATGTACACCGAGCATACGAAGTATCCGTCGTTAGTGCATTGAATGAATGGCGAAGCTCTTCACCTCATGAGCCTTGTATGTTAGACCCTGCCTGAGTGCCTGCTAGGGTTTCTTGTTGATTTACTGCCGACGTGATTCATTATTAGATAATATACCTGGTTAATTTGTGACGTGTCTGCTAATACCGACTTTATATTCAGGTCATCGACTGGAATCTTTAAATTTCGTGTGAGATATTTAATCAGTTTTTTTAATGTAATTATTTGGAAAGTAGTCCACTAATTTGCAAACTCTTATTCTGTTTGATTACCATGCTTATAATAATGATTGTCTCCGCATGACCAAACACATTACAAACAGTGCTGCAATGGGAACTGGTGCATCAGGTGGGAGGAGCGCTTAAGTTCCCACGTTGCAAGCCCCGAGTGAAATGCATCATCGCGTTTACCTAGACTAGATGATAGCGATCGTTACTGACAGAACTACTCAAGTGCTAGACCTGTTGCAATCGAGAAACGGGAAAAAGATTTAAATTTCAACTACAGTCTTGTTTATTCCGGAGCAATTATGAAAATTATATTTTAAGAGTTATGCTTCTCAGGTTAAAAGATAACCTTTGAACTTTCTATCCGCGGTGCTTTAGTCTGGACACAACCCGACGGAACTTAGATAACCCGCCGGCTTGTCCGAGCATGTACAGGGAGAAATTGACACAAATGTGACTCGTGAGGTCTGTTTGGATTTGTGTATAGCTAGACTGCATATGAATAAATAGTGAGCATGCAGTGTTGCGACACTGCGGGTTCAACGATCGACGGAGACACCGTATCGGGTTAAATTATAACAGGACGGACAGGACCTCGGTATCTGCCAGGGTTCGCGTAACGCATACGTAATAATTATGAAATTGTTTACGCAGCTACTCAGAACATTGAGCCTACACCACTTCCGTAACATTCGAGTACGGTAAGAGTTAATAAAGTAAATAAAATGCTTTGTAAATAATATATCACTGTAGATGATAAACAAAATGGATAAAGTGTGACTACTAAACCCACAAACAATCAGTAAAAGAATGAAGAATGCTAAACATGATAAGTAAACAGTACATTTTCTAGACAACAGCTAGCGTGGGAAACAACAGCTGTCATTCTAAACGCTTCCTTCTCCGGCTGAGGTGTGCTGCAGCCTGCATAGTTCGCGAGTATCGATTGTTTACTTGCATGGGAGACGGCAGCTGTCGCGTGGCGGGCCGCGGCCGGGGCGTCCCGCGCCGCCGACCGGCACCTGCGCCCGCCGCACCTCGCAATATATCGCTCAGATGACCTGGGACTTTCCGAGCCTTCTTTCTTTACCGTTATATATTTTTTTTGTTTTTGTAGGAGGAAATATACTTTATAACAACAATTTTTAATACAAGGATATCTTTCGACTCTTTTGGGAAACCCGAAACTGACATCCTTAATCTTTATTCTATCGTAGGTTTTCCTTAAATGATAAATGATTGATGACATTTACTTTTGTAAATTAGTTTTTACGAACACTTTTACACGTCAACATTTAATCATTATTTTTTTAAACATTTGTGAATTCCACATTATCTTTTCTTGCAACTGTTAAATATAGTTTTAGTTATAGTTTACTATTGTGCATTAATTATACCATTGTTTTAGAAATAACACTACTGCACATAAATGTACATTTTTGTAATACTTTTATAAATAAATTATTCTTATTCTTATTATCGGTGTTTCTGTGTGATCTCAATATTCTGAGAGGAAACACCCAAACAAACCCAGAGGTCAGTCTCTTTTAAAGTACACATTATCTTGGTCAGATCATATGACGACCATGCAGATGAGTGTCTGAGATGGTCTTTTGAGGAAAACCACACACATAGGAGTGGACTCTTAACTATGTTTTTGTTCCACTTGAAGAGCTCGTGTATTGTTCTGGATTTGGCAGTTTACCTTAGTTCCGAGTGCACTTGCCGTCGTTATGGTAGGCGAGTCAGGCGGTGGTCGTCCATTATGAAGGAAGAAAATGCTTCGAAGTTTAAAGCTAAAGCCTCGACCAATAGCTAGTTAAGTGTGAATGTAACAACAGTAGATGTTGCAGTTTTAAGGTTTACAGTTTGTTTAGGGGTTATACATCGGTATTTCTTTGGAGGTTTATGTTCCGCAAATACATGCCTCGCGTCTCCCTATGACTCATTCATGAATAATGAACCCTTCAAATAGTATGTAGAGTCGCACTCAGCCAACGTTGCCCCCAGCACGGATCGATAGTGTAAAGCAGCCACCTGGTGCATTCCCCTGACCTGCACGAGTGTGACCTACTACTGCGCGGTGGCTACGTACCTCTACGCTAGTTGTAACACGATTAGCTCCGCTCCGTTGTTTACTTGAAATTTATGTTGGCAACTGTACCCAGTAAACAGAGGGGATGGTTACTGCATCATCGTGATACCTGTTTAGCAATGAATATTTAAAACTGCATAATTATTTTGCTTCAAAACAGGTAGACCACGCTAAGTTTGAACCTCGTATTGTACCCTATAAAGAAACCCATTAATTTGGTTGACGTAGCCGCGATTACGAGTAAGCACATAATGGTAATCAAGCAAGGTAGCTAAACAATTGAAACTTAGCGAACACGT
Organism: Phlogophora meticulosa; assembly: GCA_905147745.2. Taxonomy (NCBI): domain Eukaryota; kingdom Metazoa; phylum Arthropoda; class Insecta; order Lepidoptera; family Noctuidae; genus Phlogophora; species Phlogophora meticulosa. The sequence goes on from LR990519.1 coordinate 19,161,291, forward strand.
TGAAGGACAAGCAAGCCAACACTGAGGACGTGATCACATGACAGACTGCTACGTTATTTGTGTGTGATCATTGTTGTTGCGCTTCCATAAATAGTTGTTCTAAGCATGTAAAACTCGCTATGGGGACAATGTGTTCTCTATTGTTTTATGGAACTAAATACTACGTTAACTAAATAGTACGCTTTTCAAGTTTTCACAGTTACAGAACTTATTATAAGGTAGGAGATCCCCTCGGTGCCCGTTACGTATTCTAACGCCAGAGTCGCGCAGAGCTCGCCTTCCTTCAGTAACGGTACCGTCCAGTGGGTACTGTAAGCACATTAGGTACGCCTTGGCGGCAATTTGGACTTTTCTTGGCAATATTTAGAATCCTAAATACCTACCCACAGTACCCACCTAATAAGAATTAATACAATTATAGTATTTATAAGTAGGTACAACGACGAGACGAGGGCAATAACATATTTTTCGTTTTAAATCTTCCAATATTCGAGGTTAGCAGCTGGGATTATGAGCTTTGTAACGAAGTAGGAACCCTGACGCGTACGTTCTTTAACACTTATTCCAGCATCCCTACAGAAGCACAATTGCTACTATACAACTGCAATGCAAAAATCAAGCATGAGACGGAGCGCGACTCGCCTAGCATCACGGCAACTAGCTGTGCATTCAGCGAGCAGCCTTCACCTCATTTCACTAAAATCTCGGTGTCAACAAGTCAGAAACAATGCGAAAGTGTTGTGTGCGCACTTTCCACTGGCAAGTGAAGCATCAGCACAGTGCACGGACACGGGCCACACGGCACACGGCATACGGCACACGACGGCGACGCGAACAATGGCCGTGTGAGCTGCTTTCATTGAGTGAGAGGCCATCCAGGCCACCAAAACTCGCGCGTTTCTCTTAAGTTAACTATTTTACTTTGTATATTAGTGACTACGTGACTCATTAACTTATGGCTTGTTTCGAGATCATAAAAAAAATCCGGTCAGGACCGAGTCGGGCTTGTAACGTTCCGGATCTAAACTTCACTGAGTGAGCAATCTAAAGAATGATCGTTGCTCTGCCGTAATTACTGACTACTGTATTAGTGAATTGGGTGAAAAAGTAAAAATACTGGTATTGAGCTGCATCTGGTTAGCAAATGGCAATCACCCTTATAATTCGGTGTTGCCAACTGTCCGTCTGACCGTTTTTTACACTTTATTTTATTCTATAATAAGATATAGTTCATATCTTTAGCTTTGCAAACTTTGGATATCAAGGAAAAGGTATTTCTACGAACATTAATCATCACAGGCTAAAAACTGTGAACATAAAATAAAATATTTGAGTATTGTAGTGAAAAATGAAGGCTTTTCATTGTATGACAATATCGTATTTAACAATTTCAACATCCCATTTTCACTTGAAATATGCTTGGGAAAGCATTATTTGAATATGCTTGTAATTTCATGTTGATAGCGTAGCGTAGGTTGATAGACAGGCAGACGTCGCACGATTAGGGTACGGAAGTTACGGAACCCTAAAACAAATTTAATACTTTACGTCGTGGATAACACCATATTTCGAGACGTTGAGACCATTATAGTTACGAGGAAGTTCTTCGGAAATAAGTTTTGAAGACAAAACGAACATTTTTCGAATGTGAATATGAATATTTCTTGCTGAATATGGAGCTTCATACACCAGGCGCCGTTTGGACTGGCGTGGAGCGTGGGCTTTTGCTACGGTTCTTGTTCTATGGTTCATATTGTTTATGCGTAGGTAGACCACAAGATAACGAAACAAACGAAAAGCACCTGATCTGTGGTCCTTGTAATACTTTTAAATAGTTACTATAGCACTAAAGAATAATACTTTTGATGATTTCTTACATGTTTTTTTAGGAACTCTAATCTATTACCTAAGCCATATTTCGTAGCTCTTGGTAAGTATGACAGAAATGTTGGAAGTTTAAAATATTACCAAATCTACACAATAGCCATTGTGCTGCTCATTTTAGTTTACATAATAGTTATTAATAAGCCTTAATGAATATTAAAATGTTACTAAGTACCAGATTAAATAAGTGACCTGTAACATATTAAGTAACCTAATTACTTAATATGTTACAGGTTACGAACTATGATTTACTTGAGTAAATCATACAGACTTGCTGAGAAAATCAATGAATACCAACACACACACAACAAATACCATTTATGGTACAGGGTGAGATGTTGATATGCCAGTAGTTAAAGACAACATTGTTGCTTGTTGCAATACAACATGCATGTGGTGTTTTTGTGCAAAAAGGATGGTTCATTTGTAAAAGAGTCGGATGCTTCAGTCTTAAACTGGAGTTACAATTTATTACTAAATTGAGCACACGTGTCTGTAGCTTCTTTCTCAGAAGTAGATTATTCAAGTCAATTTTTATGTTCAGGTGCATTCTGCTCACTAATTAATTGATACAAGCTTTATTGGCGCCGGTTCTTGCTGGATCGGAAAAATGTACGAGAATGCATGCGCCAATACTGGCGGAGCGGCGCCAACTGCGTGCTCTCTGAGTAAAGTCCCTATTAAAAGCTTATTCTTCACTTTCCCCACCAATATAATGACATGTAACTAACGATAGTACCATTACTTACCATGCTTGCTTCACTATTACCATGAAATCATTACAGTGTCATCACAAGCAGGGTTTTTACATAAAATATGCAGGTATTTTGTTATACAGTCAAGGCTGCTACTTTTTATTCAAATACCTGACAGGTATGACTAGGTTGTTGGAGTTTCCATTCATTGACAGAAACAATACCTACTTTTACAAATATTTTACATAACAGACAAATAAATTGTAACAGCTTGTTTAAAAGTATGTTTATTATTCAGTGCTTCATTTGACATACAAAAGTGTTACTATTGATTTTTTTGCTTATTAATTAATTAAGAATTATTTTTTTGGAGTTACCTTATGTACATATAATAAAATATTCTAAATAATATGCCCCAGCCCCCTGTTCCCCAAATTGAGTAACCAAGTAAGGATGCATTTTTTTGTAAAAAAATCCAAGCTTTCAAATCTTGGTTTCCATAAGACTGGGTATGAAACTATACATGAAAAAACATTTATAAAGCAAGCAATGTTTTAAAATCCCTTTAAAAGTCAATTACTGGATTCCCTCTCCAGTTTTGTATGTTGAAGGTTGAGTCTGTAACTAAAGAGTTTCTCTCTAGCTGACCACCCAGTAACTCTCAAATTTGTGTAAGTACAAACAAACTATATCATTCTTTTACTGATTGTCGTTAGAATGCTATAAAACCAATATTTTTGCATCTTAAAACAAGGGTGTGACTTGAGACCCTTTGTAACTTGAACTTATAATAATCATAACTAACTAATCTGATGATTGGTCCAGTAATAGAAGTCATTAAACAAAATGTGCATCTGGGTGGGAACTCCCACTTTATAGGGTTCCATACCTAAAGTATTATGATACAACTTTATCCATCTGTTTGCATGCAAACAACTTAAAATTTGAAAGGATTGACCCCCACTCAACCGCCTGCTCTCCAAAGTTTCCAAATGCCTAAGCAGGCCTAAGAAGACTGAGCAAATATTACAGGAACAAAAATTAAGCACAGTGCATGTAACCAATCAGTAAAAACCCGTTACACAGAATCATACGCGTTCGCAGACCATGAAAATTTAACTTGAAAAATTGATCAATGTTTTTCCTACCAAGGTAGGGAATACTTGGTGAGCAGATCCGACTCACTCTTATCGCTCTTATCGCCGGAATCCTTTTTGTCGCAGGCGGTTATTATTTTAGACTGAGACTCAACTGTCAAATTAATACTGATTTAATTATAAGGCCAGCCTTCGACCTTTCACGGCCGCAGTAGGTAGTTGTTACAAGTTTTACCTTGATTATTTTATTTCACAGGGGCTTGACAATTAACGCTGTGAATTCTATTTCAGTTTTTATTGAAATTAAAGTTTAGATATTCGCACCAACCTGCCAGTTGTGCAGCACCGCGTCGCCTCCAAACAACGTCCACCTTCATTATGTTGAAATAACAAAACACAAAAACTATTCACCTACATTAAATTAATAACTTCAATCAACTAATTCATAATGCACTTTCTTAAAATAACGTAGCGTGAATAATTACACAAAATCATACACAAAACATAAAGCTTTTGATGTCACGAAAATAATAAAAACTTAAAAAGAAACATCACCGCTAAACATTCCTCATTGACTGATGATGACATGACATAGACATAGAGAAGTGGGGAAAGTGGGGAGTGGGAGGAGACCGAGACATTTGGAACCACAGAGTACAGTAATACTACAGAATATTGGAATTGTTGAACAGTACGACTCAGTGCTACCATTTTTTACTGAAATAAAATTGTAAAATACTCGATGAACATCGCTTCCTACCAAATATACTGCGAATACGCAATCGTTTTCTATAAGAAAAAACACGATTGTCCTGATCATAAATTCGCAAGATCACTTTCAGTCTCCGGGTATTCTAATAATAATACAGTTTTCACGTATTCTAATTAAATAGTAAAGTTATTTGACTGATTATAATTACTGATTTAAATTATGATGCTACTATAAATTCGACTGTGTGTGAAATTCAAATTTTCATGGGTTTTTTTGCAATTTGCAGCTGAGCAGCAATATTAGGTGACAATAAAAAAACTCATTTTGGGCTGCAAACCTCTGCTCTGAGGTTTTTGTCCGAGGAGATATTTTTTTTTTACCCTTATATTTACAGAATTACTTACTCTAATTACAATTTAAAACTAACTACATACATATATAAAAAAGGAAGGATTACGAAACAAAAACCCAGTCGTCAAAGTAATCCTCCGCATAGTCCGCATTGCTGTCATCTGGAAACGTGCCCAGAAGAATGGCAGCATTGCCACATGGATGGCAAAGCTAAGTCTTTGCGTGAAAACCGAGCCAGCCCTCCGTTCACGCCAAGTCTCGACCAGTTGACGAGAAATTCTCTTTAAAGGAGACGTGCACTCGAGCATGACCCGAGAATTTCAACCCTAAAGGGCTCCGGTAAACGGTGAAGGGTGGGCGTTTTGGAGAACTGTCTTATATAGACGTTATGACGTCCAAAATGTGCTGATTCTCAGTCAAATTTGAATAAATGAATTTTGATTTTGATTTTTTGAGTTTGCTAAAAACTGTAATTACCAATAAGGTAATAATTAATTAATTAAAGTAATTGCGCCACTTGAGGCAGCAGCTGCCGCGACAGAGTTGGCACAGCCCGCCGAGCTTGAAATATGAGATGGCACAAGAGTATTGACACAGTTTGCATCCCACACCAAGGCCTTTTTACCCATCTTCCAAAGCAACAAGGTCATGCCGTCTGGGTTCTTACCATCGTCTCATACCAAGCTGTTAAGTTCTAATACCGCTGATACGCCGGTGGAAGCAAAAGCTCGACGAATAATAATATCATTGATGATGGCGTGCCGTGCTAAGTGACATGCGCTCCTGTAACAAGACAGGCCATGGGGCCAGAAGTTGTAGGCAGCTTCACCACAGTGACACTAATACGGAGCAACACCGAACAAGCCGAAACGATTTGTTATCCATCACAGTGCCAATGGTAGCAGACGGGAGGTCCTGAAGCCATAGGCCCGACTCGCATTGACCGACGGCAACCACACGGGCACGCTCAGCAGTAAAAGATGATTTGAACAGGTTGTCGGGCAAATCCGTACAAGACATTTTCCAAGCGTTCAAAGCATCGGTCGAATACGGTACCTCAAAAACCACTTTAAAATATTCCTGATTAATCTATCGGTTCTATGGAGAGACGAGAGGAGCAAAACTGATAACTGAAATTTTGAGGACGCCGAGTCGTCGAAGCCCACATTTAGGTGATTTAGGATCGAAGTAAGAGTGCTCCTAATAATTTGGTCTGCTTTTCTAAAAGTTTGATGCTTCCGAAGATAGGAGGAGCGTAGCCCGTAGGCTATAAGGAAATGTTGCTTTAAAGCAACAGTATCTAATAAGCCGAATGAATGTTACTTTTGAAAAGTCTTTCTGAAACGTCATTAAAATTATCAAGTATTTTCTCCTCAACAAAAGTGGGAAAGGATTCGTCAATTACACATTTACAGTACAGAGGCTAGCACATAGAGCTACCCCAATCTGTCAAATTTCTTTGATATTAATACATTTCGAGAAATGTATGTTTGTTACGGTCACAAATAACTTTTTCAACAATATATTACCTAATGCTGAACTTTATATTGCACCTAATTATTTACACCTAAGACAATTTTAATTTCGCGGGTGGCTGCTACGCATTAACTTTAAGGGCCACTACCGTCACGATTCCCTTCGAGCCATCGGACTCTATGTCATTTGTTTTATTTGCACTGCAACATTGTAAGTAAATCGTTGCCTACAAGGTGACACGCCCGGTTTGAAGGGAAAATGTTGGCAATGCTGCCTCCAGCAACAACAGCCGACGAGGCATCTCCGTTTGATCAAAGCTTAAATTTAGTTTGTGAAACCTAAAGTATTGTTTAGTTAGTACCGAAACCTAACTTGACCTATTAAGCTATTGCATAGCTTTAAGCGTGGCGACTGAATCAAGAAATTCCGTAACGAAAGTAAACCTAACACCTCCTACTCCGACCGGCACAGCGGGGCGGCGCGGCGGCGTTGAAAGCCGTGCATCGTCTAACATCGTTTCAGTTCGGTAGACTTGGGCACGGTGTTTGTGTGCGTGCGACTAGATGTATAATAATAAAAGCAAAACTTGAATTAATATCAAAGAAAAAAAATATTGCATATATATTATAATTGCATAAGTTGATAAAAAAATGCTATGCAATAGCTTTACCGCGGCAGTCCCCGAGTGCCACACGTATTTTTTTTTTAATTTTACTTTGACAATCGAAAACACTGTTGTCAATTGGCTGATGCGTAGCGGTAGCTCGCGAAATTCAAAATTTAAAAGGGTTTAACAATTGGAGCTCAGTATTTAGATGATTAAATATGTTCTTGAAAAATAATTCTCGAAATATAATAATTAGAACCATTACCTATACTCTACTTAGGATTGTGTTCAAATTTTAAGATTTCATAAAATGTTAATTCAATCGCTCAATTATAATAATTTATTTATCTCACAAGAGACATTACTTATTTCAATGTAATTCACAAGAGACACATGTGTTACGGTCGTGAATGATTTTTTATTAACAACATACAACCGAAACCTGACCTGCAAATTGCAAAAACCCTATGAAAATATGAATTTTGCGGTCTGGATCTACGCTTTCACCTTAAACTTTATTTCGTCCAAAAACCAGTCTCAGTCTACATTGAAAGTATTTATTAGAAACCACAGTTGAAACCTATGTTTTCTTTCATTTTTTAATTTAAAACGGAAACTGATCATAGTAAATTCTTTCCTTTAATAAATTATAAATTAAAAGATCTCCTATTTATTGTTGCGTTTACATTTTTAAAATAGATATAATATCTTAAACGATATTGGTACTTAAAAATAAATTGCGTATTTCCATTCTTACTTTTACTTACGATTACTATTCATTAATATTTTTTTAGTATCTTTTCTACTCTACTTGACACAAGTTGACATTACAAAATGAATGTTGCTACTTTTCATAAAAAAAATGGCAGCCTTCATGTCGTAAGCTTTTCTTTTCTTTTCTACAAATGAAAAGTTTTTATTATCAATTTATGGAAGATTTATAATGCTATTTGAAGTGATCCAGATGGTCAATCGGTTTTCTGAAGCAATTAATTAGTTGTAAATGTCGTTAGTCATGTACTTCTTATTGGCTGTAAGTACCTACTACGTGGTTAAGATTCTTTTGTAGTGCTAGATTTGCTTGACTTATTTAATTAATTTACCTGTATGCACTTTAAATGATATTCCTGCGTTACTTAAGACCTTTACAAACATCTGTGTGTCCAGGTCTTTTCTGTATATTGTTATTATTTTAGGTGGCGTAAACATCGGGCTACATAAGCAAATGTTGAAAGGATCGACCGATACAAATATTTGTGCTGTGACAAGATCCAATAAAGATAACATCATGAGCGCCGCAAGTGTGTCGTTGGACAGCGAGCTGGCGAGCACGCGCCGCCTAATGTGGGGAGACCATGTGAAGGAGGATGTCTTCCGGCGATGGGCGCAGGGCTTTCAGTTCAGTCCTGACGAGCCTAGCGCCCTCGTTCAGCTGGAAGGTGGTCCATGCGCAGCTATTGCGCCTGTTCAAGGCTTTCTGCTTAAAATACTATTATCGGAGACACCTGGACACAGTTTTCAAGATTTGACATCAGAGAAGTGCAATTCTCTACTTGTTAGGGCTGTGTGTACAATATTAAGCCAGTGTCTAGCTCCTAAGTACATTGTGGCTGTGCACCGGAAGAATGAATCAGATGCTCAGACTAGCAGTGGTAATAACCACAATGAGGAGGACCAATGCAGTTCGGTTTTTGATACCTTAGAACAATTCCATCGCAGGATTGAAGTACATCCATTTCAAACTTTATCTGAAGTGGAAGCTTTCTACACAAGGAACATTCGGATATTGAAGGACAAGTATGGTGTTCTACTTCTGTTGTATAGTGTTATTCTCAGCAAGGGGGTTGCTATTGTGGAAGCGGAGCTTGCAGAACTGTCAGACCCACTCATCCACTTAACCTATGGCTATGGCTCACAAGGACTTATTAATTTAATGCTAACAGGAAGAGCTGTAGCACATGTATGGGACCATGATCAAGTTGTCGGGGGACTGCGACTGCAGGGCATTGAAAGACAAAATGATATTGGGTTCCTTACAATAATGGAACATATGCAATACTGCACAGTTGGTTCTTTCTACAAAAATCCAAAACATCCTGTTTGGGTGTTAGCCTCGGACACACATCTTACAGTATTGTTCTCTCTTGAGCGACGGTTGGCTGCACCGGAGACAGTTGGTGAGTCAGCAGAGCGAATCTTCCGCTCATTTGATCCAGAGGGTAACAATTTTATTCCTTCTGCTGCTCTGCAGGATGTTTTATGTGCTGCTGATTTGGTTAGTGAACCTGAATATGTGGAGTTAATGAGACGAAAATTGGATTCAGAGAATTTGGGTATTATCCTATTGAGTGCATTCATGGATGAGTTCTTTCCGGGATGTGAACGTGGTGCACCTGATACTTTTACTCTGCACCACTACAATGGCCTGCTTCGGAGCAATCCCGGCGCGCGCGTCCTGTACCGCACGGGGCGCGCCGCGCTGCTAGAGTGCAATATGCGTGCCGCCAGCACGGACGCCATGCTCACATGCCTGCAGACCAAGTGGCCCAGTATCGATGTGATGTGGGACGACGGACAGTCGCCGTCTCTCAATTAGGAGGGCTGCTCCCTTCCGATGACCCCTTGCTCTGAACTTGTACTGTGACACAGTGAGGAATGCGTCGAAAGTACCTTTAGATATGTTTAAATAATATCGCTGAAAAATTCCATTACTTTATTGTATTAACTTATGTATAAAAAAAAATTGTATTGGATGGATTGCATTGAGGCTCCGCATGGATGATCCTCGCACTGGTAAAGGCAGCTATTTTGCATAAATTTGGCATCCTCGGCAGGAAATGGGCACTAAGCTGATCGCGCACGGGCGCACCCTGTGTACTGTGCTCTGTCCACAAGATGAGAGTTAGAAATAATCAGTACAATGTTGTGAGAATAGCTCCAAGCTACCTGTGTAAATGAGTGATCTGATAAATTAAGCAATAATAAAAAATGTAAAATATAATTTTACAGCACTCTATTTTTGAGTTACTAAAATTTGGTCATAATTTTGGACTGGGTACTAAATTACAAATCTATTTTCGTATTAAGATTAGCTGTGACGAAATTTGGTCTAGGTCATGATCTAATTACCCACACATGGTGCGTTGGTGAGTGATGCCAACAAACTAGTGGCAAGTAATGCTCATAATGCACTTGACTGTAGCCACTGCAACACTTGCACACAGCATCGACAGCTGGAAGCACAAAGTTACACCTGTCTAATGTTATATAAAAAGCAGTTTTGTTTTGTACCAACCTTTGTATGTTGCTGTTATGTCATTGGACAAACTTTTCTTACTAGGCTAGATCCAGCCAGAGCTCAGGGGCTGACACCAATTAGCAAAACGAAAGTGCCACTGGTTAGTTGGCACTGGTCTAGTACTGAGGATATCCATCCCCTTAAGCTGCATCTGTTTTTATGTACATTACGAAAAACTAGCAGACTTCTGTAAACTTTATTTGCCAACCTTCATTTGGTACATTTCTATGGTCTGCCAATGAACATGTTATCAGTACCAAGAAGGAACAGGAACATATTCTGTCAACCTTATGAGTGACCAGTAACAATTTCACAAGGTGTTCAATTGCTTGTGCAACTGGTACTGGACACATAGCTGGCAAGTTTCCACACTGCATGTATCTTATACAATAGTTGCATTGCTACTCTTTGCTGTACATACCTTTATACTTCTTGATAAATACTGTGTATAGACGTAAGCCCAAGGTTGGTTCTATGTAATATAACTTTATTGATGTGGCCAACTAATAGGGGTCAGTAGGTAATAATGTTACAGGGGACTCTTCAAGGAAGTTTCCCATCAACTTTATGGGATTATTGACTTACATACATACATTTTGTATAATTTTTCTTTGATTTATATTGTGACTTAACATTAACTAAGACTTGTTTTGTAAGTAGAATACATTGACACAAATTATAAGAGTCATGTGTGTTCATCAAGTTTGTTTGTTTAACAAATCTATGTGTGGCTACTGCCCAAGGACTGTCTCATATACACCACTAGCAAGCGTGGTGGTATTATTATTTATTATTGTTACCCACACGTGCTACTAAACACAACCATTTTTGGATAATCTTTTTTCTGAGATAGTGATTATAATAATTGTATTTGGTCAGATTAATGTAAAATAGCTGTACACATTAGTGTCGCGTTATAAAGAGTATATTGAAAGATATTTTCAGTTAGTCATAAATAGTGTAACATGCTTTTTTAATTACAATATGTTGGTTTTATTTTGTTTAACTTTGATGTGAGCCCGACTCTAAATATTACGTTCACTTGATCGATCAGGCATACAACATTCACCCTACACATGTTAAAAAGATAAACATCAATTATTTAGGTATATAATAAATGCCCTAGATATATATATACATGTTTCATCTCACGAAGGCGGAAGACAGTATTGGCCGGGCCGACTTCACGCATACAGAAATAATGGGTACGGCTTTCCTAATATGAAACATCTATACGCTGCAAGTCGCTGCTTTACATGAATAATCACACAATCCAAATTATTCGTATTTCTCCACAATAGTTTTTATTTGATATATAGATAAAACTCATCGGCAAAAATGGCGAGGTGGCAATTTAAAATATTTTTTGTCACATGAACGTCAGAAGTTATTTGCATGGTTGCCTATGGAGAAGAAGCGGCAAGAAATTACAAGGTGACTTTTTAGAACAATAAATCAGCCAAAACATTTGTTTTAGTGTGTATGTCAAAGTAAGATTTTCAACAGGTTAACAAAAACAAAATGGTCAACAAATTGAAGCTTCCATGAGTCTACAGCAGTTTTGTAGAAATCAGGATTAATCCTAAACCAGGATAAAACTATGGACTCGAAAAAAAAAATTGAGAGGTGTCAAGGGACACCCGGATGGAACGAAGTTCCTTTCGAATATTGAAGGAATTGTATGTTTTATTATTATTTTTTTTAATTGTATTATTTTTTTTTAGTTATAATAATAATGTATTTTATTAATAATATAATATATTGTTATTATAACATTAATATAAAAAAAGAATATTATTTATTATCTACAAAAAACCTGTATACACTCAACAAAACTAATCGTCAAAACACACAAGTCACAACACACTGTTCAATGCGAAATAGAAAGACGAAACGAAAATAACTGGCTTGCTTTCTATGAGAGAGAGACAGACAGAGAAACGCGCACGCCGCACGGCTTACAAAAAGCCAGTATAGCAAAGTGTCGTTACAACTTTTTGTCTTATTTTTTCCGTCTAGCCCCCTTTCGCAACGCGTGATAAGGAACTTCGTTCCAAAAATGCAGAGAACATCTGCCTACTAAGGTGCAGAACCATCGGTCTAGGTAGACGATTTCTACTGGCTCTTTGCCGGTTTTTTTGCTCGTCAGTCTATGATTGCTAGTTACTACGAGTCTGCAGGCTATATTTTACATACCAACTAAGTTTTAAGTCTGATGCAATTATGTTCTAGTGGTTGCTAGCGCTACTGCTGAGCATAAGGTATTATTCCTGGGTCGGACGTGTGTTATTAGATTTTTTCATGTGGAATTTCGCAGTAGTGGACCAGAGTCTGGATTAGTGCCCGGTTGATGGCAATTGGCTCGCCCTCTGTTACATGGAACTGAAACATAGTCTAATGAACGAAAGCTGACCAAGACAAGGACGCAATTTAAAAAAATCAATACCTGTCTACAATACCTACACTAACTAAGTAAGACAGTAAGCGTGAATTGCACACAACATTACAGAGTAAAAGGAAGGTTCCCTTTTACTTTGTAATGTTGTGTGCAATTTATCTCTTAATTAAACTTCTTGCTGGAAATTTTTCACTATAATGTTCACTCAAAATACTTGGGTGACACATTTTTATTAGTGATTTTGAATGATAGAAAATAATTTGGGGCTAGAGACTAAATAATTATTTACGAGGTTAAACATGCAGAAAAAGGGCTTGGTCTAAATAAATAAATAATTGGCATCAGTAGCGTCTCCGTCATAGAGTTGCGTCCGTCACTCATGAGTCTCCTTATTTGAGGTACTCGTGATCGCAAATTGAAAGTTTTATTAGAATTTCAACATTTAACTACTTCAACGCTTCATTCATTCACGCGTCCTCACAAATTGTCATTTGAGATTTGACAATATAAAACCTATCGCGACTCCCGATTGAGTATTAAGTGAGCCAGTGAGCGAACGAACCGATAGAAATTATATTGAGAGTGAGAAATGGATAAAGAAGAGAGGAAGAATATCGGGGTATCACGGAGTTCAGCTCAACTCGTGAGGCTAATACGCCGTCGGTCGTCGAACTAATCCTCACCTCAATTGAGGGGTACCTCGTGAGGACCTCGCCGGGGAAAAAGAGGCGCATCCTCACATAAAATGATGAGTTACCCATCACTTAGTATTACTAGAATTTCAACATTGAACCACCTTAACACCTCATTCATTCACACGTCCTCACAAATTGAGATTTGACAATATGAAATCGTGTCGGGACTCGCGAGTACTCGTGAGTATTGGTTGAACCAGTTAGCGAATGAACCGACATAAAATTGTATTCAGAATAAAGGAGGTGAGGAAGAATATCGGATTATCGTCGAGTCGTGTCTCGTGAATACTCGTGAGTCGATTGGGCCGCTCGGCTCGGTGACTCGCTCCCTCAGACCGGGTTGGTTTGACTCGTGAGGTAAATACACCGTGTGGCGTCGAATCCTCTCCTCAAGTAAGGGGCACCTCACTAGGACCTCATTAGGGAATATTTGGCACTGACTCTCATCCTCACATAAAACTGATGAGTTATCCATCACTGGTCATAGACACGAGCGTGACCAGTGACAGAATTTCCTTCACTGTCGCCCACTATCACACACACACTACTCAGGATTCACAATTTTTTAACCAAGGATAAGGTCCGGTCTTATTCCGCTGAAAAATGAGGTTCCTTTAATTCTTACATTTTATTTTGACTAGTTTTTACCAGTAGGATTATGTTATATATAATTGTGAATCTTTAAGGGTCTCTTATCTTTATTTTGGTCACAATTTGGTCGTAGATCTCTAGGCCCCAAAACTATGAGCAAATAGTGCATTTCTGAAGGATTTCAGAACGCAGCTTGGAAAAAAATTGGCAACACTGGTTTGACAACTTTGAAATGAAATGAATGTTGTGTTGTGTGTGTTGAAGTACCTAATTTAACAAAAAGTTATTTTATTTGCACAGAGTACAATACCGTTACTATTATAAATATTGTACCTTTTTATAGTTGTTAGTTCTTGTTATTGATTGAAAAGTGCCTTGAGTTTTCGAGTTCGGTTTGAGATTAAATAAAGGAAAAAATTGTAGAAGTACTTAACAAAGTGAATTCTTTGCAAAATGATTCGTGAAGATTATTTCAAGAAATATGCTACTGAATATGATCCTATAAAAGTAGGCTCCATTGATGGTGAGGTTTTCTATGGCGACTTTGTGGACTTGATAACGCCTCTAAGACTAACCTTTATAGTTTTGTCCCTGATAACTCTGATATGTGGCACTGGCGTAGTCATTAGGCAGCAGGCAGTGTCCCTTTCGACTGACCACGCGCTCTTTAACTGAAAACCGTCATAACCGAATAGCTGAATGAAGTTGATGTAAGTAATCGTAAAAGTAATTCCTACTGTGTCTACAGGCACTGACACCGAGCCGCACGACCGAGCCATACTGCGGGCGCTGCGCTCACAGTACACCCCCAACAAGCTCGTGAAAGGAGACCCCGCCAATACACTCTTTGTAGGGAGGCTCAACCCCAGAACTACTGAAGTAGGTATACTCAGTGTATTATATTTGAAACTGATGTGATAATTAAGAAACTGATGACAGAAAACATACAGAATGCCTTGTGTTATTATTTTTAACATTAATTTAGAAAGAGGAGCTACCGTCAACTACATCTTATTACACAATATTGGGATTTACCATGACCTTGAACTGTAACGGTTAATTTTGTATGATATAACAAGCAATTTATAGCAAGTTCAGAAATACAGTTTGCTCCATGTAAAATATTGGTATTCTGCTGCATGCGATTAGACTGGAAGCCGATCCTAACATAGTTGTGAAAAGGCAGGCAGATGATGAACAAGCAATTTTATTATTTAACTTTCAATCTTTTGATCTTGATCTAGGATAACACACACACATATTAGAGCATATTTAGGCTAGTCCTTGGCCTTTGAAGTAGTTGACCTTGCCCTGATTTTTGCTTAAAATCAAATTATATTACTATAGGCAGTTCGGAAATAATATCCGATTTCATGATTAATTAATATGCTTGCAAGATGATGGCAGAATGACATGCTAATGGGATCATCATAAATGATCACATTACCATGAATAAACTTTATTATCAACTGCTACTTTTGTTTAATGACACCAATGTCATGTGTGGCCTGTAGGATGCCCTGATGTTGGGGTATGTTTTGATGATAATATTCTACTCATATTATAAAACTAACTATTCACATGGCACTGGCAACATAATTTATGTAGATATCACAAACAACAAAATTGAAAATGACAAAAACAATTACAATGTGTGTATGAACTGTGTATAGAAAATATGAGGAATCTTCCAATGATACTTTATTACATATTTGGATTAACACAATACTGGTTATTTACAACTAAAAACCCATCAGCCTGAGTTGGGAACTTTTTGAATAAAAGTTATCTGCAATAATGTGATAATACTACTGCCCTAAGGATGAAAGAGATATTGTTTGTATGAGAAAACACAAGTGAGAACTGAGAACCACGACGAATTTGCAGGCAAAGAACTATTTATATATATATACTATAGCAAGACAAAAACAAAACAATTAATGGTAACAGCTTCTGACATTATTGGTGCAAGGTGACAGGCCAAGCCAAAATCTTGCAGCAGTGTTCACAAACCCACAATGAACCCTGCTAGCTATCATAGATTGGATGCTGTTGCTGCTGCCTCGTACCCACCCTATGGACAAAGGATGCGCACAGTTTTCCCATCACTGTGTAGAAACAGTCCACGTGACCTTCAGCAAACATCCCTGATGCGCTGCAGTATCGGGGCAAGCTCATCAGCACCCTGAATGTGTATTACCTACATACATTATGTTAAATAAAAAGTTGAATTCTATTTCAGGAAACACTCAAAGCTGAATTTGGGAAATACGGCAGAGTACTGAATTGCCGCGTAGTGAAAGACATAGTTACAGGAAAATCCAAACAGTATGCATTCGTAGAATTTGAAAACTTGGGTAGTGCAGACCGGGCTCTTAAGGAGATGCAGAGAGACTACATAGACGGCGCAGAGCTCATTGTGGAGCGCGAGGCGGAGCGCCGGCTGGCGGGCTGGCGGCCGCGCCGGCTCGGAGGGGGCTTCGGCGGCCGCAAGGAGTCCGGACAACTCAGGTTTGGCTGTCAGGACAGACCTTTCAGAAAGCCAATTATGGTAGACCAAAGAAGGAACAACGAGCAGGGCCAGAGATAATGATTGTGTAGCAGGAGGGTAAGGAGCGCATCGTTGTGCTCGTCCCGACCTATGAGGTGACTAATGCCTACACAGCGCACAGGATGTCAGAAACTACATAGCGGCTACTTTGGTACAGCATGAGCAACATCGAACTTGGTAGTCAACCACCATATAAGGAATCCTAGTCAGATGGCGACCTGGATCGCTTATTTGAGTTCGTCTGTATACTCGCTAGCGCGAAAGCGAACTCTACGTGTGTGCACATGTTTATCTACAGAACCCCTTCACGGTGAAGAATTAATATTCAATAAAACTCAAAAGTAAATATCGGAAAAGAAGCTTGTAATCTAAATGGTCGTGTGCGTCAGACATCCGTCACAAGTCAACAATATGAGCAGGCGCGACTAATATGTTTATCGTCTTATCTATGGTCGCGACAAATAATGTGTTATGTGTGCAAGGAGCTGAAGGGTTGGTGCAAGTCATTTACGCGGATTGAGAGAGTCCTCTCCATTCTAGAGGCTGTGCTCCTTGTAGTTTTAATTAGTTTTTTAGTGTTTTTGATACTTCACTTTGTGGCTTGTCGCACACTTCCGGAAGCGGCCCCCGAAAAGGAATTTAAAGAGAAACCATTAATTACTCCTCTGTTACCATCACCATCAGTTACTGCCACTGTCGATCCTAGCACTGCCATCACCACTCAGCACAGTACTCTGTCGCCAGACGTCGAGTGTACATGGGAGCCTTCTCACCAAACGATTGCAAGGACGCGATACTACCTGAGTGACAGGCGCGGCTCGCCTGGGCTCCCCGGGGCCAGCACCACCAGGTATAGCAAGAGCCCGTTCACCACGACCGAGTCTTTGGAGATGTCAAGCGAGGGCGAACCGCCGCACGACTATGATGACGTCGACTTCGTTGAACACTCGGATGGTGAGCCCGCCGAGGAGAGGTACAAAGGCCAGGTCATGGCTCTAGTCAAGCTCAAACCTCCGGGAGACGTGACGTTCGGCTGCATTTTGACTAAGATAACAAAATTTTGGACATTGACGGCCGCCAGTTGCATAGAGGCTATCGAGGAGGTGGATACTCTGGACTCGTTCGTCATAATGGAGAATTTCGGGGAGGCGGGCGCGTCGCGGCCGTGCACGGTGGCGGAAGTGCGCCTGCACCCTCGCTACGGGGGCGCGGCGCCCCCCGGGGGCGCGCACGACCTGGCGGCGCTGCGGGCGCACCGCGCGCTTAGGGCCCGCGCGCCCCCGCCGCGCCTGCCGCGCCCGCTCGACCACTTCCTCGTCGCGCTCGGCGAGAGGTTCCACGTCCTCGGCTACGGAGGGTACAGGTAACATCTAAATCATTATTTATTATTTAATGCAACTTTACAGATCTGCATTATATTATATATATACATTACAATATCAATAAAAAGTAAACTTAAAGTATATAACCTGCATGCCCTAGAATAGTAACATCCAGTCGACTGACTGAGGCGGCACGGTGAGTAGGCACTGGGCAGTGGGCATCTTTGTGTTTCGTAAGGAGGAAGATAATACATGTGTGTCGTACAGAACAGTGGACGAGAGCGCTGAGTCGCGGCGGCTGCGGCAAGTGTCGGTGTTTGTGGTGGCGAGCGCGGCGTGCGCGGCGGGGGCGCGCGCGGAGCTGTGGGCGCCGCGCCACCTGGTGCGGGGCGCGGCGGCGCAGCACGGCGAGTGCGGCGCGGCGCCGCTGTGCGCGGGGGCGCGGCGTGGGCGCGGCGCCCCTTGCAACTACTGCGCCGGCGCGCCGCTGCTGCGCGACGACATGCTGTTCGGCATCATGAGCGACAACAGCGCGTGCGGCGTGGCCTGCGAGCCGCAGCTCTACGTCAACATCGCCACGCTGCGTGATTGGATCGACTCGGTTATCGAATAAATTGTAATTATTTTCTATTGCTACTTCTGCTTTTTATTTCTTAGGGCCGGGGGCACATATTGCGAGGCACAGCGCATACGCTGCCCGGTTTTCCAAACTGCATGAGGGTAGTATAACCGAGCCACTGCAGCCTCTCACCTCTGGCAGCCATACATACTACACTGCTGAGGTTTAAGTGAGATGTGAGGCGCAAGTAGACCAGAGCGTGGGTCAGAATAGACCTGGGCAGTTGTATGCGTTCAGGGACCCATAAAGCTAGATTAATAATTCATTTTCTAACCACAATATAAGTTACATTTAAAGGACCATGCAAAAAAATGTATGGGCAGTGTCCCATCCCATCAACAGACATGGGACAAGTTTCAATATCATTATTACGTCCCATGAAAAGTCAGTACCAATTTTTAGTTCGGAATTCGACGGGGTTTTTTTTTTAAAAGACTTGACAAAAATAAAGTATTTTTATTTTAAAATAAAAAATTACATTTTAGACGATAATTACAAAAAACAATTGTTCAACTAGACATTTTAAGTATTAATAACACAAAAACAATTGTGCAAGTAGACACTTAATAACAACAGAACTATTATCCAGACAAAAATAACGTTATATTATTCATTTATTATAATAGTCGATAACATTGCCGCTGGTAGATTAAAGTCGATATGTCGACCTTTGCCCATATACCATATAATTGATATTACATGGGCACAACTTCCAACCGTACGCGCCCCTGTTAGGCATGTGCAATACCACTGTTCAATAGCACGTCTGCCAGTTTCACTTCGGTTTATTAATATGTAACAATAATAAACGCGCGATCTAACGTGTCGAGATTGTATTCGTCCTCTAATTAACCAGACATTATCTTCTCGAATATTATACCTTGGCAAATCAGTTAGCTGGTTTTCTCGAAATAATTCAATATAATAAATTCCATTCCGAATATGTTCCGCACAGTAGGATTTTGCAAGTTTTATATGGTAGGTCCCCAAGGCGAATAAAATGATATCATCATCAGTCAGTTCTGGAAAGTCCTCAAGATGTGGCATGGTGGCCTCCATCGTCACAAGTTAACTCTTTGTCTGTTAAGATTTTTGCCTTCGACATAATTTTTCAAAAGGTTAGGTTGTTGAACCTTAGTTTGAATTATTTCAAAGAATTCCGGCGCAAGCCTGTGGTCTGTAGCAACACGGTAATTAGCATTTATTAATGATAAGATTGATTAAGATATGATTATTATTTATTAATGATTATCACCTATAAGTTTTGTGCGCGGGCGCAGGCGTCGAAAGGTTGCGGTCGGGGTAACGGAGCAAGGAGGGAGGGTAAAGTACGTCTTACGGCTGTTCTCTCTCGAGTTTTTTTTAGTTAAATAGTACATTTTTAATTCGATTCTTAATACTTAATAAAACTGTATAAGTATAACATATTTTTTTTATTGCACGATAACCCCTACAGTGATGTCGCCATAGTAAAAAATAATCATAATGTCGAGATGTATTTAATGAGATATGTTTGGCATCTGTTGATGATATGGGACGATTTTTTGCATAGTCCTTTATATGTTATATTCAAATAACTATACACTAACGTAAACGAAGCAAAAGGAGTATGTAAGGATCGTAGCAAGCTGCGTTCTGTAGTTTTGCCCACCCCATGGGAAAACGGCGTGACTTTATGTACCTATGTATAACCTTACATCATACTGTCAGAGATTGGTGCCTAAACCAGACGCAGGGACTGTATAACCTTACATCATACTGTCAGAGATTGGTGCCTAAACCAGACGCAGGGACTGTATAACCTTACATCATACTGTCAGAGATTGGTGCCTAAACCAGACGCAGGGACTGTATAACCTTACATCATACTGTCAGAGATTGGTGCCTAAACCAGACGCAGGGACTGTATAACCTTACATCATACTGTCAGAGATTGGTGCCTAAACCAGACGCAGGGACTGTATAACCTTACATCATACTGTCAGAGATTGGTGCCTAAACCAGACGCAGGGACTGTATAACCTTACATCATACTGTCAGAGATTGGTGCCTAAACCAGACGCAGGGACTGTATAACCTTACATCATACTGTCAGAGATTGGTGCCTAAACCAGACGCAGGGACTGTATAACCTTACATCATACTGTCAGAGATTGGTGCCTAAACCAGACGCAGGGACTGTATTTAGTTCCTTGGGTAATTTCAGGTCTTTATAATTTTCCAATTTTAAAAATAAATTAATACACAGGCCTACTTAGAATCTGGTACATGTTTCATCTTGATCGCCGCCTAGAAGCCAAGCTAGTAATGCTGACGGCACGGTTGGCGCAGAGGCTAAGCAATTGACTACTGCGCTGCATGTCGTGGGTTCGATTCCCGCACGGAATAAATATTTGCATTTTCATATTTGTTTGTATATGTGTGTTCGAATGTTTCTAAACGCACCCACGATATAGGAGAGGTTCCTAGTGTGGGGCAACTAAAAATACTGGGTGTACGGGTTAGAGTACGGGGAAATTGGAATCCACTGGAGAGACAGGGAAGCTATCCTTTGGAACCTTTAGGTGCTTTATGAGTGATTTATTTGCCCTAATCAATTTTTTGGTCAAGCCTGAATTGTCTATGATACTGAGTAAAATAGGCAATTTTTTTTATGAGGATCCACTCAGATCCGTCAAAGTCGAGAGAGCAGTAGTTGGTCAAATTGAATAAAACTGGCCGGTACCGCTTGCATGATAGGTTTCAGTATTCTCCAAAGCCCCTTTTCGAGATCCATGCAGACGAAGTTGCGGGCAAAAGCTAGGACTGGATAAAAGATAAACATAACAACATCACACCTGTGGGAATACAGGCGCAACACCACGCCTGCGGGAATACAGGCGCGACACCACGCCTGTGGGAGTACAGGCGCAACACCACGCCTGCGGGAATACAGGCGCAACACCACGCCTGTGGGAGTACAGGCGCAACACCACGCCTGTGGGAATACAGGCGCAACACCACGCCTGTGGGAGTACAGGCGCAACACCACGCCTGCGGGAATACAGGCGCAACACCACGCCTGTGGGAGTACAGGCGCAACACCACGCCTTCGGGAATACAGGCGCAACACCACGCCTGTGGGAATACAGGCGCAACACCACGCCTGTGGGAGTACAGGCGCAACACCACGCCTGCGGGAATACAGGCGCAACACCACGCCTGTGGGAATACAGGCGCAACACCACGCCTGCGGGAATACAGGCGCAACAGCACGCCTGTGGGAATACAGGCAATACTCGTACTTATTAAAGTATTTTTAATCAAGTTTATCTTTAACCTCACTGACAACTATAAAAGATAACATCATGAAGAAGCCTGGGAATAAGGGCTGGAGAATTTAGACTTTTATCAAATATAAATTATTTGATAAAAGTCTAAATTCACCAGCCCTCTACATCTATACTTAAGATTAATAATCAACAGTAAACACAACAGACTGATTTACGAATTTACGAAGAAGAGGAGAACAATGTGAAAATAATGAATTTAATTGAATGACTCAGCTGCCTATCCTTTTCCAGTCGAACCAGATGCAGCTGAATACCAGTATTTTACATGGAACGATTGCATATTATTATCTGACCACAAGACACGATATCCCATTGTAAGACTTGCGGGATCCTGACTACCCGTAACTACTTCAAAGATCTACAAATGACAGCCGGGACCAATGGTTTAAAGTGCTTTCTGAGGCATGGAGGAGTCTGCTTTCTGAATCTTTGACAGTAGTTACGGGTAGTCAGGAGCTCGAAAGACTACAACCAGTCTCACCAAGGGGAATCGTGTTGCCTAGTGACTGAGTTGTGGAAGTCAGATAGGCAATCGCTCCTAAAAAATAGTATTCAGCTGCATCCAGTCAGACTAGAAGCCGACTCCAACTAGACAAGGCTAGGCAGATGAGTCTTTCAATTCAATCAGTTGTCAAAACATTGTTCTCGTCTTCTTCGTAAATACGTAATTCTGTCTGTTGTACCTATCGTTGTTTATAAATAATCGCTAGCATACTGAACTTGCAATAAAAATGGAATTGTTTTGAAGTAATTTATAATAGAAAAAATAGAACAAAATATTCTCTTTGGTCTGTTGAGGCTATCTACATTGGTTAAACAATGAAATTGTTGAATTTCGTTGATTTAAACTTATATATACGGTTACAAAACAATATAATAAAAATGACGACCTATGTGGCGCAGCGGGCGAAGGTCCGCCTGCGACGCAGGAGGTTGCGGGTTCGATTCCCGCCTAGGGACAAATATTTGTACGATCTACAAATATTTGTTTCGGGTGTTCTGGGTATTTTCTATGTATAATAAAAAAATATCTATCTATGTAATGTATTGTATTAAGTATATCAGTCATCTAGTACCCATAACACAAGCTCTGCTTAGCTTGGGGCTAGATGATGCTGTGTGGACTATCCAGCATTATTTATTTATTTTATTTATTTATTTAAAAAAAAAGATTTGATTGATTGATAAGGATAATCTCAAAAAAATATTTCACTTAAGTATCGAAAACTACATTATCAGCGAGTAACATAGATAATATTTTATTTTCAAAACTAAATATAAGAAGAATATTAAAGTTCGAAGGGAAAAAGTACGAGATCTACGCGGGTGAAGTGCTAGTCAAACATACAACATGTCCCAAAATTCAACGATAAGTCGGCACCAGTGGGTGGACCTACTAATGACTACTCGAGAAAAAAAAAAGAAAAAAAAATACCTCTACTTTTTTTTAAATTACTTAAAAAAATGGAAATTCTTCGAAAATGTCATGTGTGTACCCCTTACGACACTTTTAACTACCATGACCACAATTTTTCAAATATTTCATTTTTTTTGTTTGTATCGGCAACCTAAGTAGTACTTCTATTCACCATAATCTTTGAAAATTACAGAATTTTCGTAGTTTGATACAAAAAAAACAACCAAAAAAATTTATTTCCCTAAAATTTTGAAAGATTTTAACGTTCAGTACACATAGTAGTAGCTCATCGTAGTGTAAAAAAAAATACGGACACTACTATGGCAAGTTTTTAAAAAAATTAGCGCAAGTAACCTAGATTTTAAAATGGTATAATACTTTAGGAAAACTACCCACAAAAAAAAAATGACACTTTTTCTAATCAAGAACCAAATTTCATAATGTTAATAGTAATCACTTCTACTATGTGCCCAAAATAGATTTTTGTTGTTGGAAAATGTTGAATGAATGAAACAAATGGTGTCAATAAATGTAAATTTATTGCATTATTAATAATATTATAATAAATGTTCGAACTGTTTACCACCGGCATTAATACAGGCACGACATCGCCTTAAAAAAGATCGTTTTATTCGTCGTGCATATCTTCTACTATTGATATGATCCGCAGCCTGAGTGATTTTTTGGCGAAGGTCGTTCAGTGTTGCAATGGGTTTCGAGTAGACTCTGTCTTTGAGACAACCCCAATAGAAGAAGTCCAGGGGGTTTAGATCGGGTGAACGGGGTGGCCATAAAATAGGACCAAGTCGCCCTATCCAACGCCCTGGATACTCTTGGTTTAAGTATTCTCGCACAGGACGGGCATAGTGAGCTGGGCAACCATCATTTTGAAACCATATGTTTTGTGGATCACTAATGGGCATGTCTTCTAATAATACTGGCAAGAATTTTTAAAAAAGTTCAAATAACTATTGCCATCCAAGTTTCCTTGTAATTCAAAAGGCCCTATCACTTTCCCGTTTAATATGCTCGTCCATAGGTTAACCTTGAATTGATATTGGGA
The DNA here is from genome assembly GCA_905147745.2 of Phlogophora meticulosa. Taxonomy (NCBI): domain Eukaryota; kingdom Metazoa; phylum Arthropoda; class Insecta; order Lepidoptera; family Noctuidae; genus Phlogophora; species Phlogophora meticulosa. The sequence goes on from LR990519.1 coordinate 19,185,399, forward strand.
TTTGTCTTGTCTCATCAGGTGCGGATTTTCATTGCTCCAGTTATGTAGGTTGTGAAGATTTAAATAGCCATCTCTCTTGCAGGTTGATTCATCCGACCATAGAATATTATCCAAGAATTGGGTATCTTCTCTGTGCTTTTGCAGCATCACACGGCAAAATGCGACTCGTAGTGGATAGTCCCGCGGTAATAACGTCTGCACACGCCTGTAGTGATATGGGTGAAGTCTGTGACGTTTTAGGATTCGATGTGCAGTACTTTTTGGGATTCCCGTAGCTATTTCTGTGGCACGTACCGAGGTAGTTGAATCATTTTCAATTTCATTGAGAACTTCTTCGTCGCGTTCCGATCTAGGTCTTCCAGCATTTCTCCTGTCAGATGGTAAACGGCCCTCCGAAAACGCTTGATGCACATTAATAAATACTCGATAATTCGGGTATCTGAGCATTTGGGTACCTTTCTCGATGTAATCTGCTAGCAGCGCTACCATTAAAATCAAAATCAAAAATTCATTTATTCAAATTAGGCTGAGAATCAGCACTTTTTGAACGTCAAAGACGTTTACATAAGACAGTCCCCCAAAACGCCCACCCTTCACCACTTCCTAGTGTTTTTGCTGGGAAGAAGAAGTGGAGGAACAAACTCCCCAGCAACACGTCTGTCTGATAGGTTTGAAGAACCTGAATCTATACAACACATTATGTCAAAAATAATAATTATGTCAATCATCTTTATACGTCATTCAATTAAATAATTTGCTACATGTTAGCTAGCACACACCAATATGCCAAAATAAATAAATAAAAAAAGTTATATATACCAAAATCGACAATTAACTCAAGCAAAGCCTGCTAAACTGAATACATAAAAAGCCTCCAAGGCAGTCCAAGGGCGTGCCCGCTGACATGTGCAATGCTGAATTATATCAATACAACTCATTCATACAATGTAATGAGAGGATCATGTCAATAACATAAAAATAAGGATAGTAGAAGAAAATTGCATCGGCACTCTCCATAAATGAGGCGCATATTAGCGTATTCCAACGGAGTGTATGGTAGCGGCATAATAAACGCTAAACAGTCCAAAATACGCCAAAAGTCCAATTCACAAAACACAGTCCAGTTCAAAATAATGCCAGGTTAGTACAGTTTGCAGATCACTTAATCCAGTCCAAAAAGCCAAGCCAAAAGTCGTTAGTACGAGAGTCACATCAATTGAATACGAAACGGTGCACAGTAAACAAAGAAGCAGAGCGTACTGACTTTGTACTTTGTAGAGAACAGCAACATTCCTACCTGCCCTATTGTTATTTAACAACAAACATCTATCTATCTCTCTCTAACGTATAATCGCTCTCTATCTATCTCTCTCTAACGTATACTATCTATCTCTTTCTGACTTCTGAACTTCACTGACTACGCACAATGTGCGTAGTCAGTGAAGTTCTAAAAGAGTTCTTTCGCAAATTCTTAGAATTTGGAAGGGACATGTCATGTCCCTTCTTAATGTTTTTTTTTGTGGCTAGTTTTCCTAAAGTATTATACCATTTTAAAATCTAGGTAACTTTCCATAGTAGTGCCCATCTTTTTTTTTACACTACGATGAGTTAAAGTGTACTGAACGTTAAAATCTTTCAAAATTTTAGGGAAATAATTTTTTTTGGTTGTTTTTTTGTATAAAACTACGATAATTCTGTAATTTTCAAAGATTATGGTGAATAGTAGTAGGTACTACTTAGGTTGCCGATACAAAGAAAAAAACTGAATTATTTGAAAAATTGTGGTCATGGTAGTTAAAAGTGTCATAAGGGGTACTTATACATTTTCGAAGAATTTCCATTTTTTTAAGTAATTTAAAAAAAGTAGAGGTTTTTTTTTTTTCTTTTTTTTTCTCGAGTAGTCATTAGTAGGTCCATTCTCTGGTGCCGGCTTATCGTTGAATTTTGGGACATGTTGTATAGACACGAGTGTACCTATTGAGAGTCGGAGTGGGAAGTGACTGTTAATTGACAAGGGGGCAAGCCGATTTCAATGTAACACATCATTATTCCCAGTGCACACCTCGGCTTAGGTTGCGGATATGCGTTTCCGCTAGTCTTCCTTAGGGAGGCCGTCAGAAATAACTCGCTAGTGCGAGCGATATGATATGATATTTTTCACGGTTATAAAGATAAGAACCCCCGAGAGGACACGTACTTACATTTGAGGAGACACCTATGGTGAGAGATGTATTTATGGAATTATGAGTACCGGCACGGTAATATTATAATACAGTAGTGTAACTCATGAATGCCTACAGCCGCGCGGTAGGTACATGCGTTAGGGCTGCCCGTCTCCAGCATTTTAATTACATTTGCCTACTTTCTGTTTCTATTTAGTTTTGTGATTGTAAATATCCTTTTTATATAAATAAATGAAAACTTTGAATATTGAATAGGAAGTGTTCAATAAAAATGCGTGTTGTTTAGTTAATTACATAACATGTTTTTGTTTGAAAACCCAATCGGGCTTATAAATTTGCGACCGAAAAATATTTGCGCCTCGACTGAGTCGTACGAAATGCTTTATTTTTAAATTTTAAACTATAATAAATCCGCATTCTTATATAAAGCTTAATTAAAAACACAGATAATAAAAAAATATTATTAATAATAAAATACCACGTCTTTACTTTGAATTATGCAAACTAACAAAACACACATGCACCGAAGTTTTAACACAAGCGTAAGTAGGTAGGTACATACCGTATCATGATTCATTCAGAACCGCATATAACTACCCATTTCACTTGTCTCAATAACTTTCCGTTACTCTATTCGCTTTATATACTTACATATTAATCCAAACACTTTTGTTTTCGTGAGATAAAAGGAAATACTTATCCATTAAAAAGATACACATTATGTACCTACCTACTAGTAAGTAAAATTATTTTATAGTCTCACCTTTCAGAGTTTCCAGGTAATTTAAAAAAAAACTTATGTCTGGATGCGTTATTGACGAATTCATACAACCAAAAACAGCACAATATTTCCTACTCGTCATATTAACTGATTTTTACAGAAAAATATATAATATTACCGTGGTACCGGTGTTATGGGGAGGTCAGACAGACGCAGGTGGTGGACTGAGGTTGTTGCAACCTGTTATATAGTTATTCGAACACAGTAACTCACGCAGTACCTAGACATTCCTACGAATGCATACATATAATTATTTATACCTACGACTGGGACAGTCTGCAACTCAAACACAAAAAGGCAATAAAACACAAAAAAAGATCGAATACCTAAGAACTATAAATTAAGTTCTCTTTACTGATTGAAAACCCAATCTAATCTATGACCTCTTTAATCTCGCAAACTCTGTACATAGAGTTAGTAGTAGATAATCTGTGCTCACATATGATGTGTTCGCTCGGCTTGTCCTAATAACGATGTTGTGTGTTCACAACTTGTTAAACACAAACGTAGTGAGTTCGTGTCTATAGTGTGTGACAAGAAGCCGTTGCTGGTCATCTCGCTGCTGATGGTGCTGTTGGTAATAGGCACCATCAGCGCCGCGGCTCTCCAAGTAAAGATTGCTTATGATGCAAAAAGTGGAGTGAAGCCCGCAGAAAAAAAGCATGAAGATTTTTATGACACAATAATGTATCCAGATATCCAAAACAAATATTTGGAGATGTTGAGGACAGACGAGCTAGCCGCCACCCGCACGCCGGCCGCCACCGAGCCGGCGCGCCGCCAGCAGCCGCGCGGGGGCGCCGGCGTGCTGACCGTGCCCTTCCTCACACAACAGCGAATCACGCGGCGTTGGTACAAGCTCACTCCTGCGCCGAGAGTGCTGGCGACTACAAGCCAGACAAATCAACGACTAAATAAATTGCAATATTTCTATTTAGTTTATTTCCATGATTTTGGTTAACAGTCTGTGGGGCTGATGAGGGCATAGCGCACATTCCCTAAGTTTTAAATAGGGCTAAGTCAAGCCAAGCTGAACGCGAGCGACGCGAGGGTCGCTTCGAGCGGGAACCACTGTTTGTTGTTCTAAGTATGTCGGGTCTTCTAGTGGGGGATGTTTAGGAGCTTACAACTTCACACACAAGTCGCCTTCACGGTATCAATGAAACAAGTCATAAGCATAACATAAACATTTTATTTAAATATTGTTAAGTTGAATCATCATAATATAGTACAATACGAACCCAGACGCGTTTCCGCGATCCGCCTGTCTTAACTCCAATATACATATAAACCGAAACTATATGCTTTTATACAAAGAACGCCTATCCTGGGCCTCAAGTCTACTAAGGCATTTAACATTTTTATACAACCAGTTCGGCCTCACCGCACACAGGCATACGCTACTATACACCGAGATACTCCGTGCTCGCGGCACACTCGCTGCGAGCACTAGGTGGCGCCACAGTCCGCGTCTCCACTGCACCTATCCGATGAAAGCCAAAAGAAAACCCAACGTGTTCTACACGGACTACTGACAACTAAATTATCTAAATGTAACAGAAAATAAATTGACAATAAACATAGAAATAATAAATTGAATTACTTAATATTTTATTAAATAATAATTTTTCACAATGTGTCCAATCAAAATACCATCGGTTCCTAACTATAATATAATTTAACATAAAAATCCATTTCCATAAGACGATGAGTATAAAGAGCGGGAACTAAGAAAGATAATGATGGAACGGGTGAGTGTTTATAATAATGTACACTAACGACAGTAAGTGTGGGCAGCACCGCGTAGTACACCGCTAGCGCAGGGCTGGCCCATTCCTCTAGTATTTACATCTAAATACATTCCTTCATACCGCGATGCCACAAACATGAAGTTACATTCCCCGCCGCGGCCGACTGGGTGCCCGCTGTCGCTGGCGGCTGCCACACTGCTCGTGTGCTTTACTGGTATTTGGTCGCAGCACGCATTATCGAAAGCCCATAATCTGTGTTTATCCAAGAGTGTCGCATCACTCACAGGAACGGCTATAGTGTATTGACCGATACACATAGCGCAGTGCTTAAACATAGCGTTTCTATTCACGCATTACATTTAGGTGTCGCTTAGTGTTTGTGAAAACGGGAATCAGATACCTAGTTGGTACAGCGACTAGCGAGAATCTCGCATCGCCGTTTTCGACTGAACAGATGCATTTAAAAAAGTATGCACACGATTTGCTTAAAACATAGGATGGCCACTGAAATATTCCTATAGCTTCCTAAGGTCTTTTTTACTTGACAATAGTTACAAGAAGTGTTCCGGCTAAATCTTCGATATCAGCACGAACAAGATCGTATCATGCAGTGTGTTTGTAAGAGAACACGAGTTGATTTGCCAAGTAGGTATATGTTGAGTAAAAGGATGCGTGTCGTGTGGTCCAGTGTGTGGACGGCCAGGTGCCTTGAGCCCGGATGTCCGGATGTCCGGCGGCCGGCGGCCGGCTATATGCAGCTTCGTTCGTATGGATCGGGGTCGCCCTCGAGCGTCGACGGGTCGTATACTCCGCTCTGAAAACACATCTGAAACTGATGAAACTGTTCTCACCTCGTCTGCTGCGAGCGAGACAAGGAAATAAGTTTTTATTTTTGCCGGTTCAAGGCTGTGCTGGCTCAGTCATGTTACATGGCAAGAATTTTGATGCGGGCGGTGCGCATACTGGTGCCCAGATTTGACGATCGACACTAGTGTGATCAAATAAAATCTTTATGTTTTTGTCGATCGAAAAATAAACAAGTAGTGTCCGTGCGTCCGAATGGATAAAATACACCATATAGGGTCACTCGTATATCTCTCTGTGTGACACACATATGGACGAGTAACGTAAATTAATTAATTTTGAACCTGGGATAAACTTGGGAGGCAAATTAGGAAATTTATTTATTTATCACCTAACACAACTACTACAGGGAATTAAAAGAAGTAAGTATTGCAAACTGGTTTGCAAACAAATCGTGTAACATATCAGACTCAGCAACTAGAATATTAATTCATGAATACTTTCTACTTTTACATTGGATTGAATGCCAGCGTCATTTTCTGCCAGTCTCATGTATGGTGTGTGTGGGTGATGCTGAGACTTGGCACAAAACAATACTTAATGAATGTCTTACAGTTAATTTCCATTGGGCAGAGTTACAGTTAGTTACCATTTCCTAGCAGCATGCGATAACAATATTGTGTTTACAATTACTTGTTTACATTACTTACAAGAGTAGAGCGAGACCAAAGAAAATATGAATGGATTGTGTGAAAGATGATATGGCTAGAGAGGAGGTAACTTTTGAGATGACGCAAATAGATATGTATAGAAGAAGAAGACATGCTGCGCCGACGGCAATTAATTGGGATAAGGGTAGGAGGATGACGACGATGATGATGAATTACGTGTTTACATTGTCTAATATCTACAGCGGGGCAGCAGGCCTGCAGAGCAGCAGGCAGTACCTACAACACAACCAGGGAAGGAAGTCTTCCTTTTTATGAAAGCCTCATCATCTTTTGAATATTATGATAATTTTCTTTTTATATTATCTCGAATGTCTGCCTCGTTGGTCTAGTGGTCGAAGGCGGACTGCTGAGCCTGGGGTTCTGGGTAGTATTCCCAGGTCGAGCAATGTTTTACTTAGCTGTGGCGACGCCAAACGATTCTTTTTTCTTTCTTCAAATTAGCAGCGGATTTAGATCAGGCTTTCATAATATAAAAAGTGAACTATGTATCTCATGCCCGTTTTCACTAACGTCAAGTTTAGACGTCGTGTTAGGTAATGCCTAACGTAAGCAAATGGGCTAGGCTAGTTTCTCAGCACTATTCGGTAAGTTTCCAAACCAAAATGATTGAAGCTTGTCTATTCTTTTATAGGTCAAGTTCGGTACTCTCAATCCACTTAATGGAAATTTTATATTCATAGAAATACACAGCATGAAATTTAAGAATTGCTTGTCATAAAGAGGGTAAGCTATATGTTCCCCTAACGGCTTACGTTAGAGATGAAAGGTTTTATGGAAATTGATAATTTTGCAATAGCATCGGGCGCACGGTTTGTGTTGCTACTAATCGCAAGGCGTTACGCGGCGAATACGTGTCGTACGTTATGTCATCACCTACAGTGGGACTTCAATTCGATGCAGTAAGTTGACAGAACTAATGTCACATAAAACAAAAAATAACCAGTAAGGTACTGTATTAAATATACATACATAAACTCGCGGTACTGTATTATACTTACTAGAAACTACTTTGTAGGCTATTTTACTACGCTAAGTACCTGTTTAATATTTACGCACTACGTCAAGTACCTACGTGTAGATGACGCCTAGTGAAAACGGGCATAATTGTATATTTACTATAATAATAATTGTACTCTGCTGCTTCGTAATGACGCCTGGTACAGATCTTTTAGTCCTGAAGTATAAGCATGCAAGTCCATATACCTCACTGGGCTTCGGGTCCGGGAGGGGGGGCGCGGGAGGGGAGTCGGCACGCGAGCGGCAGGGGGAGGGGGGGATCATCACCTCGATAGCCTCCGGGCAGCCTACTTCGGGCTCCTGCTTGTTCTTCAAACATTATTGTACGATTCAAGCGTCAAAGTTTTGAAAACAAGAATACTGTTTCTGCAGAATAGACGTCTACCTTGAACATTATAATATAGGCCCAAGTACGACGTCTTGTATTTTATCACCGAAATAGCAGCCTTGGGGTTATTATCTATGGGGCTATGAGTGATCAATAACGTTCAAGATGGTAGTTTTGGTAAACATACAATATTTAAGTTTGTGGACAGTATCTACTCAAAATGTTGGCTTGGATAATGTCTGATGTGTTTTATTGGGAAAGGGAGCGGGCGGGGCCAGCGGCGCGCTGGGGCCCAGCACGCCGGCGGCCGGCGGCCGGCTAGCGGGGGAGTGTGGCGGTGCGTACCTGCGGCGCGGGCACGAAGTAGGTGGCGGGCGGGGCCGGCGGCGCGCTGGGGCCCAGCACGCCGGCGGCCGGCGGCCGGCTAGCGGGGGAGTGTGGCGGTGCGTACCTGCGGCGCGGGCACGAAGTAGGTGGCGGGCGGGGCCGGCGGCGCGCTGGGGCCCAGCACGCCGGCGGCCGGCGGCCGGCTAGCGGGGGAGTGTGGCGGTGCGTACCTGCGGCGCGGGCACGAAGTAGGTGGCGGGCGGGGCCGGCGGCGCGCTGGGGCCCAGCACGCCGGCGGCCGGCGGCCGGCTAGCGGGGGAGTGTGGCGGTGCGTACCTGCGGCGCGGGCACGAAGTAGGTGGCGGGCGGGGCCGGCGGCGCGCTGGGGCCCAGCACGCCGGCGGCCGGCGGCCGGCTAGCGGGGGAGTGTGGCGGTGCGTACCTGCGGCGCGGGCACGAAGTAGGTGGCGGGCGGGGCCGGCGGCGCGCTGGGGCCCAGCACGCCGGCGGCCGGCGGCCGGCTAGCGGGGGAGTGTGGCGGTGCGTACCTGCGGCGCGGGCACGAAGTAGGTGGCGGGCGGGGCCGGCGGCGCGCTGGGGCCCAGCACGCCGGCGGCCGGCGGCCGGCTAGCGGGGGAGTGTGGCGGTGCGTACCTGCGGCGCGGGCACGAAGTAGGTGGCGGGCGGGGCCGGCGGCGCGCTGGGGCCCAGCACGCCGGCGGCCGGCGGCCGGCTAGCGGGGGAGTGTGGCGGTGCGTACCTGCGGCGCGGGCACGAAGTAGGTGGCGGGCGGGGCCGGCGGCGCGCTGGGGCCCAGCACGCCGGCGGCCGGCGGCCGGCTAGCGGGGGAGTGTGGCGGTGCGTACCTGCGGCGCGGGCACGAAGTAGGTGGCGGGCGGGGCCGGCGGCGCGCTGGGGCCCAGCACGCCGGCGGCCGGCGGCCGGCTAGCGGGGGAGTGTGGCGGTGCGTACCTGCGGCGCGGGCACGAAGTAGGTGGCGGGCGGGGCCGGCGGCGCGCTGGGGCCCAGCACGCCGGCGGCCGGCGGCCGGCTAGCGGGGGAGTGTGGCGGTGCGTACCTGCGGCGCGGGCACGAAGTAGGTGGCGGGCGGGGCCGGCGGCGCGCTGGGGCCCAGCACGCCGGCGGCCGGCGGCCGGCTAGCGGGGGAGTGTGGCGGTGCGTACCTGCGGCGCGGGCACGAAGTAGGTGGCGGGCGGGGCCGGCGGCGCGCTGGGGCCCAGCACGCCGGCGGCCGGCGGCCGGCTAGCGGGGGAGTGTGGCGGTGCGTACCTGCGGCGCGGGCACGAAGTAGGTGGCGGGCGGGGCCGGCGGCGCGCTGGGGCCCAGCACGTCGGCGGCCGGCGGCAGCGCGCGCGTGGCGGCTCCCGAGGGGTTGAACACGTCCACGTACGACTTCTTTATGTCTGCAACAGTCACGACACGTGTATTACTACATTTTTAGATTGTTTCTGGTGTCAAGCAAGTCAACAACTAGAGAAATAGTTCAAATGTATGGCACCGCTGCTTGATGACAGAAACCGAGTGGTGATAGGAGTGCTTGTTTGGATGAGCTAATCATACAGAAACAGCTCTTCAATCAATCAATCTATTTTTATTTGCGTAAAACATGTTGTGTGTTTTTTTTAGTAGGTTGAAGCCCATATATCGCACGAATACACTTTTATGTGCAACAAAATGCTCTGTTTTTATCTGTACTATTACCCCACATTACGCCCGGAGCGATTTATTATTTCAACATGAGCATGATAGATAGTCATCGCAGTTTTAATGTTTGTTACATTATTAACCTTTCTCAGTGAGTAAGTACACGAATTTATTTATTATTTTAGATATATCATCTAATTGTGCTTTCCAGTTAATGCCCTGATCAATTATAACTTCAAGAAATTTAGTTTGTGATACTTCGTTCAAGTTTTGGTATATCAAGTTTCAAATTGTATTTATTATTGTTAGATTTATTAAATTGGATATAAACAGACTTATCTAAATTATTTTTTAAGTTATTCATGTCAAGCCATTGAATTAATTAGTCAATCGTATTGTTAACTTCTGTTTCGTGGTCGTAACTTGTAATATTTCGTTTATCGGACGTCACTAAAATAGATATATCGACGGTGAAAAGTATGCATTTATGATGTGTTATGTCTGTGATAGAATTTATGTAGAGTAGGAACAGTATTGGGCCCAAGATACTCCCTTGTGGGACGCCATAATTGTTGCATTTATACTCACGCCATAATTGTTGCATTTATACTCAAATGAGTATAAATGCAACAATTATGAAGATATCCATTGCAGTGCATGTCCCCTTATTCCGTTTGCTTCCAGCTTTTGTATTAATAAGTTTTGTGATACTATGTCAAAAGCTTTAGACAAATCAAAGAACAATCCTATAATCAGATGCGTTTTTATTAATACTGGATAGTACTTTTTTTATTAGGGAGATGGCTAATGAAGTAGATTTGTTTTTTGGAAAGCCATATCCAGTAAGCCAGTCAGTACTTACTTATTGTATACCTGTCTGGGGTGGTGCGGCAAAAACTAAGTTTCTAGTAGTTGAACGTGCACAACGTGCTCTTATTAATTGCATGTATTTTAAGAATAAAAGATATCCTACTGAAGATCTATACAAAATTTCCAACCTGCTCTCAGTCAGAAAACTTTATATTACACAAAGTCTCTTTCCTATGACCCAAGCATACTGTCAAAAAGAAGGAAAGACATGATCTTAATTATCCCTAGAACTAAGACCTTACTTGCCAGCATGCAATTTAGTAAACGATCTGCTGCGCTTTATAATAAGATTAATAAATATATTTACATTCATCCTAAGAACTATCATGACAGTAAAAAAATTATAAATGAATGGATAAAAACACTCACCTATATTGACACAGAAACACTTTTAGAATAGGTACTCACTCGTATACTCCCTGACACTCATCCAATCTCACTTACACCCTACACACTATACTCCCACTCACTCACTCACATACACTCACACAGCACTCATCGCAGACCCTAAATTTATTTTAATTTAAGTCATTAAGTCTTAGTGTTAAAAATATATATACACTAGCTGTGCCCGCGAACTTCGTACCGCCTATTTTTTTTTTTATTATGAAAAATAGATGTTGGCCGATTCTCAGACCTACTCAATATGCTCACAAAATTTCATGAGAATCGGTCAAGCCGTTTCGGAGGAGTATGGGAACAAACATTGTGACACGAGAATTTTATATATAAGATATATCCTGTTTGCCTTTATAAACGTGTTGTTGCGAAAGAGCAGATTCTCCTAACACAGGCATTACCTGCCTAAAAGGAGAATCCAATCATAATATTGTTAAAATATATTGTTAGAAAAAAAAATATTATTATTATTATTTTGAGTTCTTTATTTTTCTTCTCTTTTTAAGAGAGTTACGACCTTACACACGGGCCGGAACCAAGTGTGTAAGGGGAAATCTAAATAAAGAAGGTGCATATATTATTATATTGTTCTTTATTAATAATTTCAAATTTATTACAAAAATTAAATAGTCTTTTATACATGCAACGTTCCAATATTTTTGACAGAATCGGTATTAAGGTTATTGACCGATAATTACTTATACAATCTTTATCTCCCTTTTTGAAAAGTGGTTTAATTATTGATAGTTTTGATATATCTGGGAAAGTTCTAGAAGAAAATAAATTAATTTAATGTATGAATCCCAATTATTTAATTTAAGCATAATTTAATCATTTTAGTGCTAATTGCATCGTAGGCTTCCACTACCAAACAATGTTGATGATTGATAAGCAATACTCACGTCTTCCCTTCTGCATTTTGAATATGTTCGAGACAGGCGCGGCCGGGGGCGCGGCCGGGGGCGCGCCGGGCGGAGGGGGCGCGGCTCTGCGGGACAAGCGAATGTATTCATGCTCCAGACAGACAATTGAATGCGAGAAAACGTTCTGATAACAAACCGAAGATTTTACCATTTTCAAATATATATGTCATATGCGATGAATGAAATAGAACATTTAGGCGATTGGCGCACTGCACCGCATAGCGCAGCAGGGTGCGTGGCATCTAACGACGAAAACTGCGCATGAATGCGTTTATTGTATGTTCCACTACGTGTGTTTTCTATAGAATCACAGATACTTGCAAACAACGTAAGAACACGCACTCTCGTGCTACGCTGCCAATCGCCTTACTGTTTTGTTTAGACACCAAAAAAAGACAAAAGTTATCCGACGATTGCAAAAACAGGTTTAAATCTAAGGGCTACATTATGCTGGGACACCTCGGTGGCGCTAGCGGGTCCGTACTGGGGAAACAGTTATATAAGTAACATTTAACAAGTGATTGGCTGGTGGCGCCACCGACGTGCCACCGTACACATGTGGCCATGTGGGTACGGGACTATGGCAGCAGTGCGTGAGGCGCAGTAGTGAGTAGTGGCGGTACTGACTGTGCGCGCGCGTGCGGCAGCTCGGCGGCGCGCGGCGGCGGCGGCGGCGGCTGCTCGCTCTCGTCGGCGTCGCCGTCCAGGTTGCGCCAGCGCTTCGTGTCCGCGTCCCACACGATCTGGACACCATCACACACCCAGCACATCATATACACGCACTTTAGACTGACATGTAGGCATCTTGCAATAAATATCTATCATTACGACACGGAATCAATGGAAACATTTCTGTAATCCACATATGCGTGTTTGTTTGTGCAGTACACGCGCGCACGTGTTGCTCCGACCGGTACACTATGGGACTGACGTTAGGGCGCTGGCTTTCTAAAGTCTGTCGGTGCTGACTCGTGCAGGTGTGTAACACATGTCGTTATTCCTTCATCGTAATGTCTTACAAAGATGGTTCCACTTGGACCTGAAGTTCTAATTAATTATGTAACACCTTCTAACTCGAAGTTAACAATTTAAAAGATATATAAAAAAATTGTGTAATAAAAAGCTTAGAGTGCGAAATAAATTTATTAAATAGATACATAAACATAATATCACCAGAAGAGAAGCATGCAGACAGTACCTACATATATTTTATTTTTGAAATGAGTTTAATATGACTTTCTCTCAGACAATGTAAGGATATGAAAAACATAAAACGGTGCTATGATGAGATGTAGTGGTACATAATTTTACTTGCGTGGTGCAATTCGAGTGCGGCGGGTAACCGACGTAGACCGATGACAGCGTGCGTTCGTGACTTATTACAGTCGATCTATTTCGAAGATGTGACGTCGATCGACCGCAATTTAGACGCTTCTCGTTGAATAAAAAACAATGCAAATAAATATACTACCATAGAACTAGATATGAAGGAACTGAAATCGCGTACAAAAAATAATAACACATAATAAGTATGATTCAGATAACAATAACAAACAAATATTGTAAATCAAACTTATTCACACAAATCCTAGGGAATAATGTGAATATATTATAATATTGAGAATATAAAACTTTGCCGATCTCCCGATTTCAAGCTTAACACATAAAAGTCATTGACAATCAAACTACATAGAATAGCGAATAATCCACGAAGATTGACATACAACGGCGGAGTGGGGAGAACCACTTTACTTTCTAGGACCACGGACAAGCAATCACACGAATTTAGAAACAATCTCACGTCCAGAATAATAGGACAAACCGAGGTTTTTAGAGCGTTTACAACAACGTAGGCATGTCTGTGGGCGGCCTGCGCGTGCGCACAGTGGGGAGAGAGTCACTCACGGTGGGGTTTTTGTCGTCGGGTAGGATCATCTGGTTGGGCGGGCGTAGCGACAGCTTGGTGAGGATGCCGCCCAGCCAGCCGCCGCCCTTGCCTCTGGCGTCCTTTGCTCCGTCCTCTTTGGACTTTACCTCTTGCTTCTTATTGCTCGCCTTCGGAGAGTCGGTGTCGCGCTCGTTCTGTTGCTGTACAAACATCGTGGTTGGATATAGTCATTGTCACAAGGCTCCACAGGAGCGACACTAATATCGTAGAGCAGAGTCACGACTGACGTCGATTAGAGTCACGAGTGTGGTCAAGTAGTGTCACGGATTAGTGTCGCGAGTGTCGTCAAGTAGTGTTACGAGTGTGGTCAAGTAGTGTCACGGGTGTCACGGAGTAGTGTCGCCAGTGTCGTCAAGTAGTGTTACGAGTGTCGTCAAGGAGTGTTACGAGTGTGGTCAAGTAGTGTCACGGGTGTCACGGAGTAGTGTCGCCAGTGTCGTCAAGTAGTGTTACGAGTGTGGTCAAGTAGTGTCACGGGTGTCACGGAGTAGTGTCGCCAGTGTCGTCAAGTAGTGTTACGAGTGTGGTCAAGTAGTGTCACGGGTGTCACGGAGTAGTGTCACCAGTGTCGTCAAGTAGTGTTACGAGTGTGGTCAAGTAGTGTCACGGGTGTCACGGAGTAGTGTCGCCAGTGTCGACAAGTAGTGTTACGAGTGTGGTCAAGTAGTGTCACGGGTGTCACGGAGTAGTGTCACCAGTGTCGTCAAGTAGTGTTACGAGTGTGGTCAAGTAGTGTCACGGGTGTCACGGAGTAGTGTCGCCAGTGTCGACAAGTAGTGTTACGAGTGTGGTCAAGTAGTGTCACGGGTGTCACGGAGTAGTGTCACCAGTGTCGTGAAGTAGTGTTACGAGTGTGGTCAAGTAGTGTCACGGGTGTCACGGAGTAGTGTCGCCAGTGTCGACAAGTAGTGTTACGAGTGTGGTCAAGTAGTGTCACGGGTGTCACGGAGTAGTGTCACCAGTGTCGTGAAGTAGTGTTACGAGTGTGGTCAAGTAGTGTCACGGGTGTCACGGAGTATTGTCGCCAGTGTCGACAAGTAGTGTTACGAGTGTGGTCAAGTAGTGTTACGGGTGTCACGGAGTAGTGTCACCAGTGTCGTCAAGTAGTGTTACGAGTGTGGTCAAGTAGTGTCACGGGTGTCACGGAGTAGTGTCGCCAGTGTCGACAAGTAGTGTTACGAGTGTGGTCAAGTAGTGTCACGGGTGTCACGGAGTAGTGTCACCAGTGTCGTGAAGTAGTGTCACGGGTGTCACGGAGTAGTGTTGCCAGTGTCGTCAAGTAGTGTTACGAGTGTGGTCAAGTAGTGTCACGGGTGGCACGGAGTAGTGTTGCCAGTGTCGTCAAGTAGTGTTACGAGTGTGGTCAAGTAGTGTCACGGGTGGCACGGAGTAGTGTTGCCAGTGTCGTCAAGTAGTGTTACGAGTGTGGTCAAGTAGTGTCACGGGTGGCACGGAGTAGTGTTGCCAGTGTCGTCAAGTAGTGTTACGAGTGTGGTCAAGTAGTGTTACGAGTGTGGTCAAGTAGTGTCACGGGTGTCAAGGAGTAGTGTCGCCAGTGTCGTCAAGTAGTGTTACGAGTGTGGTCAAGTAGTGTCACGGGTGTCACGGAGTAGTGTTGCCAGTGTCGTCAAGTAGTGTTACGAGTGTGGTCAAGTAGTGTCACGGGTGGCACGGAGTAGTGTTGCCAGTGTCGTCAAGTAGTGTTACGAGTGTGGTCAAGTAGTGTCACGGGTGGCACGGAGTAGTGTTGCCAGTGTCGTCAAGTAGTGTTACGAGTGTGGTCAAGTAGTGTTACGAGTGTGGTCAAGTAGTGTCACGGGTGGCACGGAGTAGTGTCGCCAGTGTCGTCAAGTAGTGTTACGAGTGTGGTCAAGTAGTGTCACGGGTGGCACGGAGTAGTGTTGCCAGTGTCGTCAAGTAGTGTTACGAGTGTGGTCAAGTAGTGTCACGGGTGGCACGGAGTAGTGTTGCCAGTGTCGTCAAGTAGTGTTACGAGTGTGGTCAAGTAGTGTCACGGGTGTCACGGAGTAGTGTCGCCAGTGTCGACAAGTAGTGTTACGAGTGTGGTCAAGTAGTGTCACGGGTGTCACGGAGTAGTGTCACCAGTGTCGTGAAGTAGTGTTACGAGTGTGGTCAAGTAGTGTCACGGGTGTCACGGAGTATTGTCGCCAGTGTCGACAAGTAGTGTTACGAGTGTGGTCAAGTAGTGTTACGAGTGTGGTCAAGTAGTGTTACGGGTGTCACGGAGTAGTGTCGCCAGTGTCGTCAAGTAGTGTTACGAGTGTGGTCAAGTAGTGTCACGGGTGGCACGGAGTAGTGTCGCCAGTGTCGTCAAGTAGTGTTACGAGTGTGGTCAAGTAGTGTCACGGGTGTCACGGAGTAGTGTCGCCAGTGTCGTCAAGTAGTGTTACGAGTGTGGTCAAGTAGTGTCACGGGTGGCACGGAGTAGTGTTGCCAGTGTCGTCAAGTAGTGTTACGAGTGTGGTCAAGTAGTGTTACGAGTGTGGTCAAGTAGTGTCACGGGTGTCAAGGAGTAGTGTCGCCAGTGTCGTCAAGTAGTGTTACGAGTGTGGTCAAGTAGTGTCACGGGTGTCACGGAGTAGTGTCACCAGTGTCGTCAAGTAGTGTTACGAGTGTGGTCAAGTAGTGTCACGGGTGTCACGGAGTAGTGTCGCCAGTGTCGTCAAGTAGTGTTACGAGTGTGGTCAAGTAGTGTTACGGGTGTCAAGGAGTAGTGTCGCGAGTTTCGTCAAGAAGTATGAGTGGTACCGTCGCGATTGTCGCCTGGGAAGTGCGTGGTGTACTCACGTCGCTCCCGTGCGGCTGGTCGTCTAGGTCCTGGTAGTAGGGCGCCCGCGGCCTGCTGGCGCCCGGCATGGTGATGGTGGGCGCGGCGTCCGGCTCGCCCGCGCCCCCGCCCGCGCCCTGGGGGCCGCACACCGGTAGTACGCGCAGTCGCAACAACGAGTCGAGATAAAGCTACCATACTTCATACTACACATCATATTTTAATGTTGAAAATACAATATTCTTATTTCAGCCACTCTGGCAGCGATTCTTGGTCAAATATTAATAAAATTTGATCCACCATTTATTTATATGTAAAAAGGTGTCTTGATATAAACAGCAATCCAATTATTGTTTAACATATTAGAATAGTGTATTTTTATCTTTGAACATTATCTCGGCTCTTTGACACAAAACTAAAGGCATTGTGTTGGGACAGCGTGCAACAATCACATAATATTCAGAGACAGGTAAGCATTCTTAATTTCAGTAGAGCATTACATTAGGTTGTGATGGGAAATCAAAACAGTTTGGAACTGTAAAACACAATTAGTTGCTGTGTAACCTACGTTAGTTATAATATAAGCCGAGTATGTTCCTCACACGGGAGCGCGCGCGCTATACACGGTAACATCACAAGCGTGGGGTTACATCAACAATCTGCAGCTTATGATTAAAATAACGTTAGTTCGTAAACTATGGCTGTACACAACTCGTCAGTTTCAAAGAATACAAGTATCTTGCAACACCAGCACTGCACAGTGTACATGTCGCGTGGTTCAATTTACTATAAAACTATTAATGGTTTCATTTTAGGTTAGGAACAGCTGTTACTGCCCCTAACTCATGAAACGGTACATCGTTAATTAAAAGTATAAACAAACGGTAGCAACACAAGCACAACGCGCGCAATGCGGCGCGTGCGCAACATGCGGACAGCGCACTGCGTAATGAAATATTGTTTGATAGTTAGGGAAACCACAGTTTTTCACTCAACATTTTAATTGCGGTTAACAATTTTTATTTTCTACAAATCGGCAAATGATTATTATGGCCTTCTACACTACAAACAATAACACAGTAATATAAACGATACATTTAAGCGTGTATAAACAATTATAATAATAAATAATATTATAATTCAAAGAAATTATTACATGAGACGGATCCAATAATACATTTTAGTGGTTATCACATTTTAGGTTTGGTATTTTTACAGAAATTTAATTTAGTTATAAAATAAATTAACGCGGTTCTAGGATAAGATCAATAAATATCACAGCGTGGTTTTAGAGAATCAATATAAAAGCGTTATAAATAGCAAATGCGACGGCAGAACGCCGCGCCCCCGCGCCCCCGGCTACATGAACGTCACGGGCTCGTCTATGTTGTAGGTCTTGGGCCCCGCCACGTAGTACTTGGCGTCTGTGTCGTGCGACATGGCCTCGGGCGGCGGCGTGCCCGCGCCCATGGGCTCGTCGATGGCGAACGTCAGGGGCCCCGGGCCCCCGCGCCGGGCCCCGCGCCGGGCCCCGCGCACCTCGCGCCGCGCCAGGATGGCCTCGAACTTGTCCAGGCTGCGCTCGATGGTCCGCCGCAGCTCGCGCCGGTGCGCCTCGCCCGCCAGCGCGGGGCGCGCGGGGCGCGCGGGGCGCGCGGCCTGCGGGGACGCGGGCTCGTCGATGGGGTACGTGCCGCCGAACACGAGCGGCTTGAAGGCGCCGGCGCGCAGGTGCACCGTGCTGCGCGCCCACGTGTCCACCGTGGCGGAGATGAGCCGGCCGCCGGCGGGGGGCGCGGGGCGCGCGTGCGCCAGCTGCACGTCCAGGTCCGACAGCGGGGGCGCGGGCGCGGGCGGCGCGCGGGCGGGAGCGGGCCCGGTGAAGGCGGGCGCGGCGCCGGCGCCGGGCTTGGGGTGCACGCGGCGGCGCAGCGCGGGCGAGCGGTGGAACTCTACGAGCTCGAAGTCGTCGGCGGGCTGCGCGTGCGGCGGCGTGGGGGTGGGCGCCACGCGCGCGGTGGGCGGGGCGCGCTGGGCGGGCGGGGCGCGCGGGGCGCGCGGGGGGCGCGGGCGGCGGGCTGGCTGCACACCCGCGCCACAAGTTAGAACACGGCCAGTGGGCCGGCCCGACGCGCTGGTCGAGCCGGCCACGAGCCGCCTACAGCGACTAGGACGCGGCGCTAGGACATGATCTCTGGGCGAGCGATGTGTGGTGGAGCACGGGCGGCTCAGAGCGACTTTGAGATGCAATACTCGGCTTATATTGTTATTATATCGATATATGATTGCATGGCGAGATGTAACTCTAAACCACACCACAAATGCAAAATGACGACTATTATTGCTAATACTAGGATAATAACTCATTAAAAGTAACTTAGAAAAGTACCAAAGTATTAGTACCATAGTATTATAATCATCATTCAGATTTCATAATAAAAGTACCATCTTAATGGTATTTATATTTGCTTCTTTTAATTTTATTTCAAAGCAGAGCCACATTGAGGTGACGTGTTTAGCTAACCCTGCACCGTGAGATAGGAACCCTCCACCCATTGACCGCGACTACTCTAATCGCACTGAACAAGCTGTGTAACACTCCTGTTAGTAATACTGCTGCCACTTTGGTGGTCATAGGAGAGGCTGAGCGTGTTCAGTGGTTTTATAAGGCTCGAGTCTCCTACAAACGTAATCAATCACGCCGAACGCAACGTCGTATGGTTGATCTGAGCTGGTTTCTTTGAAAGTCTTACTGCGTTGAAAGTGTGCGACGTTGGCGCTGACGTCACCGATAGCGTCGATAGGAGAGCCCAGCCGCCGGACGCAGTGGCAGCTACTCACCTCTCCGTACGCGTAGCCGGGCTCAGGCTGCCAGTAGGCGGGGGGCGCGGGCGCAGACTCCGGGTAGGCGGGGGGCGCGGGCGCAGGCTCCGGGTAGGCGGGGGGCGCGGGCGCAGGCTCCGGGTAGGCGGGGGGCGCGGGCGCGGGCGCGCGCCACTCCTCGTAGGCGCCGTACTGCGCGCCGTCCTCCGGCGGCGGCTGTTGTTGTTGTTGTTGCTGCTGTTGTTGCTGTTGTGGCGGGGAGGGTTGTGGTTGTTGTTGCGCGTAGTACTGCGCCGCGTAGTCGGGTGTCTCCTCCGCCGGCAGGGGCTCGGGGTACGTCTGCGCAGGCTGTGGGTATTGCGGGCCCTGCGCAGTACACATACGTCATGATGTAGATGTGACAATTAACGGTAAACTGAGATAGGGTTGAACGAGTCGCAGGCTCCAACTAGTGGGCGTGGCTAAAAAGCACGCTGTTTCACCTTACGTGAGCAGTTGCACGCTAATACACACGCATGTTGTCTAGTTCGCACGCACACATTCCGACCATTCGTCCGATCGATCGATTCTTCATGGGTGTCATTTGCGTGGTCTCAGGGTCGC
Organism: Phlogophora meticulosa; assembly: GCA_905147745.2. Taxonomy (NCBI): domain Eukaryota; kingdom Metazoa; phylum Arthropoda; class Insecta; order Lepidoptera; family Noctuidae; genus Phlogophora; species Phlogophora meticulosa. The sequence goes on from LR990519.1 coordinate 19,205,340, forward strand.
TAGTAACGATTTCGGGGTATAAATCAAAATCCAAAATGGCGCCGAGGGGATGGAATTCGATCTGGCATATCGACCCGCCGCAATTTTTATTTTATTTTTCGAAATCGCGGCGCACTATGAAAGTGGTATGACTGAGGAAAAACAGACGAACAAAAAAATAATGTAACATAGTTCCCCAAAGTGCCACGTTACCGAGATATTTGAAGGTAAAGATAGACATATAAGTACAACGACAAACATTAAAAATAGACTTATTTAATGTCTATAGGCGTCAGATTGTATCCAAATTCAGGTTGATTATTGTTATTACTGTTTATTGGAAAAAAAAAATGGCGGCAGGTTCGAACCTTTTTACTAATTTAATAATTAATTACTGTAACGTCATGGGTTCATTTTCGTTGTTTCCGGGGTCGCTTATAACGAATTTACTAAATGTAAATCCAAGATAAAGCCGACGAAAGTTGGTAACTATTCGTCATGGGTGCCATTTTCTTATTTTTTGGGGTCGCTAATATATATAATAATAAACGGCTTTAATTACAGTTTCAACACACTCGAAGTCCGAAACGCGCTTTGACATATTGTGCATGTGTGCGTCAGCGTTTTCCCTTTTATTTTCTAAGAGCTGCCCTACATTTGTAATTTATTCTGTATCGTGGATGTGTTTACAATCCTTTAAAGTCACATACACAAACAGCCAGACCCGGAACAACTACAATCACGCACAGACAATCGAACAGTATTAATCGATTACAAATAAAGTTTATCGATCTCTTCGATAGCTGAGCTTTTTCGGTATCGACTTGATTTTTGATTTGAGATTTTACACTACTTTCATTCTTGCAAGAAAAATTTATCTTTGTTGCCTCATAAGTTTTAATGGCTTTATATTTTACCATTCTATTTGTGTACCGACAAAATTAATGATGAGAAAAAACGATATCATGTTTTCATCGTGGACATGAAATGTCAAACTGTGGAGTAATATCATCATCCTCCTGCCCTTGTCCCAATTTATTTGGGGTCGGCGCAGCATGTTTTCTTCTTCCATACATCTCTATTTGCCGTCATCTCAAGGGTCACCTCTTTTCTTGCCATATCATCTTTCACACAATCCATCTTTTCTTTGGTCTTCCTCTACTCATGTAACCCTGCACATTCATACTCAAAACTTTCCTCACAACATGGTCCTCATTCCTTCGCATCACATGCCCATACCATGACAACCGATTTCCACACAACTTCTCGGTCACAGGCGCCACTTTCAGACTTCCTCTTACATACTCATTACTTATTCTATCCATTCGCGTAACACCACACATCCCCCTCAGCATTCTCATCTCAGCTGCATGTAACTGCCTGTAAAACCTGTAAACTGTGGAGTAATACCCCCGCGAAATGTGTATGGAAAAATATTGACTAGTTTTACCTTTAAGATAGACATTACTTATTATTGTTGGTTTTAGTTCCTCGAAGTTTAATGTCGGTGTTACATTTAGTTTAGTGTCGCTACGTTTATCTTAGACTTTAGTGACAATGGTAAAGAAAAACATCGCAAGGTAACCTGGACCTATAACTAAATATAAGTTTGGCAATCTTATTGCTCATGCTATATCTACATAAGAAGAGGCCTGTGCGAGCTACGCTGCACATTCACCTTTTGTGGTAGTTTGTACGTCACACTCATTTATGCACATCAATATTGTTTAGCTGTGCATTCCTCCAACATAGTATTTAAGTAAGACCATAGCGTAATTATATTCAGTAGCAATATTTCCATCAAGGGAAATCGTTCGTCTACTCATTCACAGAACATACATAGGTACCTCACAAGATTACCTGTACCGCCACTAACATTTTCACTGTTGGGCGTTACGCCTCAACAAGGCCCTTGCCCTACAGTGGGACAATAATAGCCTGGTATTATAAAGTGTGGAAGGGACACAGACGGACAACCTGATACCATGAGTTCTGACGCATGGACATTTTTTGACCGTTTTTTTTTAATGATAGGTACTTTTGTTTTATATTTCTTTATTTACTTTAAACTGTTAAAATTATCTTTTCCATTTAACCCAAAGGCATTATAAATGCCTTTGGGTTAAATGGAAAAGATAATTTAAAGAAAGAAATTTAATGTAATGTGTAACTTTTTTCATTATAATTCTCATTGGGTTAGAAAGATATCATGTTTCTTATTTATTTTAAAGTAAAAAACAAACAAAGCGAAACCATGACAGAACCATGTCCTGAAGTCATCCCGCATCAGGTCGCGCGAGGACGTTCCCTCCGTCCAGTGAGTGTACGCACCTGCTGCTCCGCCCAGCCGTACTGCTGTTGTTCGTAGTTGTTGTGCTGCGGCGTCGTCTGCTGCGACGCGCCCTCCGCCTGTGCCGCGCACGCGCACACACAAACGAGTTAGTAGGTTATGTACGCAGCTAATGATTAGCTTTGACAAACTTTTTCCTTGCTTAGGGGTTAGACATAATGTAATTTTGAGATAGAACATAGAAATTGTAGTAATTAAAAAACAAGTTTGATCAAGGATGAGGTACTACATTCATACTAATTAGTCGTAACAAAGGTTGTCAGTATGTGTTTCCTTGCATATCGCTAGGCACCATGGATTTATTGAAGAGCAACCCCGACAGCTAGTACATTGAACACAACCAGCACGGCAGCACGTGGCGAGCGCTGCTGCAGGCCAGGCCCCGGTGACTCCACAACGTGCCACTAATGTTATAAACACACATCGCTGAATGACAATCCCTTGTGTTTGTCAATCCAACAATATTGATAGCGTTACATACGTGCTCTAGCAGATTGTTAATACATATGCCTCGCTAGTTGCGCAACAAGCCAGCTGTCCGTACCGTGAGCATGTGCGCCACCAGCTTGACGTCCTGCAGCCACTGCTGCTGGTGGCGCGGCGACGGCTCGGCGCTGTCGGCCTCCTCCACCAGCGGCGGGTCCTCCTGCAGCGACGGGTCGTGGTACTTCAGCCTGGGGGAGGAAATATAATATATTATAAATCTTTATTACCTATAAATAAAAAAGGAATTTTGTTTTTCAATTATTAGCAAAAAATTTCCTAAAATGTTAAAAAGGATCACGCGACTCCAAATCCGCCATGAACGACTGGCTTATTTGTGATAGTGATAAAGTAACCTCACGATAGTACATAGTCGACGGTTTCTAATATTTATTGATAAATAAATAATGCATTTGACGACCGATGTGGCGCGGCGGGCGAAGGTCCGCCTGCGACGCAAGAGGTTGCGGGTTCGATTCCCGCCTTGGGACAAATGTTTGTACGATCTATAAATATTTGTTCCGGGTGTTCTGGGTATTTCCTATATATAATAAAAATATCTATATATGTAATGTATTGTATTAAGTATATCAGTCATCTAGTACCCATAACACAAGCTCTGCTTACCTTGGGGCTAGATGATGCTGTGTGGATTGTCCAGCAATATTTATTTATTTATTTATTTATTTATTTATTTATTTATTATTTCTTATTAATTGTTTTTTGTAAGTGTCCATTTTGAACAATTACATCGGCTTATATTTATATATTTTTATTATCATTTAATACCTTCCTTTATTGTATACTAGCACTTCACCCGGGACTTTGTCCGCGTGGATTTCTCACTTTTCTCTTAGCACTTTAGAATCACCTCCACCCCCTTTAAAGAGTAGTTTGGAAATATAGCCTGTGTAACTCGCTGATGCTGAAGACAGGGCGCTGTGGCGCTCGTTAGGAGAGGGCTATGTCCAGCAGTGGGCAATATAGATATATAGCCTGATGCTGATGATGAACTCGCTGATAATGTAGCTTGTAGGTTCTTAAAGTAGTTTTTGAGTTTATCCATAGCAAACAAAACATATTTCCTCTTTATTATATTGAAACCGGAAGAATTTAATAGAACGATATCCAACAATTTTAACTTTTTGCCGATACAGAAAGACAGTTTTAACAACGAATTAAATTGAACGACTCATCTGGCTAGCCTTTTCCCAATCCTTTTCCAGTCCAATCGGTTACTCAGCTGTAACCGATTAGGCTGTTGGCCTTAGATTAACTAAGGCCAACAAGATATAATATCATATCAACATAAAATTTGCATTTTTTCATGCCGTCAATTAAATGGCAAAAAAGGCAAAAATGTGGATTTTATTTTTTATTCTAAATATCAAATAAATAATAATCTATGTTTCCACAGTTGAAAAGAATCATACAATTAAAAATACAAAACATAGACAAGCGCATACACTTCACTTAGATGTCACTGCTATTGGTATCGTCGGAGGTCGGGTCACCCTCTTCCTTCAAATATGGCGAGGGGGTAATGGCTAATATTTGCGTTATACTCGTGAACGGGTGCTGCCTGTGGTGACTGGTCGTCTAGGTGGCCATGGTTTTTGTTATTGTTATATCATATTCGATGGTCCTAGTTTATCACTAGTTTATGATTAGACTTTAGTCACTGCCCTATATATATAATCCAGCATTGTACATGTCAGCGGGCACGTCCTTGGACTGCCTTGGAGGCTTTCAATGTATTCAGTTGAGCAGGCTTTGCTATGGTTAATTGTCGATTTTGGTATATTTTACTTTACATTGATTTATTTTGGCATATAAGTGTGTGCTAGCTAACATGCGGCAAATTATTTAATTTAATGATGTATAAAGATGATTGATATATATATTTTTTGACATATGTTGTATAGATTCAAGTTCATCAAACCTCAAAATCAGACAGACGTTGCTGGGGAGTTTGTTCCGCTACTTCTTCTCAGCAAAAACACTAGGAAGTGGTGAAGGGTGGGCGTTTTTGGGACTGTCTTTTGTAAATGTTTGACGTTCAAAAAGTGCTGATTCTCAGCCTAATTTGAATAAATGCATTTTGGTTTTGATTTTTGAATATGAGCTAGTTTCATGGAGTCGCTCCATGTAAAATACTGGTATACAGCTGCATCCGGTTAGACTGAAAGCCGAACCCATCATAGTTGGGAAAAGGCTAAGCAGATGATGATGATATTCTGTGGATTATTCCATATTCGACTTCGTACATCCAAAGACGAGACTATGAGTCTTGCTTTGAAATTGTGACAATTTTTGATTGAGTATTAGTTCGCCTCGGTGTAGGCCAGCGCGCGCTCGTACAGCGCCACGTCCAGCAGGCGGCACGCCAGCACAACTTGTACGCTACCTGTCGGCCAGCTGCGCGAGGTTGGACACGAGCGCGCCGCAGTAGAGCGCGGGCGCGCGGGTGACTGCGCGCGCGCACGCCTCGGTGTAGGCCAGCGCGCGCTCGTACAGCGCCACGTCCAGCAGGCGGCACGCCAGCACAACTTGTACGCTACCTGTCGGCCAGCTGCGCGAGGTTGGACACGAGCGCGCCGCAGTAGAGCGCGGGCGCGCGGGTGACTGCGCGCGCGCACGCCTCGGTGTAGGCCAGCGCGCGCTCGTACAGCGCCACGTCCAGCAGGCGGCACGCCAGCACAACTTGTACGCTACCTGTCGGCCAGCTGCGCGAGGTTGGACACGAGCGCGCCGCAGTAGAGCGCGGGCGCGCGGGTGACTGCGCGCGCGCACGCCTCGGTGTAGGCCAGCGCGCGCTCGTACAGCCCCACGTCCAGCAGGCGGCACGCCAGCACGAACTTGTACGGCTGCAACACCACACACGGATCAACTCGCCAAACGACTCGACCATTACATAATAAATGACTACATTTCAAGTTCGAAACAAAATTTTCTAGAACTTAAAACGTACTTAACCCGAATATTTTATTTTATTTTTTGATAAATATTTGTTTTTGATTGATTGATTGCTGTTTGAATTCCGGAATCAAGTCTCCCATATCGAAACTCAGTTCCGGAATGGATTTTCTTCGAAAATTGCCTTTCCTAATATTAACGATGCTTTAGTACACTAGTCCGGCTCGCATTTAGCCGGATCTTATGGATAGTTCTCCGATGTTGTGACCCCCGATTATATTTTTGATTACCTATATATTTGTTCCTCCACTTCTTCTTCCCAGCAAAAACACTAGGAAGTGGTGAAGGGTGGGCGTTTTGGGGGACTGTCTTATGTCGTTTACGTTACGTCTTTGACGTTCAAAAAGTGCTGATTCTCAGCCTATTTTGAATAAATGAATTTTGATTGATTGATTTGAAAATAATATTTAATTCAACAAATGAATCATAAATATAACCGAATAAGTTGGCAGCAGTACCGTAATCTATAGCAGTGTTCGGTTCCTAATAAGGACACTATGTAGCGACATCTATCTCGCCACATACGAACTAAATCGATGTTTCCTACATCGCGGTATTAAAGTTATCCACGCGACTGAGTATAAATAAACGAGCCCGACAACAATCGTCGGGCAGTTGCCCACCAGACACGACACCCGTCTGGTCGGAGGATCCTCCCTTTTCTATGGTGGATGAGGAACTTTACACCCTGTTCCTCATACCTTAAAATTGGTGACCCCGAACATGAACGTCAGCGCAGCCTTCGAGCAGAGCTACCTCAGCGTGACGTCATCATCACTTCCTCAAGCTTTCAAGCAGAGAGTCTTTCAATCATACAGCCAGTCAGCAACTACGACTTCTACGGGTATCCTGACCACTAGCATGCAGCGAACGCGCATGCCTGGTCATCACCCACAACCTTCTCAGCAACCTTGGCACCGCACGCTGCACTTCGGCCGGTCAGCAAGCAGAGACGCACTTCCTCTCCTGGTCGACCCGAGCAGCCAGCCAATACGCAGCACTGCACCACGACTCACTGGAACCTATACGCAGTATCACCGCAGACAGTTCCGACTCACCGCGAACTATGCGGCATCCGGTTCCGACTCACTGGAACACTCAACTGGCCCGGCAAGCATCACAAAAATGACTCATCAAGCGATCGACCTCCGGTCTCGGAGGGGAGTGATGTAGCGACATCTATCTCGCCACATACGAACTAAATCGATGTTTCCTACATCGCGGTATTAAAGTTATCCACGCGACTGAGTATAAATAAACGAGCCCGACAACAATCGTCGGGCAGTTGCCCACCAGACACGACACCCGTCTGGTCGGAGGATCCTCCCTTTTCTATGGTGGATGAGGAACTTTACACCCTGTTCCTCATACCTCCAAACTATTTATTTTTCCAAGTTATATAAAGATCTTACTAAAAATAGTACAAAATATGAACCTGCAACTCAGCAATGACGAAGTCCTCCTGGTTGAGCGACATGGCGTACTCGTAGATCTCCGTGGCGAACAGCGCCTTGTTGTGCGCCAGCTGCGCCAGAGAGCCGGCGCGCGGGTCGGCCAGCAGCAGCGCCAGGCGCGGCGGCGGCGAGCCGCTGGCCGCGCGCCCGCTCAGCGGCGCCAGCGGGTGGCGCGCCAGCGGCTCGCCCGCCGCCACGTAGCACACCTGCGCCGCGTGCAGCAGGCCGCGCGACGCCAGGCTGTCGCCTGCACAGGGGGGGCGGTCAGCGCGTGCGCGTGTGCGCGATGCACGTGTGCCGGGGCACCGCGCCTAGTGTACGTACCGAGCTGCGTGAGCGTGCGGCGGTCCTGCTCGGGGCGCGCGGACGGGTTGGCCAGCAGCATGGCGGCGTGCGGCCGCCAGTCGGCCCAGCGCTCGTCCGCCACGCACTGCGGACACACGGTGTTAGCTAGCCGGCTCAGTGCGCGTGCTGTCACCGCCGTAGCACGGCAATACTTGCTCACAGACAAGTAGCACAAAACGGACGAATGCGAGTCTGAATCGCGCACCGAGGGTTCCGTACTAACATTAGGTAATTGTTGGGCACCAAAAATTACCTAATGTTAACATAAATATGAACATGGGAAAACAAGTAAAAAATCTTTAATAATTAGATTAATTCACGAAAGTTCTAGGAGATTAATAAACACGTAATAATGAATGATTGAATATTTGAATGTTACGAGTTAGTGAGAAGTTTGTGTACATGCTTAGGGCAGCAGTTTAGCCATGTCCTTTATCACTTTCGACTTCTCGCCAAATTGCATGATTCTAGTTCAACGGGATGCACCCTTTACGTAATGACGCATTTGAGAGTAAAAAGTAAGTATCAAAATATGATGTAATTTATATTTCGTCGACTTACAATATTGATACCTCCATATGGTTTTGAGAAAAAAGGGTCTTGACAGACAGACGGACGCCGAAGTGATCCTATAAGGTTTCTGTTTTATTCTTTAGAGATACAAAACCATAAAAAGAATTCAATTAAAAGATTCAGTAAATGTCAATATATAATAATTAAACTTTGAAAAATCGGCTCATGTTTTATTTAAAAATGTAATTAAGTAAATTTCGACCTTTTCAAACTAAGAACCTTTTATTTAAAACAATAATAGCACCTGTTCAAAGATACGAAAAAGCTTGTAAGGAAGGAGTGAGAACAGAAGAAACAATTGACATGATTGTGAAAACGTTCACTTTCCATTTTACTTTTGCATTGTTAACGAAAACGCAAGTATAGGAGCCGAACGAGTGAAGTGCGCGGGAATGTCCCCTTGGCAGTTGGGTTTGGCTTGCTTACGGTGGCGGCGGGCGGCGTGGCGGCCTGCAGCGCCGCGTACAGCGTGTGCAGCGGGTCCGCGCGCGGCAGCGAGCGCAGCCAGCGCGCCGCCACGCCCGCGCGCGCGCGCCGGCCCGCGTGCGCGCCCAGCGCCAGCGCGTGGCCCCACAGCCGGCTGCGCATGGCCCACTCTGCGGCACGCAAGGGGTTACACACACACACCCACACACCGGAACATATGCACACTAAACAATATAACTAGCCACACAATACGAAAACTCAATTCACACAACTTTATGTGGACCTTTGTTTACACCTTAACTACTAGAAAACGAGTCATAATAGAAAATGTATTGTTAATTGTTTGGCGTTTAAGGTGTTATAATGAATTTAAAGCAAAAAAATAAATGATGAAATACTGGCATAGATATTTATGTTATCGGCAAAAGTTAGGATGATTGCATGCACTGGTCGATGTCTTTTACATTGTCCACACATAAGAGAAGGCTGAGCCTCGAGCCTTGAGGGACTCCGCTGGCCACGGATACCCGATATACACCGAATTTATTGAGTACTACAGCTCGAGACCTATCTATGCTAATATTATAAAGAGGTAAACTTTGTATGTAAGTTTGTATGTAGGGGTAATCTCCGGAACTAATGATCCAATTCCAAAACAAATTTCACTGTTATAAAGCTACATTATTCCTGAGTGCTATAGGCTATAAATTATATTTACATGATATATATTAACCAAGCTATATACATAGTTAGAACAGCAATGTTAGTCTAGCAAGACGTTAATAAATACCTATAAAACAGAATTATCTGCGTGCACTGCTTTAATAGTTATTTAAAATGGAAAACAATGTATGGCAATCTGATAAATCTATCTTTTATATTTTATTTTTTACATAGCTTTTTATGTTTTAAAAAAGTATTTTATCGGCAGACTTACTTTTAGATGAATATTTAAATAACAACGTATCAATCCTTATCAAAATAAATTATTATTTCATTATTACAAGGACGTCATGGATTAGATACATGATTTGCCCTTTACAGTATGTCAATTGGCTATACAGTTTCGGAGATAATTTAAAATTATTAAAGAGCATAATTACTTTTGTTCGCGCATATAACATAGGTTGCGAACGTGTTAGCTTAGCCTTACCTGTAATTGGAGTTATGCAAGGCCATAATTTTCGCGGATTTTTGCCGAGGTGATGAAAAGTTCTGAATATCGTTGCGGTTCTACTCGTATTATATGAATTTGTTTTTTTTACGGTTAAGAGTTATCAGTCTATCAGTATTTTAATTTCAAAACTGAGGAGCTCGTGCGTCAGTGCGTGGTTACAGCCGCACGGACCAATTAAAGGTTCGGCTACGCGCAAGCAAGGTCTGTCTGTGGATGGGTGATTGTCCGTTATATATCGAGACTCCTTCGTGCCCCGGAAATCACTTTCAAGCCGTTGATCCCGGCTGTTATTTGTAGATCTTTGAAGAATTTACGGGAAGTCAGAAGCCCGAAAGTCTGACAACAAGTCTTACAAAGGGGTATCGTTTTGCCCAGTAACTCAGTAACTAACTAGTTAAGTAATTAACTTCGTAATTCTGTCTGTTGTCTATTTTATTCTGAATACACGTAAAATAACCTTTTTTATTATTGTATCTAATAATTGTATAATTATGTGTTCCCTTATGTAGATGGCCCAATAAATAAATTCATAAATTACTTACTTTGTGCTGTAGTGGGGGTAGTTACAAACCACATACGTTAAAATTGGGTTTGGGGTTTCGTGTGATTTCAAGGACGTTACGCGTCAAAAAAGTAATAATGTCATTATCTATGTTATTAATTTCATAAATAAAGATTATCTAAATAACGTTTTCATTTTATTCCATAAATAAAAACAAAATAATGTTGGTTTTGTAGAAGTATTCCAATAATTGAGTAGGAAACTGACAACACTAGTAGCAAAATGGTTGGTGAATTTTACCGGCGCCATCTTGGATTTCGATTTTGTCGGTCAGTCAGTCGGTCGATCGGTTTGTGCGTTCTAGACGTAACACGAGTAGATTAACGTCTAACTGCTCATCACTGGTACTGTCTCTACCTGACACAATGCAAGGTGAAACAATGTGTTCTTTAGTCACGCCCATCAGTCAGTTCGAGCCCGCGACTTGTTCATCCTTAATTAGGGTGTCGTGATCGATTCGATCAAATACCTTACTGTAGTCAGTGTAAACCACATCGACCTGCTCGCCCTCATCCATAGCATCAGTAGTAAAATCGTTAAAAAGAATAAAGCTTGACGTAGTAGACAAGAAACAATACTGAAAGGAGCTGGCGAAAATTTGGCGTCCCTCACCGTGGCAGGCTACATACCGAGTGCCTCTGGCCGGTTGCCGTATATGAGCAGCTCGCGCAGCCGGGCCAGCGCCGCGCGCTCGTCCAGCGCCGACTGCTCCGGAGACGACACCGACTCTTGATCTGCAGCACATAAAAACTCGGATAAGCTACCTATACACTGCGGACACCACTATTCGCCGTAGCCTTGCTGTAAATAGTTGCAAACTATATATAATACATGGTCCGGCGAGCAATTTATACAATCAGCCTCGGGATGGCGGTACAGTCAGTGCGCACTCACTCAGGTTCTCGGACATGGACAGCGAGGGCAGGTCGGGCGACAGGCTGCGCGCCTCCTCGTCCCGCGCCGCGCCCCCGCCCGCGCCCCCGCCCGCGCCCCCGCGCCCCGAGCCCGAGCCGGAGCCCGAAGAGCCGCGCCGGCTCTCTGCAACAGGGAAACACACCTCATATCCATACTTGACCCCTGCCATCATCATTTGCAAGCCAACTTGACGAAGATAGTTTCACTGCAGATGGTTCAAAATCGCTTAACACCGTACTTTCTGGCAAATGTTGACATTTTTATTTATCAAATATTGTGGAAACGCCCCATGATACATTCAAGAGTAGGTGTTACTGTAAATGGTTGACAATGAATAATATAATTGTTGAACGCTGAAATCAACTCACCATTTTGTGTCTTAGCGGAGGGTACTTTGTATTCGTACTCGCGCGTATTCTTCATGAGCAGCTCTGCGATGTCTGAGCCTACCACCACCTGCAACACGTGCCCTTATAGTACTGTCTACTACTGTAATAAATGACTGGAGTCTCCTATTAACAACATCACAACATCGCGGTCAAGGTCTCAACATCGCGACATCTGGCGGCATGTAAACCTCACTGAACTTTCATAAGCCGCAACATCATCGTAACAATTTACTTTTCTATACATATAAATTATATTTTTAAATATTTCAATGTAAAACAAATAAAAACATTTAAAAATATAAATAATAGTATCCCACCGGCATCGGGAACAGGGTTCAAGCTACCGGTGGTCAGGGCTCTTGAGAGAGGAACCTCCTAACTATGCGCGCCGTGTCCAAGAGTACTGCTTTCCGGATCAAACCCTTGATCCAACTGCCCAACGAGAGCCTCTTTAGGTGTTGATCGAGGCTCTTGCCTATTATGCCATTGGCCGTCACGACTATCGGCATAATGACTGCTGTATTCACATCCCACATGTCGACAACCTCGCGGGCCAGATCAAGATACTTCATCTGTTTTCCTTTCTCAGCCTTCACGAGGTTCTCGTCTTGTGCAACCGTAATATCAACAATCATTGTGCGACCTTCTGATCAATCAATCACCACTATGTCAGGCTTATTGGCAACAATTAGTTATGTTATGATTTCTGTTACTGATGATTGATCGCTCCCAATATAATGTGATGCTGCCATTTTCAGAGCAATTTGCTGATTATCCTGGCAACAAGGTTGTGTCTATGCAAATAGTCTCCGTTAGCTAGACGAGAACAACCAGAAATAATGTGACGGATTGATTCCCCGGGTCGGTGGCATGCCCGACAGATGTCAACCGTTCCGTCCTTCACAATGTATTTCCGGTAGTTATTCGTCATGATAACTTCATCCATAATCGTACAGACAAAACCTTCGGTTTCTCCGAAGAGGTCACCGAAGCGCAGCCAGGATATGGACGCTACCAAGTCTACATCAGGTCCATGTAGGACCCTATAAAAGCGCCCATGAAGCTCTTTACTCTTCCATATTTCCATGCGGTCAGTAGTATCTTATACTATAGGTTTGCGCCAGTTCTCGTTAGCTAAGGAGAGCGGAGTGAAGGTCTTATCCACTGCAACTACATCTCGATGCATCCCCACGTCGGCTTTCAGGAAGTATTCCCTGACAGACTGCAAATCTCGCGGTTGTGCAGAGTCTTAGCGTTTAAGAAGCCTCGACCTCCGTACTTCCGCGGGATGTACAGTCTCATCACGGATGACCGTAGGTGATGCATGCGATTTGCAGTTAACAATGTGCGGACCCTCTTATCCAGGGCATCAAGTTCCATCTGAGTCCATTCGAGTATGCCGAAAGAGTACATCAATACTGGCATGACCCAACCGTTACAGGCGCGCACCTTGTTACCGCCTGATAAAAGACTATTTAATACTTTATTCAGGCGGCCGAAGAAGTGCTCCTTCAAAGATTGTTTCATGTCTGTCGCATTGATACCCAACGCTTCCGATATACCCAAACACGGTTTCGGTTGAGGAGAGGGATCTAAGTTATATAGAATCCGAGAGTTGTGTTCCGACGGATTCCACAATCTCCCCCCGCTTTACATGCATGACTGCACATTTGTCCACACCAAAATCCATCCTGATGGCGCTACTAAAAGTTTCTTTACCTTCACTAGCTCCATCAGTTGTAAATTGTTTGGGGCAAAGAGTTCCAGATCATCCATGTAAAGAAGGTGAGATATGACCTGACCACCTGTTCTCCACCGATAGCCTAGACCAGAACCCTCCAACAGTGTGCTTAGAGGGTTCAGGGCTAAACAGAACCACAATGGCTATCACCCCGAAATAAACCTCGCTCGATCCTTATCGGCACTGTTCTCTCGGGTCTGCCGACATCCTAGATAAAGAAAGACCGTCCTCCATTGCTCCATACATGACATCAGAAAGGTGCGCAGAGTTGCATCCACTTTATACAACTCCAGCACCCTCATGAGCCACGTATGTGGCACCGAGTCATACGCCTTCTTGTAGTCTACCCAGCATGTCGACAGATCCTTTCGGGAACGACGAACCTGTTGGCTAATGGCAGTATCAATGAGGAGTAGCTCCTTAGTACCGCGGGACCCATTCCTACATCGGTTTTGAGAGGACAACATGATCGAATTACTGTCGATATGGTTTTTTATTTTAGATCTCAAAATGGAAGTAAGAACTTTATAGACCGTCGGCAAACAAGTGATTGGTCTATAATTTCTCGGTTCCGCAGTACATAATTTGTATGGTTACTACCATATGATGTGCGGTTGATTTCACATTTCTGTAGCAACCCTGTGTGCGGCCGATGATGTGTACTTGTATAAAGGAGACCCGAGCCTGACAAGGTACGGTGTGTGCTCACCCCATTCTGGCGCAGCATGAGCGCCAGCAGCTCCCACAGCAGCACGTAGCCGGTGACGTCACGCACCGCCTCGCGCTCGGCGCTGCGCATTCGCACGCCGCAGTACTCGATCACGCTCTTCTTGTGCGTTACACCTGCAACGTACCGCGTTTAGTATAATATAATTCATTACGTTCCCATTTGATAAACTTGTGCCTTGTGCCGGAGCGCGGACGCTAGCGACACGCGCACGGTGGAGCAACATGCCGCGTAATGTTACCTTTGACGAGCGGGCCGGGGAAGGCGGCCAGGTCGGCGGCGTGCGGCAGGTGCCGGAGCGCGGACGCTAGCGACACGCGCACGGTGGAGCAACATGCCGCGTAATGTTACCTTTGACGAGCGGGCCGGGGAAGGCGGCCAGGTCGGCGGCGTGCGGCAGGTGCCGGAGCGCGGACGCTAGCGACACGCGCACGGTGGAGCAACATGCCGCGTAATGTTACCTTTGACGAGCGGGCCGGGGAAGGCGGCCAGGTCGGCGGCGTGCGGCAGGTGCCGGAGCGCGGACGCTAGCGACACGCGCACGGTGGAGCAACATGCCGCGTAATGTTACCTTTGACGAGCGGGCCGGGGAAGGCGGCCAGGTCGGCGGCGTGCGGCAGGTGCCGGAGCGCGGACGCTAGCGACACGCGCACGGTGGAGCAACATGCCGCGTAATGTTACCTTTGACGAGCGGGCCGGGGAAGGCGGCCAGGTCGGCGGCGTGCGGCAGGTGCCGGAGCGCGGACGCTAGCGACACGCGCACGGTGGAGCAACATGCCGCGTAATGTTACCTTTGACGAGCGGGCCGGGGAAGGCGGCCAGGTCGGCGGCGTGCGGCAGGTGCCGGAGCGCGGACGCTAGCGACACGCGCACGGTGGAGCAACATGCCGCGTAATGTTACCTTTGACGAGCGGGCCGGGGAAGGCGGCCAGGTCGGCGGCGTGCGGCAGGTGCCGGAGCGCGGACGCTAGCGACACGACGTGCACGGTGGCGGGCACGCCGTCCACCGGGTAGGCAGCTCGCACCACCACGATGTCGCGCGACGACACGCTGCCCTGCAACACAGAACACGAAACCATCGGGCTACTTTCAAAACGACACAATTCGATGTTAAAGAAACACCAGGCTCAACAGACAGAAATTTAAAGTGATCGTTATGTTTAGTGAGTGTATCAAGTAAACAATTGAACCGACGCTGTGTCGCGGTTCGATTCCCCCACGGAACAAATATTTGTATGGTCTACTGGTAGTTTTTCCGGGTCTGGCCGTTTGTGTATTTGAGTTTAAAAGTGGAGCTGATGGTGAAGTACCAGTCGTTTTTTTTTGTTTTTTAAACGCCACTGTTTTTTTAACGCACCCACGACACAGGAGAAATTCTTAGTGTCCCCACACCAAGAATTTCTCCTGTGTCGTGGGTGCGTTAAAAAAACAGTGGCGTTTCAGTCACTCCGCATATCAGTAGTTACGACGCAGCTGAAGAACTAGGAATTGACCACAAAACAGTTTTAGCACATTTCACAAAAACTGGGTACACACAAAAGCTCGATATTTGGGTACCTCACGAGCTCACTGAAAGAAACCTAATGAAACGTGTACTCATTTGTGATTCTTTATTACGACGTAATGAAACCGAACCATTTTTGAAGAAGCTGATAACTGGTGATGAAAAGTGGATCACGTACGACAAGAACGTGCGAAAATGGTCGTGGTCAAAGACCGGTCAGGCTTCACAGACTGTGGCGAAACCCGGGTTAACTCGCAACAAGGTGATGCTGTGTGTGTGGTGGGATTGGAAGGGCATTGTTCATTATGAGCTGTTACCACCAGCCAGGACCATAGATTCTCAACTCTACTGCGAACAACTGATGAGATTAAAGCAAGAAGTTGAGTGAAAGCGGCCGGAATTAATCAACAGAAGGGGTGAGGTTTTTCATCATGATAACGCTAGAGCTCACACATCTTTAGCCACTCAGCAAAAATTAAGAAAGGTTGGCTGGGAAGTGTTAATGCATCCGCCGTATAGTCCTGACCTTGCACCTTCAGATTTCCACCTATTTCGGTCTCTTCAGAATTCTTTAGACAGTGTCAGGTTAACATCACGAGAGGACTGCCAAAACCACTTGTCGCGGTTTTTTGATCACAAGTCCCAAAATTTCTATAGCAATAGGATCATGTCCCTACCTACAAGATGGCAAAAATATATGGAACAAAATGGTACCTACATACTTTAGTTAAATATAAATAAACTATATTAAAAATGTTTTGAAATTTCCTAAAAAATGCGAAGAAACTTTTTCTCCAACCTATTATATTTATATTTTATTATATTTTTATGTGATTGTATTCGCCGTTAATTTCTGTCTCGGAATTAATGTAATTTTTCGACACTTCAACACTTGAAGTTTAGGCAAATATACATCCGGTTATCCGACATCATAAATCATGTAGGAAGAAACCTGCCAAGATGGTTTCGACGAATTGGACATACGTACCTGCACCTATTCGCCTAACCATTACATTAAATGTATAATAGATGAGATCAATGCCATAAAATAATAAAAAACAGCATAAAAAGATAAGCTAGTTTTGTTTGGTACACATCTCATTTTTTTCGTTCACCGCCACGAGAAATTTTACATATATCCGGTATTTGCTTAATACTCGTACAATAGGTATACGTTTCTAAGATGAAGAGTAAAAGTCAATACCTTGATATGCGCCGTGGAGTATCGGAAGGGCGTCATCCTCTCGGAGCGCACCGTGGAGTCTTCCAGGTGCAGGTTCAGCGACATGTCGGTGTTGAGGTCCCTGTCACGAGACACATGGTCACAAATGGCATGCACATTGTGTGGCAGGGCTACACTGCCGACCCTCCACCAACACTCATAAATGTAGCTCTGAAATTGGGTACCGTACAAATATGTAGTAGTAAAATAATATCTACTTCTACTGTTCCAATGTGAAAAGCGGCGACTAAACAATGCCATATAAAAATTAAAAAAATTAAAACTGAACGCCCAAAAGCTTTAGTGAAATTTATGCACAATTTCGCAGACTAAATGAAATGTGTACATGTTGAGAAAATGGTGCACTTATCAAATAATAGCAAATAGTAATATTAGTTCAATGATATACATGTGGCGGAATTCTCGAAGGCGCATTTATTTTAGGCTGCGTGCCAGGTATGATACGGCGACTACTTTACATTATATTATTGCTTTCTTTTTTTTAGACATTGCCAAATTTTAGCACTTTGCTCTTTCATTTCATACAAAAATATGTAAAATATTTTTTTTTGGGCAATCTATCATTTTTAGAGGAAAACTTGTAATGACCATTATATTCATCGGAATGACGAGATAATTCGATAGGTATTTAAAAATTGCATTTTTGTAAAAAAAAAACGAATATCCCTCATAAAGCAGTTTCGATCCAGTGTGCGGCCGAGGGATACCGGCGACACATACTGTGTTGCCGCACTTGCTACCAAGTGCCGCAACTCAGTACGTGGCTCGTCCAATCCAAGATAATATAGTAATCTGGTGGTGCTTGTCATTTTGTGCGTTACATCGCATCGCTTGTCGTCGCCCAACTACTAAGTTAAGCGTGGTCTGAACGAAGCCCTAGCAAGCAATCATGCTATAGTTCCATGGCGACCGACGCAGTATGCTATAACGGTTTAAATTGATCTCTTCGCAAATCTTCATTGGAGCTATTTTTTGTGTGAAACGTACTTAAAAGAACTAAGGAAAAATAAGTATTGTATGTGCGTTTCTAAGTAAGTGGGTAGATAAGTGAAGTGCATGAAGTGCAGTGATACCTGTCGGAGAGGTCAGTGCGCAGCGACGGCGCGTCCCGCAGCGAGCTGGCGCCGGCGTCGGCGCCGCACCCGAAGTACCTGCGGCCCCGACACCTCGCGTCAGCACGCGCACCACGCGCCACGGACTACATCTCTCAACACACTACGACACAGACGCTTGCGATGCAGCGCAGCAGACCGTTACAAACTACTCCTCATCAATCTATATCTTCAGTTCATTTCTGAATTCTATAAGTAGCTACTTCTTCAGTTCCATTATTTTAAAATAACAGCTGATAACGGTTTAGTTTATTACTACAAATGCACTGCTGCTAAGATCAGTCGCAGGAGTCGCGTGTAGGAGTCGACAATAGATCGATCGAATCGTTTTCTAATGAAACTAATTCCCGGTGAAGCGGCCACAAGGCCGCGCCGCCCGCCTTCGTACAGTAATCCTTCATCTACTAAGACGGGCTTATCAGTTTCAATCAGTCGTCGTAAACCCAATGTACTGAGAACTAATTAAAATATGATTCGCTGCACGTATACCGTGTTTACGAAAAACTGGTATTAGTAATAATGAGTGAGAGATGTTATTCCGATGGCGTTCGTTTTGATGATTAGAAGGGAAATGTAAGAAGACTAAATATGAACAGATAGTTGTATTACTTGCATTTCCCTTCTGACCATAAATGCATTGTTAAGACAGCAAAAGACGAAATTTTGTTGGGATGTCGAAATCTATACTTGATAGGACGTATGATCCCTGTCATTATCTCGATGTAGGCACAAATGCACTGAAGCATGATCAAGAACCTGATATTAATAATGTGATGGCATGTTTGTTATACTTAATATTAATGTCATCCACTACCTAGGTACCTATATCACTTTATGGCTCAAAAGGGATGTGTCCTCGGTAAAAATATAATAAGTCTATTTGGGGCGTCAGTTAGATTACCAAAAAATATTGGACACGAATTTTTTGCTTACTCAAATCAATAAAAGGTGATAAAGATATAGCACATCAAAGTAAGGAGAAAGGGCTAGTGACGTCATTTTTACATAAAAACTGTAGCACGGCGCAACGCACTATATCATAGTAATTTTTGGTTTACGTGACAAAATAAAAAATACGTGTCCAGTATTTTTGAGTAATCCAACTTTTGGGCCAAACAGAATTTTTAAGGACACTACCCTATCTCTATGGTAACAATAAAGCCCTGTGCCCATCGCGGCTCGAATTTACAGCGGAAGCAAAATGTTGTATTTTCAAGTCACGTGTAAGAATCGTCCCTTTTTTCACCAACATTGAGCTACACTTTAATGAGTGCGTAAATAAAAGCGCGCTGTTGAATAAACAACACTTGCTACGGGTTGTAAGCTAATAGCGAGCTTTTATGTAGGCGTTCATTTGGGTGTCGCCTAGTGTTAGTGAATATGGGCATTAGTGTAAGCAGACACAAAACGGTTTTCTCAAAAGTGTATAAAGACCAGCACCCCGATTGTGCAACACAATATTAATCACAATGCGATGGATACGAAGGAAATTTATCATCCGTTACTTTTTATGGCTGAAATTTTTGTTTGCTCAACAACGTAAATAACGCAATGAATGTTGTTGAATACAATAGTAAGTGTGTTCAGTTATTACTGTTTACAGCTGTGAATGGTTTAGCGAAACAAATCACTTGACGTGACATTTGACAAGTTGTCGAAATTCGTAACTTCATAAGAAGTATTCTTTAAGCGTAAAATATGTCTCACAGGTCCTCTGTGTCTGCTTACACGCGGTATAACTATGTACAAAACGTAGAATGAGTTCCTACTTTCATTAACGTGTTCTGAGCTCTATAGTGAAGCACTTACGTGTCATTTCCCTTTAGGCCGGTGGTGCTGGAGCGGCCTGAGTGCACGCTGCCACGCTCTTCTCGCCGCCCTTCGTATGGCAAACTGCCGAAATCTGAACAAACTTTTATGTGAGTTTTGAATTGGGAGCAGAAACGTTCAAACTGCGACGCGGCTCGCCACGGCGTGCACGAACCGAACCTAACCCAGCGTTCGGGCACGCGTCTCTAAGACATTTGTAGGAATATGCGGCGCCCTGCACGTGCCGTGCAGTAGTGCGGCGGTGCGAACGACGCCTAAGGGATTATGGGAAAACACCTGGACAAGCCAATTGTGTGTGTGCGTGTGACTGACCTGGCTGGTAGTCGGCCGGCACGGGCGGCGCGTGGCCCGCCATGACCTGCTTGTACACCTGCATGTAGGCGGCCGGGTTGCTGAGCCGCAGCTGCTCGTAGTACTGGTACTGCTGGCGCTGCACCAGGTACGGGTCCGCGTACCCGCCGCCGCTGCCATACTCTGGAATGCACACAATTGAATCAATGATAGGGCGGTAGGAGCCCAACGGGTAGGGCTTCACACTGACTATCCAGGAGTTGTAAGTTTGAACCCCACCGCAGCCGAGTCGCGCCGCGTTATCTTGCGCGTACAGACTCTCGCCATTCACAGTATAATAGCAAATAAGGGAAAACTTAAAATGAAAGTATCCTTGCTTTTATATTAAATGTTTGATAATATAAATGATATGAAATGGATCGAATTTAACTGTAATATTGAATACCTGCAAATGTTAGCTACTTCCAAACTGGGCTATTAAAGAACGCGAATTGTACCGATTGGATCCGGTCACATGCTCACATAAGCAAACCCCGATTTGCATAATAATAACTGAGTATTTCATAAACTGCATACATTAACAGCTCTGTTGCGTGTTATGTTCATGCAGGTTATCAGCAACTTTATTGTTAATAAATTCCTGAAGGCTTACTTTACAGTTATTTCGTTTATGAAATGAGATTTAATACGCTACAAACTACTACTAAGACACTGTTGATTATTTATATTTGGTTCGATGCGTTCACCTCTCCCTGGTCTAGGGAAATAATTTTCCACCCAGTCTATGGAACTGTCTATAACTGTACATCCGCTCTATAATGGCAACTGTCAAACAATAATGAGCGAAACCATCTTTTCTATCTATCTACCTACATCGCAACACAAAAAAAGAAAATACCAGATCAATATGATTCGTTAGCCATTGTGTCTCGATCGATCTTTGAAGGAGAATGAAAACAAACTGTTACTAGGAAACATACACGCCGGGAGCACTACATGGGCCTGTGTTAGGATATCGGCTGTCGGAGCTCGGACTACCACAGTGCTCACGTGCTCTGTTCATGTTACGGAGAATACTTTATTGTATTGGTGAACCAACATTTGTGGGGCACGGAGTTGTCTTGGAAAGGAAGTGGAACAAATATTTCGTTCGCGGCAAGGAGGAGAATTATGTATTAATATTAGTTCTTGACTGCGGAAGATAATACCGGACACTGATCATATGACTAAACCAAAACGTTTAGGGATGGGTGATGTCAATTGGGATACATCCTGCATTCCTGCTACGAACCGACAAGGTTATGGCTTGGATAATAATTAAGCTTGCAGGCTTATTGGTGTACTTAAAGAAAGCACAGCCACATCACATACGTTACGCTTATGCTTAAACAATTTTTATAACTACAGGATCAAAATGTCGCGCCACGAAAGGGATGAAAAAAGGCAGTTGCATGCAGCCGAGATGAGAATGCTAAGAGGGATGTGAAGAAGAAATTTGTATGTAACAGGAAACATGTAAGTAGTGTCACCGTTGGTGAACGAGAAGCTGTGAGGAAATCGATCGTCTTGGTACAGATAGGGCTTAGGAATTAAGAACACGTCGTGAGGTGTGGATGTTTATAAGAGTAGAAGCAGACCAAAGAAACGAGGGGTGGATTGTGTGAAACATGATATGGCTAGAAAGGTGGCGACTACTGAGATGACGTCAAATAAAAAGTTTCGGCATGCATAGCGTTCATCATAAGATATAAGAACATACTAGAACTGAGTATACCCGCGTGAGGCTTTGTGGGGACTAACGCCGGACTTGTCTTTGAAGAAAAACGTGCTCGAGACTTACCATCGTAGAAAGGCGCGGCGGTCCGGCGGTTGCGGCGGTGCGGGTCGGTGCGGCGCCGCGAGTCCGTGAGGTCGTCGTCGGTGACGGTAGCCTCGCGCGAGTCGGGTCGCGACGGTGACGAGAACTCTTCTGCCAACACCACACACTTCTGATTAGCGCGATGCTTTTATCACACTTGTATGTACGTAAAAAATGGCTCTTCTTAGAAAACGGTGCCATAATATCATAATATCACGCCGGTTTTTCCCGGAGGGTTAGACAGAGGTGTCTCTATGGTAAATCCACATTTTGCCAGTTATGTTCTAGCAGTGTCATCACGTATATTAAGGTCGCAAATTGACAACTGTTCATATAGAGAGCGATTTTCAGACACCGGTGAAAATGGATTTAAATAACCTTGATATATGACGACACCGCTTTGTTAGGAAGCCCAAGCTTGACGAAGTTCTCAGTCACTTGGATCAGTTCATGGGGTTGGAGGTTCAGCGTGTGAGTCTGTGAACTAGATCAGCTCATCATAATTAAGAGAGTTGGAATGTTACGAGCTGATCGTGTGTTTGCTATTTTACACAGAAAAATACGTGACGTGTTCACTTAATTTGAACGTCGCCGTATGTGGAAAGAAGAAAGTAAAGTGAGTGAGTTACTCACGAAACCATGTTTCGTAATTAGCAAGAGGAGTTATAATAGAGTAGGTACATTCAATTGTAGAACATTTTATCCTCTACACGCCACAGAGATCAAACTTACAAATGTGTAAATAACAGGTGCGATACCGAATTCACCTCACAGCTCCGAGAATGACATGCGATAAGAACATGACAGTATCGATGTATGAAGTATGATGCGCAAACAGATAGATGTGCCTATCTGTGTACGATACACAGATAAACCAGATCAAAAGAGTATATCATGGATAACACAAATCTTTGGTGATCAAACACTGTTTGAACTCTGTTACAAATGTGTAACAATAAAACAAAGTTACACAAACCATATCGACGCCAAAGCGCGACCACCGTTATTGTTTTAATATTCATGACTCATGAGCGAACCGCAAAGATGATCTTATTAAAAGTTTACCAAATGCTTGTGTTAAAAATTCATGTCATTATTTAGTTGCATTTTTTTTTGATAGCATATCGATAAGTCGAACGCGAAAGTGATTGTTCTTGTAACAATCACTTTCGCGTTCGACTTACACTGTCATTATTCGTTCGTATCAAACTTGTACTGATCAATGTTCAGCATTAGAAAAATAAACAAGTCGTTATTTGGCGACCGAAGACGTTATTTATTTACATAAAACAGCGAACACAATCGGTGTATGCATTGTAGTAATGACATGTATGAAAGCGATCAAAACGTGTTACAAGTTCCATCAAACATGTGGCATGCGTGTTACACACGCGCGCCCATGTTAAAATAACTTTAGTTGTAGCTTATCGCGAGTAAAGCTGTGCAAGTCAGTTTAACATGCAGGACGCGCGCGCTGTGCGACATTCACCGCTGGGCACAGAGAGTAGCGTTGTTTGTACCTTGTTTCATACAACTATCATTAGTTTTTGCATCGCTCGAGAATGTCACAACTGCAAAATAAATATAATACTGTAGTCAGTTAGTCCAATATAGAATAAAGTGATAATTCAATGAGATAAAGCTGCAACATAAACAATTCGGGATACAATCGGGGCGCAAGCTTTGTTTGCATGACTTACAACATATTGAGATGTCACTCCGAAGTAAAACATGTCGCAATCAAAGGGATCGTCAACAAAAAACTAAGTTGCCTATACGTTCTTCATTTTCTATCACTATCATACAAGGATGATCACATCTCATGAACCAATAAAAATAACGGCGGGAAAACCTGCCTCAACTTAGTTAACTATTAAGCAATTTTTTTTAAGATTTTTTTCCAGAATTGTCTTCAAATGACACAGAACAATTAGTTATGCGTAGACTGACCTCTCCTAGGGTCGTCCTTGTCGCGCTGTTGCCGCAGGTTGCCGTACTTCCTACTGGGGTCTATGTCGCGGTAGGTGCGTTCGTAGCGGTCGCGCGTGCGCTCGCCTCGCCGCCGCTCGCGCCTCTCGCGGTCGTCGTCGTATCGTCTGTCTCGCTCGATCGTGTGGTACCGCTTGGTGCGGTCTCGCTCTTCGCCGTATCGCCTCTCTTTTTCTTCTGGACGCGGCGGTTTGGACGATGTGTATGAACCTTCTCGGTGGCGCCTGAAAATTTAAATTATGAATTATACAAAAAAATAGAAGAACTGCAACAGAGCAAAAACAAAAAGAAACAAAGAAGACAGAATAGAAATAACAGGCGTCGCAACTGACCTTCGATCTCTCTCCCTGTCGCTATAGTAGTCGGTGTCTTCTGTCTCGTAGCGGTGGCTGCGGGTGGCGCGCCGGTGGCGCCGCGCGTCGGGGCTCTCGTCCCGCTCGCGCCGGTCGCGAGTGTAGCCGTCGCGTCGGTCCTTCTCTCCGCGCCGGTCTTCCCTTACAGATCTCCTGTCAGGATCGTACTTCCGGTCCCCGCGGGAATATCTGCCATCTTTGTCGCGGTCTCTATCACGCTCCCTGTCGCGGTCTCTATCTCGCTTTTGATCTCTGTCCCTGGTTGATTTGTGCTTGTCTTTATCCCTCCTCGGCGACGATTTGAATGCTCTATCTCTTTCGGAATCCTCTCCTGAAGTGTTCACTCTATTTAGAGACTGTCGTCTTGAACTTGTCGTCGGATGGTCTATGGAATCCGATAAATCTGTCTTTCTATCTGTACCCATGTCCGTGAGAGTAATGTCAGCGCCATCCAACACCTGCTCTCGTGTATACGTCAGTTCCGTTGACGATATAATACTCAAATCCTGCAGATTTTCGCCCTCCATGGTGACTTCTCTCTGCTGCTCATCGGGCGGCGCACTAAATTCCGGTGAGGCGTCGTTACTGGACTCGTGCGCGCCGATTATATTCCTCGACGGATTTCTAGTGCTGTGTTCAGTGTAATCAGAACCATCTACATTCTGCTCTCTAACTTCAGGTGGACCAGCGTCAGTTGGCATAGAGAAGTCATGGTCCAACCCTGTCACTATGCGGTGTTCGTTAGATCCAGCATAGTTAGAGCCCGGATACTGAGGGTACTCGTCGTTACTTGGTTCACCTGGTACCATTCTGTCCAGGCCAATCGGTCGCCTCTCTGTGACCCTGCTAGCTGGTGGCTGAGTGTAATTGTCAGGGGTTTGTTGACCGTCAGCCTGACGGTACGGGCGAGCGCCATTATCAGTTGGTTGTCCATCAATATGGCGATCCAGAAAATTTTCCCCTGACTGATTGTAAGCATTTTCAGCTTCTGTCTGTTGGCCTGGTACCATTCTAGACAAACCTGGTGGAGGCTCATCCCCAGAAATGTTCAAATTCTGGTTATATTCAGACTCTTGTTGGCCAACTACCATCCGCCGTAAGCCTGGAGGTGGTGCATTTCTGCTGAAATCTGTGTTTTCACCATAGTCACTGCTTGACAAGTGCGCTGTTTGCAGATATTCATTTCTATCATTTCTTGGTGCTACTTCCATGTTATCGGGCACTTGTTGCGAGACGGGCATCGGCCTGAACGCCGAAGCTTGAGGTTGGTCGGGCCGCTCAGAATTATCAGGTGTAGTTTCCAAGTTTGCCTCAAAACCTAGCGGCACTCTGTTCTGTTGAGACACCTTGCTGACCACTGCAGGTGATGTTAGATTTGTGCTAGACATTGGAGGGGGGAATGCTTGTACGGTAGTAGCACTTGTTGATACCTTAGCTATAGTTTTGTGAGAGAACGGTCCTGCATTCATTTTGAATGGATTCTGGTTAGAAGTAGGGGGCGGGAAGTTAGGGGGCGGTATAGCTGAGGAAGTGGGTGGAGCTGGTAATACCGCAGATGAGGAAGTAGGAGGCAAAGTAACAGATGAAACTGGAGGAGGAGGTGGCATGGTAGAAGACATTGATGGAGGCATACCATTAGAAGAAGCTGGAGCTGGGAAGTTAGCCAAAGACGTGAGAGGTGGTGGTTGTATTAATTGAACATGTTCTTGAACGTTCCTAGGCTCTTCATGACCAAGATGTAATATTTCTTTTGATGGGTTCTCATGATTATTCAAATTCATTTCTTGCATCGAACTAGACAGCTCTTCATGACTTTCACGTCTGCTGTCACTTTGAACATGGTCAGGTATAGTTGATTCATCTGAGGGCCTTGACCATTCACTATTTTGAGGGTAGCCTTCATCTAATACAGCTTGGGAATAGTTAAAGTTGGAATTGTCTGTGTTTAACCCTGGACTACTTTTACTAGAGTTTCTAGATTGATTTTCACTTCTATAAGTTCCTTCAGATTGAGTATGAGGACCATCACTTGATTCTTGTGACATTTGTGATTCAATAGACCACTGAGGTGTTAAATTGTCTAAATGGAAGCGTTTACCTAAGGCTAGATTGGGCAGTCGCTCCTTAACCACCTCTCTATCATTCAAGGTACGGACTTCTTCTGCCTGTTGTGCAGACATACTATGGACACTCACTGGCACACTCGGTTCAGATACTATATTATTTTCTACTGTAGAGTTTGAGACAGGGAGAGTGGTTGGTTCCTTATTTTCAATGCTATGAGGTACAGCGGCAGGTTCTTTAGATTCTTTCTTATCATCCATGGCCCAGTTCCAACTGTCAGTTGAAGCAAAACTTTCTTCTATAACATTAGCATTATTGAACACTTGTTGCTGAGGTGGGGCAGGCTGCTGGACGGCATTCTGTGAAGCCTTCTGAGCTTGTTTGGCCGATTCCTCCCAGCCCCAATCCCAGTTGTCTTCCCAGCTGTCAGCATTGGGCTTGTTTTGTTGAAAATTCTGTGGCGGTGCTCCTTGATTTGGATAATAACTTTGTTGGTAACTTTGTTGTGGAGTGCTGTTAAATCCTTGGCTTGTATAGTTCTGGTTGAACTGATTTGGATTTGGTTGCTGATAGAACTGGTTGGCATTGGCCTGGTAGTCCTGCTGCTGATACACCTGGCCATACTGCTGGTTGTACTGCGGCTGCTGCTGTGGTGGGGCTTGCCAGAACTGCTGTGCTGGGGCATTCCCTGTTGTACCTCCTTGATAGTTGGGGTACATATTCTGCTGGTTCCCAAATGGCTGCAATAAACAAATTTTATATTTGGTAAAACTTTAGAAAGGTACTCTTACTTTTGCTCTTTATCCATATGCTACATAATTGGTTTACATTCTTATTGGTTGGCCACAACACATAATTGGGCAATTATGCTAATTAGTGATTATAAGTAATTGATTACCTGACACGATTGTACACTAATACGAATCAGAATAAATCAATGCACAGAACAAAGATCAAATAAATAAGAAATGCAAAAGTGAATGTTTATGTCAATCATATGACGAGCGGTGCAGATCGGCGCGGTACGTCCACGTCATTGTTTACGTCTGGCAGATATAACCTGCTCGGCTCACCTGTGCCTCCGCTGCGGCGTAGGGCTGGTGTTCGGGGCCCGGCGGTGGCGCCGCGCCACCCTGCGCCCGCTTCATCCAAGACATGCCGCGCGCATCCACCACTTACATAACATTCGCGAAGGCTCGGCTCACATATGCTACGGCTGCGGTCGACAGCCCCGTCACTATCATGGAATGGGAATGAAACGATACAAGAAACACTTTCACTATCGCACAAGTCTTGTCACTTCACTTAACTTATATTATTATTGCGACTTGTACATGGGCCGTAATAAGGTAGCCGGATGGGAGTAACTGCGTCTATTAAAGAATTTATTTTATAAATATTTTATAAAGAATTTGTTGACAGCAGCCCATCGATCGAAGGTGCCCTGTTGGCAGTGTTGCCATTCTATTTCTCCCGTTTGCCCAAAAAATATTAAAAAGTAGAAAATGAAACTAGCAATGCCTAAAATATTATACCTTGGTTTTTTTAATTTTAGCTTTACTGGGAAAATAAAAATTCGGTGAATCAGATAGAAAATTATAGATCTTTTTTATTCTAGATAGTCATTGTCAATGGACTGACCAATGTGTCAAAATAGCGTCTCAAATGCCAATTATGACACACGATGAGGTGAAATAAACAATTACAAAGCCAAATCGCAGGCAAAATTCAAATCACAATAAGTATTTCATATTCTAGACCACAGACCTAGTAATAAACCAATAAAAGTAGCATTTAATTTTACATGAAATGGCAAAACGAACAAACCCATTCATCGAAGACTTTGTTCCGCAAAGCAAAGTGCATGTAGGCATGAAGCAGTTCAATAATAATGAGGACCGACTGAAAAAAGTTTACGGTAAACACCTTGCTATTTATATGTTTCTAAATTCAGTCACATTTTTGCCTTTTGAATCCTCTGTCACATGACTCATGACCACTTTTCTTTGTTGTGTCCATGATTTATCTATCCGTATTGCACTTACTGTAGATGATCCGTGTTCTTTTTCAGAGAAGACCTTGCTCCTACTGTTCAAAGGCGCCAAAAAATGCCCTGCGCAAGAAATTATTTCCGAAGTCGAAGGTAATCCGTTGAGCGCCACAGATAAGCGAGACAAATTGAAACAATTGTTTATTGGTAAAAATGGAACACTCTTGCATTCTGGTGACATGGTAAACAAAATAATAGTTCACTCTTTTACTTTATAATTTTTCATAGTTCATTACAATGAGTTAAGTAAATTATAATCCCGTTTTCTTTGCAGGTAGACAGTAAATTAGATGTGAAGCAATGCACCTGTGGTAGTGTTGTGGAATCCCAGTGTGCCTATTGTGAGGTGGTCTTGTGCGGTGCCTGCCAACATGTGTGTGTCCGCTGTGAGTGCTCACACTGCTTACAATGCACTATGATTGGGTTAGTACTTGTTTTATTACAGAAAGATGTCATACTTAAAAGATGTATGGTGACCTCCTTACCCTACATGAAAAGAAGAAAAAGACTTTATGAAAAGGGAGTTTAAAATCATTAACTGATTTCATGAATAATTTATATAATTTACAGTTATAGGCAATTAAATCATTAATATGCATATTAGAATTAAATTGCCACCAGAAAATAGGTTGCTCCTTCGGTGCTGAATTGTTGCGGTGGTATTCTAATGAGTGTTGCAGCTTACTTAGTTCCCATTCATCTGGTGTCTCATTTAACACCATGTTACAGATAACATTGCCACTGAGTTGGAATTTAAATAAAGTGCTGAGCATGCTGTCCTGGGTTCCATTCCTGGGTCAGGCAGTGTTGAGTATTGGGTTTTTCATCTGAAATTTCTTAGTAGTGACAAGGAGTCTGCATTAGTGGCTATAGTGTTTATGGCAATAAGCTCACCCTCTGTTTAATGGGACTATATACTAAATAAAATATGCCCCTATAACATAACTGGCAATATGTGGGTGTACCATAGATTGACCACCACCTCACCTTTCCAGATGTGATATTATGTAGGAATTCAAATAGAAATCATATTAAACTAAACGCATGTTGTTGTAAGACATACTTATTATATTTTTGTTTTTAGATTGGAAGGCTCAGAAGTATGCGTGTCTTGTTATAGTTAAATAGTTTATACTGTATAGGTAAGTTGAACATTTTTTAAATAATTTTATTGTTAAGTATTTAAATAAATGTATTAATAAGTAAGTTCATTAAGGCTGTTACTAAATTTTATAGGTTTGAAGAAAATAAAACACGAATTTCAATAATG